>CM042082.1:29427145-30677145 GCA_023509865.1 Trypoxylus dichotomus | reverse complement strand
GGTCTTCATAAAATTTACGCAAAAGAATTAGGGTGATTAACACCCAAAAGTCTTAAAATTGAAAGATTACTAAAACCAAAGTTATTCGTTGTAGTAACCTTTTTCCTTTAGGTTCTATTCCAATAAAATCTTCATTGCAAAATGGTCTACACACATACATCAACCTTAAGAAAGCCAATGCATCACATTATAACATCAAATTAACAAGCAAACAAATTGTAATACTTATTAATTAGTTAATCTCGATCACCTATTGGTAAAAACTGATATTACTCTTAAGGAAAAATTATAAAACAATGGACTATAAAAATACAAAAACAATTCGCTATTAAAATTGATACTTTCAATAATGTTGAATTGAAGTGTTTTTATTCTAGATGAATTGGTTTTGGTTGAAGTTGTTTCGAAAATCCAGTTTTCTTGATCAATCTCTTCAACTTGTCCACAAAAGAAAAACCATGCCACTTTAATCAGCAACTATAGACCCATTGCTTCAACAATAACTAGTCTCGCCAAAGTGGGGCAAGTTACAGTATAGTTTTGGGGACTATTAAAGCATTTACTCGTGGATAAGATTTGGGGATCAATTGCGCCACAAAGTTTAAAGCATGGATTTTACATGTTATATGTAACAATTCACAGGTATACGACTGTCAGTCGGTAACACGGTTGACAATGAGAGCCCACGTGCTCTCGAAACGTTGCTTTCCGCATAATTAATTAATTTGTGTTAGTGGAGTTTACTGCTATACCTGTGAATTGTACATCCACACAGTCCTTGCAATCGTCATTTACATGTAGCAGATTGCCACTCTCTTCTTTAAGAGATTGGCCTAAGGAAAGCATGTTAGCGGCATCGTCACTCATTAAAACATTAAAAGTTGGATTATTGAAACTTGAAATTTGTTCAATGCCCTCAACACCACTTTTAAAATTTCACCGCTAGTACATTTTGCAATTCCTTTGAAAGAAAGTAAGATGGGGAATGACGGTTTAAACTCTTCCATTGTACGTACCATCACATTCACCACGGAATGTTCTTGTAGATAAGTTGTTTCGTCCACACATAACCACAATTCTTTATCTTTCAATTCTGCTTTAATTCTTCTCTTAATACGAACAGGCACCATAATGTTTCTTAACCATGTCCGACTTGATAATGTGTAACCCGAATACCTCCTCCAGAAGAAGACATAAACACCTACATCAAATATTCATTTCTCACCGTATCATTTACCACGGATTGCAGAACATACTTTTTAGGTGGCATTCACACCTCCATTTACTGTTACACATCGCCCTAAACAACTTAATATTTAACCGAATTCTACGCATGTTTTGCATACAAAATGTGGTACCCAAGATTTATCCTAGTCTCATAACTGGACGCCAAAATATGCCCTTTTTGTAAATGGAAACATGGGTTTTCTGCTTTTCTTATTACTATTCACCACAAATATAACAAAAACCATCTGGTTGGTTCACACAATTCTGTCTGCTTGTAGCAGCCATTGTTGTCATTCGAATTTTTAATATTTATGCTACAATTTAAAGCAAATATTTAGTACATACTGACACAGTTATCACACGAAAGCGCAATACTAAACTGAAGTGCGAGATGCAGATAAAGATACGGGGAACCCCATGTTAGAGGTAAATGAAGTACTAGGGATTAGGGTTGGATTGTGTTAGATAGGTAGATTTTTCCAGTGATGGGGAATGCTGAGAATTATAATTATACTATAATTCTAATTTCAGATAAAAACTCCTAAATATTTAATAAATTATTTTGGTTTTCCTATTTATCCGTATGAATAATAAATTTAACCGTGGTGTATCTTAAAAACTAGAGCTGCTAGGGAGAAATAGCAGTTATTTTTGGAAGCAGCACATCAGATATACCCTAAACCAGTTAATATTTTACAGGCACCACGACAAAAAAAAATATTTTGTCGGGCAGAAGTTACTGCAAACAAAAATACCAAGATCTAATTGCATCGAAAGTATATTTATTCCAACAATCCCTCTTCAACAAGTGTCCTTTTAATAAGATAATCCCCCGCAGTAAAATGAGCGTATCGCTGACAATCTACACCTAAATTCTCCAAGTAGTTCATCACATTCAGACTCACTTTCGCGGATAACAACTTCGAAAGTAATTGATTGAACGCCATCACATTCCCGTCGTCCATTCTAAGGTTATGCTTCAATCGTTTGGCGGCCTCTCTCGCCAAAACTATAAACTGCCTCTCGGCGTCCAGATACTCGTCGCTAAGGAAGAACGACTTCATGGAGGGCTTAACGCCTTTGTGCTCCTTAATCACGTCGCTCAATTGAGCCAGAGGATCCTTCTCGAATATGTAGTGGTAGATTGTATCGTACCCGTACATCAATTCGATGAATTTCTGGAAGTTCTTGTTAGCGACGAGATCCTTCCTAAGCTTTCTCAACTCTTGTCCCTGAAGCATCCAGGCGGCTGATTGCATCTCCTTTTCCTTTCTGACGAACTTTTCGAAAGCGGCGAGTAAACGGTCTGTGATCTCGCGCTCCTTCCGAGGTAACTCTTTCAGGAATTTTCGGTCATCTGAGGTGAGTTCGCTTTTACCTCTGTAAGTCCCTAAGATGGGTAATGACGAACCTAAAATAAGGAAGAGGATGAAGAAGTTTGCTGGTGGATTCGTGTGGATTTTACTCATCTCGCGTGAGGAGGGAGAAATACAATATTTGGTAGATTGAATGCTTTTTAACAACTAATCGGAGTTAATGTGGGTAATAAAAGAAGTGGATAAGATTTATGAATTGCATATAAAAGTCTATTGTTTCTTAATGCAAATCTATCGTGTTCTTAAAAGTGGTTTACACGTTTTGAATCTGTAGTAAACGTTTCGAGAGATATTTAACTCTAACCATCCTCAAGGAAGGTATCTTCTAATATACCCCCTTCTAAATCATTTAGAATAATTTCACGTTGGTTTTTTCAATGATAATTAAAATTTTCTTACTCCTCCAATGTTAAATTTAATTAATTAGTTCTTCGTTAAATTTTTAACTAATTAAAAATCTTACGTCCCTCTTAGGGTTCAAAACTTAGATTTAAAAATTTCACGAAGAACTACTTAATCAAATTTAACGTTGGAGGAACAAGGAAATTGCAATTGTCGTTGAAAACACCAACAGAAAATTATTCTAAATGCTTTAGTTGATAATCCAACTCGGCATTGATATTCAATTTCGTGTCTGCCTAGATATCAGGGTTATATCTGCAGCCATTATTACATCCAGGTATAAAAATTTACCAATTGTAATCCAACAACGTAAGTAGCGATTTGTTTAGGCGATTCCGTGGTGTAACCGCTTAACATACCGGTTTAGCGAATGGAAGCTATAGGTTCAAATCCTACCGGTGCCATGAAATTTTTAATTATTTAAAAATTTCCCGAAGAACTAATTAATTAAATTTAACATTGGAGGAACAACGAAATTTCAATTATCATGCACCATTCTCTTTGGAGCCTTTTCAGTTTGGCAATTCAGACGATATTGAATCAACCAACCACACCAATACCGTGTTTTTGTTGTCGATTCCGGAAGCATGTCAGGTCGCCCTCCTATAAGTAGGCCAACAAATATTTTATCCGTAATTAGCAACTGATGAAATAATCTACAAGTATAAAGTGATGGCTCAGTTTTAATTGAGGAGCAGGAAATTACAAAAGTTTAATCATGGATATGATTAAACCATTTTATTCTGCTGGCTCCAGTACATCCCTTAGAATGCATATTCCCAGAGGACCCAAATGAGCAATACGGTTAATGCTTCTACCAAGACCTTTCGGCCATAACAAAGTGCTACCAGGGAAAGTAATATATTAGGTTAGATGTTTTTAAAGGACAATATCGTATTTCATCACATTTCTAATTACAAGAATTTAAATTTACGTTTCTACGTCTTCTATTAAAATCGCTATACGTATTTTAATGAAAAAAACCCAAAACGTGAAATTTGTTAGCCAACATTATCAAGAAATATAATGGAAGCTTCTTCTCTATCTACCACTAGGTGTCAGCCCAATTCAGCTTTATGATGCTCAAGTGACTGTTGCCATGCGCATACGCAGAGGACACCGTGGAAGAATAACGTGCTTTTGTACGGTTTTTCCGACTTGACCCAAGCGAGAATTACTAAATTACGATGGAAACTTCTTGAACATTCGGCTTATAGTTCCGACCTAACCCCAAGCGAGTATCAACTGTTTGGTCCACTCAAAAATCATTTCGGGGACAAAAATTTCGAGGGTCATAACGATGTTCAAGAAGAGGTACCCACGTGATTCAGACGGCAACCCAAACACTTTTATGCAGGCATAGACTTCGTTGCAAAATGAAGCTTGTTTTTGGTAAACTATTTCTCTAATTATTTTTGTATAGCTTTTTGTGACCTACTTACTGACTTTCCCTCGTAGATTCCCAAAATCTCGTTCAAGAAATTGAGAACAATTTGAAAACATATAGGAATAATGTGCACACTTTTGATGATGACCAATGAAAGCATTCTTTTAAAATATCCAAAGTACAGTGGCTAGAGTGTTCGTTTCTAAGTTATATGGTTTAATTTTCTTTTGTAGGCAAACATCGAATTCTAATAAAATAATTTATAAAATAAAAGGAAGGATAGTCAAAGAAATGATTTGCTTTTCTCATATTTTCTAATTTAACCCTCATAGTCTCTGGAAATGAACATAGCATCCCAAATATTGTTTGCAAACACCAAAGAATAGCAACCCAAATATTTGTTAATCTAAATTCTAATCCTTCTAAATTCTACATACAGCACAATGCTTACATTCGAAAGTTCTATATTAAAATAATCTTCGAAATAACGAACAAAGCAATTTAACGTCCATGAATCATTATTTTCTTGATTTGAATGGTATCCGCGCTGAATCTTATCAGTATCAATTGTTTCGAAATATTAATATACTCATTCTAGCTTTTTATTACAATGGAAGGTGTCTAGGTCTCTACATTACCAATATGGTGAGAGGCACTGTATTCGCAGCTCTGGAGAAAGCTCATAATAAATTAAACGATCGAGTTACTAAGTCAAGTGATGATTACCCAACAAGAAGTGATGTGCATAAGGAATTGCACATAACCTGTCGAAGCTTATAAAGAAATTGAAATTAAAAATAGAAATGAGTGAACTGAATACCATTATACACGATATAGATATACGAATATAGACATTAGAAGCTAACGAATATATTATTGTTATGTTAAATAACGAATATATTAAGCTAGAAAACTTCAAAGCTTCAAAGAAGTGGATATTGAATTTCAAAAGAACATATGGAATTGTTTCGCGCAAGATCAATCTATTAGTCGCTCATATTGATCAGATACTCTGCAATTAGAAAAGATTGCTACTAATTTTATTAATGCAGTTGAACCAGTAATCCAGAGTTGTGGTTCCGAGCGTGTATATAATGCAGATCAAAGCGGCTTCAATTTAGAAATACGTTCTGGACATTCACTGGCATTCCAAGGTACGAAGAAAGTTGAAGTCACCAATCAGTCTATACCAGCAACAACCCAGAGTTACACCATTCTCCCAATAATATCTATTTCTGGTAAATTTATGTTTCGACTACTGATAATATTAAAGGAACCTGGTGGCAACTTTAGGCCCCAAGTGTCTTGGGTCTTGTAGTTTTAGACCTATCGAAAGGGCACTATCCAGAGTCTTTAAAGAAAGAGATCCCATCCAACAAAGATGTTCAAATACTGACAATACTAAAGAAAAAATTATCTGTTTGGAGTTTACCTAACTCTACTGCATTGATCCTGGGTTAAATAGAAAAGAATATGCAAATAAAATAACGAAATTGCAATCAGGAGTTTTGGGGTTGGAAAAAAACCGCTACACGTATTACATTTTCAACAATATTTACTAATACTTAATAGTTAACAACTATTATGGTATGGCCACATGAGGAGAATGGACCAGGACAGACTACTACAAAAGTTTCGGAAATGGAAGCCTACTAATAGAAGGAAAAAAAAGAATACCAAGAAAAAGTTGGAAGAAGCAATTAACGAGCTATGGAGAGGACTGAAGGAAGATGGTAAAATTAGTTATTTACAAGCCGCCATAGTAATAAGAATAATAATTTACTAATACTTAATGCCATAATGTTCAATGAGTTTCTTAAGAGCGTAATCTTTGGTAATCATTTCGAATTCCTTCGATAAATCCAAATCCAACTTCGACCAGTTCACCACCAAATTCGCGAACTCCTGCGACATAATAAAAGAGAGCACATCGGACACATTAGGTACCATATCGTCAGGCGCCAGACGGCTCACTATCGCATTCGCTTTCTCACTGAGCTGCCACAAATTGTTGGCGACCGACGAGAACTTGCGGTCCTCGAAAAGAGGTTTGAAACTGGGCGTCACGCCTTTGCTCGGATTCGCCAGGTCTAAGACGAACAACAGCGGATCGTAGAAGTAAGTGAGTTTGAAGAGCGTGTCGTACTCCATCAGTTTCTTTCGCGCCTCCTGGAACGCGGGCAGCTTGTTAAGGGAGGCTCGCGCCATGTAGTATTCGGGTTCCGTCAGTTCGTTTAGGGCCGCCTGAATGGCCGGTTCTCTTTTCGCCACGCCGCGAAAGATGTACATCAATCGAGCCAGCAGACCCGCTTGTAAAGCTGGTAGGTCTTGAAGGAATTGCCTGTCTTCTTCCGAGAGTTCCGGTAACTTTTGCGATTCATCCTCAGCCGAGACCACGATCAAGAACGGTAGGTATAGGAGGAAGATGTGGAAGTTCATCTGGAAGTGATAGGAATTTGTCAATATATAACATTTGTAATATGCTTGAGAGGAGGATATCTTCTCCTCGGAGATAACTGGTGTTAAAGTCCTTTTCATCCATGGACGATGGACAAATAAGGAAGTAAGTCAGACAAAATAGTAGGCCAACATAGTGAAGGTGTGATAATGGGATGCGGCTAATGGAAGTATGTTATCAATACGATTTAAAAGTGTTGAATAGTTTCTTTGATCACAAAGAAATACATCAATATGCCTAGTTTCAACCTACGAAGAAATAACAGTCTACCATAGATTATATAATTGTTAGGCCCAGCCCCACTCTTCAAGTCCAGGGTATAAGGGCACACCAGAGACCCTCCTGTGGATTTGACCATAATTTCGTAAAAGCAAAGAGATTGTTTTGCATTTAAATATCAAACCAGTAAAGAAAAAATGTAAATCAAGTTAGTCAAGTACCCCAATCACCCACTGGGCCCAGTCCATTGGGCCGATGTGGTCCCAATGGATGATAATGAATGAATGGATGATGAATGGCTGAATCGATTGTATTTTGGTATAAAATGAGGTTAGCAGTCAAGACGCCAAGATGGGAAACTCAACAGATGCTACAGTCGCACAGCAGTAAAATCTCATCAAAAAGTACATTCACGAGGCCGCAAACAAAGTGTTGCGACAAACTGGCAAGAAAATCAGGAGAACAAATGATGCTCGGTGGAGGTTTTGGTAAATGAGAAGAAAATTGCATATCAGAAGTGGCTGACAATACAAGATCTAGAAGACAGAAAAATCTGTATGGACACAATTATGAAGTAAAAAAAGAAAAAGGAAGGCCATTAGGTCAGAACGAAGATGACATCGATTACATGTTCAGAGAACTTAAGGAAAAATACGCGAGATGGGGTTTGATAGATCAATATATATACGGCAGAGTACGTGATAATCAAATCACAAGAAAAATAATTAATGGTGGAAAATGAAGCGATAAATGCATATAAGTATCTAGGAGTTATGTTAATTTCTGATGGTAGATATTAAACAGAATAAAATAATAAAAGGAAAAACAATAATTAGATAACTACACCCTCTGGTGTGAAATGACAATATTTCACGGAAAACAGAAACACACCAGGGTTTCTGTTTTTTGTGAAATATTCACTCTTTTGTTGAAAGCTGTGTTACCTATGGAAGTGAAGTGTGGGTACTGAATAAGAAGATGGAAAACAAAATAATGTCAACGGAGACAATGTACTGACGACGCTGCTGTAAGAAGACTTTATTAGATCATGAAAGAAATAAAAAAATAAGAGAAATAATGCAAGTTGGCACATCATTAATGCATAAAATAGAACTAAAACACCTATTGTGGTATAACCACATGAGGGGAATGGACTAGGACAGACTACCACAAAAGATTTGGAAAAAGAAACCTGCTAATAGAAGGCAAAAAGCAAAATGAAGAAGGAGTTGCGAAAAAGGAATTTGAGAAGCTATGTGGAAGAGAGGACTGGGTGAAGATGGTCTTAAAGATAGAGTCTCTTGAAGGTTTGGATGCGGTCGATGCCAAATTAGCTATTTACAAACCGCCATAAAGAGAAATAAAAAATCTTCCTTCTAAGAATTTTTAATTGACAGACCAAGCAATTTCCTTAATCCATGAAGAAGTCGCTAAGAAAAAAACTTAATGTCATATTTCTCTGACTACTCCTAAAAGTTTGTCGTGTTTGTAATGTTCAGAAAAGTTCAGAGCCAAGTGATCTAGAAATTTGAAGTCACGGCTGATATAGATTGCCATGGAATGATACGTTTACTTGACACAATTTTAAGGGTTACCTTACAGGCAAACGTCAAATAATATTTCCGTTAAATAGTATCTCAGACTTTCACGGCCGCTGCGTCAACTGCGGTTCGCATTTTCAAAGGTATCTCAGTGTTCGCGAAACGTCACGGACGAAAAACCTAGTGACACGGCGGAACCCGACAACCGTTACCACTATGACAATATTTCCGTTTATAAGTAAGTGTAACATCGTTCGAAATTTCATTAGATATACCATAATAATTAAGCAAAATTAATCAAAATGGTAAGGCAAATTTAAAATTAAGCATTTTATAATGAAAAATAGAGAGGGGATGGGGAAATTTATCACAAAATTCTTCTAAACCACCTTAAATTGGCTTCCTCTGCCTATTAATCTTTTAACTCTTTCTGAAATACGATCCAATCACAATATCCAAATTTTGACAATTGTATATTTAAAATACAAAACAAAGACAATAAACTTAAGCTAGAATATACGATTTTTTATCCAAAATTTACTCAAATCAAGATTTTTATAAACACCTGATGCGTTCATTCGCGTTAGAAACAAGTGAAAGGTTCCTTAAGCAATCTCTTCAGAAAAGTAAGCTCCTCTTGACTTTTAGTAAACTAAACTAATTTATTTTATTAAATATTCCTAATCTATCATAAAACGTTCATTAAATATTTGAAATCGTGTCAAGTTGAATATCTAACATGCAATTTTCGACAGTTTTAGAATTATTATACGGAAATTGAAGTATTCCAACAATGCATTCAGAAAGAGATCTACCTTACCCACATTTTTTCCGTTATAAAAGGATTAGGTGCTTAATGTATTATTATTATAAAAAATGGATTATAAAATATCTATTATTTCAGTAAAGTTAGTCATGTATGTCGATATTTTTTTAATTAAAACAAAAACTTTCAATAAATTAACAAAAGGAACCTTAAAGAATCCACTATTTAGTTGTGTGCGTATAATAACTAATAGAGTATGTGTGTTTATAATATAATAAGTTCAGTTTTAGTATTATAATTTCGAACAAATACGCATGTTCTTTTCTGGTTAAAGATGGTCTCAAATTTCGAGAGATAATGTTCCTGATTCCACACACAACTTGCTATGGGA
This sequence comes from Trypoxylus dichotomus, assembly GCA_023509865.1. NCBI lineage: Eukaryota > Metazoa > Arthropoda > Insecta > Coleoptera > Scarabaeidae > Trypoxylus > Trypoxylus dichotomus. Next base: position 30,667,378 of record CM042082.1, on the reverse strand, counting down.
AATATTCCGGTGACACATTGCAATCCTTTGATTAAAACTGACAACAACAGCTGAAAGCATTGACTTGAACTCGTACCACATTAAGCAAAGTAAACCGGTACCAATAATACTCACCTCATTCAATATATTATCACTCTATTTTATAATAATATAATATATTGTCTCGTCCTTTACAACGCGTTGAATACTTTATAAACAACGTTTCAAAAACTGTTGTAGATTTTTTTACAACCTATTTTAAATTTTACGCGTTGAGGTTTAATTGCTTTCGGCTCTCCAGAAATGAATTCCACAGATAATTAAAATTCGAATAATTAAGTTTCTGAACGTAGATATTGATTTCAGTCAATTCTAAAGAAGGTAACTAGATATTCGCATCTAATAACATAGAAGTTAGGTTGCTGCTGTGTGTGACAATTCTATCTTGTACAAAAATGTCTAAAAAATAATTTATCCTGTATATGCCGAGTGTCCGTAAAATAGAAAAACGATATATGTATACTATATACCTACCTGGTTTGCACAATTATCAACTACGAACAAAAGACATAAGCTCTACAGCTGCATTTTATTTCTATATGTAGCGAATCCAAGCATAAACCATAATTTGAATTTGAATTGCTTAGTACTAGCGCATTCATCTAACGGATGCGAGAGATAATTGTATTTGGCATATATACAAAGGGAAAATGATCCCTCAAAAACAGCTGTTGTGTGGGCGGGCGCAGATATCCTACCCCGGAACTTTATCGTAATGTTATGAATGTCCATTCCGAATGTTATTTTGTTATATGAAGTGGAAGGATTCTTTGTTGTTAGTATTTTATGGTAGAGTCATTTGTAATTCCCTGCGGCTATCCATATTCAAATAACCAGCTTCTACTAACTTGTATGATACATGCTGATATTTTCTTGTGGACCTTCTGTATTTTATTCCTTAAGTAATCTAAACGTGGATGAAACACTTCGGAGCAATAGGTAAAATTACAGAGAACATATGTATCGTACAGTTTCCTTTTAGTATGCTTATTTGAAACTGAGCGGAAAGGGTATAATTTCTTCAGGTTTGGGTATGCTACTTGTAAATATTTAATGATTTGGTCTCGAAAACGAAAATAGCTGTCGAGAGTTAGGCCCAAACTTTTTATTTCATTGCCCTATTAGTTAAATTCCGAAGAGTCTTATGTTAATACCAATCAGATTCCTTCTTCGTTATGCCATATTTGAACTTGGCCCCATCTCGTAAACTCATCAAATATTTCAAGTTATCGATCATCCACTATATGTGCCTTTTGGTAAACCGTGTATTATAAGGATGATACTGAAATTCAGGAAGGCAATTTCTGTATTCTCTACATACAAGATGAAATCCATACTAAGCAAGTCAAAATCAAATTCCTCAAATAAAAAATTCTTACAATCACCGAATGTACACTAATGGGATTACCAGTCTTGGTAAAGAGGGGCAAGTTTCTACTACGCGTTGGAAAACATGATTAAAGGATGCGTTTTACTACTGCGAACATTTTAATGATGTAAAGAAGGTAGTTTTACAATCCGATCCCAGACACGCCACAGCTATCAAGGAAAGCCAGAAAATGTTTCAAGATAGCCAGGTAAAATATGATTTTGAAAGTATTCGCAAGAACTACTATGGACTAGCGGAGGGAATTGAAAATGATTCGATGTCGTTTGTGGATTCTGTTCAAGTTGTGGATAATGTTCATTCACACCTATGTACGGGGGGAAGGAGAAAAGAAATGAAAGTGTAATACGAAAATTTGAAAGTGTTATTGATAACGATTCAGATTTTCTCATACTAAGACAAATTTGTGCATAGAAAGATCCATTAATCCGGAAGAAAACTGAAACTATGGAGGAAATTGAACCCAGTGCTGTGATAAAGTTCCTTACAAAGCAAGGAAAGAACGCTCAAAACATATTCAATGAAATGGAAACCGTTTATGGGGAGCAGTGCCCTAGTAAATCAATGATTTATAAGTGGCATGGTCTCTTTAAACATGGTCGGAAGTTGATTGAAGACGACCCCCGCTCAGGACGTCCAGTTAAGCCCACCACATCACAGATCGTCGAAAAAATGCAAAAATTTCTACTGCAAGATACCCGTTTGAAGAAAAAACAATTATCTGCATTAGTTGGAGTATCAGATACCACCATTTTGCATATCCTACATCACCACCTGGGTATGACAAAAGTCAGTGCAAGATGGGTACCGAGAATGTTCACGCCGCTTCAGAAACAGCAGCGCGTCTGTGCGTCCAAACAATTTTTGGAGCTCTGCGGAGACAAACCTGCACAGATTTTGGAGCGGATTGTTACCGGAGATGAAACATGGGTTTATCACTTTGAGCCTGAGTCCAAACAGGAGTCCATGCAATGGCATAAAAAGGAGACACCACCGCTAAAGAAATTCAAAGTGTCAGAATCGGCTAGAAAGTTGATGGTTACTGTTTTTTGGGATTGTGAGGGGATATTATTGATTGATTACAAAGAAAAAGGTAGGAGCATAACCGGAGAATATTACGCAGCGATATTAGAAAAATTAAAGGACGCCATCAAGGAAAAACGTCGAGGAAAATTGACCAAGGGTGTGTTGCTCTTGCAAGACAATGCGCCGGTTCACAAGAACAAAGTTGCAATGGCTGCTCTGCACAAGCATGGCTTTCAATCAATAGTCCATCCACCCTACAGTCCAGACCTGGCACCTAGTGATTTTTATTTGTTCCCCAATTTAGAAAAAGACTTACGTGGAAGAAAGTTTTCCGACGATAATGAGGTAAAGAAGGCAACTTTGGCCCATTTTGAGGCGAAAGATAAAAAATATCTTTATGATGGTTTAGAAAAATTAATTCATAGATCTACTAAAAGTATTGTGCTCAAAGGTGATTATATTGAAAAGGAAAAATAGATTTATTGCTTTATTTTATTTAAAGCGCTATCATTCCGCGAACTTCTGGACCTCCCCTCGTATATAACATACTTTCTATAATTATTTTATGTGTAAACATTGCAGCGTCCGCATCGCCCGCTCACGAAGGTCACGATCATAAATGATGCGAGTACGTAAACGTTACTGAATACTCGCCTTGATACGGTCCCTCCACGTTGTCCTCCGCGCTACACTGTAACTTGCCCCCACTTTGCCGAGATTAATAACAACATACACCTGTAAAAAATTTCATAGATGCTTCTAAAATTTGGAAAGTGGATTTGTATACACAAGATTTGCAACATATGCTAAGGTGTCCTTTAGTAATATGTTGGTATGTACGGTGAGTATATAGAGCGTCTCAACATCTATCTGGTACTTTAGGGAGAATAAACAATATGGTATTCATATACTTATTTATATGATCACAGGAGGTTCATTTATTAATGCTTGTAAAAGAGTGATCTTTTCTCCAACAGTTTTATTACAAAAACAAAAATAAGTAAATCCACTCATTCATCTCATCAAAAACTCTTAATACTTGATTCCGATTTTGTCGATCATCACCTTATACTTATAATCCGTCAAAACCAACTTCACCTGATCCATAATATTCAAACCGAGCTCGTTCCAAACCTTAACGACAGCGAGATACTGAGGTGACGACACCACCGCCGAAATATTCGGGTCGTGTATCGCAGCCGAGTCCGCGTCTATACTCTCTCCGAAGATGAGGGCTGTACGGTTAGTCAACTGCGTTAGATCGTTAAAAATCCGCCCGAATTCTCTGCTTTTCATGAAGGAGTCGAAGCTCGGCGCGACGTCTTTATGCTCGATAGCGAGATCCGCCATCAATACCAGAGGATCGTAAAAGTAAATGATTTTCGCTAAAGTCTCGAAAAGATTCATCCTACTGGAAAGTTCGCTGAACTCTTCGAGTTTCAACAGGTTCAGCCTACGTCGTTGGTAGTCGCCCTTGGACAATACCGCGAGCGCCGATTGAATGGCGGGATCCTTCTGGGCGAATTTGCGGAAAGTGTAGAGTAGACGTCCCAATATTTCGGCTTGGGTGGCCGGTAGGTCTTCGAGGAATTGTCTATCTTCGACGCTAATCTTAGAAGACCTGGCGGCTGTTACAAAGAAGATCGACATCCATAGGAAATAGCGGTAGATATTCATCTGAAAAAATTATTAGGGCGTGGTGGTCTAGATTCTTTCAAAAGTTCTTTGGCATCCAATTGGAAACAACTCTAAATTACCTCGGGTTTTTCTTTTCTATTACATCACTCCATAGCGTATCCACCTTTCAGATTTGTACTTTAAATAACGTTAAAGGAATAACGATTACAGAACGCAGAAACTTACACCTTATGCAATTAATTTCATATCAATTTATAATAATTATTGTTTTCAACGATGTGTGAGATGGTAACACACTATCAAGAGATCAAACCATTGTCTCACAGTATCGTTTCTTTTTACCTTTTAAATTATAACCATAAAATTTTATGAAGGATTTTAATATCGGCATTATTTCCTTTAATGATATGGTCAAATTGTATATTTACAAGGAAAGATTCCCGGCTGTCAACTTCAGATTTTAATGAAACTTAGTGGGTAAGTAGACTATGTTGAGACTTCAAAATAAAAATTTTGTGTTTGTGCTGAAATTCACTCTGGGAGGGTGAAACACCCCTTCGAATATTCACAAATTTTCAGTTTTCTTGGTTTAATTCCGGAACGGAAATATATAGAACAAAAATTTTAATGCAAATGTTTTACCTTATCGAAAGGCCTTTCAGGACACCTGAATATTGTACACTAGGGTAACAATAAAATAGACATCAGGTAAAGCGGTATAAATATGTAAACAGCTAAATTATCGGAAGGAACTCGTCATAGTTTAGTATCGTTACAACTATGCCTCGCTTACAAGGTTCGAGCGATATTAGCGACTTCACCCGGGGTCGCATCGTTGGCCAGAGTGAACGCGCCGCTTCGCAACGTGAAATAAGTAAATTTTTAAATATTCCGTTGTCCACAGTTAACCGTGTGATTACACAATTTAAACGCAAGGAAAAAATAACAGTGGAGCCGAGACCAGGTCGTGCCGGACCTTCTGAAGGAAGTAAAAGGGTGCTTGTACGCGAAGTGTTAAGAGAACCGCGAAAAAGTACAGCTGAGCTTGCGACAACTTCACAGAAAAGTCAGCGCACCGTTCTGCGATACCTCCACAGTGTGGGGATGTATAAAAGGGTGGCAAAGAAAAAACCTCTCCCTCGGCGTTTCAAAAATGGCGCCGAATGGCTTGAGCATTCGAAATGCAAACGAAGCCCGAAGAGTTTTGGCGGTCGCATTTGGTCATTTTTTCAGACGAAAGCAGATACTGCCAATTCAGTGATAGTGGTCGTACGTGGGTATGGAGACGTTCGTTATAGCAACTGGACGACAAATTTTTGCATCAGAGGGTGAAATACGGCTGTGTCAACATCATGGTGTGGGACGCGATATGGTATGGTGGAAAATCGCAATTAGTAATCTGCGACGGAAATATAAATGCGGCAAAATATATCCAAACATTAACAGAAGGACTACTACCGATATTCGACAACGCCATTTTATCTAAAGAAGACGCCACTTTTATGGAGGATGGAGCACCCTGCCACAAAGCAAGAACAACAACCACATGGAAAGAGGAACAGGGGATTCGGATTTTACCGTGGCCAGGCCAATCACCAGACATGAATCCGATAGAGAATGTTTGGCACATAATTCAGACAAATATGGCGAAGTGACCCCGAAAACCCAGCAATAAGGAAGAACTAGTGGCAGCTGTTACAGAAGAGTGATCAAATATTCCAGAAGACACCATTAATCATTTGACAGATTCTATGCCACGACGACTCGCAGCACTTCACGCAAGTAAAGGTGGATCGACAAAATATTAGTCTAATTTAAAAATTTTAAAATATTTTGTATATATAACGAGAATAGAATCTTTTTTTTAATTAGTAGGTGTCTACTTTATTCTGTCACCCTAGTGTATATCCAGGGTGTTGAATTTCAGCTTATGCTACACCTGATCATAGTAATATAAAAAAGAAATTAACGCAAGTTGTTAATCTTTAACATCCTTTATTGATTTTAAAACATTTTTAATTATACAGGATGTTCCAAAGGTACAGCGCAAGTCTTATCTTATACTACTTACACCAAAACCATCTATAGATAGAGAAAATCACCAATTGAATCCCTTCCATATTCGAATTCCATAGACGTCCAGTGGTTGAAAGATAGCCGTTGTTTTCTTTGGAATTGTCAGCGTTTGAACACTTTTGTTGGATGCGACCTCTTTCTTGAAAGATTTTAGACAATGACTCTTTGGCCCAATGCTTGATGAATAAATATAAAGTAGGGGTTGTTCTTTCATTAATAACACCGCCCAGCAAACTAATTTTTGTGTCGTGGTGCCTGTAAAATACGAACTAATTTAGGGTATTTGTGATGTATTGGTTCCAAAAATAATTAGCATTTCTTCCTAGCAGCTCTAGTTTTTGAGATGGTGAAAACGTACGTGGTTCTTACAAACTTGGATGTGGAGCTCGCGGTACCCCATGTTTGGTTCCCAGTATTAATGAGGACCCACACCGTCTTACTCTCTATACACTTATTAATCTCTACCTACCATCAGATCCACTAAATCTTCCATCTAATACCAACTTGCGTTATAATTTTCGAAAGGTGGATGTTCCAGCACTGTGTTTCTAACTTCACGCAGTTGATTGGAATACCTTATTGGACCATCGCGATGTTGACTGTGCATCGTAGATGGTTTACAACCGATTGCATACTGTCCTTGATCACTACATACCTAAAATCAAAACAACAGATCGGCACTATCCGCCTTGGTACACGGCAAAAGTTAAAAAACATGTAAATGTGGAAGAGTAGTACTTTAAGAAATGACAAAATGCAAGATTGGATCATTATCTGAATGAGTTCAGAGGACTTCGTCAATTACCTAATCTAGAAAAGCTTCAATTTCACGCGGAAGGAGATGAGTACATTATAAAGGAGTTCCCATCAGTTCCCTTATTTCTAGGAGGAACTAATCTAAGATATGTTTCTGGAACTCATTTAATTAGGAAGCTGCCGTAATACTGCTAACGAAAAGCAAAGGTTCAGTATCGGTAAAATACCAGAAGCAAATCCGGTGCGATATCAAAAGTAGGCCAAAAGTTTACTCCGAAATCAGTTGATGAGGTAATTTGGGAAATACCAAGACTGATTAATTTAATTTTCACCTCCAACTGCACTACAACACTTTTATCCATTACTTACATTGCCATATTTTCAGATCAAATACAAAATGAGCACGATCAAGTATCTTTAGAGTAATTTTTTTAATAAGGCCGGATAGAAATTAAAGCTTAAATACTTCTTAATACTTTAATACTATTTCTATTCACAAATATTAGTTCAAAAGACCATTATCAACAATATACATCCTCGCCAGGAGGTCGAAGAAAAGCGGTACTATTAAGAACTGAAAGCGACCTTCTAGACCAACGTAGACGTCAAGCACGTCTTCAAGTTCCTTATGCGATTTCGTCAAAACCGGATTCGCCGCAAACGACTCTTTATTCGTAATAATCACATCCCAATCAACCAATGACGTCACCTCGTGTACTATGTCTCCTATTCCCAAGAAAAAGCGATCCAACAACTTGTCGATCTCGGGGGAAGAGGAGAAGTTAGCTTTGACACCGGGATGCTCCTTGGCCAGATCTTTAAACGAATCCAACGGTTTCTTCTTTAGAAGGTGAACGAAAAGTGCGTCGCACTTCTTTCCCAGCTCTACTAAATCCTTCCAATTGGCCGACGCTTCAAGCTTATTCACCTTCTCCTTGAAATCGGGCTTTTCCAGTACGGCCAGAGCTGTTTGAATCTGCTTATCGTCTTCCACCAATGGACGGGCATCTTTAACGAACTCGTCCACCAACTCGTCGAGCATGGATGGCAAGCTTTTCAACTTATTTTTCGCTTTGTCACTTAAAGGGTGTGCAGCTTCCGTTTGCTCCTCCACCAGTGTTAGAATGACCATCGGCAGGCAAAGAAAGAAAATATAAAAGTTCATCTAAAAAGAGAATATAAGATAGATTTCAGATATACTACAGAATAAAGTGAAAATGTAAAACAAGTGACGACTATAAAGTATTTGATCAAATCTCTACATATTTCATGTGTAAACCCGTTTTTCTCATTATTGTCAACCACTTCAGCACCATCTTTCATCAAGTTATCCTTCAACTAAAACTCTGCCGTTTATTAATACAAAAATTGAACCTAGACATGTCTCTGTAAATTCCATATATAAACATTATTTCAAAAGACAGCTGTCAACAAGATCATGAGATTCGGACAATGATTGTGTTAAAAGGCTAAGTAGGCTTCCCAGATCGTCTTAGGCGTCCATAACGTGTACTACCCTATCGACCCCCAAAAGAAAATCTGCCTATAAGAGTAAGACTGCTTGAGAACAGGAAGCAAGTTAGCTTTGACATCGAAATGCTCCTTTGCCAATTCAATGGTTTCTTCTCCAAGAGGAGAATGAAAAGAGCGTCCTCCAGAAGTCAGACGCTTTAAATTTATCCACCTTCTCCTTAAAATCGGGCTTCTTCAATGCGGCCAGGGCAGCCTGAAACTCCGGACCGTTTTGCTCCACTGGACATATACTTTCGATGAACTCGTCCAGCAGATTGTCGAAATTGGACTGCATGGATTTCAAGCAATCTTTAGCTTCGCCGCTCGGAGATGATACAACTTTGTTTTGCTGGTCCACCGGTGTTAGAAGGACTGTCGGCAGGCAGAGAAGGAAAGTATAAAAATTCTTCTAAAAGAAGAATGCGATTGAAATGGTAAAACTAAATTCAGAACCCTGATCAAGGTAATGAAAAATATACTACGTACAACTTCAAACCCCTGCTGAGCTTACAAATATAAATACTTTTACAGCTAACCTAAATTTGAGAAGTCTGTACTGGAATTTAATCAAAACGAAAGCAACTTGTTTTTATTGAGGGAAAGGATATATATTTATACTAAAGTGAAGGAAGTTATATTGTAGAAAAGCAAACCCTCAACTGAATGGAGCATTTCTAAGTATAGCAGTAAACTCCACACCGCACAAATTAATAGCTTCTTCTTAAGGTAGCGTTTCAAGAGCACACGAGCTCTTACTATCAACCGAGTTACCAAGTGAATAGTGGTTTGGTCTCAATGGTCTTAATGGTGGTTTGGTCAAAAAATGCATTTCTACGTTTTATTGTAATAAAACTGTAGCTTGGCACATCTTTCGTAGAATAGCGACCTACCAATAAATTCTTTACTTTTCTGTTTAGTTGCGTCCCGTAATTTCACTGTAGGATCAAGGTTCAGTGATTGCGATAAAAAGCTTTTCGTCAGCTTCATAGGGTGCCTAGGATCGCTATCGTGCTAAAGAATAAACCGATTTTCAACCGATAACAAGCGAGACGAAATCATAAAGTGCTCCAAAATTGCTTTTCTATTCTTTTCGCAATATTCCTTAACCTCTTATCAAACCTCCCTATTTTACTAATGGCGCAATAGCTTACAGTTGCATTTTTCATCAAGTTACCCTTCAATTAGAAATCTGCCGTTTATTACCGAGGTTGTTGAAAATTAAAACTATAAGCGCTTCTCAATTGTTTAATATTATTTTCATTTACAAACATTATTTCAAAATATTGTTGCTAGCAAGATACTCCCTCATCTCGAAGTCGAATATAAGTATTCCTGCGAAATAGTCAGGTTGACCTCCTAGGCTACGGTAAGCATCAACCACGTCCTCAAGTTCCCGAAACGGAGGCTTTAAAGTTGGGTTCTTCTCAAGCAAGTCCTCTTCCGCAGTCTCCACATCAACCTCCGTCAGTTTTATTGCGTCGCTTACTAACTTTTCCATTTCACCAATGAGATTTTTCCGTAAGGGTTCAACTGCCGATGATGAGGAGAAGTTAGCTTCGACACCGGGATGCTCTTTGGCCAGATCTTTAAGCGAATCCAACGGTTTCTTATCCAGAAAATGAACAAAAAGAGCGCCGTCTCTCTTCCCCAGCTCTACAGCAGTCTTCCATTCGGTCGATGCTTCAAGTGTATTCACTTTCTCCTTAAAATACGGCTTCTGCAGTGCGGCCAGTGCTGCCTGAATCCCCAATTCGTTCTGTACAATTGGACGAAAGTTTTTAATGAACTCGTCCAGCAGATGGTCGAACTTGGACGGCATGGATTTCAAGTAATCTCTCGCTTCGTCGGTCAGACGTGGTACAACCTTGTTTCTTTGCTCCACCGGTGTTAGAAGGACCGTCGGCAGGCAGAGAAGGAAAATGTAAAAGCTCATCTAAAAGAAGAATAGAAAATAACAGGTGCGACTGACAAGGAAAGTTAACCGGGTGCTAAATTCAGATAAAACTTGGTAGGTAAATAGGGTACTATGAGACTTGAAAATAAAAATTTTTTGTTTGTGACGAAATTCACTCTGAGGGGATGAAACACCCTCCCGAAAATTCGCAGATTTTCAGTTTTCCCGAAATATAGATTAACATCAGAATTTGAGATAAGAACCAGATCAGAAAATCGTGGATTAAATCGCTTCCATGTTCGAAATTCATAGACGTCCAGTGGTTCAATGACTGGCTGTTTTCTTTTGTATTCTCTCTCTCTTCTTGAATGCGACCTCATTCTGGAAAGACCCTGGACAGTGACCTATCCATAAATCTAAAAGTATAACATTTCTTGGCCCAATACTTGATAAGTAAACATTAAGAAAGCAACTGTCAATTAAATCAGTGGTTAATTTACCTGAAGATGTGGCTTGAATAATAACGTTTGCACGTCGAAATAGGGTTTGTTGTACGTGGGGCCCACACTTGTCACCAGGTTCTTTTAGTGCTATCAGTAGTCGAGACGTAAGTTTACCAGATACAGATGTTATTATGTTATATATCATAAGACTGTCCTAAATGCACTTGTAACAGCAAATTGGTGCAAAGTTAACTACCTAAACTACATGGAGTAGGATTATATATAGTAACTGTTTTCCATTTCTGATTTATATACAGGGTGACGCAGGGGGAACGGGAAATTTTGAAATAACGTCATTTCCACAAATAAGTCCATAAAACTAGTAATTAATTAAGGAAAGTGCAGGTATGCAGCATGCAGTTTATGTTTTTACAATCAAAATGTCCAAAAGTGTCTCTTCACTTTTTAAAGATGACATCGGAAAGATCCCCTCCCCCTCCCATTCGGCGTTCACACTCTAACAGCCTGTTATGAAAACTCTGGAATGCGCGGTGTGGCAAATCTTGGGGAATGGCAGTGATTTCTTGTTGAATGTTCTCCTTCAGTTCATGGATTGTTGCGGGTCGTTTACGGTACACCTTGCCTTTAAGATACCCCACAGGAAGAAGTCGCACACACTAAGATCAGGGGATCTCGCAGGCCATTCAATGTCACCGGCACGTGAAATAATGCGTCTTCCAAACAATTGACGAACTGCTGCCATCGAATGTCGAGCAGTGTGTGACGTGTCTCCGTCCTGCTGAAACCACATGTTTTCCATGTTAAGATTAAGCCCGTACAGTCTCAGTGTAAAGAATGCTTGAAGCATTTCAACATATCGAGCGGATGTTACTGTCGCTGCACTACCATCCTCACGGGCAAAAAAATAAGGGCCGATAACACCACGACATGATACAGCACACCATATTGTGACCTTGTCGCTATGTAGTGGTCGCTGGTGTAACTCACAAGGATTATCCTGGGCCCAATAACGAAAATTCTGTTTGTTTACGAAACCGTTCAGGTGGAAATGGGGTTCGTCTGATATCCATATGTTACCAACGAAATTCGCGTCCTCGTTGATTTTAGCCAATATCTGCCTACTAAACTCCATACGTGACGCGGGGTCTCGTTCGTATAATTGTTGCGCAATCTGCAACTTATAGGGATGGAAATGTAATTCGTGCAGTATTCTTTGTAAGCTTCGTCGCTTAATCCCTAGCGTAGATGCATGCTGTCGAACGGAGCGGCGAGGACTTCGCTCGATTACAGCTCTAACAGCCTCAATGTTCTCTTTGGTACGTACCGTTTTCAAGACAGATCCTGTTTCTTCAAAATTACGCACCCACGTTGTAATCGCATGCGCAGATGGGACGCGTCCATGACGTCCAAGCTGGTGATGTTGTCGACATATTCTCTGCGCGGCAGTCGCAGTATCACCATTTTTATAAAACGCTCTCACAGCTACTGCACGTTCCGCACCAGTCCAACGATCCATGATTACGAAATGGCAATGCGTTCACGACAATTGTGCGACGTTACGAACATCTGCCGGCTCTACAATGCTGGCAATTGTAACGTTCAAAATTTGCCGTTCCCCTGCGCCACCTGTATATGTAGTACATGCGTATCATAAGTTGTAAGTTCTTATATTAATATCACCTCTGGGACATTCCATTATCTGTTATTTTTACATTAAATAAAGCTATAAACGAAATAACTTATGCAATGTCTCTTCCTTTTTTAACAGAAACTAATAATTCGGATCATATCTAGTGGAAGAGTAGGATTGATTGTGTTACCCATAGTAGGTCTGTACCAGTAAACCAAACTTTAAAGACAAACAATGTTCTTTGTTTAGAAAACATAAGAGATAACTGCAACTTCGATTTCTAATTCTAAAGCAAAAGTTTTCTTTGCTAAATTATGAAATACACGTACCTTAGAAGCTAGGTATGCGGATGACTTCGATCGAAGGAGGCGATGTAATCGTTTGACGAACTTACACAACTACACTAAAGGATTTATCTTCTGGAATGAACCCACATCCATATATAATAGGCTATTGTTCTTAATTGGGCGTAGTTGATACAATACGCCATAATAATTGAATCATTGTTGCAGAGCACACATTTTCCATTCAACTTGCAGCAGATTTTATGTGCAATCTTGGTAAATATAATTTATTGCGTCAAGCTTGCAGAATAGTCAAATCACATTCTTTTTCATTATCAAAAACAGTTGAATCCACACGTAAACACACCGGTAAAACGGATCATAAAAACAATAGCAGCTGTAGCAAAAATCATCAAATTTATAGTTTCCAACCAATTAAAATTAGTTCACATTTAGTACAACGACCGATTGAATTAGATTAAAACAAAAAATGATACAAAATACTATTTGTAGCTTTTATTCGATCTAATCTTATAAAATACCAATAAAAACCAAAAATCGATTCATTCAACCAGAAGCTTATTGACGTGAATAAACTTCTTAACCGTATAATCCACAGCGACCACCTGTATGAATTTCCCCAGTTCCACATCCAATCCCGTCAAGTATTTCCCCAACAGTCCCATAGCCTTCTCGCCGACCGAAGTCCCACCGCTCAAACTTTTCATATCGAACAGGTAACAGCGTTTCATCGACTCGGAACCGAGCGCGGCCAACTTCGCGAAAGCCGACTTGACCCTCTTGTTGTGAATAAACGCCTTGAAACTCGGCCTGATATCGCGGTGAGCCTTCGCGAGATCCCTCACCGAACTTATCAGCTTCAGATCCTTCAGCAGCTTGAATATCGTCTTGTATTTGGCGTTCTCCCTTTCGAACTGCACGAATTCCGGAATCTGGCGGAGGAGCAACGCGAGGCTCTCGTATTCGGGCTTCACAAGTTCAGCGACAGCGGCTTGAAGATCGGCATCCTGTTCGACCGCGCGACGAAAGTCCAACGCCAGCTGCTTTAAGATGGCTCGTTGTTTGGCCGGAAGCTCTCTGAGGAACTGCTTATCTTCGACTCCCAGTTTGGGTAAGGCCAATAGGGGCAGGATCGGTAAAGTGGTGCAGATGAAGAGGTAATGGAATCTCATCTGAAATCGTTTAGGATATAAAGTTGAGAAATGGAAGCGAAGGTTCTATAATCTATTAAACATTTTCTAAATGAGGGAACTCGCTTCCCAATTAAATAACTGATGGATTGTATTGATATCGACTAGTTATTGACCGTAGTTTTCCTTTCGAGTCAGAGATCTGTGATGTCCTAGAAGAAGTGGATTGCGTACCTCAAGCTGCTTTGACATCAACGCAATGGAAACACATGTTTTAGAAGGTAATGAGCAGGTGCTTACTTAGGTACTGTAGTAAAGTTTCAGACGATGATTGAAACAGAAGATAAAATCAACAACTTGAACCAAAGATCTCACATACCGTACCATATTTAACACGGAAAACACTGGTTTTGTCTTGCTAGATATTCTACAAAATTCTAGCGATGTATTTACTTATTTCACAGTTAAAAGTTGAAGCAGCAAGCTGCAACCTTTTTAACCGAAAATAAAGGTTGTTCCATTTGATCTAGTTGGTTGCAGATCACTGAATATATCACACCAGTTACTAGAGGTGTTACATGGTGAAATCACATTTGAATACCTTTGAATTTCCATTTTTTATGGATATCGCAGCGCGTGTTGTTTTAAATTTTGACATCTATAGGGAGACCAAATGACAGTCCTCAGATAACACATCGTTTTACCACGCGATTTTCATTGACTTCTGATTCCTTTTTCTGTCCGGTCTGACATATTGCAGCAAATTATTACTGCTCCGTGCAATTTCTTTCTAGGTAAACCAAATTTCGTATGAGATTGACTCAGGAACTGAAGTTATCGACACCATTGTTTAATCAAAAATGCATCAGTCTACACACATAATTTGAGCAAAGACAACGACGAAGAGGTATCTACAATACTACGTTCCCCCACTATAGCTGTAGCCATGACGAAATAGAGCAACAGCAAACTACTGCTTAAGGCGTATGACTGGTAGACTGATTGTAAGGGAATATTGCAGCGAGAAAGAATAACAGGAGACGCACATGCGTATTATAACCACTAATACCAACTACCACAGGTTTATTTGGATTTTTCAACCTGCAAGGAGTTGATTCCGATCAAATCTTCAGTTTGTCCAAAATTCCAACAATATTAATAACTGCATCATTCTTAGTTGCAGGGGCGTTTCTTTATAAATTGTCCAAAAGATCTGAAAACTGCTTGAGATGATTCAGGAATTATTTCTTAAACAAGCTTGCACAATACCAATTCCATGATGTAAACGATTTCAAAATCCAACTGCCAAAAGCAAAAGCTTTTCAAGATTACCGATCAAATTACCATTGTGGTAATCAAAACTAAATGCCATCTTCTAAACCGTTACACTGTTTGTTTCGTGTGGAATCGGTGTTGGCAAATCTTAAGTGATTCTGTTACGTTTACTAATGATGCTAGACCATGATTCACTAATTCTACCTACCTCGTCGACTTGATCTACGAACAATTTCGAAAGAAGGAATATCTACTTTATTGCAGGAAACAATGGTAAATCTTCATTAAAAAATCCCACGTTCATTTATAGCAGTTACTATGTGTGGGTAGGTAATATAATACGAGATTGCTTTATTGTTTAAAGCAGAAATATTTGGGAATTTATTTTTGGGGATAGAAATAAACGTTTATTTTATTTAATTATTTGCATGTAATAATCTTATAAGTGAAATAAATAAGGAGTATTAGAAAATTCGAGTTATATCGAAGGAATGGGAGTAAATGTAAATGACTACCATTCACAGAAGTATGGACAAGATATAACTACTGAAAATCAGAAATTTATAGTTTATATAATTTATAAGTAGATATTAAGAGTCAAACTGAAATCAAGATGTATTGGATGATAGAAATGGTGGTGTAGTTAAGCTATTATCGCACACCAACTCCCATTAGAATTAGATGTTCTAGTAGAATTAGGAAACCGAATGTAGAACTGCGTTTACAAAGAGGAAAGAAGTGTGGTGTAGATAACACATGGGCTGAAACGTCCCGGGCCCAACACATAGACGACGCTAGTTTTATTGCAGTCACCTTTCTCTCAGTTAGTACTAACCTTCAAAATACAGCTGTTAAAATTTCATGATATTCTATTCATTAGTTTATGAGTTATTGTGCTAAGAGTCACGCTACTTTTGTTATTTTCAAAACAATGGATCAAAAACAATTTCGTGTTTTAATTTTACACTGCTTCTTGATGGGAAAAAATACCGTTCAAGCGAAGCAATGGCTTGAAAAGTGTTATGAGGACTCCGCTCCATCAGAAACAACAATAAAACGTTAGTTTGCTGACTTCAAACGTGGTCGTAGACACACCGATGGTGCAGAACGCAGTGGACGTCCAAATGAGGCGGTAACACCAGAAAACATAAAAAAAATCCACAAAATCGTTTTGAATGATCGAAAAGTGAAGTTGCGTGAGTTAGCTGACATCGTAAAGATATCAAAAGAACGTATTGGCTTTATATTGCATGAGCATTTGACTATGAGAAATCTCTGTTCAAAGTGGGTGCCGCGTTTGCTCACTGTTGACCAAAAACAAGAACGTGTTGATGATTCCGAGCAGTGTTTGGCCATGTTTAAACGTAACAAACCGGAATTTTTGCGTCGATATGTGATAATGGATGAAACATGGATCCATCACTTCACTCCGGAATCAATACGATCGTCATCTGAGTGGACAGCAACTGGTGAACCTCGTCCAAAGCGCCCGAAAGCGCAACAACCGGCTGGAAAGGTTATGGCCTCGGTATTTTGGGATGTGAGTGGTGTAATATTCATCGATTATCTTGAGAAAGGAAATACCATAAACAGTAAATATTATATAGCGTTATTGTAGCGTTTGAAGGACGAAATTGCAAAGAAACGACCGCATATGGCAAAGAAAAAAATTTTGTTTCATCAAGACAACGCACCGTGTCACAAGTCAATCAAAACAATGGCAAAACTACATGAGTTGAACTTCGAATTTGCTCCCACATCCACCGTATTCGCCAGATTTGGCTTCCAGCGACTACTGACTGTTCGCAGACCTCAAAAAAATGCTCGCCGGTGAGAAATTTTGCACGAATGAAGAGGTTATCGCTGAAACTGAGACCTATTTTGAGGCAAAAGATAAATCGTTCTACAAAAGTGGTATTGAAATATTAGAGCGGCGCTGGAATGATTGCGTTGCTCTTGATGGAGATTACGTTGATGAATAAAGCTAATTTTGAACCAAAAAAAAACGTTTCCTTTGTTAGGCCCGGGACTTTTCAGCCCATGTGTTAGCTATAAGTTTATATAGAATAGAGAGAGGGCCCCAAGAGACATCAATGAGGGTTGTTGTTACAAAGTTGGCAATACCAGAATAGCATAGTTGTTAGTTGTAATAAGAAACAATAAATTTCTTAAGTCAATACATGTATCGTTTATTGTTATAGAAAGAAAAAAGGCAGAAAAACTAGAGAAACAACCTTTATTTAAAAAAATTCCTTTGACTTTTACTATACATCCGTCAAAACACCAGAATCGACGAGATGCTTCCTAATACTGAGGTCCTCGAGGAAAAAGAATACCGTCAATTCAATCTGCATATTCAGTTTGTCGTAAAATTTAAACAATGCCCTAAATTCCTTCGTCGGCTCGTAATTAGGTGAAGGTTCCGTCCACTGATTGACCCCAGTCAGCTTCACCTCCTCTTGTAGAATCGTGTTTACTCCGCTCAGGAGACTCATGAAGTGAGGGGTACTCGTATACGAACTGAAATCGGGTTTGACGTCCGGATGTTCTATCGCCAGATCTTTCAAGGGTTCGAGGAGATCCGGCCTGAAGGAGAAGAGAAGAATCGAATTGTATTTCTTAGCCTCCGACTGCAGCTCCTTGCCCATGTCCGATTCCCAAGCCTTACGTCTCAGTTCTAAGTATTCGGGTTTTCGAAGTTCGGCCAAGGCGGCTTGGATCGCGTTATCCTTCTGGGCTTCCACGCGAAGTTCCTTGATGAATTGGTCTAGGATCTCGGCTACCTTGCCGTGCATCGATTTTAGATACTCCTTTGCTTCGTCGCTTAAGGAAGGTGGAGATTCTGCCTTTTCTGCGGTTGACTTCGCGAAGGCGACACCGAGCCATAGTAGTAGAATGTAGAATTCCATCTGGAAATATAATTAAGGGAATAGTGATTTAAAAGCCAACTCTCGCCCTGTAACGTTCCAGAGATACTCTAAATTCTTAGTCTCACAATGTAACGGAACTTCAAAGTGTTTAATCAAGAGTAAATTCTATGACGAGAGCTAAAGAGACGGAAATAATAATTCTAATGTGCTTTCCATTACAAATTTATGCAGCACCTAACATTGTCTATGAATTACACAGCCCAAGAAAACAACTTTTTGTCGCGGTGCCTGTAAAATACGAACCGATTCGGACTATTTCAAATGTGCTGATCCCAAGAGTAACTGCCGATTCGTCTTAGCAGCTCTAGTTTTGGAGATACACCACGGTGAAATTTATTACTCACACGTAATGTTGTCCTTAAATATAACTAAATGCACTACCATGACAATTACTAGATTATTTCATTTCTAACAATTTTGGTTTTAGATATTTAGAATTCCTTCCATAGTTAAGGAGAATGCATTTAAGGTGATGGCATATTTTGAAAATATAGAAAATGTTGATGGTTTTTAGAACTACTGCACAAAAGCTTGCTATAATAAATTTTTTGCGATTTAACACGAACATCGAATTGAAATTCATTTCACAACGATTACAAAGACTATGTGGTTGTATAATAAACAGGTACTGCAGTAAACTCTACCCCAAACAAATTAATAAAATGAACAGAAACTTTAGTTAGCTGAGTTATTACCATAATGCCCTGTTAAAGATATAGTTTCTTTCCAGAAAAGATACAAGATAATCGGGACCACCCAATTGGTTGCACAAAGTTAATGTGTTTTAAGAACTTCTAAAGCCTGCTAGAAAATATTGCAAATACGTCTATTTTATGTTTTTGCCTACGTCATTGTTTTGTCGTATAAGTTAAGACAGTCTATTCATTCATAAAATCTTGCTTCCTTTTTCAGCAACAGTACAAGAGAAAGATCGTCAAATAGATTGTCTTAACTTATACGACTAAACAATGACGTAGGTAAAAACATAAAACAGATGAAGTGTATGTATATATATATATATATATATATAATACTTATGTAACCCATGTGTTCGTCCAACATCAAAATCCAAATCTCCAGGTAGAACTCGCGGGATTAATATGAAGAATAGGAAAGTCTGGATGCAAATGCTTCATAATGTAGGAATTTATGTTAGTGAGAGAAATAGAAATAACCTAGAAAAGAGTACAGAGTAGGGAAGGAGTTGAAATGTTGATCAAGCCACCCTCCACAACAGTGCACAACTTATTAGCTTATAGCACAGAGCAGAAAATGAAGGACAATGAAGGAATTTATTGGAAGCATAAATACAGAAAGAGAAACTGCTCAGGTTTGCACCATGGAAAAAAAGGAATGCAAGATATTGAAATAAAAAGAATTGAAATAAGCTGCGAAGTCGATACCGGTGTTGAAGTGAATATATTAACAAAAGGAAATGCAAAGCAAATAGGAGTAAAAGAAACAACAGGAAGTTAATGTGCATAGTGAAGCTGTCCTTCCATATGCGGTACTTAACACCTGAAACAAAGTGAATTTCGAAATTGTAGATTTTAAACCACCTTGCACTATTGATTTCCTATTCATAGAATATTGTTAATAAGATCAAAGTTAATCAGTTGCTAGAGAAACACAATCAAGGCACCAGTTTGGCTCTCACGTTATATGCTTCCTGCGATTTAGAGACTGAAGAACATTGAAATAGCTATAAAGCAAGTTTTGAGTAAATAGCATATAATTTATTCAAATCATTGCATTCATTATTTTATAAGTTATTTAAGATATCGAAAGGATATAAGAAACATAAAGATCTCGCAGAAATGTAAATAAAATATTGAAAAAACTTAAAAAAAGCTTTTAGAAAAAGCAAAAAACTGATTAGATCACCTAATAAGGAAGCAATAGAGGAAGGGAAAATGATCGAAATGTTAAAAGAATTGATGAAAGATGTAAAGGAAATAAAATATAACCAGGAGCGGTACCAAAAACAGCTCAGTCAATTAAAAAAAGAAAATGAAATATTAAAAAAAAGAGAACGAAGGAATTAAGAGACAAGTGAAACAGATGGAATCGAAAATAAATAAGATAGAAAAGAGAAATATAACGAAAAACATTGTGATATCTGGACTGGGAATAATCCCGGAAGACAAAAATGGTCCAAAAATAGGAATAGAAAAATTTGTAAAAAGCAAGCTGGGTGTGGAGGTAGCTGTAAAGGACGCGGATAAAATAGGAGAAAAAATGTACAAGGTAGAGCTAAGTAACTATGAAGAAAAGGATAATGTAATGCAGAAGAAAAATAAATTGAGACAGAAGAACGCGCCGATATTGAAAAATATAAAGGATGACAAAGGAAATATACTAACTGAGGAAAAAGAGATAATGCAAAGGTGGAAACAGTACTTTGAAGAACTCACAAAAATAAAACAAGATGGATACATAAGAGAAAAAGAGCATAAAACAAAAAACGACGATGAACGTATCACACCAATAAGCGACGAAGAAGTCAGAGAAGCAGTTAGCAAACTAAAACTAGGAAAGGCGGCCGGGGAGGATGGAATCACGGCTGAAATGATAAAATATATGGGAGACAAAGATAACGAAGAACTACTTGACCTCTTAAACTACATTATAATAAAAAAAGAAATACCTAAGGAATGGAATATGGGAATAATTATGCCCATATACAAAAAGCGAGACTCTAAGATATGCTCAAACTATAGAGGAATAACATTAACTAGCATCCCAGGAAAAGTATTGACAAGAATACTAGAAAAAAGACACCGAGAGAAACTGGAAGCAACACTAGAAGATACTCAACATGGATTTAGAAAAGCAAGAAGCACCTAGGACTTAATATTTGTAATCAGAAAATTAGGAGAAAAACTAATAGGGAAAGGAAAAAACTAATAGGGAAAGGAAAGGAAATACATATATGTTTTATAGATCTTAAAAAGCTTTTGGTAGGGTAAGAAGAGAAGATGTATGGCAGAGCCTGGAAAGGAGAGGTTTAGAGAAAGGAATAATAGGGATGATTAAGGCATTGTACAAAAGCAATAAGAATAAGGTGAGAACTTCCAATGCAGAATCAGCTGAATTCGAATCGCAAATTGGATTAAAACAGGGATGCGCATTGAGCCCATTGTTATTCTCTATATTAATAGACAACGCTGTTAAAAAGCTAAACAAAAAGGAAAAAATATGAAAGTAGGAAACCGGAAAATGAATGCAATTAACGTACAGGAACTAATGTTTGCGGATGATATGGTACTGATACGACACTCGGAAGAGACATTATAGCAAAACTTGAAGATATACCAAAAAGAACTAACAAAGATAAACATGGAGATAAACACGAGGAAAACAAACACAATGATAATAGCAGCAGAAGAAGGAAAACATAGCATCAAAATCGGGGAAAAAGCATTAGAACAAGTTTAAAGTTACAACTACTTAGGAACAATCATTGAAGACAATGGGAGAATAGAGAAAGAGGTAAATGAGAGGATAGGGAAATCCACAAAAATATATGACATATTGAGAAATTCGTTTCTGGATAAAAAGGAAATATCAAAAAAAATAAAGACGGAGGTGTATAAAAGAGTGGTCAGACCAACATTAACATATGGTAGTGAGTCATGGATAACCACGAATAGAATCAAAAGCTGAGTTACGGTCATGGAAATGAGATTCCTAAGAAGAATAGAAGGAGTAACTAGAAGAGACAGAATCAGAAACACGACAATCACTAATAGTCTAAATATCAAGCCAATAGAAATAGTGATAGAAGAGAGACACCTGGGATGGCTTGGACATTTACACAGAATGGAAGAAGATCGAATCACAAAGAGGATATTTGAAGCCAAAACAGAGGGCAAAAATAGAATAGGTAGACCCCGAAACACCTGGAAGGAGCAGGTGTATAGAGCATTGGAAAAGAGAAGTATGGGATGGATTGAAGCCAAACAACTGGCTCAGAACAGGAACCTGCGGAAGATAAAAATAAGAAAATAAATAGTCCGACACCGCAAGGTATAAAGGACATAGGATTAAAAAAAAAGCAAAATCGAAAACTTAAGTAACACTAAAAACTATGTAAAAAATTATCTAACACTGAATTTCACTAAAACACTGTTTACTCACCTTGCAAATTCGATTTCAGAACAAAATAGTGTAGAATAAAACATGACCAATGATTTATATATCCTGCAAAAGAGCTCGCTTGAATTATACCAATTAATGCTGGCATTCATGTGTGAGAATGTAAATGAAAGACGAAGAAATTAGGCTATTGTTTCACACTATCGTTGTAAATTTTATTGGTAAGTTTTACGAGGCTTTCTATGAGGATCTTAATCTCTATATTTGCTTGTTTTATTCCCGTAATCTAGAGAATCGATCTTATATGTACATCGTTGCACTCCTAATCTTTGTAAATCTATCGCAAATATATTGATAAGTCAATATTTACAAGCCTCTAAAACGCGTAAGCAATCATCTATGTCCGCTACTCAAGGTCAAGGTTACGGTGAATACAAAAATATATTAATAAATAAATAATATTAATTCAAAACTGCAGGACCTTAGATAATGTTTTTTAGCACGTCGAATGATGTGGAACGGTCGTTGCAAATACCTTCTAAATCACATTTTACCTCAACATTTTGAAACATTTTCTGGCTTTTCTGGATAGCTTTGGCATGTCTCGGATGTACCTTCTTTACATCATCAAAATGTTCGCAGTAGTATAGTAACACATGGGCTGAAAAGTCCCGGGCCTAACAAAGAAAACACGTTTTTTTTGGTTCAAAATTAGCTTTATTCATCAACGTAATCTCCATCAAGAGCAACGCAATCATTCCAGCGCCGCTCTAACATTTCAATACCACTTTTGTAGAACGATTTATCTTTTGCCTCAAAATAGGCCTCGGTTTCAGCTATAACCTCTTCATTCGTGCGAAATTTCTTACCGGCGAGCATTTTTTTGAGGTCTGCGAACAGCCAGTAGTCGCTGGGAGCCAAATCTGGCGAATACTGTGGATGTGGGAAGTTCAATTCTAGTAGTTTTACCATTGTTTTGATTGACTTGTGACACGGTGCGTTGTCTTGATGAAACAACATTTTTTTCTTTGCCATATGCGGTTGTTTCTTTGCAATTTCGGCCTTTAAACTCTCCAATAACGCTATATAATATTCACTGTTGATGGTATTTCCTTTCTCAAGATAATCGATGAATATTACACCACGCACATCTCAAAATACCAAGGCCATAACCTTTCCAGCCGGTTGTTGCGCTTTCGGGCGCTTTGGACGAGGTTCACCACTTGCTGTCCACTCAGATGACGATCGTTTTGATTCAGGAGTGAAGTGATGGATCCATGTTTCATCCATTGTCACATATCGACGCAAAAGTTCCGGTTTGTTACGTTTAAACATGGCCAAACACTGCTCAGAATCATCAATACGTTCTTGTTTTTGGTCAACAGTGAGCAAACGCGGCACCCACTTTGAACAGAGCTTTCTCATAGTCAAATGCTCATGGAATATAAAGCCAATACGTTCTTTTGATATCTTTACGATGTCAGCTAACTCACGCAACTTCACTTTTCGATCATTCAAAACAATTTTGTGGATTTTTTTTGTTTTCTGGCGTTACCGCCTCATTTGGACGTCCACTGCGTTCTGCATCATCGGTGTCTCTACGACCACGTTTGAAGTCAGCAAACCAACGTTTTATTGTTGTTTCTGACGGAGCGGAGTCCCCATAACACTTTTCAAGCCATTGCTTCGCTTGAACGGTATTTTTTTCCATCAAGAAGCAGTGTAAAATTAAAAGACGAAATTATTTTTGATCCATTGAAAATAACAAAAGTAGCGTGACTCTTAGCACAATAACTCACAAACTAATGAATAGAATATCATGAAATTTTAACAGCTGTCTTTTGAGGGCTAGTACTAACTGAGAGAGAGGTGACTGCAATAAAACTAGCGTCATCTATGTGTTAGGCCCGGGACATTTCAGCCCATGTGTTATAACGCAGCTTTTAACCATATTCCCCAACAGATAGTAATCGGCTGTGGTGGTTTAGACACTTTGGGACGTAGTTAAAACACACGTAAAATCCTTTTGTACGCCAACACTACTTTTAAAATTTCACCGCTAGTACATTTTGGAACTGTTTTGGAAACAAGTAAGATTGGGGATGACGGTTCAAATTCTTCAATTGTAAATACCACTACATTCACCATTCACAACAGAATATTCTTGCACTGAAACTTGTCCCTCTTTGCCAAGACTACTTATAATTTTGATAGTCATTTGGATCTTTTTCCTTCAAATACTATTTAAAGAAATCATTTTTGGAGGTTTAAATTGCAGCGGCCCAGAAGAATCTCATGCTATTCTTTTTAAAGCGAACAACAACCGTGGAAGTCTACAACAGCATAAACTTATCGGCCAACTGTTTTAACCTCCTCCAATGAAGAAAATTGAGAAGGAAACCGTCTAGATTTTCTCCTAGAAAAATAGAAGGCTAGAGGTCTAAATGATTTCAGATTTGGTGAATTCACAGTTAGAATCACTTCAGAAAAATGAACTGACAAGCAAATCTTTCTAAATGTAAAATTTAGATTGCAGTTTGGTAGCGTTCTTAAAATATACCAAAATTTACAAATACCATTTACACTCCCTGTCAACTCCATTAGAATTACTTTTGCAATCTTACAGTTTTTTTCAAAATTTCCCAGAAACAAAACATGAAATCCTTATTGTAAATTACAAACCAATTCACATCTAAGATGTTGTTAAACGTCCTTTGGCTTTAATGAATGTTTAAAACCTTTTTGGCACACTGTAAATACAACTTTCCATCGCTTTTTGATAATTTGGTATCTTCATGTTAATTTCTGTGGACTTATTTTGAAATCCCAAAGATTTGGATTCGAATATGTTTATAAGATGTCATCCACACATTTTCGACGTGGCTTAAATCGGATGGGTTTCCAAGCTAAAGCAAAAGAGAACTTAGATTTTCACCATTAGATATTTGTAAGTCTTAGTAGTCCCTAATGGACGCTAGGGCAAACTTAAGACACTCTTCACACTCGAGACCGGTCTGGTGACTAACAAAAATAAAAAGGCATAAAATGTAGGCCCTCAGAGTAAAAAGAATTTAATTTGGCTGTAGTATCCAACGAATTTAGCTATAATATACAATGGATTTGGTAGGTTTCGATGTCTGCTTACTATCCCCCGCAGTTCCTTTTTATTCTAGGAAAAGGAGATATTTGATTTAATACCATTTGTTTATTTACTGCTCCAACCGTAAACAAAGGTATGACGCTATATTTATTTCATATATTACGTTTTAAACATGCTAATAAGAAGCGAAAGTGCCAGACATTTAAATTGAACATTATCACAGACAGATAATTGCTTATTTTTCAATAGGTTCTTTTTTATTTTCGTTTTCTTTTCGCACAAAGGAGACGAGAATAAGATTTTATTTATCGGAACCTTAATACTTTGTTTTGTTATCAGTGAAACAAACTCATGAGACGTTTGACATTGAACTATAACATACTGACCGTTCCAATTTGTCGTGCACGTGAAATTAAATTATATACGCAATGAAATGCGTGTTAAATATATTTTTCAACGATCTTCTTTTGACATCCCACTAACAAAGGATGATTTTGAATTTATCACGTTTCTTTTTCAAGGCCCTCATGGGATTGAAGAAGATGAAACGCTTGATGTGCTAGCCCAAGAAATATTTAATCCTGAAATGTGGAGATGGGATGAAAAAGGGAATAGAGTTCACATTAGCTATTTCGCTTATACTCTAAGCCTGTACTCATTTCATTTAAGAAGCATTGGAATTGAAAGACATTCTCAATTAAATGTTTATATTTTGATATACGCTTTATAAATCAAATTTATTTATATATTCAGATATGTAAAAGTATGGAGTACCCTTACTTTTAATACTCGTCATTATACTATTAAGTATAATGACGATTCTACGGATTTGCTTTGTGTTGGTGTTATTAATTATTGCAATAACAAGTAAAGATTCGGTTGATAACGATATTTTCTATCTTATCTATTGGTAGTGTATTTTGATATTATATGCGATATATGCAACAGATAATAATAAAGTGCAGTTGATAAATATGCGCCGTACAATAACAAAACTTAAGCGATAACGTTTATATTTTTTTTTAGTAATTTTATACTCATTTTAATCCACTTTGAAGGTGGTATATAGATTTTCATTTAATTCTTGTTATTCAAAAGTATATGTGCTGTAAACTTGTACATTGTACGTTGGAAAATAATGATACTAGTAATCCTGCATTACATTTTCGTTGCACAACTTATATACTCAAAGAAAAGACAAAGAATAATTACAAGAAAATAAACTTAATATTATGCATACTAAAAGTAATTTCAATTATAAGCAAGAATACTTAATAAATGTTGGTTAAGCAATCTTCTAAATAAATTCAAATTTGTGGCATTCTTCACATATTGGAAAATGTGAAAAACTAAAGCGATCCGCATGTGTGCCGCAATCTATATATCAATGTGTAGCATCAACTCAGAACAAGACGAATATAATACGGATCTGTGTAACGCATTAATTTCGTCTAAGATACAATTAACAAGATTAAACAATGTTAATTTGAAATCATTTCTGCACAGATATTGCAAACATAATATACCTGACGAAAGTACCTTACGAAAAATTATGTCACATCTTGTTACCAGCAAACAATGGCAGAACTTTAACAATTGGTAGGGAATAATTTTATTTATATCATGGTAGATGAAAGTACGGATAAGTGTGGACGTTATATTGCCCATTTGTTAATAGGAATTCTTCATGGAGATATTGTAAGTAAATCATATTTAATTTATTGTGAAGAACTTCAAAAACAAATAATGTGACAATTGCCCAATTCGGTCAAGAAGGTTTATCAAATTTCTTTTTACTTGGAAGTATACCTTGTAAAAGAAATTTTACTAATGTTGTCCGACGCTGCACCATACATGATAAAAGCCGCGCAGAATTTACAAATTTTTTATAGTAACATTATTCATACCAAGGAGCGACTTCCCGGTGTTAAGTTTCCTCCTCAACCGTTTATTACGAGATGGGGTACATGGTTAGACGCTGCAATTGTTTACGCCGATAATTTTGAACGAATAAAAAATGTAATTCTTGAAATCACTGCTGACTGCATTGCTCTAGAAAACTGTAAAAAGATAGTAACATCAACAGAATTGCTACAAAACCTTTTCTATATTAAATCAAATTATAGCTTTGTTTCAAGTTCCATTCGTAAACTAGAAACGCAAGGGATGTCGCTCTCGGAATTAGTCGAAATAGTAGACGAATTTGATATGCTATGCAAGAAGATTAAGGGTACAATAGGTAATTCTATATACGATAAATTTAAAAAAGTGATAAATAAAAATGCGGGGTATTTGAAATTGAAGAAACTTAAGAAAATTTTGGAAGCTGAAACAGTAAACGATTTCGAATTTAATTTTAGTTTAGAATGTATTGCAAAGTTATAAAATGCATCAATTACATCTGTGGATGTTGAAAGAAGCTTTTCTATTTCGAAACATATGTATTCTGATAGAAGACAAAATTTTCTTTTACACAATTTTGAAAAATATTTAATTATAAATTGGTTTAGAAATATGTTGTAAAAAAATTTTGTACAATAAAGTTAATGTTTAAATTTCTGCTCTTATTTATTTTATGTAAAAAAGAAATTGCATATTGTTGCAAGTTTTTGCATATATACCCCAGGTTTATGCATATTTTCTCAAAAATCGATGCATATATATGCGCGTGTACTCCAGTTTCTCTTTGCATATAATCCGGTCTCTATTCATTACTATCTAACTTACTATAGGGATTAACGATTTCACAATATGCCTATGAGCTGTATTATTTTAAAAGAAGTTTCACCTTGCTTCCAAACTTATAGACGGAAGTGTATGGATAACTCCTATGTATCGGAAAATTCTATGATTGCAAACAGAATAAGCATAGTTACCAAGGGGGTATTTTCTCCGTTCAAAGTAAGTTTCAGGTGATAAAAAATTACTATGTGCATTTGACATCGGCTAATATTTATATGAATTTGCTGACCGGCTTAATATTCCAAATCACCTACTAAAATTTATAAAGATAATTACGAATCACCCTGTATCGCAAATTACCATCACGCACAGTTAAATGTCACCCAACTCCAAATCTAATTTTAATTTAAATTTTTCAATGCTAACGTTATCGTAGCAGCGATAGGGTTTACTTAAATTTAACATTCAACGCTCGCAAATCTTCCATCCTCTTCTTTCTTACGGCGACTCCACATCGACGGTCGACAATGTTCGGCAAAAATCTACTTTAGTACGCTTAGATGTCGCTATTCGCCTGCAAAATCTCGATTTAACATTCTGGAAGGCGGAATAAACTATATTTTTCGCCGTCGAGGCGCGCAAGGTAGTTAGGCAGACTATACCTACTTGTAAAAGACGTCTGCTGATTCGGTTGGTTTATATACGAAGCGCGGTTGCGGTGCTAGTGCAGTTCGCTTAAGGTAGGGAAAGTTCTTCGAACAGGATGCACGTACATGAGATATTTGCGCCTCCGGACGAGGTAACATTGAAGATGATGCGGAAGGATCTTAACGAGGACCCTAAACGTCTAGAAAGGCAGATGGAATTGTTCAAGGAATGGTTAAGATGCGAACCTCATTTACCCGAGCATGTCGGTAAGACATTTTAAATTTAATCGGCAATCTTTCGGTTACAAGAATTTTTATGATTGTAAAATATGTTGAATATCCAAATCTGTATAAAATCTTTTAATGTAAATTGAGAGATTTCTCCATATACTTTTGTGATTTATAATGTTTTAAAAGGTCAAAAAAGAAAACGTACAAGAAACAAGTGTATTATTTCTTAACATAAACTAAAAAGGAATAATAAACAAAATAACAAAAAAAATCGTCAACAAATAACGATTTAGACTATAAAATTTATAAAATCCAACGCTACAATATTTTTCTTCAGCTTCTTCTTCTTGTATATAAAATGGATATCGTATCAAAATATAACTATTTCTTTATTAACAGATCAAAATACACATTGACCCATACGTCAAAATAATAAACAAACGACGCCAACCCGAAATCGACAAGAAAAACACGGTATTGGTGTGGCTATTTATTTTTATTTTTCGATGTAGTCTACTCAAAGATCAATACACTTTTTCGGAATGTGTTCCAATCTCCTAAAACCGTCCGAAAAGTAGTACATTTCGAGGTCTGTGTAGCGGCGATGACCTCCTACATTTGAGGCAAATCTCTTTCTTCCCAGTGATATCTTCAGGTTTGGGAATAGGAAAAAGTAGTTGCGGGATACGGCCGGTGAATATGGAAGATGAGAGACTAATTCGTAGCTCAATTCATTCAATTTGGATACGACGATGAGGGATGGGAGTCGGTGCATTGTCGTGGTGGAAAAGCACCTTCTTTCCGCTGCAAACGAGGCCGTTTCTCCCTCAATACTGCACCCAATCGACCTAACGATTCACTGATTAACTCTGGGACAAATAAATCGAAAGCCTTGCGGGTGCTATTGTATTCGTAGTAACTCGAATTTTACTAAATTTTCTGGAAATATTACTTTGCCTGATAGTTTACATAAATTCAATGAGACTTTACATCATTTCTGCAGCAATTATTGCAAAATAATAATAAATTGTGCAATTTAGACATCAATTACGATGCAATTAACAAGTTTATTGAAGCTGCACCAAGCCTCTTTGATGTCATCTACCACAGAGAAAATTGTCGAAATTATAAAAATTAAAGAGTCTGAGATCTTCCATCACATTATATTTAAATGCGAAACAGCACCACGTCAAACTTGCCCTCAAATATTCGTTCGATATGTATGAATTTGGAAAAGAAAACGTGCTATGTGTTTAGCGGAGGTGATGAAGAAAACTATGCGGAACCTAGAAAAAACTGGTTCGCGAACGCTGCAGTAAATTGGCACAACTACGAAGATTGTGCGACTGGAGCAATAAACATAAAGACTTGCATTTCGATGTAACTGTAATCAATATATTTCCGGAGAATGTTTATAATTAAGGTTGATAAGAACTACATGTTAATTGTATTCACCCGTGTGATTTAATTAAGATTCAAATTTAAGCAAATTCATCAAGTTTTTGTTTAATAACAGATCAAAGGTGTTTCACCTTGGTTTGCGATGTTATAAATGTATATATATATATCTTTAGTTATTCAACTGTAAATTTGTTAAAATTCTATATATAAATAAATTATTTTTGCATGAGAAATTTTGAGATTTGGTATTTATTCTTGTATGTCTAATAAGGAATACTCCCTGAAGTTACAGGGTTCTGCTAACAGTTCTAATATGTATAATAGAAACACGGGTTTACAGAGGATTCGAGTGCACGAGGCTCTTATAAACTATATGCTACTCACACATTGAATTTATTAAATTTAGTGGTTAATGATAGTGCAAGCGTTAATCATGAAATAATTCCTTTTTTTTATGTTTCGCAAAAATTGTGTAAATATTTTTCAGCAAAAACAGAACTTTCTTAACCTTAAAAGCGTTATCTGAAACGTGATGGTTTAATAGAGTTGATTCTAGACAGCTATCGGACAAAGGTTTATCGAAAATTTACGACGCTCTACACAACAATTTCAGATAAATTTGATCAGGAGATTAAAGATCTACATTTCCACGTAGATTATCATTCTCAGTAACTATTTTGCGTAGATTTTTATAAGCAGAAGAAGAAATATATTCCACGTCCATTATTCTAGAAAAGTGTCAACGTTTCACCACATATATTTTTAGGACATCCTCTATAATACATCCCAGAGACTTTTTATAAAAAGGAAATTTAAGAGAAATGTGTAACCGTCAGTAAATAGTATAGTGCATATCTTCAGAACTTTTAATTTTTTAATATTTTATATGGCCACCCTTATTTTTGTCAGTGTCTCTTACACGAGCCTAGATACTATCATGCAGAGCTCTGGTGTAATCGTCCGGAATACGATAGCACTCCTTGGCAAAAATATAGTAGTCCAGGGCCTTCAACTTATAGACAGGGCCATACCATAATTGATGGGGAGTGTTTCACCGTTTCTTGTGCACTAGCTTCACCATACCGTTCAGATGGACGTCGTCTAACAAATTGAGCTCTTTCGGTCATGGCTTCTAGTTTTGACTCATCGCTGAATACGATCAATGCCTCAATGCGCAGTATTTTACCATTTGGTACGTCCTCTTTTTACCCATAACCAAAACATATAGAGCGCATATAAGCAATAAAATAAAGTGCAACACTAACATGTAAATACGGTAAAAATATTGTTACATAAACAGATATTGTTTCTACAAGAGTAACCGATCTAAATAATATTCGACAAATTACTGTGTCTTTTAATCTTCTTCTATTAAGTTGCACTTTCTTAATTTCTTAGAAAGATATTTAGAGAACGTATTTAGATAGGTATTGTAAATCCTATTCATGAACTTTATACTTTTTTTTAATCCTATGTCCTTTGTACCTTGCCGTGTCGGACTATTTATTTTCTTATTTTTGTCATCCACAGGTTCCTGTTCTGAGCCAGTTGTTTGGCTTCAATCCATCCCATACTTATCTTTTCCAATGTTCTATACACCTGCTCCTTGCAGGTGTTTCGGGGTCTACCTATTCTATTTTTGCCCTCTGTTTTGGCTTCAAATATCCTCTTTGTGATTCGATTTTCTTCCATTCTGTGTAAATGTCCAAGCCATCCCAGGTGTCTCTCTTCTATCACTATTTCTATTGGCTTGATATTTAAACTATTAGTGATTGTCGTGTTTCTGATTCTGTCTCTTCTAGTTACTCCTTCTATTCTTCTTAGGAATCTCATTTCCATGGCCGTAACTCTGCTTTTGATTCTATTCGTAGTTATCCATGACTCACTACCATATGTTAATAATGTTGGTCTGACCACTCTTTTATACACCTCTGTCTTTATTTTTTTTTTTTGGTATTTCTTTTTTATCCAGAAACGAACTTCTCAATATGTTAATTATTTTTGCGGATTTCCCTACCCTCTCATTTACCTCTTTCTCTATTCTCCCATTGTCTTCAATGATTGTTCCTAAGTAGTTGTAACTTTTAACTTTTTCCCCGATTTTGATGCTATGTTTTCTTTCTTCTGCTGCTATTATTATTGTGTTTGTTTTCCTCGTGTTTATCTCCAGTTCTTCTTGGTATACCTTCAAGTTTTGCTGTAATGTCTCTTCCGAGTGTGCTATCAGTACCATATCATCTGCAAACATTAGTTCCTGTACGTTAATTGCATTCATTTTCCAGTTTCCTACTTTCACATATTTCTTTTTGAATTTTATACTTGTATTTTTAAATTATCGCGTTGGAAACGCACAAAAGCTTAAACTTATAAGGTGGCCCTAATAAAATGGTCAGGGACTGTATGTACATTTATAATATAGCTTTTAAATCAAGGTGAATTACATTTGATCTGTCATTAAACGAAAACTTGATGAAATTACTTAAATTGGCGTCTTAATTAAATCACAAGCGTGAATGCAATTAACATCTCATTCTTATCATCAGAGCCTTAATTACAAACATCCTCCAGAAATATGTTGATTGCCGTTACATTTAAATGCAAATCTTAATTTTTTTTGTACCAAAAAAGGCAAGATGAATTTACATTGACAATCATTACAACTCGCACAACCTTCGTAGTTGTGCCAATTTACTGCAGCATTCGTAAACCAGTTCTTTCCAGGTTCTTGGATAGTTTTCTCCGTCACGTCTGCTAAACATATAGCATGTTTTCTCTTCCGAACTCATACATGTCAAACGAATTTAACGGACAAGTTTGATGTGATGTTCTTACACATTGGATTTCGATAATTCCCGATAAAACTATTGTCACTACAAATTTTGTTTAGTCTAATAAATCTTTATTTAGAACATCCTGTATTAAAACGATTTCTTCGTCGCTCAAGGTCTTCAACTGTGAGTACACATCGTTCATCATGTGCAACCATTCCACTAACTGTATATATGTATATACACATGTTTTTTTATTCTATCGCATTTTATGACCCCTATAGCTCTTCCCAGGTACTTTATTTCCATTGTTTATACCTTACTTCTTTGTTTCTGGTTTAGTATTCACGATGCGTGGCCAAATGTTAATACGGGTCGATAAACAAACCTGTACGCTTTCTTTTTGTTTTCCGAGAAATTTCTTACTTGTTTATAAATTTAGTGCTGATAGCGTAGTATAATTTCTTTGTTTTCTCAATTCTTTTATTGCGTCCCACTCTCGTCGAATATCAGTCCTAGGTATTGGAACGTGTTTGCTTGTCCGAGTTTCGTCCTTACGATTTGAATTTTAATTTGCACCGGTTCTTCTCCTACTACCATTACTTTAGTTTTATTTTTGTTCATCTTCATTCGACTCTATGTTAATGTTGAATTCCATATTTCTAAACTTTTCTGTAAATCTTTTTCCACTTATTGCCACAGCCGGTACATCATATGCAAACACTCCTTCAGATACTTCAGATTTGTTGTGAACTAATATGTCCTACTAATATTTTTTTTACTTCTCTTTGTGCATTTTTTGATTATTTCTTCCATATACAGGGTGGCGCAGGGGAACGGGAAATTTTGAACGTTACAGTTGTCAGCACTGCAGAGACGGCAGTTGTTCGTAACGTCGCACAATTGTTGTGAACGCATTGCCATTTAGTAATCATGGATCGTTGGACTGGTGTGGAACGTGCAGTGAGAGCGTTTTATAAAAATGGTGATAGTGCGACTGCCGCGCAGAGAATATTTCGACAGTATTACCAGCTTGGACGTCATAGACGTCTCCCATCTGCGCATGCGATTACAACGTGGGTGCGTAATTTAGAAGAAACAGGATCTGTCTTGAAAAAGAAAGCTCCAGGTGGCATTCGAACGGTACGTACCCCAGAGAACATTAAGGCTGTTAGAGCTGCAATCGAGAGAAGTCCTCGCCGCTCCGTTCGACAGCATGCATCTACGCTAGGGATTAAGCGACGAAGCTTACAAAGAATACTACACGAATTACATTTCCATCCCTATAAGTTGCAGATTATGCAACAATTACATGAACGAGACCCAGCGTCACGTATGGAGTTTAGTAGGCAGATATTGGCTAAAATTAACGAGGACGCGAATTTCGTTGGTAACATATGGATAACAGACGAAGCCCATTTCCACCTGAACGGTTTCGTAAACAAACAGAATTTCCGTTATTGGGCCCAGGACAATCTTTGTGAGTTACACCAGCGACCACTACATAGCGACAAGGTCACAATATGGTATGCTGTATCATGTCATGGTGTTATCAGCTCTTATTTTTTTTTGCACGTGAGGATGGTAGTGCAGCGACAGTATTATCCGCTCGATATGTTGAAATGCTTCAAACATTCTTTACACCGAGACTGTACGGGCTTAATCTTAGCATGGAAAACATGTGGTTTCAGCAGGACGGAGCCACGCGGGCTGTTAGAGTTGAACGCCGAATGGGAGAACGTCTTTCCGATGTCATCTTTAAAAAGTAAAGAGACACTTGGACATTTTGATTGTAAAAGCATAAATGGCATGCTGCATACATGCATACATGGTAAATTATCATACAAATTAAATCGAAAACGAAATCTTTATAAGCCTTTTCACCACTTTTAATGCATTTCTACAGTCATTGGTTATATACATAATAAAAGTAAAGATGTGTTATGCAAATATTGTGAAATACTTGGTGCGTAGCATTAATTCTTGTATTGTGGGGGGAGTTACCCCAAATACTTAAGACATACATCTCTTACATATAACCCTTATAATAAAAAAAATGATTCTGCTTCTTTCTCAGATTTAAGAGTTATTTGCATTTTATCCCGCCTTTCTAGGAGTCTCGAAACAGGTCTTTAACAGGCAGCTGCAGAATTATGTTCAGAACTACGATATCTAGTAGTTCTTTTGGATGGGAGGGGGAGGTTAAATTGGTGGCGCTGAGAAAGGTAGTCTCTAGATTGCCCAGAGTTAAAACGATTTCCAATTATAAAAATCTGCAAAAGTTAAGCATTTTAGAGTGGGATTCCTTTCTTTCAATATCCAGAAGACTGAAGAAGATTTAGACTTAATAACACTATAATGGAATGCATACTACATTCACCTAAATGGTTCCAAATCCTCGATAATATTATTTGGTAAGGATGAAACTGTTAGGTCCTTCAAACATACTTTGTAATTTTTAAATTGGTGGTTCTTTATTCGCATTAGTTGAGTCTTCAAGAAATCTGAGATTATATATTGATAATTCTTTTCCATTGACGTACAACAAGAGTAATGCGTCTGCACCAATCGCACTTGGAAGCTATGCTATGCAACTCATAGATTTTGTTACAATTTTGATACTGGTGCAGCATTTACTAGCTACTACTAGGAATCGAATTCCAGAGTTCAAAACTCTTGCTTCGGGTTCATTTTTGATATTCGCCACATTTTTGAAAAGACCTTCCACCTTTTTCATCCTGTCACATCATCCGTTAGGATTTGACGCTGGAAATACCACTGTCAGATGCGGCGAGTTAGTGTGACGCTAGATTTAACCCTTTGTTACGTTCTCCTGGTTTGAAGAACAGCGCCGCTATAGCCTGCTCGTAAATTCCTGAATTACTTGACCAATACTTACTTGTAGAGTATGTTCGCTTATTTACTAGAGGAGAGGTTGTACGGTGAAACTCAATGCGCATGCGCAAAAAAATATATTTAAAAAATAAAATGTGTACACGGTTTCCACTCTTGCCTATGTACAGTTACGATGTACGTAAGATGTATATTATATGCTTCGCTACGACGAGCAACTAAATGAAAAAATTACTAAAATAAGTCCCGATACGACAAAGGACCGAACAAACGTACAAAAGCCAACGGGCGCTGCGGCCGCAACGACCGTCAACAAGAAGCGGAGTGTCGTACTTGTAGAAGGTGTCTATACATGTGCGCCGCCAATCTCACCAAAATGATTTCCGACACAAACTTAACCGAAGACTAAAAATATGTATAGACGACAACGGACACGGTAGCCTCGACGGACGATGATAGAAAATCGAGAATTTGTACTTATTAAAGAAATCTATACATGCGATTCGACAACCTTACCAAATGACTCCCGCCAGAAATAAATGTATAGACGACAACGTCCTCGACGACTCCCGCCAAAACTAGAAAATATTAGAAACCTCCAATTATCATCGTATGTACACGTTACGACGAGGTACGAAAGGTGGCCGAGAGTGCACGATCGCTAATACCTCGACCGTCGCGCGAGAGACGACTGCCTGTGCTTGTGTATATTAAATATTAGGAAAACTCCCATTATTTATTCGACGACGTTGCACTGAATGATTTTTAACTTAGGCAGTTTTAGCTAGAGTATTGTGAATGGCCGGCTTGCATACATATACAATGCTTAATGTACATACATATTAAAATAAAATTGGATATATTCTAAGAGAGCAAAATAAATAAATGATAAAAATGAAAATAAAATAATATTCTAGATGAAAATAAGGTAATAATGCTAACCCATACGGTTGCAAAGAAGATAAAATATAAAATACATAGAGTAGTAAAAAAAATGATAAAACACAAAAACAATGTTAAGTCCTTAACACCCTTTAACTTTAACAAATTTATCTCTTCACAAAAGAAAAAGAAACACTTTCTTACCTCTAAAATACTACATTAATTATTTAAACTTTATTTTTAATTTCCGCAGATGACCATCTAATAGAAAACTTTGTTAGGCACTGCAAATGCGATTTGGAAAAGGCGAAAAAGAAATTTGAGAATTTCCTCATCTCCAGGATCAATTTGAAGACTTACTACAAAGATCGAGACATTACCGATAGCTACTTCGACGACATCGAACTCCATAGGTGTGTAAAACTAACTTCTCCCTTATCATTCTTCTTTTTCTGAGAGATAAATACGTTTAGGCATATAGCTGCTTGGCCCAAATTAACTCCAGAGGGATTTAGGATAGGTTACGCGAGATTAAAAGAGGACGTCAACACCTTCGATTTCGCCAGATTGTTCCATCTTGTATTAATAATGCGTAAGCTTGCTGGATATTGTTAAAGACCGTTTTCTTCTAACTATTCTTGCAGTCGACGTCGTACTAGCCGAGGACACTTGCGCTGGGTACATCGGGGTCTTAGATCTGAAGAATTTATCCGCCCAACACATTGGGAAGATAAACTTTAAAATCTTAGCGGCTGGGTTGCATCTAATCTACAACGTGGCGCCTTGCAGATTCAAATCCATGCACTTCTTAAACGTGCCGTATATTCCAGAACCTCTCATTGCTTTAATCAAAAAGTTTGTACCAGCCAAGATCATCAACAGGGTAAGAAACCGTTAATTCATCACGAAGTCAAACCTTAACCTCTTCTACGTTCTAGGCCTACGGTCATAAGAATATCGAGGAACTTTCCAAGTATGTTACCAAAGATTATCTTCCAAAGGAATACGGGGGCAGTACGGTAGCTTTTAACGATCTATCTGATAACATCAAGCGGTACCTGCTGGATAACAGGAAGTGGGAGAGTAAAGTTCTGGACCTGAAGCTTTCCGGTGATGTGCCGAATCGCAAACGTGATATATACTCCTTCGAGGATTTCGAAATGGGTGGCAGCTTTAGGCAACTATCCATTGATTAAGTTTATTCGTAATTTTTATGAATACGGTTTTAGATTTTTAAAAATACTGTAGATATAAAATGATAAGAGGTTATCTTACATTTGATGTGTCACAAGTCATTTTATGTGTTAATATAAAAAGTAAGTGCTTATTGTTAAAGGTGAAACCAAAAATATATTAATTGCATCAAGAACGTGTTTATTTTTTCCTATCCAGATGTTAAACTTACCTTGTAACTTAGATGACATATTTAAAATCAGTTCCCAAGAAAAACCAAGACATCTGGTATCGGAATTCTATCCCCACATTCGTCAGCCTTAATAAATTTTCACCTAGATGAAAGTAGCACGGAAAGTAGCTTAATGCACCGAGACCAAGCAGTCTATAGCGTGTTCAGAAAAACATTGAAGTATTCATCAGACTTCGAAGAAAAGGTTCCCATGTATCAAATTCCTTCAAACATAAAGATTTACGAGAGTGACCCAATTTCGCGGAGTGATAAAACTCTTTTAGATAGCTGGGAAAACGGTCATGGAAATTCGAAATAATTTGATAGAGGTTCATGGCGGATGTACTGCATCAGCTTCTGGGTGCACAAGCACAAGTGACGAACCACGCAGGGGACGCCCGAGACTTTTGTTGAAAAATAAAACTTGTTTTTGGCTAACAATTCCTCCCATTATTTTTATAATAGCTTTTTTTACCTACTTATTGACTTTTCCTAGTAAATAATTTCTTTTTAACTTTAGGAAATGCTTAGATCGTTTAGAAAACGACCAAAACTGTGACAATTTTGAAGAAAATTTGACAAAATATTTATGTTAGAAATTATGATGTAAATCATTTTTTGGAATATTAGCTGTCGACGAGATTAAAAATTCAAGGTCGCGATTGTCTCAGTTAAGTGTAAAGTAACTTCTTGCGTCTAAATTCTAACAAACAAACATTGGAATTAATTTGATTTACTGAATAGCAGATCGTTATAAGTTTTACTTTTTCACCATAACAATATCCTTGAAATCATGTTTGATGGTTTTTTTCGTGCATGCATTGAAACTGCATGAACATTATCTCAGTAAGAAATATGTAAATAAAAGAAATAAAATGAACAATTACGTAGTCAACAGCGATATCAAACAAAATTAAGCTAATTAATGAGTAAGACGTTAACAATGAGACGCACTTAAAATATCTGTTATCAAAGTCACCAATGAAAGGCTATCATTATTTCTGTGAACCAAATTCTTAAACGTGTATATAAACGCCTAAAAAATCTCCCAAATTGCACAATTTGCACTCCTTAAAGACGCGCCAACATCCTTCAAACTTCACACAATTCATTAAAATAAAGGCAATGGATCTGCAAGAAATTCTAGGCACCAAAGACCAGACTGTTCAAGAGGTAATAAGAAAACAACTGCGTGAGCATCTTCCAGCCGTGGAGAAGTTAATTTCATCCTTCCAGAATTGGTTGAAAAGTGGAACTTATCTACCAAAAAATATCGGTAAGTTATCCATTAAATTTATTATCTGCGATATTTATTTCATGCATTTCCCTCAGATAAGAGCATCATTGTTAACTACCTGAGATGCAGCGACTACAATCTAGAACTGGCCAAGAGAAAGTTTGAAGATTGGATATTAACAATGTACAAATTTAAGAACATCACCGTTGCTAGTTTAGATTATGGATATTTCCAAAGATTTGAAAGGTAAGAGTTCTATTATTGTTTAAGATCTTCTGATTTCCGTTTCATAATTATATTATATTATGGCGGTTTGTGAAAGGGTAATTTTGCCATCTACCGCATCCCAAGCTCCAAGAGGCTCTACCTCTGAAACCATTTTTCCCCAATCATCACTTCTACGTAGTTTCTTTAATTCCCTTTTTTCCCAACTCCTTCCTGACCTTCCTTTCTTCCTTCTATTAGCAGGCTTTCACTTCCAAACCTTTTATGATAATCTGTCCTAGTCCATTCTCTTCATGTAACCATACCACAATAGTTGCTTTCGTTCTATCTCATGTATCATCATCGCCGTTGACATTATTTTGCATTCCATCATTTTCAGCACCCACACTTCACTCCCATAGGTAACATAGCTTTCAACAAAAGAATGGACCATCCGAGTTTTTGTTTTCTTCGAAATATTGTCCTACTCTTGCCCCCTTACCTTTGTTCACTCCCCTATAGAAGTGAATATACATAGTAGTCGCGAAACTCATTTCCATGTCTGTTCTTCTTGGTTTCACTTCGCACTGCTATGTCGATATTACAATCATTTAATGCCTCAAAAACGTAAAAACGTTGTACATTCCGGCATCCGAAAATCATTGTCGTTTTTCTTTTTTTATGTCGTCGTTGAGTTTCCGTCCGGATGCGAGGCTTTTAATCGGGACTTTTTGCTGAT
Organism: Trypoxylus dichotomus; assembly: GCA_023509865.1. Classification (NCBI taxonomy): domain Eukaryota; kingdom Metazoa; phylum Arthropoda; class Insecta; order Coleoptera; family Scarabaeidae; genus Trypoxylus; species Trypoxylus dichotomus. The sequence goes on along the minus strand of CM042082.1, from coordinate 30,627,069 downwards.
AGTGCTTATTTTTATGAAGGACAGGGACAGTCGCTTCAACCCCCCAGCCTAGAGGACCAGAGAAATTTCTATACGGGCTTCCCATCCTTAGCTAAAAGGCTCCAATTTTAGGGACTCGCCTGCACCAACACTATTCTCGTAACGTATTTGCTGGCGGAGCTGGATGTTGTTTGGTTCAGTTGACTTTTCGTCGTACTTACAGATCCTTACAGTGCCTTCGATCCCTACCAGCCATTTCCCATCCTCCCCTTTCAACCGGCCTTTTGACCGACTATGGCGGAATGATTTCTGTGTTATCTTATAAAAAAATGTTTGCAAAATTATCGCTGCAAAATCTAATTCTCTACAATTTTCAGAACATTCTTCGTTTGCCCAAAGCTAACACCTGAATGCAACAGGATAGGATTCATGACAATCCCAGAAGACGTCAACGATTTCGACTTCCAGAAGATTTTCAACTACTTGCTGGCTATAAGTAAATCCAAAATCGATTCAATAGATTTCCTCTAATTTAAAATGAACTTTTCCAGTTGAATTTTTAGCCATCAAGGACGAATGCGCTGGATACATTTCCATTTACGATTTCGCCAATTTAACTCCAGAGCACTTGGCCAAAGTTAACGCCAAACTACTTTCGGAAGCCGTAAATTTCATGTTTAACATATATCCGGTTAAACTACGTCAAACCCATTTCATAAACGTACCCTATATTCCGGAAACTTTCATTTACGCAGCTAAAAGCTCGATGGATGAGAACATTTTGAAGACGGTAAGCTACAGCAGCATCTGAACTACGTTGTAACCAATGCACATTCTAAACCAAACTATTTTAGATGGTGATCCACAAGAAACCAGTAGACTTGACGCGTCTTTTTCCTAAGGAATGCCTTCCAGCGGAATACGGTGGTTCTCCGAACTTAAAAATAGATGAAATAGTCGAGAAACAAAACAGATATATGTTCGGGGATGCGGAGTTAGCACGACAGCGCGAAAGCTTGAATTTAGCGGCAGATTTACCGCAAGATAAGCGACAGCAATATTCCTTTGAAGATTTCGAACTTGGATATATCTCGACCCAGAATGATGATTAGAGAACGTCTTATATTATTAATAATTGCAATGCCGCGATGTATTTTGTAATCACTTTGTTAATTGACGTCGTTTTCTTTTTGCAAATATAACCTTGCTTCGATAAAATGCTATCTGTGTAAAAAAATATTTTATTGATATAAAATCTACTCCAATAGCTATTGAATACATTTGGTTTTATTTCCTTCTAAGAAAGAACTCGAAATATTGATAGTCTTATGAGAACATTGTCAACGAAACCTATTTTTGGAATTATATAAGTCAAAATCTGATAATTAGCATTTAACTCTAGAAGGTAAAGTAACTTGATTAAAGTCTTTTTTTAATCAGGATTCAAGGTAGCCTCAATATGATAAACAAAACAGTTACAGAAAATAAAATATGAATATTTATCCATCGTAAAAATAATAGAAAACGACCAAAACTGTGACAATTTTGAAGAAAATTTGACAAAGTATTTATGTTAGAAATTATGATGTAAATCATTTTTTGGAATATTAGCTGTTGACGAGATTAAAAATTCAAGGTCGCGATTGTCTCAGTTAAGTGTAAAGTAACTTCTTGCGTCTAAATTCTAACAAGCAAACATTGGAATTAATTTGATTTACTCATAATAACAGATCGTTATAAGTTTTAGTTTTTCACCATAAGAATTTCCTTGAAATCATGTTTGATGGGTTTTCTCGTGCATGCATTGAAACTGCATGGACATTATCTCAGTAAGAAATATGTAAATAAAAGAAATAAAATGAACAATTACGTAGTCAACAAGCGATATCAAACAAAATTAAGCTAATTAATGAGTAAGACGTTAACAATGAGACCCACTTAAAATATCTGTTATCAAAGTCACCAATGAAAGGCTATCATTATTTCTGTGAACCAAATTCTTAAACGTGTATATAAACGCCTAAAAAATCTCCCAAATTGCACAATTTGCACTCCTTAAAGACGCGCCAACATCCTTCAAACTTCACACAATTCATTAAAATAAAGGCAATGGATCTGCAAGAAATTCTAGGCACCAAAGACCAGACTGTTCAAGAGGTAATAAGAAAACAACTGCGTGAGCATCTTCCAGCCGTGGAGAAGTTAATTTCATCCTTCCAGAATTGGTTGAAAAGTGGAACTTATCTACCAAAAAATATCGGTAAGTTATCCATTAAACTTATTATCTGCGATATTTATTTCATGCATTTCCCTCAGATAAGAGCATCATTGTTAACTACCTGAGATTCAGCGACTACAATCTAGAACTGGCCAAGAGAAAGTTTGAAGATTGGATATTAACAATGTACAAATTTAAGAACATCACATTTGCTAGTTTAGATTATGGATATTTCCAAAGATTTGAAAGGTAAGAGTTCTATTATTGTTTAAGATCTTCTGATTTCCGTTTTATATTTACATTATATTATGGCGGTTTGTGAAAGGGTAATTTTGCCATCTACCGCATCCCAAGCTCCAAGAGGATCTACCTCTGAAACCATTTTTCCCCAATCATCACTTCTACGTAGTTTCTTTAATTCCCTTTTTTCCCAACTCCTTCCTGACCTTCCTTTCTTCCTTCTATTAGCAGGCTTTCACTTCCAAACCTTTTATGGTAGTCTGTCCTAGTCCATTCTCTTCATGTAACCATACCACAATAGTTGCTTTCATTCTATCTCATGTATCATCATCGCCGTTGACATTATTTTGCATTCCATCATTTTCAGCACCCACACTTCACTTCCATAGGTAACACAGCTTGCAACAAAAGAATGGAACATCCGAGTTTTTGTTTTCTTCGAAATATTGTCCTACTCTTGCCCTCTTACCTTTGTTCACTCCCCTATAGAAGTGAATATACATAGTAGTCGCGAAACTCATTTCCATGTCTGTTCTTCTTGGTTTCACTTCACACTGCTATGTCGATATTACAATCATTTAATGCCTCAAAAACGTAAAGACGTTGTACATTCCGGCATCCGAAAATCATTGTCCTTTTTCTTTTTTTATGTCGTCGTTGAGTTTCCGTCCGCATGCGAGGCTTTTAATCGGGACTTTTTGCTGATAGTGCTTATTTTTATGAAGGACAGGGACAGTCGCTTCAACCCCCCAGCCTAAAGGACCAGAGAAATTTCTATACGGGCTTCCCATCCTTAGCTAAAAGGCTCCAATTTTAGGGACTCGCCTGCACCAATAGTATTCTAGTAACGTATTTGCTGGCGGAGCTGGATGTTGTTTGGTTCAGTTGACTTTTCGTCGTACTGACAGATCCTTACAGTGCCTTTTGACCGACTATAGCGGAATGATTTCTTTGCTATCTTATAAAAAATGTCTGCAAAATTATCGCGGCAAAATCTAATTCTCTACAATTTTCAGAACATTCTTCCTTTGCCCAAAGCTAACACCTGAATGCAACAGGATAGGATTCATGACAATCCCAGAAGACGTCAACGATTTCGACTTCCAGAAGATTTTCAACTATTTGCTGGCTTTAAGTAAATCCAAAATCGACTCAATAGATTTCCTCTAATTTAAAATTAACTTTTCCAGTTGAATTTTTAACCATCAAGGACGAATGTGCTGGATACATTTCCATTTACGATTTCGCCAATTTAACTCCAGAGCATTTGGCCAAAGTTAACGCCAAACTACTTTCGGAAGCCGCAAATTTCATGTTTAACATATATCCGGTTAAAATACGTCAATCCCATTTCATAAACGTACCCTACATTCCGGAAACTTTCATTTCCACAGCTAAAAGCTCGATGGATGAGAACATTTTGAAGACGGTAAGCTACAGCAGCATCTGAACTACGCTGTATCCAATGCACATTCTAAACCAAACTATTTTAGATGGTGATCCACAAGAAACCAGTTGACTTGACGCGTCTTTTTCCTAAGGAATGCCTTCCAGTGGAATACGGTGGTTCTCCGAACTTAAAAATAGATGACATAGTCGAGAAACAAAACAGATATATGTTCGGGGATGCGGAGTTAGCACGACAGCGCGAAAGCTTGAATTTAGCGGCAGATTTACCGCAAGATAAGCGACAGCAACATTCCTTTGAAGATTTCGAACTTGGATATATCTCGACCCAGAATGATGATTAGAGAACGTCTTATATTATTAATAATTGCAATATCGCGATGTATTTTGTAATCACTTTGTTAATTGACGTCGTTTTCTTTTTGCAAATATAACCTTGCTTCGATAAAATGCTATCTGTGTAAAAAAATATTTTATTGATATAAAATTTATTCCAATAGCTATTGAATACATTTGGTTTTATTTCCTTCTAAGAAAGAACTCGAAATATTGATAGTCTTATGAGAACATTGTCAACGAAACCTATTTTTGGAATTATACAAGTCAAAATCTGATAATTAGCATTTAACTCTAGAAGTCAAAGTAACTTGATTAAAGTCTATTGTTAATCAAGAATCAAGGTAGCCTCAATATGATAAAGAAAACAGTTACAGAAAATAAAATATTAATATTTATCCATCGTAAAAATAATAAACCATCTTTAAGGTTTATAAAGAAAATTTTACAGATAAAACTGAATCATTTTAATTTCAAAGAAGGCACATGTGATTTGTGGAAACCTCATTGCTTAGGGATGGTCTCTTATTCGTTGACGACTCTCTCCACCACCAGATTACTGGCCATTCGATTTCTAAAATCCTTAGTAGCTAATTTCTCCAAACCTAATTGTATTTCTTGTATGAGACGAAAGCATATTGACAACAGCAGTTTATAGTGAACAAAAGGAAGATAAGATGGCGCCATATTTTTTGATAATTCATGTCCTGTTTCTGTAATCGGTCAAAATAATTATGAAAGGAATTTCTTGATTGATATAATCTTTGCTTCCGCCACAGATATCCACTGATATCTACAAAGTTCCGTTATACAATTGTTAGATTGTATATGTTTTTTACCATTACCCAACCATATGAAGAATGTTCTGTATGTATTTTATGTACCCGAGTTTCTTAGAGAGTTAAAGAAATTATAAAATCATCAAACTTTCCAAAGGATCATCTTATAAATAAAACAGGTAGCGCCTTAAATCAGGTTTTGTAATGTAAATGTAAACGAAGAAAATCTTCTATCTCTCTAGTTTGCAGCTACTGCACTTCAAGCTTTACTCCCTGTAATAACAATTTTTTCCCATGTTACGAAGACGTAGACCAAAAAATAAACGATATAGCTGAATAGGGTTCGCGGAAATCGATTCTACGAGTTCGATTTTATCTAGGAAAACTTATCGAAAAGCCGATTTGGAAGTAATCTGTTGAATAAGCTTACCCAGAAATTTTCTAGTTTTTAGTTTAAGAGTAACTAGTAAGGTGTTAAGTAACCATTTTTAATTCTAAGAAAGGCTTAAATCGTTTAGAAAATAACCTAAGTTAGCATAATTTTAAGGAGAAATTTTCAAAGTTCTTGACGAACCCGTTTTGTTTAGATTGAATATCAGATTAGATCAAAATTACGGATTTATTATACATATTTTCGTGGATAGAATAATAATTCAACCCAATCATTTTGCTCTGTATAACATAACTTTTGACTAATTCCTTATAATTTACCAACTTAAGGAAAATCGTATCCAAGTTCTACATTCCTCTTAATAACGTATCTTGACTTAAAAAAACATCTCCTGAACAAATCCAAATATATTTAATGGTATTTTGAACAACAGGTATTTAGCCGCCCATTCACGAATTACGCCAAAAATGATTAGATAAGAGAGACTTATAAAAAGCAAATTCTTTCCTATTTATTGTAGATACTCTAAAAAACTTATATCAAGTGAATTACAAAACAAAATCGGTAGAAATGAGCGAATTTTTCGAACCACTAAGTGAAGAACTCTCGGAGGTCATCAGAAAAAAGTGTAGTGAAGACGCAAGTCTCGTCGAAAACCAGGTGGAGCTTTTTAGGGAGTGGCTTAATACCGAAAAATGTTTGGCCAAGAATTTCGGTGAGAATAAATACATTTCCAGTAACCATACAATAGTTTTGCAAAGGAAATAATTCCAAATTAAGAATTTTGAACATATGTTGATCTAAATGATGTTTATTTTTTAATTTAGATGACAACGTGTTACGCAACTTCGTCAGGCATTGCAAATACGATCTGGAAGCTGCGAAAAAGAAATTCGAACTGTATATAGTAAATCGAGCAAAATTCGAGACCTTCGTAGCAAAATATAACTTCAACGAGGAATATTTCGGAAACATGGTCCACAGGTACCCCTTTCCAAATTAGTCTTACCCTCCAAATGATACACGTTTCGGATTCCAGGTGCGTAAGCATTTCGAGATATTTAACACCGGAAGGATACAGGGTTGGTTTCCTCAGACTACCTGGAGACGTTGTGGAATTCGACTTCGAAAAGTTGACGCATTACACTTTAACACTACGTAAGTTACTGAAGTAGCCTTACATAAAATATTTTCTGAATCATTTCCAAGTGGATGTCCTCGCGACCTGCGATTCTTGCGCCGGATACAAAGCAATCTACGATTTCCAAAACGTTACCACCAAAATCCTAGGCGAGATCAACGTCAAACTCCTTATGGGTGTGCTACACCTTGTCTTTAACATTGAGCCTCTTCACATAGAAGCTATACATTTCATCAACTTACCTGGGATACCCGAAAAAATTTTGAGCATGCTGAAGAAACTGATAAAAATTGGAATCGTCGAAAAGGTATGATATGAACACGATCTATAAACTAGTGTGTAGGAGACAGGAAATGTTTAGAAAAAAGTTCCTATTTACCATGACCTACAGTGCACAACTTTATAAAGTAGCAATAATTTATAATCTTAAAATTGTACTCTAGATCCATCCCTCTATATGATAACCGCATTTCAATCAATTCTGACTCACCCTGTATATACAGCTTGAGTCATATATACACGTTTTTCTAATAGTAGCTGATATAACTCGTGTTAAATGATTCATGAAAGGTAAAAAATTTCAGATATTCGTCCATAAATCTCTAACGGAGCTGAAAGAACACCTCCCAGATTCGGTACTTCCGAAGGAATACGGCGGAAGTGCGGGGAGTATTGAGGAATTTTGCGAGACGGCCAAAAACGCTCTCCTCGACCAAGACGAGTCCTATCGCAAAGCTACCGATTTGGCGTATACGGGACCGGTATCGCAAGAATTGCACGACTTATACGGTTTGGATGATCATCAGAGATCGAGTTTGAAGGATCTTGTGATTGATTAATTGATTCCTTTAGCATCTACGCAATAAAGCTTGTATGAAAACAATTTAATCTTCGAAGACTCCGTAATACTTTGTGCTAATATTTTAGATCCTCCTCACATAATATTTAAAAGAGCAAATAATATGAATGTTGTTGTTATATAACAGTTTTATCGTTTAGATTACAGTATTTTAAAACGAAAGATAAGGATAATTCATTGACCTTGACCTAAGGTAGGATTTGAAAGGCTCATTATAGTTTTATCATTTTTAAACAATGCAAACAAAAGGTTTAATTTGGCATATTAAACGACAATAAATCTGCCTTATGAGTTGCTAACTGAATTTTGATAGCATATCTGGTTGATTAAGAATTTATACTACTGTAAGACTTAAAATACTTATTTAGATTTCTAGTTCGTATATATATATATATATATATTTATATTAAAATTCCTCTTCGCGGACACCCCTTTTACACGGACACCTCCCTTAAGCGGACAGTTTCTCATGCTCCCGATCGGCTCTCATATAATTTCCACTGTATTAACTCTTTCTTGAACGGACGCGGACACGAGAAAATGTTCTCTTAACCGGACAAAAAATAAAATAAAAGGAAACGCCCTGTCTTATTTTTATATCGAGAGTATTGCTACTGCATTTCTCAATCGCGTCGCGCGCCAATTTCCCTGGGACTTCCCCGAGTAAACCGGAGATTCACCGACTAATCTTTCGGTACAAACGCAGCCTATGTCGCGCATTTCTGCCTGGCGCGAATTAGGGACTTCCTCAAGTTGGTCGGGGATTTACCGTTCTTATTCTTTAGGTGTACGCTTTCGATTGAATCTGCTTTCAATATTAGTCTGATGTTTATGCGGAAAAGACACAGTGGGCGACACATTCATTGTAGAAATGGCTCCAAATAGAAAAATTTTCACGCTACTAACCTTCAAAAGACAGCTGTTAAAATTTCATGATATTCTATTCATTAGTTTATGAGTTATTGTGCTAAGAGTCACGCTACTTTTGTTACTTTCAAAACAATGGATCAAAAACAATCTCGTCGTTTAATTTTACACTGCTTCTTGATGGGAAAAAATACCGTTCAAGCGAAGCAATGGCTTGAAAAGTGTTATGGGGACTCCGCTCCATCAGAAACAACAATAAAACGTTGGTTTGCTGACTTCAAACGTGGTCGTAGAGACACCGATGATGCAATGGCAAAACTACATGAATTGAACTTCGAATTGCCCCCACATCCACCGTATTCGCCAGATTTGGCTCCCAGCGACTACTGGCTATTCGCAGACCTCAAAAAAGTGCTCGCCGGTAAGAAATTTCGCACGAATGAAGAGGTTATCGCTGAAAACGAGGCCTATTTTGAGGCAAAAGATAAATCCTTCTACAAAAATGGTATTGAAATATTAAAGCGGCGCTGGAATAATTGCGTTGCTCTTGATGGAGATTACGTTGATGAATAAAGCTAATTTTGAACCAAAAAAAAACGTGTTTTGTTTGTTAGGCCCGGGACTTTTCAGCCCATGTGTTAAACTAGACTATACCAAATTCTAATCCTTGATGGGAATTCCATTTGAATGCTTAAGACTAATCTCCCAATGAACTCTGGATAACCATTCCATGACTACACCAAATCAAAATTCTCTTTCATACCTCGCCAAACACTCCAAAATTTCGAAAAGAAACTGCTTAGCGTATAACTTAGGTAATACTTTATTATTACAATATATATAAGTTATGTTTAACGTAATTTTACTCCTTCCTTCCCCACGGAACGGTTTCAAATTCTACATCGCGAGCTTGTAAAACAAACCGAGCGATATCAAAGGAACTAAATGATTCACCGAAGTCAAACTACTCGCGCTATCTCTAGCGAAATCCCTTCCATAAATCCCGAAGGCCAAGAGCTTCTGTTGCGGCTGCAATAGCGTTATAGTCCTTTCCACTATCTTATTATCATCGTAATACTGACTACTCCAGCTGTAATCAGTTCGATTCAACGGCCTTATACTGCTCAATAAAGTATTGGGAAACTGTATGGCGGAATTGGATACCGTAAAGTTGGCCTTGATTGTCAGTTCTTCTATGGTGTAAGGCCATTTGATTGTATCGTACGACTTATGCCTGGAAATAAATTTTAAATCTTCTAACGTTATACTTTTGTGATGGCGTAGTACCTAATTGCACAGTCTGCGTGATTTTCCAAGTCTTGACAGAAGACCACAGCGCAAACATCAATACCTCCTTCTCTAACCCCGCTGAAGGATCTTACACCCGAATAATAAAACAGTGAGTAGTCGTAGTGATTTTCCGTGATGTTCTCGTAGGTGATTTTCCAGGAGACTTCGCAGTTCATTTCGCCGTGCTTAAAACTGCCTTCGAATTCATCGTCCACCATATCATAAGTTTCGTATACTATTGTCATTAAAATCAAAACGATTCGCTTAAAGAAGATTTGCGTAATTTTATTTCTTACCGCTTATATTGTCGTGTAATAAGAAGAAGTTATCTAATGATGCGGCTAATTGATCAACATCAGTAATCTCATCTTCGTCACCTTGATACTGCAAAACAGTGTCAGCGTTCCATTCTTTCAGGACGTCAGCTACCATAACTTTGTTGCCGTTATTGCTGACGATATCATACTTGACTGCTCCCAAATTGCCTATATTAGATAAAAGAGATAGGAAGTTAATACGCTTCCGTTAATGATTTCAATGTATGTACAGTCTTGGTCTAAATTATTGTCTCTCGCTATTATGGAGATAATATTAAAACTGCTTTCCCTGTGGCTCCTTAGATAACACATCGGCTGAAAAGTCCCGGGCCTAACACATAGGTGACACTAGTTTTATTGCAGTCACCTTTCTCTCAGTTAGTACTAACCTTCAAAAGACAGCTGTTAAAATTTCATGATATTCTATTCATTAGTTTGTGAGTTATTGTGCTAAGAGTCACGCTACTTTTCTTATTTTCAATGGGTCAAAAACAATTTCGTGATTTAATTTTACACTGCTCCTTGATGGGAAAAATACCGTTCAAGCGAAGCAATGGCTTGAAAAGTGTTATGGGGACTCCGCTCCATCACAAACAACAATAAAACGTTGGTTTTCTGACTTCAAACGTGATCGTAGAGATACCGATAATGCAGAACGCAGTGGACGTCCAAATGAGGCGGTAACACCAGAAAACATGAAAAAAATCCACAAAATCGTTTTGAATGATCGAAAAGTGAAGTTGCGTGAGTTAGCTGACATCGTAAAGATATCAAAAGAACGTATTGGCTTTATATTGCATGAGCATTTGACTATGAGAAAGCTCTGCTCAAAGTGGGTGCCGCGTTTGCTCACTGTTGACCAAAAACAAGAACGTGTTGATGATTTTGAGCAGTGTTTGACCATGTTTAGACGTAACAAACCGGAATTTTTGCGTCGATATGTGACAATGGATGAAACATGGATCCATCACTTCACTCCTGAATCAAAACGATCGTCATCTGAGTGGACAGCAACTGGTGAACCTCGTCCAAACCGCCCGAAAGCACAACAATCGGCTGGAAATGTTACGGCCTCGGTATTTTAGGATGTGCGTGGTGTAATATTCATCGACTATCTTGAGAAAGGAAATACCATCAACAGTGAATATTATATAGCGTTATTAGACCGTTTGAAGGCCGAAATTGCAAAGAAACGACCGCATATGGCAAAGAAAAAAAATTTGTTTCATCAAGACAACGCACCGTGTCACAAGTCAATCAAAACAATCGCAAAACTACATGAATTGAACTTCGAATTGCTCCCACATCCACAGTATTCGCCAGATTTGGCTCCCAGCGACTACTGGCTGCTCGCAGACCTCAAAAATGCTCGCCGGTAAGAAATTTCGCACGAATGAAGAGGTTATCGCTGAAACTGAGGCCTATTTTGAGGTAAAAGATAAATCGTTCTACAAAAGTGGTATTGAAATGTTAGAGCGGCGCTGGAATGATTGCGTTGCTCTTGATGGAGATTACGTTGATGATTAAAGCTAATTTTAAACCAAAAAAACCGTGTTTTCTTTGTTAGGCCCGGGACTTTTCAGCCCATGTGTTAGTTCGGCTTCTGTCGATTATTGCGGGTATAAATCTTTATTTACAGAGCATATATAAAAGGTTATTCTCGTTTACATACATTCAGGCAAAGTATGTATACTTTCTGTTATATAGAATAACATGAATGTTATTTTCAAACATGTTGAATTATAACGATGTTCACAACAACTTTGTGATTTTTTAATAGCTTGTATCCTAGTAAAAACTATTATGTTATCATCCTTGTTAGAATAACAGGAACAAAGTTTTGTGACACGCTCTTCGTATAATATCAGAGTGTTCAACTATATTCGACTCTAATTTGTCAGCAATCATTTTCTTGTTATTAAACGTGATTGTGGTTTTGTTTTATAATTACACGTGCGTCTACGTACAAATTTATTTAGTGATATTGCAATTTTGATACAAGAAAAACGTCTTTAGAACAAAAACGTTTACTAAAAACATCAAAAAAGCAATACAAATACTTATTAAATTAATTTAAAAAGAAATATATACAGCCTTGGACATTTGTCTGGAGCACCCATAAAAGATTTCATTGTACGTTACCGCACCGGGATTTCCTGGATTCCACAAGAACTTTTACAAATGCACATTTTGTGACGTTGAAATGCGGAATTCGGATTTATAACCGCCTATTTTGTTTAGTTCAAGGATTTAATCAGTATTTGGCGATTGATGGGGTTTCTAAAGATTTATTTTTATTATTTGGGTGTGCTGTGTGTTGTGTTCTGCTTGCGTACAGTGGATTTTTATGAAGTTGCCTAAAAGATGGGAGTTGACTGTTGCAGAACGTAGTCAAATAGTTTTGCTACATCGCAGGGTATGTCGCAAAAAAAAAATTGCATCAACAATGAAGCGTTCGCGACATGCGACACAATTAACCATTAAACGATTTCGGGAAACTGGATCGTATGAAAATCGACGAAAATGTGGGAGAAAACGGAAAATTTGGAGCGTTTAGCTTTACAGAATCGCTTTCAAACACCCAAAGAGCTGGCCGCTGACCTATCAGTCGAACAAGACGTTTCTGTATGTGACAGAACTGTTCGAAGAACGTTGGCAGAGGTGAATTTGAAGGGCCGGAAAGCGAGTCGCAAGCCATACCTGAGCCAGCAACAAATGAAAAATCATTAGGATTGAGGATTAATAGTGCAAAATGTATCTTTATTTTACATATTTTGGAGTGCCCCAGACATATATCCAAGGCTGTAATATGGACGGTAGCGTACATATACTCACAACAAACCTCTGCTCTATTTCTCCAATTTCATTTAAAACAAATAAATTTACTAACCCGTCAAATTTTGAGAATAGACAAAACAGTGAATTATTCGAACGTCCTAAGTGATTAGAAGTAAAAGTCTAATCAGCTGATAACTTTCCTACGCCATATTTTACTCCATACTTGTTATCTTCAACAGCAAGTCTACCTATAGTGCTCTAAAATTTATGTTGAACTTAATGTTAACATGCAAATCATAACAGGTCTGTTAAATCAACATGGTACGTGAGAGATACATACTTCTAAAATATGTTGGTACGTAACATAACATGTACACCTTAACATAACAGGATATATACTGGGCCTGAATGTATATAAAAGTTGATAAGCTTTTATATACTCTCTGTAAATAATATTTCTACCTATAATAATCGACGAAAGCCGAACTGTCTGCGGCGTCACGGGGAAAGCAGTTTTGATATCCTCTTCGTAATAGGGGACCACCACTTTACCTTGATATATTCCAGAACCACCACTACCACGGCTGGCTGAATTGGCACCGGCGGCTAAGAAAACTACGTCGGTCTCAATGGCGAACATCTCTTGACTCTGAAGAGCTAAAAATCATGGAATTTTTAGGACCAAAAGAAATGAATGGAAATACAGAACGTTACCAGTTAGAAATGGTAATTCGGAGAACCACATCGTTGGGAAAGTTATATGCTTAACGCCTTTACGGACCAATTCCAGTGTTGGTTTCTCGAAGAGAATATCGAAGCAGATGAATGTGCCGAAGGTCACGCCAAAATCGGTTTCAAAGGTCGCGGTTTCCGCTTCTTCCGTAATATTCATCTCGGCTTCTCCGAAAGGATTAAACTTCCGATATCTGAAATATCGACATCGAAATAATTACCTCTAGATTGGAAATAGACGAAATCTTACTTAAGAATAACCTTTCCAGTCCTATCGAAGACCACATTGGTGTTGTATAGGTTCCAACCGTCCGACGCGCAATTCGATGAGGTGCAATTCTCTTTCTCTAGCAAATTCGCCACCAAATAGGTGCTATGCTGATTTGCCAGACATGATAGTTCTTGAAAAAATAGAGGATAACTGTCGTCATCGCAAGGTGTCGCTTCTTGTGAGTTTTCAGGCACTTCTATCGCTATCCCCACTATATCAGCTCGTCGGGAAGATACCCCCTGGGTTATGGTCCATTCCGGAAATACTACGATGTCTAATTTCTGCAATTTCAACGTTTTAACAAGGAGATGGGGTATCTTCAAGAAGCATTAACTTACTGGGTCTAGTAGTGTTGAAAGTAAACCCTCGTAGTTTTTGACATTTTCTACAGCTCTCTGTTCAGGCGTCGCAGAATAGTTGGAAACAGGATAATATTCGACAACAGCCGCTCTGTATGAGGTATCATCAGCTGCTAAACCCTTTAAATTTATGTATTGTTAAAATACATGCATCAAAAGTTAGCTACATAAGTAGGCTGTCATAAATATAACCGAAATGTACTGGTTTAAATGGTGTCTGATTTTTTTAACCGTCACAGTTGGAGAATTTAACATTCTTAACCTATAATTCACTTGAATAACAATGTTTGCAAGCTGAAGGGATGTGGTAAATACGTTTTATTATTATTAATTCCCAAATAAACTATTCATTCATTGAAAATCTTTGAGCGAAACAGCATGTAATTGCGTTACGTTTTTAAATACTGTGCGTATATACAATGGATTAAGCCGTATCCTGATCTGGTAAAGGATGGCGACAAAATATTTTGTCGAGCCTGCAGTAAACTGCTAAGTTTAATTTTACTAAAAGCTTTACAATGATTTTTAAATTCTTTAACTTTTGATATAAAATAACAATTGTTGTAGGTGTCTTGTGAGAGAAGATACTTGATTTATCAACACGCTAAAACTCCATCACATATTGGAAAATGTGAAAAACTAAAGCGATCCGCATGTGTGCAGCAATCTATATATCAATGTGTAGCATCAACTTCACGAAACTCAGAACAAGACGAATATAATATGGATCTGTGTAACGCATTAATTTCGTCTAACGTACCATTAGCAAGATTAAAGAATGTTAATTTGAAATCATTCCTGCAAAAATATTGCAAACATAATATACCTGACGAAAGTACCTTACGAAAAAAATTGTCACATCTTGTTACCAGCAAACAATGGCAGAACTTCAACAATTGGTAGGGAATAATTTTATTTATATCATGGTAGATGAAAGTACGGATAAGTGTGGCCGTTATATTGCCCATTTGTTAATAGGAATTCTTCATGAAGATATCGTAGGTAAATCATATTTAATTCATTGTAAAGAACTTCAAAAAACAAATAATGTGACAATTACCCAATTCGTTCAAGAAGGTTTATCATATTTCTTTCTACCTGGAAGTATACCTTGTGAAAAAATTTTACTTATGTTGTCCGACGTTGCACCATACATGATAAAAGCCGCGCAAAATTTACAAATTTTTTATAGTAACAATATTCATACCACTTTAGCAATGTCAAAAAAGTATTTTTAAAAGCACCTTTATGAATCCAATTTTATAAGGAGCGACTTCCCGGTGTTAAGTTGCCTCCTGAACCGATTATACGAGATGGGGTACATGGTTAGACGCTGCAATTTTTTACGCCGATAATTTTGAACGAATAAAAAATGTAATTCTTGAAATCACTGCTGACTGCATTGCTCTAGAAAACTGTAAAAAGATAGTAACATGAACAGAATTGCTACAAAACCTTTTGTATATTAAATCAAATTATAGTTTTGTTTCAAGTTCCATTCGTAAACTAGAAACGCAAGGGATGTCGCTCTCGGAATCGGTCGAAATAGTAGACGAATTTAATATGATATGTAAGAAGGTTAAGGGTACAATAGGTAATTCTATATACGATAAATTTAAGAAAGTCATAAATAAAAATGTGGGGTATTTGAAATTGAAGAAAGTTAAGAACATTTTGAAAGCTGAAACAGTAAACGATTTCGACATTAATTTTAGTTTAGAATGTATTGCAAAGTTATAAAATGCACCAATTACATTTGTGGATGTTGAAAGAAGTTTTTCTATTTCGAAACATATGTATTCTGATAGAAGACAAAGCTTTCTCTTACACAATTTTGAAAAACATTTAATTATAAATTGGTTTAGAAATATGTTGTAAAAAAATTTTTTGCAATAAAGTTAACGTTTAAATTTCTGCTGTTATTTATTTTTATGTATATCCTTAAAATTGGTATTAAAAGACAATAATACATAGATTAACTATGAGTTTCCAAACAATAGGATGTGGCTTGTAAATATTTCGTCTTAAATAAATGTGATATTTTTTAATATATGCGATAACAAACAACCACACAGGGCAACGTATCAATTTTGTCGGATTTTATTTATATCCCCTTACACTAACAACAGCTGCATCTGATACCATATCAGTTAGTGATTGCAGTTTTACTACAATAAAATTTAATGAATTAATTTAATTTAATTAATGCGAATCAAGGTGAACTGTTACAAACGTTAGATTTACATATTAGAAGTATATACTATATTATTGTATATTTATATATATTATACAGCGCTATGTATTAGTATTATTAAATTCAACCATTATTATGTATTTATCACAATGTTTGCTTCTTCCGATAATTTAACAGTTTGTGTATTTTTCTCATTCATTTAATTATTTGTTCCGCTGCATATTTACAGCGTATTAGCTTAAATTTTGATTATTGAATCTTTGTTTCAATAACTTGCCAATGACGTATACCACCATATAAGACTTTCATCTCAATTTAAACTTTATATTATTTATTTAGATAACTTCCAGTGTAAAATCCTTAACATTTTAAAATGTTAATCAGTAAGAAGTAAGAATTCTGCTCGAGTATCACTCTAAAACCACACTGTGTATTTTAGTAAATAAATTAGTGTTAGTAGCATCCATTATCTTTCTTTGAAGATAACAGAACTACCTAAGCTGCATGAAGTGGGATTGTATAGAGTAACTATTTCCCTTCCCTGATGTATGTACACTAGGGTGACAGAATAAAATAGACACCTACTAATTAAAAAAAAGATACTATTCTCGTTATATATACAAAATATTTTTAAATTTTTAAATTAGACTAATATTTTGTCGATCCACCTTTACTTGCGTGAAGTGCTGCGAGTCGTCGTGGCATAGAATCTATTAAATGATTAATGGTGTCTTCTGGAATATTTAACCACTCTTCTGCAACAGCTGCCACGAGTTCTCCCTTATTGCTGGGTTTTCGGGGTCGTTTCGCCATATTTCTCTGGATTATGTGCCAAACATTCTCTATCGAATTCATGTCTGGTGATTGGCCTGGCCATGGTAAAATCCGAATCCTCTCTTCCTCTTTCCATGTGGTTGTTGTTCTTGCTTTGTGGCAGGGTGCTCCATCCTCCAAAAAAGCGGCGTCTTCTTTAGATAAAATGACGTTGTCGAATATCGATAGTGGTCCTTCTGTTAATATTTGGATATATTTTGCCGCATTTATATTTCCGTCGCAGATTAGTAATTGCGATCTTTCACCATACCATATCGCGCCCCACACCATGATGTTCACACCGCCGTATTTCACCGTCTGATGCAAAAATTTGTCGTCCAGTTGCTGTGACGAACGTCTCCATTCCCACGTACGACCACTATCACTGAATTGGCGGTATCTGCTTTCGTCTGAAAAAATGACAGACCGCCAAAACACTTCGGGTTCCGTTCGCATTTCGATTGCCCAAGCCATTCGGCGACGTTTTTCAAACGCTGTAAGGGGAGGCTTTTTCTTTGCCACCCTTTTATACATCACCACACTGGTATCGCAGAACGGTGCGCTGATTTTTCTGTGAAGTTGCCGCAAGCTCAGCTGTTCTCGCGGCTCTCTTAACACTTCGCGCACAAGCACCCTTTTACTTCTTTCAGAAGGTCCGGCACGACCTGGTCTCGGCTCCACTGTTGTTTTTTCCTTACGTTTAAATTGTGTAATCACACGGTTAACTGTGGACAAAGGAATATTTAAAAATTTACTTATTTCACGTTGCGAAGCGCCGCGTTCACTCTGGCCAACGATGCGACCCCGGGTGATGTCGCTAATATCACTCGAACCTTGTAAGCGAGGCATAGTTGTAACGATACTAAACTATGACGAATTCCTTCCGATACATCTACCCCTACCCTAATGACAAGGGAAAGTTCTTAATTCGTTCTTAGAATTTAGCTGTTTACATATTTATACCGCTTTACTTGGTGTCTATTTTATTCTGTCACCCTAGTGTGTATGTAGTAGACACCATAAATTCTCGGCCTGATATAGAAAAGAGAAACTTGGAACTATATGAGAAATTTTATTTCTCAATGTAACTTCCCCTAACTTCTATACATTTATTCGAATAATTCGATACCCTTGTAAAAATAATCTGAAGCTTTTCCATCAAAATGTTCTACAATAGCTGCTTGCAACTCACTGTCGTGCTTAAAACGACGTCCCCTAAGATTCCTTTTTTAAATTAATAAACAAATAAAAATCACAAGAAGCTATATCCGGACTACACGCTAGACGTTCCAATTTTTGAAACCCACATTCGCGGATGGCAGCTTGTGAAACGGTGGCAGTATGGACACTTTTTATCAATTTTCCACGACGTTTTGCACAAATACTGTCCCTTAATTTCGCAAGTTTCATTAAGATCTGAATTTGATACACGGGGACGTTTACTTTGTTTTTTTTTTTTTTGAGATAATCAGCAACTATAAAAGTCATCCAATACCAGTGTTTACAACGTGTTTGTTTCTTGTTTGAATAATATCTTTTCGTTAAAGATCGTATTTAGCTGACAAACTGGAAGCCATGACCGAAACAGGTTAATTTGTTAGACGACATCCATCTGAACGATTTGGTGAAGTTAGTGTACTAAAAACAGTGAAACACCCTACGTCAATTATGGTCCTGTATATCAGTCGAAGGTCCTGGATCACTGTATTTTGGCCAAGGCAGCATGAATCAACTCTATCGTGGTTTACAGAATATCTTGACGCCATACATCAATGATTTAGAAAAAATAAACTGAATAAACTTATACTTGTACAATACTTTTTTGATTATATACTTTAACAAAATTTTAACGAGGCTTAATATTAATTTAAACCCTAATAAATTGGACAGGGACTGTATGTAGTGGAGGCGAAATGAAATAGCATCACTAACAAGGGAACATAGGCAAGTGTATCTCACCGATTTAAATGAAACTTGGTAGGTTTACAGACTCATGTAGTATAAGAACAACGGCAACTTTCTTAGCTGCTGAATCATTCGCTTTCGGGAGCTGGAGTCCCCTATCGGTAACACTACCCCTTCACATACTTCTATGAATATATTTATCATTCTTTTCTCACGTCTGCGAAGGAATTTTCTCAAAATAATTGATTTAAGTCTAATGAAATTAGATCTTTTAATGTTTCATACTATTTTAAGCGATTTCATGAAAATCCTGTATAAGACTAAAAAATAAATTTCGAATTTCTTTTGTTAAAATAGATACGATTTCATTTTGAATTTTGAATTCCGGAAAAGAAAAAAATTCTTTCAAAATTACACACAAACAACTAAAATTGTACCCTATCATATTATTCACGTTTCTTCTCACAACATTTCGAAAAAAGGATATCATCAGCTCCCGTACGTATGTACACACATTCATATATTGGTTATATATAGATGTTAGTCGGTTATCAATCTAGATAATGTCTTTTATTTATGAGTCATTGATCGCAAATCAATACAAATATTTCATTTGGGAAAGTTAACGTTAGCCTATCACGTTATACATCACCTGATTGCGAGCATGAGTCCAACAACTTATTTAAGGATAGAATGTTCGTGGTCTTATTTATAAAATTAGATGCAATCGATCTTTTTCTTATAAACTACACGATAAACACTTGTTTTGGGTAAAGTTCCACTTGTCCTGAAATACTAAATAAATAGCAACAATCTCATCAACGTCGTGAATTTAATCAAGTCATTGCGTTGTAATATACACTATCGTCCATATTAGTTCGGACACTCAAATAAATTTTAAAAAAGCGAAAAAATTTTCGTATTATACAAATTTTTATACCATTTAGTTAATGGTGATTAAAATTTTCGCTGTTCATTATTTGTAAAGAGCTTCATTTAAGAAGTTTTTACTTATCACTGGTGCGTGTATAGAGTCGTTGTCCTACATGAATACAAAATTTTCGATGCATTTTCTTGCAGTATTTCTAAATAACCCTCTTTTCGCTAAATACCTTCGATTCGCTTCAAGTTTCCTCTACCGGCGTAGTAAAAACAACCCCAGACAAGCCCAGAACTTTCCCCTTGCTTGACAGTTGGCACTACACAGTCCTCCAAAATTCTTTGGCCTTTCTCTCTTCTCACAAAAACGCACCTTGCTTGTCCGAACACCTCAAACTTTGACTCATCACTGCATAGCATCCTTTTTCAATCATCCACTGTCCAATTTTTGCCTGTTTCCCCGTCGAAGTAGGGTCTTTTTTTGTTGGAATGCAGCCGTGTGAAGATTTACAACTTTTAATTTTCTTTTCACTGCAGTAACAGACATTTTTCTTGCACGGTCGCGATTCATATCGGCGACGATTTCTGATGCTGTCAGTCTCATATTTCGGTTACTTAACAATTTTTATTGTTGTTTCTGATGGAGCGGAGTCCCCATAACACTTTTCAAGCCATTGCTTCGCTTGAACGGTATTTTTTCCCATCAAGAAGCAATGTAAAATTAAGACACGAAATTGTTTTTGATCCATTGTTTTGAAAATAACAAAAGTATCGTGACTCTTAGCACAATAACTCACAAACTAATGAATAGAATATCATGAAATTTTAACAGGTGTCTTTTGAAGGTTAGTACTAACTGAGAGAAAGGTCCAATAAAACTAGCGTCACCTATGTGTTAGGGCCGGGACTTTTCAGCCCATGTAAATGTAGTATTTCTATTAATCTTTATATGCATGTATTTAGATATTATACCGCGTACTTACCTTCATTTACCAAATTTCTTAAACGGTTCGAGTTTACTTAAAAATTCTCTATTCAATTATAATTAAACGAATGAATATTAAATCCCAGCTAAATATTTGTTAAAATAACAACTGTTTGATTACAGAGCTTATCGACTATCCATCTACTTCTTTTTCTATTTATCGATTAAAAAGAAACCCTTTTATTCTATATTTGAAAGGGCAGTTATTAATAGTATATCTCCCACGTTCGCGGTTATTTTTTTCTTCTGCTGTACGCATACCTTATTTATAATTTTTACATGGCTGCAGTGAAATATCTGTGCAGGTGTACGTCTTACAATCAGAAACGTTATGATTCAAACATGATTGGAATGAAAAGGAAACGGAGTGACATTTCAAATTTATCAAAATCGACGGACTATGCAATAGTTATGTTCGTGAAGGTTTTGTTTTAAATTTATACATATATTTCCTTACCTGCTCAGCAAGAAGTATTACCAATGTTGTAAGGACCACTAAACCAACAACTACCTTCGGCATTTTAAAAAAGGCCGCTGGAAAATTCGAAATTCGCTTCTTCCGAATTTCGACAGCTCTAGAAGAGGTACTTCACTTTCACAAAAACGTAGTACAATAGCGATTTTATATCTACTGCAATCTGGAAAAATACATGTATCGCTGGGAGGAAGTGTTATCTCGAAAACGAGCACTTGTGGCTTCAATTTTATCTGCAGCACTTCATGTAGTATGCATCACTCAACTACGTTATCAACTATTGCTTTATATATCGCGTATATAGACTGAACGCTCTTGAAAATGAAATATACTTTGCCTATTCACTACGAATTAGTAACATGCTGATGTATGACTTTCTTCTGATATAGGAAGATTTCTTGGTAATCTTTACAAACTAACATGGTGTACAGTGGCACCCAGAAAATTTCTTAACGATTCTAGATAAGCACCTCTCCAACGCAAAGTTGATAAACATCACGATTCCTTTTGGAAATATCGTAAATCATATACACTACCAACCAGAAGTGTTTACCCACACTTATAATATTACAAAAACAAATCAAAAGCTAACTATAACATATACCTTTATTCTGTACTTATACAAAGAACTGTAACAGTTATAAAAACAATGTGATAATAATAAATTAACTTAAATTTGCAATTCGTCAACCATAGTATCGGTAGTTGCGACCAAAATACTGTTGTCGAATTTGCGGCTGATTTTCGAACACCACAAAACCTCGATCGGATTGAGGTTTGGACTTTGGAGCGACCCCTTCATACAACAATTTTCTCTCTGTGCTCCAGTAGTTCCAAATACTGACGACATATCTTTGCAGTGTGTTCTGTATCATTGTCGTGGTGGAACACGAAGTTTTCACCAACTAAACATCTTCAAGATGAGATGGTATTCCTCCCCAAAGAGATATCGCCAAAAGAAACCCAGATTATGACTGATATTCCTCCATGTTTTAATGTTGGTGTATCACAAAGATTCTAGTGCTCGTTATCCTTGCGATCTACGGGCAAATGTTCTTCTATTCGAACCAAAGATGAGATATTTACATTCGTTAGTCTAGAGTACTGTCTTACAATCTTCCAACTTCGGGTCTTTGTGTTCTCTCATCCATGATAACTGTTTAACTTCATTTGCTTTATGCAATAATGATTCTCCCATACAAACAAACTTGGCGCAAACGCCTTTTTACTGTGGAGACACTAGCTACAGTTCTTGTCCATTTTATTAGGGCAACCTAATAAATTTAAGCTTTTGTGTGTTTCAAATACGATAATTTACAAATACAAGTATAAAATTCATTAATAGGGTTCTAAGAAATTGATCTTCTTGCATATTATTATTCCCCTCATGAATCATTCCGTACTGTATAGAAGATGGGTAGAAAAAAGATTGAAAGATTGAATCGGTTACAAGGAGTGCAAATATCGACGCGCACAGTACGTAGACGATTGTACGAGGCCGCATTAAAATGCAGGTGCCCCCTGAAAAAGCCAAGATTGACACCGATGATGAAGCGATCACGTTATGAATGGGCAAAACGTCATCAACATTACAGAATTGAAGATTGGCGAAAGGTAAGATAAAATAACTTAAATGAATATGTAACTCAAGCAAAATTCATTTATTTGAACAATGTCTTTTAGTTAAAGATCGTATTCAGCGATGAGTCAAAACTAGAAGCCATGACCGAAAGACCTCAATTTGTTAGACAACGTCCATCTGAATGGGTTGGTGAAGCTAGTGTACTGAAAACTGTGGAACACCCTCCGTCAGTTATGGTATGGACCTGTATATCAGTCGAAGGTCCTGGACCACTGTATTTTGACCAAGTGTGTAGCAGTCCCATTTTCCTAGTGCTTAGTAAAAAAAGAAAGATGGCAAGAAACTAATACTATCTCAAAGATATTCAGTAAGAGACACTTGACATGAAAGACATGAAAGACATGAAAGACATGAAAGACATGAAAGACATGAAAGACATGAAAGACATGAAAGACATGAAAGACATGAAAGACATGAAAGACATGAAAGACATGAAAGACATGAAAGACATGAAAGACATGAAAGACATGAAAGACATGAAAGACATGAAAGACATGAAAGACATGAAAGACATGAAAGACATGAAAGACATGAAAGACATGAAAGACATGAAAGACATGAAAGACATGAAAGACATGAAAGACATGAAAGACATGAAAGACATGAAAGACATGAAAGACATGAAAGACATGAAAGACATGAAAGACATGAAAGACATGAAAGACATGAAAGACATGAAAGACATGAAAGACATGAAAGACATGAAAGACATGAAAGACATGAAAGACATGAAAGACATGAAAGACATGAAAGACATGAAAGACATGAAAGACATGAAAGACATGAAAGACATGAAAGACATGAAAGACATGAAAGACATGAAAGACATGAAAGACATGAAAGACATGAAAGACATGAAAGACATGAAAGACATGAAAGACATGAAAGACATGAAAGACATGAAAGACATGAAAGACATGAAAGACATGAAAGACATGAAAGACATGAAAGACATGAAAGACATGAAAGACATGAAAGACATGAAAGACATGAAAGACATGAAAGACATGAAAGACATGAAAGACATGAAAGACATGAAAGACATGAAAGACATGAAAGACATGAAAGACATGAAAGACATGAAAGACATGAAAGACATGAAAGACATGAAAGACATGAAAGACATGAAAGACATGAAAGACATGAAAGACATGAAAGACATGAAAGACATGAAAGACATGAAAGACATGAAAGACATGAAAGACATGAAGATGATATTGATCCATAAAGGTGATTTTTTAAATTACAAATGCAACCGAATTTATATCTGTCAGCCATGGGACTCTCATTTTACAAGACAAAAAACATCCATAACACTGGCAATCCGATATCATTTACGGTTCCAACAAACTTCTCAGTGTATAACACAAAATATTCAACTATAAATAGAAATCCTTCTAAAAACAAAGAAAGGCAAATTTCCAAACCAGAATTGATATACCGATTACAAAAATACACTTCCTGTTCGTATTTCCCAGATAGATAGTGTAGCTGTATAACGTTATGTACTTATAATATAATGCAATTGAATGACACAACATAAACTATAATTAGATGTTACGCAAATAATCAAAGATTATGATCTATAAAATTGTGACAAACAAGTAATAACGTATTTATGTAAAGTTTGCATATTTTGAAAGAAACCTCTTATCCTAACACAAAATTTTAGGCGAGGATTAATCATAATTTTTTTTATAAGAAAAAGTTTTGTGTGATTAAAAATAACATTTCTAAACGTATTTTGGATTTGACTTCAACATCTTCAGGTTGAACAAGTTCCCCCGAATATATTTATATTTAAAGAAGAACTCTTTTTTACCAAAGTACTAAACAAAACTATTTTAATTTTAAAGGTGTTTCTTTTATTTACCCTTTTAATAATTCCGATACAAGTAAAAAGCAATCACTAGATCCTGTAATTAAAATTTCAACACACAGAAACAACTGTGAATGCTCCTTTTGAATAAAATTTTAACCTGAATACTTATATCTTTTTATAGTACTCTTCCTTACCGTCACAGTTTGCCTTGACTTTCTTTTGAATGAAGCTTTTACTGGCGCCCTCTAACGAATTTACAAATATTACTTTTATTTTTAAGCTCTAGAACCCCAGAATTTTATAACATCGTTTGTATTGCGCTATATCTTATTAAAAGTATTTTCCTCTTCACTTTGTCAATCGTCTATGTGGAAAATCTTAAAAATTAAGCTGCAGTAACACTATAAATTTCTTTTGAGAAGTTACAACGCAGGGGGATGTTTTTAAATTTCCCGGGCCAGTTACGTGGGATGTTCCGATATAAATCTCGTGCGAAATTTAAAAATATCTGGCGGGAATTTTTGATCTGAATAAATTTATGTTTTCTAGGACATTTATATTATTGGACAAATGTTATAGTTGTACACAAAAGAATTATAAAATCTTGTAATTTCTTCAAAATCATGTGCATAGTATATTGTCGAAAATCTAAATTTATTAATTATTATCATGTAAGTAAGTGGGAACTATTAATTTATATAAAAAATAGCTTTAAAGAACAACAAAAGGATTGTATTATCGAAGTGTATATTATATCCTCCAGATACATGATGTTAACAACTTAATTAATTAGAGATAACAAAGTATCTAATATCTTATTGGGCATCGCAATGTGAAATAGAAATTAATGTTTTCCTTTGTTAATATTTTTATAAAAAGCATCTAATAATTGTAAAATTATACTTCTATTACTTGCAATAAATTAATGTATACAGTTGTAACATTAATGTTATTTACCTTTCTAAATTTATTATATGAGTGTCTATGTTCTAATCTCAACTACTACACTAGATGTACATACAAATGCATCTGATATATATATTGCAATGCAATTCGTATTTTAATTATATTTCGTGCACTTCATCTTTTTATAAAATTTTAATATCAACACGATGTTATGTAATATGAGAATTCAGTCTACTTTATACTGCTATATTGCCGGCAAGTTTATTTTTTTATACATATCTCTAATAGAACTGGAAACTGAGCTACTTAAAAACAACCTGTAAGAAGTAATAAAAAGATCTTAATTCTTATATTACGTAATACAAAGCGTTTAAATTTGAAATAGTATCTAATTTGTACGACAGATGTCGCAACCACTTTGGCGCTATACGAGTATTTAAAATTTACGCAAGCAGCTTCCAATGTTACTCTTTCTTTTCTATAAACGACAGGGAATCTTTTATATTTCATTTAACAATCATTTATAGAATATATACAATATTTCCTTTTTTAAAGATATTTAACTACTAAAAACAGTAAATTTTGTGATTTTAGCAACCATTTTCTACGAATATGTTTATCTTAGTCAAAAAGGAAGATTTAATGAAAGATGTAAAATGAAAAATACCCATACATTCTGTTACTTCAGCAAGAGTCTTTATTTACCGACAAAGCTAATTTCTTGAAATGTTTTCCTAAATGTATGCAGATCTAAAAATTGACTGTAGATAAACCATAATCGTTAATTTTCATACTTTCTTATAATTTATAATAGTTTTATAACCACTTCAACAAGTTTCTTTTTTATTTGAATACGTTCCATATTCGCAAGTGTTCTGCCTTATCGACAATGCTCCCTTCAATCAAAATTTTAAATGCGCCCTCTAACAACATTTTAAAATACCTTTCATTTTAGTAAGAATCCTTCCTTACCGGCATAGCTTATTAGTAATATAATCTTTATACTTACGAATGTAAATAAGCCGTATTCGTTAGTTATTCTATTTGTTATTAAATTTCTTTTTGGTGACTTATAACGCTTTTTTTTATTTGAATACATTCCAGGGCCGTAACAGGACATCACTTCCCCCACGTCAAATTTTCCAAACCGACTTTCCAACTGCGCCCTCTAACGACATTTTCAGAACGTTTTCCTCCCATTTCAAATTTATAACTTAGGTTTAACAAATAAAAGACATGCGTAATTTTTTGTACTTTCAATATATTATTAGTACATTTTGATTTAACAATAATTTATAAAATATATACAATATTTTCTTTTTTTAAAAAAATATTACACTGTTAAAAACGTTAGTTTTTTTTATATGATTATTTATAGCATCATAACTCTAAAAAATTAAAAATAAGAGAGCAATGGACTATTGGCAGCTATTGTTAAATAAGTACATATATCGAAGGCAAAACAATATAGATCCAATATTTACCACATTATAGCAACCAATCAGAAGCAGATTCAATTCCATAATCTTCCAGTGGATGAATACTACTTGAAATATGTCCGATAAATATTGTACACATTAAATGTATATATGCGGATGTAATAAATAACACGTTAACTAGACAAATATCGCCAAAATAAAAACTTTTGAACATTCTAAAAAAAAACACTGCACAACTGTTAGTTTTTCCAACAAGTTTCAAATGTCTAAATTCAATCCGGGCGCCGTCTTTAGCTTTGTGTAAGTGTGAGTTCTCGCAAGGGTGCCGGGTCTTCTAGGTGTACTTGGACTTTTAGATGTTGAAGGTAAGGGTTCGGCCAATATGCCAATTTGATCCTTAAAAAGAGTGCTTCTACAAGATGATTTCTCAATCATACTCTTCTGTAACAACCAAACAGAAAGTATACTCGAGGACGAGTTCTCAAGAGTTTCGTGATAATATTTTGATTATTACGGATCATGTCAACGCTTACAACTGGAGAATGTTATGTCGGAATGAAGGATGGATCATAATAGGCAGGCGAAAATTTAACAGTCTATGCAGAAATTGGACCTAAGTTGGGATGGTGTGTATTTTTAAAAAAATGTTTTATTTTGTGAAATAATGCAAGTTTAAAGTTCAGAAATGTATAGTGTAAATCCTTCGGTTACGATAGACTACTGATGTACTTGAAAAATGCAAATGTCCGCCACTTAATTGCATATATCAAGGCACGATTTAAAAACAAAATATTGATAATAAAAATTGTAATTTATTTTAAATTTTGGTTTAAGCTTCGAATGAGGAAATTTGATTCGATTAAAAGTGTATGCCGTACAAAAGAAATTGGAGAAAGGAAATAAGGAAAAAAAGACAAACAGTATAGGAGCTAGCATTTCACCCCGAAGAAAACCCAATGTTATTCGGAACAATACCACGTAAAGATTAAAAAAAGTACATTCTAATATGATAAAGCCATGCGAGATGGTGATGATGAAAAACTACAGACTGAATAGAATTAAAATTATGTTTTAAAAGAAATCCGTACTGACCCTCTACAATCTGAGAGATTTCCGATTGTTGAATCTACAAAAGAAAATAGAATTGCACATTATTGGAATGAACTAATCGGAATTAGAGATATCATGATCAAGAAAGCTAGTGAGTCAATTATCTCACGGGCTTTTCAAGAAAAAAATAACAAAACACCCATCGATGATACAAAAAAAAAATAATCGGGGGGCTGTTACTTACCTCGAAGTCTTTGTAGTCCATCGAATCACTTGATTTTTTCTTATCATTTAACAATTTGCTCAATCGACGAATCTTCTCCATCCTCTTCTTTCTTTCGTGAGAGTACCTTATCTTTTTCTTCTGCCCTGTGCTTTTACCTTTGAGCTGCTGCACGAGGGTTTTATCATTCACTTTCAGAACGGGAACTTCTGTAATTTAATACACACTTTTAATAATAATGATATATATACATACACTACGGTGACAGAATAAAATAGACACCAGGTAAAGCGGTATAAATATGTAAACAGCTAAATTCTCAGAACGAATTAAGAACTTTCTCCTGTCATTAGGATAGGGGTAGATGTATCGGAAGGAATTCGTCATAGTTTAGTATCGTTACAACTATGCATCGCTTACAAGGTTCGAGTGATATTAGCGACTTCACCCGGGGACGC
Source organism: Trypoxylus dichotomus (assembly GCA_023509865.1). Taxonomy (NCBI): domain Eukaryota; kingdom Metazoa; phylum Arthropoda; class Insecta; order Coleoptera; family Scarabaeidae; genus Trypoxylus; species Trypoxylus dichotomus. Next base: position 30,598,314 of record CM042082.1, on the reverse strand, counting down.
ATCGTTGGCCAAAGCGAACGCGGCGCTTCGCAACGTGAAATAAGTAAATTTTTAAATATTCCGTTGTCCACAGTTAACCGTGTGATTACACAATTTAAACGCAAGGAAAAAACAACAATGGAGCCGAGACCAGGTCGTGTCGGACCTTCTGAAAGAAGTAAAAGGGTGCTTGTACGCGAAGTGTTAAGAGAACCGCGAAAAAGTACAGCTGAGCTTGCGGCAACTTCACAGAAAAGTCAGCGCACCGTTCCGCGATACCTCCACAGTGTGGGGATGTATAAAAGGGTGGCAAAGAAAAAACCTCTCCTTACGGCGTTTCAAAAACGGCGCCGAATGGCTTGGGCAATCGAAATGCGAACGAAGCCCGAAGAGTTTTGGCGGTCTGTCATTTTTTCAGACGAAAGCAGATACTGCCAATTCAGTGATAGTGGTCGTACATGGGTATGGATACGTTCGTCACAGTAACTGGACGACAAATTTTTGCATCAGACGGTGAAATACGGCGGTGCGAACATCATGGTGTGGGGCGCGATATGGTATGGTAGAAGATCGCAATTAGTAATCTGCGACGGAAATATAAATGCGGCAAAATATATCCAAATATTAACAGAAGGACTACTACCGATATTCGACAACGCCATTTTATCTAAAGAAGCCACTTTTAAGGAGGATGGAGCACTCTGCCACAAAGCAAGAACAACAATCACATTTAAAGAGGAACAGAGGATTCGGATTTTACCATGGCCAGGCCAATCACCAGAGATGAATCCGATAGAGAATGTTTGGCACATAATCCAGACAAATATGGCGAAACGACCCCGAAAACCCAGCGATAAGGAAGAATTCGTGGCAGGTGTTACAGAAGAGTGGTTAAATATTCCAGACGACACCATTAATCATTTAATAGATTCTATGCCACGACGACTCGCAGCACTTCACGCAAGTAAAGGTGGATCGACAAAATATTAGTCTAATTTAAAAGTTTTAAAATATTTTGTATGCATATATAACAAGAATAGAATCTTTTTTTTTAATTAGTAGGTGTCCATTTTTTATTCTGTCACCCTAGTGTACATCCAATTACAGGACAAGAAATATGAAGCGATAACTTAATATTTAACGTAGTACTCATAATATAAAAATGCAATCTGTTTGAAGAACATGAATAAAATAAATGAAACAAATAACACTGCAGAGAGATCATTTATAAAAAGTAGAAGGAATAGTGGACCCAAATTGCTACCGTGTGGTATTCCAGATGTAGGTGGGAAATAATTTGAGTGATGGTCTTTATAGCGAATGTATTGTATTCTATTCCAGGCGTATGATTTGAAAAGATATTGCAATGACAGAGAAAATCCAACAGCATAAAATTTCATATACTGATTAAATTCTTAAACTAAACAAAATAGGGGATTATAAACCCGAATTCCGCATTTCAACGTCACAAAATGTGCATTTGTAAATAAAAGTGGAATCCAGGGAATCCCGCTGCGGTAACGTACAATGAAATCTTTTATGGGTGCCCCAGAAAAATGTCCAAGGCGGTATATATTTCTTTCTTTGTAGCATTATGGACATTATCCATGCATCCAGGCCTTGACCAATATTAGAGGACATTCGAAGATGTAATACAAGGTTGTACAATTACGCTTTCACGCCTAGAGACCCTTCAAGGCGACTTTACAAACTATACGAGGCCATGATGTGATAGGATTACACCGCAGAGGAATGGAAACACAACGTTCTCAGAGTTGAATTAGAATTTTTCACTTGAATTTCTTAAAAATAAAATTATCTCTATTTGGGGTATATATATGTTCTCCAGATAAGTTTTAGGTTCCGCTCCCCATTATGCTTTGTAAAAAAGAACACGAGTTTTAGGTTCCGCTCCCCACCAAGTTTTGTCAAAAAGAAGACAGGTTTTAGGTTCCGCTCCTCACCATGCTTTGTAAAAAAGAAGAGAAACTTTCTTATCCAGAATCATACCTGGGTATTTAGCTTGATCAAAAAAAGGCAATTGATGGCGTCTCAATATGATAGAATTAGTGTTAGTGATATCATGCCTACTGAAAAATGTTGCTGTAGTTTTTTCTACTGATAACAGTAATTCATTGTTTAGACACCATTTGTCAATAGAATCCAAGACATAACTCATTACCTTCTTACATCGATCAACATTTTGGTATTACACATATACACAAAAATCCTTAGCGTATTCTATTATTTTAGTGAAAGGGTATTCAAAGTAAAAGTCTGCAGTGGATATATTAAATAACATAGGACTTAACACTGAACCCTACGGTAATCCATTACTTGTTATTCGTGGACTACTGTCTAGATTACGCACATCTATAGACCGATTTTTGTAAAAACTAATTAAAACATGATCCACAAAAGGTGAAATACCTAAATGAATCTGTGTAGGATTGCTAGGTTTACAGAATCATAAGCAGCTTTAAACTCAAGGAAAATTTTAATTCAAACCAAAGACAACTTTTTTAATTAATTATACCAAACCTTTCGATTGAAGACAGAACCTTACCTCTTATAGGAGTTTTCTTCTTACTCGATGAGAATAGATGTGTCGGTGGTAGCTTTCGCTTACAGCTGCTTGGAGTGGACGGAGCCGGCGTTAGCGTGAGGAGGTTTCGTTTGCTGCCAGAAAACATCGAACCTAGAATTCCTGATTTCACCGGTGTCGGTGTGAGATTTCGTTGTTGCTTCTTCGCACTGAGTTGCTGCTTCTTCGTCTAAAACGACAATAACAGAAAAGAAATTCAAAAAGAGAATCCAATCACCCTTACTATCTCGTAGTCTTCCCTTGTTTTCTCGATAATATCAGGAATGGTACGTCCCCAGCTCAAAAATGGCCTGTTGTTCTCCTCTTCGAACGCCTTAGCCGCTTCTAACAGTACCAGTTCCATTTCTCGAAGTTTCTTCGTGAGCCCATTACGTTCTTTCTCCTCCTTCAAGAGGGTTCCACCTCGATTTTTGTAACGGTTGGGATCGTTTTCCCTATCCTCGAGTTCAGTTTTGCGTTTCCAGTATTCCTCTCGTCTTTCTAACATCATCAAGGTCTCCCTGCGAACACAACGATATCATTATAAAGTAATCTGAGGTGTATTTCTAAGATATTTACTTGTTCGTTTCGTAGTATTTTTTCATTTTATCCACTTCGATCTCGTGGAACATTAGGAGATCTTCTGTGTATAAATTATCGTTGAAATACTCAAAAGATTCCCTTTCCGCAGCTGAGAAATGGCACTTTTCCCAATACAACATCAATTCCTGTCGCATTGTTTTGATGAATTTCTAAAAGTCAGATAAAAAATGTAACGAAACCTTACGGATTAATGATGATTCACAAAATCTCACCTCAATATTAGCCTTCTTTAAATGTTCGCAACGCTTAACCTCCTGTCGAAACGCTTCTAAGGTAGCCAATGAATTCCCTACATGTTTCTCCAGGAATTCGTTCTTAACCTTAAGGTCTTCATCCAATTTTTCCCACAAGGAACACACGGTCTCTCGCAGATGCGAAATTTCATTTTCCGCCTGTTGTTTTTGTTCTATTAGTGAATCGTAATACTCATTCAACCATTTCATATTGTACTCGGTAACGAGGAAAAGGGAATCATCCGGGGAACAAATCGTCTTTTCGATTTCCAAGCTGGGTTTAATTCCAAGCTCCTGAACAATACCCAATATATTGCATTTGATCTCTAAAAATTTGGCTTCACGTGAAAATCTTTCGTTTTCAAGTGATTCGATGTGATTGACAAATTTATCAATGTCTTCCATTGTTGGTAGAGGAGATTCGGGTATTAATATCGGCTCTGCACCGAGAGATTTGCAAACATCGTTTTGTCTCTTCTTCAAGGCATTTATCTCGTTCATCCTTGTTTTTACTAATCCTTCATATCTAGGCACACAAAAACGTTATTAGATTCTCTTTTCGCAGAAAGGAAACTGATGTATGTACTTACTCAGATACTCTACTTTTCAGTAAAGTTTTTTCTTGAGCCAAACTTAAATTGGTCGAGCCGTATGGGGGCATCTTAATACGAAGTTGTTTGCACAAATCTTGTGATTGCTGGAGTAATTCTTCAATGCTATGTAACAGCTTCTCCTGCAATTCTCTTGCTTCATCCACAAAACCCTTATATCTATCGGCTATCTGCTCCTTAACAACCTCAGTCCATTCGGATATCTCACTCTTATCCATACCCATTCGATCTACTATGACACTTAGTTCATTTATATGTTCCGTGGTCATTTTGTTTAGTTCTCTTATCAAGTCTTCCTTCCATGAAGTCATTTTTCCCTGGAAAAATTGAATAAAGTAGATCCAAATAGTATTAGCAAGTAGAATTAATGTTTGGCCGGTATTCTCACTTTGCCCTTGAGTTTGAAAGAAACGTTACAGAAGTTTTTGCAAACTCTTCTTTTTGTAATCAACGGAAAAACAAAAAGAAACAAGTATAAGTAGGCATAATAAGGCATTCAAATTACTTACCTCTAAAAAACGTTAATACTTATTTACACTTTTTTAAAAAATATATAAAATTCTCTAAAATATATAAAAACTTGCAGAATTTTCAAAAAGCAGAATTTAACTGTCACAAATTTCAATTGAAACTTCACCTTTTGTTTGATTGGTGGTTGACTCCTACCTCCATTGGACACAGGAATCAGGTATTCATGATCTGTGATTGGACAGTAATGAAAGCCTGATTTAATCAACAACAATCTATTATATATATTCTTTTAAAATATTTAAACAATTTTTTAATATATTTATTATAAAAAAGAACTTAATAATGAGGAGTAAAAGCAGGTTCACCTATTACAACATTAATCATATCGAATAAAGCAGATGAAATCATAGTGCCGTAATTGTACATATCTGAGAGAAAGCCTAAATTTTGGATACCAGCTCCTTGCTCCATTAAAAACATGTCGTTAAATAATAATAATAGCGATGCGAAGAAATTCACGACGCTATTTATGAAAACGCCTAAATATTTAAAGAACAGCAAAACTTTCTCGTCCATCATCGGTCTTCTGCAAATCAACTCGTATTCTTCGTTATACTCGCACAAATTTGTTTCGCCTTTCTTTACGGTCTAAAATATAAAATAAAATCTATTTACTGTAGATATTTTTCAAATATTAGAATACTTGTAGCAGGATGAAAGCCGAAAGGAATACAAGTGAATTCACCCAAATGGACAAGTTCATCGCAATTAACGCGAATTTGCATGCCTATTGTTGTCATTTTTATTGATCAATAAAAACGGATTGAAAATTTTGATAAATTAGTGATTTTCATTCGTGTAAATCGGTCTCCGATTAAACTCGAACTTCATGCGAAGCTAAATTCTCTCCGTTCTTTTATTGGCCATATTGTCGATAGGTTATAATTTTACCTTCGATCTAAAATTCACATCTGTTCAATATTTAATTGACCAAGAAAAAGGTAAATCTCATAAAATACCACAAAAATAATACTAAATAATTGTAACTTCTATGTGTGTAGTTTTTGGTGTAATAGAAAACATAAACCCTTAATTGTGAGCTAATGTGTCATTTTCTATTTGAAGGCATATTCTGAAACAAGATGAGTCGTTTCTTCGCCGGGTCCGACTCGGATTCCGACAGCTCGTCAGAAGAAGAGCAAGTACCACGCGCACCAATCCCAACTTACACGGTTCGTTAAATTCACCTTCAAAATACCTCCTTCGTTTAAAACATAGTCATCCTTGTGTTTGCAGTTCAGCGATGATGAAGAAGAAGTTAAACGTGTTGTTCGTTCCATGAAAGAGAAGCGATATGAGGAACTTACAAATATTATAAAACTAATCAGGAATTATAAGAAAATCAAGGACATGAGTTGCATGTTGAACAGTAAGTCTTTTTGTTTCTTCTTCTAAGTGAGTCTTATTGTGATATGCTTCAGGCTTTGAGGAGTTACAAAAAGCGTTCGTAAAAGCTGCACCTGTTATCGCAAAAGAAGAAAATGGCCAAACGCCGAGATTTTATATAAGATGTTTAATTGAGATGGAGGATTTCGTAAATGAAATGTGGGAAGATAGGAAAGGACGTAAGAATATGAGTAAAAATAATAGGTACGCGCGTGATTTTTATTTCAGTATGTTGTTTCCATTGTGAATTCTATTTTAGCAAATCTTTATCATCTATGAGGCAGAAATTACGTAAATATCTCAAAGATTTTGAAGATGACCTGGCTAAATTCAGGGAAAACCCGGATATGCCTGACGACGATGATGAAGATGAGAAAAGTAAATCTTAGAATTATAATCAAAAATTCCAATTGTAAAATTTTTGTGCTTTTACAGAGGAATTGGAACTTGAATCCGATGAGGAATCAGTCAAGATACCATCAAAACTACCCGAAAAGAAAACTGTTCAGTTAATGGATGATGGAAATGTATCCTCTGACTCAGAAGATTGGCCATCGGACTCCGAAACTAGCACTGACAGTTCCGATTACGATGACAAAATCACCTCGATGCGTGAAAGGTTTTTGAAGAAAGCCGGTCCAACTGTGGAAGATGATGAGGAAAAGGAACGGAAAAAGGAGGAACGGAGGAAGGAACGTCAAGAAAAGGAAAGGAAGAAGGCGAGAAAAGAGGACGAGGAAGATGGTGAAGGAGAATGGGTGTCTGTTAAGGGTGGTGTGGCCATTCCTAGCGTAAGTTTGCCCGATTTCTATATATTAAAGTTTAACTATGATCTTTGTTTGTTTAGGAAAAGCCAAAAATGTTTGCAAAAGATGCTGAGATCGATCTAAACTTAGTAGTCAAGAAATTGAGCGAAATCATAGCAGCTAGAGGAAAGAAACGTACCGATAGGCGCGAACAGATCGAACTATTGCATGAATTAGTCGGTATCACCGAACAGCATAGTCTTGGACCTGCTATTTCAATTAAAATCAAATTCGCTATAGTTTCAGCCATTTTTGATTACAATCCGAAAGTTTCGGATGCGATGAAGCCTGAATATTGGAATAAGTAAATACGGAATATAATTTTAAACGTTTGAAACTTAATTTGGCCATCTTTTTTATTTATTTTATAGGTTGCTTGAACGTATGACTGAAATGATGGAGTTACTCCTTCAGAATACCAACATTTTCATCTCTGATACGATCATTGAGGAACAAGAATGCTTCGAGGCACCTTCGTACAAAATTAGAGGATGCGTTTTGACTTCGCTTGAAAGATTAGATGATGAATTCATTAAGTTACTCAAGGAGTGCGATCCACATAGTAATGAATACGTTGAAAGGTAATTTTTGCCGTAGTCATTCCTTTTTCGTCCTATTTTTTATATCTCCTACAGATTGAAGGATGAGACAAAGGTTGCTGCTCTCATCGACAAAGTTCAGAAATATCTCGAAATCTACGACAACCACTCTGAATTATGTCGCATTTATCTGCGTAAAATTGAGCATCTTTATTATAAATTTGATCCGAGGGTACTACAACAGAAGGCTGTAGGTATTTTGTTTGTTAGGCATTGAACAAATTGATCCACTAAATTGATATTTAGGGTAAAATACCGGGAGATATCATCACGTCCGTGCAAGAAATGGAGAAATTGTGCAAATTCATCTATGCTAAGGATGACACTAATAGGCTGCGAACAAGAGCCATATTATCTCATATCTACCATCATGCTTTACACGATAACTGGTTCCAAGCCAGAGATTTAGTGCTCATGTCCCATTTACAGGAGAATATCCAACATTCTGATCCTAGTACGCAGGTGGGTTAAAACAAAAGAATCCTATGACATTTGACACCTGTCAACGTCAATTTTTCTTTTGACACAATACCACTATATTTTTATTTCTTTACCATCCAGATCTTGTATAATAGAATGATGGCACATTTGGGATTATGTGCCTTTAGACATGCGAACATCAAAGATGCTCATAGCTGCTTGGTCGATTTAATGATGACCGGAAAACCGAAGGAGCTGCTAGCGCAAGGGTTACTACCGCAGCGCCAGCACGAACGTAGCAAAGAACAAGAAAAGATCGAGAAGCAACGGCAGATGCCCTTCCACATGCACATCAATCTGGAACTTCTCGAATGCGTCTATTTGGTATCGGCCATGCTGATCGAGATCCCTTACATGGCCGCGCACGAGTTCGACGCGCGTAGGCGCATGATATCGAAAACCTTCTACCAGCAGTTGAGGAGCTCCGAAAGACAGAGTTTGATCGGTCCCCCAGAAAGTATGAGGGAGCACGTCGTCGCTGCCGCGAAGGCAATGCGTAACGGTCATTGGGGCGCCTGCAACAACTTCATCATCAACGAGAAGATGAACGCCAAGGTGTGGGACCTATTCTACCAAGCCGATAACGTCAGAGCGATGCTAACGCGGTTGATAAAGGAGGAATCTTTGAGAACGTACCTGTTTACGTATTCTCACGTGTACGATTCGATTTCCATGCAAACCCTAGCCGATATGTTTGAAATGGAGAAGGCTACGGTGCATTCGATCATCTCCAAGATGATTATCAACGAAGAACTTATGGCAAGTCCTCGAAGGATCCCTTTAGATTTATTTTAATGTACCTATTTTTTTCAGGCCTCCTTAGATGATCCAACTCAAACGGTTGTTATGCACAGAAGTGAACCATCTCGTTTGCAATCGTTAGCTCTGCAACTAGCAGATAAGATCAACAACTTCGTAGATTCGAATGAGAGGATTTTGGAGACTAAGCAAGGTAACTTCTTCTTACGTGGCGCTAACCAAGGGAACTTTAGAAGCGATAGGCAAAACTTTGGAAGATCCAATGCTCAAGAATGGAATAGGAACCGTAGAGACAATAGGAGAGATTATTAGAGGTTACAGTTTGAAGGGAATACTTTATTAAAAATAGTTATCACAAGCTTTTTTTTTATATATATTCGAACACGTTCTTGTGCTAATATATCTAAAACAATAAATTGGTAATAGTACCTTTAAGTGTTTTCTTTGTTATCGATAGCAACTTTGAAAAGTGAATAAAAAAAAATATAATACAATAAGGCATTTAACACCTTACAATCTACATTTTGCAACAGTATCAATATGAAGAATTGCAGATTTAATCATAGCGCCATCTATGTTGAATTTGCAAATAATTTTCGCTAGGTGTTTAATTCATTATACAATTCATAAAAGTCTAAATTAACCAAATAATATTACTCAGATATATTTATTTCATATCTAACATTTTCCAATAACTATTTACAAACGTAAAAACTTGATATTGCTGTTATCATGATTTAGCATTTAAATACGGACAATTACACATCGTACATGCAACTTTCCACTTCTTATCTTTAATACTTCGCCCTTTTACTGTCAGGTTCACGTTTATGAATGATATTCTGAATTTTCTGCCACTCCCTGTCTAAATGGGCCTTCTCGTTCTTATCTTTATGCTTCCGAGATCTCCTACCATCAGCCATCTTAACACCATACTGGAAGGCAGCTTTCGGCAATGCTTCCTTTTGATTCATATAATCGGAATATTCCTCTGCAGTATCGAAATCCCATCTACCGATTGGTCCCTTCTTATTACCAAGATCCATCTTCGAGTAATCCACTTCATCATCCGAATCATCAATCGCATCATTCATCTCCTCCAGACCGGGATAGCACTCAGCGTAGCCCTCAGGTTCCTGCGTTAATCTGTTCAGAATTTGTGCGGATTTGTTGATCTTCAACGCTGGTGCGGAGATTTTATCATCGTCTTCTTCGTGCTTATCGAAATATGAATGTCGCTTGCGATTTTCCCTGGTGTCCGAGGATTTTCCTTTCGATGGGGCGTAGTCTCCAATATCACCGTAAATCGAGTCGTCTCTGTTTGTTTGTTTATCGTCTTTTGTAAAATCTATGTTTTCGGAACGGTCGAAGTCCCTGCGATCGTTTCGTTTATTCTTTTTTCCTTTTCGGTTGCCTTGTCGGAGGTAGCTGAGGATTTGGGTTAGTTTATTGATGACTATATCGTTTGTGGATAATGTCGTTGTTGATTCTAAAGCTGGCACATCTGCACGTGATCTGATTAAGGTGACAGGGACATCGGTTTCTGCATCATCGTCAAGATCTATTACGTAAGCCATTCTACCTGGTATGAATAGGTCCGATTTGACTATATGCCGCGATTTCAATGAACAAACTGTGTGATATATTGAGCGACCTGGAAATAAAATGTATGTAACAGTTAAGAGAAATTGCAAAATTTAAAATATCGTACCGAGCTTAGTCTTAAACTGCATTTCATCATCATCTTTTTTAGGAACTTTCTCCTTTTCCTCCATCGTTTTATTAGCTATCCGCTCCAACTCCTGCTCCTGTTCCTGCTCCTTCTGCTGGATCTCCGATCTCACCTTCTGCAACAAAGCATAGTCCAACCCCTTCACCAAGTGAGTATGCTCCATATCGCCACCCAAAAACTTAGATTCCTGTATCATTTGCCTTCTTCTTTCGGCGGCGTCGAAGCCCGACTTCAGGTCAGGCGCCACCGCGCGGTATGCTTGCGCCGTATTCATAGGATCGTCGTTCTGGTAATCCGGATTAACGCCCTGCCTCCTTTCACTGGCTCGATCCCTGTACTTCTCAGCTAACTCTGCCATCTTCGTATCCTCCTGTTTCTTCAGTTTCGCGTAGAAGCTCTTCTTCTTACGGCGTTCCTCGAAACGGTCGTCCTTGGGCGGTGGCATCTTCGAATTTTTGGCCATAGCTTCCCGTATCGAGCCCGGGGCAGGGGCATGCGATGGGGTCGCCCTGGGTGTCATCAGAAGTTTTCGAAAATCATCGTTCGTTAGCCTCTGGGAGGCTGGAGTATCCGTAGGCATTTTTAGATCGAATTGAATTGAATTTATGTATTGGAAAATATAATATTAATACAATTACTATGGACTATACAAATGTATAAACATATCGTTAACTATAGGTAAACGTCAAATACTGGAAACGTTCATAAAATCAAATTTACATACAGTAAAACATTTATTTACTAAATGAATCAAATTCTATTTACTGTGAGAAGTTTATTTTAAATGTTACGTTTTATGCAGGCAATCAATTTGGGCTACTTTATAAATTATTTCTAATAAAATCGTAGGGTACGTTCTTTATATATATTGAATGGATTAATAGGGGTATATTTGCGAATATTATCGGAAGAGTACGAGGTGAGCTTATGGCAAATACGTATTGTCTATCTCATCTTTGTGTAAAGCCATGCGCTAAACGTGAAAGAATAAACTTTTCTAATGGATTATTCATGTAATTTCTACAAGTTGTTGCTTACGGAATTCAAGATCAGTGATAAAAGAGTTTAAACCTGTATTTTACTTTCGATATCGCAATTACTCCGTATAATAGACCATAACAACCTTGATTCTAGTGTTGGTTATACAATCACATATACAAATGTGTATATAAGGTTCCCTAATCTACAGGGGATTTTTAAACCATTTTTAATAATGTACTTATGTATTCGGAAATATGAATAAATTATGATAAGGAAGAGTGAATACGTAGGCTTCCACGGCCAGAGTCAGTAATAAGCGAACTACTTCCGGAATTGGACTGTGTCATGATGATATATATGGAAATTAAATAAGAGTAAGTGGAAAAAAAAATAAAAGGAAAGGAAAAGTGAAAAAGGGGTAGAAGAGTAAGAGAAGGAAAGAGATAAGAGAGACAGAAAAAAGTGGAGGAAAGCGAAAGAAAGAGAAGAAAAGGAAATCCGACCTTTCTATTTTTTTCCTTTTTTCCTCTGCCTTCTCTTACTCTTTTCCACTTTTTTCGATTGTTTTCCTCATACTCACGGTCCACGATCTAATTCCGGAAGTAGTTCGTTTATCAAGAAGGAAGTATTTTCATTAATAATCCTTTAATGATTTAGTTGGCATTATAATAGTTAAATTTCGATACTGCATAACTTAGTTACTGGTTCAAGTCCCAAAGCAGACTGCGATTTTTAAATGTATCAGCCAATAAAAGTGAAAATTTAGATTCTTGTTATATACGTACGAAATTATAATAAGGAAATTTTATTACGTTGTATAAAAAGAAATGTTACAGCAATAGCCATTTAATCGCGATAAACACTAACGCATTTAATTTTTTTTGCAACTTTAAGCAGTAAAATATTACCTTACGCGATGTCTTCAAAAATAAGTATTCAATAAATTTAACTTCTATTGTATTATTAATGGCCAGATGTTCAAGTAGGAAAATTTGATGAAATAAAGGTAAAAGAAAACTCTTATCATTATCCTGGCTATATGGGGAATTTTATATTTATACATAAGAAAAAAAATGTGTTTATAATTCTAAGAAAATAATACTTTATTTCCAAACAAAAAAAACGAGTGATTTCTCGTTTCAAGAATATTTTCTCCCTCCATTTTTTTTTTTACATAAAATTTGTCAAATAAAATAGACAGACATAATTTAGACGAAAATTGGAAAACAGCAGCCTAACTGTTAACACCTTTCCTACACATAATATCTACGAGCCTTTAACGTACATATTTTTAAAATTCGAACTTCGGAACATGACCAACATTCTTTTATCAAATAAAAATATCCACAAAGAAAGAAGATGAAAGGAACACCAAAAAAATTAATCATAAATTGAATTTCAATTTTCGATTTGAATAAGAGAATCTAGTACGTTCAGAAATTTCAGAAATACATAACGTAACGGAGTAGATTTATTATCATTATTATTAATATTAATATTCAATAAAAAAAAATATATAAATTTCGAGTTTATTAAGCTTTATCATTCTTATCCTCATCGTTATTCGGCGAATGCCATGTCAGACGCTCTTCGTAGAACTTAATAACAATCTGTGGACATTTCTGGTTAGCCTGCTTCGAAGGAACGAGATCTGCCTCATCTGTACCGGCCCATTTCATCAAAAACATCAGTTGCCCTGTAATTCGAATCAAATCGATTTATAAATGAATTGCAAGTATTGAAAATAAAATTTACCAGAACTATCAGTTGCACCAATTATTTTCTCGGGTTCTAAACCTCTATCGAAACCGTGTAGCTTCTTGTCATCGGTTTTCTTCTTCTTTGCCTCTACGCTAGGTGTACCTAACACATACAATCCAAATTGAACCTATAAGCGCTTAAAAGCATTTCACCGCTTCAATACCTGCGGATTTCCTCTTCTTATTCTGTTCCTTCTCCTGCTTTGCTCGTTCAGCTTCGAAAATATCAATTAAATTTGGACAATCTAAGTTATCCACTGGTTCCCAAGTATTATCTTTATCATCATACCCGTTCCATTTCAATAAATATTCAACATTACCTTTAGCATCATATCTTTTGTCTATAATTTTCTCGACGGTATATTCCTCCGGTTCACCAGTTTCGCCCCTCTTACTCGACCTGCTCATCCTGTTTGTTTTTTCGACTGCAATAGTAATAGGGATAATATCAAATTGTAACGCGTTTTAATACGAGAAGAGTCTAACTATACCAATAGAAAATGTTTGGTTAGGGAAAGCGTTATGTTATTGCGGGATAGTTACTGAGAGTAAGGATGATTTGGGATCATTCGCAGCTGTAAATGGGGGCACTTATTGGAATTTTGAAGAAATGGAGATGCACTTACGTAGAAATTAATAATAATCGTAATAATAATTCAGAAAAGCTTTTGTGTTTTAAGAAACAGTCGATCCAGCGGCGCAAGTGTTAAGTACGTTCTATGAAAATATCGTACTTAAAGTACATGCGTCACAGTTTTGTTTATTATCCTACTTAATATTGCGTAAGTTAAAAATTTCCTAATGCAAGATAATACATTATATGTAGTAATTAAAATAACATCTTTCGAAATTTAAATATCAAATTAGAAGGTTGAAAAGGAAAAAATTCCGATTGAAATAACGCAATGCGCATGCTCATGCTCAAGGATTTGCAACAAAACGCAGAAATAAACAGACTTACAGCATAACATGGCGGGATCACAAATCGGACATATTTAATGAAAATGGCGGGAAAAATGTTCTAACATTTGTTCTTCTTAAATAATTTAATAAATTAGACATAGATATGGATAATAACTTAAAATTTGCCCTACAAAATGGATTTTGTCAATCAGACGAAATTAATTACCGCCAATTTCCTAGAAAATACTTTAGAATTACTCTACAACAATAAACATTTCTTATCTTCTTTCACAATGAAAATCATTAAAACATAATCTAGAATTTCCCTAAATTGCAGTTGGTGGTCCTTCTGCTTCTCCTTTCATATTGGACGTGATACTATTCACCTTCAGCCGTCATTGAGTTTTTGGAAACACTGGTGTCAACCCAGCGGTGTTTCAAAATTTCGCAAAATTTAGACTTAACCGTTAAAAACTTCTCCAAAATGTCTCTTAATAAACTAACTATCGATTGCCTAAATCTTGGTGGTAGACGAGTGCTTATGAGGTGAGAAAATTTATTTAAAAATTTCGAAAACATTCGTCTATAAAATTCAAATTTGACTCTTATCCATATCATGTTCAAAAGAATTTCTTTATTCTCTGAGGATCGTTTCGTAAAGATTTAACAAGGACAATTCATATTTTGCTAATTTATATTGTAATTTTAGATTTATTAGTATAAACTTTTCATTAATTTAACGATTTAATCCACTTAAATTAATTCGTTGTAGGGTTGACTTTAACGTCCCCATGAAGGAAGGAAAAATAACCAACAATGCGAGAATCGTTGCCGCCCTCAGTACAGTAGAATACGCTATAAAAAATGATGCAAAAAGCATTGTTTTAATGTCACACTTAGGTCGCCCCAATGGACAGAAAAATTTGAAATTCACCCTGAAGCCAGTGGCAGATGAACTGTCAAAATTATTGAAGAGGTATAGTAGGTGATGTATCCCCCCCTTTTTCCCACTATCCTTTTATTCTCCGATTTACCATTCGCAAGACCTATCGTTTTAATCAAAATCATACATCAACTTTGTCCCTGTCACGTTTCAGAGATGTTACATTCCTACCTGATTGTGTCGGTTCAGAAGTTGAAAAAGCTTGCGAGGACCCTAAACCAGGATCCATATTCCTCTTAGAAAATCTACGATTCTACATCGAAGAAGAAGGCAAAGGTGTCGACGAGAAAGGTAACAAAGTAAAAGCGAATCCTGAGAAAGTAGCGCAGTTCCGCCAGAGTTTAAGAAAACTGGGAGATGTCTTCGTAAACGACGCCTTCGGTACCGCTCACAGGGCCCATTCAAGCATGCTTGGTGAAGGTTTCGACTGCAGAGCAGCCGGCTTCTTGCTTAAGAAAGAATTGCAATACTTTGCGAAAGCTTTGGACAAACCGGAACGACCGTTTTTAGCTATTTTAGGCGGAGCAAAGGTTGCTGATAAGATCTTGCTGATTGAGAATTTGCTAGATAAGGTTAACGAGATGATCATTGCTGGTGGAATGGGCTATACCTTTTTGAAGGAGGCGAAAGGGATGAAGGTAGGATTTTTTTACGATACTTAAAGTGCAAACTAAAACTTTTTAAGAAGGAAATTAGTGTTTTCTCTTTGGTTAAAATTGCATGAAAACAAAAGAATTACAATGGTAAAGTACCGCGCTGTTTAGAAGTTCAGTTAGGTTTTATGCAATATGCTCGAGGAAGACTGCCGATATCGACAATTCAGAAAGAAATGTTTTCACCTTAACTTCATTATAGACAATGTGCCTCAGATTTCAAAGTAATACTTTTGCGGAGATTACATTAAGTGTTGCCAGATTTTTAATAAAAGATTATTTCAAATAATCGGTTGGCATTTCGTCTGATTAATGATTCTATTAAAGAAGGTGCATGTGTAGGTTATTGATACTTACGATGAACTGATTTTATGTAAATTACGTTTGTATAAAATGTATGCAAATCGAAATAATGAAAACACCTTACTTTGAAGTTTTTTTAAACTATTAGTGCATAATTGGAAACATAATTTTATTCTGATTATTGCAGGAAAAATAAATATCTTTGTAGGTTATTTATAGTCTAAAATTTGACAGGTGACTGACATGATAAACAAAAACCAGATACAAGGTGCGCTAAAAACTTGGCAACCGTTGTAATTTCAAAAAGAGATAGTGAGATGCTAATGGATGTAAGATAATAAAAGAGGGCTATACTGTATAAGACCTAGTAGTTTAAAACCTTTGACATTTATGACATAGTAACATTTTTCTTTTCACTTTATTGTTGCCATTAGTGTAACGTGTTTTTTTAATACTTTTTTATTATGATAAATGAGATTTTAAAGGTTTCATTTCATCACTAAAATAGTACATTCCTATGAATATAATCCATATACTTCCCAACAGGTTCACCAACATAATCAGTAATTTTTTATCATATTGTAATATCAACTGGATCATTCAGAATTGAAGAAATTATAGTTTTCTATACAAGTTTTAATAGGTTAATGAATTGAATGAATAGGTTTATTTTTATGGATTTATTTTATGCATATTTATCTCACAGACACATATTTTCCTTTTATTTAATACAGTATTAATAAAAATGTACGCTTTTCATATCTTAATTTGATTGCATCCGTCGTTCTCGAAAAGATACTATACTGCCCCTCCCCTTTCTCAGCTACAACAGCTGTAATTCAGGTTGAATCCAAGGAATACCAAGGTGAAGACGATCCCGTAGACTGAATGCAGCAAATGCTTGTGTAGTTTGTTGACCTCGACGTCCTCCACCTTTGACTTCTTACTGATCAACTTATTTTCATTCAGCCGCTGGTTGATGCTTTCGTTTCTGTCGAGGGTTTCACACTGTGTCATCGTCCGTTCCTCATCTATGGTCGTTATTGCCGAAGAACTGGATGAAACAGGATTTACGCTGCTGGCGTATCGCGCCAACATGCTATCGTAGCTGTCGATCGGGCATTTAGCGAAGCCTTCATCGAGGAAGTCGCGACTGCAGCTCTTGCGACTCTCGAACAGGCTGATTATATCGGATTTGTTTAGGGGAATGTTGGTTACTGGATAACTGTTGCGTTTTTCGCACAATAGACTGTCTGTAAAGCGATTTTTTTTTGTGTAGGAGTCGAAAATATCGTATAAAATTAAGGATTTACCTGTGATTTGCTCGTAATTGTCTCGAGAAATGTGACTCTCTGTATAGATGTTCCTCGGGTACTCGTCGATGGTAATATCCGACAGGTCCATGCCCAAGGTACTCTCTAAACGGCAATTGGCGTATTTCTCCATCTCCACTGTGTCCATGGAGTTGATCTTATCGATGGTGATCCGCTGTTCCAAGAACGAATTCGGATCCTGATCCGTCAGAAAACCGTCGCTGCTCAATACTTGACATTCCGCCGAGCTAACCTCAATCGATGCGCGAGCATCTTGGTCCCCGACCGCGATGGAAGCCTTCACGATCAGATCGGAGGATACCTGCGATTCCTCCACGCGGGTTTCCACGAAAAAACAATGACTCTCGTCGCCGGGAGTTTGAGTTCTCTTATCGTAGATGAATCGGTAATGATCCTCGCATTGCACGGCTCTCATATACTCCTCGACGTCCGGAGTGGAGGCACTTTGAACGAGGTCTTCCCTAGATGGCGCCGTGAACTCCAAATCACATTCGTCCGTTTGTATCCATTGGTTCGTCGATAGGGTATGCTCGCTGCAACCGTCCATTGTCACCTGCCTTTCCTTGAACGGTGTCAAGATTCTGACGTAGGATTGCGCAGTTCCTACGCCCTTATCTAATGTCGAATCTGTGTGTTCGATCGCTTGATTGTACGTCTTAGATATCTCGACGATGCTGGCGTTATGTTGGATGGTGGCCGTGTACATTGGGAGATTCGGATAAATGTGAACCGAAACCGTGTCTTTGGATATCATCGCTAATTTATCTAGGAAGTCTATGAAACTGTGGGCGGCATCGCTTTGCCTGTAATCCTTTACCGCCCTCATGAACGGTGTGAGGTATTCGTCACTTTTCTTCTCTTCAACCTCTACGGTTTCTGTGGTTATGTGTAGCTGGTCCATATCCTAAAATGTTGATTGACATCTTACCCTCCGTAAGAATAGAGTCCGAAAGGTTATAAAGACTTGTTCGAGACTGTATTCGTAACAATCTTCAATTAAAAAATTGTTTGGGAAAATGTAATAGTTGAAAAGTAGAATCTTTTGGATGGAAAATGACTTGTAATAGCTTTGAATGATGTCTGCGTACAAAGAAGATATAAACGGAGAATGATTAATACCTTTATTTTGAGCTTACCAAGTACATTTACTAGTTAAAAGATATTTAAAATTTTACAAGACGACAGCAGTGCCAACCCTTTTATGTGGTAGGGAAAGATGTGCAGCAACAAAAAAGAATGAAAGGTTACACAAGATCTCGTATAATAAGAAATGTAGATATAAAAACAGAACTAAAGATCTACGACATAAATGAAAGAAATATGTGGAAGGAACATGCAGAATGGACAAGCGACAAGTGACAAGCGAGGCCAGAGCGAGGTAATATAGGTGTCTAGGAAGAAGAAATGTAGGCAGACCAAATAAAAGATGAGTATCGTAACAGGCAAAGTGCCAAAAGCCTGAAATGCAGAAAGAGTCTCACTTAAAAGAAAATTTACGTTGAAGAAAATCGGCTTTTGGCAAATAATCACACAACTGCTGCGAAATATTGGTTCCAAAAATAAACCTAAACTCCCAATATAAACCTACCCCGATAGTTTTGATCACCTCATCGACTTGCCGGCAGAACGTTGTTATTGCCCGTTCGCATTCCGAAGCGTTGTAGACCTCTTCACCCATAACGACGTTGTTTTCGAATTCCACCTGCACAGCGACCTGCTGCTTAGCATCCTTCCATTCTTCATTGTCTTTATCCTGCTCGTCCAGGCATATGATCGCGTCGAGACCTTCGATTACCTTCCGGATATCTTTACCAAGGCTGCAGTAGGTACTTTCCAGCTCGCTATCCTTCATTTCCTCGATGATCTGCAGGTTCTCTCGGGGTTTCTGCGGAGGAGTTTTCGCGTGGATGATGGGATTTTGCCAGATGTTAGTTGCCGAGGCTTCGTCAACGGAAAATCGGATTTTCTCGTCGAGCAGATCGGTGTCTGTATTACTCCTTGCGCAGGCGATTGCCGCTTTCTCCTTCGAACCTTCTAAACTGATGCTGGTTTTCGATTTGAGGTTGTTGTTCGTCCTGTAGACGTTCACTTTATTCAACTGGGAAAGGAATTTTATAAAAGAAATGCATTCGCTTGCGTATTTTTCAATCGTTACCTCTTTTAGTTCACTTATAGTTTGCAGGATGCTTTTGATTTCGTGTTCAATTTCGTTAAACGCGTCGGTTCGTTGATTTTTCGGATTCGATAAGGCGTCTACGATCCTAAACTCTAAAGTATCTATGATATCGTCGAGGTCTTTTCCCAGAAATGTCTTGTGAATTTCCATGATGTTTCGAACCTCCCTAAGCTTGTTCCTGGTATTCGTAGCGCTCCTATTCAGCTCCTTCGGCGACATACTGATGACCATGCTTTTATTCGACGGTTTTTCACCGGGAGGAACCGCCTCGAACTTCCTTCTCGCAGTGTTCTTACCTAAAACCTTATTGATGAGGTTTTCCGCTGGCGTAGGCCGATACTTGTTCTTCCACAACTGCTTCGGGCTGAGCGGTTCGGATCTTTTAGTCGTGACGCCTTGGCTTTTCTTCGTTTCGTCGCCGCATTGCATCGACATCTGGCAACGTCTGCAAAGCTTACGTCCGCTGCGGCAGTCTTCGTCGTGATCTTTGAGGAAGCTAGAGACGCGCTTGAAGGTCGGGGTCCTGTTCATGTGGACGGTATGGTCTTGCTTCTGCTGTTTGGCTTGGTGATTGTACTTGGGAACTACCGGCATCGCTATGATGGCCGGAGCTTGGAAGTCGTGGAATATGTACGGCTTTAAGATATGGACGATTTCGCGTTTTGACATTTTCATGATCTTCTCCTTGTTTTCCGCGCTTATCTGGAGATCTAAGTATAGAAGGGAAAGTTACGAATTATTCCTGGTGAGGTGAAGCAGTGTCGGTAACTTACCCCCACTCCTACAAATCTGGGTTTTTTGATCGGCTTCCGTCGTTTCAATCTTGAACCTTCCCAGTCTCTTATCATCTGTTAACACCGTAACCGGCATCACCGTTAAGATCTTCTTGATCTTCATTTTCGAATCGCCGCTGTAATTCTTCAGTTTGACTTTTATATTCTCCCTGGACAGCTTACCGCCTTTGATCCTCTTCCCGATGCTTTTAATGGAAGACTTCTTCCCGATGATCTTCAATTTGTCTTCGATTCTTTTCTTGCAAAGCGACGTTGTTCTATCGTTATCGCTTCGTATCGCCTTCGCGAAGAGTTTTTTCTTGCTCATCTTCGGTTTCAACGTCGGCTTTAGATCGAACGGTATGTTCACTTCGTCGTTGAATTCTCTGGAGCAACTGTGCAGCGCCCTCGGTCGCTCTTTCGGTTTGGGCTTCCGCACGTCGGACATGGTGATGCACATGGAGGCTTTTTTCGTGTTCAAACTGTTAAATTTCGGCCTATCCACATTAAATTCGAGCTGTTCGTATAGTTTATAGGCGTTCGACGCAGTTTTTTGTTTCTCGATGGATTGAGCAGTCGATAACCGCGCAACCGCTTTCTTATGCTCGTTCGCGGGAGGGCTGCTTCTCAGCAGAGACTCTAACACCTTGGGATCTTCATTGTACAGCAATTTATAAAGGAGCGTCTCCTCGATTCGTTTATTAGCGTCAGTATCGCAAATATGATCTTTTCTAGGGTATTCGGATTGAATGGGCTCCAAATCTTTAAGCGTAATCTCGTCTAGGATATCGTAGGCTTGTATGACTTTCTTAGAATCCGTCCTGATGTGCATCCAATGCATCCTGTGCTGGCTAGGAGGGTTTAAGGCGTTCTCGACCACGACGCCGCAATTACAGTTGCAACTATCCGTCGGATTGTGTTGACATAATTTTCTAGGTTGGGCCTCCTCGTTCCTTTTCCTCTTCACAGCTTGCACTGTAATATTACTAGGGGAATAATGAATTGGTTTTTGAAATAGGAGAAGGACTTACGTTGCACTTGCTTTGCAGGATCACCCCCAAAGAATTTATCGTGTTGCCTTTCCATGGTCTCCTTATAGTCACGAGGCATAATGTGGACTTGCGATCTCTGTTTCCTAGCGATATTCTTTAAAGCCCTTAGGAATTCTTTGTATTGACTTTTGGTGGCTTGTTTCTTCACGGTTAATTGGATTTCTTCAATGATACTTGGAGGTGTTCTTTGCCAGATCGGTATCCTGGGGGCATTAGTTTTAATGATCGAAGAGCTAGCCGCTGGTGGTAATTTTGATTTCGATGTCGACGTGGATGGTGGTTGAGTAGATTTATCCGGACTACGTATTTTCTTACCCCTTGACGACCTTCTCTTACCAGTAGGCGTACACTTTTGTTCAGGTTTCTCTATTATATTGTTTCCCATTGATATGGTATTGATCAGCTGATCCATGTCTGGACGGGATTCGGTTATAATGGTGTAAGTATGGGGTACGGACCCTGTTTTTTCACTCTGGAAACGATTATAAGTGATTTTGATGCGTTAGGGAGTTAGTTTGGACTTACCGGAGTTTCAACGCTCTCAGGCGTAGGAGGGGGCGTGTCGATCTTGCTGATTTGAACCGAGAGGGCGATACCATCGTGGACGCTCCCACCCTCGCTGGAAACGTCGAACGACTTCTTCGATTTCAACTTCTGATAGTTTTCCTCGTCCTTTTCCATGTCCGTCAGCGTGGTTCGAACTTTTCCGCAGATATCGTTTAAATGAGCGATGCCCTCCTTCAACGTGCAGCTCATCTGCTCGTTGATGCTTGCTATGCAACTATTCGTGTTGCTTCTTACCTTCTGGTAGATCTCCATGATGTGTCTGGACTGCGAGGTGTCCCTCTTCGTGGAGACACTTTCCGTCCTCGATCTGCTGTTGGATCTGCTTCGACTTCTGCTTTTCCTTTGCCGCTTCAGTTCCTTCAGATTCTTAGCTTCGTTTTCTAGCACAGATCTAACGGTGATCGGCTGATTATTTTGCTCTTGAGTCAGGTTTCCGGTGCTCTTTACTTTAGCGGGACCTTTCTTCTGGACGTTCCTGTAAATTTTAGCGCTGTTCACGCGCCTTGTTGAATCCGCCTTCGCTTTATTCACCGTACCGCTTGCGATCTCCTCCCTAACAGCTTTTTTTGCCGTCGAAACTTTGTCGGGCGACGGCGTTAGCTGTTTGGCTTGATTTTTCTCGGATTTAACTGCGGGTTTTGTTTGCGGTAACGCTACCGTACTACATTCGACCGTGGTGTCCGGAATGTTGAAATTCACGTGATCCTTCTTCTTGCCTTTTTTCTTCTTAGCGATTTTCTTAACGGAGGGCACCGGTTCGAGTGTCACCACTTCTTTGACTTTAACGCTTTTCTTCTTTTTCACGGAGATTTCCCTTTCGACGACTAGAGCTTTCTCGATTTCGTCCTTCACCTTACGGTTGTCGCCTTGTTGTCGCTGCTTGAATGTCTTCTTACTTTGCTTCTGGGCGATATCTTCAAACTTTGCGGAGGGTTTTTCTGTAACGGAAACGACGCTAACTGCTGCGGGAGACGGTCTGATAGGCTGGCTAGCTTCTGGAGCTGGATGTTTCGTAGTTTTCGGGATAGAGGTCCTCTTAGTTGTTTTCTTGACAGTAACTTGCCGTCCTCCTGTGTTAGAAGGCTTTTGCGTCATCACCGAGATCTGCGATGTGTTATTGGTCATTGTGACGGTTGACCAATTTAAGGAAGACACGGAGGCGTCCAAGGTATTATTTTGAATGGGCGATGTCATGGTATGCACCGAGCATACGCTGGACTTTCGCGAAGATCCAGACGACAGACTCTCTTCTATGACCTTTTGTACGCTGTTTTTTACGTTGTCCAACCGAGCTATGGTCGAGCAAACCATCGCCTTAATATCGGGTGCCGCCTCGAATCTCACGGAACCCACTTTGCCAGGATGCTTGGTTCTTAGTTTCCTGCGAGGTTTCAGCTGATATTGACTGGCATTTTGTTGGTCGATTACCGAAGTGGATAGAGAGTCTTCAATGTCTGATTCGTCGCCGGAGCAGTCCCTTTTCCTAGCGTGTCTCATACGGATTTTCCGAGGTTTCGTTTTGGCGGGCGTGGCATCGCCATGACTGACCTTTTTATTTTAAGAGATCGAAAGACTCATTAGTACTCTCGGCAAAGTGGGGCAAATTTCAATGCCGTGCGGAGAACAACGTGGAGGGGTGAAGCGCGCGGCACGGAGAATCGAGTACCCGTATCAAAGCATATTTGTTCAGTATTATTCGACTGGTCGTTGCGAGTGCTTGCCAGTACACACATATTTAGAAAATGTCGCATTTAGGTACGTTTCGGAAACGGCGTATTTCAAATAAACTAGAAAACGTAATAGCGAGAATGGCGGATTTAGAATACGAAGGCGGTAGAATTAAATGTGTAAAGTGCGAGAACTATTTGATATATGTAGGTGTTATATTCTATGTAATGTACCGTTCACTTTACTATACCACCCAATTTGTGATTTCGTGGAAACTTCTTAAAATAGCAAGTGTTTCAGCACGTTATATAATATATTTTTTATCACTATCTTATATGTAAACATTCCTGCGTCCTCATCGTCCATGGTCACTCATGAAAGTCACGATCATAAATGATGCGAGTACGTAAACACTACCGAACACTCGCCTTTGTACAGCCGCTCGGCCCCTCCACGTTCTTCTCCGCACTGTAACTTGCCCCACTTCGCCGAGGCTACTCGTTAAGTTTGAAGCGAGGGCTTACCTTCGTTACATCGCATTTGCTGTAGCTGAGCGTTAACGAGCTGTTGGACGCGACGACATCTCGCCTTCTCCTCCTCTTCTTTCTCTTGCTATTATCGCCGCTTTTGGCGTTGTTGATGTTAACGATGCTGACCGATGGCGATTTCTGTTCATCTGCGAAGATCTGCGATAGTTTGATGACACTAAGTGCTTCACCTCCCTCGCTGTAGTTGATTATATCTTCGACGTTCCTCTTCTTGGTCTTCAACTGCTTCAGGTCATCTTTATCGTCTTTGTCTAAATTTGTTTTCTGAGCAAGACGTTTCCTGGGTTTTCTATTGTTATCCTTCCCTGTTATACTTGAGGTCGTATCGCTGCGAAGACTATTTGTAGCGATAAGAGAGTTGTATAGTATTGAGTTGTAAGATTCTTTTTATTCTAGAATGGTATTTAAGTGTTTTAAGTTTAACATTGACTATGTACTGTGTTCAAATTGAAGGAAGTTGAACAATGCTTCCACTTGAAAACTGTGTATATTGGGCAATACCATAGCTAGAATAAGATTTAATTCTCGGGTTATATCGAGGGCTGTAGAAAAAATACCTGTCCGTTGACTCTTCACAAGTTTTCATCAATTCCGTACATCCTTTATGCAAATTCTCCTTGATGCACCGGATGATATCCTTGGTGTTGTATATATTATTGCTGCTTTGAATGAAATGCGGTTCGTTGAAGTTGAGATTGGTACGGCCTTGTATCATGCGTATTCGATGAAGGAGGCTGCTGCAGATCTTCGCTTTTCGGATGCGTATTAATGAATCTGACAGATGAATTTCGTTGTTCATGTTTCAAGCGATGAAGTGTTTCTACTCTGAAAGGGCAGAAAGATGCTATCAAGTGTCATATTGACAGGTCGCGCGATTCTAGTTAGAAAGAGAGGTTTTCAACCGAATTAAACTTACGTGTAGGGTTGCTTCGGCGTGAGGTTAAATATATATATGTGCTAATAAATCCGATCGCTCCTTCGATGTTGGCTAGCATCTGGACAATCGGAATACAATGAACGATGCGTCTCTCTTCCTTCCTCCTACCTGAAAATCCGTTACATACCGACCATTTTTGCGATGTGGAACACGACGAGTTGTTTTCTATTAACTGATCGAAGATTTTGAAATTCTTTGTCAATCAAAATTTTTCGTTGTTTGATGTCAAAATCGTTTTCGACTGACTCGATGTTTTTTGATTTCGGATGGTGGTTTCCACGGTTTCTAAAGATGAGTTCTATTGGTTTTCGCCATTGCACGCAATCGGGTAAATTCTTAATTTCAACTCTGGTTCTAAAAAATTCCTAGAAAGCTCGAAAATGCTCCAGAAATGAAAAAAATATATTCCGCATCGATCTTAGTATCCAGCCTGTTAAACCCTTCATTTATTACAATCATGCGTGGCTTCGAAACATTAAATTACCCGCCATACCACTGCATGTCGTGGATGCTTGGTTTATGGAATAAACTTGGAATATAATGAATTTGACATGGCCACATTTTTCACACTTTTATACCGATGGTTCTATCTGGGAAAACTACTCCAAATCACCCTTTGGAGTATTCTGCCCTCAACGCAAAGTCTTTATAGCTGGAGGTCTTCACCAGCACGCCTCCATCTTCACCGCGGAGCTGATGGTCATCTATATCGCAGTTAAGATGATTTTGGTTCACCATCTAGGATAGTATGAGCGTCCTTTACACTCTAAACAATTGTTTGCTTGGATTCGCTTGTATGAATAACCTGTTGTGGGACTTTAAAGCCATGATCCATGAGATACACAGCCAACACGGGGATATCTCTTTTCTGTAGATACCCAGGCAGGAAGGAATCAAAGAAAATGAGAAGGCAACTCACACACGTGCAAGAAGCAGATGTTTTTAGAATGGCAATCTTTACATCATCAAAATATCCGCAGTATTAAAACGCAGCCTTTAACCATGTTCCCCGACTCGTACTAATCGGCTGTGGTGGTTCAGATACTTTCGGACATATTTCGTGAAATCTTTTTGTACCTTTTGGGGACTCCAAATCATCCTTCGTAATATTCTGCCCTCAACACAAACAAAGTCTTCACCAGCACGCCTCCACCTTCACCGCAGAGCTGATGGTTGTTTTTCATTTAATTTTGAGCATGAGTCGTGTATTCATTGCTCCACTGACTTTCACAAGTTTTCTCAGGTAATTGTAACGATGGAGGTCCACCATACGTTTGAATCTTCTATATTTCAGACGATATCTATGCTTTAGTTTGATATTTTGTTTGATACTTGGACAAGCGAGTAGATTTTAAAGGGATGATAATCAAAGTACATGATTTGTTTCAAATGTACTGTTGTAATTAATGAAAGCAAGATTCACGGTGCATCAAAGCATATTTCGTAATATTTTTTTGTTTTTCGCACGTAACTCCATAAACTTTATAGTGGTTTTCTTTGTTATCCAATAAATCGGTTTTGAGCACCTATTCTTTTATCACACTTTCATTTCTGGGGCTGAAATTTCACTACCAATTTCACATTTATTCTATTTGTAAATATGCAAAACAACTTCTTACTCATATACTTTATATCTGGCTATTACAGCTCGTTCTCAATGAAGACTCCTTTTTACAGAGTTCTTTAAAACCGAACTGATACCACCTTTTCTATTTTAGTTGTCTTAAAACAACCCCGATTTTCAGATTGGTAAATCCCTATACGACGCTAGAGGCGCGAAAATCGTCAATTGCATAATGGAGAAAGCAGAAGAAAAAAAAGTTAAAATACATCTACCTGTAGACTTCATAATCGCTGAAAAAAAAGCTGACAATGTCAAGGTACCGATAGTTTTTCCTCAATCAACATTTCCAGCAATAACTTACATCACCAACTAACCCAATCCTTTTAAACGATCCAACTTTAGACCTCCGAAGTGACCCTTGAAGCGGGAATCCCTGACAATCAAATTGGCTTAGATATCGGGAAGAAATCTCAGCAGATGCTGGGCAGTGTAATTGACCGGGCAAAGACCCTCGTTTGGAACGGTCCACCGGGAGTTTTTGAGCTAAAGAACTTCGCCGGTGGCACCAAGGTCTTCATGGATAGGATCATCGAGGTAACTAAGAAAGGTTGCACAACGATTATTGGGGGTGGCGACACGGCTACTGTCGCTAAGAAGTGGAAGGCGGTTGATAAAGTTTCTCATGTTTCGACAGGAGGTGGCGCCAGTTTAAATTTGCTAGAAGGTACTTTGTTTCGTGGAAAAAAAGACTTCTTTCTGAGATTTCACGCGATATACTCACCTATTTTTTTGATTGCATTTCAGGAAAGGTCCTACCTGGAGTAGCTGCTTTAACGGACTTGTAAATTTTGCAGCAAGAAGATGGAACCTTATTCATTTTGATCGGATTTTATAAGAAAATTTTATGTAATGTAATATGTCAAAAAAAAAAAAAATAAAAGAATTACTAATGAAACTAAAGATGAGTATTGAAGGAAATGAAAATCACTAAAAGACGGTACCTGTATCATTGCTACCAACTTAATTTGACTCCTGCATCTTTTGCAGATCGGCAACTCCTTATACGACGCTGAAGGTGCTAAAATCATCCAAAAATTACTCGACAAAGCGAAGCAGAACAACGTCCAGATCCACCTACCGGTAGATTTCGTAACTGCCGATAAATTCGCCGAAGACGCCACTGTAAATATCCAGTTACGATTCTTTCCCGTGTCTTCGGTTTTTAACACAGACATTTTTATTTCTCAAGGTTGGTTCCGCGACGGTCGAAAGCGGGGTTCCAGATGGTTGGATGGGTTTGGATATCGGCCCGAAAACGATCGAGCTATTCCGGGAACCGATCTCGAGGGCTAAGGTGATCGTTTGGAACGGTCCGGCGGGCGTTTTCGAGTTCGAGAACTTCAGCAAAGGCACGAGGGCTATGATGGATGATGTCGTGAAAGCTACGGAGAAGGGGGCCGTGACAATCATCGGTGGGGGAGATACCGCAACCTGTTGCGCGGTGTGGGGGACCGAAGATAAGGTGTCTCACGTTTCTACGGGGGGTGGAGCCAGTTTGGAGCTTTTAGAAGGTATTGCGGAGAAAGTAAAACTTAGAAAACGTGTTTTTGAGTATCGCCTTTCTTTTTTTTCTCCAGGGAAAGTCTTGCCTGGTGTTGAGGCTTTGAGCGACCCTAAGTAAGATGTAGATCTTCATAACATACGCAGCATAAATCTCCAAAATATATATACGAGAATTTAGGCAAAGAAGAAAGTACTATTTTTCATTTTTAAGCGTTTATTATTGTTAAATTTATATTCGTATTGTTTTATTTACTTTATTTATCAAATAAAAGAAAATCATTCGTTTTTGTACTGTTTTATTCCTTTAAAAATTTCAGTAAATGCTACATAAATCATATTTTATAAATTTTCTTCTGTTTCAGCTTCTAATTTGAGCTTTTCAATGAAATCTGTAAAAAAATTAAGTCATATTTAAATAAGGTAAATGAAAAAAATTGGTATAGATTAAAACAATACTACAAAGACCTGTAATAAGATCTACACTGTTTATTTCTTACGTTAAACGAGGTAATTGAAATCAATAAGAGGTAAGTGTCCGTTTGTCCTGTAAACACTCACGCAAGCTGTGCGAGACGGGAATGCTCAGAAGGTGACTGCGCACCTTCCCCACCATAATATCTGCCACTTCCAACGCCATTTTCACCTAAGTTACATGCATGTAAACATGGCTGCTACAATTGATTCTAACAAGTTCGAATCATTCAAGTAGAAGGGAATAATGGAATTGAAATTTATCGAAGGATAGGTTGAGGATACGGCGAAAACTTTAGGGTGGATGATGTTCTGCTTGAACGGTGCAGGAAGTTTAAAGAAGGTCGGGATGATGTTCACGATGAAGGGGAACAAGGACGCAAGTCTGTCGCCTTAGAAGGCGTTGTTCAACTAGTTTACAAAATGGAGGAACTTTAAAATACCGTCAGTTACAGGCGGCAATATTCTATGCAGAAGGGGCTCGTCCATAAATATGACAAATGCCCCAATCTTCACGGTAATTATGTAAACAAGTAATCATGTTTGTACATAATTTTTGGTAATAAATTCGTTCTGTTAAGTTTGTCCTGTTTTTATGGGCGATCGGAAATTGAAAAAGAAACAAACAGCCCTCGTATGTAAAAGTACATAAATTCAAAACATGCAAAGATAAATCGTTTTTAAATGCGATTAAAAAAATAGCAAAGTTTACAACACTTTCTAATTAATATAATAAAACTTACAATTTTCCATTACATAAATACGCCACTGAAAAAAAGTAACTGAATTTCGTCAACTTCAATGTTAATTTATTAGATGTACCAATACACTTAGTGTTTTTTTGATCACACAATACCTAGTGGCTGCACTGTATTTCACTTTGCAATTTTGATTAACGCTCATAGGTTGGTATACAAAAATCAATAGTAGTCTCACTAGCGTCGCAAAGTTCAGACAGATGAACACGACACGCAAAATATATTATATAATAGTTTATCAGAGTTAATGTTTATTAAAGTTATTAAATTTTAGAGTTTGTGTTCAATTTATAACTAACTAATATCCGACGAACCCCTACAATCTAAACATTAAAAAAAATATCTCCGATCGATAAGGTAGTTAACTGGAATTACCTAAACTATCAAACGAAATGGTATTGAATTTAGCTAATAAAGAAAGGCGAGAAGTTCGAAATTATTTTATATTTAAAAACTCACCGTTTATAAAATCATTTTGATCTTGGTGTCTGTTTCTAGCTTCTTCGATGGTTGATAAGTAATCTTTCACATCCTCGTTTAAATATTGAGCTTTCGCTAGTAACAGACGAGATTTTATGTTGTTTTCATCGATCCTCAACGATAAATCGGCATCAGCTATCGCAGTTTGGTACAATTTCAGCTTTATGTTTGTCAAACAACGGTTGTTATATAGCATGCAGCTGTCTTTTATTTGTTCAATAGCCTATGATAATAATTCCATTAATAACTTAAAGAGAAATAGGGAAAGTGCAATTTAGTCATATATGGCAATTTTAAAACTTATTTTATATTTCATAACGACTTTGAGAAAATATACAGCGTAATCAAAAAACCTAGATTGTGTTGGTACACCTGCAAGATTGACATTGAAATAGACGAAGTTCACTGCTATTTTTTACTATATTGATTCAAATTTGTGTATTTACTGTATTTTAAACTCGAAATTTTATTGGTAACAAATGAAATGATAACTCAAAAACGTCTTCTTCCGAATTGCCAACTTAATCTGTGTTTTTTTGATCACATAGTATCTTTATCTAACTATTTTTATTTTAGAAATGAAACGAGGTATATAATGGTATATTTAGCATCCATATTACATTGCCAAATCTAACTCAATCATACAATGACTGCGAATTTGAAATGTGTTTTCTGATTTTTGACAAAAATCTGTAAATCAAATATAATAAACGAAATATACATTATTTTGTATGTCGCGCTATTAACTGAAGTATATCAATATCTAGGGATTTCAAAATACATCTAAAGGAATGCCTAGAAAATAACACCAAAAATCTAGGGATTTTGATTCTGTAGCGTTTCACTTCATCAATTTAGCTATAATTTTTAACTTTTAATGCCTAAATTCTTTAAAGCATTTAATGATAGAAATACGATCTAATGCATTTATTGCACGTTATTAAAATTGTCACAAATAGATTACATGTAAACGTCCTTTAACAAAAATCTATGACAGCTTTTTTGAACCCAGCCATTCCTGTCGCGGGAAATTCAAATGTTAGCACTATACTGTAATTAGCATATTAAATTGTTCTGATTAGTTTTAATTTTCATGTTAGGAGGAAATATTCACTATAGGTGACAGTTATTGTAATAATCATCGTACAAAAATTTCGCATATAAATCTATTTTGAGAATTGCAGAAGCAATAATAATTGATAAGGTAGGTCGCTGTACATATAATAGTCATAATGTAAAACTAACTGTTACCTACAGGTGTCACCACTTAGATGATAAAATTGATATATACAGTGGTTTTCGTTTTTTTATCCAAGAAAAGGAAATTACTGTATTTTTGTAATTACATCATACTCCAATAATAAGTTTGTTTCCTTTCTATCATAACCTGCCACACCAAGAATAAATTAATTGCAATTTACCTTATTATAACAATTTAAAGCTCGTTCATATTCACCCCTTCTAAAAGCTAGATTCCCTTGCTTCTTGAACGTTTCCATTCTCTCCTTTCTCACCAATTTATCCTTATATCTCCGATCAGCGTCTTTAGCCACCTCGTCCATGAAAGCTTCTATAAAAAGAATAGTCCTAATCAAAACCACTTTCCCACCATTTTCAACAATTTGCACCTGCCTTGCGACATAGTGTCAGGATTCTCATTCTTCAACAGAGCTCCCTTGTTAATCACCGTTCTGTCTGATTTTATCTTTAGCTTAACGTTTTCCTCGTTGATTTGCTCAAGTAGGGTAGTATCTGCTTCTTTAAGATATTGATCCGCCTCTAAAATTGCGATGTTTTGAAGGTTCTTGTCTGTCGAATTCAATTTTTTGACGATTTTATTAACTTCATTCACACGATGCATGAAATTCGTAAATTCTTCATCGAATTTGCCCAAATCTTGCATGGTCTTTTTTCTTGGTAAAATTAATATTAGAAACAATCTTTGAGTATAACAGAAGGTATTTAGTATTGATCAAACTGTCAAGATTTCCATAGTAACCAAATTAAAATCAAACGCAAATTTTATAAGTTAAATTTATTCCTAGATTTTCTAAATATCACAAACAAATAACGCCCAAAATATGAATATAAAAAATAATTGATCTTTAAACAATCTCTGTTCTGAAGCGTTCTATTCTACGAGCTCCAACAGACCCAGTTTTCCAGATAATTTGATCTTATCACCAGTTTTGAAATACTTTGTAGCGTTCTGGACCCCCACCACGCAAGGTAGACCGTATTCTCTAGCGACTACGGCTCCTAAGGAATAAAGTCGTTACACTCAGTAAACTAAAAACGCGTATTTCGAAATACCATGTGAGATAAGTCCACCAAGTTCAGTTACGACCCCGGAAAGCATTGGAAAATACGGTGACCAAGCTATATCAGTGCTGATGGTAATCAAGATGTCACCTGTTAAAATTTATATACACATAACTAAAGTTCCTTCCGCAATTTCAACATATACCTGGTTGTACTGACTTTCTCGCTTCTTTAATATCAGTCACGACGCAAGCTCTGGCAATTATATTTCCCTCGTATACAGGGGTTCCTTTCAACTTCACCGCGTTCTCAATCACTGTAAATCCATCGAAATCATTTTCGTCTTCTGGAACTGGGAGACCATAACTTATCTCTGGAAATTGGAACTTGTCCCATTTATCGTATAACCGTTTCCTTCTTACAGCCCTAAACTTCCATAAGAATCATTATAGTTAAAATTGGAATTGAAAAATCATACTTCGCAATCAATCCTGGTGACTTTTGACTAGCTACTGCTTTTAACTCTTCGTGCGTTAAATGGAACACTAAATCTTCTTCCGGAAGGAATCCTTGAAGCGCCATCTCTTTTCCAAGCTCGGTGTAGGCTAATCTAAACCTGTTAACTCCCCTAACAAGTTCGGACTTGCTCTTTTCTCTACCAGCCACAGCTTCCCGGCACTTACTCACTAAGAATTTTAAGATATACCTGTAAGAGACCATCGATCATCCAAATATTATTATTCTTCCTCGGACTCACCTTGTAATCTTCTTCTTCGGAGATGTTAACTTAGCGATTGTCTCTTCGACGGTCAAATTTTTGGCTTTCTTGGTAATTGTTTCGCTGGCGCAGTTAGCTTGAAGCATCGCTATGATTATACTAGGATCCATGCCCCATGTCTTCTCTTTCAATTCGAACTAAAAATTCATTGCTTTTCGTATCAATAATTTTTTTTTTTAATTCTCTTACTTCTTTCACAGCTCTATGCCCATGAATGGCCAAGAACTCATCCAAAGTACCCTTCACCTTAGGACATTTCTCTTCTAACCATTGGATACCATCTTCGGGCTTTATCTTCATGAATTCTTCGGCCATGTTGGAGCTTCTAATATTAGTAGTTATCTGTTCTAGCATGACTGGGACCTCTACGGATTCCACCGAAGAATTGGTTGAAAGAAGTAGTGCGATGTCGGTGTAATGTTCATCTCTAAAGCCTATAATTATTAGAGGTGAATGGGATTGACATTGGAAGACATTTCTTTATACTATCGCTATTTTCCGTCATAGTGATCATGGCCATCATTTGATAGACAATGCTCGTCATCGAGGTGTTAAGATGATACTTGCTTAAGCCTATCAGCTTATCGAATTGGGCCTCAATTTTCTCCAATATCCTCAAGGGTGAATCCGAAGGTTTGAACAATATTTGCCAGTAGTTATTATACCTGAAAATGGTTTGAAGGACTTTAGAGTTATTCCAAGCTTTTTGAAACAGATTGAAATTATATTTTAAAGTCTTAAGTCCTTTATTCACTCCATGTCTCTTCAGGGCGGTACGTAGAAGATTCTCATCAAGAACCGAATGACCAAAAATTGCTAAATCTACTGTCTGGGTTTGGAGTGACAGTTTATCGGTAACTGCTGAATACATATACTAAAATCGATAAGGTAATATACTTGAAAATATCTTTTAGAAGGTAATCTTACATTTAACATGTCCATGAATATCGTATGAGATCTAATAACCATAGGTCCAAAGCTATACGGATTTGGCACTCTATTATACGATTCAATCTGTAGAGCAGTGTCCAAAAGACGAGTACAGAGCTGTGAGAGGACGGTAATTGCTCCTTTAACAACTTCACCCACATTAGCTCGGGTATAAGCACTTTGTTCAGAATATATCGGTGTGTCAAACTCATGTTCTAATTCCCAATCTGTCCAGGAATTTAGGGCGGTTATAGGTCTGGATTGCAAAACATATAAGTTCTCCTAAAACAATACCAATTCGCAAAATAAGATCACTGCACCCAAATATACGTTTTCTTACCTTCCAAAACGCCCACTCCACATCCCTTGGTCCGCCAAATCTCTTTTCCAGTAAAACTCCAATCCCACCCAATTTCAAAGCTTGTTCTTCGGTAATACTTAATTTCTTGGATTGTTCTTCACCAATTTGCGTTTCTTTGATACCTTCTTTATTCTCGTTATATACTATTTTAGTTTTCTTTCCACCGACTTCGCTCTTCAATACGGTTATGTTATCTGTATAGGTTCTTGAGAGTGTTATAAGGTCTGGATCAGAGCTGCCAGAGACGACGCTCTAAAATAAGAGGCTAAAGCTATGTGAGCAAATTGTTTTAAAAATTAAACCTCTCCTAGTCCATAATTGGAGGTGATTACCATCTGGGAGGAGTTACCAGATGTTGGATGACATGTGAATAAAACCCCAGCAGCGTCTGCTGGAACCATTTTCTGGACTACGACCGCCATTTCTGTATTTACAGGGATTCCGTGGCGTCTTATTGGTGAAAATAGAATGACCAAAACGTTATAGAAACTAATTTTTCGAAGTTACCTGCGATATTCAACACTCTGGAAGCTGAATAGAGATCCCCAACAGGCAGAAATTGCTTTCAAAACATCCTCATCGCTTATGCAACCTAGGAAAGTGGAATTTTGACCTGCAGCTGATAATTCTTCGGAATCCTCGTCCAAACCTAACCAAACAAATTCTCACGATGTTTTTGACTGATCTATTTCGTAATGGAAGCAACTCACCAGATGATCTAACAGCCCACTTCCATTCTTCATTTGATGATGCTGATTTGAGAGCTTCAATTTGCTGTTTAATCTCATCTACTAACTTTTGGACTATTGGTGTTTGCGCGAAAACGTTTGAAGTCCTTAAAAACGGGAAATTCTTTTATAAACAGGTCCTTTTCCACCGTAAAATACGTACTCTTTGCATGAATCTTCGATATCGCCAGGTATACGTCCATAGCAAACTCCTGCTAAATCTTCCACAGCTTTCGATAATTGAGAATTCTGCCTGATCTGATATCGAAACGATGTTGTGGTGATTACAAAACCTGGAGGCACTTCAAACTGCAATTTTTTTTTATACAAGTAATCTAAATTTTCAGAAATAATAAAGTGCTAAGTTACTTCACTAGATGCTAAGGAACAAGACATAATCCCAAGAGAATTCCCTTTACCCCCGGTTAAATCATGATCTAAGCATTCTAAACTCGATAAT
Source organism: Trypoxylus dichotomus (assembly GCA_023509865.1). Lineage (NCBI taxonomy): Eukaryota > Metazoa > Arthropoda > Insecta > Coleoptera > Scarabaeidae > Trypoxylus > Trypoxylus dichotomus. The sequence continues at coordinate 30,563,058 of CM042082.1, read as the reverse complement.
GGAGTTGTGAAGACTTCCTCGGGGTTTTGGATTTGTCTAGGCTTCACTAGAGGTCTCGGAAGATCTTCGCCATGACCTGCGATGTCTTGGTACCAAAAATATAAGATAGCTCTAGCCTGGTCCGAATTGACATCACATTCAGCCGTGGTAGTTTTCAGAATCCAACCGTGTTTGCTTGTATTCCGACTGGAGCTAGTTTTATAAGTATTAACATGACATATGCACTTGTAAACCTTTCCATTGGCTTGGAAATGTAGTGAAAAAGCATTTGGGATCTCGGCAAGGTTCTCTAGTTGGATATCATTTGATGACAAGCTGTGCAAATGTCCAGTGCTTGTTAAGATGCTGCCATATCTAATTCTAAAAAGTTTCGGGATACCGTTAGACTTTGCTAAAAATTTTGTTTCGAGATCTTACTGTGTACAGCCAGATTGTACTGATTTAGCTCCTACTGAAAATGCTGTACCATCTTTAAGGATTCCGAAAATGAAAAGGTCTCTTCTCAACTCCTGTCGTTCACCAGGTCCAATCGAGCGCCTCCTCCAACTTGGCAGATACAAAAACTTGTCCTCGTTCAAAGATTTCGCTCTGAAAAATCCATTTAATGCACCATATTGTTCGTATCCATAGCCAGATCCTCTGGAAATACGAAAATCTTTAAGTATGCAGTTTCAACTTCTCCGGGAAGGTCTTTACAGCATTTTAATCCAATCTCCATCTTTCCAAGGCTCCTTGGCGATTGCTTCGGTGAAAAGATTGATGCTAAGATCACCAGGATACCTTAAAGGTGCTGAACCGCAGTTCCATCTAGAACAATAAGACTTTTTGACTTGGAATTCTTCAGAATATCGTCTGGAACGTACAGAAAGTGAAATCGAACGTGTTCAACTTCACCTTCGACATCTTCGTTGATATTCTTGCTGCAACATCTCATGAAACCATTGTAAGTTATTCTTAATCTTTGAAAAGGCTGAAGGATTTCGATGTTTAAACCGGCAGCTTTCCAATTTCTTGCGGCAATGCTGGATAGTAATACTTGAGGTTCGTCTTTGAATTGAAGAAAAACAGGTTTCAATTTTATTTAGGATTATCCAGGTCATCACTTACTTGGAAGTCTGTATATTTCGCCTTCATTACTTCTATATTCAATTGAAAGTTCAACATGTAATGTGTGTCTTAAGCTAATCTTCAGGAAGAAGTAATTTCCTTTGGTGTCAGCGCCACAGATAATTTGGGAATCACTTTCCTGCAAATACGATTTCAAACTTTGCACACATCATAGATTTGAGAGAAAACTGTTACATTATCATTTAAATTTTGCCTGGGTTTTTCTTGTCCTTCGTCGGAATAATATTGCAAGCCCTTGGCGATGTTTTGTTGAAATTTTCTCACGTAAGATTTGGCGATTATTGCCTTAATACAATGACACCAATCTGGAATAAAATCATTTAAATTTTTTAGTAATAACAACAGATTCTATACCTGATTCTGAGTATGTTCTATACTTTTTCGGCTTCGATAACAAAATATAGATCACGATGGGCGCAAGAAATAGGGAAATACAGTAAACAAAGTCTAAAGGATCCATTTCATACCCTAAACAAGCTCGAATAAGTTAATCCATTACATAGTTACAGTTTCATTTGGGCAATTGTCTACAGAATGTTAATCATGCTTATCTGAAGTATCAAAGTGATAAGACATCAATGATTTTTCTAAGCAACATATTTCATTATAATCTTATCAGTTATCAAATTCTGTATTAATATTTGACCTCGAAAAGATATCTAAATTAGTTTATAGGATCTAGATTGATCATTTTTGAAGGGCAAGTTTGGACATTGTAAAGAAAAAGATTAGAAAATTCCTCCTACATAATTTTGTTAATATAAGTATCGTCTATTGTGCAACAAGAATATCTCATTATCAAATATTAACCACTTGTAAATTTTGTAATATTAAGCAGGTGTCGCTTTAAAGATAATAAAAGAATCTATATCAGGTAATGCGATCGAAAAATGTTGCGTAAAAAATTATGTGTACTAAAAAAAATGAGACAGGAAATGATGATGATTTTAAGAGAAATATAAATAAAATATTCTATTAAAAAATAACAATAATAAAATATAAAATAACGTAAATGAGAAATCTATGTTACAGATACAATATTTTCAGATATTATACAGTGTCAAGCTTCACACATCTACATATACATTTCTGTTCTTTCTAGGGCATCAATAAACAAGATTTTGAAGATTATCGTGTATGATTTTGAAATGTCAAGAATGAAACCATTGTCAAGATCTAAGCAATTGAGTTGATTACAAAAAGATTTCGATTTTGGATTGCTTTTTAAACTTGAGCTAGAAGCTTTTAAAGAAGATTTTTCGAAAGTTTTCGGACAATACGTTAGAAACTAATTTAAATATTGGTATGGGAATCGCGGAAATCGATTCTTTGGGAAAGATTTTATCTATAAAGAATATTATTTAAGGCTTCGAAACTAATAGAAAATGCGGTGGATACTATTGAAGTAATTTCCGTATAATTTTTAAGTTCCAATATGATTTCAAAATCAGAAGGATACCATATTATCGAGATAAAAATCATTTAAATATATCGGGTGTATTTTCAAGGCGTAAAATATTTAATTCTACCTTAAATTGGTTTGTAAAAAAGATTTCGAACGAAGCCTTTTAGTTATAATGCCAAAAATAGTTTTCAGGTGATAACAAGGTAAATATTGACGTGGCAATCGCGGAAATCGATTCTTTGGGAAAGATTTTATTTATGCATACGTTATTTAAAGCTTCTCAACTAACAGAAGATACAGTTGATGGTCTTGAAGTCATTGCCATAAAATTTTCAAAATCAAAAAAGAAACAATGTTCGAGATAAAAATCATTCGGATGTATTTTCAAGATGTAAAATATTTAATTCTAGCTTAAATTGGTTTCTAAAGAGATCTCGAACGAAGAGATTTATTTGTGATGCCAGAAATAGTTTTCAGACGATAACTTAGAAACTTGGCAGGTGCGGAAATCGATTCTTTTGGAGAGATTTTATCTATAAACATGCTGTTTAAACCTTCGTAACTAATTGAAAAGGGGGTGAATGCTCTTAAAATCGCTGCTGCATAATTTTTGCGTTTAGATGTGATTTTAAAATCTAATTTTCGAGATAAAAATCATTTGGGTGTATTTTCATGGTGTAGAATATTTAATCCTAACTAAAGTTGGATTTTAAAAAGATCTCGATCGAGGACTTTTTTTGTAATAATAGAAATTTTAGTTGTAATAATATATCTGCAACCCGTTTTACAAATTAAATCTGCAACTTCCCGTTCACATTTCATCTAAATTACGTCACGCGAAATGCGTAAGAAAACAACGGCACCTTATTGGAGGTACGATAATTTGAGTCTAAAGATCATTACGTTGACAAAAACAATTATTTTAAAGATTTAAAAGGTTCATTTCTCTATTTACTCACCAGAAAATGGCCAAAAACTTTTTTCAAACAGATTGGAGTTTAAAGAAGATTCATGTGCGATTGTCGAGGTATTAAAACGGAATGAAAATCCTTGACAGCAACTTCATAACATTATTTTCGTACTAATCATTTTTGGACGACGTAATTACTATCCTTACTAGACAAAGTTGCATGTAATTAGATGATTCTTAGTTAGAACGTTGTGGATATTGATTTGTGAATTGTTTTTTCGATATAAACATTTGATCTTCGCTTGAAAATATTTTGCAAAAAGAAAAAGGTTACATATTGACTTTTATATTAGTAACCAGGAGTTTTACAATGGTTCTTTGAAATATCTTAGCTACGAGGGGAGGTCCAGAAGTTCGTGGAATGGAGGGGATGGAGTGGGGATAGAGGCGCTCGCTAGGTGTCATTCTGATTGGCGACCCATCATTAGTATATAAGTTGAATTGGAGCCCTATAGCGTCAGTCGTTTACGAATAGTTGCCTGCTAAACGAGTCAATCCGGAAGAAAACTGAAACTATGGAGGAAATTGAACACCGTACTGTGGTAAAGTTCCTTACAAAGCAAGGAAAGAACTCTCAAACCATATTGAATGAAATGGAAACCGTTTATGGGGAACAATACCCTAGTAAATCAATGATTTATAAGTGACATGGTCTTTTTAAACATGGTCGGGAGTTGATTGAAGACGACCCCAGCTCAGGACGGCCAGTTGAGGCCACCACATCAGACATCGTCGAAAAATTGCAAAAATTTCTACTGCAAGATGTCCGTTTGAAGAAAAAACAATTATCTGCATTAGTTGGAGTATCAGATACCACCATTTTGCGTATCCTACATGACTACCTGGGTATGATAAAAGTCAGTGCAAGATGGGTACCGAGAATGCTCACGCCGCTGCAGAAACAGCAGCGCGTCTGTGCGTCCAAACATTTTTTGGAGCTGTGTAGAGACAAACCTGCACAGATTTTGGAGCGGATTGTTACCGGAGATGAAACATCGGTTCATCACTTTGAGCCTGAGTCCAAACAGGAGTCCATGCAATGGCATAAAATGAGGACACCACCGCCAAAGAAATTCAAAGTGTCAGAATCGGCTGGAAAGTTGATGGCTACTGTTTTTTGGGATTGTGAGGGGATAGTATTGATTGATTACAAAGAAAAAGGTAGGAGCATAACCGGAGAATATTACGCAGCGATATTAGAAAAATTAAAGGAGGCCATCAAGGAAAAACGTCGAGGAAAATTGACCAAGGGTGTGTTGGTCTTGCAAGACAATGCGCCGGTTCACAAGAGCAAAGTTGCAATGGCTGCTCTGCACAAGCAAGGCTTTCAATCAATGGTCCATCCACCCTACAGTCCAGACCTGGCACCTAGTGATTTTTATTTATTCCCCAATTTAAAAAAAGACTTACGTGGAAGAAAATTTTCCGACGACAATGAGGTAAAGGAGGAAACTTTGGCCCATTTTGAGGTGAAAGATAAAAAATATTTTTATGACGGTTTAGAAAAATTAATTCATAGATCTAATAAATGTATTGTGCTTAAGGGTGTTTATATTGAAAAGGAAAAATAGATTTATTGTTTTATTTTATTTAAAACCCTTTCATTCCACGAACTTCTCGACCTCCCCTCATACTATGTAAGTAGAAAGTGTAATTTAAATTGCCTAAATTCCTTATAATCATGAAATTGTTGGGTTAGATTCTGCTATCCTCCTGTGGAAAGCTTTTAAGCTCCCTCAATAAGAAATTCTGTTTTTCCCGAAAGATATATTGCATATATGGTATAACCAATATCATGCTTTGGTTTTGTGTGTTTTTTTTTAATATTTAGAGTACCAACAGTTTCAAGGGTTTGTTCTTTTAACTTACGGCGTGCTTTTCAAGTAAAAGGTATAGCTTTATAATTTTTGCAGAAAATATTTTTTCTAATAAATAGTTTTTGGCAGTGTAAAAATATTTTTGTTTGATTTGCCGATTTTCTGGTAAACTAAGACTTATGGCTTTCAACAGAAATTTTGTGCGAGGAAGTAGTAGGTTCTAAAGAATTTTTAGGATTCTTACCTCCTGAATCGAGAAATGTTACCTGAAATATTCCCGTTTCGGGCATCCAAACTATATTTGTTTCTCATGAATCCCATTACGTGCATAAAATTTGCAGATAACAGTAAATCAGTAAAACCCTCTATTAAGAATTATTTTTATTGAACGTCAAGGAATTAAGAATTGAGGTGTGCCTTGCTGCGATATCGTGGATGAATGTGTAAGGGCACTCATTCGGATCTAAATCATTAATATATGGCATCAAGACATCCTCCTATATACGCTTATATTAGAGTTGTTTCACGGTGTCTTGACAAAAATACAGCGGTCCAGGACTTTCGACTAATATATAGGACCGCACCATAACTGAGGAAGGGTGTTTCACCGTTGTTAGTACACTAGCTTCACCCAACCGTTTAGATCGAAGTCGTCTAGCAAATTGAGCTCTTTCGGTCATGGCTTCTAATTTTGATTCATCCCTCAATACGATCTTTAAAGTTATTTTGCCTTACCTTCCGCCAATCTTCAATTATGTAATGTTGAAGACGTTTTGCTCATGTGTAAAATACAAGATTTAGCTTGGCTCTGTATAATGGAAAAATCTATCGACGAAGCCATTTTTAAATTTACCGATTACTTCGTTCGCCAATGGATTGATAATTTCCGCCGAATATGGACTTGCGATGGAGATCATTATCGGCCTATTAATTCTGTATAAGGATGCCATAACAAACTCAACAAACGAAGCGGAAAACCATATGACAATTTATTTGAATCAATGAAAGTTCTTCAGGAAGCATGCAATACTATAATAGTATTTTCCTGTAAAATTCCGTGTGCATAAAAGAGCAAATTGAATTAGATAGGCGGTTAAAGATAGTTGTAAGTAACCTAATTCAAAATAGACAAAATATTAGCGACACATTGGACAAGTTGAAATATATAGTAAAATTGTAGATAGATGTACTAGATAAATGTTATTTTTGGTAGTTTTTTAATATATGTGTTATATTCTGATTGTATATGGGTTATATATAAATATTGTGCATGTGTCTTCAAGAGTTATCGTACACCAGAAGAATAAAATAACAGCGATTCTTGCGAGTAAAGAGAGAGATACGTGAACCTGGGCCATGTAGTCAATCCTTGGAAATAACACATGGGCTGAAAAGTTCCGGGCCTAACAAAGAAAACACGGTTCTTTTTGGTTCAAAATTAGCGTTATTCATGAACGTAATCTCCATCAAGAGCAACGCAATCATTCCAGCGCCGCTCTAACATTTCAATACCACTTTTGTAGAACGATTTATCTTTTGCCTCAAAATAGGCCTCAGTTTCAGCGATAACCTCTTCATTCGTGCGAAATTTCTTACCGGCGAGCATTTTTTTGAGGTCTGCGAACAGCCAGTAGTCGCTGGGAGCCAAATCTGGCAAATACGGTGGATGTGAGAGAAATTCGTTCAAGTTCAATTCATGTAGTTTTGCCATTGTTTTGATTGACTTGACGGTGCGTTGTTTTGATGAAACAATATTTTTTTCTTTGCCATATGCGGTCGTGTCTTTGCAATTTCGGCCTTCAAAAGCTCCAATAACGCTATATAAAATTAACTGTTGATGGTATTTACTTTCTCAAGATAGTCGATGAATATTAAACCACGCACAACCCTAAATACCAAGGCCATAACCTTTCCAGCCGATTGTTGTGCTTTCGGGCGCTTTGGACGAGGTTCACCAGTTGCTGTCCACTCAGATGACGATCGTTTTGATTCCGGAGTGAAGTGATGGATCCATGTTTCATCCATTGTCACATATCGACGCAAAAATTCCGGTTTGTTACGTTTAAACATGGCCAAACACTGCTCAGAATCATCAACACGTTCTTGTTTTTGGTCAACAGTGAGCAAACGCGGCATCCACTTTGAACAGAGCTTTCTCATAGTCAAATGCTCATGCAATATGAACTAATACGTTCTTTTGATATCTCTACGATGTCAGCTAACTCACGCAACTTCACTTTTCGATCATTCAAAACGATTTTGTGGGTTTTTTTTTATGTTTTCTGGTGTTACCGCCTCATTTGGACGTCCACTGCGTTCTGCATTATCGGTGTCTCTACGACCACGTTTGATGTCAGCAAACCAACGTTTTATTGTTGTTTCTGATGGGGCGGATTCCCCATAACACTTTTCAAGCTATTGCTTCGCTTGAACGGTATTTTTTCCCATCAAGAAGCAGTGTGAAATTAAAACACGAAATTGTTTTTGATCCATTGTTTTGAAAATAACAAAAGTAGCGTGACTCTTAGTACAATAACTCACAAACTAATGAATAGAATATCATGATATTTTAACAGCTTTTGAAGGTTAGTACTAACTGAGAGAAAGGTGACTGCAATAAAACTAGCGTCATCTATGTGTTAGGCCCGGGACTTTTCAGCCCATGTGTTATGTTATAAATACCTACTCCCTCCGACATAAAATAAAGAGGTCTATTCATAATCGATAGATGTAAATAAACTGTGTAATAAAACAGGGTTTTTCAGGAAATATTTAGCTGACATTTAATATTTCTTTAGGTAAACTCGAACCGTTTAAGAAATTTAGTAAATAAAAGTAAGTACGCGACATAGTACGTAGTATATGTATATAAACATTACTGGAAATATTACGTTTACATTTAATATATATACAGTTAGTACTGAAAAGGTAATTTTCAGATGCCAACAAATTTTGATATTACTTTCTTTGTATGTGTTTCTACATATCTTAATCTGGTAGACGTAATTTTTATTATTATTATTGTCTGTCGTTATATTTAGGAGTAATAGATATAACTTCTAACAATTTCTCTTATATACTACATATTTTACACACTGATCTATTAAATACTTAATTTCAAATCAAGCCTTTTGAATCTGTATTTTTCTTAGCAATCTATAACAAAAGTTAGATATTGATTTGAACAAATCTATTGTAAATATTTAAATTGATTCATTTAAATAATAATAATAAGTAATACTGATTCAAATTAATTATGGAATTATTTAATAACGAATACTTTTGCAAATTAGTAGCAAATGATAATTTTTCTTAAACATTTCTTTTTGGAAGTGCAGTACTCTCAAGCATCGTCAGAATAACTTTTCTTTTGTTGCAAAGAGTTAAATCTAGAAAGGTATCTATACTGATAACTAGAGACCGGATTATAAGCAAAGTGCATATATTTTATTTTATTTATTTATTATATTTTACGTCTATATGTAGATGTATCACACTGATTAAAGTTAATTAGCGTTAATTAACTTTATTTTCAATAAATCCCACCAAAGAAGAAATACACGTTATTCTATTCTTTCCTTCGCTAGCACCGCGGTTACTTTATTCTCTTCCTGTACATGTCTTTTAATTTGAAATTAAACTGCTAAATTAACAAAATTCGTTAATTTCGTTTTTATTTTTCTATATTTCCCGTAAAATATAAAATTGATGCACGAAACGAAAAGTCAAAAGCTTATTCACTTCCCATCCACAAACTGAACCCTAGAATGGGAAAAATTTTCTAGAACACACAAAAAGTGAAGTACAGAAACGGTTGCAAATCTTTTAGGGACAAGTTAATGCCCCAAATTTCCTTTCTGGTAACTGCATCACTAACATCATTGTATTGCCCAAAATATTTGTTTTAATATTCCTTCTTATATGGTCTAAAAGCTTTAAAGCGGCTTCTATTTTTAATCTTACGTCCTTTGTACCTTGCAATGTCGGACTATCTATCATTCTCTTATGTTTCTCTTCCACAGTTTGCTGAGTTTCTGAGCCAGTTGTTTGGCTTCAATCCATCCTATACTTCTTTTTTCTATGTGTTTCGGGGTCTACCTATTCTGTTTTGGCTTCAAAAATCCTCTTTGTTATTCCATCTTCTTCCATTCTGTGTCCATGTCCAACCCATCCCGGTTATCTCTCTTCTATCACTATTTCTATTGGCTTGATATTCAGACTATTAGTGCTTATCGTGTTTCTGATTTTGTCTCTTCTTGTTACTCCTTCTATTCGCGAGTTTGCTTTTAATTCTATTCGTGGTTGTCTATGACTTACTGCCATATGTTAGTATTGGTCTGACCACTCTTTTATACACTTCTGTCTTTATTTGTTTTGGTGTTTCTTCTTTTTTTCTAAAAATTATATATTTTTGCGGATTTCCCTATTCTCTCATTTATTTCTTTCTCTATTCTTCCGTTGTCTTCAATGGTTCTTTCTAAGTAATTGTAACTTTTAACTTGGTCCAACGCTGTTCTTTCGATTTTGATGTTATGTTTTTTTTCTGCCGCTATTATCATTGTGTTTGTTTTCATCGTAATTATCTCCATGTTTATCTTTGTTAGGTATATCTTCAAGTTTTGCTGTAATGCCCTTTCTGAGTCTGCTAACAATACCATATCATCTGCAAACATTAGTTCCTCTACGTTAATTGCATTCATTTTCCAGTTTCCTACTTTCATATTTTTTCTTTTTTTTTGTTTGGCTTTTTTAATAGCATCATCTCTTAATATAAGGAATAAAAGATGAACAAATTCGAGAGAAATACCAATACAACACCAACGAATTGTTTGAACAAGAGATTAAAAACGAAGTAGAGATACAGGACAAATGGTAAAGATTCAAAAACAACATACTAAAGGCTGGACAAGAAAACTGTGGAATAACGAAAAAATAGAAACTGCTTTTACAAAGAAACTCTTCGGGGAAGCCTTGTCTAACACATTTCGAACTTCCCGCTTTCACGAAGGTATAACAAGTTTATTACGACTTCTGACCACTACTACTGCTACCACAATAAACAGGTGTTACAGCGAAAGATCCAAGTCGCCCAACAACTTTGTGAAGTGTATTCAGTTTGATCTGTGACCTTTTCATCTCGAGACGACCACGGGCCACGGAGCCGCACTCCCAGCGCGAAAATAGCGTAAGATGCTGACGTTTAATCGATAGGCAGTTTTTTTCGCGAAACCCAGTGCCGAATTCTTCGAAAAAGAAATCGTTAATTTCGCTAAGAAATCCGCGACGAACGAAAACGCCACAAATCAAGTGAGAACCAGAACGTACTAAACACTGTGTAAAGTATAGGTAGAAAATTTGATCTTAGGTGAGTTTAATTTCCTTCCTAATTCAGCTTGAATCTCATCCAAAAGTAATCGAAAAAATGTCTTCGCGAAAAATACCCCAATTCGCGATATCGACATTTTTTTTCGAAAATCGTGGAAAAAAAAAACCACCTCGGGCTTTTGGCTCCGATGGTGGGAACACCATGTGACATTAGCAGCCGATGTACGATTGGCCGGCCGCCTTGCAGGTGGTAATACGATAGTTTTTTCGCAAAGAAAAATAGTCCAACTAGTTCTCGATTGCTGCTACTTGCTAGAGGTATATTTTCTTTATTTAATCTCAAGCGTAAAGACAAGGATAACGTTTTATATGTGCGGAAGATTTTATTGGAAATATTTTGCAGTTAGGAGTGTTGTATTTCGTTTAGTTTTCGAAAAGAAATCACATTTGGCGATCACTTCCTATATTTCCTAAAAGAGATTGAGGCCAATTTTAAAATTATTTTAAGGGTGTGGATAGTAAGGCAAGTTGTATTTGATTTTTCTCTATTTACGAGGGCGACCCGAAATGTTTCCGGAATCGACAAAAAAAAACACGGTATTGGTGTGGTTTTCTATTTTTGTTTTTCGATATTTCGAAGTTTGCAAAATAGCCATTTGTAGCGGCTCTTTTGAGGCAAATCTCTTTCCTCCCAGTGATTTTTTCAGGTTTGAGAATAGGAAAAAGCCTCTTGGGGCTAGATCCGGTAAATATACAAGATGACACACCAATTCGTAGCGCAATTCATTCCATTTGGACACTACGATGCGGGATGAATGAGTCGGTGTATTGTCGTGGTGGAAAAGCACTCTGCAGACAGGATCCACCTCGAGAATCCCAAAAAATGGTCGCCATGACCTTTCCGGTCGATGGAACGGTCTTTGCTTTCTTCGGAGCCGATTCGCCGGGAAAAGTCCACTGCTTCGACTGTTCCTTGGTCTCCGGTATGTAGTGGTGGATCCAAGTCTCATCCACGGTTACGAAATGCATGAAGAAACCCCTTGCTGATGGTCGAAAATGATGGAATACATCCGTTATGAACCTCTAGCAAAATATTTCGAATTTCCGTGGTCGTTTTCCCAGCCATCCAGAGGTGTTTTATCACTGCACGAAGTTCGATTTTATACATTTTTGCGAAACCGCCCGACTAGCTACACAAACACATACTCTTAAACAACAACTATTGACAGTAGACGTCTGAAATTTTGACAGTTGCCATAAAAAGGTTGCACCTGCCAACCAATGAATCGACTTCGTGCGCCATCTCTTGCCGATTCCGGAAACATTTCAGATATTGAGAGGATTTAACAACAGATAAATTTATCTATCTGATAAGCAATTTACCAACAGCTTTTTATCTATCAGAAGGTGAATACACACATGTTTGTGTTTACGCGTTAGATTGCGTTACCTTCAACTTTATCAGAATGTGAAAAACCGGCCCTTAGAAACATTTGTTTTGTGTAAAACGCATATTCTAGCGTGCGTTTTAATATCCAATTCCCTTCTTTTTGCCATATCTTCGATCAAATAAACTAACAATGTAAAATATCGTTTTTGTAACGCAATTACAAACAGCTTCAGTATCTCAACACTGTACTGGATACACATTGAATGTTCAGTTTATTATAAAGCTAGTGGTTGATTCTGTACCCCTTCTAAATTCTATTTCATAACGCATTCATATTCAATTTCCTACTATTAACGCATTATTACTTTATTATACTCGATTTCTTACTTCGGAGGAGTAAAATGAAAACACGCGTTTACACTATAAAATTTTTCAAAGCCACTTTTTGGCGGCAATTTTAAAACTAACCAGAATTTTGATGTAGTTACGTAATTACTATTACAAAACAAATTTAGGGAGAAAGAATTAAATGCAAACGCACCCAGAAAAATACACGTTTTCGTAACAATATGGCAACCGGCAATATACCAAATATCACTGGCCCGAAAACTGGCCAATAGCTAGCCTACTTTTTGGCGCTTCAATTTAAAACCACTCCTCCGAATAAAAAGATAGAGTATACCATCATAAAATAAGTCTTATTCTTATGAATATATAGTATAAACATTAGATTGTAAAAGCCATTGCAAGGAGACTACTGAGTTTCCCAAAAAATGTTTAAAGTAAATTAGGGGCGACCAAACTTATGGACGGTGGTGCATATAAAGTCAAATTATTGAAGCTAGAAGAATACATTAATTCAGTATTGATATTCCTTTTCTTTCTCAATCAATTGCTTAGAATCCTTCAAGGTTATTCAGAAAGTAATCTCTTTAGTAAATCCCACACTGAATTCCCCCAAAATCCAAAAAATAATAAGAAAATGCTAAAAAATGTTCAATTGTATGATCTGATCCTCATTCTATCTTGTGTCTGCAACCTGCTTTCTTGTTTTTCCGTTGCCCAGGTTTCACTACCGTATAAGAGGGTTGGCACTACTATCGTCTTGTGAAATTTTATTTGTGCACCCTTTCTTGTTTTGTTTTTTTTACCTTCTGCTGAATATTCCACAGATATGTGTGAATTTATTCAGTTTTTCTTCGTTTCGATCATAAGATACATCTCACCTTAAACACTTAAAATGTTTCACCTGTTCCAGTACAGTATTGTTTATGACTAATTGGATATTTTGCCAGGAAAGGCATGGTATTGGTTTTATTTGACGATATTTTCATTTCATAGTTTTGGCAATTTTTTTATAATGTATATATCTCTTACTGTAGATCATTCTCGGTTTCTGTGAGGAGTACTAAGTCCTCAGCATATAAGATAAAATTTAGGGTGGTGTTCTGATCTAAAGGTATTCGTTAAAGGCATTACTTTATAATACCACCAATTAATTAAATAATGTTAGCGACACGCAGCAGCCTCGTCTAACTCCTATGTTTGCTGGTATTTCCCTAGTTAATCTCCCGCCTATATCTACATCCACATTTCAAATATAATTTACAAACTCTTTAAACCTCATCCTAAATAATTCCAGGAAGCAAAACCAAATATTACATCATAAAACAAAAATAGACGCTCTAACTTAGATACGACAAGAGGAAGCTCTAAAAGTGACCCAACGCAAATGGAATTCATTAGCCAATTTGTGTCCGCTGCCGCCTGTTTTCTACGTTTACGTATGAGGTAGAAAAAAAATTAAAAAAATCTATTATCCGCATCGATCTTGTTTCAAAAAAACAAGTTTTCTTTTCCTGACACGTGTTACTGAAACGTCCATCTCGCTCGTACGCGTAGGGCCTCCTCGTTTCTCGTTCCATTCGAAAAAATCGTCGTCAAATATCATGAATGAAACGCCCAAGAAATGTGAACGACCCCACCAAAGAACTTGTGTGCCGTTAAAGGTTTGAAGTAAGACTGAGAGAAAGAAATATGTGTATTTATTCGTTGCCTATATTCGTCGCGCATTCATTGCTTTATAATTTGGGATTGTAAAGCTGTTCCAATTTTTAAAGAAAATGTTTTCATTTATATTTCTTTATGATAGAATGTCATATGTTATTTGACAAATGACATATCGATTCGTCAAAGCCTTTTTATTATTAGGAACTGTATTAAATTTGGTGAAAGTTATGCAGAAGTTGGAAGAAAGTTTTTTACGATTTAAATAATTAGGTGATAAGAAGAACTTTGATTGGTGATGTTCTCTTTTGCTCTGGTACAATTTATTTTGTGATAACCTTTGAAAATTACTTTAAAACATCGAGAAGGTTCAAAACCTAGTTGGCCATGAATTTACCTAAAGAAGCTGTTTTATATTTTAAGTTCAACGATTGAAAATTTACAAAATCTTTCGGAGAAATAAAGAAATTCCATACTTTCGTTGCTCGAAATCTTTTACTTTTTAGCACGTTCTTAAATTTAGTTTTGGTTTATACAGGATGTCCATGAAATAAAGTAACAAATTATGAAAAATGGAAAGATCTAATTTCACTAGACTTAAATCCCAAATATTTCGTGAAAATTCCTTCGCAGACGCGAGAAAAGAATAATAAAGCTAATAATAATAGTTTATTAAATGCCCAATAGATGAACATTCAAAAATGGACACAATATTAATTAAAAGGTAATACATATAATGCATTAAAAACAAACCAAATCATCAATCAAATATCGGAAAGAAAAATGAAATACGAATAAGAAATAATAAATACCAATAATATGGAATATCGAAATCAGAAAAATGGAAAAATTAAGGCAAATCTAAGTTGTTACTATTAAAGTTTCTTATCGAGTGTACCAACGGCGCACGCCAGAGCACCTTCGTCCTAACTGTAGAGATCCGTAGCAGGGAATGCGACCTCGATTCCAGGCGTGGCACAATGAGACCAACTCCAGTCAGTAAACCAGGAGAGTCAATTCTTCCGGTGAGAATATTTTGAATAAAACAAGCACTAATACGTTTTCTTCTTTCAACAAGCGTTACAAAGTCATGCCTCTGAATTAGCTTGTCGTAGGGTATACCTCGCATAGGATATCGCCCATCGTTCTTATGTGATAGATATTTAAAAAATTTGCCCCGATTCCGCTCAAGAAGATTGATTTGGATGTTGTAGAAAGGATACCAAGTCACGGATGCGAATTTGAGCTTGGAAACCACGTAAGCAAAGAAAAGGGTCTTTATTGCACCGAGGCTAGTAAATTCCTTGCAAATGCGAAAAATAAATCCCAATAATTTAGAAGCGACTATCGCGACATCTGCGACGTGGTTATAGAAGCTAAACTTTTCATCATATATCACACCTAAATCTTTAATAGTAGATTGACGAGCAATATTAATATTGCTAATACAATACAGAGAATCGATTCTACACACCCTTTTTCTAAAAGACATGAAGAAACACTCATCCACATTTAATTTTAAATTATTATGCAGACTCCAGGTACGAATCTTGTCCGAATTACGCTGCAGAAGGTTAACAGCATTGAAGGAGTTAACGGCGTGGTAGATTTTAATATCATTAGCGTAATAAAGGGCAGTTAATGGACTTTAAAAGATCATTGATATGTATATATTAAAGAGGACCGGGCCCAGGTTCGATCCTTAAGGTACTCCAGAGGTGGAGTAAAAAGTTCGAGATTTAAATCCATTAAAATAAGCGTAATT
Source organism: Trypoxylus dichotomus (assembly GCA_023509865.1). NCBI lineage: Eukaryota > Metazoa > Arthropoda > Insecta > Coleoptera > Scarabaeidae > Trypoxylus > Trypoxylus dichotomus. The sequence continues at coordinate 30,547,251 of CM042082.1, read as the reverse complement.
AAGTCTGCTTGGAAGATATGATCGAATTAATCTGAGGAAGTTCTCGTTGAGACCGAAAAAACTCAACTTCTCCAACAACTTATGATACTCAATCAGGTCAAAAGCACGGGAATAATCAGCATAAATAATATCCAGTTGACCATCTCCATCCACGGTTTCGGCTATTGTTTGAAAAATCTGTGCCAAGTTAGTTACAGTAGATCTATTTGCCAAAAAGCCATGCTGAGATTCAGAGAGATATGATTTAATACCATAAGAAAGACGTTTATAAATTAAGACTTCAAAAACCTTCGTAAAAAAGGAAATTATAGCCACGGGTCTGTAATTGCCAATACTTCCATGGCCAGAATTTCGCCAACATTAATGCATGAAATGAAACTCCTAACCCCAACCCACAGTGGACTTTAAAAGATCATATATATATATATATATATATATATATATATATATATATATATATTAAAGATATGATATATATATATTAAAGAGGAGCGGACATTTAAAGATGTTTAAAATAAAACTGTCTTTATTATTCACAGCCGAAATATTCCTACGTAACCATGTTATTGAACTCTTAGCATGCCGTTTGAAAGGTAGACAGTGTGATCTTGCAGCTTTTATGACATGGGCAGCTGTGTTATTGTAGTACATGGATATATCATGCATGCAAATCTCAATTCAATTTCGTAGGGTAGATTTATATTCTATTTAATTACACATTTTCATTTTCCGTAGTTTTTTATTTTATTTCAGAGACACCCTGTATAGTAGACTTTCTAGGTTGCGTTGTACGTCATTACTGACATCATAAGCATTTAAATCTGTTGCGATTTAACTAAAATATAATTTCAAATAAACGCAAAATACACACCATTTATTTTTATATTTAAAGTGTATTTGTATAAAAAATAATATTATAATTATATCTTCAGAAAATTGTATAATACTTCTGCTTTAATAATTGTTGCTAGGACAAAATATCAAACGTTGCCAGACGCATGTAGCACATCTATAAATTACAATAATTCGTCTACGTGATTGTATTGCTGTCAATAATTACCGGCGAATTTCTAACGCTGAATAAGCAGACGTTATAATTTCGTCATGAATTTTTAATTCAAAGGAACTTAAAAATTGGAAATTGGAAATGTCGTTAACACAATTGTAAACTCAGAATCTTAGTTACCCTAAATTATTAAATGTATAGTTCTTCAAACGGATTGTAAGATGCATGTCATTATTTCATGCCATAAGTAAAGATCGCTGGTTAATCTAACTATCCTTATTTAATATCGATATCGTATATACGTATGCCTGTGCGTCTAAAGATCCAACAAGAAACCTGTAATCAATAAGATAACTGTCGTAAACAACCTTAACTTCTGGATTCATCCCTGCAATGCTTAAAGTTTCCTGAAGCTAAATTTCTTTCATTCATAAAAGAAAAAACATTATATTACTGTCGTAGTACAAATGAATCCGATTCTCTTACCACAAAACAGGTTTATACCAGTGAATTTTTGCGTGGAACTACCAACCAATGGAGAAGATTTGTATCTAAAAGAAATCATAAAAAAGAACAATAATCTTAATTAAATTTTTAATGAAAAATGGTACTTTCGTTCGTTGGAAATATATATTGCGCTTATAACCATATATTTGTTTCGTAGATATCTTGAATCGTAAGCAGATAAAAAGTGAAAGCTTAGATTCACTCATGCGATGAAAATGTACGTCTAGAATGCAAGGCTGCATTGAGGAATTGCGAATTTGAAATGAAGTGTTTCAAAATATTTACTGGAGCAAATCAAATGTTTAACACGGATTATTATTCCTACTTTTATAATAAATCATACAGGTGTCCAACAAGGCACGATCCTGAACCTGGAAATCATCAGTCTTTGGAAACGTGTAAATAGTGTAAATCGCATTTTCTCAACTTTTTTCCCTTAGCAAGTTATACACTGGATATACTGGAAGATTTTGAATTTTCAAAAATTCATTTCACCCCGTGTCTTTTCGTAGAAAAAATGCGGAGTACATACACTACCGTTCATAAATTTAATCGCACTATTATAAAATAAAGATACGTAGAACAAATCGCTCCGAATACTATTCATCTAGAGGAGGGGAAATTTTCATCTCAAGAGCAACACTGACTCCTGCACTAAGTTCCAAGGGCAAGCTCATCCTACCAACATGTAATTTTGAATGACGCGCAAATTTCAATCACGTTACCGTAGCTAGAAAGTATAGCGCCATCTTGTAGGCGGTTCTTACACGCTGGTGTTGGCCCCCGTAGTTTGAAGATCCCTGGTCTAGAGTATTTCAGAAAGCTGCTTTGCCAGTCGGAGATTTTTTTCCGGACCCTCACGATCTAAATGATCCCATAAACACTCAATGGACAGGGAGCTGTGACGGCCGCTCTGTTAAGGGTACAACTCCTTCAGAAGATATGCGTCGAAAATAAGCTTTAACTACCTTTGCGATGTGTTTAGTGTCGTTATCTGGATGATAAATGAATCCAATTGATATCATTTTGTTTACGATTCTCAAATACACATGTTTTGTCGTTGTTTCATCTATTTTAGCTAATTTTTCAATTCTACCACCTCCAAAGCAACCCCAACACCATGATGTTTCCTCATCCATACTTCACTGTTTTTTGAAATACATTCGTCTAGTATTCTTCCTCCGACTAATTCGAATTTCGATTCGCCCCTCCGTAATACATTTTTCTAATCATTCACGCACCAGTTTGCGTAAGCTTTTGCTAAATTTAGTCGTTTCCCTTTGTGTATAGAACTTGACCGTGGTCTCTTCCTTTCTTTTAAAAGTCCTACGTATACTACACTCAGAAATACTTCATCCAATTAGCTTCTTTTTGGTAAAGCTTCCATGAAATAAACTAACAATATGAAATAGGGTTTTCCTAACACAATCACACACGTTTCCAGTATTTCGGCAATATACTGGATACTGAATATTCCTGGATGTTGGATACTGAATGTGCAGTTTATTATAAGGCAGCTGGATGATTTAGTACCTCTTCAATTTCGTCACTTGTGCGAATGTTATACACGGCTCCTTATGCACCACGATTGTATTTATTGAGAATTTCTCTGTACCAATCGACACGAGCCTTTTCTTGAGCGACAGCCAAATTATGCAAAATCCAACGCGCAGAAATTGTTTTCAGGGCTAAATGTTCGTGTAAAATCTTGTGTATGCTTGCCATGCTAACGTCCAGGGATGCCTTAATCTCACGATACGTCGCATGACGATCTTGCTTTATCACAGCAACAAGAATCGATTTTGGATGGTCTTCTTTAAATTCGTCCCGGAGTGAACAACGGCCACGATTGAATTCGCTAAACTAGTGATATACAGTGGCTTTAAATGGTGCTTCATGGCCAAAAGCTGAAGTGAGTTGATCGACGCACTGTTGTTGAGGTAATTCACGTCGAAAGCCGTAATAAACCTTCGCAGGAAAATTCTCGTAAGTTAATCCCATTTTTTGACTGAGATGAAATTTTGAAGTCATTAAACAATACAAAGAGCATCCCTATGATAACGTTCTGAGAGCGTATAGAATCAAATAATGTCTAACTTTACGATGTACATGTCAGATGGCGCCTAACAACATCATTGTTGCCAATTTCGAATACATAAACAGCAACCTTCGTATAATAAAATTTAACTAACACAAGTAAAAAAAGTATTTTTTCAAATCTTTTAAAGAACAAGTTTGTTACAAGAATATTACAAAAAAAAACATATTACTCTATACTATACCTCAAGTCCGTCATTTGACACCCATACTATTTACTATTTCATAAGGAAATCACTCAATTTCAAAACTTCTTCACCGAAGACACAGCAATACATCAAACAAGGACGGGTACATGACATCGAAACAATTAACACCATTTCAATTTTATAACTAACATCAATTATCTCTTCAATAATTCAATAATTATCGGACACTATTTTGCGTGCCCTCAAAATCCATATAGCTAGTTCTGGCGCGTTACGCGCTTACGTATAGCAGAGAACAACTGAAATACAAACGCTTCTTGATCGCAATTCGAATACCGAAAAAAAAAAGTGAACTTGTTTTCGTAATTGACCCCGAAGTTCATCTCGCGAAAAATTATAAAAACATACAGATATCGGGACTTTGCTTAACGATTCGTATACGCTAAAAATACTCGAAAAACATAAACGTTTAACACTTCTTGTATTGTGCGAATTGGCGCGTGATATTAGTTGGTAAACGATATCTGGCGTAATAGCTTCATCTCGTTAATCTCTATAGTTAATCTCATGTGTTTGATTGTAAAATTTGTTATTTTCTCGGATTATCTTTTTTTGCTGACAGTTTTACCTTTTCCAGGACCGAAAATATGTCTTATATATTGATAATCGCATTTCTAAGCTTAGCAAGCCCAATTCTAACCGATAGGGAACATAAGGTAAGGATTTAGATCGCAAAACGCCTTAAAGGAGTCAATTACCAAAAGCTTCTCAATCAAAACAGGTGCACAATATCGTCTTGTACCCTGAGAGGCACTCATGGTGTCAGACAACCCCCATCAAGCAAGTCGTAGCTTTACCAGGCTACGAATCCATGACTATAGACAATAACGTCTGCGTAGGAGCTTGCTATAGTTACAGCATACCCAGGACCCAGCCGGCGGAGCCAGGGGAACTCATAGGACCTTACTGCGATAGCTGCCAACCTGTAGATATAAGATGTTACCACGTAAGTCTCTATTTCTAACCAATTTGGCACAACACCAATTTAAATCCCAACTAACCAAATTAGGTGAATCTAAAAGCCGACGAGAAAAACGAAGACGGTCCTAGGACCATACAAAAACGCGTGCAAATCATAACAAATTGCACCTGTTTATCCTGCGATAAAGTCCAAGCCACGGATTGCGAAATAACCGACGAAAGTACAGCGGAATTACCTCCGGATCTCTTCGCCATCCTCTACGGAAACACCTCTTTGTTATCCTTCAATTCCTCGTACGATGACGTCAAAGAACTCCTAAATCTACCGAGAGATCGCACGGATATCGCGTTGAACACGACCAACATGAAGGAGGAGCAGAAGATCCAGTTGAAATTGAAACTGGTACAGATGGTGAAGAGTCTTATCGAAGCCAACGTAGCCAAGCAGGAAAGCGGCATCCTTCTTCAACTCGTCGCCGTCTTGGAGAATCCCAAAGGCGAGATCAGTCCGAAAGGTTTGATCTCTCTTTTCAATTCGGTCAGCGGAGAAGAGATCGACGTCACCAAGATTAAGGAGATAATGCTGAACGTGAAGAGGGATCAGGAATTATTGGAGAAACATCGAAATTTCGGTTTGGGAAATTACCTCGTCGATATGGATACGTCTAAGAAGAACGCCGACATCAATAGAGACCTGGAAAATATCGGAAAAACCTACAACATAAAGACGTTTGGTTTAGAAGGAAATCATGCAGGTAAAAGAATTTGTTTTGGGCGTAAACATGTGACCAGGTGTATGCTTACGTTTTTTTCCGGTTTAACTAAGAGATGGGATTTGATATATACGTTATTTTGTTCATCTGCCACTTAAACTACCACACACACAAGTTGGGTCCGCCAAAAATTAGCGTCTTTGCTTTATCGTTCAATGAACATGTCCACTTTTGTGCCCGAAGAAGAACATTTGCGGTACGCATTACTTTTCTTATTTAATCAAAAGGAAAAGGCTATCAAAAGTCATTGTTTACTGGTAGAAACATATAGTGAAGACAGTTCATCGATTAGCACATGTGAGGAATGGTTTCGACAATTTAAAAGTGGTGACTTCAATATGAAATACAGTGAGCACTTTCGTAGGCCACAAAAATGCGAAGACCATGCAATTAGCAGAAGCATTGTCACAAGAAACAATCAGCAGACCTTTCAGGCAATGGAGAAGGCCAATAATCTCGGTAAATGGGTCCCACACGATTTGAATGAACGTCACATAGAAAATGGTCACCTGTGAGATGCTGCTTCAACACCACGACAGGAAATTTTTGGAATTTTTGTATCGAATTGTGAAGGGTGACGAAAAATGGATTTATTTTGAAAACCCGAAGCGGAAAAAGTCGTGGCTTCAATACCAAGGCCAAATTGCTTGGGCAAGAAGACCACGCTCTGTGTCTGGTGGGACCAGAATGATATTGTGTATTATGAACTCTTGAAGATCGGCGAAACCGTTAATACACAACGCTATCGCCAGAAAATTATTAATTTAAACCACGCATTAAAGAGGATCGGAATGGGCCAGAAGACATGGTAAAGTGAGACATAGCAAAACCAGTAAAAGACACCTTGAAATCGCTTGGATGGGACATCATTCCACACCCGCCGTACTCCCCAGACCTGACACCATCTGACTATCACCTTTTCGCATCAATAGAACACGCACTCCTAGAGTTCAGCAGTTTAACAATTTGAAGGATATTGGAAAATGAAAACGAATGGTTTGCCACAAAGGGCAAGCATTTTTTCTGGTATGGTACCCGTAAAATGTGTGGCCAATATTTTGAATAAAAAAAAATAATTTCCCTTCAAAATTACGTATTTCTTTTTAGCAAAAGAGAAACCAAAAAAAAAAAAACTTAAGCATACACCTGGTATTAATGATATAATAGATAAAATTTGACATTGATTAATACTCTAAAGGTCTAGGTCATTATAAGGGCAACCACATCGGAATGGGTATCCAAGAAACTCCAACAGATAGCAACACCATTCCTGAAGATATCCGCAAGTCCCATCCTCATCATTTCGTCGGACAAGTTCAGACGATAGGTTTGGATACGGGACATCTCATGAAAGGACCGCATGACTCATTAGTTTTGGTGCCCAACGTCAAGGTCGAGAAGAAACTTCACATAGAATCGGATGACGTTAAACCAAATCAAGAAGGTGTCGTTATAGAATACGAAAACCATCCTAGAGACAGCGAATTGGTCCACTTATAAGTTGTACTTAGATAGGATACGAATGGTATAAATATATTTTTAACGATAGTATTAATATATATTATATATATGTATATCTCTTTTGATTTTTTGCGGAGAAAAATGCCAAAATTCGAATGTACCTATTTAACACCTATTTAAATAATAATATATATATTTTTTCTGTATATAAATGTATATGTTGCCAAACAAGGAAGACGGAAATATTTATTTGTTTAATATCTAAACGGAAGTAGACGAATAAATATTTCGTCCATCATCCTTTTTTATTCTATATTTATTAAATTTCATCGTTTGCATACAGCTTTAACTTAAATAACGTAGTGAGTACAAAAAAATACAGTTATCTATTTTATTATTTTGGCGGGAAATTCAAATTTTACCTTTACATTCTAATATTGTTGAGTTTTAAATGAAACAATCTGTATCTCTTTTTGAAACTACATATCTTTTCTATGTGACCTGACATTTTTTTTTAAACAAATATTTTAACAATCGTATGTTATATTTATAATTCTGTCGTAATCCCTTTTATTATTATTATTATTATTTCAATGGCTTATCTATTTTTTCTTTCGCGTTTCGAACGATTTTGGAAAGTTCCAACGGCTGTGTGTTGTTTTATAGTCATGAATAAACAAAAAAAAAGAAATTGTTATTATTATATTACCTTTTTTTTATTAATCTATTATTTTATCTTGTTAATTTAATTATTTTTAATATTAATAATATATTATATATTATAAATAAATCTATCTTTTAATATCTTTTGTTGAATAGGTGTATTATCTTCTAGTTATTAATTATTAACAAATATTTAATATAAATATATTAATGAAATATTTCTATTCTTATGTTTTATTTATTTAAATTACCTAAATCATTAAAAGATTTTCTTTAACAAAGTTTCGATCTTATATTTAGTATATTTAAATCACCCGCCAAAAAATTAAGCGGTCAATTCGAAATTTGAAAACCGTATCTTCCCTATCCCTGGCGCTTATATCAAATGACTATATCGGAATGTGCGTTTGCAGATGAGGTAGTGTTATTCGGCTCCTGAGAAGGATTTATAGGAAAATATAGTAGGGTGGAAAGAGGTTCTGGTTTAACATGGAATGAACGTATACACTAGGGTGACAGAATAAAATAGACACCAGGTAAAGCGGTATAAATATGTAAACAGCTAAATTCTAAATTCTAGGGTAGATGTATCGGAAGGAATTCGTCATAGTTTAGTATCGTTACAACTATGCATCGCTTACAAGGTTCGAGTGATATTAGCGACTTCACCCGGGGTCGCATCGTTTTCCAGAGTGAACGCGGCGCTTCGCAACGTGAAATAAGTAAATTTTTAAATATTCCATTGTCCACACTTAACCGTGTGATTACACAATTTAAACGCAAGGAAAAAACAACAGTGGAGCCGAGACCAGGTCGTGCCGGACCTTCTGAAAGCACTAAAAGGGTGCTTGTGCGCGAAGTGAACCGCGAAAAAGTACAGCTGAGCTTGCGGCAACTTCACAGAAAAGTCAGCGCACTGTTCTGCAATACCTCCACAGTGTGGGGATGTATAAAAGGGTGGCAAAGAAAGAACCTCTCCTTACGGCGTTTCAAAAACGGCGCCGAATGGCTTGGGTAATCGAAATGCGAACGAAGCCCGAAGAGTTTTGGCGGTCTGTCATTTTTTCAGACGAAAGCAGATACTGCCAATTCAGTGATAGTGGTCGTACGTGGGTATGGAGACGTTCGTCACAGCAACTGGACGACAAATTTTTGCATCAGACGGTGAAATACGGCGGTGTGAACATTATGGTGTGGGGCGCGATATGGTATGGTGGAAGATCGCAATTAGTAATCTGCGACGGAAATATAAATGCGGCAAAATATATCCACATATTAACAGGAGGACTACTACTGATATTCGACAACGCCATTTTATCTAAAGAAGACGCCACCTTTATAGAGGATGGAGGATGGAGCACCCTGCCACACAGCAAGAACAACAACCACATGGAAAGAGGAACAGGGGATTCGGATTTTACCATGGCCAGGCCAATCACTAGACATGAATCCGATAGAGAATGTTTGGCACATAATCCAGACAAATATGGCGAAACGACCCCGAAAACCCAACAATAAGGAAGAACTAGTGGTAGCTGTTACAGAAGAGTGGTTAAATATTCCAAAAGACACCATTAATCATTTAATAGATTCTATGCTACGACTACTCGCAGCACTTCACCCAAGTAAAAGTGGATCGACAAAATATTAATCTAATTTAAAAATTTTAAAATATTTTGCAGATATAACGAGAACAGAGTCTTTTTTTTTAATTAGTAGGTGTCTATTTTATTCTGTCACCCTAGTGTATTGTACAGCAACCGTGTTACCGACAATAAGAGTCCACGTGCTCTGGAAACGCCGCATTCCGCATAATTAATTAATTTGTGTGAGTGGAGTTTACTGCTATACCTGTGAATTGTACATCCACACAGTCCTTGCAATCGTCATTTGATTCTTTGGATGTTGTTTATTGTTCAGTAATGGAAACCTTTCAGTTTCCGTTTAAACATTGAAAAGAGAATGCTTTACTATAGTGTCCTGGAAGGTTTCCTGGAAATTCTAGGGGCATTATCGTGATACAAGATTCACGAGTTATCAAACGCTCAAAGACCTCTCGATAAAGAGTTTGCAGTACGAATACTTTGTGGATAATTCTACGCCGATCAAAAAGATGATAGGCATAAACTTGATGCAGGTGTGCGTCACTCTACGCTTTGCCGCTTTGTTTGAGGATCGTATTCGAATGTATACTCATGATACCGTCTCCTATTACCACTTTGTATGAAATTGGATTCGGTTCTGATCCAGCAGTTGTTAATTAACTGAGAAGCGAATTTCTTTTTGTTCATCAGTCCAGCTCTGCACAAATTTCCCGCATGCTGAATTCCTTTGTCACAATGAACAGTTCCTTACTCATGTCGACTTCATGTGCAATCATCCTGAGTGACAACCGTCTGTCTTTAATGATTCGCGGCCATCTTTGAAAGCCTTACACCATTTCAAAACTTCTGCATCTCCATATGTCGTTCTTATCGTTTGTCGTGTATCTGAAGCAATTCTTCCTAGTCTGACGCAAAGTTTAGTTGTATATCGCTGCGGAATATTTCGCTGCATTTTACATGTGTTTTGGCATTGAGATTTAGCGGTAAATATCTCGCTCTTACGTCACTATTACCAGACTGAGTGGCCAGCTTTTCTTTCTCCTTTATCAGGTCCATAAACTATCACAATTATTTCTTATATCTCTTTCTATATGGTATAATTCTTTCGATTACATATTATCACTTTCCTATGTTCTGTACCTTTTTCTTTTTTTATCAACTATACTACTACAACTTTAGGCCCTTTCCTTTCGTCTTCTTCTCCATGTATCAATAAATCTTCATTGTCCAGCCACATGCTGCTGGTACTATCCCTTTTAATTTCCGACAATGCTATTGTCTATCTATTTCTGAGTCTATCGAGTTTTCTGTTAATTCACAATCTTAGCCATTTTTTTCCATTCGTTTTTATGTTTCCAGTTAACTTGTTCAATATCTACATTAATTTCCAATGATTTATCTCATCCAGTCTTTCTTATTCTCCATCAGTTTTTTGAATGCTTATTGTCCCTGCACTGTTGTTGTTTTTCGAGGTTTCCTATTGCATTGTTCCATTTCTATTTCACGTCATCCGTTACAATTCTTCGGTATTTCATTCCCACTTTGCCTTTCTTCGTTGTTTCTTTCTTTGGGAATCAAATTGGTGTTTGTGAATACATGTTTATCTTTCCCATTCTTAATCTTTTTTATTTACCAATATTTTGACCTTGTCTTTAATATTTTCAATTCAGTTTTTATACCTTTTTAATTTAAGTGTTTATATTTAAGTTTTTCTTAATGAAATAGTTCACTGCTTGCTTCTTTTACTACTATTTTCATTGCCATTCTCATTACCTTCTTACGTTTCTCCTTTTTATTTTGTCTAAGTTTTTCTTGTAAGAAACTGGATTCTTCCAGTGTCGTCTTCTCTTTTAAGCTCTCTTCTCTCTTTCGATACTTTCTCTCACGTTCCATCATTCCTTCTAATAATCCTTTCATTGTCCCCATTAGTTTGTTTTGTATATTTCGTTGTATCAATCAACATTAAAAACCTTTCCCAAGTTAAACTTGAGTAACACTAACGTTTTATAATCTACTCTTCTATCTTTATTTCTTAATATTCTTTTGAATATCTATCCAATCTCACAAGGAATTATATCCTGCCATTTTTTACACATTTACAGTTTTTAACAACCATTCTCCGTAGCAAACATAATTTCGAAAGAAAATCAGCGAAATTGGTAACACTTTCAATATTAGTATCCGCTATTTCTTGCAAGTAGTATATCTACCATGAAAGATACGGTAATACCAACAATGAGAAGAAAAAAGAAATAACAAGGAAAAGAACTAACAGAGAAAAAAGAGTAGATAACATCTTAGAGCAAACAAGTTTTACATTCAAGACTAATTATAAAACGTATGGTTACCGCAGCAATTGCACTTTTAAATGCCCGAAGTAGTAGCGCAACAGGTAAACCCGCAGGTATGTATTTAACAACTCGGTATACATCAGACACATCGTATAATAGTTCCAACGAAATAAAAACTCTTTAAGATATACGTAGCTTCTTTGAGAAGTGGAAGTATTAAACTGACCCATTCGGTAAGGTGCCAGTTGAATAAATCCAACTGTTTCAAAAACACGCTTTCACTGCTTTTTTTTTTCTTTTTTACGACCGAACGTGAGTACGCCTTGCATCTGTGTGAACGTAAGCAAAAATAGTGATTAGGTGCATTTCCGTTTTATTAAATTAGTAGATTCCGTATATAATGGCAGGGGATAGAATTCAACGAAAGAAGAAGAAGTACTACTGGTAGAAGGAGGCCAATAACACTTGAGAAGTAAGTAAGTCAACAAACAGGTTTTGCAAATCGTATAGCGTATTAAGTCGTCAATTTGCTTGCTGTTAAAACATTTAGTAAGGTTGTGCGTTATATCCGGTTGAATTCAAGTGTTTCTCGTACTAAATTCTGATGCAATTATTGAATTTCTTACCTCAAATATGCAAAGAAGTTATTGTTTTGATAAAAAATATAGGAAAAGGTCTTTTAAACAGCGTTACCAATCTTTTTGGATTTATATATACAAGGTTCCATTCCACTTAAATATTTGAGTTGGCAGCTATGTATACATATAGTTAAATAGGTTAAATATTAATCGTACGCATGTGAGACGTTTGTGTCAATAAAAGAAATGATTATATATATAATTATAAGATCAGTGTTATGTTTAGAAGCACTAGAAACTATTATGTAAATAGGTTTCCACTTTCAGTAGGAAATATTCTTCTTGTGGATAACGTATGCAACGTTGTTAAAGCAATATGGGTATTTAATTGCCTGTATATTGTCGGTCTCAACATGTTTCACGTTAGTAACACGTAAATGTCAATTTATCGCGGAATGATTTCTACTTTATCGGTAAGGCTGCAGAAACAGGTGCTTTTGGAGATATTTGCTACTATCAATATTAAAAATAATGAAAGTGTTTAAATGTAAAATGTGTATTACGAGAAAATAAAAACTTGGAATAGTATAGATACAATAGCATACAGAGTGATTTTAAAGCACCAACGATGGTTTAAATTTCCCGCCTCAGATTTTTGGACATTTCACATGTTTTAATTATTCGTTATTTATATTCAGGTATAGATATTCATGTTAATTAAAAATGTATTTAAAATAACTCATATTTCATTTTATTTTTTTCAAATTTATATTAATTTTCTTTATTATCAATATTTAATCATCCGTATAAAATCAGTTTGAGATGCTACTGGTAAAGAGTTCAAAACCAAATCGTTAACTTGACAAAAAAAATAGCAAGGCGGGGAATTGAAACTATCGTCAGTTATTTAAAATAACTCTGTATAAGAATAGACACCAAACAATCTGGTATCAATTCATGTAACAGTAAAGGATGGCAATATACACCTATGCATCGTCCATAAGAACAATATTTTCTACTGAAAGTGAAAGAGTCTATACAATGTGAACAGAAAAGCTTTATTAAGTTGGCAACATATACAATAGACAATAACTGGCCCTCTCCTGTACAAAGTTTCAGTTATTTAAAGAACTGAAGTGAAGTTAGGTATAAGCAAAAGTGCCCTACGATTGGCGTGTCATCCAGTTAAACAATCACGAAATATGAATAGTTTTATCATGAACCTGTGTTGAATCTTTCTTACTAATGTTTTTAAGTGTCGATTATAATGAAAAACTGAATAGAAGTGCAAAAGCACAATCAAAACAAAACAGATTTCCTTAGTATATTTATCGCATTAATTCAATATAATACATTTTTCAATTAGTACTGTGGTGAATAACGTTGTATGAAAAAAAGACTAAATTCGTAAAAATACATATTATTTACACTGAATATAAGCAAATAAGAACAAATAGAAATGTTTTATAAAACAGAAAAGGTATTACTACAGAAAATATTTAAAATAAGTATATTAATAATTTAATTCTGTCATTGAAATTTATTTATTATATGCTATTTTGTCTAATTTTATTTTTGTCGTGGCTTGGATATATATCCATTAACATTTTTCAATCAGGTGTGTATAAAAATGCAACAATAACTGGAAAGTTTGTTTTTAAATCTCGTATTGAAATTAAACTTAAATAATTTCAGAATCAATGAGGAAAAAGACAAAATAGCTTTGAATTTCGTCAATTTTAATCCCACAATCCCAATTTTTTCAGGTGTACCAACATAATTAATATTTTTTGATTACACTGTATATATTATACGTATCACTTAAGATTGGTCACTTTATATGAACGATAGGTTCTAATAATTGTAGAGAAGATTTTTATCTGAAACAAATTCATTATCTCCCATCACACGACAGTTTAAGTTTAGAGCAAAATAACGACAATGAGTTGGTACTTCATGAAAGTGTGAAGTTGGTAACACCAATTTTTCTCTTGTAATTTTCAGTCTTCAAACTGATTACAAAATTTCCATGTTTATCCAGGTGCACTAAAAACATTATTTGAGTACGTTCACAGTTGATATGACGATTCAAAATAGGAAATGATAAGTTAACACTAGACTGTCTACTTAAAAGCAAGATAATTTTTTAAAACACGTACAATTACCACTTAATAAGCGCAAGTTTGCGTTATCTTAGAATGGAACTAAATAAAGAGGAAAAAACATGCATTTCGTAAAGAAGATTATCAGGTCTCAATTATTGGTACCACATTGTATTCATATTACATCGTTTTGACCGATACCGTTTCTCTCTTATTACAGTAATTGTATAGTATGCTTTCTAGTGTTTTCGCTTTTACGATCTAGAACGTATCCGTACGAAATTTTTATTATGTTTTCTTTGTGGTTTAAAACGGTCGTCGATTTGTGGAGGGATTTGTAGAATTTAGAAAGGAAATTAGTATACAGAAACAGGTAAGATATTCAATTTTTTTGTTAAAGATAGAGCATTTTGTTAGTAAATTGAAACGCTGCCTCCTAGAAGAAAAAATAGGTTGATTTCACAAAAATATATTCATTTTTAATTCATTTAAACTAACAATTGCAACATAAGGCATGAAAAATTTCAACATCTTTACACAAATGAGAAATTCCACGTTTACAAATGAAGTTTTTTAAAGTTAAAAAATAAGTTCTCACTTTAAGCAATTTTAAAACAAAAAATTAAATAAAATTGGATTCAATTACTGCGCCATCTATGATCGACTAGCAAAACCTCTTTGCTATAGCGACATCTCTTCCTAATTGTTCAAACTGCTACGAGTTATTGATTCCTTGAATTCTCCCACTACCTGAACTCCACCATCTCCGGAATTAAAACCCTTCCGCTCATTCTTTTTGCGATCTTCTTAATGTGAAGTATAGTCGTTGTGATCGCACTTTGTTACACGTCGAGAAAAAGTGAAGTGAAATCCACGATAAACGTGCAAAAAAATACCTCTGCCTTTCGCATGTCCAACGAAATAGCAGCATCTCGCCCGATCTCTCGAGATTCACCGTAAAATATCCGTTGGTTTCGATTTGTTCAGCATGAAAATGAAGTTTTATAGGTTTTTAATATATCAGTTTACCATTAGAAGTCCTTTTTTGACTGTCGAAAAGTGTCAGTGTAAAATCTTTTAAGCCCGAGAACCGTTGAGAAACCTAAGACGATAAAGAAAAAGAGTGATCTAAGTGTGCGCTTTTTTGTATTCGTGAAAGTGAGGTTAAGGCTTTTACGGACTTAGTCACACGCCTTTTAACACGAATTTTGCTTACGTTTAAGCTGTTTTCCTCGCGTTCAAGGACTCGTTTCGCAATCTTGATACGTTGCTGCGCTGCACGTGCATCGTTTTTCCTCCTTTTCGGATTAACGCACTTTACATTTTCGGCGAAAATTTTGGACGTTCTAAAAACGTACTTCCTTCCATACTTGTCGCTATGTGCTCCAGTGAAAATAAAGCGACGCAGATTATAGTTCTTCATCAATATCACCATTTTGGGGCTGTAATCTCGGACAAGACGAAAGGCCTCTGCACCAATAAGTCGGGTCGCGAGATGGAATGCCGATTTCTGCGTCCCAGCATTGGCTACAGGGTCAAGAACGATCCAGGTGACTGACATATTGTCCACACCGTCCACGCCAGATACGATCGTTTGAGCGGCATTTGATATTGACACGTTTCAACTTGAAAATCTTAAGCGCGAAGGTAAGTCGTCTTTTCTCGCAGTTTGCGAAAGGAAGGATCGTGGTATGTTGCTGAACAAAAGGAATTCTTTCCGACGATGTCACAAGAAGTAGACGTGAACTTGTTCAAACCTGTTCTATTTGTGGCTACGCTGAGCGACTGGCTCTAAAATTGTGCACATACCATGTTATCTGTTCTTTTTGTGTGTGTAATAGGATATTATTTCATATTAAACGTGTCTATTTTAACAATTTTACTGCATACTTCTTATTTTGCAACATGTTACATTTTTTTTCTTTTGCAATTCTCAGGATGAAGTAATTCTTTTTTTATAGTGTTAAGGTCTTGTGCAGGTAAATATAACTTAAGTTTCAAGGTAGACTGCTAAAAATAAACTTGTCTTTATCACAGAATTGTTAGAAATGATTAGATTAAGATAGTGTGCGACGTTTCAACGAAGATTCCAAGAGATATAAATGCCTTAGAAGTTTAAATTCTTTTAATTGAGCCTTGACTTTTATCAGTACAGCTTGTAAATTGATCTAAATTCCTTTCTATAACAAGTTTTGATATCCGATTCGATATGAAGTCTTATTTCTTTGAAAAGATTATCCATATTGCATCAAATAAAAGATAAGATAACACAGTTTCTTTTACCGCAACAATTTTTATTATTGGTAATATTTTCCATTGGTAATAAATAATTTTGTTGGCAAAGAAAACGTAAACTTTCCCAATGAAATACGCCTACTATGATTAATCAATTTCCTGGAAAGGAAACGTTTTAAATCTAAATATTATTTCGAGCGGGAATCAAATGAATTTAGAATTTTGCTTTGGATAAACAAGCTGATGTATAGAAGTGAGAAGTTTTAGTACAGAATGGAGTTTTAAGAATTGGAAGTCTGCCAAAGTATTGAATCGTGGTGTTATTTACATGTTGGCAATAATTTTTTAGGAATATTTCCAATTTGCAATATTGTGCAATGATTTTTGACAAAAGGATTTCTTTTTATTGGCAACTAATGACTTTCTTTATCGATATTAGGGTTTATTCACTCCTGAATTAATTTTTTCTAAATTGTATATAATGTGTGGGTCAATTTTATTATGTTGATTTACAATTGAAAATATATTATTTTAAATAAGGATACTATTGTTAGAACATGTATATCAAATTTTTACAAGTCAATGCATATCCTCACTACAACCATCATTGAATTTCCAAAATTCAACTGGTGCATAATCTTATGCAGCAAATAAAAAAATTTGTGCGTATACTTATAATGAGTAATTTATGAAATTTTCTAATTTTTGTACATGACATCTTTTTGTGCTAATGTTGTGCCGTTCTTATTGGGGGCATTTTTATAGTAGATTGCTGTTACAAACATGTTTTTCTGAAAGAAGCTGATGACCCGATATATTTGTTTTGATAACCGCTAGACCAATTTTAGGTATTCTTCGAAGCAATTTTTTAAGACAGTCCGCGTCAATTGTTTTTTTTTTTTGTTAGATTGTCAATATCTAGCCCTTCGATCAAGCTCATCCCGCTCTTTGGGAGATAAATCCTAACTTTGAGGAAGCCAAACCATTTTAGTCCATTTCTTGCTGCATTCTCTTCTAAAACGTTTTTGACATATTCGAGCCGTACGTTTTGGGTAATTGTTTTGCTGGAACACAAACGGCTGACCAACAAGGTGACTTCTTGCTGTTGTTCTAGCAGAATAATCCCAAACCATAACACTGCCACATCCGTCTGGTCGTCGACGAACAAAAACTCTCTGTCGTATACAAAATAACTGAAATTTGGACTCGTCAGCCCATAAGACTACGTTCCAATCATCCCGTGATCAGTTTGCATGCTCCCTTGGCCATGTTAATCGTTTCTCTTTATGCACAAGTTTTACAAACGGTTTTTTTGCGGCCGATGCGTCCCCTTAAATTTACCGCCAATAATCGCCTCATGACGGTGGTTACAGAAACATCGTTCGTCGGTATTAACGCGTGTTACGATATCCGGTACCGTTAGACGTCGATCTTGTTTCGAAGTGGTTAAATCTATCTTCAGCTCCAGAAATGACCCGTGGCCGCCCACTTTGTCTTCTATCAAAATTTTGTCCTCTCTTCTCTTGCACGTATGCCTCAGTTGTATTATTTCAAAGCAATTATACCTTGCTTCCAAACTTATAGATGTTAGTGTACATATATTATAATATAGAGAATAACAATGGGCTCAATACGCATCCCTGTTTTAATTCAATTTGCGATTCGAATTCAGCTGATTCTGCATTGGAAGTTCTCACCTTATTCTTATTGCTTTTATACAATGCCTTAATCATCTCTATCATTCCTTTCTCTAAACCTCCCCTTTCCAGGCTCTACCATACATCTTCTCTTCTTACCCTATCAAAAGCTTTTTTAAGATCTATAAAACATACATGTATTTCCTTTCCTTACCCTATCAATTTTTCTCCTAATTGTCTGATTACAAATATTAAGTCCTGGGTGGTTCTTTCTTTTCTAAATCCATGTTGAGTATCTTCTAGTGTTGTTTCCAGTTTCTCTCGGAGTCTTTTTTCTAATATTCATGTCAATACTTTTCCTGGGATGCTAGTTAATGTTATTCCTCTATAGTTTGAGCATTCCTTAGAGTCTCCCTTTTTGTATATGGGCTTAATTATTCCCATATTCCATTCCTTAGGTATTTCTTTTTTTATTATAATGTAGTTTAAGAGGTCAAGTAGTTCTTCGTTACTTTTGTCTCCCATATATTTTATCATTTCAGCTGTGATTCCATCCTCCCCGGCCGCCTTTCCTAGTTTTAGTTTGCTAACTGCTTCTCTGACTTCTTCGTCGCTTATTGGTGTGATACGTTCATCGTCGTTTTTTGTTTTATGCTCTTTTTCTCTTATGTATCCGTCTTGTTTTATTTTTGTGAGTTCTTCAAAATACTGTTTCCATCTTTCTATTATCTCTTTTCCCTCAGTTAGTATATTTCCTTTGTCATCCTTTATATTTTTCAATATCGGCGCCTTCTTCTGTCTCAATTGTTTTATTGTTCCGTAGAATAATTTTTAGTTTTCTCTATAGTTATCTCTCAGTTTTATTCCGAACTCTCTCCAAGAATTTTCTTTGGCCTTCTTGATACTCTCTTTAGCTTCTTTTCTTGCCATTTTGTACATATTGTAAATAATCCTCCTCTTTCCTGGTATGCATATATCTGATCCATTTATTTTTCTTATCTTTCACTTTGAGTTGTATTTCTGCTGTCCACTATTTGCTTCTTTTTGTGTACGTATTTGCTATTTTTGTTACAACCAACACGGTGGAATTTTTGAAGCATTGATTTCACTAGCTCTTTGTAATTGGAGCCTTTTTTGCACCACAGTGGATGAAGTCCAGAAATTTGGATCTGTCATTAAAGTTCTAATTTGAGGTCCAGCTTTAATTATTTTATTTTTCTCGTAACTTAGTCGTGGAAATTATTATTATTATTATTATCAGGTATTATAAACCCTATTCATGAATTTTATACTTGTATTTGTAAGTTATCGCATTGGAAACATACAAAAGCTTAAATTTATAAGGTTAACGTCTTGTAGAGCTAGTTAAGCAGTTTACTTTTTCTAATGTAGTCTTTTATTCGTTTGAGATTCTCTGGTCTAAAGTGCAATCTTTTATCGACAGTCTTTGTTAAAACATTACTCATTCTCAGTTTATTTTTCTTAATAATCGTGCTGCTGCAAAGAAATCATTATTCACAGAGATAATCACTTTTTAGTCGTAATAAAAGTACGACAGTAATGTTTGCATACATTCCAACAATTCTATTGTAAATCTTTTTTATAGCTATTTGTTTCCGATAGCAGCACGTATGACATGTTTGTCTTATTAATTAAAAAAAGTAATATATTTCTTGACGTCATTTTGTTCAATGGGAATATTTTTTTTAATAACGTATTAAACACTCCACGTCTAATGTAAGTGAGTCTAGTGAGTTGCGTAACATCTTTATAATTGAAAAATTAGTCCGAATTAGGCGTCTGTGATCTTGATGAATTGAAATTTCTTCTACCGCTATCATTCTAGATTAGATAGCCTCATAACAACTTATTACTTTTGATGGTGCTTATAATGACGTATTTATAACCTTCTCCGTGATGATGCACACTTAAAAATTTAGACGTTTAATAATTCTGTTTGAGGACGTTTGATTTCGCTTTCAAGAATCTATTGCGTCACTTCTTAGTATAGGTTAATTGTTTAAGTATTCAAATAGATGATTCAAAATGCAAAGCGTGTATTCTGTACCAAGAATTTCCCCAGTTTCTGTGGTGATTAAGGCCTTGAATGACATCTTATTATTTCTGGTAACATTTTCTCCTTATCCCTTTATCTATTTCGCTTGAAACGCTTTCCGTGTACTTAATTTAGTTATACAGGGGAATACCATTCTTTCAGAACGAGATAAGTGATTAAAAATTGTCAATCTTAGTCAGTTGTGAGAAGTTTACCTTGGGAGTTAGAATTGACTTAATTGTGCTTACGTAATCTTACCGTTAAAGCATTGTTTAGATCTTGGGTTACCTGTTTAATTGCAGTGCATTTTTTTCTGTGCTTTTTCGCTTATTCTATCTTTCCATCCTTTATTATATTTCCTTCTTTTGTTTTCGACAGTCACGTTTGAGACACTCCTTTTGTTATAAAATCGGTTTCGTGGAATTAATCAGATCTAGATAGTTAAAGTGATTTGTTCTTTTAAATATCTGTGGCGCCCGTCCGGTGAGACAAGCGTCGTGGGTTCGAATCCTATCGCACTTAGTAAAAACCAAGGAATTTATCATTTGAAACTAACGGGAATTATGTAT
The DNA here is from genome assembly GCA_023509865.1 of Trypoxylus dichotomus. NCBI lineage: Eukaryota > Metazoa > Arthropoda > Insecta > Coleoptera > Scarabaeidae > Trypoxylus > Trypoxylus dichotomus. The sequence continues at coordinate 30,526,542 of CM042082.1, read as the reverse complement.
ATATTTTGCTTAATTCTTTTCGCCAGCCGACAGACATCACCAAATTATATTAATTGATGCATATGTTGTAGACTTTCGCGGTTGTTGTTTTTTTTTATTATTAAATAATTGGGTTACTGGGGTTGTGAGAAGAATGATTGTGTTCGTTCTAGGTCTATTGATTTTGAACGAAGATCGGAGAGATACTCCATTTCCTCGTCATCTTGTTTGATAGATCGGTGTTTTTTTTAAATTTTATTTGTGGATCCAGTGTGCGTGTATATCTCCTATGGTTTCTTTCTTTTTGTTTTATGTAACGTTACGCCTTTTTCCTAAGTTGTCCAACAATGAAAGCCATAATTACATTATATTTCCATAAACTTTTATCTGCGTCAGCTTTAAATTATAAAAAAAAAACTATCAATTGCACACAGATAGTACCTTCTAAATCTCAAAAGTTAACCATTTCCGAAATGAAAAAGATGCAGTAAAATTGTTCACGCAATATTGTACGGAAAAACGCGAAAATTTCATTAATCTATTTCTTTTTCAGGCAAGGCAAACTTGATGTCCAAAATCTGCTAAGTAAAATCTTGATGAAATCTAGCAGGCAACCTAGAAAAAGTGAAATGATATAGTTGTGTCGTCATTCACATACTGAAAGGGATCGGTGATTGTTTGGGGGAGGTGTGAAAAAAAAAAGAAGACATTGACAATAAGTACAGAGACGTCCAAAATTCGAGAGACAGTTCGGAAGAATAATTGTAAATAGGATTGTTTGTATGCGTGATATGTACATTCATCATTGTTAATAAGGGTAGTGTTAAATTAAAGAAGAAAGAAGAAAATAATTTTTAATACGAAAAAGATATTTTTTTGAGGGGGGGAACAATAAAAGTTATACTAATAATAACAAATCTAAAAGTATAAATTAATTAAGTATTTAATATATACAAGTTAATTTATTGTGAGAAAAAGAATAGTGTTTTTTTTTTCAAATAATTTTTTTTAATATTTTATACGTATTATATATTTTATTAGTGAATTTATGGTTTATATATTACTTTGTATTGAATAAGCATCAGAGATGTCGCTATTAAAGAGTTGTTGGTCTGGATTGTGTTTCCGTAAAGAGCTCAGTATGGAGGAAAGGGAGCAGGTGGAACAGGAGGCTGGTCTTCTAAGAGGTGCCTATCATTTAAAATTTTACAATTTTAACGCGTTAAAAATTTTTGATATTAAAAGAGATCAAGAGATGGCTCTGACAATTTGATTTGGTTGAAAATTAAAATTAGTTAGTATTTTTAGACGCCCAAATATCGTATTTCAAACTCAAAATACACAAAATTGCGTAACTTTTGCCTATAATTCGCTGCTAAATATTCCGGAAATGTCAAAAATAATCAGTTTTCTCCTCGACGGTATTACAATTATTGATTTTGAAATAAATTTTCGTGCCAAATAATATTTAGCCTACAATAAGTCTATTCGCAACTTTTGGACAACAGTGTATATACACCGAAATTTTACGCCAAAAATTGTTTCCCGGGAATTTTTTTTTTTTTTTCGTTACATTAATTTTACATCTACACTTCATCATTTTCAACGTAAACAAATCAATTTGCGCTGGTAAATTCAAAAATTTGTCAAACCCCGTTCGCACGAGTCGGAATTGCGTTAATTTCACATTTTGCGCTACTCGCACTCCATAAAACCTACTTCGCGCTAATACGATTTTGCGTAAAACATTAAATTTCGGGCCTTCTAATTTTCAACGGTTTTTTTTTCGAAATCTTTTAGACGTCCCGCCTCATCGTAGGTTTACGATGCGTCTCAACGCAGGGATGGATGACGAGATGGACGTCTGCGGCTACCGGAGGAGCCTGTTGAAGATGTCGGTGACCTATTTTGTGATTATCGTGACAGCTGGTCTGTTGCGGCTGGTTTTTCATTGGATGCCGCACTGGTTCCTCAAGGCCACCTCGAAACAATGTGATGTTAACCGCGCACAGTATTTATTAATAACGGTAAATCTTTGCGCGAAGGTATTAATGTTAAGTGAATGATATCTTTTCTTATTCGGCTTATACAGGAGCTTTACGATGAAAAGCACAAGATATACCACGTTAAACCGTTGAAAGTATTAACTTCGGACGATATACAGAAGATGAAGGAGAAGGAGAATTTAATCAGGCGCGAAAGCGTTGAAGATATTCCTTTCACCGCCTTGTCGGTGCATTTTGGTAACGGAATCTTTACCGAAATCGAGAGGTTGATGTTGTTCTCGTGTAAAAAGGTTACTTATTTTTGGCACCCGCAAAAGAAGGAGTTTGTTAAATTGATGGGGTTCGACCAAGACGTTAGCAGCGATATTTTGCATAGCAACAAGAAGGGATTAACAAAAGATGAGCAATTTATGAGGTAATTTTGACAACTGTAAAATGTCAAAGTCACTATTAATTCGGTTTTTATTCCGATAGGCGAGCGGTATATGGTCCCAATGAGATATTGGTGAAAGAATCTTCGATAATCACTCTCCTTTTTCTTGAAGTACTTAATCCGTTCTACGTATTTCAATTGTTTAGTTTTGTACTGTGGTTCGTTGATAATTACTATTACTACGCGGCGGCCATCTTGGCGATGTCCATGTTCGGAATTACCATGACAGTTATACAGACTAGAAGGGTAAATCTCCACTTCTCGGAAAAAAATTAAATTACATCTTTTGTTTCTATAGAACCAACGCAATCTCAAATCTACCGTACAAAGCTCGGATGTCTGTAAAGTCCTTCGCCCGGTAGACAGGGTTCCTGAAGATGGTAGCGGTGAAATCCTTTGCGAAACTGAATTAATCTCAACAGAATGTCTGGTTCCCGGCGACATCTTGGAAATACCAGCTAACGGCTGCATGATGCAGTGTGACGCGTTACTATTGACAGGGAATTGCATATTAAATGAATCTATGTTAACCGGTATGCGTATACTTTCTTCTTATTCAAAGCTAATGAATCTTTTAACCTCCAGCTTTGTTAAAGGTGAATCAGTTCCTGTCACGAAGACACCATTTCCGCAGATACCCGATTTATATTACGATCCCAAGGAACACGCTAGGCACACCTTATTTTGCGGCACCAACGTAATACAAACTCGATATTTTGGAGGGGAGAAGGTGCTAGCTGTAGTCATTCGAACTGGATTTTCAACAGCTAAAGGTACTGCTTCTAATATTCATCTAGGAGCGATATAATCTATAACTTTATTTTGTCCCAAGGCGGCTTGGTTCGAAGTATACTGTACCCGCCTCCAGTTGACTTTAGGTTTGAAAAGGATTCCTACAGATTCGTCGCTTTACTAGCCTTCATAGCCCTCTTTGGATTTGTCTACACCGTAGTGACGAAGGTAAGTCGTTTTGGTTAACTCATTTGTTTCGATCGGGGTACTTACAACGTATTCCTCGAACAAATCTAGGTCTTAAGAGGCGTTTCACCAAGTGACATCGTCCTAGAATCCCTCGACTTGATAACCATAGTCGTACCCCCAGCACTTCCAGCAGCCATGACAGTTGGAAGATTCTACGCCCAGAATCGACTCAGAAAAAATCAAATCTTTTGCATTTCGCCGAGATCCATCAATGTTTCCGGGTCGATAGATTGTGTTTGCTTCGATAAGGTACTAAAATAAACAAATCGGCGTCCCCCACCACAATTTTAATCGTAATTCATTTTAGACCGGTACTCTAACCGAAGACGGCCTAGATTTACTTTGCGTAGTTCCTGTTGAGGGGAAGAAATTCCAAAACCCAGTTAATAACGTAGAAACTTTACCATACGATGTTTTTCTTTGTGGATTGGTGTCTTGTCATTCGTTAACTGTGATAAATAAGCAAATAACAGGAGATCCGCTAGATTTAAAGGTGAGTGTAGAGATTGCAAGTCAGAAAAGGATAAGGAAGACGTTTTTGTAATGAGTAACGGCTGTGAAAGCCTATTATTGGTTAAAATACTGTAGTAATACTGTAACTAGAGTGAGAGCCGTGAAAGCCTTTTGTCGTAAGTAATATCGCAACTAAAACGTCTGAGATAGTTAAAAGGGAATTAGTGAATCGGAAGAATAGTTTTTGCAATCGACAAGGGCCGGGAAAGCCTGTTGTCATAAGTAATACTGTTAGCTAAATCCTTAACTTTATTAAAAAGCAATTATTACGTGAGAGAAACATTTTTGCAATTGACAATAGACATCAAAGTCGGTTGTCATAAATATCATGAAATGGAATCTCTGGTTTAACTAATAAGGTAACTATTACATCCGAAAAACTATTTGTATAATCACCAAGGTTTGTGAAAGTTTGTTACTATAAGTAATACCTTAGCTAAGGGGCAATTAATATATAAAAAAGACGATTTTTACAATCGACGAGGGTCGTGAAAGCCTGTTGTTGCACTACATTAAAAGGATGATTTTCCCAATCGTGTAAACCTGCCGTCATTTCAAAATATCTCTTTATTCTTAACAAATAACATCCTTTAAAACCTGTGTCCAATTCCAGATGTTCGAAAGCACCAAATGGACCATCGAGGAAACCGACATATCAGACAACTCCAAATTCAACATGATCTTCCCTACAGTCTTCAAACCGCCCAAAAATCACATCAAATCTAACCTCAATCTCAACGAGACCGACTTCATTGACGATTCTAACTACGAAATCGGTATGATTCGGGAATTTCCGTTCTCCAGCAGCCTCCAAAGGATGGGCGTCATCATCCGTAAGCTCGGAGGCCAGCACTTCGAATATTATTGCAAGGGATCTCCGGAGATGGTATTAAATTTCGTCGATCCGGACACGATACCGGACAACTTCCACGACATCCTCGAAAGCTACACTCAGGAAGGTTACAGGGTCATAGCTCTGGCGCATAAGGAATTGCGACTGTCGTATTTGAAAGTGCAAAAGGTCCAGAGGGAAGTGATCGAGAAGGATTTGAAGTTTATGGGATTGATAGTTTTGGAGAATAGACTCAAGACCGATACGACGCCTTGTATCAAGATTCTTAACGACGCTAGTATCAAGGTAGTCATGGTAACCGGAGATAATATGCTTACGGCGCTTAGTGTTGCGAGGGATTGCGGTATCGTAGCACAGGGACAAAGCGTGATAGCAGTAAACTGCGATCTAGAAACGAACTCAGTACCTAAATTGTATTTTACACTGACCACTGCCAAAGGATCGAATTTAGTCAATAAAGATCTAAGTCTACTATCGAATTCAGCCAGTATTGCGAGTTTAGATACAATAGAATCGCAGATCGTCACTAATAACGTGCAGAATGACTCACAAAATCGTCCGCAGAGCTTCTACAATAACTACAGGTAAGTTCTGAAATCCAAGAATAAAATGAACTATGAATTTTGCATACCCTTTTTATATTTATAGATTCGCTCTAACTGGAAAGGCGTGGTCTGTGGTTAGGCATCATTACCCCGAACTAGTACCTAGATTAGTCACTAGAGGGAGCGTTTTCGCTAGGATGTCCCCGGATCAGAAGCAGCAATTGATACAAGAGCTGCAGAGTTTGGGTTATTATGTCGGTTAGTATTTTCCCATTTTAATAGGAATTTGAGGAATCAGTTTGACTTTTCTAACATTAACATTTATTACTTAATGAAAATTTAGTCTAATAAACAATATCATTCACAAAAACAAAAGGTATTGGTCCCAAAATAGATCTTTGCGGGACACTCAACTCTCCTGATAGAATTGGATTAAAAATAAACTGAACAGTGCTATATTTTGCTTTAGAAGTTTAGAATTATATATTTTTGAAGAAAAAAGCCAAATAGAAAGCTGGAAGTCATTCGGCTACGTAAATTTTCTATTTTATGTCCATAAAACCTTGTTCGTACGGACCTGAAAATAGCGTAAAATCTTGTACGTAAAAGTTATCTGAAATGCGGATTAACTTAAGAATTTGGATTTGTAATTCTATTTGAAATAGCACTAAGGTTTGAAGCTACCCTAATTCGATTGCAAGATTGAACCGAACTTTTCTGTAAATTTTATCACATCAAATTTGTGTTCCCAACACTTGCGATTTATGTACATTTACCTATTTTTGTGCACATAAACCTACAAATTGTGTAAATTTCCTTTTTTTGACGCAATTCAGGTGAGGTAGACTTTTGACATTGTTTTTTTTTCACTTGCAGCGTTGATCTTTTACCTTTTCCATAGAAATTTTGAACTGTCATATATTACAAAACGAGAGAAACAAATTTCTGAACACACCCAAGTAATAGTTATTTGTTATTGCCCGAAAGCAAGGCGAAATCACGCCACACAACATTCCCTTTTTGCTGCAAATTGTCAAAGGTTTTAATACCCTTAACATTGTTTATATCACGTTTATGTTTCGGCAGTTTTGTTCATAGCTATTTTGCGGTATAGATTAGTTCTTCTTAAACCTTTGATTTAAAAATTAATAGATTTCACAAATTTATAGGTTGTAATTTGGGCTGGGGGTCTAGTCCGAATTTTGTCTTTCTCTTTTTGGAATAAACTATAGAAACTAAAAAAAAGCAAACATTAATTACATAACACCTAGTTTCCATAAGAACGCTTGCGTAAATTTCTTATTTTGCGCCGATAAAACCTTGTTCGCGCGAACACGAAATTACATAACAGCTATAATGTAAAAATATTCAAATTGTGAATTTTTAACGCTAACTAACGGTTGTGGCACCCCCAATTAGATTAAGAGGTTGAAGATATTTTTTTTAAGTCCAAAACACATCCATCCAAATCTAAAAATTACGTAAATTTAGGCGAGGTAAACTTTTTGACTCGCGATACTACTTCATTTTCCTTTTACAAAATAAAAGAAATAACATTTTAACGCATAAAAGCTTGTTTCACGATTTTTTAACGTTTCCTTTACTTCCAACTATATTTGGAATAGGACTAACATTTGCGGTACCTTTAACTAAATAGTGGCATTGAAAAAAATATCCTCTCCTGGAGACGCTTAGATTTTTACCATATAAAACTTAGTTCTCAAGCCTGCGATATGTACAAGTTTATGCATTTTTGCGTCGGTGCAAATCTAAAGGTTACGTAAATTCTCTTTTTTGCCAAATTCAGGTGTATTTTTGATTTTTTTTTTCACTGTTACTTTCTTTCTTATGAACATATTATTGCATAAAATCTGATTTCGAATTTTCGTAATTTTTTTTCTTTCATTTGCAGCTATGTGCGGAGATGGCGCTAACGATTGCGGAGCTCTCAAAGCTGCCCACACCGGCATCTCACTATCGGACGCAGAATCTTCGGTCGCCAGTCCGTTCACGTCGAAGAATCCCAACATCACGTGCGTCCTGAACGTGATACGGGAAGGGAGGGCCGCGCTAGTGACGTCATTCGGCATATTCAAGTACATGGCCGCGTACAGTCTCTGTCAGTTCATTTCCGTTATGATTTTGTATAGTATAGAGTCGAATTTGACCGATATAGAATTTCTTTACATAGATCTCTTTATAATTTCGATCTTCGCATTCTTCTTCGGAAGGACGGAGGCCTACGAGGGGAAGCTGGTGTCGGAAACGCCTCTTAATAGTCTAATTAGTTTTACGCCGGTGTTATCTCTCCTCCTCCAGCTGATCTTGGTGGTTTTCTTTCAAGTGTTGAGTTTCGAGCATTTGAAATTGCAAGATTGGTACGTTCCGTTTAATGTATCGGAAGATGCTCATAAGGATGACGTGGGGTGTTATGAGAATTACGCGATTTTCACCATTTCGAGTTTTCAGTATATCATATTGGCTATCGTTTTTAGTAAGGGCAAACCTTATCGGAAGAGCATCTTCACTAACTACGGCTTAATTGTCGCGACTATAGGCGTGACGGCGTTCTCGGTGTTCTTGGCGTTTTGCCCCGTTCCGTTTCTAGCGGAGCAATTCGAGCTGATAATCCCCGAGGACGTCGTATTTCGACTATTCTTGATGTCGTACGCTTTCGTGAATTTCGTACTTAGTTTGTTGGTCGAGATCTTCATCGTCGATTATTTGGTGTTTAAGAAGTTGCGCTTTAAGTTCCATAAAATCGAGAAATCCAAACGGAAATATCTCGTCATCGAAAGAGACATGGATAGGGACGCGAAATGGCCGATCCTGACGTCTAATTATCGTTCGGCCGCCTCACCTTTGACTCCGACGCCTCAGATCCCGGCCGAAATCGTTATCGAAACGGAAAAACCCGATCCGAGTTTCGTGCTAAAAAGTTTGCTTCAAGATTCCGATACGTTAAGCGTGGATTTCTCGAATAAGGTAAGCGATACGTCCAATCAAACAACACCTTATCACTTGGCGAATCAATTATACGATACGCCGGATTTCAGCAGCGAATATAATACGCCGAGCCGCTTTTCCAGCCAAACCGAGGACGCGTTTTTGACCACTAGCGACCTCCTTAGCGATCTCAACAATCATCACCACCCGCAACATCATCACCACCACCATCATCGTACCTTACCGAAATTCGCGTCGCTGAACGAACGACGATTACCGTTAGGTTTTAACGGTTATCGTGGTTCGCCGATGCGTTCGAAAAGTCACACCAACTCGCCGTTCCACACCGAGAAAATCGTTCCGGTCATCTCGAGCAGTGCTCAGGAGATGAGCGTCGGCGAACGCGCTAGGAATCCGTTCTTACAGCCGCCGTCGCTTGTTAAAAACGGTGATTTGAACGCGCAGTCGCTATCGTTGAACGGTTTAGATTCGCTGAACGCGTCTTCTTTGAACGCGTTCGGGCGTATGCCGCCGGTGAACGCGTCTATGCCGGATCCGGGGAAAATAGAAAATAACCATTTAGAGTTAGACGATTTCGTGGAAAAAAGGTGAGATTTGCTTAAGATGATCCGTATTCATGTTTCTTTCCTCGATCTAGGATTGTATGTCCTTTGGCGTAGCTGACACAGAGAGTGGGATCTGCTTAGTACGATTTCTTATAGATATATGTATGTAAGGATAACAAAATGTATTGTTTGAGAAAAAAAAAGCAAAAACAAATGCAACTAAAACAAAATAAATTGGTAATAAATGGATTTCCTTTTCTAATTTTTTTGTGGTAATAAAGTTTATAGATGGTATTTCAACATCTTTGTTTCATTTACACTCCCTAAAACATTAAAAGAACCTTAGTTCACAATGACATTGACATGTGTGAAAGTGACAACTTGAGGTAAAGTATTGGTCAGAATTATAGCAACAGTGCTAAAAGTAACATGAATTCACTATACTGGAACATTACCAATAAAAAAACGTTGCCTAAATTATCCAATATATTTGTTCTGCGACAGAGAGCTACTCGAACATGAAATACAAATAATTGAGAAACACTCAACTATTTCTTTCGAGAAATAATTTATTTGATTGGACAAAATTATAGCAACATACACACAAAACAGAAAGAATTTACTTCAGCTAACAATGTAACAAAGAAACTTAATGTTGCCAAGTACCCTTTAACCTTAATTACCTCTGCACATCTACGGAGTATAGATATTAAAAGTTTAGTATTACGTCATTATCAACGAGAGCGACCTGAAATGTTTCCGGAATCGGCAAGAGATGGCGCACGAAGTTGAAGTGGAATCAACAGCTGTTTAAGAGTGTGTTTTGTGTAGCAAGTCAGACGGTTTCGCAAAAACGGATAAAATGGAATTTCGTGCAGTGATAAAACACTTATGGATGGCTTGGAAAACGGCCACGGAAATTTTGCTAGAGGTTCATGACGCATGACTCCATCATTTTCGACAATAAGCTTCTGGGTGAGCGAGTTCAAACGTGGCCGCGCAGGCAGAAGTGACGAACCACGCAGTGGACGTCCAAAAACCACTACCAACGATGAAATGGTCAACAAGATTCATGATGTCGTGTTAGCCGATCGCCGAGTGAAAGAGATAGCAGAGACAGCAGGCATCTCAGAAAAACGCGTTGACCAGATCCTACACGAAATTTTGGGAATGAAAAAGCTTTCGGCGCGATGGATACCGCGTGTGCTCACACCGGAGCAAAAAACGAAATCGGGTGACCGTTTCGGAGTGTCTGGCCAAGGGATTTCTTCGTGCGTTTCGTAACCGTGAATGAGACTTGGATCCACCACTACATACCGGAAACCAAGGAACAGACGAAGCAGTGGAATTTTCCGAGTGAATTTGCTCCAATGAAAGCAAAGACCGTTTCATGAGGCACGAAGGTCATGACAACCATTTTTTAGGATTCCCAAGGTGTGATCCTCATCGAGTATCTGTAGAAGGGAAGGACGATCACGAGGCAATACTACAGCGATTTATTGACTCTATTCGATGCAGTATTGAAGGAAAAGTGGCGTCGTTTGCAGCGGAAAAGTGCTTTTCTACCACGACAATGTACCGGCTCATTCACCCCGCATCATTGTGTCCAAATCGAATGAGTTACGCTACGAATTAGCCTCTCGTCCTCTATATTCACCGGACCTTGTCCCCATTATTACTTAGTCTCAATACTTTTAAAGTAGTTTTAATAAATTTACGACAATTTAAGGTTCCAAAACAAGATATAAACCGTTAATTACAAAAACTGTAGACATAGGTACAGTAAAAGAAAAAAAAACTGCTAATTGATTAATTGTTTATTTCTAATTGTTCATCTTTACTAAATTTCACTAACAGCATTTGAATATTTTTGCTTTATTTAGTCTGCGACAGAAGCATACAACACTACATAAATTTTAAAAAAAATTATTGTTTAGTAAAGTAGAAGAAGCGTTCTTGACTCAGTGTGAGATCATAAGAAAACGGGACTAATCCCACAATATCTAAGACAATTTATTAAGTTCAGCTACCGGTTTCGTGCACATCATCACGCCAAGACACTCCAGAGTTAAAACAGGTGCAAAAAAAGCAGCAAAAGCACACGGCAGCAAAATACATTTTTAAAAGAGACATTAAAATTCTAAAAGGGACACACACTACAAATTAAAATGCCAAAAGGTGTTTTATGTACACTCCTTAAAAGCATCAAAAGAAACCTTACCTTGAGATGACATTGACATATGTCAAACTGACACCTTGATTTATGTCAGACTTTTTACATAACCTCAATATTTTGAGTAGCTAATTTTTAATAAATTAGTACAATTTGGACAAATCTTTAATTACAAAAACTGTATTGATATAACTCAAGCAAGAGAGAAAAAATAAGTCACAACCGCAATTGGCGGAAAGAGAAGGAGTGATATGTTTTATATTTTAAGATTAATTTCTAATGGTTTTGTTGTAATAAACTTTACCCAGGTTTAAATATTTTTGTCTTATTTATATTCCCAAGAACATCAAAACAATCTGACCTCATTATGACGTTGACATCTGTTATTTGTGACAACTGACAGATTTGTGTTAAAATCATTACGTAACCTCGAAATTTTAAAGCAAACTATTTTTTAACTTACTCGGCACGACGTGAGGTTTAAAATCAAGTAGAGAATTTTTTTTAATTACAAGTATGTATTTTTAAATCAAAAATATCAAAGCAACCCCATCTCATACTAATGACATACGTCAAAGTGACAGTTGACAGATTTATGTAAAAGTAACTACATAACCTAAAAATTTAGGATTTTTTTAATGGATACAATTTATGTTATTCCAAATTTTTCATCGAATTCCTCATCCGTTATCTTCTTTTTCTTTAACTTCTTTAACAAAGCAATATCTTTAGATAACTCATCCATATCTTCTTGAGATATCTTTTCTAAAATTCCCAAAAAAAAAAAAATAACCTTCAACATATAAGACAATACAGAACTATACCTTTTCGTTTCTTCTTCTTTACAGGCTCATCGGAAGCAGCTTTCGCTTCCTTACTTCTCTTCCGTTTCAACCTTTTATCTTTCCTTTCTTCTTTCTTATGCTTCGACTTCGACCATGGTTCAGTAGATTTCATGCTTAACTTATTCTTTTTCTTCTGGTGTGGCCAAACTCCTACCGAAATCAATTCAAATGTTGCAATTCAACGTAAACTCTCAATACACTAACTATTTACCTGTACGTTGATACTGCTTAAGTTTTAGCTGTCTCGCAGATTCCCTATGCTTATCTCTATAGGGTATCGAATTGAAATCGAAATCTTCAATAATTGGAAAATCGGATACATCTCTGTTTTTCAATTCAGGCATTTTAGGGAGTTGTAATAACCCGTAGGTGGCAGCCATTGCTCCTATACATAGATCCTGGATGTTAAATAGAAGAATTAACTATTTTTTCGTGGGAAAAATATTATTTCGTACTACCTTTATTCGAAGTAATAAAGAACATTCATGCTTCGAATAGGCTCGTATATGTGACACAAATGCTCGGGTAGCTTTTTCCATTAAAGCACGATCGCTTAATTGCATCATTCTTAATATCGCTATAACTTTTTTGATCTAAAGCAATATTTTTGTAATTAAAATTGTTTTTAAAACAAAATTAATTCGAAAAATACCTCTTCTTCCTTGCAAGGATCTTCCTTTTGTATCAACTGCACTTTCTGATTTTTCTCGATGAAGGTAACGTATGTTTCTTCGGATTCTAAGAGCATAATCAAAGCTGATCCGTCATGACCTTGTCTTGCAGTACGGCCAACACGATGAACAAAAGAACTGGCATTAGACGGTGGTTCCCATTGAATAACCCAATCGACCTGTTCAAAGATACATTTTTATATGCTTCACATACACTATTACCTTTTTAATTACTTCGGGTATATCTATTCCTCTAGCCATTACGTCGGTACACAGTAGTAAACCTTCTCTTAACTTACGGAATTTCTCTAATACCTTATGCCGTCTTTCCTTCATCTTACCATGTAACGCGAACATTGGCAGTTTTATAGGTTCAGGTAATACGAACGAAAATATGGAGGACCAATAATCAACACAAGCACATGTTGGAAAGAATATTATCGCTTTCTTAACGGATTCTTGTTCAAGGAATGATAATAAAGTTGTTAATTTGCCTAAAACACAAATTTAGTTAGCAAAAAAGTTAAAGCGAACTTTACAGAACATCGCTTACCATTATTTCTCACAACAATATAATAATTCTGCAACAAAACTGGTGTACTTTGAGTTGCTTTCTCAATAACATTAATGAAAAAGGGATTACGAAGTCCGGCTCGAGCCAAAGCCTCAACTTCCTTAGTTTGTGTCGCAGAAAATAAACCCGTCCTTCTTTGTTTAGGCAAGTAACTTAAAATCGTATCCAAAGCACTTCGAAAGCCTAAATCCAACAAACGATCTGCTTCATCTAAGATTAATACCTCCTGAAATGTAAAGTAAATAAAAGCTGCAATAGAACTATGTGCAAGTTGACTTACAAGTTTCTTAACAGCTAACGGTAAGTTTATGCTCTGCTTTTTACTTAGTAAATCTTCTAATCGACCTGGTGTACAAATAATTATATTACCACCATTCTTAGCAAAATTATTGATGTCGTCATCAACGTTATTGCCTCCAATAAATAAAATTTCACTTATTCCCTGAAAGCCAATCAATTCTGTATAGTTTTTTTCATCTTCATTGGCACAATAACTTACCTGGATATGCTTTAATAACTGTTTTAAGACATCGTAAGTTTGCAAAGCCAAATCTCTAGTTGGTGATATAACAATTGCTCCGACTTCTTGTTTCTTCCAAGGTTCGTTACGAGACCTTCGCAATAATATCTCCAGTAGTGGTATTAAGAACGCCAAAGTCTTTCCGGAACCTAAGCAAATGGTATTTAATCACCCTATCGTGGAAGTACGGGTAGTTATTTACCTGTAACTGCCTGAACTGTGACATCTTTCATATTTAATAATAACGGGATGGTGGCTGATTGAACCGGTGTTGTCGTTTCGAAACCTAATGAAGCAATACCTTGCCTCACGTTTTTGGAAAGGGGTACACCAATATGATCCCATTTCTTACGCGTTTTACTCATTCTCTCAAAATTCACGTGTAATACTGAAGCAGAAGATGATATTCAATTTAAACTAACTACTTACGGAATTTAAAAGGTAAATTGTTTCGTTTTTTATAATGATATTTCGTTTCAATTTGAAAGTTATATAGGGTTAGAATTTACTCATAGAAAAACTAAATTGCTTTATGCTTCAGCTCTAGTTGTACTTTTTGCCACGATAGCGCGTTAGACTACTGCTACAAACGACAACTACTAATGAAACTAATTCAAAGCAAATTCTACCAATAGAAAATTTAGGCGGCAATTTTAAATAAATATAATCTATAAATTGCAGAAAAAACAATTTTTTTTCTTCAGTAATGGCTTATATTTGTATGTATACAAATCTAAAGGAATATAATTTTAATATTATACACATTTAATCTTACAAGATATATAAATGCATTTATAAATACATTTGCTTCTACCTCAACAATTCTAATTAAAAAATTTCTTTAAAATCATTAACCCTACTAAAGATAAAACACTAAACCAAAGCAGCTTTTCTCCATCGGGCATCTCATTTAAATTAATAGTGTTAGCTATGGGTGTCGGATTATCTTGTACTACAGAAGGTTGAGGAACAGAAACCGTCTGCTTATTGATCGCATACATTAATTGCTGATGATTCTGCATGATTGTACTTATCATTTTCTCGCTCTTCTTTTGATTCTCTTGGATACTCTGAAGCAACGGCGTAGACAAATTAAGCCTAAGCTTTTGAGGATCTGCCGCAATTTCTGCTAATTTCTCTTCGATAAATTGTTTTAAATCATTCTTTCTAAGCGCAGAGTACATAAACGCTAGAAAAGTACCTGTTATGCTCAGGATTAAGCCGAAATACTTCGTATATTCTAACTGCGATCTTTGTTTTTCATGTGAATCACGTATCGCATTTGTAAACGCAGTGAAAATTTCACGTTCTTCCCTATCACAATTCGAGAATACTTCTGTAACCTGCTTCTCTTGTTGTAGAACCTTAAAAGTGGATACGTACATTGGTGAAACCCTAATGCTAAGGATAGCAACCTACCTCAGTTTCTTCTTTCATTAAGTCTAAAAATTTCTGCAGATCATCTTGTCGTTTCACTTTGTGTATTTGATCCTGGAGTTCGTTTGATTTCTTTCTAATTTCGCTTAATAGCAAGCCGATTTCCCTTCGTTTTTCTTGAGCATTTAATAGTCTTTGCTACGATTAATTTTTGTTTTTTAGTGTACCATTGAGCTTGAATTAAATGAAGTACCTGGAGGTCAAATACTCTATCTTGATAAAGTTTTACTTCGTCTAGGCCTATAATTTTTGTGTACCATTTATTGATGTCGTTGATTTTCTTATAGACGACATCCTCTTTGAAGGCGGTCAGATATTTGGGTGTCTCCTGTATGGCAAGATTTAAATTCGAATTTGCAGCTTTGGAAACAGCAGTTGTAAGCGCCTTTACCGGTGGAAATCGCATTTTTGTAAACAGATTTGAGCGTTTCTATGAAAAGAACATGATTGTACAGCTAATGGCTTAAGAAATGATACGGAATGTGAGTGTGAATCCCTAAATTCGGTACAAGAATGTTATATTGGGATATTTTTTACTGTATTGTCATTGTGACATTGTCACACCTGTGTCACTATGTGGTCCGTTAAGAAACGCATTCGATTGATTTATTAAAAATATTTGTGATTATTAAAAACTTTTATGAATACGACAATGTGTAAATGATGCCTTATGGAACTTGTTTTGAAATCCTCTGCTTACTTTCTTAACGAAATATTAAATTGATATAATTTAATTAGTCCAGAGAAGAGAATATGTCCCTTCTTTAGGAACGCAATATATTGCTATTGCTCTCGAATTGCAGCTTATGCAACCAACATTGCACAGCCAACTGCTTGGTTAAACATTTTGCAACCCAATTTTTATGGGTTAAAACCAATTCTTTAAAAATAATCTGTAAATGGATAATACCTTGGATTGATTCAGCATTAATTTTCACTAAGAGTTTCTTACATCTTACTCAAGGGAGGTAAGCTCGTTCTTCCTATTTTTTTAGTCCTAATTCCATATCTGTTTATTGATTTAAATGATTAAAGCTTGTTTATTAAAACTGAACGCCGGTGTTTATCCGATTCCACCCTATTTATGGAGGAAAAATAATTGTAGGTCAAGTATAAGAAATATCTGTACTAGTGACCTAGTTCATGAAACAAACGAACAGGAAAAAAACTAATTGTTTCTCAAAATAGTTGTATTTTATATCAATCATGCAATAAATTCCATTTTAAAAGAGAGCTCACTTAATTACACTAACAACACATTCAAATAAAAATGAAGCTATTACTAATCTTAAAAATCATATATATATATATGTAGATCTACAGCAACGGAAGATATATAATATCTCGTATATGGATGGCAAAATATCTCAACGATAGCAGATTTGTCAACATAACTCGCTTTTTCAATGAAGTCGATGGATGATTCAGTTAGAGTACAATGATAAAAATGATGACAAAAGATATACATCATCTTGTTTTCAGTTTATTTAATGGGATTTTTGTGCAGGTTGTGCGGACCTTTCTTCCCCGTTGGGGTTCGTTGCTGACCGAAAGCCTCCTGACTTGCGTAGGTGATGTACAAGAAGCCGTCCACTCCAGCATGCTCGCTATAGACTTCGGCAAATGTAAGGGAGAGGCTTACGAGAGATCTATTGTTCACTAGAAGGTAAAGAGCTTGAGTCGACTTAATTCTAGTACGGTTCCTGTAATGATAATTGTTATTACGAAATGTTTATCCACAAATCAAAGAATATGATCGGTTTCTAATAGTATTACCTTATAATCGTTACAAATTGTGACATCGTTAGTTCCTGGGGTACTAAAAATTTCGTTTTATCCAGCTGTGGTAAATTTGTTTCTTTGCTGAAACGTTGTACTATTATCTAAAAATAAAAGAAAGCAAATAAGGAACCAAATTAGTTAGGCTTTTTAAAGTTAATGAAATCAAGTATATAATTAATATCTCAAATTATAAAAAAGTAAAAGAGTTGAAAATAAAAATGAAATACGAAGAGAATTAATAACATCTGAAAGCTAAACATACAGAATCAGCACTTAGGGATTGCCAAAACTGCGCAATTGCACTGATGCAGTGTTGTCAAATCGCTAAAAGCTAATTACATTCTCCTTATAGTACACTTTTAAGCTACACATGTATAAAATAGGCATCTTATAGTACATTAAAATATTTATTACATCCTTGATGTGCTGTTATAAGCACGATAAAGTTTCAAAACGTTTTATTGACGATAAGAAGTATGGAATGGGAAAATCGGAACACATTGTTGCAAACTTCAAAAAAAATTCAAAAAATATAATAGACAGTAGCTTTAAAAAGAATAGATAACAGAATAATAAAGAAGCAAATAATAATAAAAAGTTGTCGCAGAAGACATTGACAGATAATAATAATGGCTACCCTCAACATGTGACGTGACCAAAAATCTATGGCGGGAAATTTAAACTGTCGTCAGTAACAATGACTGTGTGGTTTTATAAATCACGTTGAGGCTCTGCAAATTATTACTTTGTGTGGGGTGGAGTTTACTGCGATACTTGTGAAGTATCGTCAGTGTTTTGAAATCTCTCTGTATAAGAGAAACAAACATTCATTACAATTTAACTTACAGGAATTTTTGTTGGAAACCTATTTCTGATGGCTAGAACTTCCTCTTTTCTAATTTCTGCAAAACAAAAGAGAAAGAAAACAAGATTATCCGTTTGCTTTATAGCCAATTGTTTGCAAGAACTTACCAAACGGTTTATGGTTCTTTTTATCCTTCTTCTCGTTGATATTAGCATTGATGTCGTGCTTATTCTTGTCCATATTGAAGGTCTTGTCAATGGCAGTTTTAAGCGAGCAAATGTCGGTCTTCTCTTTGTCCCTACAGTTGCACAGCGACGAGATGAACGTGCCTCTTGAAAACATAGGATCTAGAGCCCGATGATGTTCATAAATAAATGAAAAACTATTTAAATCGATTTTACTTCTATTTAAGGAGGCCTTTTTACAAAAAGCAACAGATTTTATTTGGCTTTTTTATGATTTAGTTTAAAAATATCGTAATTAATGCGTTTTTTTTTTGAATTAAAAACTATAGTTCTAGCAAATAAGTTAAATATTTCGTGAATTTTATTCATCTAAATGACTTATACATGAATCTAGTGAGCGTTGGAATTAATCACGAATAAAACCACATTCATCGAAAATAAATTGTGGTTTTGTCTATATACACTACGTGCAAATTTAACTGTGCATCATTGTCAACCTTAAATTGTTTAAATTGAAATAACATATAAATTAGTACTAATAATGTTTATTTTGATATTTACTTGGATTTTACTTTAACTTGTGTATACAAACACATCAAACAAATACCTAGAAGGCAATACCCAACATAATAATACCATGAGTAAGCTGTATTTAGTAGCATTATTATGTTACATACACAGAATAAATCACTCAGAGATGTTACATTTAAGTTTTATCCAAGTTAAATAGCCCTGTTTTAATTGGTAATACGGATTTTGTGAAAAATATTCAAATAACATTTTTACTGATTCAAATTTGGCGCACTTTAACATTTAAAATAATGGCGGGAAGTTTGAAAAATTAATTTTTAATAATAGAAACGCCTACTATACAGTGTGATTCTAATTAAGTGCGCATCTATCTTTGTTATTATTGTTTTTTGAAACTAGGTTAAATTAGCAAAGTAATAGTGTTTTTAACGCTGATTATGTAGGATGGGGCCGATTTTATTTTATATTAAAACACTTGCTTCGTTTTAACTCGTTTATTACCACTGTTACGCTACCTTCTCTTGCCAACTTAACTTTTAACTTAGTTCCAACTACTGAACCAGGATTGCCAACCCGACGCCGTCGGTAAGGCAGCAATCTCACTAAGAGATTAAGGCTGTTAATTTAAAATTATTTACAACAATTAATATGCAGTATACGAAAAAACAATTGCGTGACGCATGTCCGAGAAGTTTTGAGATTTATAATTTTTTCAAACCTAACACCCTGTATATTTTTAAAAAATTTGAAAGATATATTAAGTTATGATGTAAAAAGTTTTAATACGCTATTATACGTTATAGCTGTTTCCATTTTGTTCCAAATGTTATTGCCCCATCAACTTTTGACAAAACAGATATATACATGTCTTTGTGTTTAATGTTTATTCTAACATATTACATCTTAAAACAATGTCAATGAAAATAAATGTATAACTTCACTATCACTGCACATATATATATATATATATATATATATATATTTGCCAGTAGATTTGTCCCAAAAATGAGTATCTACAAGAATGTAGCGGATGTCATTTAGTGCCCTGAAAAAATTGCTAAACAAAAAAGGAATGGGTTAATATAATATGAAGTGCGAGTTAAAATTTCGGCAGTTGCTTAAGAAAGTAAATGCTGAACAAGAAACAACTCGGGCTAATTTCAGTGTGGCCCATTCAACAGCAAAATATGAGAAATCATTTACATGAATCAAAACGATTTTAGCAGTTTGTCGGAAAACACTAATAGTGAATGATATTGCAGAATATATATTAATTCAATCGTTTGAGAAAAATCAACAGTCCGGGAGTGGTTTTCTTTGACACTAGATGTCTCAGACAGTGCTCATGGGTTATGAAGAACATCTTGCAGAAGATATTGTTAAAGTAGTTGAAAATGCTGGCACGTGACGTATTCTCTTTAGAGTTTGAAAGGACTTGCATATGAGTAAAGCTGAGACATTTTGAACATTAAGATCCATCCACACAGTATACTCTGGGTAGCTCCTAAGACTTGTCCCTCTATCTAATTCGCGGTAAACTTTCTTAAGTTTATTTTGCAATTCGTTCACGTTGTTGTACTGAGTTTTGTACACCTGTTTTTTTAAATGTTTTTAAATGTCTAAAGGTGAAAGGTCAGAAGAGCGTGCTAGCCTTCGAATTAACTAGCCCATTTGTGCCAACTTATCGGCAAAGATGGTATCCAAATAGTTATGTACTATGGGGCAATTGGACCACCATCTTACTGAAAGTATAAATTTTAGCGCATCAGATAATTGGTGTTATCAAGAAAATCCTCCAGAACATTCGGAATAAATTCCAGGTATGTATCTCCTGGTCAATGTACAATTGTGCAGCATCTGGATGCACTATTAATAAACAGCCCTCTATTGGAGAAGTTTGTATCACCACTCCATAAAGAATACACTGTGCTCAATTCAAATTTTCATCACAAGAATTAACGAACCATTTACAGAAAGCCAACCTCCTGTCTGAATCTCCTGGTTGTAATGTTTGTGAGATTCGGTACTTATGCTTATACTTATGCTTTTTTAAAATTCTCTGAACTGATGCATAACTTAAACCCAGTTCCTTAGTAGCATCTCTAATGGCCTTCAAAATATGCTAACACTGTAATTTCTACTTCTTCGTTGATAATGGTATTTTTGTTTGTTCTTTTCTTTTTAAATAAGCAATCATGTTGTCTAAACTGTTTGTGAAGTTTTTGAAAATAACGTCGATCTGCTGCTGTCGTAAAGATAGTTTTCAATTTTTACCGCATACAATGTATGCTTCCAAAATATCGTATTTCCCTGAATAAGGGGGAAGATCATAGTGAAATATTATTTAACACTGAACAATGAAAGATAACGAAAAATGTTAAAGAATCTAATAATAAGAATAGAGAACCAAATAACAACAGAAAATCAAATAACCCAACTATTTTTAATAATTAAACGTGTAAAAGATTTAACTCTGTGAATTTTTGACAATTTCAAAGGGCATACTATTTGTGTCGATTTAAAATGAAAGAAGCTTCCTAATATTTTACAAAATGAAAGTGTATTTTTGCCGTCAACTAAAATCCACCATAAGTTCTTTATTATTCACTTTAGTAGACTATAGTTTATTAAAACTTGTACACCAAGTTAATACATCTTTAATTTCTTTTCTAAATATACAAGGTGATCCATTTAGAAAGAAATCATAAATATCCAAATTTCTCGGATATGCGTTACACAATTGTTTTCTCATACATAACAACTTGCTAATTTAACCTTTTTCTAGAAACTATAATAATACAGAGACCAACTACTTGCACGTACTTAATTTAAATCACCCTGTATATTAATTTTAATATTGTGTTATACTCCATTTTTTAATTAGGAGGAATGTTTTTAAATTGAAGCGAGAAAAAGTAGGCTAGTTGTTGGTCAATTTTCGGCAAAAATTACACTAGCGATATTTGATATATTGTCGGCCGCCATATTGTTACAACTGATTGACATTTAGATCGTGTATTTTTCTAAGTGCGTTTGTATCTAATTTTCCTCTCTAAATTTCCATTGTAATTATATTTACATAAGTACAACTTATATAAAATCGTAGCTAGTTTTAAAAATGCCGCCAAAAAGTAGCTTTAAAAAATGTTATTGTGTAAACGCGTCTTTTCATTTTACTCTTAATAATTAATAAATAGACTGGTTAAAATACCTTCAATAAATTAAATTTTTGTTAATATCTCGAAAATAAATTATTCGATTATTTTTCTACTTTTATCGAAGAAGAAATTCACTAATTTTACCGCTTCAGTACTTGCTAGATTTAGTAATAATGAACTGAAATTTTTGGATGTGGTGTATATAATATTTTAGATGACTCAAAAGAAGTGTTTCCCCGATTAATCATCTTTCTTTTCGTAGAAAATTGGGAAATTTATTGTGTTATTGTGTAACGCTACAGATTCTAAATTCTTTTGGATATAAAATATTAGCATTATATTTTTACACTTATACATACCTTCCTGTGTATCCTATTATCTTCTCCACGGAGATTGAATTACAAGAAATGCTTCTTTGCTATTTGAAATAAGCAGCAGAGACACTTAAAATCGTTTCTGTACTCTGTAACTATCTAGAATCTTCCTCGAGAGTTAACACTGTTAAAGTCTTATATTATTCGAAGAAAAAAACACCAAAAAAAGCAAAGCAAAGTCTGTGTATCACAACTTATACCCTTCTCACCACCGTAAACGTATGTATTATACAGATTTATATCGTTATATGCTAGCAAATTGGCAACTATAGACCTGCTTGTGCTTGATATAATATTGTCGTCGGTTATAGTAATAATAGTCAATAACACAGACTTATTGGGGTTTTATCAACTGTAATTATTTGCTTTGCGTATATATCTATATGCACATTAGTGGCTTATATTATTATATACGCTTGTATTGTTTACTGTTTGACTATATTATCATCAATTAGCTACAGGGTTGTATTAATGCAGTACTTACTTATGTAAATGTTTCAAATCGACTGTAAGATTATGTGGTATCGTATTATTAGCGAAAAAAGAATTTGTGCGTTTTTTTCTCTTTCTTTCTTTTTTATGCAGATACAAAATATCGCCATATCTACGATGTATTCCAAAATTTCTTACCAATTACACCCAAATTCATTCACATACGCTTGAAAGTTAAGACGTTGTATATTTTTATTTTATGTTAAGCTTAATTTGTTATTTTTTATTGTATAATCGACAATTTATTTGATAAACTATACTTTAGTCCAAAAAGAAAGAGACAAAATTCTGAACAGACCCCCCAGCCCAAATTACAACCTATAAATTTCTGAAATCCATTTCACGCGGTAAAGTTATATTTGAAGATGTGTTTGAAATATAAAATTTGCACCAAATAAAAATGTATATGGATTCTTGAGAAGTAATTCTACAATTAAGGTAACACAATGGTAAATGTAGTAGTTACAAGACATGAAAGTAATAAAAATTGTCTAGAAAAGACATATTTCATTTATTTGTTGAAAAAAGTTCAAATTGTACATGTCATTATATAATTCTCTTCAGCGATTTGCTTTCTCTCGTTTCTTTAAAGGAGAATACATCCCTGTACTTTTAGCGGTGCTGGTGCTAGGTTCTACATTCATAATTGAAAGGAACAGCTACTGAATTGTGCTTTCAGTAGAACTAAAGTTCTCTGTTTTTGCATATTACTACATAATCTAATAATTTTCAAATCGTAGCTCTGGGAAGAACTAAATTTATACCGCAAAATAGCTAAGGTAATATAATAATATAAATATGTCAAAATCTTTAACAATTTATAGCGAAAGAGGAATTTTGTAATTTCGCCTTACTAGCAACCAATAGGCAATAACTGTTAGTTGGGTCTGTTTAGAAATTTGTCTTTCTCTTTTTGTAATACACTATAGTTTAAATACTGAATTGACTAAACTGTTACGACAATAGTAAACGGCCGTGGAAGCCTCTGAAACTATTTAGGGGTATTATTCCATTTTTTCCCTTAATATCTAGAAAATATTAACGAAATAGCTGCACTATAGTTGCGGCAATCGATTCTAAGGGACCGTTTTTATCTTGGAACACGGAACTAATTCCTTTTAAAAACGTAAATAACTCATCAGAACGTTAATGATTGAAATGGTAATCCCGAATTTCCCCCGAAGAATTCTAATTTCAAAATATTTACGTATAACGCATTTATTTTAAATTATGCAGATTAACATAACTTCCAAGGCAAATTTACCATCTAGATAACGTTTATATTTAACTAACATTGAAAACCAATTTATATTAAAACGTCTATAATAATGATAATCCTACTTAAGGATGTCACTGAACTTCTACATAATACGACTAATCAGCCATAAATTTTCCATTATCTTTACACAAATAAGACACAAACGATTTAAAGTGGTAATTTTCTATAATTATACAGATTGCGAGGCCTAAGAAGGTGGTTGCTTCCGAAAATTACCGAATACTCCATTCGGGTATCTCGATTTTTGAAGGTCAATGATGAATTAACTCGACAATTAGGGTGGGGATCATTTTCAGCTAGAAATTGTAACTGTATGGTTATACGATGGAATTATTTCACGTATTACATTTAGTAATTTGACAAGAATACGTTGTTAAGGTAAAAGCGACCTTAGATCCTCATAATTTGCTAATTTTCCTGGAAATTGGGGTCATACAGTTCATTTTAGACCTCCCATGGTTAATACTACGCATTTATATAGAACCAACGACTATTTCTGTCCATAATCTCTTATCCCGTAACAATAATGCACGCAGACAACGTTAAAGATTACCAACAAAGTATAGCCAATAAGAGAGTAAACATTGACATACATAACTTGACCTGTTTACTGACCCAGTTATTATTGTTCAAGAAAATCATCTCGTTCATGATTTTTTTTTAATACAAATCAGTTACTTGCAAATAATGAATGCATTAAGAAAAGAGTTCACTGAAGAATAAAGAATATTATAGAAGGAGGTGGAAGATCGAAAATACCGAGAGAATAGAATATTTTTGTGTAATTTGAATTTTATTAAATATAATTTAACGCGAAAAACTTCATTTAGAAATTTGAAATTGAGATTCGAAAGAGATCTGTACTACCGACAAGTATTTCTTAATAAGATTGTAAATAGTGCATAGAACAATTCACAGGTATAGCAGTAAACTCCACTCACACAAATTCAGTGCATAGAACAGAGTAATATCGTATACTACAATTGTAATTTCGATTCATTAATATTTAAGACGAATAAATTAATTTAGAAAATGAAATTTTTAAGAAATAGGATGAAATTGATACGAAAAGGAATCTGTATTATCGACAGATATTTTTTAATCGACATTTTTTATTCTTAGAGTATTTTTTTAAGTTTAAATATTTTTGGATATCTTATAAATTCCAACATAATGAATTTTATTGAAGAATTATCAGAAATTATATGGTTTCAGTTTATTTTCATTTGATTCCAGCATCAAAAATCATAACAAAATACTGATAAGAACCTGGAAAAATTGCAGTTAGTGTATATTATGCTGCACATTTGCTTCAATATCACTGTATATTTCTTATTGATAAGAGTAGATTTCATACCAATTAATATGAATTGATAAAATACGAAAATCGAACCCCGAAATAATTAAAACATGCATCAGATTATTGCAAAAAGAAGAAGGATTTCAGAAAATGTCCTCCGTACCGGTCACTGCTATCGTGATATGTGTAGTCTGAATCATACAGTGCGATTCACTCTTGAAAATCGTGATCGAAATAGTATAATGAATGACTTCCAAGATATCCTCCTCTCTTATTTATAACGCTAAATACGAGTTATCTATTGATTTTTTGTTTTTTATCATCGATTGATTTGTATCAATATAAAAGCAATCCAGCAGAATTTGTGTTGCCTAGCAACACGATATACTGTAAGTACACATAAACGTTGTTTAACGCGTGTAATTGATGAAGATGTGCTGTTTTCTATCAATCAGATTAGTCTGTTAATGAATGCAGTGAAGAGATATTGATGTGAAATGAACTGAGAAAGATTGATATTCTTAAATATTTTTATGCAATTTTTCATAACAGCAGACGCCTTGAACAGCTTTAGATAATTAATAATTAATCCAATTAACAAATTTGCTAACATAGCTCAACCAACTTTTTTAAATTTCACGGAAGATTTGGATTAGTAGTCTCGTAAGTAAAAAGCATATTTTCATATATAAATCACCCGCCAAATTTAAATATGATTAACTGGGAATTTACAATTGCAGTTAATTTTTTTTAACGATTTTGAATGAAAGGAAAATAATTCTAATCAATTTTCCTTCGTATTTTGCGGTTCGAAAATCAATATACAGGGTGTTTCAATAAGAGCGCAAGATTTGAATTTCTCGGCCATATTTGACAGTCATAACGACACGTGATTATGACGTAGCGGATTGAAAGTTGACAGATGGGAGTTGTTAAATAACACATGGGCTGAAAAGTCCCGGGCCTAACAAAGAAAACACGGTTTTTTTGGTTCAAAATTAGCTTTATTCATCAACGTAATCATTCCAGCGCCGCTCTAACATTTCAATACCACTTTTGTAGAACGATTTATCTTTTGCCTCAAAATAGGCCTCAGTTTCAGCGATAACCTCTTCATTCGTGCGAAATTTCTTACCGGCGAGCATCTTTTTTGAGGTCTGCGAACAGCCACTAGTCGTTGGGAGCCAAATCTGGCGAATACGGTGGATGTGGGAGCAATTCAAAGTTCAATTCATGTAGTTTTGCCATTGTTTTGATTGACTTGTGACACGGTGCGTTGTCTTGATGAAACAAATTTTTTTCTTTGCCATATGCGGTCGTTTCTTTGCAATTTCGGCCTTCAAACGCTCCAATAACGCTATATAATATTCACTGTTGATGGTATTTCCTCTCTCAAGATAGTCGATGAATATTACACCACGCACATCTCAAAATGCCGAGGCCATAACCTTTCCAGCCGATTGTTGTGCTTTCGGGCGCTTTGGACGAGGTTCACCAGTTGCTGTCCACTCAGATGACGATCGTTTTGATTCCGGAGTGAAGTGATGGATCCATGTTTCATCCATTGTCACATATCGACGCAAAAATTCCGGTTTGTTATGTTTAAACATGGCCAAACACTGCTTAGAATCATCAACACGTTCTTGTTTTTGGTCAACACTGAGCAAACGCGGCACCCACTTTGAACAGAGCTTTCTCATAGTCAAATGCTCATGCAATATAAAGCCAATACGTTCTTTTGATATCTTTACGATGTCAGCTAACTCACGCAACTTCACCTTTCGATCATTCAAAACGATTTTGTGGATTTTTTTGATGTTTTCTGGTGTTACCGCCTCATTTGGACGTCCACTGCGTTCTGCATCATCATTGTCTCTACGACCACGTTTGAAGTCAGCAAATCAACGTTTTATTGTTGTTTCTGATGGAGCGGAGTCCCCATAACACATTTCAAGCCATTGCTTCGCTTGAACGGTATTTTTTCCCATCAAGAAGCAGTGTCAAATTAAAACACGAAATTATTTTTGATCCATTGTTTTGAAAATAACAAAAGTAGCGTGACTCTTAGCACAATAACAAACTAATGAATAGAATATCGTGAAATTTTAACAGCTGTCTTTTGAAGGTTAGTACTAACTGAGAGAAAGGTGACTGCAATAAAACTAGCGTCATCTATGTGTTAGGCCCGGGACTTTTTAGCCCATGTGTTATTATTATTAAAATGGTGAAAGTTTGATTGGCACCATTTGTAAAGTGCGTCCAATATTCGGTTCCTAATTCAAAATAGTGGTTCGGTTAGTGATGTGAAACACACGACACAAGCTCGTAGAGGTCATTTAAAACAAAACATTCAAAGTCCAAGGTTTCCCGTCGATTCGTCATCGTGTATAAGAATTAGACATTAGATTAGCCACAAAAGATTTGCATCTCCACGCTTACAAAACCCAATTGGCTCAACAACTTTTTCCAATAGACCATGCACAGTAGAATTCACCTATAGAATCCCTGAGCAAACAGAAGTGAATACCGATTTTGAAGACAAAATGATTTTCAGCGATGAGGTCCATTTTCACCTCGATAGCTTTTGGAGCTCAGAAAATCAAGGAATGAGAAAGGTAATGCAATAACGGTAAATGATGAACGTTATCATGCTATGATGATCTTGCGATTCAGCACTTTTGGACTTCTAGCTGTGGGATTATCTGAAGTCATAGGTTTATACCAACAAGTCCGTGACCACCGAAGCATTGGAGGTCGAAATTGGACGCTGTATCAATGAAATACCGCCACATGTATACAATGGCGTTATTGTAAACTTTGTCAAAAGAGTACGCATGCGCTAGCAAAGCCATGGGGGTCATTTACGAGATATTTTGTTTCATACATAAGACTCAAATGAATACATTATAAATCAATGAACATTTCAATGCTTGGCTGCAGAAAACCATGTTTTATTGATCTTTAAAATCTGGCCCTCTAATTCAAATACTCTTTATTTTATAGTCAACCCAGTTTTCTGATTAAAACCATTTTTCTTTTAATTCTCCATCCATTTAACCAATTATTGTCGGGGTGATAAGTTTTTCTCAAAGTTTAGCTTGTTTTTTGGACTTGTCCGAGTTTGCTTCTCCACCTCAATAGTTCCCAAATAATCTTTGACATTGTTTGTTTCTCAAATAATTAGTTGTTTGAAATTTCTTTCTCCATTACTTCTTTATCCACCATTTTTTTCACAGAATTCCGACAAAATGCACGCCTAAAATCTCCATCACTCTGTCAAATCTCTAAACCCAACGAACTGCCAAAAATATGATCTTCACGTTGTTCTACATGTATTCGACTTTCGTACAATGGTGGCGCCTCGCCGCGCTCAAAAATAAGCTTAGGGGGACGCTGAATGGTAAAAATGCTCTTCTAGTATGCGCAGGGAATACGACCATTGCAGAAACGGATCATCAAAGGTCCTTGGAGAATTTACTCTTCCAAAGTGATGATAGAATAGCCTGTACCATAGTTCCTAGGGTAAAAACGTCTTTTTGAGTTCGAGTAAATTCTAAGATGATCCTTTGCAGCAAATAGTTAACTTGAATCAATGGTTGCGTTTCCCGAAGGATAAAGCTCAATTCCCGATACACATAGGGCCTTGTAAAACGCCTTTGACCAACCCCAAAATCTTCCTATTAATCAGGGCTAACTTGGAACGTTATCAACCCCATCAGGCCGAAATTATAGAGGTAAGCGTTAAGTTTTTGGACGAGAAGGGGTTTCTCAAAGCATTTTTTCAAGATCGAAAGGTTCGGCGAGCTGTACGCTTGGAAGGTAAACAGTTTTTTTGAAGTCATCCTGAAGACGGACATTGAGAACATTGCCAAATTAGTTAACTGCCTTGCTAGTGGGAATATCGACATCAATCACGAATTAAAATTGTTAAAAATTGAAAGTAAGCTTGGATCTATTAAAAAAAACATTTTAATACACCCTCCCCCCAGTTGTAGATGTAGAAGGTAATCTAATGAAGATAAAATACGATAGGGTCTTCTCACTCGAACAGAAACTTAAATATTCCTGCGCCGAAGTGCATTGGAATAATTTTGTAACCTCCTTGAGGGAGATCTATTCTAAAATACATGATATTACGCTCAAGTAAGTTCTTCACTTCGTTCTAATCCCAGACACTAATTTTCGTAATCCCCCCTTCCCAGTCCGAAGATTATGATAGAAAACGGCACAAAATGCGAAGAATCCAAGAAAGTTCCTGTATCCGAAGTAAAACCCATTAAGAAAGAAACTAAACGTAAAGAGTCTGACTTACTGGAAGACAAAAAGGATACCTTGGAAGTCCACCAGAAGAAATTAAAAGACGCCAGGGGTAAAAACAAAGAAACCAGATCGCCAAAGACGCAACAACAGTACAAAAGTACTAAAGATGAGCATAAGAAGGATGTAGAATCGAAATCCAAAGATGAAAGGAGACACCATAGAGATGATAGGCATCGGCAACACAACAAAAGTCGTGACGATATTGACGGAGCCAAATCGAAAGATAAAATTGGACAGAGATCGAAAGAGGATATTAAGACTAAAGACAGGCGGAAGGAAGTCGATGCAAAAGCTAGTACTGCTGATGGGAAGTCTTCGAAAGCTAAAAGTGAGATGGAAAATGGTGTATCGAATAGTATTCCAAGTAAAGATGATCTTCCGTTAGAGCGAAAATTAAATGAAGCATCTACTGCTAAAGAGAGCAATCAAGATCTTTTAGAATCCCTTAGGGAGGATTTGGAGCAAAATGCAGTGCCAAAACTAGACAAAATCCAAGATACAAGGGAAGTTCAAGATCAATCAAAAGCAGATCAAGATATGTTAATTCCAAACAATTATCCTAGTAAAGAATTTAAGGCCTTCGAGGAACAAGCTAAACCAAGCGTTAGTAACATAATCCAAGAAAAGAATATTAAATTTCCAGAAGCTAAAAGAGGTTTAAGGAAATCTTCGAAGAGTACCAAAAACACAAAACCACCCAATGTACTTGTCTACGCCGATAGTTTGATCACCAAAGAGAATGTTAAGGAAGTATTGAGTAGGATTCTAAACAAAGAAAAGTAAGGTTACAGGCAAATACTAAACTATTTCATTAATAAGATAAAAACTAAATTTTATTTTAGGTACACTATTTATGACCTGCCATTGAACAAACCTAACATATTCTGGGACGAATCAACAACTCTAGTGGTCGTTTGTGGCAACGTCACGACTACTCTGACGTCAGAATTGCTACAATACTTGGTTAATGGAGGGCAATTACTCTGTTTATGCAGCGATCTCCTCTACGTAATATTGCAAACGTTTTCAACCGCAGAAGTAAGTCTAACTACCACTAAAAATCAAGGAGTTTGTTGCCATTATTCTTTAACATCCAACAGGTTAGGGAACATGAACTAGTTCGTTTCTCTTACGGTGAATGGAAAGGCGTTAAAATGATGCACCACATCTTCTGCTATCAACCTTCACCAGCGAAGAAACAATTCTCCAAAGATTCCGACCAATCAAATCACAGCGGAGGTGAATCCAGTCCCATAGCGCCTAGAACGCCCTCTGTGGTCGATATCCAGCATAACGGGAAAACTTACACGATACAGGTGCAAGTTTTAGGAGCCGAGGAGACCTGGCAAACTCCCAGTTTATTATTGGCTAGCGTTAAAAGCGGTAGTGGGGGTAAAGCCGTTTTTTCCCAGGTATATTTTTGAAAGACCCCCTGTAGATTTTGTTCGTTAAATTTTGATATTTTAAGGTACATTTAGAAGTCGATCCTCTTCAATATCAAGATGACGAGAAGATTTACGCGGCACTGAAGGATAGCAACTCGGCTCGTTTGGAGATATTGAAGAATATACTGAGTTCTCACTTAGAGATGGATTGTGCTAATATGAGCGAAGAGATCACGTTCAGTTTAGGATATTTGCTTGGAAGACATGATGTAAGTTTCGCTTTTTGTGATTTATTAATAATAAAGTGAAAAGGATCTAAAGCGTAATCATGCGGCACTCTTGATGTTTTTCCTTTATTCGACAGATGAAGCTTCAGATGCTACAAGATAACGAGGACATCGTTGAGAATAGAATGGTTGGAGATAGGTTAACCTTAGTCTTCTGCGGCAAAGATGACGATCCTGGTATTGTCTCTTCCAGTAGGTTACCAGTTATGATTCTTTCTTGTCCGGCATACTTCTCAACTGTACATTATTTTGAGGCAAGCGGAATATTTTTAGGATAGTAAATATCGTTGTTACACACCTCCTTTGAATTGCAGACCTTAGAAACGAAAGAAATAGGAAGATTAGTCATTTATAGTGACGTCATGACTAGTTCCCAAGATGTATTGACGCATAAACTAGTGAACGGATTGGTTGTGATAACTCGGCAGCAAACTAAAGGCATGGGTAAGTTCCAGTTGGTTTATTCTCACTTTATATCCTATCTGGAGTTTTCTCTCAACAGGACGCTCTGGTAACGTATGGCTGAGTCCCGTAGGTTGCGCAATGTTCTCCATACAACTACACATTCCAATACAATCAACCTTAGGCAGATCTTTACCGTTAGTGCAACATATCGTTATGTTATCGGTGGTTTCCGCAATTAGAAGCTTGCAGGGACAACAGGTAATCAAATTCCAATTATTATTTCCAAAAAACAATCGCATTCACGACTTATAGGACTTGGAAATCGCCATCAAGTGGCCAAACGATCTTTACGCCTATTCCCGGGTCAAAATCGGCGGTCTCATCGTCAACTCGCAAGTGAGCAAAGATGTCGCTATTGCCAACGTTGGTAAGTCAATTTAAATTCAATTTTATGGTTGTAACTCGGGCAAACCGTTTTAGGGGTGGGAGTTAATCTGGATAATGCCAACCCGACGATATCGCTCAATGATATCATCGGGAAATACAATGTAGATCATGGAACGACTCTACCGGCTATTGCCTACGAGAGATACTTTGCTTTAGTTTTTAATGAATTAGAAAGGATAATGGATATCATCCAATCGGGTGATTTGGATTACTTCTACCAACTTTACTACAAATATTGGCTGCATAGGTAAGACAAAATTCCATAACCTAAAAAATTTGACAGCTAAGTGACATTTGACGGAATTTCACGAGTATAGCGATATTCATTTATCCGATTTCAAGGGTATATCGATCTGTTTTACAGCGATTCGGAGATATCCGTGACGACAAAAGATAGTCAACCACGAAAAGTGAAGATCGTAGGCATCGACGATTACGGTTATTTAACAGTTAAATCGCCAGATGGCACCATAAGTGCCGTACAACCCGACGGTAACACTTTCGATATGTTAAAAGGGTTAATAGCGCCAAAGATTAATTGAAATCGAAATATTTTTAATGAAATGAATTTTTTAATATTCCAAAAATTTACTAGGTGTTGTGAAACTATACTGTGAAAGCGAAAAATGTTCGAATTGTGATATTTACCGCTTAAATCTTTCAATCGTTATTCCTATCACGTACAAACATATTTTTTTATATATATTTTTAAAAATTACTCTTTTTTATTTTTGTTATTAAATTCTCCTTCGTTTTTAATGATATTTTTAGAAGGTTGTGTGATCTGATTACATAGTTACGTTAAGATATTTTCTAAGAAAATTCAAAAATTACCTATATATTATTCTTCTGTAACCCTCTATTTCCGGTGTCGTAAAATTTTATAAAAAAAAGTTATTTTTATGCAGGAGAAATAAAATTTTCCATATACCTAGTATGCGCCAAGTTTAATGTTTTTGACCTATAGAGTTTGCGCAAATTGTATCCCTTGTGAATCTGTGTGTGACATATCTTTTTAGATGTTGTTCAAATTCTATTTTTTAATCGTATAAGTCGCTGTCAGATAGCGCCGATCTGTAATCAGAGATTTCAAAAAGAAATTGCATCTATATTAAAAAGTTATTCCCGTTTTCTATTTTAAGGAAAGTGAAAAAAGATGGATTATATAAAAATTGTATGTTATTTCAAATAAAAGATCTGAATATACTTATTATTTGTTTTATTAATAATTTTTAACGTATGAAATTATTCAAATGTATTAAAAAGGTTGTCAAATATATTTTTGAAGTATTTGAGTCGGTATTACAGAATCCATTTACGGAATACATTTACATTTATCGGTATTGCAGCGATCGCTTTGCATTTTTTTTTATAATCACTATTAAATGAAAATACTTGCCAAAATTTATTTTTTTTCGATTTAATTTAATTGACGTTTAAATTTTATACGGAATATTTAATTATTTTCATGCAATTATATTGAAATTTTTAAATAAAAATTAGAAATATTATAGAAATCTGTAATACCGATCTGCAATTTATTTCATGTTTAAATGGGAATTTCAATCATATTTCACGGAAATTATGAAAAATTAACTAAAAAAAGCGTTGCAATCTGTAGAAACACGAAATATCTCTATTAAGTTGCTTATCATCCAATATAAATCGATTATACTATGAATGAAACCAATTGTATAACTTCGATGATACTCGCCATTGTATTTAATATTCCCATTTGCTTGAATAGAAACCATAGAAAAGCTAATAATTTATTCTTTTATGTATTATTCTCGTACAAAAGCATTCATTTTTACCCAACTGATAGATAGAATCGAAATAATTATATATTTTCTTTGTATTCTTCTCATCTGCATACACATATGGAATATTATATTTAAACCTTCTCTTTTGACATTGTGGAGCAAGGAAATGATGTTAAAATGTCACAAATTTTACGCCAATATCTTCTAAACACTTCATTTCACGGATATAGATTTTTAGCAGAGAGAAATTTGCATTGGAGTGAAAGGTATGTAAAACAAAAATATACACTGTTTTGCAAAAGTAAATTATACAGTATTCTCCAAAAGTTTTATATATTTTCTCTTAATCCTTTATATACAGGATATTTTGGTTAATATGTTGCATATTAAGCTTATACGGCTCGGCCCTTTTGATCTTGTCAAGCTGGGACGATTTTCAGCACAACGCCATTAGTTTCGTAGCTGAAACTAACTATTTGGATTGGGATACGCCCTTTCCTTCGGTCGGAATTTGCGAAACTGATAATTCGAGAAAGATTGAAGAAGTAACCGATAGGTATTAAAATATTTGCGATATGCATTGATATGTGAATCTTTTCCTACGAAGGTTATATGGCGATCCTCACGATTACAACATCGACGAGATCATCAAAGAACTGGTATACTTCAGAGGATTGTCGTTTTACACCTTGCAAATGTGCGGCTCTGAAGCACCAGCAAACACCGATTGTATAACGAAAAATTTTTCCGTATATAGCGAACTGGTCAGGGGGAAATGTGGCGAGATATTACAAAATTGCAAATGGAACGATAGGAATTTCGATTGTTGTAAATATTTCGTTCCGATAGACACCGAATTAGGCACTTGCTACATCATTAATTCTGAACAATCTAGGTATATATAGACACGTCTAAGCTTTTCTAGGGACATTTAACGTTTATTTCTGGGGGAATTCGTTTTAGGGATCCTAGAGCTCCTAAATTATTAATGATCTCGAATAAAGACACCGGTCCTGGTACCTTATACTTGGAAGTATTAGGAAATACAAATGTAATATTTTATTCTCAAACGAAATTGGTTATTTCACCTTCACTTTTTGGTGTTTTAGGTTTATATTATAGGCAAACAAGAGGTACCATCTCTAACCACGTTACAAACCGAAATTTTACCTGTAACGCCTCATATTCACTTCTATAGATTGATATCACTAAACGAAATCGACAATCAACCCGAAGTGAGTTTAAATGTGGTCCTACGTATAAACCTTGCGGCACACCAGATGCTTTTATTAAAAGAACATTATTTTACAGGTGAAATACGTCAGTCAATCACAAAGAAATTGCCGTTTCATGGAAGAAGCATCAGATATAGATGTCTACAGGTATTACAGCTACAGCACTTGTTGCGTGCAATGCAGGAAGATGGCGCAACTGAAGACGTGCGGTTGCGTACATCACTTAATCCCTAACACTCGTAAAATCTTTAATTTACATCCACTCTAACCCATCTTAATGTGATTTTCTTACAGCGTACGGGTTACAATGCGATATAAAAGGGTTAGAATGTTTAAACGACAATTACAATAATCTAGCAGTCTTGAAACCTTCTTGGTCAAGCAGAAACGGTTTGGTCTGCGATTGTTTGCCTAGCTGTACTGAATTGGAGATGGAATTAGTGAGGGATATCAAAACAGGGTTTGTTTTTTTTTGTTTCGGAAACTAAAATTTAGTCTCACATTTGCTTTTAAAGAATACCTGAGGATTTCGCAAAAGTTGAGATAAGCTTGGATAGGCTTCCAAGTGAAAGATTTAAACGGAATGTCATAAAAGACAAATTAGATTTAGTTGGTAAGTTAGAAAATTAGTATTTGCCTTTCTTTTTGGTACGGAGTAATATTTTTAGTATCGATGGGTGGTACGGCAAGCTTGTTCATTGGTGCAAGCATATTGAGCTTCATCGAAATAGTGTATTACCTCCTGATTAGACCTTTGAGTGACTTTTTCTTCACAAGAAAGGACTCCAAGCTGTTAAACACAAAGTAATCCGAAAACAAATGAAATAAACAACTGCACATGTGTCTTTAGTTTTCTATTTATTTTCTTTATAACATTAATATTAGTTAACAAATTTATAGTATTGCAAATATATAACGATCATTAAGATTCCTGTTTCCTCTCTTTCGTAGTGTTAGATTCATCACTTCTCAGGTTAATCGATGGTAGCAATAAGGCCAAAAATTCATTGCGCTGACTTTCATTGAAATACAACGTCCATCGTATAAAGAAAAAATCCTTTCGAAAATGGATTTTAACATTATTTCCTATCACATTAGTATATAAGATATCTCTAAATGTAATTGGGAACCTCAAGCAATCTATTGTGGGTTCGATTAAAACACCGTAACGTCCCACACTTACTATAGCCACACCGCCCCATTTATTTGGTTGATCGGATTCTAATTCATCCTCGTTGCACATTATTATCACTACCCTCATCGGACCAAAAGCAACAAAATTTTGCACTGCAGCTTCCATCTGTTTTCTTTTGCGAAGGGAAGTTTGTTGAAATTCTTTGAATTCTCTTATTCGAGCAATGCTGACTCCGTACATCTTCTCCATTAAGCTACGAAGGTAAAAGATGAGAATGCGGTTCTTACATGAAACATAGTGGAGTAGCGGGAAATGATTTTTAAAATTTCAGTTGTAAAAGCTGAAGGTGTACATCATATCACTACTTATCACTTACCACTATTATTTCTTCGTGCACAACATAGAAATCACGGCAGAATATATACGTAGCACAGGTCCGATTTAGAAACGGTATTTTCTGTACAGTGTTGCCAAGTTTCTTGGAGAATTCGGCGCAAGCGCAAACAAATTTATTACCACAGCAGAGTTGATGTGTCGATATTTACTTGTATTATCGAATACTAATATATTCATAAGGTAATACGCAAATAAGACGAATACAACCAAGTTTTATAATAAATAGCAGAGATTGATGATTAAATGTGTAAGAAATGAACTTTCTTTACTTCCAAATCTAATTATAAATCAAAGTTTTGCCGGTAAGAATCGCATGCATGATATAGGATATAGTAGAAGGGGAATGTTATACTGCGACAAGTAACCGTTGCATTCGCGAGTGGTACAGCTTTCCATTAAAGACGATCAAAATAAATTACATTCTCAAAGCTTGAAATAGTGTTTAAAGTTGTAGATTTATCACACATAATCAAAACGGATTCTTCATTTGGTAGCTTGCCAAGGATAGTACATGTATTGCTTAAATCACCATCGTTATCTGTAACTGCGTTTATTATTTGCTTCATTGCTTGCAAACTTTTCTTCTATTTTTGTAGCTTGTTTGCACCTTGTTTTTCATTCACCTGCAGTAAATCTGGAGAAAAATTTAACATATATGTTTTAGATCAATTGTTTTTAAAGTAACATTTTTTTTTGAAGCAAGGTACTGTGTTTGAACGCAACTGAACGATTATTGTATTTCTAGTTAACCGTATTTCACATTCATGTATATTTTAATCTATCAATTATTATTGTCAACAAATATTTATACTATTAGTATCTCATTAAATTGGTCTAAATTTCAGACTTAATAGAAATCCCAATGTCCCTATTTAGCTAGCTTCTTATTAATCATTCATGCCAACGGTGGTTTAGTATTAATATAGATCCACAGGTATAGCAGTAAACTGTTCCAGTCGGTAACACGGTTGACAATAAGAGCCCACGTGCTCTCGAAACGCTGCGTTCCGCATAATTAATTAATTTGTGAGTGGAGTTTACTGCTATACCTGTGAATTGTACATCCACACAGTCCTTGCAATCGTCATTAATATGGATGTTAGTTCAAATTATTTACTCGTTTTAATTTAGGGTATTATTGCTGCGCTTTCTAAATATGAGCATGACATCATCGGTAATTATGTAGAATGTTTATTACTGCAAGGGCATTTAAGTAATTCTGTAATTACCGATAATACAAACCGAGATTTCGTAGTGACCAAATATCACAATTTGAGTTGAGAACAACACATAGCTCCAAAAAAACAAGACACAGCTTTATACATACATCATAAGCGATACAGAATTTCAACTTGTCCAGGGCAAGTTAACCTGTATTCACTTATTAACAGAAAATAGTGAGTTTCAATTTGTTATTGAGCGGGCTAACAGTGTATTTTTCTAACTAATTGTAAATATAGTATACATATTGTATTTACGAGTTTTATTAAGAACGTGTTACAAAAGAACTTCTTCAAACCAAGAGGAGTTCAAAAATATTAAGACTTCATGACTAGTTTCTTGAAGAGATTTGTCGATTTCATATATTTTAAACTGGTTAATGCATTCTTATCATACTGTTTTGCTTCACTTATAGTACTACCAGGCCTGCAGTAAATTTAAAAAAAAATTACCCTTGCACTACTAGGACGATTTGCGACAACATTCTTCTGTAAAATCTTTTCATATCTCCTGTACTTTCTGAGATCATTGGGATAGATTGTCTAAATGGTGCAGGTGAATGTTTAAAAATGTATGCATGTGCTATTGGGACAACATTTTTTTTTCCTATCTTTTCTAGTTTTCCAGTCTGTTACGAGGATTTTGCCTTCAGGCGTAGGGTGAATGCAATAACTTTTTCCTTTAACATTTTTTTGTATCTTTTCTAATTTTAGGGATCATTTATCTTCAAAACAGATGTATAAATGTATGGGGGGAAATAACGAGATTTCTCTGTTTTATTTGTTCAGTTCCTTGGAAATTTGTTAACCGGGCTCGAAGTATTACTATTAAGTAGATAACAACAAACGCTGCCAGATTTTGTCCGTAATTATTACGGCGACAATTGAAAAAAACCAAATAAATTCGATATAGGAAACCTAAAATCAGATTACAATTTCCGAATTACGATACGCACCCTAAGTTTATTCATTAATATTTTTCTCTTCATTATTTTCATTGTATATATAAACATATATTTCAATGAAAATATATGTTCTAAAGGTAATATAAAAAAAATTACAAAGATATAATCTGTTTTTTCTCTGTGTATATTTTACATTAAAAAAAGGTATCATTCAACAAACAAAATTATTATTTGGGAACACATATGCAGTAATATAACTAAGTAAATTACTCATTTGCCGGCGCTGACGTTAGTTGGATATTATATTTGGTAGATGGCGCTAATATAGACGTCTGTATGTAATAAATTACCCAGTACACCATTCTTACATCGCGCGGATAATTTAAGTTGGTAGTTCCGGCACTAAAAACTATTATCACCCGTATTGCTTCAAAAAAAAAAAAAACCGTGAATACAACCTTCATTGCCGGAAGTACCAACTTAAATTGTCCACGAGATTTAAAAATGGTTGACTGGGTAGCTTTCCATTTCAGCTTTTCTAGGATTTCTAAACCAACAAATGTGTCATGCCATAAAAAATACTTACAAAAAATTGTAGCTAAATTCATCGTCGACAGCTCACGCCAACACAATAATTATAAACAATAATTCTTGTATTCCTGCAATGAGATGGTGCATGTGATTGTCTAACACTTTCATAAGTATTTCTGTAATGTAGTAGTACATGATTAATTTTATCAAGTGCAGTATAATCATAAGAATGAGAAAATGTAATCGAGAGGGCCATGCTTTTTTTCGAATTATTATGTTGGTTGCAATTACATCTGACACAAACGTTTCAAATTACGTTAGATATCTATTGACCTATCTTATGAATCTTAAAGTATTAATTTATATCCCTAGTCATCCATTTTTAAATCTCCCGGACAATTTAGGTTGGTATTTCCAGCAATGAAGGTCATATTCACAGATTTCTTTAGAGCAATACAAATGAATATGGTCTTTACTGCCGGAAATACCAACCTAAATTGTCCGCGAGATTTAAAAATGGTTGACTGAGTATTATTGACACTAGCCACTTCTCCTAAAACACATCTAAAATAACTAACACCATGAGAAAGCTGTATTTACAGCGTTTTTTTTATCTTGGTGTTAGCCACTTATCCTTTAAACTGTAAAGCAACTAAGAAGAGAAACTTGATTAATTACTGTCAAATATGTTAAAAGAAATTGTAACTTAGATGAAAATTAATGTTTTTTTAAATGATTATATTCTGTGTAATTAGTTAATTTCAAAGACGAAATAAACACTGTTATGTGTTGTATATTTAAGTAATTGAATTAATAGTACTTGGTATGTACGATAGATATCAGCACGCACCAGTGTTAAGAAAGGTGAACGCATCACATTGTATATGACATATATATATAGACAGATACACATACATACATCGCGTTACTGTTATTATAATTTATAATACATTAATCGTTTAATAACAAACACGTGAAGATTAAAAGTTTTGTTACGTTCTCCTGGTTTGAAGAACAACGCCGCTGTAGCCTGCTCGTAATTTCCTAAATTACTTGACCAATACTTACTTGTAGAGTATGTTCGCTTATTTACTAGAGGAGAGGTTGTACAGTGAAACTCAATGCGCATGCGCAATAAAAATATATTTAAAAATGAAATGGTTACACGGTTTCCACTCTTGCCTATGTACATGTACGATGTACGTAAGATATATAGATTTGCAATAATTGCAGTTATTCGAGCTCTCTTATACATGTAATGTACATTAGCATTTGTATATGTATTTTCATTGGTAGCAACATAAAGTAATGCCTCAGCATGTACGTTGCAACGCTATGTCTTAATTCTGTTTAAAAGGTTAAACTCTTATATGCTTCCGCTGAAGCTTTGTCAGAGGCATGTACTAATGCCTCTATCTGTTTGCATGCACCACTACCTTTTATAGGGGAGCCAACCCTATTTATTTCTTAAATTTATAAGCGCACCTCGGTGCTATGCTTATTTATATGTCCCTTTCCGGGAGCCTAATATACTTTCCTTGTTTTAAATTTGCCTAAGGGACTTGGCCCTGTATTATTGGCATGTATTTGTACTTGACCAAATACATTTGTTATATTCACATTTATAGGGGAACCCACCCTATCTCTTAGAGCTTGAACGCCTGGTCGAGGGCGACAGTAGCGATAATAGCCGATCTCAATACAAAAGTAATGTCACAGCTACCCAGGCGTTCTCGTTTGAAATACTACGCTATGTGCAATCTTTAGCTCTGTACTACTGCGCCCCAAAGAAGGGAAAAATCCAGTAACCAGCAAATGTGCGAACTGTGCACCGACAAGTAAAACGGAGCGATGATGCCGATATTACATAAGAAAACTGGTCCGTGACACTCGTCCGCTACGACGAGCAACTAAATGAAAAATTTCTAAGTCCCGATACGACAAGGACCGAACAAACGTACAAAAGACAACGGGCGCTGCGGCCGCAACGACCGTCAGCAAGAAGCGGAGTGATCGTACTTGTAGAGGAGGTCTATACATGCGCGCCGACAATCTCACCAAAATAATTTCCGACACAAACTTAACTGAAGACTAAAAATATGTATAGACGACAATGGACACAGTAGCCTCGACGTACGATGATAGAAAATCGAGAATTTATACTTATTAAAAAATCTATACGTGTGGTCCGACGACGTTACCAAATGACTCCCGCCAGAAATAAATGTATAGACAACGTCCTCGACGATTCCCGCCAAAACTAGAAAAACTTAGAAATCTCTAATAAACTTACGACGACGTTACTGTACACGTTACGACGAGGCACGAAAGGTGACCGAGAGTGCACGAAAGGTGACCGAGAGTGCACGATCGCTAATACCTCGACTGTCGCGCGGGAGACGACTGCCTATGCTTGTGTACCTTAAATTTCAAGAAAACTCCCATTACATATCCGACGACGTTGCAGTGAATGATTTCTAATTAGGCAGTTTTAGCTAGCGTAATGCGAATGGCTGACTTGCATACATATACAATGCGTAATGTACATACATATTAAAATAAAATTGGATATAAGAGAGCAAAATAAATAAATATAAGAATGAAAATAAATAAACATAAAAATGAAAATAAAGTAATATTCTAAATGAAAATAATAATGCAAAGAAGATAAAATACATAGTAGTAAAAAAATATAAAATATAAAAAACAATGTTAAGTCCTTAACAAGTTTGTAACCGGAAGATTACAATTTATATATGTATTTATGGTAACAATGGTGGTGAAATGTACAGCCGTAATATCAAACTATTAAACCCAAACGTAGCATGTGGCGCACTTATACTACCAACTTATAAAATTGACGACTAAGGCGCCCCCTGCAACCAAGTTGAGAACTAAATTTATTCCGGGTAGACATTCTTCAATTTCGCGGTCAATTTATGTTGGTTGTGACAATAATAAAGGTCATATTCGCCCATCTTTCAGGAGAATACGCGCAAATATGATCTTCATTGCTGGAACTTCCAACTTAAAGCGCCCGTGAAATTTTAAAATGCCTACGCGGGACGTTTTTAATACCGATTATATTAAGGGCACCCAATGTTTATCAATACTATGCTCCTTGTTTGTCATGCATTATTTTATCGTATACTTATCTCTGTCGTGCGCTTGCATTTGTTTACACTTCTTATTGAGCTTGAATGAATATTTCCATATTAAAATGACATGTTATATATTAATGAACTTGTAGCAACAGTTTAGCTACCAACCTAACAATTTTAGAAGAAACATTTTTTAAAAGTTCAACAAAAATTAAAAAAAAACAATTATTAGTATATAGTTTTAAATAAAATTATACAAACAACTGCATTCAATGTTAAAAGTAGTGTAGATGTGTTTCTATGTTATTAACAGACCCTGCAATACTGATGAACTTGTTTGTATATTTATTTTTTAAGGAATTTATTTATTTTAAAGATCTTGAAGCTTCTCGGTGGTTTCAAAAAAGAATATTGGTCCTAGTACATTGTACTTGGTAATATTTTCCCTCGAGCGAGATGTCGTTATTCCTTTACTTTATTTCTCGGAATTCGAGGTTTGTACAATCTTCAACTGCTTTACAAAATTAAATTGTCCCTGTAACGGCTCATATTCCTTTCAATAGATGAATATCACTAAACAGAATCGATAAACAGCTCGAAGTAAGTTTATTTTCTAAAACAAACGAGAGGTATTGGTGTTAAAACAAACACTGCGGCACACCAGGTGCTTTCGTAAAAAAAAACGGCGTTTTATAGGCAAAATACGTGGGTCATTACTGCACAATTACAATAACCTAGCGCTTTTGAAACTTTTGTCTAACAAAACCGGTTTCGTTTGCGATTTGTCCATTTATAGTAAATGTTTGATAGAGTTAGTGAGAGATGGATGGATTCGGAATATTGTTTCAAATTTAATTGGGTAAGCTCTTTTTAAAGAATATTTGAGCCTTTCACGAAAGTTGGAACGTGGTACCTAATAAAAAAAATAATGAAATGAAATGTCATAAAGGGACAATTATATCCTTCTTTCTTTTTTTTTCATGCGAATCTTTTTAGCACCAATTAAAGATAGAACAGCTTTCCACCATTAAATGAAGACCAGATTGAAGGCGTTAAATGTAAGATTATTTGGAAACAAATAAAATAAACAACTGCATTTCGGTTTTTTGTTCTTTAATATATTTTTCAATTTTTCTCATCTTTTTTGGATATTACTATTATTAGTTAACAAATTCTTAGTGTCCTTAAATATATTTCGTATAGATTTTGTCTTTATAATAAAAAAAAACAGTAATAATATTTATAATAAAATTGGAAGAATATAAATACAAACAAAACAAAACAAAAAATTCAAATCGATTTTATCAAGTGTGCGGTTGGGGGATTCTAAAATAAAACATTAATCTAAATAAAACATTCTTTTTCTTTGGTGAAAATTGAAGCGAAACACAGAGGCAAGTCAATTATAGA
Organism: Trypoxylus dichotomus; assembly: GCA_023509865.1. Classification (NCBI taxonomy): domain Eukaryota; kingdom Metazoa; phylum Arthropoda; class Insecta; order Coleoptera; family Scarabaeidae; genus Trypoxylus; species Trypoxylus dichotomus. The sequence goes on along the minus strand of CM042082.1, from coordinate 30,483,054 downwards.
TAATATTTCGTAACAACAAAGTAATAAACAAAACGTAATATATAAGCTTAAACGATGAAAAAGAGAGGAATGTTCTACATTTTCTTTTGTTCGTCGTATCGATAAAGCTAAGCAACAAGTGTAACTATAATATCATAATTTAAGTAAATATCACTGTAATATAATAATAATAATTAAATAATATATTATATACAGAGTGATAAGAAAATATTTTACTACAATATATATCTTTGTCACCCTGTATATATATCATTATATTATATAGAATACCAATACACTTATACACAATTGAATCGCCCAATAGATGGGGCAGTAGTAGTGAAAAATTATAGACTTTCTTTTTAGAATATAGAAATTAGATACCGTTTTCCCATCCTTTGGGCGGTTACAGTGGTAATATGATATTAAAAAATACTTTGTAGAGTTGCTCATGTTCAGCATTTATGTTTATTTAATCATATATAAATAAACTTAAAAAAGTTATTCTATAGCATTTGAAGAATATAAATAAGAAAATAAATAACATGCTATTCCTAATTTTACAATAATTTGGGTATAAATTCTTTTATAGTGGAAAATTCTTTTAATTAGATGGAATAATAATTTGACATATTGCAGCTAATATCACTCCCATTTTGACATATGTCATAAGCTGATACGTCAAAATGATTTTGATAGAATTTTCGTTTATTTTCTATTGGAAACGATTAGATTTTTTGGGTTTGAAGCAAATTTTATAATAGAAATATCTCTCTTATTATAATACAATAATATACAAATACTATGATAATTGTTATAGGGAACAACACCCTGTGTTTAGAGGAAAGAAATTACTCTGAATACAGGATGTTTCATAAAGTAAGCTGTAGATCATATGAAATGAGTCTTTTCGAAATCAAATATTACTGAATATCTTCGAATTAATATTTAGTAGATCAAAAATAAGTTACCATATAACAATCAATTGGGTAACATTAACATAAATTCAGTCAAATATTAAACGTCGAAGGGAAATGTAAAAGTAACAACTTCAGTTATATAAGGAATTTTACTTCTGTTTAAGCTAAATAAAAATTTAGTTTTGGTGGTAATGCAGTAAATTAATAATTTTTTGCAAAATGCTATGTAAAATTTCTGTAATAAATGTAGGATTCCCAGCCTACTATACAATGCCTTCTCTTTAAAATAGCTTGTCCCTCTTTTTTGTTTTTTGTTTAATTTTTTATATACAATCATCGTTACTATATTTAAAAAAAAAAACAGTCTCAAACTGGAAATATGTCTCAATTCGTTCATGGTGAAAATTATTCGGTCATTATCTTAATTATTTCCATTACTTACTGCGGCAGCCTTATCTTCAACAGCAATCCCTTTCCGAATCAAAACTTCATTGATATGTACATCAGTATCGGTTGAGGTATCGATGAGTTTCAAATTCAACACGTTGTCACACTTGTAGAGTTCATCCTTCTCGATACTGACTAGAATCGAGACCAGTGACTTACGGAGGACTAATTTTTGAAAGAATTTGCAATCGTCCATTGTCCATTTGGATTGTTTCGGCTTAATACCTGGAAATTAGCTCGGAATGTTGTAAAATTCATCAAAATCGCAAGTATTTACCGCTTAGTTTCGCCTTTATTGCTTGATGGGGCAATTCCAAAAATTGCGGTTCCAACGGGATCAATTGCTGCAAGGTTAAATTGTCGTAATAACCAAAATCACAGTAGAATACCGATATTGAACCTGGATGGATAACTTTCATCACACTTGTTCTATAAACGAAGCTTGTAAGCGTCATTACATTTCATTGGAATAATCATTGCTTACCTGTACCATTTACCATCTTCATGTTTACTGGCGTAAATTTTACCAGGTTGGATATCTTCTATCTGTAATGGACTATGTATCACTTGTTTGTATGCTTCTTGTAGTGCTGTCATCAACTTCGTTAGCTTACTGTAGCATTCGTAAGGTTGTACCTTAAAAGCGAACAATCTTACATATTGGGTTTAATAATTAGATTGAAATATTACGAAGAAATTCCAAGGGTTCACCGCTGTTGGGATCTTAACATCAAAATAGGCACCGATCTTTGGCAATGTTGGACTTTTCAATATGCCTGTCGAAGGTACGTTCTCTATAAACATGAAGAAAACAATTTTAATATGAATTTAAGGTTAGAAATATAGTTGAACACAGAAAATTTGAGGTTAGAACCAAATGAATGTAAGCAAATTTGAGGTTAGATTTATAGTTAGACAACTAAACGAAATCCTAACATTAATTTGAGGTTAAAAACAATTGAAAATTTAAGGTTAGAAAGAATTGAGTATAAAGAAAATCTTATGTTAGATTTACCGTATGACAACTAAAAGTAAGGTTGGAGTGCTAAACTACATCAAAAGGTGCAAGTATTCGACTTACTATTTTTTATGTCATCACCTTTTGTTAATGAACGGAGCCTTTGTAGTCTTTCAGGTTTCGAATTCATTTCCCTACAAACAAGAATAAAAGCATATTAGAATACTAAACACCAGCACGTTTCATAGAAAAACCATACTCTTGCTCGCTTTCGAAGACAATCGACTGATTAATAAAACACAGTTCATTATTGGGACCGATCCTTGTGAAAAATTGTGCAATTGGAAGGCCGCCGGGATCTTCACCAACGACTTTAATCAGCACCGCCTGGTCTTTCGGCATCAATTTATACACCTTCTGCACGAAATTCTCCGGAACAGAATCCATCTGCATCTTAACCCTAACTGCTTGCGCAGGAAACCTGTCTATTACATCTGATAGCTCATCTAAGGGATATAGCATTTCATCAGCCACCTTGATCACATCACAATTTCCAAAATCGATGAAATATATCTGGGCAAATATACCATTCGGGGCCCATTCGAGTATTTTGATCCTGTACCAGTGTTCGTCTTCCTTGTATTTGCCGAAATACAGGCGGTTGGGGTCGTCTTTGGGTGTTATCGGCTTCGTCGTTAAGTTAGGTGCCCTCTCAATGATGCTAGCTTCCAGATCTGCCACGAGGTTCTCTAACTTTTCAAAGCCAGGGGATTGAAGGTGCAGATAAATGTCACCGTTGGCTTCTGCATGGCAGACGTAAGCTTGCGTAACACCGTTCTGTTAAAAGTAATGAAGGAGAATGTCAAAGTAATAGATAGCTGTCAAAATTTTTAAGCCTGCTAGCAGTAAGAAAGAAAATTGTGATTTACAGTTAAACTTACCCTATTTAGGATGGGTGTAGCGGATTCTATTGTTATACGAGCTATTAGTTCTTGATTAATTGACATTGATGTCTCAGTATCGTAGAGTACAACAGAAATTGGGGCACCGGTATCACGGTTCACTGCAAATCAAATTTCTTCCTCGGAAAGTGCTTCGATAAGACAGAAATGGCTAATTTTACTCACCGTCTTCTATCGAATCAGTCTCCATATGCACGGTCTTGCCGACCAAGTTCTGTATGTGCTCCGAATTATTCGATACTTCGTATAATTCTTCTAACCCGGCTAAACGACAAATGAATGCCTGAAAATAGATTTTAAAGACGTATAATAGAACACCATCCAAGCATTTAACTGATTGTCGAACGAAATTTGACAGTTTAAAGTCTGTCAAACTCTTTAGAGTGAAATGTGTCAAACCTGCGCTTTCTCCTTAGCGAATTCGCGTCTCAACTGATAGATGTCGCTTTTCCTTATCAGTTGTTCGTCGCCGAAATCGATGAAGAAACAGTTGACGTCGTTATCGTTCACCTCGAACACCTTCACGCGATACCAGTTCTGTTCGAAGTAAGCTGCGCAATAGCTACCTTCGACTAGGACGTCGTATTTGGGATTTTGAGGGTTTTCTGCGTATGTCCTCTCGAAACTGGCAATCATTCTGTTAAACGCTTCCTATCGAACGAAAATATTTTATATAATTGAAATAGTAAGGGCGTTAGACAAAGATAATATACCAGACAATCCACTAAATGTATTTGTTTTGGAAACTGTAAAAGGAATCGAAGTATCTGCTGTTGCTTTCACAGCCATTTGCCTAGTATTAGTCGTTCTTTTGTCGTTATTTAAAATTCTGTATTAAGGCTAGTAATTGCAACATCTCTTGTAATTCTTACGAATAATTCTACCAGTGGATAGTCCGGTATAGGTTAATTTTGTCTGCGGTGGAGAAACTTACCGATTCAGGAGTACCAACTTGCCGGCACCATACCTCTTTTGCCGACACGACGCAGGTGACCTCCGCGATTAGGCACCCGTCTTCGCCGATGTCAACCGTGTTAACGGGAACCGATACCTCGGACACCAGGCCGCCAAAGGATCTTTTTCCTTTCTGGAAAATCTAGGTTCAGAATGGCGCGCATGAATGAGAAAAGCATGCCCAAAGCGACCTCTTCACAATACACGTAGTTAGTACAGTTAGATTAGGATTTTCATGATAGCGTTTTGAAAGCTTCAAATCACGAAAAAAAAACACAAACCAAAATAAAGGAATAAATGAGTGACGTTCAAGTTAAGTATTACAATTCGATTAATTTTGAGGGATGATGATTTGTAGGCTTTCACGGCTGCGGTCTAACGTACAAGCATCTTCCGGGTGTTTTCTCTAAACTTTAGAAAATTTGTATCACTTATAAAAGTACTACTTGGAAGATGACTCTATGCACGTCAGGACCTCGTCGTATTTATGTCAAGACCTTTGTTGAGATGGTTGTAAATGGGTGAAAACATGGCATATTTACAGCAAAAATTAATTATAATTGTATATAATAAGACGTTAAACATACATACTTTCCAATTAATATAGTTATACCGTTTATATACATAGTATCTGTTCCAGATTCTATCCTAATAAATAACTGAAGGATACATAAAACAGCCGAATGGTGTAAGTGCCATGGTTTTAATTGCGTATTTTCGCGAAATTATTGTAACAAAATTTACTTTAATCAAGTGTGTAGCTCAAATACAATGCGATCTGAAAAGTATTTACTCCAATGGTTGACACTATTGTCTAATTTTATTAAAATAAATCTGACCGCTGTTGTTAATTGTTAATCGGCTGCTTGACGCATATGCCGGCCGTTAGTACGTTATCGAACGCATTTTCCCGAATAATAATTCTAAAATATTGATCAAAGAACTTTTAATCAGTTATTTTACTTATTTAATAAGAAAAATTTCGAAATTCATCATTACATCTCTAGGTCCTAGATGGTATATAAAAGTGCAAACACATTCAACGTAGTCAATGTTAAAAAACGAGAACAGAACCCTTATATTAGCAGTATAATGAAACTAACTAACATTCAATAACATGCAACAATATATGCATTATTGCAATTTGAACGTGCATCATTTTTATTACACACAAATTTCTTTAAGAAGTGAAAACTCCAACCAGTGCTTTTCAAACTCTTAATAAAAAAAAACTACCCTAAGTTTCTCAGTAACTACAGAATTTAGATGAACATCTTTTCTACACGTCGATTAGCGAAAAGACCCATTCATTATTTAGTTCCATATCCTCGAATTTAAATTGAATGTATCTTATATATTTTGCTTTGAAAATTAGCTAGTTACCTTGATGCAAGCATTCCTTAAATGTAAGTGATGATCAGCCTCTGGAAGGATTTGGATAATTTACAAATGATTAAGATCATCGTAAGATAATTGGCATCCATTTAAAGGTGGATATGAAGTGAGCAAGTCCCCTTGAAATTGTTTGCGATCATCAAGAAATGAATAAAACGCATTTGGGATGTACGGAAACCATCTTAAACTGAACTCCATGAATTTGTAATCAAGCTAGTTTGATCCAAGTCAATTCTGAGTGATTTACGACCAGTTTAAAGTCTCTGCATCCATATTGAAATGATCTGGGTCTTTTAAAAATGATTAACATCCACTTTACAAGTTTGAAATCATTTGAATGTGAACGATATCCAGTTTAGACCATTTTTAGCGGAATCTCAGTCCTTTACGATGATTGATACATGATCGAGACAATGAATTATACTCAGTTTGTAAGAGCATTATGATAATTTTTAAATTATTTACATGATCTTGTAATTGATGAGATTGATTCAAGACATATGATAACAATTTTCAAACTGTTGGAACAATTTTAAAATAAAGAGAGTCATTTCAAAGTGTGTGATACCATTTTAGAGTAACTTTATCTGCATTAAAATAATTGACGGATAATTAATGACGATTTTGGCCACCTTAAAACGATTGGGAAGATTGAAAATCTACATAATATCAAGTTTGTATCTCAAAGTGTTGTTATGCTGTGACTAATTCTTGAATTGTGTGTCGTGATTGTTGATAAAAGTGGACCCTGTAGAACGAAGACCCGTGATAAAATACCAAATACAATTGAAACTTTAACATCGTTACTTCATGCAGTAACATTTTCTTTTTAAAGGAACGTCTTATTGGCTCGGTGTGAGTTCATATACGCATCGTTAGGGCAAAACACTGCAAAAAAGTAATCTGAGGATGCGCAGAGAAACTGCACGAAACCGGTAGGGATAAGGTAAATAAATTTGAGATATTTTGTGATTATTAGTCAAATTACTTTCTTAAAAATATGAATAACAGTACAGAAACTCGTAAAAACCTGTTCAAAATTTACCACTTACATCTTCGGGTTTGCAATATCGCAAAACGTATTTATCTAGAAAGGATTCCACTGACACTTTCGGGCTGGTATCGACGATTTGGAGCCAATTCAATGGAAGCTGTTCGTGGTATAGGTCCGCATAGTCGGCTTCTAGCTGCCAGTTCCATATGCCGTGGTAATGTTGTTCTACCATCAAAGGGATCCTGGCTAAGACATCCTGATCGTTGGATATAAGTAGCGACTTTCTTTTCGTGTATTTAGGCATCAGATCATCTAAGGCTAATTTGGCTGCATGCTGTTTAGCTATGGTGACGTTCGTTAAATCTTTTGGGTAAGTGGTATAGGAATGCTCGCCTATCTGCAAAGAGAAACCATGTTGTGTCATTAACGATGAAGCCGAAACGATTTGGACGTACTTACGTCGACTTTACAATCGTAAAACGGTGGTTTATGCGACTTGCTTTTCCTAGTAACGATCTTAAACACAGGCTCGGGTAATTTCCTCAGATGCGTGAAGTTGTATAGATCCACCAGCGGCTCCCCCGTAGGCACGAAAGGGTCGGTCATTCCGCTGCTCGAATTCTTACTATCATCCGAACTCGACCATGTATCCCAGACAGGGCTTTTAGGATCCTTAGCCGCCATCGAGGCATTCTTCATGTTCTCTATGGAAGTCGGGCTTAAAACCGGCGGAGCGTTCTTCCGCGGAAGTACGCCCATTATATGGGCCCTATTGGTCCTGTCGGAATGTGGAACCTTATCCGTACTACTCGACGAGCTAGAGTCGCTACCCTCGAACGATACCGCCCGTTTCAGGTCTAAAATCTGTCGCAGATCCTTCACCGCATTGATGTTGTTCGTGTTGTAGTTGGTGGAGGTGTTTCGGGATGCCGGTGGATGGGGATTGACGCGGACTATTTGATTGTGCGAAACGGCGGCTAGTCTTGGCGGATGTTGATAGGCGGTTTTCCATTTGTTGTTCAAGTTCGTCGGTCTCCATCGGTTATTTCCTGGGCTATGGTTGTAGACGGTAGGTTTCCTATGAGGTCTAACAGGCATTCTACTGGACACGATGAAATTAGAACAAAAGCATTAGTTCGAAATGAAATGGTTAACGGTTAGATGAAAATGGTGTACCGCAAGGTGGTCTTATTGCGCCATTTAGCTACGTTTAGAAATAATGTATATAATATATACATTTTTTTAACAAAATTTTCGTATAATCCTATTTCCTATATCCTCTCTATTGTCGAGAAAAACGGATTTGAATGAAATTTTACGGAATATCAATGTCACAATTCTATATCAAGAATCCTCTACTATAAAGTCCAATCATTTTAAGAATACAGCGTTTGGCAAGCTAGGCTAATATTTTCGATGTTTACTATTGGCAGATACCTAATCCAAAATTATTCTATGTAGACGAAAGTTATGTTGGATAAAATGAAGTAATACTGACCACTATTACTATGTTTGTGTAATATCAATTCTCAAATTTCTTCGTTCGTTTTGATTGTTTATTTGGTTGTTTGTTGTTTTTCTCGTTATATTATTATTTGTATAGTATATTGGATTAAAAATCCATTTGGAACAGGAAGTGGACCTATAATACTGCATATCGGGAGTGATAATGGTTTTGTAGACAATGGCTTGCTACATTTTGAATGGTAAAAACTTCAGATTATTATGAAGAATGAATGGTAAACTTTTAGGATCAAATTGCATTATTGTAATGGATAATGCCCCTTATCATTCTGTAAAGAGACAAAATCCCAACGACTGCATGGAAAAAGGATGCTTTAATTAATTGGATTTTTCCAAAAGAAATTGCCACGGATATCACGCCCTTAAAGCCAGAACTTTTGGAACTCGCTAAATATTACTTTAATAATGGTCCAATACCATATGTAATCGATGAAATGGTAACAGAAACTGGGTGTACAGTTTTAAGACTGCCACCGTATCATTGTAATAGAATATAGAAATGGTATGGGCTCAAGTCAAGGAATATCAAAATTTTTAAACTGATAAAGGTAAAAGAATTATTAGTTCAAAGACTTCAAATTGCTAAGTCCTGAAGCAAGGAAAAACTGCATTGAACACACCGTTACCGAAGTATAAGCTAGATAACGTCGTTGAAGATATGATGGAAGAATTGAAAAATTCAATAAATCGCAATAAACTTAAATGTATGTTTGGAAACATCTTACTTAAATATTTGCCATTAGAATTTAGAATTACTTTGAAAGAAAGTGACAATTATTATAATACAACTAATATTTTACTTTCAAATCACCCGCTATTATTTAATCGAGTTAGGTGGCAGTGTAATATGGACGTCGATAGCAGCGCTATCTACTGCATTCTTAAAATGAATGGACTATAGTGCAAATGACGATTGCTAGGACTGTGTGGATGTACAATTCACAGGTATAGCAGTAAACTCCACTCACACAAATTAATTAATTATGCAGAACGCAGCGTTTCGAGAGCACGTGGGCTCTCATTGTCAACCGTGTTACCGACTGAAAGTAAAAACTGTATCACACATGCAAATTATTTTCTACGCAGGCTCCAAAATTTCTAAAACATATGACTATTTACAATCTACTCGGTGGTCTAATGCCTTTTACGGGAAAGGATGGGCCGAAAGCGAACCGTATCTTTAACAGGGCCTATGGTAATAAATCCATCAGACTCGAGTGTGCAATTGGGGGTGGTTCTCTGTTCAATAAGTTTCCGTTCTTTTTCATATATACCGTTTCGTACGCGTCTAATTCTCTATACGAGTTCACGTTTTTAAGTAGTGTCACATTTTTTAAATCAATCTTATGTCCGGATTTTACCATATGCTCTGCTATGCTTGATAGTTCAGGTTTGTCGAAACGATAGGTATGGCAGGTATGACAAAGAATTAAAGTATATCAAAGATGTAGCGAAGTACAATGGTTTCTCTTCTATTGATGTCGACCTTATTTTAAGGAAGGTCCAATACAAACAACACATCAGAAATTCCACGACCTTGACATCAACAAACACCGGTAATAAGAAATTTATAACTCTTCCTTTTCACCCAACAGTAAAAGGGTTAAGTAAAATTTTCCGACAACTAAATATGAACGTGTCTTTTGTGTCAGAAAACAACTTAAAGGATCTCTTAGGGAATCCCAAATATAAACCGGAGATGATAAAAGGGTCTGGAATATATCAAATCGCATGCAATGATTGTGAGAAAGTTTATGTTGGACAAACAAAAAGGAGTATCGAAACGAGGTTCAAAGAACATATTAGACACTATCGTTTCGACAAACCTGAACTATCAAGCGTAGCAGAGCATATGGTAAAATTCGGACATAAGATTGAAAATCTGACACTACTTAAAAACGTGAACTCGTATAGAGAATTAGACGCGTACGAAACGGTATATATGAAAAAGAACGGAAACTTATTGAACAGAGAACCACCCCCAATTGCACACTCGAGTTTGATGGATTTATTACCATAGGCCCTGTTAAAAACACGGTTCGCTTTCGATCCATCCTTTCCCGTAAAAGGCATTAGACCACCGAGTAGATTGTAAATAGTCATATGTTTTAGAAATTTTAGAGCCTGCGTAGAAAATAATTTGCATGTGTGATACAGTTTTTACTTTCAGTCGGTAACACGGTTGACAATGAGAGCCCACGTGCTCTCGAAACGCTGCGTTCCGCATAATTAATTAATTTGTGTGAGTGGAGTTTACTGCTATACCTGTGGACTATAGTGCAGTTTGTAAATGATACTATCGAACATGCAAACTGTGTACAACCTAAAGTAACCGTAAAGTTTTTTTGAATTACACGAAAGTATCTAACAAAAAGCGATTGTACTACATACTAGCATTTGATTGCCTTTAAACTCTTATATTTGAAGCTATGTACAATGGTGGCCAAATAATTAAGAACAATATATTTTTAAAGTATCCGTTGCGTTCACCCGTGAAATAATGTATTAACTAAGAACTAAGAAGCTAATTAATATAATTATTTAACTTTGGTATTAATATTTAGTGGGATATCCCTTATTTTTTAACACTGCCTCATATCTTTCACCTATAAATTCAACAAAAAATGCACAGCAATCTTGAGAAATATCTTGCCAGGTTATCACGACTTCTTCAAATAGCTTATTCATATTGGCTATTTACTTTTGCCATATACACTGCTTTGCTTGAAGGTCAGTCCCAAAATATATATATATAAAAAAAAAAAAACAGGGAAAACTTCGGAACCGAAACAAGATAATTAAATATTTCGTTATGTAGAAATATTGGAAAACGTTATGCTTCCCTATGCTGAAGAGAAAATGCCGCTACACTTCAGCAGAATAATGATTCTAAACGCACGTCCAAAGCAGCAAAAGCTTGGTCTTTGGCATATGGGGTGAATGTTACGGTGCGGCCAGCTCGATCGCTAGATCTCAACGCTATCGAACATCTATGGGGTGATATCAAAAGAAAGTTAAGTCAGGTCAACTTTTCGAATCGCGAAGATTTTTGGCAAGAGGTGCCAAGAGTTGCATGTAATGCCACACCGCTGTGCTGCTATAATACAGAATTCTAAATATACCACGAAGTATTAACTTTCTTTGTTTCGAAAACTGTTTCCTTTTATTAGTTACACCTATTATTTTGCATAATTTACCTTTCGAATTTGTTTCATTTTCAAGTTCACGCAATTATATTTTTGTTTCAATGTAAAATTTAATACTTCATATTGTCGCATATACAATATAAGTGTGTTTTGAATAGTATCTTATTTCGTCTGTAACAATTTACCTAATCTTTACATGAATTTTGAAAGCACACCTATTTTTTCACACAATAATGCATACCGCAAAATAGTTATGTACATAAAAAAAATGCCTAAATTATGTCACTTGAAAATCGTTTTTTACTACATTGTAAAAGTAATATTATATAAATTAAGGTATCTAATATCAAATGATATTTTTTTTCTTTGTAAGATTATAAATTATCACAAATTAAATCATAAGCTTCGTATGCGCTTTCATTATTTTTGCTATTCATAGCAAACTCTCATATTTCGTAGAATTGCATAACTTTTGACCGCTACTGTATACACGGTTACATACAGCTATGGCGATATGTATTCGCCACCCTTTTTTGTTTTTTATTCCGACGAATATATAAGAAATAAACGAAAATTAATCGATGAAAATGTTTCATTGTGAGTGTATACAGATATATACAGATATTACTTAATATTCGGTAGATCCTCCCTGGGCTTTTATCACCGCACGAATTCGTCGGGGCATACTGCTCACTAAGTTGTAGCACTGTTCGGGGGTGATTTTATTCCACTCTTCGAATGTTTTTGTTTTTAAGCATTGCTTTGTGGTACATGAGTATTTAGCTACATTTCGCTTTAAAATGTACCATAAATGCTCAATTGGCGATAAGTCCGGGGATTGTGCCGGCTATTCCAGGACCCACACGTTATTTTCTCGAACCAGCGCATTACTTCGCGAGATTTATGGCACGGTGCATTATCTTGTTGGAAGTAATACTCTGGCTCATCATTATCGAATAATTTTAACGCACACGGTTCCAGAACTTCTTCCAACATGTCGATGTACGTCCGACTGTTCATTCGGCCCTCGCAGACGAACAGTTCTCCGACGCCTGTTGCACTCATGGAACCCCAAACCATTATGCTACCACCCCCAAACTTGACAGTCGGGATGATACAGTCTGGATGGAAGGCCTCTCCTCGCCCGCGTCGCACGTATTGAGGCCCAGGTTTACCACAAAGCTACCAACAAAAACATGAATACTGTTACATTTTGGAACCCATTAAAAAGAATAAAAACACTGTAGATACCAGGAATTGAATACAGAATACCGCAAATACAATAATTATGTATTACTTACCTCAATATTTGACTCATCCGTCCACATAACATTGGCCCAATTGTCAATGGTCCAGTCGCGGTGACTTTTAGCCCACAGCAGTCTCTTTTTCTTTTGTTACGGAGACAACCGTGGTTTATGTCGAGCTTTGTATCCACCTCAATTTCATTCACAAAGGCGTCTTCTAACCGTGCGAGGAGAAATAGCAATATTATGTAGCCGGAAAAGCTCACTGGAAAGCTGTTTAGACCCTCTTTCCGGTTTCGCAAAGACATCCGCTTTAAGACTAGCTCATCTCTGCTAGTTGTCTTTCTTTTTCGACCAGTTTTCGGTTTGTTTGTCAAAGATCCACTCTCTTTGTATCGTTTTATCGTCATTCTAACTGTCGATCGCGCACATTTCACTTGTCGGGCAATAGCAGACACCGACAACCCTTGCTTTTCTAACACCACAATTTGTCCTCGCTCTACCTCCGTCAATTCGCGTGTTTTCGGCATTACTTTTTACTGTATACTATCGTATTACACAGACAAAATCACAGACACAATATCTTCACTCTAACTAGCTCAACCTTACTCTTACAACTTTTAAGAAAGACTGAAGAAATATTCAGAAATTACAATTTTACGTCTATTTTCTAATTTACTCAGAATGGCCTACAATAAACCATTAAACCCTCATTACCAGGTACCTAGTTAAGTCCGTCATCGACCCAGCTTCTTAGAAATACAATAATATTCGTGTAACACGTTTAAAACGAGAGTGGCGAATACATATGGCCACAGCTGTATATGACATGTACAATTTGAACTTTTTTCAACAAATAAATGAAATATGTCTTTTCTAGACAAATTATTTACCTTCACGTATTGTAATTACTATATTTACGATGCTGTTGTTTTAACTGTAGAATTATTTTTGAGGAATCCATATACAATTTTATTTGGTACAGATTTAATATCTCAAACAGATTTCACAAATTTATAGGTTGTAGTTTGAACTGGGAAGTCTTTGCAGAATTTTATCTCTCTGTTTTTGGAATAAACTGTAGGTGCGATCAAACTCACGAACGGTAGTGTATAAACAAAGACAGGACCTGTTACTTATTTATCACGATGCGGACGACTATGGTGTCCCGACCGGTTTAGCAGTTGCACTGATTACGCATTAACCTATTACATTTCAAATTACCCTCCTATTAGAAATCAACGTCAAAACATTCTGGAACGAACTGTATGTTCGAAAGTGCATCAATTAATTTGATCAAATAGACGCAAGTAAACGCAGAGATGTTGATAATAGATAAGCATCGCGATAAAACTAACTACGAAAAGCGATTTTGTAATGCGATTTCTAATTTAAAAAAGTAACTGAAATAATGTCGAAAAAAAAGGTATCAAAACTACCTTCTGCATCTGACACAATTCTAGCTTTCGTATTGCATTAATATTCTAAAGAAAAAAAAAATAATAACTTACTCGGTTTACTTTTACCTTGAAGGCAGGCGAAACCAAACCGTAACCGAAAATGTACGAGGAATAAAATAATAACCGCAGAACAAAACCAAGGAGACGGGCTTAGTGGTGACGATCGAGGAAGTTTGCAGTAACCAGTGTAACCTTCGAGCGGCTCCCTACGCACAATGTTACGCTTAATCTGCTGCCTTTTGCACCAAATTACCAATTAGCGAAAAAAACGTAATAAAAAAAAAAACGGAGCACTAAAAATATCGCGATCGAGACGCGAAACAAAAAATGCGATATCTACACGGCATTCAGTTCTCTTTAGCGAGGTGAAATCGTCGCTCACGACATCGGGTGAATTTGCGGGCCGCCGACGTCGATCGCATGGCTCCTTTAGACGTTGGGCAACCGCGCTCGCGAAACTAACAGGCTGACCGCGCGAAGGAGCCGAACATCGCATCGCCGGTTATGCAAGTGGGGCCGTTGTCGGTTCGCGAACAAGCCGCACAGATACTACCTTTCTCCGGCAAGTAACAACTTCTCTCTTTTTTTTTCCCTCCTGCATGTGCACGTAGAATTGTTCCTTTTGCTTTTAGGCTGCGAGATCGCGAAGATATACGAGGGAGATGCACGAAGTATTGGCTTAAGTCATAGTAATTTATTTACGCAGGATAATTCATATTAGAAATTAAATAAATATTTCGCGCCCAAATTAGGCTGTGACGTAACATCTCATATCTGTCATCAAAGGTGTCGCTAACCTAAAAGAAATTTAATAACGATAATAATAATCCTTTGGTGGCGTCATACATTCAATTCGAATTCCCCTGGTACCGACCACCGTAGGACAGGGGAACTCTTATTAGTATTTATGTATACACCACCGTCCAAAAGTTTGGAAGCAGCAATGGATTACAAAAAGTCGCAGATACAGTCTTCAAATAAAAGTAAATTAATTCCAACATAATAATAGTCATGCATTACCAGATGACAATTGCAAGGACTGTGTGGATGTACAATTCACAGGTATAGCAGTAAACTCCACTCACACAAATTTATTAATTATGCGGAACGCAGCGTTTCGAGAGCACGTGGGCTCCCATTGTCAACCGTGTTACCGACTGAAAGTAAAAACTGTATCACACATGCAAATTATTTTCTACGCAGGCTCTAAAATTTCTAACCATATGACTATTTACAATCTACTCGGTGGTCTAATGCCTTTTTCGGGAAAGGATGGACCGAAAGCGAACCGTATCTTTAACAGGGCCTATGGTAATAAATCCATCAAACTCGAGTGTGCAATTGGGGTGGTTCTCTGTTCAATAAGTTTCCGTTCTTTTTCATCCGTATCGTTTCGTACGCGTCTAATTCTCTATCCCGTTCATTGACCCATTTTTTCACATCTTGTCTTTCTACCAAAGCGATTCAGTCATGCGGTCGATGTGGATGCTGCGACTGGGTCTTCCCAGGACTTTTTGCGCTTGAGATTTTTAAAATAAATCTACTTTTCATCCCCTATAACTATACGATGAAAAGACGATTTCCTTTTGAACCGAGTGAGCAAAATGTTACATGTGTTTCTGCACTTTTCAATTCAGCTCATGCGGTCTTCTGAATCTTTCCCATCTCTCATGGTCGAGTGGAAACAGCTTGCTGACTAACGACTAATTGCTTGACGAGCTGTTCTTCGACCAAACTCATCTCTCAAGAGCTCTATTTACATATTGGAGCCGTAGGTTTGGGATCATTGTCTTGCTGGGACACAAACGGTTCACCAACAAGACGGTTACCACACGGAATAGTATCATTTTACAAAATATTTCCGCATTATACCTCTAATTTTAACTAAATCACCCGCACTTTTTCCAGGAAACAACCTCAAACCATAACACTACCGGCTCCGTGTTAGGCACTAAACAGGCCTCACTAGCTGTTTCACGTGGTTGTCGACGAACGAAAATTCCTTCATTGCGAAGAATACAAATAGTGCTACATTGATCTACAGTCAACTGTCTGCGGTTAGGCATTTTTAAGCTCACTAATTTATCAAATTGTTGCAATTATGCACTAAGGATTAATACTTTTACCATATGCATTATACGATTACCGCAGTAGTACTAAACCTTTGGATCGAATGTAATTAATGCTGGTATCATACCCCATCGCCGTCAAACAACATTTTTGGAAAAAAATAGCAATAACATGTATTCGGGTGAAATTTGTACATACAGTAATTTATAATAGGAATTTACGATTTCACGATATGCCTATCAGTTGTATTATTTCAAGGGAATTTCACCTTGCTTCTTATGGACGGTAGTGTAAATCCGCTTTGATCACCAACAAACAATAATGAGCTAATAGCATCATGGTCTGGTGTGGTTTGAAGAAAAACATCTTCACTTCATGCAAAATAGCGAATTACATCGCTCAAAGATATTAATGAGTAGACGGAAACTTTCCACTTTCCCGAGTGTCGTGTTATAATGCCAATGAAAAACATTTTGCAAAAGATAGACAAACGCCATCCGTTGTCCTTTGACAATGAAAGCAATGGTATTGAATATGCAATGTAAGTTACTATTCTTATGATACAGAACTTTGTATATAATCCTATTATATGACAAAATATCGGGTCATATAATGCTATAAAATCATAGATATTTTTAGATAAGCTTAAGCATTAAAGAGGAACAATATTCAATCTATTTTTTTTACAAATCTCTTACAGTGGCAAATACGATTTAGATTGCATATCTTTACTACCGCATAGAATACTAAATTAATTGAATACCTGTACACAAATTACTTGATAATATTCCAACTCGAAAAACACAATATCTAAAAGAAAAAGAAAGAGAACGCCAGGTAGATTTCTAATTAGAAATAATTGCGATTCGTCAATTTTTAACGCTACCGAAGTCTAACATCAATTAAATTGAAAAAAAAAACCGCAAGTGCTTAATTGCAACTTCACTATTAATATACACGCCTCAATATAGCCGATGCATTTCCGAACGGTTTCTTTTTTTGGAGGGAAACAATGTATCTAACAACGAATTTTAACTATAGCCAACTCGCAATGGTCGTATGACTAATACACACCAGTCCACTAGATACTCTACGGTACTTATACGTGTTAATAATTTGCGGCATACTTTTCATAAGTAGGCGTTGTCTGTGGGCACATTCGATGATTTCGACGTCGTTAAATACTCGCAGAAACGAAACAGACGCCACCGGGATAAGATAGAGGAGATAAACGATGGTATTGGCGGTGGTAAAACGAGTTTGTATTGGTGTAGACGTGAATTAATAATAAAACAAAGCCCCGATTGTGTATATATAGGATGCTTCGCGAAAAATTTGAAACCTAATACGTAAGTTTCGTTGTAATAGAGAAATGTGTGTATCGATTTTCCACGGTAATATTTTGATAAATTGGAGGTTATACCGGGTTATTTTTTATCATTACATATACTGAGTGATTTTAAATGTTTGAGGACAGTTTAAATTTCGCGCCTTGCTAAATTTTTGTCACGTTGGCGATTTGGTTTTGAATTCGTAACCAGTAGCGTAGCAAATAGATTTTGGATGGGTGATAAAATATTGACAACAGATCTTCAAAAAATCAATTTCATATTGATTTTCTAAGCAAAATGGAAAATAACACTGATAAACAGTAGCTCTAAGAAGAATAGATTACAAGTAAAAAAGAAGCAAATAATAACGAATAAAATGAATATAAATAACGTGTCGCACAGGCAGTTGACAGGACCGATACTCACAATGGCCACTCTTAACATGCCAAATCCCCTAGAATCCACCGCGCGAAATTTAAACTGTCCTCAAACATATAAAATCACATAACTTTAAAAAGATAATTGTCAATGCACTAGATGCAACCAAGTATACACCACTCAAGAATTTACCTATGATTAAATTAGGTTGCTTTGGAGAGAAATTATTTATGAATCTTTATTCATATATGAGTCTTAATTAAATACATTTTACTGAAAGGCAGATAACTAATTTAAATAAGCAAGTACAACAAAGATGGCAATGTTAATGTGGGACCAGGAGAATAATAAGGATATCTCTATAATCAACTTCTGTACTTTATAAACAAGTGAATACATCTAATTTCCTCTGATTGTTATTGTTGTCCGTGAAATAAAAGCACAATTGTATTATTTACTTTACAAACCCTTTTTTCAAGCGTGTTGCTTACAAATTTACAGAATAAATTATAATTACAATTTTGTCGTTTGAATTTCCCTCCATTCCGTTATTTTCAATATGGCGTCTAACTAACTTCATTTAATTTTGAAGGTCAAAAAATAATACCACACAGACATCAAAGAAGCCGACAAATTTGTCCCTTCTGTTAATCTGTGATATTAGAGTCTCAGCTACGACTCTAAGTAGCCGCGTGAGGTAACAAATGCGCTGTAGTAACAAGCAAATTTGGCCTGTAATATTCAGTCACATGGATGGCTGTTTATGGCTTATGTTTAGGTTCAACACCAATGTTTTCAGGTACACCTAATCGCAAAGATTATTTTTTTCGTTCCTCATTTTCTGATGAATAATAAGTTCGTTTACTGAAGTACCACCGATAAGAAGTTCAACCCCTAATTTTCTATACCATTTAACATCTTCGCCTTAATATGTCGCATATGCCTTGATTTCATGTAAGTTTTGTGTTTATTACAGTTTATTAAAGTCAACCATAACTGGTTTTTTGCGTAAATTTCATCAGTTTGAAATATAGAATTATTTTAAGAGAAACTAATAAATTAATAAATTAATTATTATGTCGAAAGCGTGGGTTAACGCGAAAGTTAGGCCAAATGCCAAATCTCCTTCCTTTATCTGCGTGTGAACTCGTTGGCCACTTAACATTCCAATACGACGATGCGCCAAGCAGCGTTTAATGTTTAGTCTGCATCCCTTATCTGCATGTGAAGTCTACTTGACATTCCAATACCTTGACGTGTTAAATAGGAATTCGGTGTAACAATTAATTAATTCGACTCTTTCTCTTAATTAAGGCAGACGTTATAGCCTGCATCGAGCTAGCGACCAGTAATGAATAAAATACTGGTAAGGTTTTTAGATCAGAAGTACACTAGGGTGACAGAATAAAATAGACATCAGGTAAAGCGGTATAAATATGTAAACAGCTAAATTCTAAGAACTTTCTCTTGTCATTAGGGTAGGGGTAGATGTATCGGAAGGAATTCGTCATAGTTTAGTATCGTTACAACTATGCCTCGCTTACAAGGTTAGAGTGATATTAGCGACTTCACCCGGGGTCGCATCGTTGGCGCTTCGCAACGTGAAATAAGTAAACTTTTTAATATTCCATTGTCCACTGTTAACCGTGTGATTACACAATTTAAACGCAAGGAAAAAACAACAGTGGAGCCGAGACCAGGTCGTGCCGGACCTTCTGAAAGAAGTAAAAGGGTGCTTGTGCGCGAAGTGTTAAGAGAACCGCGAAAAAGTACAGCTGAGCTTGCGGCAACTTCACAGAAAAGTCAGCGCACCGTTCCGCGATACCTCCACGGTGTGGGGATGTATAAAAGGGTGGCAAAGAAAAAACCTCTTCCTACGGCGTTTCAAAAACGGCGCCGAATGATTTGGGCAATCTAAATGCGAACGAAGCCCGAAGAGTTTTGGCGGTCTGTCATTTTTTCAGACGAAAGCAGATACTGCCAATTCAGCGATGGTGGTCGTACGTGGGTATGGAGATGTTCATCACAGCAACTGGACGACAAATTTTTGCATCAGACGGTGAAATACGGCGGTGTGAACATCATGGTGTGGGGCGCGATATGGTATGGTGGAAGGTCGCAATTAGTAATCTGCGACGGAAATATAAATGCGGCAAAATATATCCAAATATTAACAGAAGCACTACTACCGATATTCGACAACGCCATTTTATCTAAAGAAGACGCCACCCTGTCACAAAGCAAGAACAACCACCACATGGAAAGGGGAACAGGGGATTCGGATTTTACCATGGCCAGGCCAATCACCAGACATGAATCCGATAGAGAATGTTTCGCACATAATCCAGACAAATATGGCGAAACGACCCCGAAAACCCAGCAATAAGGAAGAACTCGTGGCAGCTGTTACAGAAAAGTGGTTAAATATTTCAGAAGACACCATTAATTATTTAATAGATTCTATGCCACGACGATTCGCAGCACTTCACGCAAGTAAAGGTGAATCGACAAAATATTAGTCTAATTTAAAAATTTTAAAATATTTTGTATATATAACGAGAATAGAATCTTTTTTTAATTAGTAGGTGTCGATTTTATTCTGTCACCCTAGTGTAGAATCAGAAATAGAATAGGTATACAGCAGAGCAAGCCGCGAAATATTAAACTCACCTTTTGCTAACTCTAAATAAAGTTAGTAAAAAGAACCTTGTGTGTTTGAGGTCACAGTTTTGTGTACTAACAATTTCTACGATGGTTTATTTAGCAAGACATTTGTCAAATTTGCTGAGCATTGCATTTCACTGTTACAATCGCCGTATTCCTTCAACTATCAAAGTAGGCCGAGTGTACAACGAACTACATATAACGAGCATCGATTTAATGAAATTCTTGATTATATGTACTAAAAAATTTACACATGGATTTTTGTCTTAATTCAACGAAATAATTTTTGGTATACCGAACTTTTCCAGATACCAAAATAAGGTAGTAAGCTAGTAAAGTAAATTATAATATCTTCTAATCTCATCTTCAGTTAATTACGACATCTGCATTTCTTTGAATTTGCTGTACAACACTGTTAGACAGCAGCAGGTGTTTATGAAGGAATTAGATAGGATTCGGGGTTTCCCAATATAAAGAAAGTTGTATAAAATCAAATTGTTTTTATTAGGGGATACTATGACTAGACACGCTTTTCATTTATGGTATTGGTGTCTTTGTGTAAATTAAACGCTTCAACATGAGGCCCAAAGGAAAATGTTTAACTTCTGTCGGAGAATCCAACGTTATCGAATACTTTTCGTACCATTTAGTTTAGCCCGGATATAGTTCTGTCTTCACTCTTGTGATAAGTAATAGTTCGGTCCATGTATCTTTTAAATTTATTACGTAAACATTCATAGTACGATTTTTACCCTAGTTGACTGTTGATGTAAAATTACGGCGTGACCACCGACGTCTAGGTAGTCAGCGGTAATTTTCGTACATATACAGAAAACAGAATGTTAAAATTCAAGAATAGAACTAGAATAGATATTAAGACAGTGCGAATCTCAAAACATATATTCTAATTTTAATATTAAATTTAAATTAAACTAAATTAAATTAGTAAGCGTGTTTCAATTTTCAAAATAAGTTCCATAACACTTTTTAAATGTTTCTTTGTCCTGTATTACCTTTTTAATAAGCTTAATCGAATTAAATGTCAAATTATATTTTAATTTCGAATTTTATTTATCACCTAGACTTTGAAATTATTTAAAGTTATGTTTAAATATAAAAAAAATTCGGTTTAAAGAAATGACCGCCACTGTATTTAGGTAACAGCACAATATGTCAAGTACAGCACAAAATCAATTCAATCTTTAAAACGGATAATTTACAAAGTTATATTAATTAACCTTTTTTGTTTCTTTTAATGTGTACTGCACGCCGTTATAATACATCACCTCATTTTAAAAACATCCCGTATCTTGCTTAATGACTCATATCTATATCTAATACGCTTTTTGTGTCATTGTAAGTGCGATTCGGAGTAAATCTGTTAGAAAGCATTGTTGTATTCTCGTCCGCAATAAAAAAAAACTAAACTTTCCATTCTAATGGGTCTTACAAAAGAATAAACAAATTATCGTATTAGCTGGAACAGCTATCGTATAATTTACAGTAGAGTTTATATTTCCTTATATCGTACGTAACTATAAATGATTCTAGCAAAGGAATTGCTTATACGCCACAGATAAGGCATAATATTCATTTCATAGATATAAACAGTCACTTGAAATGAAATAACAAAAATTATAAACAAACTCTTCAACAATACGGTCTGAACGAAAGTAGATGCATACGTTTACTATAGATGTAATACAGACGACTTTTTGGAAATCTCAACGTATCATTGATATGCTATAAATTTATAGTTACAAATCTAAAATATATACAAATATTTGCCAAAGACCACCATAACGTTGTTAAAAAAAGCGCAATTTAATTATTATAGTTTTAATAACAAGTCGATAAAACGGGGATTCCCCCGGCTTACCTTAATCTTTTCCTGGACGTCTTTTGTTTCGAGATTAACTCCGTAAGGTGACTCGATTTATCTGTTGGCTTAGCGCTAACGTAAATGACACCACCTGGTCCTTTGCTGATATTCACGTTGTCCATCGTCGATAGTAATTGTTCCAAGTTCGGAAAACTCATTTTCTTATAAGGAATATCGCAACCCATTAACATTTTGTAATCCGCTGTTGGTTAAATTAGTTAGTTAAATCTTTGCGCAAGTATACAAGACGAAACTTACATCTTAGCTGCTTCAAATCGCATTTATCCTTCGTCGAAAGCAGGCAGGATCTGATATTCGCGAATACCTCTCTTCTAAGCTCTTCCATTTTGGGGAAAACTACAAATAAGTTCGTATATTTGCTTAATGTAGCGAGATTATTCATCGATAACGATCAAGGGCATCGTATCTCGTTGTTACTCTTTCGCGTCAAATGAAGCGCGGGAAAGATGATGAGGATCAAAAACAGAATGTACAAGTTAACCTAGATAGGTGGCAAACCGTGACCTAGACGCCGTTCTTTCGCGTTGCGACTCTAACGAGCAGAAAGTCGACGCTACTAATTTTTTTTTGCTGAAGGAATTATAGGAAGTAAAAGTTGATGAAAATTCATTTTTTTCACGCATGATTGTTACGGAATGCGGCGGCGAAGGCTTAAATAATAAGATTCGATACGCGTGCGGCTTATTTACCGTGCGGAATCGAGACCGAAATGCGAAATGATGCGAGGGATAACCTAGATTTTTTGACGTTGCAATCTGTCAAAGGGTGTTGCACGATTTCGACATGTTGTGCGACACTATGAGAAGGCGATGAGATAGAAATGCGAGTACTTACGCTAGATAGGAAGTAGATCCTGTAAGATTTGATCCTGCTTTTCAAGGAAATCAAATTTAACACTTTCCCTCTGAGAAGGTAAACTTTCGACTTATCAACTTTGAAAAGTGCCACGCCACTAGCGCTAACTAGCGGAAATTCCCTATAACTAATCTCGCTGTTGATAAGATAAACACCTTAATTCATTCCACATGGAAATAATTTTTATCAAATTAATATACATATAAGACACATATAAGAAAATGTAAAATATCGTTCTTCCTTTTATAAACCTTTATAAGCTTTTATCTTAATTACATTTTCAAATATCTGAATAGCTTTTAAACCCGATATGCTAACTCATTCCCACCTATGAACTAATAGCGCAAATTAACCTCAAAACATTTATAACGTTTAAAATTTATTTAACTAAATTCTTTACACCGGATTTTAAGCATTCTGTTTGCCCCTATTAAAAACACGTTTCATTTAAACTAAAGATATGCGTATATTCTTAAATCAACATTAAGGAAATGAAGAAAATATCTATTTTATCAACTTCAAAATATTTACACATACCTGTAAACGTTTTATTTTTATTTACATGTTATTTACATACAGAGTTTAGTTAAAAGGAGTGTGTCTTTCAGTTCCTCATTCTTTGGCTTCAAGTGCCTTCCCTCGTACGACATAAAAATAAGATGTATAGAAGGAGATTTGGCCCCCAGGTTCGTTTAAATACATTTTAAAATCAACTATTCTCTTTGTTAAGTCAGAAAGTTTACATTTAACTTTTTAAAGTGCATCTAACTTGATTGTCCGTGCTTTGAAACTTTTAAGGAAGTTTTCGTGGAACGATAGTGTAAATTGAGCAAAGTCACGTTAAAATGCTTTTTGTAGACGGACGTAATCGTTTATTATAATTTTTCTTAAAATAACATTGACCTTGGTACACCTATTTCGTATCTAAACACGAAAATGTATTAGTTGGAATTATTAGTTTGGCAAAATATTTTATACAGTTATTGCTACGTGAAATGTTTGGATTAAAACGTTTGCAATTTTATCAAAATGTAAGATTTGCAGTTAATTTAAGATTTTGTTTACTTTTCGTGAAGTTTGTAACCATGTTTTTGTTGTGGTAGTTAGTAAAAAAATTAAAATAAATTTCTAAATGACGATTACCACTATTTCTATATAGATGTCGCTATCATATTTGAACAACTTTCTAAAGTCTTATTTCAGTTTTTTTATCTTAATTGATTTAAGAAATGAAATGTACGTGTATGACTTATTTTTTTTACAGTTGTATAATTATAATTTAAATAATACAATTATAATTTGATTATTATCGTATAGATGTCGCGATAGCACGTGTAAAATATTAAAATCAAATTCGATTGGTGGCATTTAAAAAAGGCGCCTCTTAAATATTGTACAAACTTTTATTTTTAATATAAAAATAACACAAATATAAAATATTAATAGAATTTTTATTAAACAACCTCAATAAAATATTATTTAAGTACACAAAAACAGTAAAATCGTTTCTTTTAATTTATGTATAGATAAATTCTCTTCAATAATTTTATTTCATTCATCCTCCAATTCAACAATTTTGCTAGTACTAGCTTGTTCTTCTAGATCTTCGGCATTGGGTGGACGTATAATACCCCACTTTTCGGCTTCTTTAAGGGCTTCCTCGGCAACCTTCTTGACGTCCAGCTTATAATCCTCTTCGATCTTTAATAACGCCATCAATATTTCAAGAACATCAGTTTCTATCAACTTTTCAGCATTTTCCTTGGTACTGCTTATCACATTCCTAACTATAATCACTCCTCTATATTGAATATCTTTGTTTAAGTTCGCTACAAGGTTGTGGATCGCTTCCAGCCACGATTTCATCTCAAAAATTTTCGCGCAACATTTCTCACTGGTTGAGGTCAAGATTGCCAGGGCTCCTGAAGCTGCCAAACAAGTTTCCAAGTCTTCATCGGCACATAGAGCCAATAACATCTTGATCTTATCGTTAGGACCTTCGTATATCTTAACAACCTCTGGGGAGAAGCACATATTTGTGACGCATTGTGTGGCAGCCCGGCAGAGCATTAAGTGGTCTTCGTACATGTAGTTTTCAATCCTTCCTAAGCCTTCTTCTTTCAAAATTCTTGATCGAGCGGACTCATTCATCTGAGCGATATTGCAAAGTCCCATTAGAGCTTCGAAGTTCTCTAAGCCTGTACAATCAGGATGTAGTAATGAAAGTAGAGGTCTGATCACTTCAAGGGCTCTTTGACCTGGGAAAGCTACTTCTGGATTGATTGTGATGGCTATTCTCGACAAGGCTTGAGCTGCATGTCGCTTTCCTTTATCAGTGCCGTTTAAAGCCATTTTTATCAAGACTTTAACACCACCTTGTTGCACAACTATTCCTCGTAGTTCTTGATCGCTGCAGATGGCGTTAAAAACCCTTGAGATCAATTCTTTAGAGTTATTACTTTCGGTCTTGGATAATGCGACCAAAGCTGTTGTTACACCTTCCTTCGCTAGAATCTGAATTCTCTTCGTTACAAAATCATGATCATCCAACTCATGCTCCTCGGGAATATGATGCTTGGCGAATTTTGCTAATTCTACCATTTCCGGAAGGACTTCTTGCTTCTCGTAGGCGTTTACGAGATTTACAAGGGTCGTAATTACTCCATAAAGCACGGATTGGTCCCCAGTTTTCGCTAATTCAATTAGAGCCTGAAGAGCTGGCTTGTCATCGATTAATTTCTCTTTAACCTAAAATTTAAGCACTCGAAAATTAAAAAGTTTAAGTTTGTAAAAGATCTTTAACTCACCTCCGCGTCTAAGGTTAAATATGACAATCCTTCTGCAGCCCATTTCCTTAAATCTTGCTTTTTGCCCGGATGCAGCAAGAACTTCCTGCAAGCCTCTGCTAGTTTCAAATTCGAGCCCTCTTGGAACGGTTTCAAAGCAGCATCGGTACCTCCGGAACTTCCCAATTTGCACAGTCCGACCAAAGCTCTAACTCTGACAGCATCGCTTGAAGACTTGTAGAGATTTTTCAAGATTCCTAGGCCTTGACTAATAATTGCTTTAGCTTTATCCATCTTGCTAGCAGCCGCTACAATGCATTCGCAAGCAACTTTCTGTTGCAACTCATCATCCGTATTTGCCATGACGAGGATCATTTCCATGATACCCTCTTTGGCGATGATCGTATTGCCTACATCGATTGGACCTCGAAGTAAGCTTGTAATCGCAACTGTAGCTCTTACTTTGGACTCAATATCAGGTGTAAGGAGTTTATCTTTGATGAAAGCTTCGACTCTGCTTATAAATTTTTCACGTGCAGCATCGTAATACATGTTTTCATAGACTCTAGAAAGACACACAGCCACAACGGTTCTTGTTGATGCGGTTATGTTCATGGCACTTTCGTATTTGTATTCTTCTAGCTCACTAGCGCATTCCATAAGCCTCTCTGTAAATAAATAACATAAAAAAGACATTTTAACAGAAAAATGAATTTATTCTTACCTACTCCACCAATTTCTACCAATTGTTCAGCCCAATTTAATGCATCGTAGTGAATATTCTTCATCAATAGCTCAACGATTGCGTCTCTAGCAAGTCCGCTTATCATTCTATTATTTACAGCAGTTACCAAGTAAGTTAACAATGTGTTGATTTCATTTTGATATTTTTTACACATATCAGTATTTGGTTTACCGTCAGGTTTCTTTTCCATACCAGAAAATGTATTTAGTATCGTTTGTATACAATATTGCGCAGCGTTAACTTCTTGTTCATAGTTAGTGTCCAGAATTTCTAAGAACCACGGTACACCAACAACTTTTAAAACTTTCAAGGTTTTTTCAGGGTTATGTTTGCATAATTCTCCCAAAATTCTAACAGCAGAGATCAAAATTTCTTTGTTTTTCTCAATTTTAACCAACCTACGTAATTGCTGCAAAACACCTGTATTGATGATCAAATCTGAGCCAGCGTTCTCCCTTGCAAGTACCATAATGTTGTTCATAGCAGTTTCACGCTTTTCTTTATCTGCTGCAATGTCAAAGGCAATTTTTGACATGCTGTCAACTTTTGTCGATAGCTGCGCATTTTGATTCGCTCGTTCTTGCACTACTTTATGCAGCCGTTCTAGTACTGGTTGGATTAATTTACTATTTGGATCATCGTTTAGAATCTGCCTTGCATCTCGATAAGCTTCCTCGAACCTTTCCATTTGCTCCAGAGCCTGAACTCTTCGGAACAACGCTTTAGGGTCATTTGGAAGTAATTCCAAGCTTTTATTGCAAACTTCTACAGCTTCTTCGAACTTCTCTAATTTCAAATACACAGCGGCTAAATTCTTATAGTACACAGACAAATCTTTATTGTCACTGGGGGATAAATTGATTGCTTTTTGATAGAATACAATAGCATCATTGAAATCACCTAGTTGGTACGCCTTGTTTCCCTTTTCCTTGTAGGAATTCGCTTCTTCTAAATCGACAACCACCATCGTGTATTGCTCTGTACTTTGAGACTCTGCGGTACTTTAGAAGTCACTTTTCAATAAACTTTACTTCAAATGTGACTTGTGAAGTTAGGTTAAGGCAATATTAAACTGGAGCATTCCCGATTTCCGTTGGTATATATAGAGTCAAAAGAATAGTGGCGAATTTTCTCGAATACTCCGTGTATATTTAGTCGGTTATTTATAGATTTTAGAAGGAAATAATTTCTTTCTGGTTACATGTTCTTCTCAGTTTTATATTGATGTTACAAATTGCTACATAAACAACAGGTCTAAAGGTGTGCCGTTTTTATCTCGAAAAATGCAAGAGGAACACTATTTATATTTTATCTATCTTGTTTGATATCGCAGTATTTATACTTGAGTATTGTGGATTTTATCAGATGCTATGTACAATTTGCTTGAATTATATTTATTTTATCCAGAATTCTGAAGTTGTCACAGTTCATCACAGTTATTCTGAATACCTTGTTCCTTTTGTTTTGCCAAATGTCAAATTTATAAAAATTGTTGATTTTTTTTTGTGAAATTATGTTTTAAAGAATATTCACATTTTAAAAAGCATTAATTTTTTGAATTCAATATCTCAATTAACTGGAATGTGTTGTGATATCTAAATTTTTCGACTACAATTTCTTAAAACAACAACTTAACCTTTACACATTTGAGCTAAACTCTAACCAACAAATCATGGTTAAACTAAAGAATTTAAAGGTGGCTTTCGTTCATCCCGATTTGGGGATTGGTGGTGCGGAAAGACTAGTACTTGATATAGCCATAGCATTGTCACAGCAAGGGATGGAAGTCATGTTTTTAACAAACCATTTCGACAAGACGCATGCTTTCGAAGAGTTAAAAGATGGTAAATACCAAGTACATGTTATTGGTGATTGGATTCCAAGAAGTATATTCGGTGTATGCCAAGCTCTCTGCGCCTATATTCGAATAATATATCTTTCCCTGGTCTACATTTTGTTTTTGAAAAGATCCGAACAGGTCGATGTTTATATCGTAGATCAAATTCCAATGGCGGTGCCTTTTTTGAAATGGACTAATTGTAAGGTTATCTATTATTGTCACCACCCCGATTTGTTAGCGAGTCCACCTGGTGGTTTCCTAAAGAAAATCTATAGGAAACCGATTGATTGGCTTGAAATGAGTGGTACACGGAAGTCGGATGTCATTTTAGTGAATAGTAAATATACGGCCGAAGTTTTTAGTGCGACGTTTCCACAAATTAAGCATGAATTGCAAATTTTATATCCTACGATCTCAAATGCATATCAAAACACAGTCAAGCACACTGAACGGAAGGAAATTAAAAATATTATTCTAGAATTGGAAGGTAATTGTTCAGATGTGTTCTTTTTATCGATAAATAGGTTTCATCCTGCAAAAAAGCTGGAACTAGCAATCCAATCGATGTTATCGCTACAAAAACAATTATCTTCTAATGAATTCGAACGAGTGCATTTAATTTTAGCAGGTGGTTATGATCCTAATAATCCAGCAAATGCAGTTTATTTTAACGAATTAGTTTTGCTCTGTCAAAATGAAAATCTAACTACGAAAGTGACATTCCTAAAATCTCCTTCTGATAAATTGAAAGCTGAGTTATTAGTTTCATGTAGTGCACTGTTGTATACACCAGTAAATGAGCATTTTGGAATAGTTCCGTTGGAAGCAATGGCTGCAGGTAAACCGGTTATAGCTTGTAATAGCGGAGGACCTAAGGAGACCGTAGAACATAACGTAACAGGATTTTTATGTGACCCGAGTGGTGATAGTTACAGTGAATTCATGGTGAAACTTATGGATGATCAAGTTTGCCTGAAAATGGGACTCAAAGGCAAAGAACGTTTGGAAAAATTATTTACCTATAAAACATTTAGCGATAAGATTATGAATATTGTAACGGGTACTGTTTGTAATAATTGATGTTATTTTTTTTTATAAAGATTATAATATAATTTATTTTGCTTAAAGAAGGCTTTCAATAATTCAAATCGATAATAAACCAATTTTTAAATTTAGTGTATAATTTAATTAATAAGTTATTCACTAGATGGCGACACAAAATAGTATGAATTATATCAGCTGGAGATAGTTTGTAAAAATAAATGTCATCCTTATTCTAAGAGACTTAACCATTTTTACAAGAGAAACTATAAAAAAATAAGCTTCAACATGGTAAATATGACTAGTATTGTAATTAATTTGCTATTCAAATTAATTTCCTTTCCCTATAAAACAATTTCTCCATAGTACCTAATTTTGGATATCATTTACATGTTTTTCTACTTATTTCAGTTTCAATTCGGGTTCAATATGTTCCCGGAGATGCCTAGGCCGTTCAATACGACCTATAGGGTATTCTCGGTGGCCATGCTGCCCGGAAATGAGAGACAAGACGTTGAAAATGGAGGAAAAAGTACGTAAATCATCAATAACACGTCCCCTAAGAAGTCACCAATTTTTTTGTAGTTATAATGCCACCTTCTGCATTGGAACAATTAACGAGATTAAATATAAACTACCCAATGTTATTCAAATTGACAAATAAGAAGACGAACCGAAAAACACATTGCGGTGTTTTGGAATTTGTTGCTGATGAGGGAAATGTGTATCTTCCACTTTGGGTGTGTATATCAGTTACTAATTATTGAATTATTATACACAGACCTTTCCGGTTACAGATGATGAATAATTTAGTATTGGAAGAAAACGATTTCATTCAAGTAGAAAGCGTATCACTGCCAGTGGGAACGTTTTCGAAATTCCAACCTCTATCTCCAGACTTCTTAGATATAACCAATCCAAAGGCTGTTTTAGAGAATTGCTTGAGAACGTTTGCATGTTTAACGACCGGAGATGTTATAGCCGTTAAATATAATCAGAAAGTTTACGAATTATGTGTTCTAGAAACTAAACCTTCTGATGCGATAAGTATTATTGAATGTGATATGAACGTAAGTAATTTTTGTGCCTTTCTGTGGAAAATAAAGTGATGTTGAATGAATTCAGGTCGAATTTGCTCCCCCGGTGGGTTATCAAGAAAAGGAACAAGTGAAAAAGCCAGCTGAGGAAGATATGGTGGTCGATCCTGCGGATTTGATGCCGGAACCTTCTGGATTTGTAGCTTTTCGGGGACAAGGTAATCGCCTTGATGGAAAGAAGAGGAAAGATTCTACATCACTTGATGCTCCACAACCGAAGCCTGTGTATGTTAGGGGAATTCCGGACTATGATTACCAAATTGGAACGCTCAGGTTCATCCGATGTGTGGAGAAACCAGGCAGCAGTAAGGATAAGGATATTGATGAGTTTAAGGCGTTCAGTGGGACGGGATTTAGTCTGAAGAAAAGTAGAGATTGATTGTATGATGTGGATCTGTGATTTGGTTTTTATTAAACGATCATGTTTTTGTATTTATTTCGTAGAACTTTTTCCTTTGAATAAAGATTTATATAAAAAAATCGCAATTCTTTTATTTAGTACGGGAAATATTAACATTTTTATTCAGCGTACAGATTGATCCAAGCGATCGCGATATCCCTGTCTATACACTCGTTACAGTTATGCAACCATTTGGAAATACTTTTGGGTGTCTCCCAGATGGCGCACGGCACAAATGTAAAATCTCATTTACGTCATGCGCCACCTAGGAGTCCCCTAAAAGTATTTCCAAATCGTTGAATAACTGTAGTGAATATTGATATAGTAGCGATTGTTGTTCTTCACCGAATGATATGTCAAGTATCACTCATTATTTCTATTTTTGATTAAAATTTATTTTACATGGTAATAATTTTTATTCATAATAAGGAATCCCTTGGTTTCTCAAATAGTGCCGATTTTTCTCCTCCCTTATGTTGTCAATTAATTCAAAAAGTAGCGAACTGATAGGTAAATCGCTATGACATCGGATTATGTATTAAACACACCTAAAATGATAAATAATTCTAGTATTTTCAACAAAATACAGAAATTTGTTTAAGAATATTCCTATGTTTGACACCGTACTGATAGATGATGCGGAAAGTTTTGTGAAAATGTAGGAAACCCATAATTATTCAATTAAAATTATTTAGGGACATATCTTAATTGCAACGAAACGTAAGTAAGTAAAACTTAATTAGCGTTTAATTTGTTGTAAAATTTAGGACATATTCAAATTGTTAAATAATAATAATAATAAAGCGCACAAACTTCAGACAGTTTCAATAGCGGTTTAGTTAAACGGTCGAATGGCGGTAAATCGTGATGGGATACTTCTTGAAGTATATTTCGTTCGATTCGAAGATTTCAGTAAGTTTTTAGTTTTAGATATGTAAGGATTTTTATTGCGTTAACAACGATCAGTATTTGATATTGCATTATAACATAATTACGCGTTAGTATTCGTTGCCGGTATAAATAAGTTTATCGGACAATTTCGCGACCTAAAAAGTGAGGGTGTTGAAGTTATTCGTTGAATGTGTGATACCCCGTTTGTCTTTCGCAATAAAAGGTACTGATTGAGATACTTGAATAGTCGAAAACGTTAGTATAAAAAGTGCGGTTGCAGATTAAAGGACGAATGTTGTGTTAGATTTGTTGTGCGTGTTGATGGAAGAATCGTTTCGTGGATAAAGTATAGTCCTGACTACGTATTGCTGAGCGAAAATGTGGGGGTTTACGCAAGGTAAGTGTTTATGTATTCCTTATATACTAATTATGAATCATTTAGTGGGATACTTGTTCTATTGGTTGGTAATACAGAAATTGAAATAGGACAATTCCCGGCTACTAACGGTTCCGCGTTTAGTGCCATCTGCGGGACTTGGAAGAAACTAACAATAATAGCATTAGAATATATATAAAATTTAAATCCAGTAATGTTCAAAGAGCAAATAATATGTGATACAGAAAAAAAATTATGTTAAAACTAGATAAAATTTTGCTATGTTACCTACAGTTTGCGTTTGAGAAATATATTTGCAATCAAAATCGTTATAGACAAAGTTAAAAGGTACTTACAAGTAGAAGTACTAGCCTCAAACACGTTCAATTTGGTTAATATATTTCTCTCTTGGTATTTGATAGTATCGGGAGCTGTTTCCTATTAATTTAGAATATAACAAAATGTGTATTTGTTGATTATACCAGGTAAACATAGTTCAGGAGAAACTAGTAGTGTTAATTCATTACTTCTTTCAATATCTTCTGCTGCCAAGTCCTTTTCACAAACTCTATCATTGTTGTATATTCTTTTTATCATTTAAAAATTCCTATTCCTCCTCAGACAGGAATTCTCTGTAGTTCGTTATTGTTGACATTACCTGGGTGTGTCAACTAAATACGATATATTTGGTATAATATTTACTTACCTTTCGTTTACTCCTGTCAATATCGACGTACCAAATACACTTCCCACTACAATTAAGAGAACTGCAACAAACGTATAAAATGTGTTTTCAGGTAATAAGGCGTAGAAGACCAAACGAAACAGTTATGTATTATACGCATCCTGTATAGCTTCTAATGAAACATTTTTAGCGAACTCTTTAAATTTAACCAATACTGCCATCTATTATCCTAGAAGAAACTAGAATATATAGGAACAGTATCGTATAATTGGGATATCAGCTCGGTGGTTTAAAGTTGTAAATTCGGTAGTGCGGGAAGCTTAGTAAAATATCAAATTATTCGCTTTTATTCCGTTAATAAATAAATAAAGTTCGCAATCAAAGTTTTAAATCGAATAAATTCTACCACAACCATAAATATCCATACTAAAAATAAATTAATCGATTTAAGAAACTCAAACAAAACGATAATTCTCATTCAAAAAGTAATTGTAATTAGATTATCTAAGATATACGTATTTACACCGGCTTATTCCGCTAAAATAACGTGCTTTGCGTAATTTCCCGCATACATAATGTTATTTTCTGCGTTCTCTTTGCGAACTCCTGAATAATAATTTCCCTTCGACAAATTCAGTAACGTTAACTTTATTTATCGTCGGGAGACAACTCATTAATGCATTAAGATCCTTCATGGTGCTTGTGAAACGTTGCTTTTACTAGGAAAACATCTTAGTGCACTCAGAGAGGAATTATCTACAGATCGTTTCGAAAATCTTGGAATATGTGTATGACCATACGACTATACGTATTTGATAGATTTATATTAGGTTTTATTATCTATTTGGGAGTTATAATTATTAAGTTTGTGCATTTATTGTATCCTATTGATTTTAACGATGACGTAAGTTCATTGTCGCAACGTCAAAGGGGTGCAAAAAAAATTAAAGAATACAAAGTAATTTTTTCTGAATTTATAAAACGATGATTTTATGTTAAGGTTGTAGTAATTTGAATACTTTACATTATCAAATGAAAACGGTTCATTGTTGGGTCATCAAAAGGGGTAAAAAAATAAAATAAATACAAAATATTGTTTCTAGATCTTGTAAGGCAATCTCAATTATTTCAAAACAACAAAAGTTATAGTACATGGGACGCCTTGTAACACTTGTTAAGGACTTAACATTGTTTTTTATATTTTATATATTTTTTACTACTATGTATTTTATCTTCTTTGCATTATTATTTTCATTTAGAATATTATTTTATTTTCATTTTTATATTTATTTATTTTCATTCTTATATTTATTTATTTTGCTCTCTTATATCCAATTTTATTTTAATATGTATGTACATTACGCATTGTATATGTACGCAAGTCAGCCATTCGCATTACGCTAGCTAAAACTCCCTAATTAGAAATCATTCACTGCAACGTCGTCGGATATGTAATGGGAGTTTTCTTGAAATTTAAGGTACACAAGCATAGGCAGTCGTCTCCCGCGCGACAGTCGAGGTATTAGCGATCGTGCACTCTCGGTCACCTTTTCGTGCCTCGTCGTAACGTGTACAGTAACTTCGTCGTAAGATTATTAGAGATTTCTAAGTTTTTCTAGTTTTGGCGGGAATCGTCGAGGACGTTGTCTATACATTTATTTCTGGCGGGAGTCATTTGGTAACGTCGTCGGACAACACGTATAGATTTTTTTAATAAGTATAAATTCTCGATTTTCTATCATCGTACGTCGAGGCTACTGTGTCCATTGTCGTCTATACATATTTTTAGTCTTCAGTTAAGTTTGTGTCGGAAATTATTTTGGTGAGATTGTCGGCGCGCATGTATAGACCTCCTCTACAAGTACGATCACTCCGCTTCTTGCTGACGGTCGTTGCGGCCGCAGCGCCCGTTGTCTTTTGTACGTTTGTTCGGTCCTTGTCGTATCGGGACTTAGAAATTTTTCTTTAGTTGCTCGTCGTAGCGGACGAGTGTCCCGGACCAGTTTTCTTATGTAATGTCGGCATCATCGCTCCGTTTTACTTGTCGGTGCGCAGTTCGCACATTTGCTGGTTACTGGATTTTTCCTTCTTTGGGGCGCAGTAGTATAGAGCTAAAGATTGCACATAGCGTAATATTTCAAACGAGAACGCCTGGGTAGCTGTGACATTACTTTTGTATTGAGATCGGCTATTATCGCTACTGTCGCCCTCGACCAGGCGTTCAAGCTCTAAGAGATAGGGTGGGTTCCCCTATAAATGTGAATATAACAAACGTATTTGGTCAAGTACAAATACATGCCAATAATACAGGGCCAAGTCCCTTAGGCAAATTTAAAACAAGGAAAGTATATTAGGCTCCCGGAAAGGGACATATAAATAAGCATAGCACCGAGGTGCGCTTATAAATTTAAGAAATAAATAGGGTTGGCTCCCCTATAAAAAGGTAGTGGTGCATGCAAACAGATAGAGGCATTAGTACATGCCTCTGACAAAGCTTCAGCGGAAGCATATAAGAGTTTAACCTTTTAAACAGAATTAAGACATAGCGTTGCAACGTACATGCTGAGGCATTACTTTATGTTGCTACCAATGAAAATACATATTCAAATGCTGATGTACATTACATGTATAAGAGAGCTCGAATAACTGCAATTATTGCAAATCTATATATCTTACGTACATCGTACATGTACATAGGCAAGAGTGGAAACCGTGTAACCATTTCATTTTTAAATATATTTTTTTTGCGCATGCGCATTGAGTTTCGCTGTACAACCTCTCCTCTAGTAAATAAGCGAACATACTCTACAAGTAAGTATTGGTCAAGTAATTTAGGAAATTACGAGCAGGCTACAGCGGCGTTGTTCTTCAAACCAGGAGAACGTAACAACACTAAACAACCAAACATCATTGTCGGACCGTCAAAGGGGTGCAAAAAATAAACTAAATATTTTTGTCTTATAAAGCGATTACGATAATTTTGTAACAGCAAAAGTTATAATACATAAAACACCTTACAACTTACGACAAAAATTAAAAAAAAAAATGAATACAAAATATTTTTTCTGCATCTTATAAATTGATGCTAATGATTTCAAAATATCTGCGGTTATAGTACGTAGGGCGTTTTATATTACTAAATGATGTAAGTTCATTGCCGGGTGCAACAATATAAAAAAAAAATACAAAATTTAGTTTCTCCATTTTATAAAGCGATGTCAATATCTTCAAAATATCTTATGTTGAAGCTTTACATCACCAGGCATTTTGAAATCATCATCACATTACAAGTTCAAGGAAAAATATTGTGTAGTATTTCCCGTACCATTTTGAATACACACCAATGAACTTTAACCGTTTGATAATGTAAAGCGTTGGAGGTATTACAATCCGAAGCATTACAGTATGGTTTAATTTTTTCAGGAATGAATACGCGTCATAAATGACTCTGGTATAGCGTTTCAATACCAATACAAAGTGAACATTTTTCAAAGAATACGTTTCATTTGAACATGGTGAAATTTAAACAAACTTCACCTTGAAATATCAGCTACATACATACGAGGACGACCTGAAATGTTTCCGGTTTTTTATTTTTATCTTTCGATCCAGTTTCCTCTAAGATCGATACACTTTTTTAAACGGTGCTCCAGTCTTTTCAAGCCGTCGGAAAAGTAGGGTGTTTTAAGATTCGTAAAATACCCATCTGTAGAGGTGATTTTTGCAGGTTTGGGAATAGGAGAAAGTCGCTGGGGGCTAGGTCCGGTGAATATAGAGGATGAGAGACTAATTCGTACCGCAACTCATTCATTTGTAATAATAATTAGACTACAGGTAGTGTTACGTTCTCCTGGTTTGAAGAACAACGCCGCTGTAGCCTGCTCGTAATTTCCTAAATTACTTGACCAATAGTTACTTGTAGAGTATGTTCGCTTATTTACTAGAGGAGAGGTTGTACAGTGAAACTCAATGCGCATGCGCAAAAAAATATATTTAAAAATGAAATGGTTACACGGTTTCCACTCTTGCCTATGTACATGTACGATGTACGTAAGATATATAGATTTGCAATAATTGCAGTTATTCGAGCTCTCTTATACATGTAATGTACATTAGCATTTGTATATGTATTTTCATTGGTAGCAACATAAAGTAATGCCTCAGCATGTACGTTGCAACGCTATGTCTTAATTCTGTTTAAAAGGTTAAACTCTTATATGCTTCCGCTGAAGCTTTGTCAGAGGCATGTACTAATGCCTCTATCTGTTTGCATGCACCACTACCTTTTATAGGAGCCAACCCTATTTATTTCTTAAATTTATAAGCGCACCTCGGTGCTATGCTTATTTATATGTCCCTTTCCGGGAGCCTAATATACTTTCCTTGTTTTAAATTTGCCTAAGGGACTTGGCCCTGTATTATTGGCATGTATTTGTACTTGACCAAATACATTTGTTATATTCACATTTATAGGGGAACCCACCCTATCTCTCAGAGCTTGAACGCCTGGTTGAGGGCGACAGTAGCGATAATAGCCGATCTCAATACAAAAGTAATGTCACAGCTACCCAGGCGTTCTCGTTTGAAATATTACGATATGTGCAATCTTTAGCTCTCTACTCTACTGCGCCCCAAAGAAGGGAAAAATCCAGTAACCAGCAAATGTGCGAACTGCGCACCGACAAGTAAAACGGAGCGATGATGCCGACATTACATAAGAAAACTGGTCCGTGACACTCGTCCGCTACGACGAGCAACTAAATGAAAAATTTCTAAGTCCCGATACGACAAGGACCGAACAAACGTACAAAAGACAACGGGCGCTGCGGCCGCAACGACCGTCAGCAAGAAGCGGAGTGATCGTACTTGTAGAGGAGGTCTATACATGCGCGCCGACAATCTCACCAAAATAATTTCCGACACAAACTTACCTGAAGATATGTATAGACGACAATGGACACAGTAGCCTCGACGTACGATGATAGAAAATCGAGAATTTATACTTATTAAAAAAATCTATACATGTGGTCCGACGACGTTACCAAATGACTCCCGCCAGAAATAAATGTATAGACAACGTCCTCGACGATTCCCGCCAAACCTAGAAAATCTTAGAAATCTCTAATAATCTTACGACGACGTTACTATACACGTTACGACGAGGCACGAAAGGTGACCGAGAGTGCACGATCGCTAATACCTCGACCGTCGCGCGGGAGACGACTGCCTATGCTTGTGTACCTTAAATTTTAAGAAAACTCCCATTACATATCCGACGACGTTGCAGTGAATGATTTCTAATTAGGCAGTTTTAGCTAGCGTAATGCGAATGGCTGGCTTGCATAC
This sequence comes from Trypoxylus dichotomus, assembly GCA_023509865.1. Classification (NCBI taxonomy): domain Eukaryota; kingdom Metazoa; phylum Arthropoda; class Insecta; order Coleoptera; family Scarabaeidae; genus Trypoxylus; species Trypoxylus dichotomus. The sequence goes on along the minus strand of CM042082.1, from coordinate 30,444,660 downwards.
ATATACGATGCGTAGTGTACATACATATTAAAATAAAATTGGATATAAGAGAGCAAAATAAATAAATATAAAAATGAAAACAAAGTAATATTCTAAATCAAAATAATAATGGTAACCCATACGGTTGCAAAGAAGATAAAATACATAGTAGTAAAAAACTTACAAAACACAAAAAACAATGTTAAGTCCTTAACAGGTAGTATACGCGTTAGGAATAGTAAATACTAGGTTAATCTTATGGATATCGTAATATCATTTCATAAACTTTTTTCTACGTATAGTATACAATTTATGCGAGGTTGCCACATCGTAAAACCGCAGCTAACTTCACTATTATCTTTCAATATTAGGAAGAACATCTTAAGATTATTCACCTTCCACAATTTTTTGTATACAAGTCGTAGAATATAGAAATAAATGCAAATCCTTTTTAAAGAGTTTTTCCACAATCAATCTTCAGAAATACATCGAGTCGTTCGATGGCTTTCTAATCGATCTGTACCCTTTTGGCAGCGACAGGCGAGGTGGCAAATTACGTTCAGCGAAACATGTTAGTACACTTTATCGCCAGATTACTTTAGAGCTAATCGCGTGTGTCGAATTTTGAGTACGTGTATTAGTATATCCATATGTAAAGTGGCAGGCTTTAATCCTTTCCACGCTCGATATTGTGAACTAGCAGGGGAAAATCGAGGCGATTGCTTAATTTTCTTCGATTCAACCTTAAAACTTCATGTGTTATACTTACCGTAATTATTCTGCGCGAGCTATTAGTTCCACGTCAAGGGTTTTACGTTTAATGGGAGTACTAACTGCAAACGTTCAGTTAGAAATAGCAATAATAGTTGTTTGTACAGTGAATAGTTGCTGAAGCATTTCGTGGATGGTCTAGAGTCGAGTGTCAAATGTAACTGCTGACCCAGGATCGGACTAAGCTATTGTAGATCCTGTTGACTGCGCCACAATTGTTATCTTTCCTTCAGTTCGGATGGGAACTCATGTACTTTGGAAATATGCTGTTTTTATATGTATGCTGTGTTAAAATTTTTATTTTAGTCATGGTTGACATGATTTGAATCAAACCGATTTCTTTTTTGTATGTTTCGATGCGAAATGATGATTAGTCTCGGCAAAGTAGGGCAAGATACAGTGCAGTGCATATGATAAAATAATGATAAAAAATATATTGTATAACGTGCTGAAACACTTACTATTTTAAGAAGTTTCCACGGAATCATGAACTGGGTGGCATCTATTAAATATTAGAATCATTAAATAACACATGGGCTGAAAAGTCCCGAGCCTAACACATAGATGACGCTAGTTTTATTGCAGTCACCTTTCTCTCAGTTAGTACTAACCTTCGAAAGACAGCTGTTAAAATTTCATGATATTCTATTCATTAGTTTGTGAGTTATTGTGCTAAGAGTCACGCTACTTTTGTTATTTTCAAAACAATGGATCAAAAATAATTTCGTGTTTTAATTTTACACTGCTTCTTGATGGGAAAAAATATCGTTCAAGCGAAGCAATGGCTTGAAAAGTGTTATGGGGACTCCGCTCCATCAGAAACAACAATAAGACGTTGGTTTGCTGACTTCAAACGTGGTCGTAGATACACCGATGATGCAGAACGCAGTGGACGTACAAATGAGGCGGTAACACCAGAAAACATCAAAAAAATTCACAAAATCGTTTTGAATGATCGAAAAGTGTAGTTGCGTGAGTTAGCTGATATCGTAAAGATATCAAAAGAACGTATTGGCTTTATATTGCATGAGCATTTGACTATGAGAAAGCTCTGTTCAAAGTGGGTGCCGCGTTTGCTCACTGTTGACCAAAACCAAGAACGTGTCGATGATTCTGAGCAGTGTTTGGCCATGTTTAAACGTAAGAAGCTGAAGTTTTTGCGTCGATATGTGACAATGGATGAAACATGGATCCATCACTTCACTCCGGAATCAAAACGATCGTCATCTGAGTGGACAGCAACTGGTGAACCTCGTCCAAAGCGTCCGAAAGCACAACAATCGGCTGGAAAGGTTATGGCCTCGGTATTTTGGGATGTGCGTGGTGTAATATTTATCGACTATCTTGAGAAAGGAAATACCACCAACAGTGAATATTATATAGCGTTATTGGAGCGTTTGAAGGCCGAAATTGCAAAGAAAAAAATGTTGTTTCATCAAGACAACGCACCGTGCCACAAGTCAATCAAAACAATGGCAAAACTACATGAATTGTACTTCGAATTGCTCCCACATCCACCGTATTCGCCAGATTTGGCTCCCAGCGATTACTGGCTGTTCGCAGACCTCAAAAAGATGCTCGCCGGTACGAAATTTCGCACGAATGAAGAGATTATCGCTGAAACTGAGGCCTATTTTGAGGCAAAAGATAAATCGTTCTACAAAAGTGGTATTGAAATGTTAGAGCGGCGCTGGAATGATTGCGTTGCTCTTGATGGAGATTACGTTGATGAATAAAGCTAATTTTGAACCAAAAAAACCGTGTTTTCTTTGTTAGGCCCGGGACTTTTCAGCCCATGTGTTACGTATCCGCACCTGTTTCAGTCAAATGAGTACGGCGTGCTGAATATATATTTTTTTAATGATGAAAACGATCTTACCACATCGATATTACATTTGTAAATTGAAAGTAATTCTTGTGATAAGTTAATGTATCTTTCGATGCATTTTCACAAATTTGTCTTAGCATGAGAAAATCTAAATCATTGTCAATAACACTTTCAAATTTTCGTATTACACCTTCATTTTTTTCCGCACTTGCACCTCTTTGCCGAAACTTATAATGACTCTTACCACCTCGTACCAAATATTTTTACACTTGGAATACAGCATAGGACAAATATTATGCAATAAATTCCTTTTACAATCTTCATGTTCGTTAGAAACAAGAAATATGCCAACACTAAATTGCCTTCACGCCCAACAACGAAGCCAAATTCATCCTGTTTGCAAGAAAAATGCGCATCTGTTGCGACGTAACGTGTATGTAACCTTCGCAACATTTGATTCCGGTCCTGACCGCGTTGAAAACACAGCCGTGGCAGCTGCACTTGTAAACTGAAATTAATTCAGGATTCGGGGCTGAGGGATTTCGAAGGCATTTAAGACGTGACGTTGGCTTTTCCGTGTCCCGCTCGTACTGCTAGCGACAGCGAAGAATGTCCCTTATTTTATCAATTTAATGCTACTTTGTGTTGGCGGTGTTTGTTCTAACTTTGTAGGTTATACGGCGTCGCTACCTAGACAGGAAAAAGCGTTGAAATTCGAAATAAAGCTGCGAGATCTAATTTTTTAAGGCGCTCGGTCGGTAAAACTAGTTTAAAAATAGTCTCTTACGTTCCTTTTAGAATAAAATAGATGGTGCAGTTGAAAATTTATTTCTGACGAGAGAAAGAACGGAAATTATTTGCTAAATTTTTTATTCCAAATACGGTTGAAGTTGGAATTTACTTATATCAAGACACCATCCTATCGGGTAGATTTTGACCTGCCGAATAAGAATTTTTTTAGTACGATTCGATATCTCTAACCGTTTAGGAGATATCGGCGATTGAAGTTTCGGGAAAAAACGCGAAAAAATCGAGCCCGAAAACGACGTTTGCTCGTGTCTCGCGTTAACGACGCCGTTCGGACGGACGAAATAGACGGATTCCGATAGAAAGATGTTCGCGGAATCGATTGCGGCCGCTCCGAACGCCCTATCTCTAACCGCTTAGCAACTACGGCCCGTCGAATTTGAAAATGTAAGAAAAAAATCCTAACTTTGACGCGCCGTAGCGTCGGAACGTGAGTATCCGCATAACAATTTTCTTCTGCCCCAAAACAAAATTGAATTTTTTGGATATGATTTGGAACAAATTTTAAATTTACCTTTCGAAGGAAAATTATTTTTTTGCACACGATCGGGCATCCAAAGTATTTGTTAAGGACTTAACATTGTTTTTTGTATTTTATAAATTTTTTACTACTATGTATTTTATCTTCTTTGCATTATTATTTTCATTTAGAATATTACTTTATTTTCATTTTTATATTTATTTATTTTGCTCTCTTATATCCAATTTTATTTTAATATGTGTGTACATTACGCATTGTATATGTATGCAAGCCGGCCATTCACATTACGCTAGCTAAAACTGCCTAATTTAAAAATCATTCAGTGCAACGTCGTCGAATAAGTAATCGGAGTTTTCTTAAAATTTAAGGTACACAAGCATAGGCAGTCGTCTCCCGCGCGACGGTCGAGGTATTAGCGATCGTGTACTCTCGGTCACCTTTCGTACCTCGTCGTAACGTGTACAGTAACGTCGTCGTATGATTATTAGAGATTTCTAAGATTTTCTACTTTTGGCGGGAATCGTCAAGGACGTTGTCTATACATTTATTTCTGGCGGGAGTCATTTGGTAACGTCGTCGAATCGCATGTATAGATTTCTTTAATAAGTACAAATTCTTGATTTTCTATCATCGTACGTCGAGGCTACTGTGTCCATTGTCGTCTATACATATTTTTAGTCTTCGGTTAAGTTTGTGTCGGAAATTATTTTGGTGAGATTGTCGGCGCGCATGTATAGACATCTTCTACAAGTACGATCACTCCGCTTCTTGCTGACGGTCGTTGCGGCCGCAGCGCCCGTTGTCTTTTGTACGTTTGTTCGGTCCTTTGTCGTATCGGGACTTAGCGGGACTTGCGCTTATAAATTTAAGAAATAAATAGGGTTGGCTCATATAAGAGTTTAACCTTTTAAACAGAATTAAGACATAGCTTTGCAACGTACATGCTGAGGCATTACTTTATGTTGCTACCAATGAAAATACATATACACATGCTAATGTACATTACATGTATAAGAGAGCTCGAATAACTGCAATTATTGCAAATATATATATCTTACGTACATCGTACATGTACATAGGCAAGAGTGGAAACCGCGTACACATTTTATTTTTAAATATATTTTTTTGCGCATACGCATTGCGTTTCACTGTACAACCTTTCCTTTAGTGAATAAGCGAACATACTCTACAAGTAAGTATTGGTCAAGTAATTTAGGAAATTACGAGCAGGCTACAGCGGCGCTGTTCTTGAAACCAGGAGAACGTAACAGTATTTTTAACGTCGAAAAGCGATTCCCTTCAACACTTCAAGCGAAATAAATTAATCTCACTCATAAAAAAAACGTCCACCGTCACTAATCCAAGCCTGCGCTTGTGTTGCAGTATTTCTTTCACTGCCGTCTGCGTAATCAAACGCGGTCCTCTCATCTGGAAAACGCTCCAACTTTCGAAACAGGCGTAATTAATATCGATCTTAATATAATGTCCTCTCGCTTCTACTCGAACGACGAATAAGGGAAATTTCTTCTTCGTTATACGAAAGATAAGATATTCTTCTTTTTCTTCTTCGTCTTACCTTCGCTCGCCGATGAAAAGGAAAACTTCGGTTCGAATTTTCAACTATTAATAATCGCAGAAAAGGTAGATGACGGCGTTCGAAAGCACGCGCCCCTGCCGTAGCGTCACCCTTATCAAATAGTTTCTCTTTCAAGCTGTACGGTTTGATTTACAAGTCGTATTAGGCGGCGGACAAAAGTCTGGTGAGGTACTGGGGAATTTTGGGGAAAGAAAGAAGCTCCATCTAGGGATTATTCGAGGTATTTGCGTAAGGGGAAGGTGAAATTTCGGTCTGACACTGTGAGAAACCCAGGAAAGGGTTGAGTATATATCGGAAGTAACAAAAACAAGTAATCTTAAACGGGTGTACGGCGACTTGCTGTTAATTATCGCTACCTTTTTAGAAGTTTTGTTAACAAGTTAGAGGAATGCGTGTATATTTTACAGGAGGTAATAAAATACGCTTGTAACGGTTCAAATTTACGGTACAGTGGAGGCCCCTTTCTTGGTAACTTTTAGATGATAATGATAACATGCAACTTTTAATGTTATTGGCAGTTTAGGGAATTTTAGGGGAATACCTTGGGGATCCTATTACGTTGAAGTATTAGTTTTTCTTTTACTCTTCTTTATTGTTTATTCTACCGGAGATTCTTTCTAAAATATTTCCATCAGCCACAGATCACTGGACTTCAAATGACGATTGCAAGGACTGTGTGGATGTACAATTCACAGGTATAGCAGTAAACTCCACTCACACAAATTAATTAATTATGCGGAACGCAGCGTTTCGAGAGCACGTGGGCTCTCATTGTCAACCGTGTTACCGACTGAAAGTAAAAACTGTATCACACATGCAAATTATTTTCTACGCAGGCTCTAAAATTTCTAAAACATATGACTATTTACAATCTACTCGGTGGTCTAATGCCTTTTACGGGAAAGGATGGACCGAAAGCGAACCGTATCATTTAACAGGGTCTATGGTAATAAATCCATCAAACTCGAGTGTGCAATTGGGGGTGGTTCTCTGTTCAATAAGTTTCCGTTCTTTTTCATACATATCGTTTCGTACGCGTCTAATTCTCTATACGAGTTTACGTTTTTAAGTAGTGTCAGATTTTTTAAATCAATCTTATGTCCGGATTTTAACATATGCTCTGCTACGCTTGATAGTTCAGGTTTGTCGAAACGATAGTGTCTAATATGTTCTTTGAACCTCGTTTCGATACTCCTTTTTGTTTGTCCAATATAAACTTTCTCACAATCATTGCATGCGATTTGGTATTTTCCAGACCTTTTTATCATCTCCGGTTTATCTTTGGGATTCCCTAAGAGATTCTTTAAGTTGTTTTTTGACACAAAAGACACGTTCATATTTAGTTGTCGGAAAATTTTACTTCACCCTTTCACTGTTGGGTGAAAAGGAAGAGTTATAAATTTCTTATTACCGGTGTTTGTTGATGTCAAGGTCGTGGAATTTCTGATGTGTTGTTTGTATTGGACCTTCCTTAAAATACGGTCGACATCCATAGAAGAGAAACCATTGTACCTCGCTAGATCTTTGATATACTTTAATTCTTTGTCATATTGTCATACCTGCTCTTGTTTAGCGGAAATCTGACGAGTCTATTGACCAGAAAACTAATCGCGGACATTTTTTGTTGTTCGCAATGGTGCGAATCAACCGTGATGAATCTGTTGGAATTAGTTCCTTTTCTGAAATAGACATCTACAGAAAATAATTTGCATGTGTGATACAGTTTTTACTTTCAGTCGGTAACACGGTTGACAATGAGAGCCCACGTGCCCTCGAAACGCTGCGTTCTGCATAATTAATAAATTTGTGTGAGTGGAGTTTACTGCTATACCTGTGACTCACTGGACTTAATAAATAGTCCATGATTCATTTCGAATAAATTATTAATTTGAGTGGTATGGGGTTTACTGCGATACCTGTGAATTATACAATCATACAGCCCTTGCAATCGTCGTAGCTATAGATTAGGAAAATCAACAGTTGCAGCTATTATCCATAGTACTTATAGAGCAATGGTAGATATTTTGTTACGTGAAGTAACACCAATACCGAAATAAAATGATATGTTATAATTAATGATTTCTGAGCAAAAGGGGAGTTTCCAAACTACATTGGGACTTTGGATTTAAGCCATATAATAATACAATCCCCAAAAGTCAGTCCAAAGTTATTATTGGAACCAGAAGGGAATACATTTCATTGTGTTTCTGACTCTGCTTGATTATTGTTACAATTTAATTGCAATAGACGTGGGAGGTTATGAGAGAAGCCCCGATAAAGGTATTCTAGCAAATTCAACTCTTGTGGAACCATTGAATAGTAGTAGTCTTGATATTTCGAGTATGCGAACTTTATCTGGACGTAATTTTGAGCTCCCAGTGGTTAATTTTGCTAATGAAGCCTGTTACGTTCTCCTGGTTTGAAGAACAGCGCCGCTGTAGCCTGCTCGTAAATTCCTGATTTACTTGACCAATACTTACTTGTAGAGTATGTTCGCTTATTTACTAGATGAAAGGTTGTACAGTGAAACTCAATGCGCATGCGCAAAAAATATATTTAAAAAAATAAAATGTGTACACGGTTTACACTTTTGCCTATGTACAGTTACGATGTACGTAAGATATATATATTTGCAATAATTGCAGTTATTCGAGCTCTCTTATACATGTAATGTACATTAGCATGTGTATATGTATGTTTCTTATATGCTTCAGCAGAAGCTTTGTTACAGGCATGTACTAATGCCTCTATCTGTTTGCATGCACCACTACCTTTTTATAGGGCAGCCAACCCTATTTATTTCTTAAATTTATAAGCGTACCTCGGTGCTATGCTTATTTATATGTCCCTTTCCGGGAGCCTAATATATTTTCCTTGTTTTAAATTTGCGTAAGGGACTTGGCCCTGTATTATTGGCATGTATTTGTACTTGAACCAAATACGTTCGTTATTTTCACATTTATAGGGGAACCCACCCTATCTCTTAGAGATTGAACGCCTGGTCGAGGGCGACAGTAGCGATAATAGCCGATCTCAAAACAAAAGTAATGTCACAGCTACCCAGGCGTTCTCGTTTGAAATAATACGCTATGTGCAATCTTTAGCTCTCTGCTACTGCGCCCCAAATAAGGGAAAAAGCCAGTAGCCAGCAAATGTGCGAACTGCGCACCGACAAGTAAAACGGAGTCAGTTGAACATTAGAAAGTTCGAGAAATAATCATTCAATTGGATTACAAACTGTTTTCGCATATATTTACATATAAACTTTCTGTATAGTTATTTTTGATGAGACACCTTGTATTTCAAATATCTACAAAGCTTCTCAATATACAAAGCTCTTGAATATTTCCAACACCACGAAGTACCTTCCTGAGGGGTCTCCTTATCCCAGTTTCAATATCGAGAAAAAAATATTACCTGGTTATACCTTCAATATTTCACCCTCCTTAACGAGAAAGAAAAAAAAAACAAAACCGTAATGCTATTTTGCATAAAACGACCATCCTTTATCTAATTCCCCTTTCCCGCAAAATACCACGTTTCGGACGTGGATTAACGATCTGGAAGGCACGCGGTGGGGATAAAATATCCATTAAAAAAATCCCCGAACGTATTAATTTCACTCCTTTAAACACTACCTCAGAGCTCGTCACAAAATCGTCTTCTTCTTTGTAGGAGGGAAATTTCGAGAGAACGATGCCCTAAAAGTCGAATATAAAAGTCAATACCCATACCCCTCTTCATCCCCCGATCCTCGATCCACACCATCGTAAACCTCGACAGCAGTCATTCAAAGTGTAGACCCCCATCTGTCGGCCGTTTTTATCGTTAACGTATAAATAATCCATAAATAAATGTGCCGGTCCTATTTCAACGTCCGACGGACTCATTAGAGGGCGCCGCGGGACGGGGGGAGGAGGTGGCGTGCAAGGGTTCAACGCTTCCTCGCCCGTCAATTTGATAGATTTCGGGGTCAAACGTTGAAACAAAGGAGGCGTTGACTACCCTTGTCCACTGACAAACAACGGGCGACCATTCGCTTTACCCGTTCCTGCCCCTTTCCACTATTCCATGACGAACAAGCGAACTATATTGCGTTTGCCTTGGTTGGGGATGAATTGGAAACGTTATGTGTGTAGAGTACCCAACGTTCTGGGTCTGGTGCGTTTTGGTGTGGAAGCAGGGGGGAAGGGAAGAGACTCGATATTTCGGACGAGATTTTGAGAGAGATATATAGAAGGCGGTTGAGTGACGTTTTTATCTATTGTCGATTGTTTGAATTTATCCCCGTGATTTTTTTTTATTTAAATCTGAAAAAGGAGGTTGATCAAATAAACGGCGTAGTAGGTTGTGATAATTAAAGACGAATGTGATGTAATTGTTCTCTTCTCGACTTATAATTACGTCGAATAATTCAAACGTATTTTGGATTTTAAGTTTTGCCATCTAATCTCGCATTCTAATCTCTAAGAGGCCCCATCCCTAAAACCATCTTCCCTCAGCCCGCTCTTCCGCATAGCTTGTTTGATTCCTTTTTCCCAATTTCTTTTTGGTTTTCCCTTTTTTCTTCTATTGGCAGACTTTCATTTCTAAACCTTTTGTGGTAGTCTGTCTTGGACTATTCTCCTCATGTGACCCTACCACAATCCACCACATCAGATTTCCTTTCCCAACAATTATTCATGGCCTTCTTTTTCTTTACTTCATAATTGTATCTCGTACGGATTTTTCTGTCCTCCGGATGTTGTCAGCCACTTCTGATATGCTATTTTCTTTTCATTTACCAAAAAAAAATTAGAGTACCATTCCACCTATCATTTGTTTTACTGACTTTCTTACCTATTTGGCCCAATACTTCGTTTACGGCCTGGTGAATACACTTTGATGAAATTATACTGTTTTGGGATTGTATCATCTGTTGAATTTCCCATTTTGGCTGCCAATCTCATTTTATAACAAAATACAGTCGATTCATCGGAAAGACTGTCTAGATTGTATGTGATGATTGAGGTATTTGATTTCTTCCGCAGTAAAATAACCCTAGCGTAATATCTGGAGAATAATAATAATGATTATAATAATAATAGTAATCCAGTTCCAACAGGTACACTACCCTGTTACAGGAAACAATAAAGTTAATGTGCATGACAGCAAAATACAAAAAGAAAAAAGGAACATATACGTATATAAGATGATTACATGTATTTCACGTCTCAAAAATGTTAAATATTACTATTACCCTATGGTATAAGAGTACATATAAAAAAAGGATTATCCAATTAATATTAATACTAAAATGGGTGATGAGAAGTTGACAAATGTTAGAGGGAAGAGACCACACGCAGAAAGACTGCGTCAATGATAGATTTAAATGGATCAGGGTTGATGTCACAAAGATCAGAGATGCTGTTGAAGTTAGTGCACATCAGGTACACTGGGGACCTTACAAGGATATTTGTCCGAGTGCGACCGCAATAGAAGGTAAATGACGATCTGGAGCTAATTCTGGGAATAAGAAAATTACACTTACTCAAGAGCCAGGGACAATCATTCTTGTTGTGCACTAAACAAAATAAAAATTTTAGTTAACAAATTGTTCTCCTGGTAGAAAGAGAAACAAAATTAAATTTCTGCAGCAATACACCATGTTCAAAGCCTCGATGTGGATAAGATCCCTCCGACAGAAAATAGAGGAACTTGAGAAATATTCTCTGCACCGCCTCAATAGAGTATATGTGTGTTTCATAAATAGGAAACCAGACCAACGCGGCGTACTCCAACATAGATCGAATTAGAGAAAAGAATAATGCAGATAGAGCTTGTATACTGCGGAGGTTCCTACAATTACGGTAAATAAATCCATATATTTTATTACATCGCGATACCAACTGAGGTACGTGATCAGAAAAAGACAGAGTGGTGGCAAAAAGCGCTTCCAAATCTTTGAGAAATGTTGACACATGCAGTGGTGTTGCTTCAACGTTATAATTGTAGGTAATAGCTTGTTGAGGCTTAGTAAATGTCATGGTAATGCATTTAGATATATTTAAGGAACAATCTATTAAGTTTACACCAACTAAAAACACAATCGATGCTTCTCTGAAGCAAAACACAATCCGCTGTTGAATCAATGCTTAGAAATAGTTTAATATCATCAGTGTACTTTAGCGTTTCGCATTCAACAATACTAGCAGTGTCGTGAATGAAGAGCAGGAATCTTAGAGGTCCAAGATTAGATCCCTGCGGTATACCAGAAGTAGTGATGTACTTGGATGATACGTAGTTCCTATAGCATATTTGAAATTCTCTATTGTACGACTGTAAGGAAGAGCGCAATGGTCTTAGAAATCCGAACGAATTCAGTTTTCGTAGAAGAATATAGTCGTCTATTTAATCAAACGCTTTCTGGAAGTACAAGTAAACAGTGTCAACTTGGCTTCTGTTACCTATTGTTTCAGATACATATTGAGTAAAACAAGCTAGATTAGTGACAGAAGGAATCAAGTATTTTAAAGTTTAGATCATATTGATCTAAACATAGGTAGCTATTTGAAATCTGACCAAAAATATGTATAATTTGTGAAGTATAGTTATGTAAAGAAAAAGCCTTTATATTGATAAATGACGAATGCCCAAAATTTATAACATAGATTGTATACTAACAGTTTTTTGCAAAATTTATATTCAAATATTTATTTGCAGAAATGTAGTTGTAGTAGAAACATATTTATAAACTTGTCAATTGTTCAAATTGTTTGATTTTTAAACAATAACCGCAACGATGAACGGTACTATCACAACACCATCTTTTATACGAGATCCTTTTTTAATAACATGAGGAGATTGAGAGACAGCGTATTTTTGACACCTAATCCTCGCATTGGTACATATACTCTCCAATTATCCAGCATAAATTTGTTTGTAATAAGATTTCAGTCAAAAGAAGGTAGAAAAAACCCCACGACAACCGTGAACCTGGTAATGATGCTGAAAATGCTTACGCTAAAGACCGTCTACCGTTGCAACGTTAGGGAGTTAAGTCTTACCATAACATTCTGAAATAAACACGGCCGTTTTCGGAAGTTTTTTCCCTAATAAGCTTGCCAACTCTGAACAATTGGTTAAGCTTATTATACCAATTAAAACATACGAAAAGGTCTCTGTTGTCGAAAGGAGCTTAGTTTTACGTAACTGGCTTTGTAACTCGGTAAATTTCGGAATTATCTTCTTCTACCGCATTCAAGTTGCGGCTTTCCATGTTAACAAGTAAGATATACAGTGCGATCAAGAAGTACCGATCGTATTGGTAGATTTGAAAAATTTGTATTGGATCTTGAATATTTTTGGAATTCTTTGGACATGTTGAAGAATATGTTTGAATGATTTTGGCTAGGATTTTCTTGTAGGTAAGAAAATCTTTAGATGATGAATTATGAATATTAACGAGGGTGAAGTTTGAAAATTTTGCAGGACATTTGAAAATCTTAAAGTCTCTTAGAATCTCGGAAATTTTGAGATGGAAATTGTAAGTTATTTTTGAAGTTTTTGAGAATATTGAAATTCGACAGTCGCAAATTTTGAACGTGTTAAAATTTTTGGAAATATTCCGTTTCAGAATTTTCGGAAATGTTATGGTTTTGCAAAAATTTGAAGAAGGTTAAAAATTAAGTAAAACAAATTCGGAACAAAGAACTATTTTACTTCTTAAACAACATCATTACAAAAAAAATACCAAAGGAACCAAAAGGAAACGAAATAACACATGGGCTGAAAAGTCGGGCCTAACACATAGTTGACGCTAGTTTTATTGCAGTCACCTTTCTCTCAGTTAGTACTAACCTTCAAAAGACAGCTGTTAAAATTTCATGATATTCTATTCATTAGTTTGTGAGTTATTGTGCTAAGAGTCACGCTACTTTTGTTATTTTCAAAACAATGGATCAAAAACAGTTTCGTGTTTTAATTTTACACTGCTTCTTGAAGGAAAAAAATACCGTTCAAGCGAAGCAATGGCTTGAAAAGTGTTATGGGGACTCCGCTCCATCAGAAACAACAATAAAACGCTGGTATGCTGACTTCAAACGTGGTCGTAGAGACACCGATGATGCAGAACGCAGTGGACGTCCAAATGAGGCGGTAACACCAGAAAGCATCAAAAAAAATCCACAAAATCGTTTTGTATGATCGAAAAGTGAAGTTGCGTGAGTTAGGTTGCGTTAGTGGTGCGTAAAGATATCAAAAGAACGTATTGGCTTTATATTGCATGAGCATTTGACTATGAGAAAGCTCTGTTCAAAGTGGGTGCCGCGTTTGCTCACTGTTGACCAAAAACAAGAACGTGTTGATGATTCTGAGCAGTGTTTGGCCATGTTTAAACGTAACAAACCGGAATTTTTGCGTCGATATGTGACAATGGATGAAACATGGATCCATCACTTCACTCCGGAATCAAAACGATCGTCATCTGAGTGGACAACTGGACAACAATCGGCTGGAAAGGTTATGGCCTCGGTATTTTGGGATGTGCGTGTTGTAATATTCATCGACTATCTTGAGAAAGGAAATACCATCAACAGTGAATATTATATAGCATTATTGGAGCGTTTGAAGGCCGAAATTGCAAAGAAACGACCGCATGTGGCAAAGAAAAAAATTTTCTTTCATCAAGACAACGCACCGTATCACAAGTCAATCAAAACAATGGCAAAACAAAAATAGGTATACCACAAAACACCTAGAAAGGACAAATGCATAAAACATTAGAAAAAAGAAGTATTGGATGGATTGAAACTAAACAACGGGCTCAGAATAGGAAACAGTGGAAGATCAAGGTAAAAAAAAAAGTAGTCCGAGACTGCAAGCTATAAAGGGCGTAGGATTAAGAAAAAAAATGCAATTCCGACAAAAATTCAATGTAACGTCTATTTCTTCAGAAAGCCTGCGTATATTTTCTTAAATTTAGGAGTTAGAACTTTGCTTCCATCAGGGAGGTTCCATGGTAAACACCTTCAGAACCGAAAAAATGTCGAAAGACATTCTTTTGATATTGTCAGAAATGCGGTGCATTCTTCCTGTTAACATTCTCTTGAATATATCGAAGAATCCATTTCACCTTGAACACCACAGCTAAAATACGTCATAACCGTAAAAGCATCTTGGTCCATGGAAATTACCAATTCTATAACCCTGTGGTGCTGAGAAGTACTGCTATTCACATGAGCGTTGATAACAAAGAAAGTAATAATAATACACAACGTGCAACACACCACCATCACATTTCACCGTTATCACTGTATAAACGCAATCGATTTTAAGAGGCTCTTGAACTAAAAGCACCCATTCTCACCCCAGAATAGCGTATTGTACGTGTACTTGCAACATTACATTATGGAGGCACTAATTCGCTGTCCAAGTCTACGAAAATTGCTTTGTGCTTTTTACTTTGTTCCATCTCACTCCCTCGGAATTCCCAGCTGTTCGAGTACACCGGTTAAGTAGATGAAAGTGTCGTGTGTGTCCTTTTTTAGTCTCCTGCCGCCTCCCATTTCCCAACCCTAGTTGTTTTGCGACTCCGGCAAAACTCTAGCGCGGTGCCAACTTGTACGGCTAATGTCAGCAGTTTCTACTTTAAATATATATAAACAGAATTTCGTTTACTAAGCTTAGTTTAGGTCTAAAAACTTACCTCGTATCTGAGCTGGAAATGGTGGCTAACATCGACTTTGGACGGCTTTCGATTAAGTGTGGTGTTTGACGTTGTTGATATTTGGCAAGTAAAGGGTTGGTAATTGCACACAAAATCGTCTTTATTATTCATTAGTTTTTAAATAGAATTAGCGATGGTCAAACGCGTTGGACATAATACAGTAGAAATTGCATAAAATAAAATATCTGTTTATTAAAAAATAAATTATAAACAATGAATATAAAAGAATAAATATGGAAAATAATAATTTTGAAAAGTCCTATTTCTGTTTGTGTACATTTACGGTTGGTATTTTCTAATACCATTGCTCGTAGGTTACGGAGCACTCAATTATCGGAATATAATGTCTTTTTCTTCAACCCAATCTAACGCTTTGACTATGAGAAAGCTCTGTTCAAAGTGGGTGCCGCGTTTGCTCACTGTTGACTAAAAACAAGAACGTGTTGATGATTCTGAGCAGTGTTTGGCCATGTTTAAACGTAACAAATCGGAATTTTTGCGTCGATATGTGACAATGGATGAAACATGGATCCATCACTTCACCCCGGAATCAAAACGATTGTCATCTGAGTGGACAGCAACTGGTGAACCTCGTCCAAAGCGCCTGAAAGCACAACAATCGGCTGGAAAGGTTATGGCCTCTCGACCATAAAGAATAAATATGGAAAATAATAATTTTGAAAAATGAAGTCCTATTTCTGTTTGTGTACATTTACGCTTGGTATTTTCTAATACCATTGCCCATAGTTTACGGAGCACTAAAATATCGGAATATAATGTCTTTTTCTTCAACCCAATCTAACGCTTGATTAAAAATTCCTACAGCTTGCGTGTCGCTCACTGTTTTTTTTTTGGTTTTTGTAGTTTAATTTTGGACTATCAATACCATTTCTCTTCATCTTGAATTTGACGTAACTTCAAAAACTATGACGTCTTCCAAAATTTTTTCAGTGGAACGATGCTGTTGTATGTACAGTCTAACGTTAAAATAATTTAATTTACAATTTAAGCAAATGCATTAACATTCTAGAGAGAACGATATCAACGGAAACACGATTCGTAACAATTCTCTCTTAAAATAAAACGGGTTCAAATTTTTCTTTCCTTTTCGTTGAAAATTTATCCGAAGACAGCGGAGATATTAGGGAATATATTTAACGAATTCGTTAATTAAAAGAAAACTTCTAACTGATTTTAATTCGATTTCAATACATTAAGGACTTTGCAATTCTATCACTGGGATCAATCGGGGACGTAGTCAACTTCTTAGCCTGAGATCGCCTCGTCTAACCTGCCTTTTTGATTTTTTATCGTAAAGGAAGGCGAAAAGAAATTTAAGAACCTGGAGGGGTCTCTGAAGTCTGGACGGAATTAAGTTAGGGTATGGGGGAAAAGAAGAAAAGGGCGTTAATTAACGTAAGAATTATAAATGGTCTCTTTCACTCTTCAGTTGGTTATGCGATCTATCAATTTTTTTTTAAAAAGGAGACTTTTCTTAATTAGTGAAGTTGGATTAATTGGACTTGCATTGTTTAATGTACTAAATACGTTGTATTTAATTATTTACGAGGGACGTCTTTGAAGTTTTACGTATTGGGACATAGAGGGAGCCACTAATCAAAATGTCAGGACTAAAAATTAACCTCTACCTTTAAGATTTTCACGCAATAATGTTTAATAATTTTTAAAGGCAATTATTTCAATAAGAATGTCTAACCGAGTTGGTTTCTGTTGGCAATTAAGCACCACATCAGCCAATTTGTCATCGGTGTGGACGATCCAATAACCATAAATAAACTTTGGGAGATGTTTAGGGGCTTTTCTACATTGAAACGTAATGCCTGATTTCGTAGGATATCTCGCTACGAGGGCGACCTGAAATGTTGCCGGAATCGACAAGAGAAACACGGTATTGGTGTGGTTTTTTGTTTTACAGCGGTAAAAAGTGCCTTTCCACCACGACGAATAGTCTCTTATCCTTCATAGTCACCGGACCTAGCCCCCAGCGACCTTTTCTATTCCGAAACCTGAAAGGATCACTGGGAGGAAAGAGATTTGCCTCATATGAGGAGGTCATCGCCGCTACAGGTGTCTATTTTGCAAGCCTCGAAACATCCTACTTTTCCGACGGCGTGAAGAGACTGGAGCACCGTTAGAAAAAGTGTATTCATCTTGGAGGAGACTACATTGAGAAATACAAATGAAAGACAACGGTTCCGGAAACATTTCAGGTCACCCTCGTTAACATAACATAACTCTAACGTAAGCCGACTCTTAATCGCTTTGTTCCTTACCAACCAGGCTCACGCCACCAACTTATAAATACACGGTGGGAAATTTAAATTTAAAATTGAAGATACTGCGTAAGAATTAAAATTTCACAACCGTTTCCTACTTCTCACCGAGTAATCCTCGCAGAACCTCACGACAAGCTTTAATTGCTTCGTTCATATCGATTTCACACCGTTAAAAGCGACTAGAATAAAAATATCTTCCTTAGAAAGCGTAGAAACCATCCCCAGCACTTAGTTTCGAACGGCGGTTGCTTTCTAATAAGTTTCAATCGTCCGGAAACGTTTTAAAACGTCAACCACGGTTGTTGCCGCTTCTTTATAGTTGAAATTAAGATCAAACGACTTACCAGACGATCGTAAAAATCGAGCTAGCTGAAAAGAAGATGATCATCTTAAATAATCCACAAAAGGATCCCAAAAGTTGCATTTGTCGCATGTGTAACGGGTCTAGTTGCGCTTGTACGAGTTCCGAACGATTCTCTAACGTTACCGGCGCTTGTACGCGATCTAGGAGACCTCCGACTAGCGCCCGGAAGTCGTGACAAAGCACGTGAAGGAAGCGGAAACACGTAATTGTTCCTCCATAACCGAAATATATCATACGCGTATGTGAATGAATCCTACCTTTCGTGTACAAGTTTTGAATAATAAAACAGCGGCACGAATGTGGTATAGGAGGGACGCAGTGCTGCCAACCCGTTTCACGTATGAACGATGTAGTAATAAATTAAAGTTACTATTGTAGGCCCTTTTTTTAGCGCGGTAAATCCTAAAACGCGATAGATATGAATGATAGGCTATTATTTTGCGTGTTTTTATAGAATTATCCATGTTATTTATGATTTTTTGGCGTGTAATAATTTATATTTTATATCTGCGCGGTGTATTGTTTAAAACTAACGTGAATTTGTTTTTTTTTTTTGTAAATCGAATGTTTGTACAAATATTCAAATCCTATAAATTTGCATTATTCATTCTGTATATAAAAAAAAGGAGATCTAAATAACTAAATAAATTATAGACCGATTAATATATTGTCTGTTTAGCGGGGGCAAGGGTGCGTTGTGATCGTTATTGTCCTAAAGCATTAACTGTTGATATTGGTGTTCCCCAAGGCTCTATAAGAGGGTGACCTGCAATGTTTCCGGAATCGGTAAGAGATGGCGCACGAAGGTTGACGTGGATTCATTGGTCGGCAAGGCAACATAAAACACACTATTAAATAACAATTATTGAGAGCAGACGTCTGAAATTTTAACGGTTGCTATAAAAATAGTTGCTCTTGCTGACCAATAAGTCCACTTCTACCTTCGTGTGCCATCTCTTGCCGATTCCGGAAACATTTCAGGTCGCCCTCGTATATAAAATCCACTAAAGGTCTCTGTGGAAATTAAACGTTTTTAAAGATTATCTGAAGCCAAGAAAATGAAATGATATATCGAGAAGGATGCATTAAGATTTTAAGAGGATCAGGATGAGTGGGTTTAATTTAACTACATTAAGCAAAACAAAAATAATCAGCATGGGTGGTAGAAAAGGAAACGTTCCAGTGTTGCAGGATAGAAATAAAAGAAAACAACGTTCGTTTGTTTGAACGTCCTTGTCTAACACGAGATTCTTCTCGCTACTTCCTTTTTCGAAGCAAGCAGACGCGATTGAAGTGGATATATCTCCCAAACGAAACTCTAAGAAGAACTAAAAGAAGATAGATAAAGAAAACGATGGGAAAAAAGAAGAATCGTTAGGAATGTCCATCTCCCACCCTCTTCGCAGCTGAAGCTTTCCTCCCCCTTTACACAACTCGCCCCTCTTAGCCTCTAGCCCCTTCTCGTGTAAACAATGTTAATTCCATTATTGGGAACGGTCGCGAGATCCCTCTCACCGTATCCGTCTTGTTGACGGATTTGCAGTTAAGAAACACCATGTTCCGGAGTCCTCCGTGCGAAACCCGGAGCGGTATTTCGACCGGTCTGTTCATTAAAGACGCCGGAATTGAATAATTTGTTATTTTTAGAAATGGCGCATCTTAATTGCATTCGCACCTAACTCGATTCGTACCCTTCATCTTTGCAGGGATCGACCGAGGTGTCTGGAGGTGGCTGGGTGGTAGAAATAGCTTCGTTTTTTTTCGAGTGATCGAATTAACTTTTCGATTTCGTGAACTGGAAGAAGGGTTTGTCAGGTCTTAAGTTGAAATTGAGATGTTAATTAAATTGATGGGAGCTTTTTTGTCGAAAATACTTTTTGCAACAAATACATTTAATTAGGAATTAGTGTTACATCTTCTATGTGCAGACTGTATGGACGAATAATAAAATCGAGAATAGAGGCACAAGTAAAAGTCTCAGAGGAACAGAGTGATTTCAGACCTGGAGGATCTTCTATTGATAATATTTTTTGTCTGAAACAACTAACTGAAGAAAGTATAGCACACGTACGTGAACTGTACCTTACATTTATAGAATTGAAAAAGGCCTATAACAGTGTTCCCATAAATCAGTTATGGCGGGCAATGAAGGACAATGGAGTACAAACAAACTATGTAAATGTGATTAAACAACTACATAAAAATAACAAAAGCAGAGTGAAAAAAGGAAGGCCAAGATGGAGTTGGGAAAAGGTTGTAAAAGGGAGGACTGGGCGAAGATGGTTTTAGGGATAGAGCCTCTTGGATATTGGATTGCGGTAGATGGTAAAATTAGCTATTTACAAATCGCCATATAAAAAAAAAGAAATCAAAAAAGCTTCTTTGAAATCCAAAATCCATCTGTTGTAAAAAGTTTTAACAGAGCTTCGACGAGAAACTAGATTGGATTTTGCTCTGCAAATTCTTTCTACCGTTGTCCCAACATTCTGTCAATTCTTGACAAATTTCTCATGCCATCTACAGAATGTAGACTGTTTGCGTCTATCAAAATAAATATGGCAATATTTTCCAGAAAGCGATTTAATCAAATATTTTGCTACAGATACTCCAAATACGATCAGATCATTAATGAAATGAAAGAATAAGACAAAATAATGCAAGTTAACCCATCATTAATACATGAAATAAAATTGAAAAAACTACTGCGGTACGGCCACATAAAGAGAATGCCCCAGAACAGGCTACCACAAAAGGCTTGGGAATGGAAGCCTGCTAGTACGAGTAGAAGGAGAAAAGAAAGGCTAAGAAGGAGTTGGGAAAAAAGGTATTAAAGAAGTCATGTAGAAGAGAGGACTGGGTGAAGATGGTTTTAGAGACAGAGCCTCTTTGAGTTTGGGATGCGGTAGATGGCAAAATTAGCTCTTTACAAACCACCATAATATAATACATAATATTAGGGTCTCCGCACCATACTTTAGAACTGGTAGTACGCTTTTATATACATACATATAGTCCAATAATCGATGTACCATATAAATGGTATCGGCAGTTGTTTCTTTTAGAGCTTTACAAACTTCGTCCATTGCTTCCTATCCTTTGCCAACTTCGCTGCTTCAGTCTTACCCTTTCTTCTCCAAAATTTTCGCTACGATGTTGTAAGTTAATATGTTCTACTCATATTTTTTTTACATTTCTTGATTATTTCGTCCATATATGTAATGAACAATACTGGGTTTAGGTTTAGTCCTTGTCTCAATCCTTGTGTTAATTGCAATGACAGCGTTTGTGTTGCTATTATATATCATTTGTATCAGCCTTATTATTTTATTAGTCACTCCTCTTATCTATAGGATATCCCATAACTTTTTTCTTGGAATTTTATAGAAAGCTTTCTCTAAGTCTATAAATCCCAAGAATATTTTCTTCGTTTCTTGCGAAGCTTCTTGTAGTATTTGCTTTATGGAGAAAGCGTGATTGAAGACCTTTTGAAAATGTACTTTAGAGGTCCATAACCGGCCGATGTTAGTCCTATTCATCTGGTAAGTAAGCAGTGGACAAACAGAATGCGACGGATTTTTGGGACACCCAGTAGTATAGTTATGTACCTACGCTGAATGTTACAGCTATTATTTTACGGTTTAAGAGCGATTACTTAAAATAAGGTACATCTTAATCATGTTCAAGCGAAATAGTTCCCTTCGATCAACATCAAAACTTTCTATTGCCTTTATTTAGTTGCACGACGTTCTCGGTTTAACCTCCTGGGTGATGAAGGAAGAATAAAAACCTTAATTGGAAACCGCATCTCCCCTACTTTTTCCAGAACATACAGACACACATATCTCCACAAAAAATGCGCGTAAAAACTTAAAGATACATAATACGGATGGACGACGTGCCCTTTCGCAATACGAAAGAGAGAAAGAGAGACGCGAATGAATGATAGAAATGGGAAAAAGTCGCAAGTGGTTCGTCCCCAAGGGTTTGTATCACTGGCTTCCTTTTTGTTCCGACAAAGGCCGTGGAAAATGAGTCGGTCGCCTCTCGAGTCCCACTTCGATCTTTAGCAACATCATCTTTCGCTTTTACAACCCCCGGCCCCTTCGCCGCGTCGAACTCCAGATACCTCATTCGCTTTCGATAGTTTTCTAACTCATTTAGTGGGATGGTAAAGTCGATGCGTGCCCGGAAAGTCATTTCGTTCGTCTTGCGAAGGTATCCGCGGTGGAAAAAGACGCCCGAAACTTCTACGTTTAACTTCTCTGCCGGGAAGAAAATAGCTTACGACGGTAGTTCTACCTTCGCTAAAATGCATGCAAATGCACCTCCAAATTGACACTTAAATTGGAATTTCTCTTTCGACAACGAATGCACAGCGTTCCCGACAGAGTTCCCCGTAGTATAGCGGCAAAACGTTGAAAATCGAATTCGGTAGCTACCTTTTAGGTAAGCGAGTGGTAGTAGTAGTAAGGTTTCCGGAGGAATGATACAGATGCCGGGCTCCAATAACGCCAGAAAAATTGCTTCTCAAGTGAAATTGAGATGGTGATGAGAGTTAGATAGGACGAACCGATCGGGGAGTTCTCTTACTCCCGGGAACTGGTGGAGGTAGGACCAGGTTTAGATGTATCAGATTCGCGTAAAAGTTCGTAACGTTTTTATTGCATTCAAAATGTATTAATCTGCGATTTTTAAGTTTGATATCGTTATTAAACGAGTCACATTGTTATTTTCATTTTCTTCTTCTTCAGCCTTTAGGTACTTCACCTGTTACGATACCCATCTTTTATTTGGTCTGCGTACACTTCTTCTTCCTAAACATCTATAAAATCTCGCTATGTCTCTGTTTCGATTATAAAACACATCGCATCCTAAGTACTTAAAGTGTTTCACCTGTTTGTCCTAATTGAATATTTACCCAAGAGAGCTATGGTGTTGCTTTTATTTGCCGATAGCTTCATTTCATACTTTTGACAAAGTTTTCGCAATGTATATTACGAAAGCTAGTTAAAAAAATCGGCAACTAAAGCGAAGCAAATCTCAATATTTCAATGGAATGTGTTTCGGGTCTTTTTTCAATCGATCCAAAAGTTTAGAATAGTGTTGTCTAGTAATCGTTTATCCTTTTTGAAGATAATCGATAACCAAGATTCCCTTCGTATATTATAAAATGGAAGCTATCACTTTTCCTGCCGATATGACTTTGGCCTTCTTTGGAGCTGGTTGACCACGTTTAGTCCACTGTTTTGATTGCTGTTTACCTTCCGGTATGTAGTGATGGAACCGCGTTTCATCGCAAGTCATAAATTGATGCAATAAATCGGTTGGATTTTGCCGAAATCGCAACCGAAACGTCACCCGTCTTCTGGAGATGCCTGTAGCTTTAGCAATATTTCGCAATGTTGATCGGCAATCAGATTCCACAAATTTCAAAACTTTCAACGCTTTCTGGAGAAGTGGCTGAGCTTTGGGCATCCAGAACATCATTTACGCTAGTACTACCTCTCTTTAAATTCATTCAGCAATTTGTAAACAGTCTTAGAAGAAGGAGCATCTTCGCCTAACACATTTACCATATCAGCATGAATTTCTTTGGTCGAAAAATTACTTTTTCCACAAGTACCCAATCACTGATTGTCCAGTTTTAAAAAGCGCCAAAAGTGCTCTGTTTTGAACGAGTGTACACAATAAACTTGATAGATCGATATGACGTCATTGAAACATCAAGCTATACAATAGCGTCAAAGATTGATTTCAGACAGCACCATTTCATACTTAGTTACCGAATTTTTCAGCTTACCCTTGTATTATTTTGTGGCGGTAATAAGGACTATCATTAATACTGAATTTGCCTCAATATTGTAAAAATTCTATTTTCTTGGGAGAAGTAACGACTAACTACAGAGTTTCGTCAATCTATTAATCAGAAATTGCTTTGAAGGAAAAAAAGCGTCCAGATTTTATTCGCAAAAGAACTTGTTAGACGATATTCATGGTATTTATAAAACAAATAATCTATCGCCTTCTATTCAAAAAACTTAAACGAGCATCGCGGAGGAAAATGTTTTGAATTTCATGAAGAAGTCAAAGAAGATATGGAGCAATATATTACAGGACTGTCGAAGTATTTTTTCTGTTAGGATGTGGGGCAATTAAAGAAGGGGTTGTTATTGATTTAAATGTTCTTTCTTTTACATTTTCTAATAATAATTACAATATCTTCATTGCCCAACAGACGAATCTAATTACAGGACAATGAATATAAATCAAGAATACAATAATAAAATATAAGCCTAAAGTTAATTTAAACTGAACTTAAAACTATGGGCAAGAATTTATTAATTTCTTCAGAAGAGAAAAATGAATACCAACATCAGCATTAATTTGATTCTGTATACTGGTGATTTCAGTGAAACGTTGGTATTAGCACAGGGACAGTAGAATACCTGAGACAAAAGTGTCAGTCTCGAGAAATTTCACATCAACTTGACGACGTCTTGATTGTAAGGGCTGTACCTGAAAATTGTCCCGCAGAATATCATGATCACGGTCCTGTATTAGATATACCCCAGGAACCTACACATTTTCCAGTAGTCGTGTAGCTAATGCATGCAATGGCGACCAGGCTATGGATGCATACTCAAATTTAGAGCGCATGAACGCGAAATATAATGCCACTACTGCATCAATGGAACTCAACTGCCTCAATATGCTTAATATAAATCCAAGGGCCCTCAGTGAAGAGGATGAGATACTACCGATGTGATTGTTGAAAGCTAATTTGGTGTCAAATTGAACACCTAGGTCCTTTAAATACGAGCAACGGTGTAAAAGAACACCGTATAATAAGTGGTCATAACTAACATTACACTTTCCGATGTTCATCCTAAGATTACTGTTGACACACCAGGATTCTAGTTTACTCAGATTCTGCTGCATCAGATGTCAATCCGAAATGGTACTTATCCTGGTATAGAACTTGAGGTCATCGGCAAACAATACCAACCAACTGACTGCATAAATCGTTAACAAATACCAGAAAAAGGAAGGGACCAAAGTTATTACCCTGTGTAATTCCAGAGGAAGGAGAAAACCATGATGTATGACCAAGGTATGCATCTCCCTAGTAAATATGTTCGAAATAGTGCCACAAGTCTGGGTGAAAAGCCGTTCGGCACAAGTTTCAATAAAAGTATCTCATGATCAACTCGGTCAAAGGCTTTCGCAGTCTGTATATATTACATCAACTTGTATGTTGTCATCTGGTGATTGGGCTATGAATTGTGTAATCGTAGCAAGGTTAGTGACAGTGCATCGTCCACTTACAGAGACATGTTGGTTTTGAGATGAAATTGTACGAAACAGTTGATGTGTACGACTGTATAGAACCATTTCGTATACTTTGGCAAAGTTATATATTAAGGCAATAGGTCTGTAGTTCTAATTAAAGTGGTATCGTTTTTTGTTTGCGAACCTCATATAATTTTGCCGTTGTCCAATAGTTCTGGGAGGTAGACGTTAACAAGTCGAATAAATAACACGGAGGCGTGGCAAACACATTAGCACAATCTCTTGCAAAGAAGCTAGGTATGTTTATTTTAAAATTTTTTGATAACTTCGAATACTTCACACTCACCAAACGATCGATCAATAGATCGTTCTCATAGTACTATTAAAATCGAAAGAAGCCTGTCTAGAAACCAATCTGCGTATTAAAAAGAGATAACATTATGAAATCGAGTGAAACAGATATACATTTGCCTTGTAAAGCTCTACCAACAAATATTGACTGTCCATCAGCTGTTCATCGGTAGAAGAAGTTAACAAATGGGCTTAGGATGGAATACAATCTACATTTTCTACTTCCAAAATATTTAGTCAGTATAAAACGAAGTAACCTTTGGAAGCAATGCCTCTGTACATTTCTTTTTGATTTTTATATTATGACAAGTTCAATGTACAATAGTTTCCAAGATGATACACATAAAATCATTGCACATTACAATTATAGAGTAGACATGATCCTAAATTATAAAATACAGCGAATGTGGAAAGTATCATTTTTAGTAAGGTTATGTATATATATTTGATATTAAACATACGACTCTGTATCCAATATTTTTGGAACGGTCTTTACATTCTCATGTGACGCAGTTCCCGCAGATTAGTTTCTTCCAATTTCAATCGTACTCTAGTCATGACTGACATAGTCAATGTGTCTGGAACGGAGTATACAGATTGGAAAAATAATTGTTCGCTATACGTATCCAAAGATGGCATCATTGTAGGTCAAAATTAGATGTCGTAAGCAGTGAGATTTGTATTATAATCCGCATGAGTTTCCTCTTGATATATTTTTATCTTTTCCCGTTGTTTTCAATGAGGATTTTATTCCAAATACTGGTCCTAGTCTCATTCAACCTGTTGCCTCTTCAAAGCTTAACACTCACGAAGCGTCCCGGTCTTATAACTACGTTCACCCCTCATAAAAGCTTCCATATCGATTTCGAACAGCTTCCTTCCCTATTCGTAAATGCAACTCACCCAATCATCCACGTCTTGGCGCAATATGCGCCCACAGCAGCTACGCCAGAATACTAAATTAGCGGCATCTCCTGCATAAACTTAAACGCTGCACCGCAACGCCTTATCTAATCACTCACTGCGAGGACGACAGCAGGTAGTAGCGCAAGGATAAACTAGCGACAGACAATAAGTTATACGAAGCCTGCTGCGGCGTCACCTGAGCGTAGTCGCGGAAGTTCGGCGTAGGATAGACGAGGAAGGATAACGGATGGAAGCCTTGCTCTGTTGGGTCTTGATAAGCGAACAAATAACACAGATTATATAAATTGTAATTTTTCCCCTTCCCCTATTATGCACTGTACTAGAGTGGAGCATGCCGGTTACTCCAGATGGCGCCGCTGTCGCTCGGTACGATGCATCTGTCTTCGTGTTTGGCGTTTTCGCTCTGGCGGTATTCTTCTACGCGGACGGGGAAAATTAAGTCCTGGCTTCCGTTTTCTATGTGGAGGATTTTAATATTGAGTAAACTGATGAAATTGCCTTGCCCTCGCCGCATAATAGAACTATTGTAAAAGATAACAATGTATATAGGGTGGTGGTATTTTATATTTTCCTTTTCTGCTATTGGTTCAAAATTGCTTCGTTTTTGTTGGAAGAGAAGAGGTTGCGCGGTGCAGGTTTGCCAATTATATTTTCGGGTTGGATCAATACATTATTGCTTATAAATTTATAAGTACTAAACATTACTCAGGCTTGCAGCCTATCAGCTTGTTGCCTGTCTTATCCAAATTGTTTTAAGTCGTTAACTTTTGGCTACGATCTTATCTGGATTTAAAAATTTCCGCTTGTGATAAAGATAATGCTTCGATTTTAACCTTACTTGATTGCAGTAAGGTCTTCGACGCTCTCGATCATACAATTCTTTCGTCAATCTTAAGCTACATGGGTTATCTTTCCAATAGGACCCAATATGTTAAATTACCTGATTGAGTTTCTGGGTCCACTCCAGTGACGTGTGGCGTCCCTCAGCCCTATATTTTGGGCCCGCTGCTTTTTATTATTTACACTTTTCTCCTGCCATCGTCAGTAAAAACCTGTAAGACTTCCATGAACACTGGGAAATGCTCATTATGCCTTAAAAAGCAAGAAGCAAAAATAAAAAAAATAATAAGCAGGATGCAATTAAATTGCTACGGACAGGTAGAAGTACAAGAAAACTAATGGAGACAGGACACCTAAAACAGACACCTAGAAGGAAACGGATTGACCAGATAAGAGAAATGAATGGAAGAAGGGGAAAGAACTATATGGTTCTCGTTTTTGGACCATGTTTAACTCAGGATATGTTACGTGGAGTTCGACGTGCTCGGAAGTCATGTATTCGCTTCATATTTGGTATTCGCAAGTTCAAACACGTGCTCCATAAGTGGACTGACTTAGATTGATCGAATATGGTAAATAGATTGCATTTACAGAGGGGATGTATGTGTTAGTATCGTTGTATCAAATTTTAGTCATATTTTATTTAGAATAAGACAATTTGGTTCTAAAAGTGGTAGAACCTTTTTCACGTATTCCCTGAATACTTCACCGTGCATTTATTCACGATAATCTGAAGTTCTCTTCGACTCAAAAACCATTATCCCTTCCGATATGTAGTATTATAAGTCTACTTCCTTTTCCAGATGGATTTTTTAGTCCGATTGGTACCCCTTCTATAGGAGTTTGTCTTACCGAAAGACTTGTATCTTTCCATACATTTTGTTTGGTGTGGCCTGCGTTAACCCACGTCTCATTTAAGTAATATATTCTTCGACCCTCTGCACGAAATTTCCTGATGTTTGTTAAGTAGCGACATCTCCATAAAACAAGGTCTTGTCTTTCTATTAATATATTGTTTCGGTTACGTTTTTCCTACTTGAAGCTCAATTTCTTCATAATTTTCCACAGCGTCGGCCGTTTTCATGCTGGCAAGGTATCATCTATATTAATGATCTACAAATATGTGTGTACATATTTAACTTTTCACTGACATTTGGTTAATGGCGCTCTTTATGTCCCAGAAGAAACTTAGAAGACAGTATGAACTTCGAATTTTGTCGTTAGTATTTTAAAAAAAATAGTAAATAATGTGTCTTCTTTCATATGTTTTAAAATTTCTATCCTAAGGGAAAGAAATAAAACAATAACCTTACGTCGTTAAGCTTTATTTTTTGAAACCGAAAAAATGTACACTACAGACAATGAGAGGAACGCACACACTTTACGATACGAACAATAAAATTTCCGACGACGAGAGAAAGGTGAGGACGCCAAAGTTAGGGAAAAAAGCTCAAGGAAAAAATCGAAACTATACCATTACCAAAACATCATTTAAATGCCCTTCTTCCTAGCATGCATGGGGGGACATTATCACTACCACTAATGTTATTAGTATTTGTATTCGGTACGAAGTCTTCGAAGACGTACATCGAAGTTTCGCTGGACTGAAGAGTCGCGTCGACGATATTGATAGTTTCGTGACTGCTAATCGACGTCACCTCTTCAACCTGGACGCCGTACTGTTCGCAGAGTCTTTCCGCTTCCAGCAGTAACGTCTTCCACCTTACGGTCGATTCGACAGCCGATTTCAACTCGGCTGGTATCTCGTGATCGGGTGGCAGGTTATAGAGGGTATAATCGCCGCATTTAGGACATTTGGTCACCTGCTTTCCTTTGATGTAGTCCGCCATGGTCGCCCCGAATTCGCTGGATTCCTTTAGGTAGGTGCTCCAATTGTTCAGGATCTTCATGATGATGTCTATCTGGTGTATTACACGACCTGAGGAAAAAAGAATACAAGACAGCAATAAAAAATCCTATTCAGTTTTTTTCTTCTTGAAGAATTAAACGTGCGGCACCTGAAAGGCGATTATTGAGTCTCCAGTTCCAAATGTCAACCCCTAATAATCTTCATTCGATAATATGCACATCCTTAGTTATTCAATGCCAAATAAAAGTTGGGATATTTAATACATGACTCCTTAGTTTTGATAATTCTTATGGAAAATTTAACGGAGAAATGTCAAATTTGCGTTTAATATTATCTTTTTTAAACTGGGTGTGTCGCATTTATTATCTTGATTTTCATTATTTTAATTAAAGGAGTACATTGCGACTGTCTTTCTACATTGTAAGCAAAATTATGAATTTGAGGAGCTTTAGTATTCACTCAGATGTTATAAGTTTTTCATTTAAGCTCATTTACTGAATACAAACAAGATGGCCAAAGCTCCTCGAGTTTTTAAGATGTACAAAAAGAATTTACGAGGATCAGCCAATATCTTCTGCCTCCTATTTTTTTCTGCTGAAATAAAATTAGCTTAGTTCCTACAACACATTGCAGTAGTAACTTTCTGCGTCAAGAAGTGTCAGCACTGCAGTCGCCCCCAAAACGGCTGACGTAGATGTTCGCATTAGATAGCGTTCTGTGATTGAATTCTTGAATGCAGATGGTGAAATGCTCATTTGCATTGATTGAAGACTGAAAAATGTACACGGTGATGCGACAGTGAATTGTCAGCATTGTTAAATGATGGGTTCGTCGCTGTAACGAAGTTGAATGACACACACCGGGTTGGTTGACTGGAGGTCGATGACATTATTTGTGATGACCGCTGGATGGATGCAGATGAATTGTGTCGTATTCTCTCGCTCAGTGAAGGTAGTGTGATGACGATTATTCGATAATTGGTGTATTCGGCCAGAATAAAGAAACAAGAAAAACAATAGCCTCAGAATACTTGCAGTGCTTGCGTTTGGAGGGAGATGAGTTTCTGGAAAAGATTGTGGCCGAAGACCAAACGTGGTTACATTTTTTTGAACCTGAATCAAAGAAGCAGTCGGTGGATTGGTACCACACAAATTCATCGAGGATGAAAATGTTCAATACTGTGCGATCTGCAAGGTTATGGCGACAGTGTTGCTGAGATGTAGAGGGTGTGATCATGATTGAGTTTTTGAAGCGGGGATACACAGTAAATTCTGTCCAATAGGTTAAGGGATGGATCAAACATCGAAATGGATGGAGATTATACGTATTTGAACTTTAATTTCTTGACAATTAGGCATTACTTTTTGACACACCCTCGTATTTAAATAGAGCAATACCAATTAAAATTATTTTACCATCAAAATGAAATAAGATGAAATCTGTATAAGAGAGCATACGATGTACTACACCGATTAAAGTTACTTAGCGTCAATTCTCAGTCTCTACTAATAACTGGACATATAGTAGCTGAAAAGTCATTAACCCAAAATATGACGATTTAAACTGAAACATTTAGATAAAATATTCCTCCTATTTGAGATACAGGATGTTATATTTATAAGCAAAGAATTTCTTACCTTCAAGGATTACTTTGAATTTGCGCAAGCATTTGCTGTACGTTTCAATATTTGCAGCGAATTCATCTATCCATGACGCGTACACGTTGCAGGTTAAGTAACTGACGGTGTCCGGAGGATGCGTTTGCACCAATTGCGGTTTCTCGACCGAAGGTTTTTCGCTTGGAGGTTTAACGACTTCTGTAATCGATGGAGGTTTCTCCTCAGGAATTACTTCGCCTTCACCTTCTGGTTTTGCACCTTCAACCTCGCCTTCAGCTTCGCCTTCGATCCATTCACCTTCACCTTCGCCTTCAGTTTCTGGGCCTTCTCCTTCTGTAATTTCACCTTCAATTTCGGCTTTTTCGCCTTCCGCTTCTTCTTCGATTACGGGTAATTCACCTTCACCTTCTTCTCCTTCAAATCCTTCACCTTCTTCCCCTTCAAATGCTTCGCCTTCTTCTTCACCGGGTTCGGATGGGAGTATTTCTTCCCCACCTGTTATTTCTCCTTCAGCTTCTCCACCCTCTCCACCTTCCGTTTCTTCACCTTCTCCTTCCATTTCACCGGCTTCTTCGCCTTCTTCTATAACAGGGTTGCCTTCACCTTCACCTTCACCTTCGCCTTCGACTTCGCCAGGCCCTGTGTGAAAGAAAACGGTGAAGCTTTGGTATTATAAGTTAAGTCCGTACGTAGGATTGTGTGTGCGTCAAAGGGTTTGTTATTTTTACGCCATGTAGACTGTTTTCACTGGGAAATTTTGAAGAAATTTAACGATCTGTTCCGAAAATTATTATGTCATCTTTGACAATACGGATGTCAAAAACGAAGGACTGTCAAAGCGATTAATTGTGTGAATTTTGTGTTTGGCAATTCGTTCTTGTCGTGTCGAAATAAAGTGTAGTTGCTTTATTTCCCAAAATAATTTAATTGGTTTAATTTTAGAATTCCTAGGAAATCGGATTGTTATTTCAAAGGTTTCTGAGCAGATTCTCGAATATAGGTATCGTAATGAAGTAAAGAAATTTAAAAGCAAGCGATTACAAAGTTATATTCTAAACTGAAGGCAATTCTTGAAGGAATATTGGTCAGCTAAATAAACAGAGACTTTTAGTATGAAGAAAACGAATTGTGAATTAAAGATTCTATCAGTTTACAAAGTCCGAATTGCTAAATTATGAGTAAGATTTCTCTAAAGTGCGATGGAGGCAAAGCATACAAGCATTTAAATTTAATATAATCTAAAGAAAAGTATCGAAGATGTGGAATTGCAAGCATTGTTGGACGAAGATGATTCGTAAACACAAGAACAACTCGCCAAGCAATTGGGCGTTAAAGATTCAGAAAGGCGCAGAAACACACTTTTGCATCGTATAGTTACAAGGGATGAAAAGTGGATGTATTTTGTAAATTCCAAGCATAGAAAATCATGGGTAGACCCAGGCGTATCATCCACATCGACCGCAAGACCAAATCGCTTTGGTAGAAAGACAATGTTCCGTGTCTGGTAGGACCAGAGGGGTGTGGTCTATTATGACCTATTAAAACCTGGGAAAACGGTTAATACTAAACGTTACCAACGATAATTGACCGATTTGAACGAGGCAATGCAAAGCCATCTTCATGACAATGCTCCATCACGTAGGAAGCATTTACCAGGGAAGTTCTACCCCAAGTGACTTATTCACCAGACTTGGCTTCTTTTGATTACCACATTTGCATTTTGGGAAAAATGTATAAAAACCTATTGAGCATACTTTGAATAAAGCACTTCCGAATTTAACATGTTCTTTTAGAAAAGAAAACCGCATTTCATACTTGTACACCTAATATAAACCATGCTTATTATTATTTGCGAGTGATGGGTACCTTCTACTTCGCCTTCGCCTTCATTTTCTTCTCCAGCTTCGATTTCCCCCTCTACTTCGCCTGGACCTTCATCTTCGCCTTGATCTTCACTTTCGACTTGACCTTCGCCTTCACCAGCTTCGGTTTCACCTTCTACTTCGCCTTGATCTTCACCTTCATCTCCTATTTCACCTTGATCTTCACCTTGATCTTCACCTTCACCTCCTTGAGTTTCAGTTTCTCCTTCTATTTCGACTTCACCTTCTTCGCCGTCGACTGCTCCTTCCCCTTCACCGGGCCAAATCTCGTCTTCGCCTTCTTCTTCTTCTTCTTCACCTTCGAATGGAGGACCAACCATGGCTGAAATTTGAAGGATACGCGTTAAATATGCGTCCGTTTCGATGAGGATTTCGAGTGCAACTTACGTGGTTTCGTGGTGGGCGGCGCCTCGCCTTCTTCGCCGGGATAGGGACCTTCTTCCTCTTCTTCAGGACTAACAGCTTCACCCTCGCCCACTCCAGTACCTTCTTCCTCCTTTTCTCCTTCTTCTTTCTCTTCTTCCTCTCTCTCTTCTTCTTCCTCTCCCTCTTCTTCTTCCTCTCCTTCTTCTTCTTCTTCCTCTTCTTCCTCCTCCTCACTTTCCACTACTCAAAAACATGATTGAGATAGATTATTCGTCATTAGACGTTGAACTGTCGGATAACCCTAGATAATCGTTTAAAAACTAGCTGTAGAAGTGCTTTCATCGAAGCTACTGCAATCTGGTCACTAAGATGGCGCTGATTTCGTTAGACTTAGGGAGTCGTCCAGCTTAGTGACTCGACTTGAGCGTTCCACAACGAAATCGTCGGTTTTCGGGACAATCGACGTCATGGAACGCTTCGTACGAGCGAGAATACGAAGATCGAATTTACCTGCCGGTCTCCAATGCCAGTAGACGTGCTTCTTACTTTCGACGGACTCTTCGCTGGGAAGCACCTCCGGCACGAGCGGCGGCTTCGTATACGGAGGGAATTCTAGATCGATGGCGATGGCCAGCGTTTCGCAGATCTTCATCAGATGTTGCTTGGTAAATCGGCAGACGCAGCGGCTCTTCTTCCTGCCCTTCTGCTTGATCATACTGTAGAGGCTCATCGATACCAATACTTGGCGATAGTTCGGCATCACCTCCAATCGAGACCTCAGCCAGCGAGCGATGATGTTGCTCGACTTCTTGACGCGTCTGTTCAGCCACGCTTTCAGGCAGTGCTCCTTCTTCTCTTGCGGTCGCTTTTTGCGCTTCTTCTTCCGGCATATCTGCGAGGTATAGCGGGGTTTTTCGTCGCGATTCGCGTGCGCCAAACGCACTAAGCGCACTACCCTTTCCACCTCGAGAACCTTGTCAAAATCGTGCAGGACTCCTTCTATCAGCTTCTGGGTGGGGGTGGCTAATTGATCTATGCGCGGGGGGCATATTTTCGG
Organism: Trypoxylus dichotomus; assembly: GCA_023509865.1. NCBI lineage: Eukaryota > Metazoa > Arthropoda > Insecta > Coleoptera > Scarabaeidae > Trypoxylus > Trypoxylus dichotomus. The sequence goes on along the minus strand of CM042082.1, from coordinate 30,410,627 downwards.
TATCTGGCATTGTCTAACTTTAGGCTTGGGTAATGGAGGACCCTGGGAGACTCTATGAAGTAGATGGGGATGTAGGTAAATAATTTTATGCTTAAGAAACGTATACACTACCGTCCATAGAAGTTTGGGCAAGTAACAAAAATTTAAAAAAATTAAAAAATAAAAGGCATAACAAGAAACGATAGAATGAAAACTCACCAATACAAGTGGAACTAGAGATATCATCTATAATGGACTTTATTGAACAGCAACAAGTAAATTGCAATTTGCAGCGAATGGAGTACAGAATAAAAGAAAAAAAAAAAGACCGTTAAAGGTATGGGACCACACCATTGGACACAGCATCCAGAATAGAGGGAAAAACTGAGAACCTAAAATTTTGACCACTAACAGAAAATTATATCAAATTTATAACGGTATCTTTTAATCTAAGGTCTTTTAATTAGAACCACCTGTCAAAATGATGAAGAAAAGGTTACTTTTCTCGTATATTATATTTTGATGAGTCTAATCAGATTCCATTCCATGTATTGAGTGAGAAGTCCATTGTCATTCAATAATACGTCCTCTAGAAAATGTGGTTATTATTCAAGAGGTGGAAGGCTTTTACCGGGTGCAGTATTAATTTCAGAGAACATAACGCACTACCAATTATTACATTATATTGTAGATAATTTTTTAGAAAATTGATTGATATTTGATAAGTTAGAAGGTGACTGGAGAAATAAAAAGATTGCCTAGTGAATTCTTCTGATTTGGTGTCTACTATATTCATTGTCTCTAAATGGAATTTATCCATAGGATTAGATCTTAATGCCAATGCAATCTCTTCTAGCTAAAATAGTTAACCACAAATTCACTGTTTATACTCACAGGGAAAGGAATATAACATTACATTTCCCAAAATAAGAAGTTATAGAAATTATAGAAGCCACTACAGAATCAGCATACATAATTTTGTTTCCAATACTTCGACGATGGATCGATAAAGAAACTTACGGTCTAGGTCGTGCTAACAGGTCTTCGTGTTGCCTCCTGGTTAGTAACGTCCTATCGATGATACCTTTACCCTTTAGAGCCCTCTTGTACAAAAAATTTGTCTCGCTACAGCCTGCAAAGAGGAATTTCGTAAGTTTGCGGTTTCTACTTCGACAGAGGAAACTCACATCTGGATGCTTTCGTAGGCATCTTCGCGATTCAACTATGCTTTTGAGCAGTAGAAGTTAAAAACCGATGTCTTCTTGAACTACATGTAAAATTTTGACGTTGAAAGACTTTTGAAAGAACCGCTTAACTAAAAGTGCTTGACAGCTGTCAGGGTTTGTCAGATGTTTGACAGGCTACGGTATAGGGAAACTTGATGCGAGCAGTTTTAAAACGTCTATGTAATGCAAATCATTTTTGTAAAATTGTCAATTGTTTCCTTAAAATTCAACTTTTGAATGTGATTAAAACTGTACAACGATAATTACACTCACTTAATATACGGGGTCATTCGCTAAGTTTGGGAAAGTTTAGAAGTGCTTAACTTTACAACTTTGGCGTGCTCTACTTCGAAAACGACAATTTAGGTGTCTCTAGGTCTCGAAGTCACCAAGAATGCGGTAATTATTATACGCGAAAATAAAAAAAATCATACGTAGATTATTGAGAAATTACTCGTCATACAAATATTCTAGCTACAGAAAATTTAGCGACTTACTTATCTAAAGTCTGTAACCATGTTCCTAATGGCGTTATACTTGCATTACATATCGAAATACGCTTACAATATATCGTGGAGAAGGTGATTATAGTATTAAAATATGGGCGAAGAAGTAAAACACAATTTTACAAATACAGTAGACGCTCGATTATGTGAAGGATATCAGCCGAGCACTGTTGACATTACTGAAAATTTACATTAGCGAGCCTTATTTTATTTATAAAGAAATTGCATGAAAGAAAATATGTATGTTTATTAAAAAATTAATTATGAACAACGAATAACATAATACATATATTAAAAAATAAAAAATAAATTTTACATTATTTTCAGAAATTATCGAATTGAACGTGGTAAAGCTTGTTTACATTACCAGACGTTCCATTTGATCCTATAGTAACAATTTTCTGTTCACATGACAGCGACGTTTCCACTACCGGGTATTTACATGAGCGAGCGTTTACTGCATTTCTATTATATGTAATACAGTATTAGTATGACATGTTTCGCTATCACTGTAGCTTCGTCAGATGTTCTATTTACTGAACAACACTTTTACTATTTTTACTCAAACTCAAGATTCCCCTTTGTTACACTAATTAAGGATAATGTGTACTTATTGTATTGACATAATGGTCTCATTAGTCTTCAGATTCTTCATTTCACAAACAAATTCAACAATGGTTATTCACCAGTAAATAAAGTGCATAATTGGAAATTTATGAATTTTACTATGAGCTTTTTTTTCTAACAGTAGCCCAGAAGAAGTTCCATGCAACTGAGATCGAAAAGTCGACAGACTCAAGCAAATATCGCGGAAGTCTCCAACAACATACAGACATCCACTTGAATACTTTTTATTACTTTCACATAGATTCCACTTTCAAGTTTAATTTTGCTGTTACAGGTGCTGTATTTCTAGAAAGCTATTAGAGCTTACTGGGTTCCAAATTCATATATATGTATGTATAAGTAGGTAATACCCTAGCGTAGATTTACAAATAGGCGCTGCTAGATCGCGTTCTTCTTTTTCTTTTTTTTATTTTCACAAATTATTACCGTATCACTTCAACGTTCTGCGTATAATATTAATCCCGACCACCATTTATTATTACCGTACCACCGAGGCTCGAGATGGAGCTTTCGTAATGCAAAATTAACGCTAACATTAAGTAAAGGACTCGCAGTACCATCGACTACATTAATCAAGGCTTTCCGGAAGGTGAATTCTTCGCCCCTTTTCTGGTTCCTAATACACCCTATCACACAGGCAATTGAGCATGCTCCTTCGCAGAGGTCTCCGCGAATCGCCGAGTGGAGAATGATGACGGTTGTGGCGAAAGTAAATTGAGTAAAAGGGATCGGACGAGAGAGAAGAAGACTGCTCGTAAGTAGGATGGATCGAGAAAGGGTTGAAGGGGGGAATGCGGTTATTGAACGTTTATTTTGATGACTGGTGGTACTTAGCGTGAAGAGAACATCGGTAATCCGGACATTCATGTTTCGATGAAATTCGTAGGGTTGAAAGTGTGTCTTGGATTTAAGAGAATACACCCCTTCTCCCTCTACGTGATTTTTAAATCTATGCAAATATCTCGGGAAGTATGGCAAATATTTTTTTACGGGGGGTCGAGTACCCTCAATTTTTTTTATGATTTTTTTTATTTTTCAAAAATAAAGTCGCTTTTACGCGGAAAACCATATTGTGCAAGACATTTAGAGAGTTAAAATTACGGATATTAAAACGATAAAATATTTAAAAGAGATTTCCTTAATTAATGTATTGGGAAACTACACCACCTGTTAATCGACCTATCCCACAGAAGTTCCTGTCTCCACCACCTCGAATACGTAACAACAATAAACTAAAGAGAAAAGAAACTAATTGCAATAGATTCGTTACAGTTAATTCATATCTTTGCAAACAATGAAAAACGTCCGCGGTCATCTTAATTAATAGTATTGCCTAGTGTTAAATTTCCAAGGTCTGGATTACAGAAAATATTCGCGAGTTAGACGGACTATTGACCATCTCCATAAGAATATAATGAATATAATTGCGTATTCATTTATCTGTATCGAGAACATTGTTTATAATGAGATAACACATGGGCTGAAAAGTCACCTTTCTCTCAGTTAGTACTAACCTTCAAAAGGCAGCTGTTAAAATTTCATGATATTCTATTCATTAGCTTGTGAGTTATTGTGCTAAGAGTTACGCTACTTTTGTTATTTTCAAAACAATGATCAACAACAATTTCGTGTTTTAATTTTACACTGCTTCTTGATGGGAAAAAATATCGTTCAAGCGAAGCAGTGGCTTGAAAAGTGTTATGGGGACTCCGCTCCATCAGAAACAACAATAAAACGTTGGTTTGCTGACTTCAAACGTGGTCGTATAGACACCGACGATGCAGAACGCAGTGGACATCCAAATGAGGCGGTAACACCAGAAAACATCAAAAAAATCCACAAAATCGTTCTGAATGATCGAAAAGTGTAGTTGCGTGAGTTAGCTGACATCGTAAAGATATCAAAAGAACGTATTTCATCGTTTCATCAACACAACCTACCGTGTCACAAGTCAATCAAAACAATGGCAAAACTACATAAATTGAACTTCGAATTGCTCCCACATCCACCGTATTTGCCAGATTTGGCTCCCGGCGACTACTGGCTGTTCGCAGACCTCAAAAAAATGCTCGCCGGTAAGAAATTTCGCACGAATGAAGAGGTTATCGCTGAAACTGAGGCCTATTTTGAGGCAAAAGATAAATCGTTCTATAAAAGTGGTATTGAAATGTTAGAGCGGCGCTGGAATGATTGCGTTGCTCTTGGTGGAGATTACGTTGATGAATAAAGCTAATTTTGAACCAAAAAAACCGTGTTTTCTTTGTTAGGCCCGGGACTTTTCAGCCCATGTGCTATAGGCAACATAAAATGTAAAGAATATATTTCAAAAGCACCAGAGATTAGAAAAAAAAATTAATGTTTGGTCTACTAATAGGAACAAGCGGCACGTTTTTCTTGCTTTTACTTTAATGAAATCGAAAGATTTGTAGGTGTTCCTTTTATAAACAAGTTGTTTTTTTTTGCGTTTTTGTTTATGTGCTTCTATTTAAATATCTTAATGTGAATCCGGTCAATTTGCATTTTTTACCTTAAGTCAATTGGCACATTGCTATGGAAGGAAATAAGAATAGCATCGATTTGGGCGATGAAAAGTCATACGTTGGCATATCGGAAGCAGAATTTGTTGTAAAATATTACTTTTCATTGATGTAACGTGCTTAAACTATTTGTGACCTCAATTCTATCTACATACAGGGTGGCGCAGGGGAACGGGAAATTTTGAAATAACATCATTTCCACTAATAAATTCGTAAAACTGGTAATTTATTAACGAAAGTGAATGTATGCAGCATGCCATTTATGTTTTTACAATCAAAATGTCCAAAAGTGTCTCTTTACTTTTTAAAGATGCCATCGGAAAGATGTCCTCCCATTCGGCGTTCACACTCTAACAGCTTGTTACGAAAACTCTGGAATGCGCGGTGTAGCAAATCTTGGGGAATGGCAGTGATTTCTTGTTGAATGTTCTCCTTCAGTTCATGGATTGTTGCAGGTCGTGTACGGTACACCTTGCCTTTAAGATACCCCCACAGGAAGAAGTCGCACACACTAAGATCAGGGCATCTCGCAGGCCATTCAATGTCACCGTTACGTGAAATAATGCGTCTTCCAAACAATTGACGAACTGCTGCCATCGAATGTCGAGCAGTGTGTGACGTGGCTCCGTCCTGCTGAAACCACATGTTATCCATGTTAAGATTAAGCTCATACAGTCTCGGTGTAAAGAATGTTTGAAGCATTTCAACATATCGAGCGGATGTTACTGTCGCTGCACTACCATTCTCACATGTAAAAAAATTAGAGCCGATAACACCATGACATGATACAGCACACCATATTGTGACCCTGTCGCTATGTAGTGGTCGCTGGTGTAACTCACAAGGGTTGTCCTGGGCCCAATAACGAAAATTCTGTTTGTTTACGAAACCGTTCAGGTGGAAATGTCTGATATCCATATACATGGACACCAACGAAATTCGCGTGCTCGTTAATTTTAGCCAATATCTGCCTACTAAACTCCATACGTGGCGGTGGGTCTCGTTCATGTAATTCTTGCACAATCGGCAACTTATAGGGATGGAAATGTAATTCGTGCAGTATCCTTTGTAAGCTTCGTCGCTTAATCCCTAGCGTAGATGCATGCTGTCGAACGGAGCGGCGAGGACTTCTCTCGATTGCAGCTCTAACACCTTCAATGTTCTCTGGGGTACGTACCGTTCGAATGCCACCTGGAGCTTTCTTTTTCGAGACAGATCCTGTTTCTTCAAAATTACGCACCCACGTTGTAATCGCATGCGGAGATGGGACACGTCCATGACGTCCAAGCTGGTAATGCTGTCGTAATAATCTCAGCTCGGCAGTCGAACTATCACCATTTTTATGAAACGCTCTCACAGCTACTGCACGTTCCGCACCAGTCGAACGATCCATGATTACTAAATGGCAATGCGTTCACAACAATTGTGCGACGTTACGAACAACTGCCGTCTCTACAATGCCGTCAACTGTAACGTTCAAAATTTCCCGTTCCCCTGCGCCACCCTGTACATATTGCAGGACGATATTGACGCTTATATGACAAAATTGGAAAACGCTTGCAAATTTCGACCCTGAATGAAGAGCGTCTTTGCTTTACTTTATTCACCAAATCAAGCATCCCACTGTATACTACAGTACCGTTTAGTTTGAGCGGAAAAGGACCCATTCGAATGTACGTTCAATTCCCACCGATTTTAACACGTAGCCTATTGCAGACCGCGTAAACGGCAACGTAGCCTCTCAAAACCGTTAAAATAATTGCATTCAACGGTCTCGTTGCAATAACCGCGTCTCCATCTCCAAAAACGCTAACATCTCCCTCGCAATATCCAATTCGGCGACCGCGTAGCATCTAGATGGCGCCACTTAATATCTGTATCTTTACAAAACTCGCCGCGAGAAGCGTCGTTACCGACCGAGTTTCAATTACAATTTGCCTCATCTTCGTCTAGGAGGTTGCGGCGGCGTCGGCGGTTTTCTTTGGATTCGGAACAGCGCTACGTGTAATAAAATCAAATTTTCCTCTCGCTCTGGAAACTTCTCCACGGTCTACCTTCGACACAATGCAAGCGAGAAAGATGCTGGGACTTCGGAGGTTGTTCCCCTCCCCTTCGTAACGGTCCTCACCCATTCCCGCCCGTTTCGGCATGAAGGAGGGCTGCCAATTTATCGGTAACTTCGCGGTTTCCGCAGAAAACTTTCGGGCAAGTTACGATTCCAATAATTTCCGAAATGGGCGATGGCGCGGTGCTGTTGTGGCGCGGGTGGTGGGCTGTTGGTGTGGGGGGAAGATGTAAAGGTGTTAGTATCGGTTCGATGACGTGATATAGGAGCAAGGTGCCGCTTGAAATAGGCAATTGGGGTAGTGGACGTGGATTGGGAGTGAGGTTTCTTTTGTGAGAAATGCTTTTATGGTTTTTATTGAATTCAAAATGTACTAATTTTTTAAAGCACTAACGCACAGGGGAAAATTATTTTTTCATAAGAATTACACCGGTTTCTAGTTTTAAAATAGTGAATATCAATTGGGTATGGACATCCAGACACAAGCCCAAAACATATGACAAGTGAATAAACCAATTTGCGCTATAAATACTGCAAACTACTACTAATTTGATTAAAAAAAAAAGATATACCCTGCTTTAAATCGGCATCGATTAAGTTAGAATCAGACTGCGTTAATGCAAGCAATCTTAAAGTATAGGCTGCCTATATTTGCCTATTTAGAAATTTTCGTCATTTAACTGAGATCTAAGCGAAAATTCGGAATCTGTTTAACGTTTGAATGTTTTAACGTTATCGAACTTATTTCGAGAAAAGGATACCTTCCATTGGTGTTACGATGTTTATAACTATGTATTATATAACTAATTATACAGGCTGTCCCGCCAAACTGTCTTCTTAGATTGTTTCGAATTTCTTGTGGGAATTTGATTTTGAAACCTGTAGTGTAGTCATGGTGAACTATGATCCATTTGGTCCGCAATTATTACCAGTTATTTGATCTACTATCTGGAAAGTAGATAAAGAAGATTCTCTTTGAGGGTTCTTGGTTCTTCAACGCGATTACCTTGTAATAAAATCCAGCGATTGGTAAACCTGATACCCCCGGATGATTCATTAAAAGCTCAACGTTATCATAAGCGAAAACACGGCCGCATACTTCTGTTACCGTTATTGATCTTAAATTTGGCGTCTCTAAATGCTCTGGATTTCCATACCTTAGAAATTGGAGCGCGTACCTTGGAGAATGAAGCAAATTTTTGATCTAAAATTACAAGTTTGCGCATTTCAGAACAGCAAAAGTTAACACAGGAATATATTTTACTTACATCGTATTTTGCAAATACTTCCAAGTCATTGCTGGATCGAATTTAGAAGAAATTAATCTACAATTACCTGATATTAAGCTACCCAACACGTTAATTGATGTAGATATTCATGCTAGATTTGAGTATGTCAGAAAGTTCGTATTATTGCGTCCTCGAATACACGCATGATTTTAGAACATTCCACACGTTCTCAGTTGCATCGAGGTCAGGAGAATTTTCCGGCCAAGGCACCACAGGTAGAGCGCGCGTCTTCAAAAAACTTTGGACGAATTTGGCCATGTGACATGGTGCCTTATCGTGCATGAATGTGTAAGGGGCTTCATTCAAATCTAAATCATTGATATATGGTATCAAGACATCCTGCAATACACGCTTATATAGATGTTGATTCATGGTGTCTTGGAAAAAATACAGTGGTCCAGGACCTTTGGCTTATAAAAAGGACGGAGGGTGTTTCACCGTTTTTAGTACTCTAGCTGCACCAAGCCGTTCAGATGGACGTCGTCTAACAAATTGCACTCTTTCGGCCATGGCTTCTAGTTTTGACTCATCACTGAATACGATCTTTAACGAAAAGATATTGTTCATACAAAAAAATTTGCTTGATTTACATATTCACTTAAGTTATTTGTCTTAATCTGCAATTGTGCAGTGTTGATGACGCTTTGACCATTCATAACGTGCTCGCTTCATCATCCGTGTTAATCTTGGGTCTTTTCAGGGGGCGTCTGCATGAAAAAAAAAATAGTTTCATATTAATAGTATTGTGACGTACAGGATGTTGATATCAACTTTCCTATTTTATGTTTAATGCCATACTTTTTATGGATTTATTGAACTTCTCGTATCATTGACGAACAACTTGCGTTAGGGTTGACTAAATCTAAACTTAGTTTTTGAAGTATCTTTATTATTCACGTAAGCAAAACTCGGTTTTCTCATACGAAATACTGAGCACATTATTTTTTAACTTATCACAGTGGCTTATCATCACCAGAGTTTTGTAATTCATTGTTTAAAATTTCTTTAAATTTTGGATTTAGGTAGTTTTATTCTACCTAAATCCAAAAAATTGGAAAAAATGGAGGTTAATTTTTTGGTTAGTGGTTCGCTTTATGTCCCACTATATAAAATTTAAAAGACATCCCTCGTATCTGGAGGAAACTAAGAGAAATAGTGATGGGATCACAAAACGTTTAAGATAGCAATCGATCGAAAGATGCTAAAAGTTGAATAGGGATAGTGTCGGATTTTTGAGCGTTCTAGCATTCCACGGTGTTAAAAGTTTGCGAAGTTTTAACATATCGCAAAAAACCACCATAATAATGAGACCTGAAGTGAAAGACATAAAACCAATGAACGTAACGCAGATTTTGTTAAATGTATTAATTGTCTTGATATTGTCGAGATAACTAATCTCAAAATTAAAGTAAACCATATAGTGTTTAGTAAAGAATGTTCATGTTATAAAAGAATTTTATTGTTGAATAAAATAATGACTCTTTGTTGATTTCAAATAAAACCTTTTGGTTTTCTCACTTTTATTAGTTGATCTACAAAACACGTGGTGCTTGGCCGTTACAAACTTAGCTTTGTGTTCTCTATTCCTCCTAGGTGGCGCACAGCGCGAAATTCGAAATAGTGGAGGTAACTATACAGTTATATTTAGTGAAATATATTCCATGCAAACAACAATCTTTAACAGTGAAAGGTTACTCCAAATTATAATAATCATTTACCTCATATAACTTCAAAAACACAGACACGCGTTAGCTTTTAATGTTGTTATCTTCAGTAAATTAAAAAAAAACAAAACCTATACTATCATCTTATATCATTTCAAAGAGGAAATTTTACTGAAAATTCGGAGGATACTTAAAATTGTGCATGTAAGGCATCCACACAACTGCATTAATGCATGAACGAATTAAAAATACCTTCTCCTTCATCATTTACAATTTATTGCAAAATGTGTTGCATATATTTCTAATGTGGTGGAAGAATGCTATTGGCCCACAAGCAATTTACCGTAGCTACTACATCGGTCAATAGATGCGGTATCACTAAGGCAATTATTTTTTTTTACGCACAATTCTTCACGCAAAATTTTTTGAATTGACGTCTTTCAAATCCCCAGTTTGAATCTGGCGATACGCTAGTTGCAGCGGCATCTTCCTGAGTCGCTAAGAGCTTCCATTCTTGTTGAGATAATTGTCTTCGAAATTTATAAAAAAGTATTGGACGAAAATGTTCTCGATTCATTTACATTTTTCAACTAACTTGTCAACTTTGACTCCCTCTATGTCGCAGTGTACAAAAAACTTAATAGGCATCCCTCGTATTAATATTACAGCTTGTTTTTATTAACATAGTATGTATTATTCATGCTTTTTAATCAACCCTGGGATTACAAAACTTTTGATAATTTATTTCTCTGTCCCTCTTATTACCCCAATCCCGTATTTCTTCAGTGTGTAAATATTCTATGAAATTATAATAAAATTAAAAAAAAAATAAGATATTTTCGTCGTGAATAACACTACGTGAAACTACACCATTAAAATCATGAACCGCTACCAGCACTTTCCCGATTTTTCTCAATCCTATTCCTCAACGAAATTCTAAAATAAGCAAGTCAAGCTCCTCAAGGCGTAATTTCCTTTAAAATTTCATCCGTCTCGAGGGGTAGGCGCGGCTATTAAGAGGGAAAGACTATCCTATTTCTTCCGTATACCCCGACGAAATTTCCCACTGCATACGAAGCCGACTAGCCGAGTGCTACGATACGTTCACCTTGTCCGCCAAGGTACGGTCGGTCGCATAAAATATTTTCAATCTCGGAGGAAATTATTTGATAGAAATATTTAAAGCGGTTAGAAAGGAAATGTAGGTAGGACCTCGCTATGGTATGCTGAGGAGAGATGTGGGGAAACAAAGATAAAGGCACTACGTCGTAGCTTTTTTCTTTTATTTTTTTGGGCTAGGAATTTTGTAAGCTATAGTAGAGAAAAACGAACGAGTGTTGTATGTTATCAAGCCGGAATGCAAAGACGGCTTAACCTAGGAAACGTGAAATCGAGCAAATTACCCATACGAATTGCAGAGGTTGGCGTCTAAGTCAAACATATCTGACGCATTTCGGATGAGACGTGACAAATGATTTGTCTAGATGACAAAATCTAAAAATTTCGATGCAAAGAGAAAATGTGAAATTACTACAGTCCTTCATTATAGGCATTGTCTAGGACTCGTAGTATATTGATGGTTATGATGGAGCGATCTATTGTTTGCATATTCTCGGAAACAGTTCTGAATCGAATGTCACGAAGTGGTTCCTTCATCTTTGGAATTAAATCCAAGTCACACGGGTATCAGATCCAGTGAATATCGGGAATGAGAAAGCACTTCCTAGCGATTATTTACATCAAGTATACGACGTGCATCATTATCTTGCAAAATAGTGGGATGATCTTGCAAAACGTGTGGTCGTTTCTTTCGTGATTGCTGGCCTCAGGTTATGTTCCAAAAACTGAAGGAAATATTGCGCATTAACAGTGTATTATTGCTGTACGGCATGCACTGGGATCATTCCATCACAGTCGTACACAAGAATCACTAAAACTTTCACATTAGTGGGTTAGGTAGGACGAGCTTTTGTTTGACGTGGTGACCAAGATTGGCGCTTAATTTTAGGTTTGTGTGATCTGACCCATGTCTCATCAAGCGTAATACGAGGGCGACCTGAAATGTTTCCGGAATCGATAAGAAAAGTATTGCTGTGGTTTTTTATTTTCATTTTTCGATGTAGCCTCCTCGAAGATCAATACACCTTTTAAAACGGTGCTCCAGTCTCTTCAAGCCGCCAGAAAAGTTGGATGTTTCGAGGTCTGTTAAACCGCGGCGATGACCTCTCGAGTCAGTTCGAAAGTGTATTCCATCAAACAACTTCAGGTGGTATTTGTAAGTCTTTGCGGCAAGCATTAGACGGAAGGTGTTACGAAAACTTTGACATCAAATTCCTACATCGTACAATATTTCAACGCCACGAGAATAATGTATCCGGTAACTTTACGATCTGGATCCCCCAAAAATTAAATTCATCACGGTTAATGGGTGTTAATAAATAATTCCAGCTTTTTAATACCTTTTCCACGAATCGGTAATAGGCAACCAGTTGGCCCGGATTACCAACTTCGTACAATTTCGGAGAGTTCTCTGCGTTTCCATCTCTACCGGCGCTACCTTTCGCGTAATTCATCTTTACCGCCCTACTCCTCGTAGCAATCTCAATCTCGCAGTGGGTGCCGCAGCCAAAATTTAATTTCGACTCCCTTAGCATTCGCTGACAACGTACCCTGTTTCTCATTTCATGGGGAACGGTCGGACAGGTTCAACTCGCGCTTTAAAATTATCCAAATTAATAATACCTACCGGCGGTGTTACCAATAGGCTGTGGGAAGGAGTAGCGACGGGGCATTCCAATAACTTCAAATGTAATATGCATATCGGAATGAAATTTTTAATATTAATTAATGAATTTTATAATTTATAGGGTGTCTATTAATATTACATTAATTTTGTTTTATAATAAGGTTTATTGTCAACAGATTTACATCCAATTATACGAAAAAATATGTAAATCGAAAATAAGCATACTGTTTCCTTTTTCTGATGTATGCACGAGGGCGACCTGAAATGTTTCTGGAATCGGCAAGAGATGGCGCACAAAGGTTGAAGTGAATTCATTCAAGGACAACCTCTTTCATGGCAACTGTTAAAATTTCATACGTCTACTGTCAATAGTTGTTGTTTAAGAGTGTGTTTTGTATAGCAGGTCAGGCGGTTGCGTAAAAATTGATAAAATCGAATTTCGAAATTCGAAATATTTTGCTAGCATGGATGTATTTCATCATTTTCTACCATCAGCTTCTGACTGAGCGAGTTCAAACGCGATTGCATAGGCACAAGTGGCAAACCACGCAGTGGACACCCAAAAACCGCTACCAACGACGAAATGGTCGACAAGATTCGTGATATCGTGTTAGCCCATCACCGATTGAAGGTGAAAGAGATAGCAGAGACAACCAATACCGTATTTATCGTGTCGATTCGGGAAACATTTCAGCTTACTCTTGTATGAAGGCGACCTGCTATAAGTGACTACATGGCAGAACGTTATAATGCTGGTGAAGGATATTGTATTTTACTAGGAGATACTTTGCAACCTTGGCTGATGGCACCGGTACGAAATCCTTCAGATAGTTCTTCTGAGAAGTGTTAGAAATTGGATTAAAAGTAGCATAGGAACATTTAAATGTAGATTTCAATGTATATTAAAAAAGAGAGTGTTACATCATCCTTGGAAAATAGAAGGTGTTATAAACGCATATGCTGTTTTGCACAATATGTGCTTTAGATGAGGTATGCCATTGGAGGAAGACGTGGTAATTGAAGATAATCTGCGTATTGTTCGTTGTGAAGTGGATTTAAATTAAGTTCGACAAATAAAACAAAATCTCTTTATATTTTTGTATATAAACATATAACACATAAGACAATTCTCTGAGACGGTGTATATTTATCCCTAAATTGAAAGGATATTGTATAACAAAAATATAAGCACCTTCAAATCCATCTAGAAGCTTAGTTCTTTATGCTATAATCACCACAGTTTCCTATTACATCACTAATTTCCTCATAAATGTAGTATGTGCCCAGCATAAGATACAAGTGCTTTAAAATTAATAAAGGATGTTAAAGACGAATAGTTTAATTCATTATTCTTCCTTATTACTGTAGTCAGCTCTAATATAAGAGGATGACACCCTGTATATACCACGTTCACGTGTCTTGAAAGACCTTTCGATAAGGTACAATGGTTGCATTTTAATTTTTCTTCTATACCGTATAAGAATTAAGCCAAGAAAAGTGAAAATCTGGGAATTTTTGAAGGGGTGTTTCACTCCTCAGAGTGAATTTCAGCACCAGCAAGAAATTTTCAGGTCTCAAAATTCTATACTTACCAACCAAGTTTCATTAAGATCTGTAGTTAGTATGACGGTAGTTAGTATGACGGCAGAGAATTTACCCAGCCAAACGAAATCGTGGATGCCTTTTCCAGTGTCTTTGCGAGTGTGTATAAACCTAGTGTTCATAATGTATCTTTCAACTCTTTTCCCAATTATAATAATTTTTGTGTTCGTGCCTTCTCTGAATTGGATGTGGAGAACAGTATCAAGACACTTAAATCTAATATGACAACTGGAGATGATGGAATACCGAGCTTCTTTCTACGTGATTGTGCTTCTGTTCTGTCCTATCCACTGTCAACTATATTCCACCTAGCGATAAGCACGTCAACTTTTCCAAAGGTTTGGAAAATTAGCAGAACCACCCCCGTATTTAAGAAAGAAAACCGATCTAACATTGCTGATTATAGGCTTATAAGTATACTGCCCAATTTCGCTAAGGTATTTGAACATTTGCTTTACAAAGAAATATCTACCTGCATAACTCCTTTCATATCTGAGCATCAGCACGGTTTTGTTGCAAGTAGGTCGACGATCACTAATTTAGCATGCATTGGCCAATATCTTAGTGAAGCGCTTGATAAGCGAAAGCAGGTGGATGTTATTTACGTAGATTTTTCTAAAGCTTTCGACTGCATTAACCACGAGATGCTACTACAAAAAATGGATAAATTTGGTTTTGGTGTGGGTTTCCTGACGTTGATTGAGTCTTACCTTACTGGAAGGGAGTGTTATGTCTGCTAGAATGGTTATTCCTCTACGCCGTTTTCTCCAACATCAGGTGTTCCTCAAGGTTCAAATCTTGGACCACTTCTCTTCAATTTTTATATAAATGATTTACTATCTCTGTTTACGTGTCACGTCTTAGCATACGCAGATGACGTAAAGATATTTAATACTGTTGGTAGCATTTTCGATTGTAAACATTTACAAGACAATCTTCTTCGCATTAATACTTGGAGCAAACCTCCCTCTAAACATCAACAAGTGCACTGTGGTTTCCTACAATAACACTCACACTACTTTACACTATAACTACCAAATTAATGATGCAGCCATACCACGCAATATCAAAACTTTGGATCTTGGTGTTTTGTTTGATAATAGACTGTCATTTACGGAACATATTTCGTTCATGTGTTCATCTGCTTCCAGAACTCTCGGTTTTGTTATGCGTTCTTGCAGGCATTTCTCAGACTTAGGTGTAATGAAACGTTTATATTATGCCTATGTTCGTTCTAAGCTTGAATACGCCTCCATTGTTTGGTATCCCCGTTATTTACACCAAGAGCTTATGATCGAACGCGTTCAAAAGAAATTTCTAAAGTATCTCTCCTTTCGAATGGACAACGTGTATCCTGCAAGAGGTATCGAGTATTATAGCTTACTTGTTGAGCATGGTTTTCTATCTCTTGCTGACCGCCGCGAGCGTAACAGTGTGGAGTTTCTTTGCAGGATTCTGAAAAATACTATCGACTCGCCAGCCCTTCTAGCGCAAATAAACTTTACCGTACCTACTCATCATACTCGCTACTATAATATATTTCAAGTACCTAGAGCTAATACCAACATTTTGCTTAAGGCACCTCTCAGTCACATGGTGAGGAATGCAAACAAACGGGATCTGGAGCCATTTTTGTGAGTCTTTCTTTTTTTTTTGTTTCATTATTATATACATTTTCAGCATGTTATTATTGTAGGCAACACGATTTTAATTATTTTATTTTAAATAAGAATTGTATTGTAATTTGTCCTGTAATTGGCCCTTGGGCTGTTGGGCAATAAAGGATTATTATTATTATTATTATTATTAAGATCTGAATTTGACACCCGGTAACCTTTCCTTGTAAGTTGGTAACATTTTTTCTTCATACACAAAAAACCACACCTCGTTTTCGCCAAGTTATTTTAGTTCAGTTGGCCGCACCGATACCAGTAATCCATCGTATTTCCAGATTATATACTTCATTATATCCAACTAAATTAAGGAGGAAAATTTGGGCTAGATTATTGGCGTTATCTTCCCGCCCAAAAACACATATTTCACGTGCACCGTCCGCGGAAATATAATCCCGTTACATCGGAACGCCGAACGTTCACTAATTGCTAAACAAGTCCGTTCTAAAGCGACAAAATAACACCGCGGAGGACCGACTTGGCCAGCTTCGAAATCCATTAAATTGCCTACGAAGCCCTTTCGATAAACATTGCGGTTGGCCGGATGTACGATTTGGGACCGTAAAAACTGAATTGCAGTAACCGACGAGCTTTAGGAACGGCCTGTAGCGGAATAGGTCGGTTCGAAGCTTAAGACCTGCCATTTAAATATACGTATAATCCTGCAGGTTACACGGTTGATTTATCATTTTAACCGTATATGTTTGTATAGGGGGATAAAATTTAACGACTGCGTATTATACGGTATGTGTGCATGAATGTATACAGTCCGAAGTGGTATGAAGGGGAACGTATAATTAATGCAGGTTAATATTGAGTTGGTATCCTAACGAACGTGGTAAAATTAATGCCAAATTACAAACTAAGGTAAATGAAGGGGAACACAATATTAAAGAAAAGAGTATTACGCTTTTTTACAGCAAATATGTGCAATAATGACAATTTAAAACAATGGGGGTGGTGTTTGAAAGCATAGAGGAAAGGTTACTGGAAAGCGTCAATAGAAATACAACACGGAAGAGGCAAACACAATGATTATGAGGGACAAGAATATGCAGGCTATAATAGAATAGGTCACCACGTTGAAATTTCTTGTGGCAATAATAAATACTAGAGGCAGCTTGAAGAATAAGATCATTGAAAGATTGCCAAAAACAAGAAGCCCATATGATGCAATAAAAACATCATTCCAAAGCAAAAGAAGAAATCCTACAAGAATCCTACAAGGGGCGATAGAACCAATATTTATCCACATGCGAGATTCATGGACCATCATGGAATACCATGAATGTAATAAGCTTTCTAAGAAAAATAACAGTGAAAACTTTCGTAACATTTAGCACAGTCAACTGTGATTTGGAAAGGCAGGACGTGGATTGGAAGATCTAAGAAGGATAGCCAATGATATAAGGCGAGGACCCGATAACATAACTTTTGTATGATGACAGCATATGATGGATAACATCTCTGTTCAGTAGGACATATACACCTGGAAAGATTCCGCATGATCGTTGAAATTTGATGAGTCACCTTCTAAAACTTTTCCTCAAAGTCATACATAGGAGAGTTTATAGCACCTGTGAAGAACAAATAGCATCTCCGCAATCCGCATGCAGAAATGCAGTGGGTACAAGAGAGACCAATTTACAGCACACAGGTATTATTTCAGTGATGCAGGGACATGAGCTGTAGGGTGTATGCATGTTTTGTTGAGTATCAGCACCAAAAAATGGTAGAAATTTTGAAAAACCTGGGCCTGGATGAGAACGCCATCAGGATAATAGTTGACCTATACTGGAATTAATCTGCTTACGTCAGAGTCGGGAATGACGCAGCAGAAGAGACAAATATACTACGGGGTGTAAGGTAGGGTTGTATTCTCTCTCCATGAGTTTAATACATATATAGTCACAGTACATATTCAGGGAAGCTTTAGAATTTGGAATTCTTCTGAATAGAGGAAGATTTAGTAGTGTCCGTAACTTGGAAGAAATACAACAACTTATGGATAGAATAACATATCACAGCTAGTTGTATGGTCTGGCCATAAACATTAAAGAGACAAAATTAATGGTCATTAGCAAAGAAGAAATTGACAACTCTCATCCCACAATAAATCAGAAACCGTGAGCAGTTTTACGTATCTCGAAACTACTATAAACGAACAATAGAACCACTCACAAGAAATACGTAGTAGAATAGAAAAGGCCAGGTCTACTTATAATATAATGAAAAATTCATAAGCCACAACGAGGAAATAGGAAGCATATGAGATGTCGTTATATAGTAGGAAACTAAAACTACCGTAGACAGAACACATAAGAAACATCGAAGTTATGAGTTGAGTGAAGTTAATACCGTGAAAATTCAGAAACTACAATACTTAGGACACATAATGAGGAATGAAAACAGATTTTATCTATTGCAGAATATTGTAGAGGGAAAAAGTAATGGGAAAAATCTTTGAACCTGGTTCTGTATGAAACAAATTTAAAGTGGATAGTCAACGTCCAAAACGGATAGCAACTGTTAGAAAAGTAAGTATGGAACAAAACCTCAACGAAGCCATTCCTCACAAACGCTATATCTTGCGGTAGAATGGGTTTAGAATTGTATAAGTAAATAACTGAGAATGGATAAATAAAAAGAAATGTGCAATTCCACCTTAACTTAGGTAATGGGTGTTGGATTCTTCATTAGAAATAACTTAAAAAATCGCTATTGCCATTTTGCAGACACTTTTAATGGAGTTCAGCTCGAATGATTGAGTTGACACCATTGTAAAAACTTAATTTGCTTTCTAAGAAACCAACTCTTTATTCATCTGGAAAAGTAGGCAGAAGCGTTGTCTTGCTGGAATATCCAGTCTTGCAAAAGCCATTTCTCCCCTTATTACAAGCGTAATTGACTGAATAATATGTCTACCATTTCATCATGTTTAGAAACAAAATTTTAGGTGGACTAAGCGATTATATGGAACTATAGAAACTTTGCTGAGTGTATTTTGTGCTATAATTATAATAAATTGTAAAATACAGGTTAGCGCTTAGGTAGTATTTTGGTTGCCTCACCGTTAATAGGTTGTAACGTCCGTATAAGTTTCTTTTCACAGATATCGCAGCTAATTCCACTCCACACAAATTAATAATTATTCGGGATTGTTGACAATAGCAGTCTACGTGCTCCTGAAACTCTGTGTTCTGAATGATGTGGAGTGGAGTTTACTACGATACCTGTAATTTATACAACCACACAGTCCTTGCAATCGTTGTGAAGTTTCTCTTGTTTAACTTATTTGGTGGCTATTAATAAGTGAAAATCTGGTGTATTTTTTATCATTTATTTTCTTTAAAAAACACTTAAATTCCTGTAATAATATGCATTGCAAATATTAACAGATTTAAATGCTTATTTTCCCTATAAACTGTACCAAAGCAATTCTAATAAAAATTCCAATTTAATGGAAATTGTTCCCTACCTACAACAATAAACTATTTCCCGATTAAAAAACTGCATACGCAGCGAAAAATACGGGACAAAGCGAACGCTTTTAATTCATCAAATAGAATCGAGAAATTACTTTCTTAAAACTCGACGAAACAAAAGTACAAAAGCTCGCCGCCGCTAGTGAATGGCGCTGCGGTCCGCGGCAACAATGGAGAATTCCAAAGTGGAAAAAGTTAAATAGTGTAGTTGGCCGGTCGCGTTGTCCCGTTGTTCAGTTGTTTTCACGTACCGCCAACGGGATCTAAATTAAAGTATGCAATTACGGAATTGCGGTTTATAAATTACTGAAATCGACGAGAGGCTGTCGGTGGTAGGAGGTGTTTTTGTTCTTATTTTTTATGTCGGTGGGTTGCCGGTTATTCTAGGTGAGATTTAAAGTGGAACCATAAATTTTATAGTTGTGAAATTTTACGGGGTTGGTCGCTGTATGTATGTTTCTGTAAATACAATGTAGGTCTACTAAATGATTACAGCCGAAATTTGGATCTTAGATATGTCCACGTAATCGTGATGAAAGCTGTGAAACGGTTTATTGCTCTCAAGTTTAGCATAGCGGAAGTATGTTTTACTTTAATGCGAAAATCTTATCAATCATTACCTTAGTTTTATTCAAGTTTATTTCTGTCTTGATGTTTTCTATTTCCTTCAACCACATGTTCATTCATATCTCTCTTCCACCCTTGGTCAATTTTCCTCGGCGTTTTTCCTTGATGGCCTCCTTTAATTTTTCTAATATCGCTGCGTATTATTCTCCGGTTATGCTCCTACCTTTTTCTTTGTAATCAATCAATAATATCCCCTCACAATCCCAAAAAACCGTAGCCATCAACTTTTCAGCCGATTCTGACTTTTTGAATTACTTTGGCGGTGGTATCCCGTTTTTATGCCATTGCATGGACTCCTGTTTGGACTCAGGCTCAAAGTGATGAACTCATGTTTCATCTCTGGTAACAATCCGCTCCAAAATCTGTGCAGGTTTGTCTCCACACAGCTCCAAAAATTGTTTGGACGCACAGACGTGCTGCTGTTTCTGCAGCGGCGTGAGCATTCTCGGTACCCATCTTGCACTGACTTTTGTCATACCCAGGTGGTCATGTTGGATACGCAAAATGGCGGTATCTGATACTCCAACTAATGCAGATAATTGTTTTTTCTTTAAACGGGCATCTTGCTGTAGAAATTTTTGCACTTTTTCGACGATGTCTGGTGTGGTGGCCTCAACTGGCCGTCCTGTGCGGTGGTCGTCTTCAATCGACTCCCGACCATGTTTAAAAAGATCATGCCACTTATAAATCATTGATTTACTAGGGCACTGTTCCCCATAAACGGTTTCCATTTCATTCAATATGGTTTGAACGTTTTTTCCTTGCTTTGCAAGGAACTTTATCGCAGCACGGTGTTCAATTTCCTCCATAGTTTCAGTTTTCTTCCGGATTGACTTGTTTAGCAGGCACTCCGTCCCCTCCATTCCACGAACTTCTGGACTTCTCCTCGACAATGATTAATAAATTAGTAGTTTTCATTTCTTTCACGGTTTATTCTCGTTAGAATTACCGCTACTTCTACCATGATCATTAAAACATACCGCTCCCTTATAACCACCCTCGTTTCGGACATTAAACTTTCCCACGCCCCCGACTTCCAAGTACCCCGCGCGTTCTCCCGCCTCGCCGCCCGTAAAACAAAAGTAGAAGCGCCAAATTAACATTTAAAATCAATGAGGTACAACACGCTGTCGCTTAATGAGTCCGTAGCAGGCTGTGACGCCTCGGCGGGTCACGGAAAGACGTTCCCTTAGACTTTATTGTGTCATTTATTAAGTGTCGGTGCTGTCTAAATGAACCGAGGCTAACGTTAGTTGTTCCTCTTGCTCCGTCCGCCTGCATAACCTCTCTAGCACCCCCACCGGTTGTAAGCCCTCGTCTCGCAACACCCCCACCTTTTCGCCGGTGCCATAAAAGATTCCCTCTGGCGTAGAGAATAACTACTCGTAATGACGCGGGAAATTATAGAAATTTAGGAGAAGGTTATACGGCGCTATTTCGGTGACGGATGGAAGCTGTTGAATGAGGTGCACCCTGCGAAAGCGGGCGAAAATGTTTGTTAAGATTTTGTTTAGAATTTGTTGTATTGAAGATTTTCTAGTGAGAATTGTATGGTCTTAGAAAGGACATTTTGAAACTGTTTATTAAATATAATTTTTTTTTATTGGAATAAAAAGGAAGACTACAGTTCCTTTGTTCCCGCCCATATAGTAGAAATTTTATGAAGCATGATTGCATACGGCCTACTCTCCAAGTAGCCACATATAATACGCACGGCGTACGTGATCTCATTTCTTACACAGTCAAGTGAAGTTAAACCCGAGCGTCTTTCCCAGTACATCATAGTTTAGAGGAGTCTCTGTGACAATAGTATGGTGGACAATAATCCGCTTATTAAAACGATTAGAAGAACCGCATGTGGTGCAATTTACGGAAGATATAGTAGCAGATTTAGAAGACAAGGATATTGCACGTATCCTTAAAAGAGGATACGACGCTATCGATCTAAATTAATTATTGAATCATAAAAAACTATGAAAGCTAGAAGATATCGTAAGCTCGATTTATCGTTTATACGATACACTCTAAAGCCGTCTCGCTTTAAAACCGGTACGATGGGGGTTGCCCAATAACTGAGGTCAACCGGAGTAATGATTCGTAATTGTTGTAATCGGTGTAATTACTTTTTCTTTCATAATAAATGGTAACGAACGTGCGCGAAAAAACTTTGATGCAGCATTATTGTCTTTCAAATGTAAACTAAGAAAACCTTCATTAAAAGTGCCTAATCCCGATTTAAACACCGATAAATATTTAATCAATAACCCACTGATATTTGAATTATGAATATCACTTTGTGAACTTACCATTTTCAAATGATTTATTTTAGTTAAGACCCAGATTAAAATAATACAAAAAATCTCTATCTGCAATAGGAGGACCCCTCTTTCTAACCTTATTATTAAACTTAACATTTACATAAATCATACCAATTAGAATAAGTTCAACACCATTATATAAACGTAACATTTTATTTGTAGCTGTTAACTTTTATAATTCAAAATAACTGAAACAGCAGCTCCCGTATCGATTTGAAATTTTATAAATATATTTTCTACTAAAACATGAACTAAAATCTGTTTATTTAAATTTTCAACTAAAGTAAACAAAGACATTTCCTCAGAGTCTAAATAATGAGTATTTTTTTACTTATTCTGCTTGACTGAACTAGACTATTTTTAAACTTACAACTATTTGTCGAGTAATTTTATTTATCGCAAATCTAACATTTCCCGTCCCTCGTCGATCTTGCGCTTTCCCCCCCTACTTTCTTGCAGAATACGAAGAGGATCTTTAACGGACGCACATGATCCAGGTTCTGAAATGCCATAATGAGCCTCCGCTGCCATTTTGCTGGTAGCGATTTTCATTGCATCCGCTAATGTAATCGTAATATTTTCTTCTAGAAGTCGATTGGAAATCCCATTATGAAACGGTCTCGCAAACAAACATCTAGTTCCTGACCAAATTCACAGCTCAAGCTTTGCTAAGCTCCGTAAACGGGTCACCCAATCGTTTATTGGCTCGTTGTTAGCTTTTTTTTGCAGTATAAAACTTGTACCTTGCCGCAAAAACGGAGCGGTGCAAAGTGTGGATCGAATATCTTGATTAAATTCTTACATGCAACTTCTTCAGGCTTCTCCGGTGCATATAAATTAAATATTAATTTGTGGGTTTCCTCGCTCAATACGTTTAAAAGTATAGCGCGTTTTTTTTTGTTCTCTACTGATATATTATTTGCTTGCAAATAATTACCCAATCTTAGTTTAAAAATTGACCAATTACTCGTTCTTAAATCAAATTCTCGCAAGTGCCTAATATACTTCTCTGAGGAACCCATCCTCGTCGCCAATGTGATGTTTGATGATTTATTTCGACACCATGCTATAACTGCCAAATAGATACAGCTAGCACCTGGCTAGGGACAATACTCCCACTCCAAGTGTCTCTAGTGTAATGGCGTTCTCTCTGTAGTACTTTATTGTCGACTATCAATACAATGTTACATGTGCTTTTTGTCGTCGCTTAAATTCTAACTAACTAAAAGAATGATACGAAATTTTATATATTGATTTACAAGGTTCAAGGTCCAGAGGTGGTTTAAGAGAATACAGAAAGAAAGTTAACTTAACATATTACAAATAAGATTTGACAATAGCATTGATGAATGATAAATTTGATAAAACAATTATTAGACACCCCAATTTTTTCAATTATCTTTAAGATAAACAATGAACAAATAAAAGAAATATTATAAAAGCAAATATTTACTACTAAAAACTAGAAATTCAATATTTGGTTCGCCCCTCGCAGGCTTTTACGACAGCTTCAATCTTTTAGGTAAACTGGCCACTAACATATGGCAGGTTGTAGTTGGAATGTTCTCCCATACTGTTTCAAGTATTGCTTTTAGTTGTTTGGATTTGTATTTGTGTTCGCATACTTTTCGCTTAATAATAGCCCACAAACGCTGGATCGGATTTAGATCCGGGTTTTGGGGTGGCCATTCCAAGATGTCAATGTTCGCTTCCCGGAATCATGCTAAACTTGCAGCCGCAGTGTGGCATGGTGCATTATCTTGTGAAACAAAACTTCGTCAGTATTCATTCCGAATATTTTTTCAATTGTGGGCAGTAAAACTTCATCTAACATGCTAGCGTAGGTCCTCAAGTTCATTCTACCAGTGCACACGAACATCTCTCCAACCCCTGTCGACGTCATACACCCCCATATCATGACACTACCGCTACCATGTTTGATGGTAGGCACCACTCAATCGGTATGATATCCTTCACCAGGCCTCCAACGCATTAGCACGGCACCAGGCGTACCAAAAATTTGTAATACTTTTCCAGTTAATTTCTGCCGTTTTACGTTTTGGACCTCTTTCCGGTCTTGATTTAGTATCCCCTGTTTCTTGGTAACGCTTTAGAGTTGTTTGTACGGCGCACCGTACTTTTTTTACTAATCTTCACTTGGGGTAATCCCTCGGCATGTAGTGTAATAATTTGCTCATGTTGAAACTCGGAAAGTTCTTTAGATTTCGGCATTTTCAGTTACATACACATAAACTAATCACGAATAAATATTTTTATTTGCCAATAACAAACGCACATATAATTTAAAATAAAAATGCTGTTGTTCACCGGTCACTATACAGCAACGGCATTTCTCCCAGCAACCCTTCTATTTATACTACGGGTATTTCTAAGAAGCGGCAGGTAAAGACTATTTGTCTGTTAATACCACTATATTAAAGCATCTAAAGGGTGCCTCGTATTCGCCTTATATGGGCGTATGTTATCTTACTAGAATAATGAGAAGAGTATTTATTGTATCAGTATGATATTTAAACGTATAATGATGTCTAAGAGGCTGGGTACATTACACAATACAAAAAAGATATTCTATTTCCATTTATTACAGTATAGCTGTAATAAACTAGAAGCGTGATAAAACCATTCCTTTTTCTAATTCATTACTAGAAAACATCCATTGATTAATTTGAACGGAGTAATTCCTAATCAGTCCTATTCACCTCGATCAATACCTAACCTAATTTTTAAATCCGAACGTTAGATTCGAACGTTATCAATTCCGATCATATTCCAGGCGAATACCTCCCGGCAAGCCGAGATTATGCAAACGATCGACCGTAGCTCATTTTCACGATCTACGCTCGACGGGGTCGTGATGATAAAACAATAAAAGCGGGCGAGTCGTGGAAGGTTAGCCAGCTTCGGCGGCCAGCACTTCCGTTGGGTTCGCTCGACAAACAGGTAGTGGTCCGAGGGTTTCGGGGAGGTAAACAATTACGCGCAAACAAAGTCCCTCGACGATAGGAACGGTAGAAAGCGGGACGCAGAGCGAAGCTAATTAGATAGCGGAGACCGCAACGTAATGGGCCACAAATATGGCGCGGGACACGTCGCCGGACTTAAGTTTGATTAAGAGAACACGATGTGGAGGACGTTCTTATGTTGCGGAGGATGCGCCCCTAATATCGGCGAGAGGAATTTAGGTTCAGTTAGGAATTTTTTTTATGAATGTGAGGTTAGAAATTTGGTTTCTTTCTTATACGTTTCAAAATGACAGCTTTCTTCTGGTACAAAGGTTATTCCTACGAAAATCGGTATATATGTAGGGTAAAGAGATGATGCAGTGAGTGACATGGCTTTTCGTTATACGAGAGTTGCTGTTTATGTATCTGGAATTGGCAAGAGAAGCCATCTTACATACACTAGGGTGACAGAATAAAAATTACTAATTAAAAAAAGATTCTATTCTCGTTATATATACACATATTTAAAAAATTTTAAATTAGACTAATATTTTGTCGATCCACCTTTACTACATATTCATTGTAATCAGTAGTGGGTTTATTTGTAATTGCGCACTATAAATCGAAATGGACTATACATGTATATGCCATACCAAGTTCGTAAAACGATGTTTTAGTTAACAATCCACTTCTGCTCAATATACTCGTGTGGTATTAGTGGTGAATATGTTATTTTCTGGCTCGTAAGTAAAATCAACTAAATTCTACTAGAATCTAGCTTCTCTATTACTAATGGTAAACTAGCTAAAATAAACCAATTATCTGAAAGTTATTCAGGAGCATTAAAAGACCAACAAAGTCAACGAATCGATACCACCCCCTCCCCCCTTCACCCCACCTTTCCTTCACGTTTCACCCTCTAATTCGCAACTTGTTTATATTTACATTTCATCATCCAGCGTTGCCAATTTTTTTCCCTCGACAACGCCCCCGAACGGAAAGAAAAACAAAAAAAAGCTATAGTCCTCGCCACCTCCTCGAATCGTCATCACGAAATTTCATTTTATTTGCGAAGCAACCCAATCGATCGAATCTTCGCCCGCTCATACCTCATCGCACCTCTTCGCCCCCTTCCTCATTTCTGTTGACATTACGGCGCTTTCGAAAGCGGCATATCGGAATTAATCCGCGGCCAACTAGATTTGATTACGCGCGTAATGCCGTCGTATACGTTCTGCCGCCGGGTTGTGTGTGGGGACGCACCGGTAGATGGCGGCGTTCGAGGATTGTAATCGTGGAAGTAAAGGGGTTCGGACGGCGTAGTAGACGATCTACTCCGCTCGATACTGCTTAGTCTAAGGAATAGTCGCCATAACTAAGGGTAGTATGCAGATAGTGGTTTTCTTATTTCTCCCGAAGTTCAGAGGTCGAGGAAATTATTGGAGGTCGATGGGGGATCGGGGAGGGTTCTTGTAATCCCTCTTCGAATAACGGCACCCTTCTCAGCGAGCGCTAATTGATGACGACTACGTTTGGAGTGGTTAGTTTCGGTTATGGAAAGGGTGAAATCGATTTGATTGTGTACAGGGGATTTAATAGGAAGGTTTTTGGAATGTCGGCATCCTCTGAAGTCCTTTGGAGGAAGTTTCTGGAAAGATATCGGCCAGATGTAGCATTGATTTTGATTTGGGTCGTACGACATTCTATTCATTAAGCATTTATTTGCAAAGGAATGTAATAATTCAGATTTCCATGGAACTGTAGATCGTCGAGAATGGTCTGGTATAAAGGCAGTTCTTTGCAAAAATTTGCAAAATTAATTTTCTTTTGGAAATATCTCGGAAACTGTAACAGATATAATTTCCTTTTTAGTACATGTTCATATATAATAATAACTAAGGATATTGATGGTATCCTTTCTTATGTATATCCTACTATAGGTAATGTTTAATCAATTTATATTATACTCAATTCACGTTAAGAATACAGCGTTAGAATGGCCTCAAAACATTTTTTCACAATTTTTTCATATGAAATTTCTACCAGTTGACCTCAGTTGTCAAATTTGGATATCATTTTGGTGTCGTTGTTTCCTGGAGTTTTTCATTGTATTTTTTATCTTTAGAAACAAGTTGGCGCAGAAATAGAGCACTTTCGCCTTATGTTTTAGTACTTCACGGTACTACACAAGCAATTATGCAAACAAAATAAGTTTTACTCCACTATTACGAGATTACAGCAGCAGGCAGAAGCTAAATAGCTTACAATTTATATGTGATTGCTTAGTATTAAATCAAAGTTTACATTGTAAATTGTAGAGTTACAAATGTTTTGGGCAATTTCGTGAGTACCGTTTACATCATAAAACAGAAGAAAGAAATTACACCTGCTGTTCCTTCGTCCACTACTTCTACAGCTCCGTACAAGTCAATATTGATGCCCGAAGCACTTGATGTGTCAGAGATTTTAAAATGGATGTTCGTAAAGTAATTTATGAGTTGTACAACGATAGTAAGTTCATGAAATTACATGAAGTGCTTGAACATAGTAATATTTTACATACTAGCATTTCCTCACTGTGATGTTTACTCCAAAGATTTACGCTATTGACGAATTCCTCCATATCACATCCATCATATAACCAAGAAAATGTATTAAAAATTATAATAACCTC
Source organism: Trypoxylus dichotomus (assembly GCA_023509865.1). Lineage (NCBI taxonomy): Eukaryota > Metazoa > Arthropoda > Insecta > Coleoptera > Scarabaeidae > Trypoxylus > Trypoxylus dichotomus. The sequence goes on along the minus strand of CM042082.1, from coordinate 30,382,646 downwards.
AAAATTTGACAATTGTTTTCGTACAATTCATTGCAAACATGGTTGGTATACCTGAATTTGTTTCAGACACTGCATACGTCATAACCAACTATGACATAACTATCAAGTAGAATAGAATCTTTTTTTTAATTAGTAGGTGTCTATTTTATTCTGTCACCCTAGTGTATTTGAAACGGAAACAGAAGAATTTCAAGTCAACGTCTGTTAAGTTGACTACAACACAACTTGGTATTACTTGAAAGAATTGTGTAGGACCTTTAGGGCCAGTATGTATCCCTAACAACGGGATTAAAACGTCATGCAAGGAAAAGGAATTGATTAATCATTTTACATAATAGAAATGAAGATGGTTTCTTTGTGAATGGTCTGTTGTGTTTCGAATCGAACAAAAGTGAAGACCACCATGAAGATATGAACAGCGCAATATTCCCTGAACGGATGCGATACGTTCTTTGGCTTACTTCAAAAGGAATTGTAGGTAGTGAAACTTTATTGAAGCTTGCATTACTTGAGATAACCAAAAAAATATGTGGCTGATAATCCTATAATATATGTTATTGACCACACGAAAGTGGTCGTATACTTCTACGTTTGCCCCCATACCATTGTGATTTAAACAATATTGAACTTGTATGAATACAAGTAAAGTACCACGTCGCTGCCAGTAATAGAACTTTTAAAATATCAGTGGTTGTAACACCTGAAGTTTGGGCAAGCTGTGTCAAACACACTATTGAAGAAGAGAATAAAATGTATCAACTTGATAACATGGTTGAAGGTATGGTTGAAGAAATCGACAGATACATCAGATTGTAATCACTTAGAATGCTCTGTTTGCATTTAGTTAACGTATTTTATGCAATGTAGTAATTTTAAAAGAACATGCGTACAAATTAATTGCATCAAACATGTTATCCAAGAAGATGAATTAACTGGATAACAGTGTTGAAAATACACTTTAAAAATTTATAATAACAGCAAATACATCAGCTTCATCAGACCTCTGTCTTTAGAATCTAATTCAAATGTGCGTTAATATCATTTGCATAATAAATTGAAATTATTTGTTCACATTTTTCACGCTACTATTTGATTTATAAATCAAATTCATATGTTTATTTCATTTGTTATTTTATAAATAAAATGCTAGCAGTAAACACATTTTTCTTTTAAATTTAATTCAGATATAAAGAGAAGAAGACTATATATATTTGCAATATGTGCAATTAAGAGATTACGATAATTAGTCACGAATATACTTGCAATGCTGTTTTTTTTTTTACACCGAATTGCTCATATAACTGTATCATTGATAATAACCGGATTCTATTCAAGATTTAAGGATCTTGTTGTGTGCTGGCATGTACTCTGAAACCATTCGATGTACTTGGATACAGTCCTGTTGAGCCCATTATGTATTGTTCATAATCAGCAACAATCACACCATTGAAGTTTATCTTTTAAAATTGATGGAGATTACCAACGGAGAGATTTACTTCATGGTAAATGACTTGTTATAATACTGTGTGTAACCATTCATGTCGAAATTATACTTCGATTCAAGCTCATCCATGTCATATGGAACTTATGTTGTTTTCGATTAACCCCAAATGCAATCTCATTTACTTTCTAACAGAATTAAATAAGCTCCAACTATTTCGGTAAATGAAGCAGCCGAAGGATACATTTATATTGCAATTGAAGTCACTTTTACTTTATTATTGCGGTATTATTCTATCAGGTCATATAACCATAAGGTATTGCACATAAAATATGAAAAGCTCTGCTATTTACTTTACAAGATTTTAATAACTAAACTTTCATATTTACGACGTTGTTATAAATGGGGTGATACAAGTTCTAATTTACTTTCTGATGGTAAGCAACGCTGTTGTTTGTTTACTACTGGTGAAATCTCTATGGTTTTATATAGACATGTTTGAGAAACAAGGCTGAAAGTAATTTTATTTCTGTTACTTGTGATGTTTGGTTGTTAAATTTTTCTTCTGATATTTTTATCTTTAGCTGTTAGTTACATTTAGTTAGTGGTTTAGTGATTAATATGGTACAGACCCTTATTAACAACTATTTTATATTAGAATTTAAATTAACATATAGGGTAAGTCGTTTTAAGATTATATACATATATTGTCAATTAATTATATTTCTCAAATAGCAATGCCCCTTATAAAGTATAGTGTCACTAATTGTGAATATAGTACCTCCGTTTCACAGATTCCCCAATCGAAAAGTAAATTTTGACAGATTTAAAAAATGGATTAACGCTATTCGCTATTTATAATCCAATATTGATAACGCTGCCGCCAGATACGATGCAAAGTGCATACCGCGTTACGGATTTTAATTTACTTTCTTAACGCAGAGGGCATAAAACGCAATTGCGATTTCATGTTATTAAGTTGCTATTATCTACTAACATCTCTTATCTCTGGACAGTTGCATCGGTTAAATGTCACTAGTGTAATACAGCCGCCGATCATAGCGCTATCTACTGCATTCTTAACGCGAACGAAGTATAGGTAACCCATTGCTTATTTGTTTGAAGTGTTATGGTTTCATTCAAATATTGAGCAAAACTGCGACATCTTACATCTCCATTAAATAACAATGCTAGAAAATGCACAGCTTACCAGTGCAGTTTTGGCACTAATCCCCTACTAATTACACACTAACGGATCTGTTAATTAACTCTACTCCCTGCACTCAAGCCGTCCAATATTAACCCCCCTTCCCGCCCTACCTAATAACGCCAATAATTGTTATTTAATAACCCATTTCTCTCTCGACGCCGGCTTCCTGTATTCGATCCCATCTCCCTTCCTCTCATTCACGAAGTTCAACCCCATCCGCCGGAGCGAATATGACTTATTGACTCGATGTCCCGGAGTGGTTCTTCTGCGTGCTCTCGTTCCATGGATTTTCCGGGACCTACGCTGAGAGGCCTCGCGCTCCGGATTAGCCACATTATTGTTATTATTATGGTACGACGTTACTGCGCGAAAGGGCCACGGCGAAACGGGGGGTTTGGAGGGTATTAGTGTTTTTTTCGCATGCCTCACTTGTTAAAGGTACTCGGCATTGCCGGGGAAGGTTGTCTTTGGGAACGGCGCGCAAGTTACGGAGGGTTTTAGGCTCGTAGAACAAGGAAGTAATGTGGTATATAACGCGTGTAATTACCTTAAGAGAGTTGTTAAATCGACCTTAGATCGGGTATGATGATATATTCGTTAGAGGGGTGAAGATATTCTTGTTCTCGTTTTTTTGTTAGTTTGGGGTTGGTAGGGTGACGGGAAAGCAAAGGTAATTAACACGGTTTCTTTTGTATCTCATGCTACTTAGGTTTCTACGAGGGCGACCTGAAATGTTTCCGGAATTGGCAATGTTTTTTATGGCAGAGACAACAATCCCGAACATTTTTAACAAATTTAAAGAATACTGCTGCGTTCTAAATTCCCACAGAAAAATAAATAAAACCAGTCACGTTTTAACAGAAGACATGAAATTGAATATCCTTTGTTATGTACAGGAGCAGTTTGTAGGATTGCTTATAAATGTAGCCAGGCATTTTGGCGTATTGTACAGTTCAGTGTACAAAACCCTAAAAGAATTTAAATATAAAGCATATAAGATGTTAGATGATATTTATATTGTATGTACCTATAAATTTAAGCGATCCTGTAATGTGGTGGTATGTATATGAAAATCTACGTAAGTTAGCAACTTCCAGTGCACTAAAATTATCGTGCTACAGCAGCGTTACAAAATCTGAACCACGGTCGAGGGTAACTACCAAATCATCTAATACGTGTAGTAAGGACACCAACTCAAGTTAGCATTCTCCAATTCGGACTGAATAACTGCTTGGTAGGTGGCTTATTAGGAAACCCAATGAAGCTTAGTTTTTAGTCAAAAAATATTCCGAAATCCTTTTGACATGATAAACTATAAGTACTGCTTTATTTTGTCCGAAAGGGACAGGATATTTCGAAACCGAATTGGGTTGTTGGTAGATGTACATCTTTGAAACATCCGTTAAAATTATCAGGAAAAAGAACTTCTCAAAGTTGATGCGTTTTAAATCTATAATATGCGAAGCGGATAGGAAATATTAGAAGAAGACCACACGTTTTTGGACCAACGTTTTCATTGATTTATAGGATAGGGAAAAATGTTAATCGAAATTTTGCATTCTAATACGTCTACCCAAAATTATCCTCCACAAGACAAAGATTCCACCTATCCGGTAAATGTAGAATTTTTTACGCGATACAAATGCTTATCTGGCCGCGTTTCTCTACGTTGTGCCTTTGTTTAGCGACGCTGAGAACATCCACAAAACTCGCTGGCGTAGTACATATCTCCTACACCAAATAGAGCAGTCAGTCGGCGAAGTGTTGTACGACCCGTTCCGTGCTATATGAATAATAAATTCGGCGGTCTATAAACCGAGGGAATGCCCGGTTTGAACCGACCTCCTCGCCCTCCCCCGAACACCCCTCGCGCCCCGGCTAACTCATGCGGTGACTGCAGCTTTTAATAAAACGAATTTTACGAGAAGCAGGCGGCACGGCGAAGTCGTACGAGTTTGCATTAAGCGCGGGGACGTTGCAATAAATATTAAGTTAATGGGGTGGCTTTTTCGACAGCAGTAGGACGGCCCGAGGTGGAAGGCCGGAACGGCAGTACGACGGACCGATTCGAAATCGCGGACGTGGTAATTCATAAATGCGGAGAAAAAGAAGGAGGGGGGATGGGAGGTAATTAATAGACGCTATGTTTTCGTTTGGAACTGGATTGGATTTGAATGAGGGCTTCCTAGTCTTGCCAGGAGTTGCTGAGCGTAGAGTGTAGGGTTAGTCTAATTGGTTTAGGAGGTTATTGGTAAATGATAAGATATAAATAAAGTATAAAATTTTAATAATTCATTAATTTAGTTACTCAAATACAATCGCCACGAATAATCAGTAAAAGTACTGGTAGAAACACAAACAACAACCAGGGAATAGATTTTAGTTTGATGCACTTTCTACTGTGCATTTTGATTTGACTATTACTTCGAATACTCCAACAGCAGTCAGTCATCATACGAGAATCATCTCATCCCCCTTTGTACAGTTTCCACGGCTTTTAAATTTAGATGAAATATCTTGCTTCATAAATTTTCGGGAACCTATCAAGATGTGTACAGTCTAAAAAAATGATGGTAATTTCACTGTCATCACCAAGTAGTATTTCTGGCACTAACATGTCAAATTTATAATGCTAAATAATGTAAATTTTAGTTTACTTGCTTGCTAAAGGATTATTAAAAGTATTCAGGGAAAATTCCCTGGGGTTTTCGGGCTATTTTGAAGATTAAAGAAAATCAATAGAATTTTCTGTGAAAAACAATGTAATATTCCTCTATAGTATTGAATATTCATTGACAACCAGTAATATTGCAAACGCTATAATACCTAATTTATAATGTTCGCTTTCATTGAAAATGATATAATTAATGATGCGAATATTAGTGCGGCTATAGTTCATTAAAGTAGGGTATGTTTTAAAATGCTGTTGTTTTGTATGTGTATTCCATTTTTAGTTTTACGGCAAAAGCTCGATTATGAAAACGTACCAAGGTAATACAGTCCAAAAATCGCTTTAATAAAGAACATTGTTAGCGGGTATGAGGGTAAACTTATTTATTATTATACACTAGGGTGACAGAATAAAATAGACACCAGGTAAAGCGGTATAAATATGTAAACAGCTAAATTCTAAGAACGAATTAAGAACTCTCTTTTGTCATTAGGGTAGGGATAGATGTATCGGAAGGAATTCGTCATAGTTTAGTATCGTTACAACTATGCCTCGCTTACAAGGTTCGAGTGATATTAGCGACTTCATCCGGGGTCGCATTGTTGGCGCTTCGCAACGTGAAATAAGTAAACTTTTTAATATTCCGTTGTCCACAGTTAACCGTGTGATTACACAATTTAAACGCAAGGAAAAAACAACAGTGGAGCTGAGACCAGGTCGTGCCGGACCTTCTGAAAGAAGTAAAATTGTGCTTGTGCGCGAAGTGTTAAGAGAACCGCGAAAAAGTACAGCCGAGCTTGCGGGAACTTCACAGAAAAGTCAGCGTACCGTTCGGCGATACCTCCACAGTGTGGGGATGTATGTATAAAAGGGTGGAAAAGAAAAAACCTCTCCTTACGGCGTTTCAAAAACGGCGCCGAATGGCTTGGGCAATCGAAATGCGAACGAAGCCCGAAGAGTTTTGGCGGTCTGCCATTTTTTCAGACTAAAGCAGATACTGCAATTCAGTAATAGTGGTCGTGCCATAGAGCAAGAACAACAACCACATGGAAAGAGGAACAGGCGATTCGGATTTTACCATGGTCAGGCCAATTACCGGACATGAATCCGATAGAGAATGTTTGGCACATAATCCAGACAAATATGACGAAACGACCCCGAAAACCCAGCAATAAGGAAGAACTCGTGGCAGCTGTTACAGAAGAGTGGTTAAATATTCCAGAAGACACCATTAATCATTTAATAGATTCTATGCCACGACGACTCGCAGCACTTCACGCAAGTAAAGGTGGATCGACAAAATATTAGTCTAATTTAAAAATTTTAAAATATTTTGTATATATAACGAGAATAGAATCTTTTTTTATTAGTAGGTGTCTATTTTATTCTGTCACCCTAGTGTATATCTGTAATTACCAAATACCATTACTTGGTTATATGCCCAAAATAGAGCAAAATTTTATTCAGATTAACAATTATAATAACAATTGCAACTCTAAATCAAAACTGAAAAAGAAAAGTGAAAAGTTATAGGTATTAGTTGGTAATACTAATTTTGATGTAAATATGAGTTAAATAATTTACAAAAGAATCACTTTATTGTAAATTTAAGAGTGATTTAATTGTAATTGGAAAATCAATTCTAATTAAGGTTAAACTATTAATTTGCAATTAAAACACAAATATATCAAATCATGTTAATCTAGGTTCCCGCCTAACCCTATATACCAACCCTCAAATGTTTACATACACTGCATTTTACATTTAATTTGTAGTAAGCAGGCTATGCCGTACGATATACCATTCACATTCATTAATTTATTGACGTAGTAGGGCATGGGTCGGTGATTTTGTATTGGGTATCATTTCTCTGACAAGAACGCGTAGATAGTGGACGATAGTGTGAATTTCTTGTGTAGTTTGGAAGTAATATATAATTATACTAGAATATATTTACTAGTTTGTAATAATTTACTAAATAATATGCTAACACGGTGCTTTCAACGATGCCCTAGCAGCTAGCAGTTAGTTTAAAAGTGACGAATATCAATCATCGTTTTTGAATTCATTATCATCTTGAAACTTTCAAGTTTGGATCGTACAATGAAATAGTAGGATTTGCAAATTCCCTACAAGAACGAATCTCGAAAATCAATTAACACTAGGCGGAACTGAGAATCTAATTGCATCCCACGATCTTTCGTTTTAACATTCCTCGAGACACTAGCTTGCTTCTTACACCTAGAGTATGCAATAGTGCAATATTTTTAAATGATTAGTTTGATTTTACTTTCAGCATACCAATCACAGATTGGGTTAAGATTTTTTTTGTAGGTGTTGAGGATCATTAAGGGAAGTTTAAGTTTAAGTCATTAGCATAGATTATTGGTATAAACGCAGAAAAAGGAGCCAGATTAGAACCTTGAGGAGTGCTAGAAGAAGAAGATGTTATAAAATTGTTTAATGTGTTATGTTTTAAGTTATTAGAACATTGGAAAGAAATTGAATGACCAAAAGTCTTCGAAAAAATCTGTGTAAATGATAGTTTGCTGTCGTTTATCCGAATATTCATTAGCAAGCTATATTATTTTAATTTGATCGGTAAGAATATGTTGATAGATAGAAATTTACGATTGTATGCAATTATACATTCGAAACTCAAAGGCGTATTCAAAAAATTTGTCACAACTGGCTAATATGCTGCATAACTCCTTTCATATCTGAGCATCAGCACGGTTTTGTTGCAGGTAGGTCGACGATCACTAATTTAGCATGCATTGGCCAATATCTTGGTGAAGCGCTTGATAAGCGAAAGCAGGTGGATGTTATTTACGTAGATTTTTCTAAAGCTTTCGACTGCATTAACCACGAGATGCTACTACAAAAAATGGACAAATTTGGTTTTGGTGTGGGTTTCCTGACGTTGATTGAGTCTTACCTTACTGGAAGGAAGTGTTATGTCTGCTACAATGGTTATTCCTCTACGCCGTTTTCTCCAACATCAGGTGTTCCTCAAGGTTCAAATCTTGGACCATTTCTCTTCAATTTTTATATAAATGATTTACTATCTCTGTTTACGTGTCACGTCTTAGCATACGCAGATGACGTAAAGATATTTAATACTGTTGGTAGCATTTTCGATTGTAAACATTTACAAGACAATCTTCTTCGCATTAATACTTGGAGCAAGGTCAATTATCTCCTCTGAACATCAACAAGTGTACTGTGGTTTCCTACAAGAACACTCACACTACTTTATACTATAACTACCAAATTAATGATGCAGCCATACCACGCAATATCAAAACTTTGGATCTTGGTGTTTTGTTTGATAATAGACTGTCATTTACGGAACATATTTCGTCCATGTGTTCATCTGCTTCCAAAACTCTCGGTTTTGTCATGCGTTCTTGCAGGCATTTCTCAGACTTAGGTGTAATGAAACGTTTATATTATGCCTACGTTCGTTCTAAGCTTGAATACGCCTCCATTGTTTGGTATCCCCGTTATTTACACCAAGAGCTTATGATCGAACGCGTTCAAAAGAAATTTCTAAAATATCTCTCCTTTCGAATGGACAACGTGTATCCTGCAAGAGGTATCGAGTATTATAGCTTACTTGTTGAGCATGGTTTTCTATCTCTTGCTGACCGCCGCGAGCGTAACGGTGTGGTGTTTCTTTGCAGGATCCTGAAGAATACTGTCGACTCGCCAGCCCTTCTAGCGCAAATAAACTTTACCGTACCTACTCATCATACTCGCTACTTTCATACATTTCAAGTACCTAGAGCTAATACCAACATTTTGCTTAAGGCACCTCTCAGTCACATGGTGAGGAACGCAAACAAACGGGATCGAGAGCCATTTTTGTGAGTCTTTCTTTTTTTTTTTGTTTCATTATTATATACATTTTCAGCATGTTATTATTGTAGGCAACACGATTTGAATTATTTTATTTTATTTTAAATAAGAATTGTATTGTAATTTGTCCTGTAATTGGCCCTTGGGCTGTTGGGCAATAAAGGATTATTATTATTATTATTATTATTATTATTATTATTATTATTATTATTATTATTATTATTATTATTATTATTATTATTATTATAAGTACTGATGTGATCCTATTGAGTTTCCAGCAATTAGAAAACGTAAAAGTAGATACGACCAGCGTAATCCCGAATAAAAAAGTTTAATAGATTTACAACTTAGTCCAACTTATTGTTATTAGGTTTAGTTATTAATCAGTTTCAAATGTCCAATACTTTTTTATTCTTTTAAAGAGATAGTCATGCGTATTTCCTTTTTTAAATTTTCAACGTGTTATTGCTTTCACGTATTTGATTTACTTTTGGTCCAACATCTATCGTCGACTGTTGTGTCTTTATTTTCTTTTCTATTTCCAGTCAACGATACCATCTCTTCTACAATATCAAGTCGGCTATGGATTTAGATTATCGACATGCTTTATCGAGACTTAGTTGATGATGTTAAGCGTTGCATGGACGCGATAGACTCGAGGGAAATTGTCTGGCAACTTTTAAACAAAGTCGAAAGCTACTATATCGAAGTTTATCCACTTACTACACTATGAAACAATACCCAACTTAGATCGATATCTCTTCTTCTAGATGCATCTACATGTATACGCTATCTTATGTGCATTCACCTTTGTCCGAAATGATTATTTCAAAATTTGTCGTTGTTATGCCAAGCAAAAATCATTATCTCATCCTTATTAAGCACTGCCGAATATTTCTGAATGTTCTCTTGTACGAGAATTGATTGTTAAAATAATCCACTTCGAAATCTGAAACTTGATATACAGATTTTCAATTACACTACATTTTATAATCTTTCCAGTAGGCTATAGAATCTGGAACGATGAGTTTCTAGATTAAATTTGCCCGGTAGAATCGATTAAATGACAGTTTAAGCGTTAACATTTGACTTGTTTTAAAAGATATCGATAAAATATTCTTAAATTTTAAGTGGTGTAATTGACAAAGAGTGAAGGATGCAAGGTTTTACTCTTCATTTATAAACTTGGTATTGTCATAAAAAATAAACCAAATTCTTAAGAGAATTCTGGGTGTTACGAAACATAGAAGCCACACTAGTAATTATACCGTGTGAAACGTTGCAAGCTGTAATAAATTCTGGGCGACTGGAAAAATAATCGAACAGTTTGTCTGACATATTTGTCTTCCCTATGTTTTGTTGAAGATATTGAAGAGGGCAGTACACGAATTGCCGAAACTATATAAGTTCAACAAAGAATGGAAATAGCCCAAACAACAACTCTAATTATTGTGAAAATTCATCATCAACAATATCGCGTTAAGACTATAGAAATCTTATTTCACCCTCCTTTTACTCACAACTACGCCTATCATCAGGTTCAGTCATGGTATAGCTCAAAAACGTATATGAAATCGTATACTGCCGAATGACGTCACATCGACTATTAATGTCTTTAAAAATAAATCAAGTAATAATTGCATCCAATTTCTACAGCAAATAGAATACCATACATCAAATTCAATCTAAAATTCTTAAACTATCAACAAGGAATACCAACTGCTTAATAATAAAAAATCCTAAACCGTTCCCATTCGGCAACTAACAACAAACAAACGTAACACCGTTCTTTATCCTAACATCTAACACGTTTGATTACATACGAATTCGTTACATATAAAACCGCACGCGCAAGATGGCGCCAGCCGAATTGCAAAATCGGTTCTTAATAATCCAAGAACATCTAACGATGCTTCGATTTCGCATATTTCGAAAGCGCTGAGGCGTCGGAGCATCGAGCTGTCGACGGTAGTCGAAATTGCCGATGGACAGGTGCGTTTTATAACCGATTTCGCGGCATAAAGAGGAGCGATGGGAGTAGGGAACCGGGGGGAGGGGAAGTAACGTGCCGCGTGTTCACCCAATAACTTTGATTCGCTGATAGAGGGTGATTGTGTGCGTGTAGAGAGGTAGGGGAGAGGTTCCATAAGGTAAGGAAGGATTGGATTGAATTATGGTTTTATAAGTTATGGTGTGGTGATTTCCTACATAGTTTGAGAAGTTATTTTATAAAGTATTTCGTTCTTCTGGCTTGAAGAAGATTGTTTGAATTCCAACTGGTTTGAAGAAGTTATGTTTTCTTTTGTAGCACGTTCTTAATGAAAGCCGTAAATACGATATGTACACTATATTTACAGTTAGTTATAAAAATATACTGAATAGACTGAATGAACCTGCTAGTTACTGTTAGTAAGTGAATACAAGTTAACTTGCTCTGGACAAGTTGAAACTCCATATCGCTTATGATGTTGTATATATGGAGCTACATTGTGAACTGAATTACATGGTGTACTATCTTATATCACGTGTTGAATGAAGTGTATGGTACTACTGTACTGCCTGACATATATTACACGGAGTTACAATGCGAACTAACGTTACATGGTTGAGTTTATTTTATAGCAACTTGGGTCTTGCATTAATCTGCAACACTAAACTACCTACTTGTTCGTGTAAAATGAAAATTATAGATATCTGGTAATGATGTCATAGTAGTAATTAGAAAGCACAGCAATATTACCTGAAATATGAGATAAAGAGAATAATTAGCATAAACTGGGTAATGAACAGAACCTCAATTTAGCATATTACGTTTCTTACCTCAACTTAAGTAATACTAATTATATAAATATTTGGTTACAATAACAAATGACATACTATTATTGATGTGAACACCGAAATGCAAAGTAGAAATACATACAAAGTACAATTAAAGGATATCAACATTGAAAATGCGAACTCAAAATAGAAATTTGTTCGGTTGCGCTAAAGATAAAGTTTGTGGAATTTTTAAAACTGTGTCTAATTACGCGACAGATTGTTTAAAATTTTTGAACAGAAGTCGTATACTGGGTGAAAAGCTGCAAGCTGTTGAATTAGATTGTAGACGACTGAAATTGGGAAGGACTGCAGCTGTAGGCATAGCTAAACACGAGGTCGCGACACAGATTTGTTAACATTCGGCGACACGCCATAGCTCAGACGAAATAAAATGAGCGTGATATTCGTTTTCCCGTTAAAGCTCACTCTTATATCGCTATTGATGCTATGAATCAGATTTATAACCAATTGTCTAAGCGAGCGTAAACATGATTTATGAAGTTTGTAAAACTAATATTGACTCCAACGTTACATTTGCATTAATGAAAAGAAAACTAATAACACAATACTCATTTGATAACTAAAAGACACACTATAAATTGCGATGTGTAGCATTGACTTGTTTCTATTCATATCTAGGTATGTATATCGAAGTATCAGGTAATAACAACGTGGAAGGGTGAAGGCTGGGAGAATCGAGTACCCGTATCAAAGCTTGTTTAGTATCAGAGATAATATACACTACCGCTCAAAAGTGTTTAGGCACTCTCACTGACAGCAAAAATGTATAAAAACTCAGCGAAAATGTTAATAATATTTATTTTTTATGTACAGATACACGTACATGAATAAAAATATATTAAATAAATGTGAAAATTAAAACGTTTAATTTGAATTTTGCTTTAATCTATGTGACCTCCTCTTGATTTAATAATTGCAGCACACAATGCATAACAATTATCGTTTTAAAGATACACGTAGGAAAAATATATGCCTAATGATAAAAAAGAACCCAGTATAAATAAAAAGAACATACGAAAAATCGTTAACAAATTATGTGTAGTAGTTATTATTTCACCATATTGCGATCTAACTCGAAAAAGCGTCAAAGACTATAGCACCACGAATTTTAGCAGCCGAGCTCTTACTATTACCAGCTTGCTACACAGCCAACTACGTGACAACACCGCCCTCTAATGTTCTACAAGAAGAGATCGTGTTCTACCACGTCGATTCCTATCCATGAACATCTTTCCTTTTCCAAGGCGAAGTACCGAAGGTATTCGTGCTCATTTAAACGCCTTCTGGCGTCGAGAAAATGCACTTAGGTTCCTGGTCCAATTATCTCGTTAATGGTTCTAATAATTGCGAGTATATAATTGCTAACTCGACTGCACCTTTTCAACGTATTCGAGGGCGTGTATGTTAATTGTCGGATAGGATCTGAAGCGCTTTCTTCTTTATTTCGCAAAGAATAAAGTGGGAAAGGTTTTTCTGCCGTTCCAAGTGCGTTACTATTAATCTCAATGTGTTTTTTAACGTTGATAAAATTATTTTTAAATGTTTGCCAAATTAAATATTGACTTTTAAATATAGTAAATGCTATCGAAAAAAGTCCTAGTTTGAAACATATACACTACCGTTCAAAAGTGTTTAGACACTTTCACTGACAGCAAAGTGTATAAAAACTCAGCAAAAATGTTAATAATATTTATTTTGTATGTACAGATACACGTACATGAATAAAAATATATTAGATAAATGTGAAAATTAAAACGTTTAATTTAAGTTTTGCTTTCATCTATGTGACCTCCTCTTGATTTAATAATTGCAGCACACAATCGAGGCATTCTCGCAATAAGTTTTGCCAGAGTTTCTTGTGTTATTGAGGTCCACCTCGATTGCAATTTGTTCCACACGTCAGTAGCTGATGTCGGAGCCGATTTCCGTACTTCCCGATCTAGTTCTTCCCATAGTAACTCGATTGGATTCAAGTCGGGACTCTGGGGAGGCCATTCCATAATTTTGAGAGTTCCTTCCTCTTCTAAATGGCGTAAATAGTCTTTACATAATTTAGAGGAATGTTTTGGGTCATTATCTTGCTGGAAGTTAAAAATTTTGACCCAAAAGTCGCATTCCGGAAGGTATTGCGTAGTTCTCCAAAATTTTGCGGTAGCCTTCTTTTTTTAATATACCGTCAATTTTCACAATGTTCCCTACACTAGTGCCAGCAAAACACCCCCAAATGATAATAGAACCTCCATCATGCTTCACGGTAGCAGCAATACACTCTTCTCTGGCACGTTCACCCACAGATCTTCTTACGAATATGCGTGTTCGGGTTCCGAACAGCTCAAATTTGGACTCATCCGTCCATAGGACGTTGTTCCACTCTTCTATGGTCCAGTGTTGGTGTTCACGAGCCCATTTAAGTCGCTTTTGCTTGTTTTGTTTGCGTAGTAATGATTTTTTCATCTCAATACGTCCATGGAGCCCGGCTTTTTGTAGGCGACGTTTGACTGTAGAAACACTGACTAGTTTTTGGCGACCAACATTTAATTCTGCGGTGATTTCCGGGACTGTTTTGCGTTTATTTAACTTGCTGGTAACCACTATTCTGCGAGCATCTGCAGATGTTGTTGCTTTTGGCCTTCCACTCCGTCTTTTATTAAGAAAACTGCCAGTTTCCCGATATTTTTTTACGTTATAGTCAACCGTAGCGTGGTGTATTTTCATTTCTTTGTCAATTTGTCGATTACTTATGCCACTTTTATGGTAAGCTATTATAAGCGCACGTGTTTCCGTACTAATCTTTCTTCTGGAGGCATTTTAAAAAATTGTCACACGATATTTCGCTGACGACGTGAATAGAGTAAATACCACACTGCAACTGACCATAGGTTACAGATTTCACTATAATCTTCTAGGAACGTAATTTAAACATTATTACCTACAATCTAACAGATGACTAAATTTACCCAGTAAATTCAGAGGGATTGTTATTGCACCGCAATAAACAGTTTATGGTAATCCGACCAAGTGCAGGTAAATGATAGTAAACCTTATGCGATATAATGGGTGTTTATTTTACTGAACTACATTTTAAATACGTATCTCATTTTATTATAATGGGTGTTTTGGTAAACATAATACTATATGAATAATCCATGAAAACAGGGGTGCCTAAACACTTTGGAGCGGTAGTATATATAGAAGATAGAAATCCGTTCGATATTATTTTGTGGCTGCTTTAACGCCACCTACCGTTTATCTAAAAAGTATTTCAAGGCGCCAAATCTAAATTCCCGATTTCAAATCATGTCTATATAATATATTCGGCAAGTTCTGTTGCAATAAATATTCTTCTTGCTATTTGCTCCATATGTTGCAAATATAGAAAGAAGAATATCTGTTACACAATAAAATATTTATGCCGGAATAAGTATGTATATTGCCAAAATAGAAGTACTTCCATAATATTCTTGGAAGGAAACATATTCCTATCTTACAACAAATAACAAATTTTCTAAATTTATTGCATTTTAATGGTAATTACTACAACATTCAAAATGTAAACAGTAATGCATTTCATGTGTATCTTCCTAATCCTGGCACTCATATACGAAACGTTCACGAAATGTAACATTTTCTTTTGATGTATTTACGTATAAAAACGTAAAATATTCAACAAAATTTAAAAAAAAATTTAAAAACGCGTTAAAACTGCGACTAAATCACAAAAACGAAACGAATAACTGATAACTGATAACTAGAGACAGGGTTATATACAAAGTACATACATTTTATTCTATTTATTTATTATATTTATTTATTATATTGTACGTCTACATGTAACAAATTTTTATTAGAATAAATAAAGAATTACAGAACTAAACGTCTTCATAAATAAGAGAATAAAGGAAAACAAAAATAAGTGGAAAGAACACCTAGAACGAATGCAAGCGAGGAGGTTGCCCGCCAGAGCGATATTTTATAGATGCTTGGGAAGAAGAAGTGTAGGCAGACCAATTAAAAATGTGTATCGTAACAAGTAAAGTGCCTAAAACCTGAAATGAAGAAGAGGAAGATGTCTTGTAGGTTAAGTCTTTAAAAACATCAAATAAAATTGCCTTATATAGATATACCAAGGCAAAGAAAATAATTGTTTCAAAATTACCAGTTAATTACAGCTAAGTTAAGGATTCTCCAACAAAAAAAAAAGTAGAAGAAATTATCCAAATTAACCAAGCAATTAAGAAACATCAAACCGAAAGGAAATTACCACCCTAAAAACCATCGAGTTCCCCGTAGCATAGCAAGAAAAACAAAAGCAAATCGTGAGATACGTTGTCCACCGGAATTAAAACGAAATTCCAGTAGCTTTTCCATGTAAATTATCTCGAATTTCTTCTTTTATCTCGTCCACAATTTACGTTTCGGCCGGCTAGAAACTTGCCAGTTTCGAAACAACTTCTTGACGACCGAGAAAGGGTAGGGTAGAGAACGAAACGATAGGGAAAAGGTGGGGGTGGGGGGTAATATAAAACGTCTCCTGAAACTCGAGAGCCAATAAAAACTTTTTAATAAAACTCTAAACAATTATTTAACAACGTTGTTAATTTAAATTTATGGCGGCCCTTCCGCAGATAAGAGAAGGACGTCGAGAAAGTAAACGGTCTTTTTCTAAAACGAAAATAAGAGATGGCAAATAGGAGGAAATGGAAACGCAAATTATAACGCTGCCCGAGGAGACATCGAGAAGGCTAAGGCTTTTTTTTCCTTCGCCTTTAAGTGGGACGTATCGTCCTTATTAATTATATTCCTTATTCTTTTCTTAATGTTGGGGAATTTGCAATTACGTTGGTATTTGTCCGCGGTTATATGTGGGATTTTGAAAGGAGAAATAATATTTTCCCATGAGGAAAGGATACATAAAATTAGGTAAGGTTCTTGTTAATTGATGTATGTTAACTTCATTTCAAATATAAGAAACTAATTAACATATTAGGGTGCGTTATTATTTTTGGTAATGAATTCAAAATACTGCTCCCTGATTGCAATAAATTCTATTATATTATATTCTATTATAAAGTCTATTACGTATGAGTAATAAATTTCGCCGTAGTGTACGAGGACAACCCAAAAAAAAAAGGTCTCCTATTTTTTGGGGACGTAGAGAAAGATGTAATACGGTTGTTGGCAACACTGTTGTGAGTGGTGCCTTCTCCGCTACCACATAAGCACGCACGCGCTTCGCTCGTATGCTCAATCTTGGCTTGGTAGCCATTCGAAATGCGGCTCCCGATAAACGTTACCGCCAAAGGGGTTAAACCGGTTGAAATTCACCGCCTATTAACGGAAGTGTATGGACAGTCGTACATGGATCTCAAGAACGTTCGCAAGTGGTACAGTCGGTCGTACTGAAAGTCGTGACGAAGAAAGGAACGGGAGGCCGTCAATTGCCGACGTGACAATCGCGAAAGTTGAGGAACTCATGCGTAAAGATCGGACGATCACTCTGAATACTCTCTGCATTTTGGTTCCTGAGGTTTCCAGAAGCACGATCCACAGGATTTTAACAGGAAAGTTGCAATATCGGAAGTTGTGAGTGCAAGATGGGTGCGGCGTATGCTGGCAGAAGACCACAAACGGCAACGGGTTTGATTTTTCCCGCGAATTTCTTTGCCGCTATGGAGACGAAAAGGACAACTTCTTGGACTCGACTGTCACGGGTGACGAAACCTGGGCATTCCACTTTACACCTGAGACAAAACAACAGTCACGCGAGTGGCGGCATCCCTCTTCGCCCAAGCCACGAAAATTCCAACACAATCTGCGACAGGAAGGGGGTACTGTTGGTCGACTTTCTGCCTGCTGGGACAATAGTCAACGCTGACAGGTACCGTGAAACACTGAAGAAACTCAGAAGGGCAATTCAGAACTGGAGAAGAGGGATGTTGAGCAAGGGTCTAAGCATTCTCCACGACAACGCCCGTCCTCACGTCTCCCGTCAAGCCGTCGATCTCCTGCAAAATTTTGGTCGGAACGTCATCACACAACCACCCTACAGTTCGGACTTGGCAACTAGCGATTTCCACCTGTTCCCTAAGTTGAAGGAACATTTGTTTGGACGGCGGTTCTGCTCCGATGATGAGGTGAAAGATGAGGTTCAACGCTTCCTGAAGCGCATGGCGGCAAGCTGGTATGACATGGGCATTGTAAAACTGGCACAGCGTCTACAAAAATGCATCGACCGAAATGGCGATTATGTTAAAAAATAAAGCATTCTTCAATCTTTAAAGTGATGTAGCAATTATAGAAAATAAACGGTTCTTTGTATATCTAAAAATATAGGAGACCTTTTTTTTGGGATTGCCCTCGTATCTCAAAAACTAGAGCTGCTAGGATGAAATGTCAGTTATTTTTGAAACCAGCACATCAGAAACATCTTAAATCAGTTCGTATTTTACAGGCACCACGACAAAAAAGTTATTTTGTTATCTATATTCCGCTATATTCTGCAAAAGGGTAATAACACTTTAACCACTTAATCTGACAAAATAGTACCGGAACTAAGTGAAGAAAACATAAATGTTGTTTCTATTTCCATTTATCTACTATGTAACAGAGTTTATAAATAAATGAAAACCAAATGAACATTCGTTAGAGTAGAAATAGGAACATTGTGTCATTGTGCTCCTAAAGGAATGTGTCCCTTCCTTTTAAGTGTATAGCGTATTCACTTTCTTTAGCTCTACAAACCTTTGTTTACCTTCCATAAAGTCGTAAAATAACTTTAACTTATTGCTGTCGCAAAGAGGTGGAACGTGACCATGAAAATATAAGAAACGTGCTTTCTCACTTAAACAACTTGTAGTTGGCAATTTCTGCATTAACCCTTTGACAGATTTACAACATTATCGTGACATTTAAGCTAAACGAGAACATTGGGTATTCATTATAGACTTTGAAGTGCACTCAACATTGTTAAACAACTCATTTCGAATGAGACAAGGAGATAACAGTGAAAACACACAAATTGTGGAATACTCCAACGCACCATTTCGATAGCTTACGATCAGGTTTTAAAATTATTGAAAAGTAGTAATTGGTAAGATTGTTAGATATTAAAAAATATTGTTACTAAATCTAAATCTTATACGTTATAACTCCCTGGTAGAGTAAAGCAAAGGCTAAGGGCGTGGGTTATGGGATAAGCGGCAAAAGGTGATGGCTGATGGCAGTTACTTGATGGAAAATTTGGAATGAGATTGTAATAAAGAAATTGAGTTAGTTAAACAAGATACTGTTATGATTTAAATTTAAAGAAAATGTTATACAATCTGCAGAGCCAACACCTATGAACGTAATGCAGCCATGAACATTAAATGCTGTCGATATGGTTCTACATTTAAATGTCCTTATGCAACGTTTAATCCAATGTCTAACACTTGCATAAACTCGTTTATATCGACTGCCAGAAGAACAATCTGAAAGATTTTGTACTGGTGCCAAGGTTGCAAAGGATATGCACTATATCTTGGCAAAAGTACAATTTGTTTTACCAGCATTAATAAAAATAATAATAATAATAATAGTCCTTTATTGCCCAACAGCCCAAGGGCCAATTACAGGACGAATTACAATACAATTCTTATTTAAAATAAAATAAAATAATTCAAATCGTGTTGCCTACAATAATAACATGCTGAAAATGTATATAATAATGAAACAAAAAAAAAAGACAGACTCACAAAAATGGCTCTAGATCCCGTTTGTTTGCGTTCCTCACCATGTGACTGAGAGGTGCCTTAAGCAAAATGTTGGTATTAGCTCTAGGTACTTGAAATGTATGAAAGTAGCGAGTATGATGAGTAGGTACGGTAAAGTTTATTTGCGCTAGAAGGGCTGGCGAGTCGACAGTATTTTTCAGGATCCTGCAAAGAAACTCCACACTGTTACGCTCGCGGCGGTCAGTAAGAGATAGAAAACCATGCTCAACAAATGGCTATAATACTCGATACCTCTTGCAGGATACACGTTGTCCATTCGAAAGGAGATATTTTAGAAATTTCTTTTGAACGCGTTCGATCATAAGCTCTTGGTGTAAATAACGGGGATACCAAACAATGGAGGCGTATTCAAGCTTAGAACGAACGTAGGCGTAATATAAACGTTTCATTACACCTAAGTCTGAGAAATGCCTGCAAGAACGCATGACAAAACCGAGAATTTTGGAAGCAGATGAACACATGGACGAAATATGTTCCGTAAATGACAGTCTATTATCAAACAAAACACCAAGATCCAAAGTTTTGATATTGCGTGGTATGGCTGCATCATTAATTTGGTAGTTATAGTATAAAGTAGTGTGAGTGTTATTGTAGGAAACCACAGTACACTTGTTGATGTTCAGAGGGAGATAATTGACCTTGCTCCAAGTATTAATGCGAAGAAGATTGTCTTGTAAATGTTTACAATCGAAAATGCTACCAACAGTATTAAATATCTTTACGTCATCTGCGTATGCTAAGACGTGACACGTAAACAGAGATAGTAAATCATTTATATAAAAATTGAAGAGAAGTGGTCCAAGATTTGAACCTTGAGGAACACCTGATGTTGGAGAAAACGGCGTAGAGGAATAACCATTGTAGCAGACATAACACTTCCTTCCAGTAAGGTAAGACTCAATCAACGTCAGGAAACCCACACCAAAACCAAATTTGTCCATTTTTGTAGTAGCATCTCGTGGTTAATGCAGTCGAAAGCTTTAGAAAAATCTACGTAAATAACATCCACCTGCTTTCGCTTATCAAGCGCTTCACCAAGATATTGGCCAATGCATGCTAAATTAGTGATCGTCGACCTACCTGCAACAAAACCGTGCTGATGCTCAGATATGAAAGGAGTTATGCAGGTAGATATTTCTTTATAAAGCAAATGTTCAAATACCTTAGCGAAATTGGGCAGTATACTTATAGGCCTATAATCAGCAATGTTAGATCGGTTTCCTTTCTTAAATACGGGGGTAATTCTGCTAATTTTCCAAACCTTTGGAAAAGTTGACGTGCTTATCGCTAGGTGGAATATAGTTGACAGTGGATAGGACAGAACAGGAGCACAATCACGTACAAAGAAGCTCGGTATTCCATCATCTCCAGTTGTCATATTAGATTTAAGTCTCTTGATACTGTTCTCCACACCCAATTCAGAGAAGGCATGAACACAAAAATTATTATAATTGAGAAAAGAGTTGAAAGATACATTTTGAACACTAGGTTTATACACACTCGCAAAGACACTGGAAAAGGCATCCACGATTTCGTTTGGCTGGGTAACGTTCTTCCATGCAATAAGTTGTTGTAGGTTGGTTGCCTTCTTATAAATGCATATTCAGTTGTTCGATGTAGATATACAGTAGGTACAGTGGGTCTATTGACAAAATATTTTTCGAAAGTTAATTGGAGCTGTTTAAGATATTCAGTAATATCTGGCTTAATGTCTTAGTTAAGTTGATTTTAACGAGAGAACTTAGACATTCAAACTCGTTTCTCTCCACACATTGAGTTTCTTTAGCATGGTTTCTATTCTATCATATGTATTGAAACTAGTAACCCCATGCCTAGTCTTTGTAAAGGAAGATTTAAATTAATTAATTTGGAGAAAATATTAGCTAAGTATGCAAGTTTTGGCAACTAAAGAATGTTGAATGGTCAAGAATGAATGCTTGAAGTTCAGGTGTCAAAATTTTGGAACGAGAGAACAATCTTACTTCTGTTTGATGTGAAAGTTTCTTCCCAAAACTCCTTTTATAAAGAAGTCTTGAATTACTCACTCAATAATTAGAGATCTTTTAGGGCACGATGTCTTTAAAATTTTATTATTTCAGGGTAATTTTATTAATGATATTACTTGTAAGAGGACATCGTAAAAATCTATAATTATATCCTTCATTTTATCCCATCGCTTCTCTACAGCTTTGAGCATTTTTCTTGTTTCTCGCAGAAACGAAGACCTCGAGTTATATTTCAATAAAATCCGCCCAAGATCGAAATCTTTTCTCCAACACACACTTCAGCGCTTTTCCTGCTCCTTCCTAATTGAATTAGGACCGGGAATTTCTCCCTTGCCATCCTGTCAGGGACTAATACGAAAGCGGTTATTAAAAAATCTCATTTAAAAGCGAATATTTTCCCGAAAAATACAGGGTCCTCTCCCTAGCTTCATTCAGAATTTTTCGCTTCTTTTCCGGATACTAAGTTCTATAAGCGCCTTTCCCCCTATCCCCCCACCCTTTCGGCGAGTGAAGGCCATCCTAATAAATTAAGCTAACGTCACGCGGTAGGTATGAACTAAGTGAATGTCCAACTTTTTTTCGTAGCTTTGGGGGGAGAATGAGAAACGAGACGGCGGGATTTCGGATGCGGTAGGAGTAGGGGGAGTGGAAATATTCCATAAAAGTCGCATAAATATTCAGCGGATTTTATTATCGGGTCCAATGAACGTGGGGGTAAAGAAATCAAATCAAGCTCGAAGGTAGATCCGGTTTTGGGGGAAGATCGAGACGGAATAACGAATCGGCAAAGGGGGAAAGGGGGGAAAACTTCCTCGGGCGTGTTCTGGCACCGCAGAGTAACGTATCATTAGATCGAAATGCGGATTATGTTACACCGGTTTCGGGCGGTGACGTGTACGAATCTTTATCGAAATATATCTAAGGGAGAGTCAATCGAGGAGCTCGCGATTTGGATGAAAGGGGATGGGGACGAAAGTTATGAGATTTTTTTGGATGGGAGAGGATCTTGATCAAATATGTGCACTTATTTAATGAAGATGTAAGATGAAACAAAACGAAGCTTTTCCTTATACGAGGGCGACCTGAAATGTTTCCGAAATCGACAAGAAGAACACGGTACTGGTCTCCTCGAAGATCAATACACTTTTTCAAACGGTGCTTCAGTCTCTTCAGGCCTTCGGAAAAGTAGGATGTTTCGAGGTCTGCAAAATAGCCATCTGTAGCGACGATAACCAAATCCTTTTCCCCCCAGTGATTTCTTCAGGTTTGGGAATAGGAAACAGTCGCTGGAGGCCAGGTCCGGTGAATATAGGGAATGAGAGGCTGATTCGTAGCGCATCTCAAAAGCAGTTTCTCCGTTACAAACGAGTCCGTTTCCCCTTCAATACTTCATCGAATCGGGTCAATAAATGCTGTAGTATTGCCTTTCTGCAACTATTCGAAGGGGATCACACCTTGGGAATCCTAAAAAATGGTCGCCACGTCCTTTCCGTTCGATGGAACGGTCTTTGCTTTCTTCGGAGCCGATTCGCCCGGAAAAGTCGGCTGCTTCGGCTGTTTCTTGGTCTCCGGTATGTAGTGGTGGATCCGAGTCTCATCCACGGTTACGAAATGCTGGAATAAATCCCTTGGATTGCGTTATATCCTGGCGTTTTTGCTCCGATGTGAGCAAACGTGGTACCCATCACGCCGAAAGCTTCTTCGTATCCAAAATTTCGTGTAGGATGAGGACAACGCGTTCTTCCGAGATGCCTGTTGTCTTTGGTATCTCTTTCAGCTTCAATCGGCGATTGGCTAACGCGACATCATGAATCTTGTCGACCATTTCATCGTTGGTAGCAGTTTTTGGGCGTCCACTGCGTGGTTCGTCACTTGTGCTTGTGCGGCCACGTTTGAACTCGCTCACCCAGCAGTTGACGGTCGAAAATGATGGAATACAACCGCCATGAACCTCTAGCAAAATATTTAGAATTCCCGTGGCAGTTTCGCACGAAATTCGGTTTTATCCATTTTTGCGAAACCGTCTGACTTGCTACACAAAACACACCCTTAAACAACAACAATTGCCAGTTGACGTCTGAAATTTTATATTTTTCAGTAGAAAAATGTAGGATACTAACCGGTAGTTCTGAGAGTTGACCTCACCATTTACGGTAAATATAGTTTCATCCGTAGAAATTATTTAATTTAGTTTTTATTTCGCAAGAAATGATAGCTTAACATCTTGTGTGCGTTATACACTAGGGTGACAGAATAAAATAGACACCAGGTAAAGCGGTATAAATATGTAAACAGCTAAATTCTAAGAACGAATTAAGAACTTTCTCTTGTCATTAGGGTAGGGGTAGATGTATCGGAAGGAATTCGTCATAGTTTAGTATCGTTACAACTATGCCTCGCTTACAAGGTTCCAGTGATATTAGCGACTTCACCCGGGGTGTCGCATCGTTGACCAGAGTGAACGCGGCGCTTCGCAACGTGAAATAAGTAAATTTTTAAATATTCCGTTGTCCACAGTTAAGCGTGTGATTACACAATTTAAACGTAAGGAAAAAACAACAGCGGAGCCGAGACCAGGTCGTGCCGGACCTGAAAGAAGTAAAAGGGTGCTTGTGCGCGAAGTGTTAAGAGAACCGCGAAAAAGTACAGCTAAGCTTGCGGCAACTTCACAGAAAAGTCAGCGCACCGTTCCGCGATACCTCCACAGTGTGGGGATGTACAAAAGGGTGGCAAAGAAAAAACCTCTCCTTACGGCGTTTCAAAAACGGCGCCGAATGGCTTGGGCAATCGAAATGCGAACGAAGCCCGAAGAGTTTTGGCGGTCTGTCATTTCTTCAGACGAAAGCAGATACTGCCAATTCAGTGATAGTGGTCGTACGTTGGTATGGAGACGTCCGTCACAGCAACTGGACGACAAATTATTGCATCAGACGGTAAAATACGGCGGTGTGAACATCATGGTGTGGGGCGCGATATGGTATGGTGGAAGATCGCAATTAGTAATCTGCGACGGAAATATAAATGCGGCAAAATATATCCAAATATTAACAGAAGTACTACAACCGATATTCGACAACGCCATTTTATCTAAAGAGTACGCCACTTTTATGGAGGATGGAGCACCCTGCCACAAAGCAAGAACAACAACCACATGGAAAGAGGAACGGGGTATTCGGATTTTACCATGGCCAGGCCAATCACCAGACATGAATTCGATAGAGAATGTTTGGCACATAATCCAGAGAAATATGGCGAAACGACCCCGAAAACCCAGCAATAAGGAAGAATTCGCGGTAGCTGTTACAGAAGAGTGGTTAAATATTCCAGAAGACACCATTAATCGTTTAATAGATTCTATGCCACGACGACTCGCAGCACTTCACGCAAGTAAAGGTGGATCGACAAAATATTAGTCTAATTAAAAAAATTTAAAGTATTTGGTATATATAACGAGAATAGAATCTTTTTTTTAATTAGTAGGTGTCTATTTTATTCTGTCACCCTAGTGTATTTAAATTCTTTCAGGCTTTTGTACATCGACCAGTACAATACTCCAAAATGCCTGGCTACATCTAAAAGCCATCATACAAACCATTTCTGTACATAACACACGATATTCTACTTCATGTCTTCTGTTAAAACGTGACCGGTTTTATTTCTTTTTCTGCGGGAATTTAGAACACAACCGTACTCCTTAAATTTTTTAAAAATGTTAGTGGAATGGTTTTCACATAAGGTATAGGGCCTGTCAGTATAATTAATTAAAAAAAAGGTACCAGATTATGGTTGGCACCTTTTCATTTCTGTTGTACCTCTTTATTTAAATAAGTGATCTACTTTTCAATAAAATGTATTTAATTTAAGATTCTTGTACGAACAAAATATTATTGTCAATTTTTTTTCTCCCCAAGGCAAGGTAATTTAATCATTAAGCTATAGGTAAATCCTTCACTACTGTATATAACTGGTTGCCTAGCATGCTTCTAATGCATAACAATTATCGTTTTAAAGATACACGTGGGAAAAATATATGCTTAATGATAAAAAAGAACCCAGTATAAATAAAAAGGATATACGAAAAATCGTTAACAAATTATGTGTAGTAGTTATTATTTCACCATATTGCAATCTAACTCAAAAAAACTTCAAAGACACGAATTTTAGCAGCCGAGCTCTTACTATTACCAGCTCGCTACACAGCCAACTACGTGACAACACCGCCCTCTAATGTTCTACAAGAAGAGATCGTGTTCTAACACGTCGATTCCTATCCATGAACATCTTTCCTTTTCCTAGGCGAAGTACCGAAGGTATTCGTGCTCATTTAAACGCCTTCTGGCGTCGAGAAAATGCACTTAGATTCCTGGTCCAATTATCTCGTTAATGGTTCTAATAATTGCGAGTATATAATTGCTAACTCGACTGCACCTTTTCAACGTATGCGAGGGCGTGTATGTTAATTGTCGGATAGGATCTGAAGCGTTTTGTTCTTTATTTCGCAAAGAATAAAGTGGGAAAGGTTTTTCTGCCGTTCCAAGTGCGTTACTATTAATGTCAATGTGTTTTTTAACATCGATGAAATTATTTTCAAGTATTTGCCAAATAAAATATTGACTTTTAAATATAGTAAATGCTATCGAAAAAAGTCCTAGTTTGAAACATATACACTACCGCTCAAAAGTGTTTAGGCGCTCTCACTGACAGCAAAGTATATTAAATAAATGTGAAAATTAAAACGTTTAATTTAAGTTTTGCTTTCATCTATGTGACCTCCTCTTGATTTAATAATTGCAGTACACAATCGAGGCATTCTCACAATAAGTTTTGCCAGAGTTTCTTGTGTTATTGAGGTCCAACTCGATCTGTTCCACACGTCAGTAGCTGATGTCGGAGCCGATTTCCGTATTTCCCGATCTAGTTCTTCCCATAGTAACTCGATTGGATTCAAGTCGGGGCTCTGAGGAGGGTATTCCATAATTTTGAGAGTTCCTTCCTCTTCTAAATGGCGTAAATAGTCTTTACATAATTTGGAGGAATGTTTTGGGTCATTACCTTGCTGGAAGATAAAATTTTGACCCGAAAGTCGAATTCCGGAAGGTATTGCGTTGTTCTCCAAAATTTCGCGGTAGGCTTCTTTTTTTAATATACCGTCAATTTTCACAATGTCCCCTATACTAGTGCCAGCAAAACAGCCCCAAATGATGATAGAACCTCCACCATGCTTCACGGTAGCAGCAATACACTCTTCTCTGGCACGTTCACCCACAGATCTTCTTACGAATATGTGTGTTCGGGTTCCGAACAGCTCAAACTTGGACTCATCCGTCCATAGGACGTTGTTCCACTCTTCTATGGTCCAGTATTGGTGTTCACGAGCCCATTTAAGTCGCTTTTGCTTGTTTTGTTTGCATAGTAATGGCTTTTTCATCACAGTATGTCCATGGAGCCCGGCTTTCTGTAGGCGACGTTTGACTGTAGAAACACTGACTAGTTTTTGGCGACCAACATTTAATTCTGCCGTGATTTCCGGGGCTGTCTTGCGTCTATTTAACTTGCTGGTAACCATTATTCTGCGATCATCTGTAGATGTTGTCGCTTTTGGCCTTCCACTTCGTCTTTTATTAAGAAAACTAACAGTTTCCCGATACTTTTATACGTTATAGTCAACCGTAGCGTGGTGTATTTTCATTTTTTTGGCAATTTGTCGATTACTTATGCCACTTTTATGGTTTAAGCGCACGTGTTTCCGTACTAATTTCCTTCGCGGCGGCATTTTAAAAAATTGTCACACGATATTTCGCTCACGACATGAATAGAGTACCACACTGCAACGGACCATAGGTTACAGATTTCACTATAATCTTCTAGGAAGGTAATTTGAACATTATTACCTACAATCTAACAGATGACTAAATTTACCCAGTAAATTCAGAGGTATTGTTATTGTAATTGCACCACAATAAACAGTTTATGGTAATCCGACCAAGTGCAGGTAAATGATAGTGAACCTTATGCGATATAATGGGTGTTTATCTTACTGAACTATATTTTAAATACGTATTTCATTTTATTATAATGTTTTTTTGGTAAACATAATACTATATGAATATTCCATGAAAACAGGGGTGCCTAAACACTTTTGAGCGGTAGTGTAAAACCCCTCGGAGGTCTTCTGTTATCTACTGAGTTCTAAATTAATTAAATTTTAAGACACATCTAAAAGGATGCCTAGAAAGTAACACCAAAGATAAGAACCCTGTAAATACAGGTTTTCTCGTGGTATTGGTGAAAAGAAATACCATGAGAAAAGCTGTATTTACAGCGTTCCTATCTTTGGTGTTAATTCCAATTTGATACGAATTCAAACCATAAAATACATTGAGAATTATTACTATTGATCATGAATTCTAAAAACATATAACTTTTGTTATATCTCGAAAGTCTTTTGGTAATTGCATTGGATTAATTACTTGTAGGAGCATTAACTAGGTTAAGTACTTTCACGGCACTTTCGTTTGTATTACTTTAACTATTACCTCCATTATCTTTAGCGAAATATTACTTATTGAGTTCGAAGTAGAAGAGTTGAGTTCTGCAGTAGAACGTTTTGGACTGCCTTCTTTAGGTTACCTCTCCATTCTACAACAAAATATCAGAAACGACTTTTTTGTAAATTCAATCAATACAGCCTCCATTTTCCTGAAAATGTCTTTCAGAAAACAATTGAGTCTTGTCCATACTTTGACGAATGGAAATTTCGTATTGAACTAAGCATATTTATGAAACGGAAGATTTGAAATCAATCTCAGGTTTGCTTCCATTTTATGACATCATTTCACAATAAATTAAACAATAAATTAAGTGTGGCATTTAGTGAAATTACAATTCCGATAACATCAGCTGAAATGGAATGGTGTTCTTTGAAAAGAATAAAAACTTTCTTAAGAAACGGCATAACATAAGAAAGACTTTCTGCATTGGCGGTGCTTTTTCAAGAGTGTGCTTTTTTTTTGTCGAAGATATTTCAAATTTTGATTCAAGATTTTATAGGTAAATCTGCTACTACCAATAATAATGATTTATATCGAACCAAAGCTACCTTTTTATTATTCTTAACCAAAGCAGCTTTCAGCTACATAATCACTTACATGTAAAAGGGAAAGCAAAAACAATTTGACAGAGGTATTCTCCTTCAACTAAAAGAAAAACAAATGAAATCGCAATTATATTTCTATTTAACGATTTTTTTTCGGAACCGAGCTCATCTCATTAAATACAAGTTAAACTGCATTTTCTACTTTGAGATCCGCTTTGAACGAAAAACAAATTCCTCACAAAGAAGGCACGACATTTTTCCCTTCCTCAGGAATCGCGGACAAAGATGGTAAACGTTAAGATCTCCAGTGTAGAATACCAGATAGTATCTTTTTTTGCATCAACGTCGTTACGTATATTCCTACGCTATCTCGAGAGCGTTCCTTGTTCCACGTACGACGGAACCTGGCTGCCGATCCCTTTGCCTTTGTTCCTCGATAGTTCCGCAGGAGCTCGTCTTAATAAGGTCTCAGTTACAGGCGGCTTGCTTTAGGTCGCTGCGACTGAAATGTGAATACCGGAATGTATAATGTAAAGGGACGCCTGGCAATGCAGACCGTGTAAAAGGGATAAGAACGAAATTAGGACGGTGTTTTAAATTTTCATAAGGTTAACCTCCGCGCCGCCTCGGGTCTGACAGGTGGATTGATTTTCATGAAGATTGACAAGTTTATTTCGAGTTGTTGGGAATATTTTATATGCGCCTGTTGTGAAGTTAAAATCAAGGGGTCTCTGAGAGGCATTTTTTTTTAAGAATAAAACTGTTACTATTTTTAATTTGCCGTTTTTATAATAAATACAGCATCGTTTTCTACACAAAACCGGCTTTGGTTTTGATAAATACAAAGAGAGAAATTATAACAAGAAGGAGGAGCACAGGGAATTTAACACGCCGTCATATTTTTTTCCGAAAAGGATCTGCATCGTCCTTAAGAATATGTAATACACTCCACATTTTGTCAATTCGATCACCTTCAGAAGATCAAGAAGGTTTCCTGTTGTTAGTGATGACCCAAAAACAAAGAAGAAATAAGAGAATAATTTGTTGAACAACTAAATCATCCATCATACTGCAATACCTAGTTGCCTAACTGCTTTCAAGAAGAATATTTATGTTACCTTGCTGGATGTGTCTTCGTTGATTGATTTGGTCCCTTTGGCTGATATCGTCTTATGCAAGTTCGAGATGGCATCGCACACAATTTACATCGCCAATATCTATTTACCACCTGATATGGGATGTGATGACTATGAAACTTTTTTGGACGCTCTCAGTTTTAAGTTGATTAATAAAAGTGTTATTGTTTTTGGCGATTTCAACTGCCCGGAGTATAAAAAAACCGATGCACTAGTAAACAATAATCGTAAAGTGACATCTTTAAGCAATTTTGTTAATATTTTAAATCTAAAAGAATTCAATACTATTCAAAATATATATGGCAATATTCTGGATCTCGTGTTTTGTAATATGTCATGTGAGCTACATGTCCGTCTTAGTTCTGAACCTTTGGTTAGCGTTGATGCTTTTCACCCACCACTCGAAATTGAGATTACTTTTGACACATGTGTCGAGTGGATAAATTTTCCGGGTAACAATAATGTTAGCTACAACTTTAGCAAAGCGAATTTCCTCTCTTTATATAGCGATATGCTTGCAGTCGACTGGAGTTTCTTGGATGAATACAGTGATGTGGATGTCGCTGTTGAGGCATTTTATAATACATTATACTCCGTTATAGATCGTTCAGTTGAGAAAACTAAACGTCCTACCTCCACGTTTCCTCCATGGTTTAGTGCTAAAATAAAACAACGTCTTAAATTAAAAGAATTTTACTTCAAGAAGTGGAAAAGAACAAAAGCGATATACTATTTTAATGAATTCATACGATTGAGATCTCTCACAAAGAATGAAATTAGAGACGCATACAAGGCTTACTTGGCAGATGCTGAAATTAATATCAACAGAGATCCTAAGTTGTTCTGGCGCTTCATTAACAACAAGAAAACTTCTTCCAGAATTCCGGGAAGTATGCAGTATGACGGCAGAGAATTTACCCAGCCAAACGAAATCGTGGATGCCTTTTCCAGTGTCTTTGCGAGTGTGTATAAACCTAGTGTTCAAAATGTATCTTTCAACTCTTTTCTCAATTATAATAATTTTTGTGTTCATGCCTTCTCTGAATTGGATGTGGAGAACAGTATCAGGAGACTTAAATCTAATATGACAACTGGAGATGATGGAATATCGAGCTTCTTTGTACGTGATTGTGCTCCTGTTCTGTCCTATCCACTGTCAACTATATTCCACCTAGCGATAAGCACGTCAACTTTTCCAAAGGTTTGGAAAATTAGCAGAATTACCCCGTATTTAAGAAAGGAAACCGATCTAACATTGCTGATTATAGGCCTATAAGTATACTGCCCAATTTCGCTAAGGTATTTGAACATTTGCTTTACAAAGAAATATCTACCTGCATAACTCCTTTCATATCTGAGCATCAGCACGGTTTTGTTGCAGGTAGGTCGACGATCACTAATTTAGCATGCATTGGCCAATATCTTAGTGAAGCGCTTGATAAGCGAAAGCAGGTGGATGTTATTTACGTAGATTTTTCTAAAGCTTTCGACTGCATTAACCACGAGATGCTACTACAAAAAATGGACAAATTTGGTTTTGGTGTGGGTTTCCTGACGTTGATTGAGTCTTACCTTACTGGAAGGAAGTGTTATGTCTGCTACAATGGTTATTCCTCTACGCCGTTTTCTCCAACATCAGGTGTTCCTCAAGGTTCAAATCTTGGACCACTTCTCTTCAATTTTTATATAAATGATTTACTATCTCTGTTTACGTGTCACGTCTTAGCATACGCAGATGACGTAAAGATATTTAATACTGTTGGTAGCATTTTCGATTGTAAACATTTACAAGACAATCTTCTTCGCATTAATACTTGGAGCAAGGTCAATTATCTCCCTCTGAACATCAACAAGTGTACTGTGGTTTCCTACAATAACACTCACACTACTTTATACTATAACTACCAAATTAATGATGCAGCCATACCACGCAATATCAAAACTTTGGATCTTGGTGTTTTGTTTGATGATAGACTGTCATTTACGGAACATATTTCGTCCATGTGTTCATCTGCTTCCAAAACTCTCGGTTTTGTCATGCGTTCTTGCAGGCATTTCTCAGACTTAGGTGTAATGAAACGTTTATATTATGCCTACGTTCGTTCTAAGCTTGAATACGCCTCTATTGTTTGGTATCCCCGTTATTTACACCAAGGGCTTATGATCGAACGCGTTCAAAAGAAATTTCTAAAATATCTCTCCTTTCGAATGGACAACGTGTATCTTGCAAGAGGTATCGAGTATTATAGCTTACTTGTTGAGCATGGTTTTCTATCTCTTGCTGACCGCCGCGAGCGTAACAGTGTGGAGTTTCTTTGCAGGATCCTGAGAAATACTGTCGACTCGCCAGCCCTTCTAGCGCAAATAAACTTTACCGTACCTACTCATCATACTCGCTACTTTAATACATTTCAAGTACCTAGAGCTAATACCAACATTTTGCTTAAGGCACCTCTCATTCACATGGTGAGGAACGCAAACAAACGGGATCTGGAGCCATTTTTGTGAGTCTTTCTTTTTTTGTTTGTTTCATTATTATATACATTTTCAGCATGTTATTATTGTAGGCAACACGATTTTAATTATTTTATTTTAAATAAGAATTGTATTGTAATTTGTCCTGTAATTGGCCCTTGGGCTGTTGGGCAATAAAGGATTATTATTATTAATACAGCAAATGTTTACCTAACAGAGTGATCTCATTCATTAAATAATCACAGAAATTAAAACGTAATAACACCAAGGAATCGCAGAGCAGCTTTTTAATAGAAATATTAAGGGAATCCTGGTGGGGATAAATTAATTTTAATTTGCGATAAGCGCGTCTAATATAAGTAGATCGTTATCTACAAAAGAGAGCTAAATTTTTCACATTACTTTGAAATGTCAAAGGTATGTTTTAATTGCAAGACTGATGTCGGGAAGTATGTTCGAACTTTAAAACTACCGACTACACTGTAAGGGATTTGTACTTGTTCCAATAACATTAATAACTTAATATCATCAGTGATGCAAGTTGGCGGTTTACGTCTCCCTATAGTAATATTACTAAGAGTGGTATGAATACCAAATAACAATTATTGTAACCGCTAAAAAATGTGTTGCTCTTATTACAAGGTACTATTTCAATTCTTAAGATTCCATCGAAATCTGAACTCTCCGATACGACGAAGAAACTGCTTCCATATTCTATTGGTAAACAACACAAATTACTGGTTCACTACGTACACTTGACTATCCAGGAGGTATACAAACTGAATTGCCTGATCCGGCTTTATAATATTTCGATTGCTTTTCCTCAAGTGTTTCATTCATCCTTTGTGTAACTGAGCATAAATAATTGAAGTAACAATGAGCTAGGGTCCGAAAGGATCCCAGGGGACTTGTTACAACATTGAATGTAAACGCATCAGAGTATTGTTTTTAGATATTTTTTTATTCTTCGCAAATTAGCTAAGTCGATGAATTATTTATTTATTGGGTTATCTTAAATCAAAGGTACACAGCAATAGTCCCCACTCTCTGAATGAATTAAAAGAGAGTATTTAAAGAGAAAGTGCGGCTATTATGGACAATATGCCCCGAGCAAATCTCGAAGATTTTGCCTCACGTTTAGAATAATGCTAGCACAATAACCAAACGCATTTGGAGGACTAAATTTTTGAGAAATAAATTCTCAAGCTTGTGTTTTAATAGAAAACGAACATTTATTCATTAAACCTTTATTTTGAAAAGGACTTTTGGGACACCCTATATTATGATATAAAATTTAAAACGCTGAAGTTGGTAACAATCTAGCTGACTTAATAATAAATCAGAGTTTTATATTTTATTGTATTACAGGAGACGCTCGATTATGTGTTTACATTAGCGAAACTTATTTTATTTATAAAAAATTGC
Organism: Trypoxylus dichotomus; assembly: GCA_023509865.1. Lineage (NCBI taxonomy): Eukaryota > Metazoa > Arthropoda > Insecta > Coleoptera > Scarabaeidae > Trypoxylus > Trypoxylus dichotomus. Next base: position 30,348,712 of record CM042082.1, on the reverse strand, counting down.
ATAAAAGAAAATATGTAAAATGTCCTATTTTTCTTTGCGTAAATTTACGCTTGGTATTTTCTAATGCCATTGCCTTTTACGGAGCACTAAAATATCGGAATACAATAACACATGGGCCGAAAAGTCCTGGCCTAACAAAGAAAACACGGTTTTTGGTTCAAAATTAGCTTTATTCATCAACGTAATCTCCATCAAGAGCAACGCAATCATTCCAGCGCCGCTCTAACATTTCAATACCACTTTTGTAGAACGATTTATCTTTTGCCTCAAAATAGGCCTCAGTTTCAGCGATAACCTCTTCATTCGTGCGAAATTTCTTACCGGCGAGCATTTTTTTGAGGTCTGCGAACAGCCAGTAGTCGCTGGGAGCCAAATCTGGCGAATACGGTGGATGTGGGAGCAATTCGAAGTTCAATTCATGTAGTTTTGCCATTGTTTTGATTGACTTGTGACACGGTGCGTTGTCTTGATGAAACAACATTTTTTTCTTTGCCATATGCGATCGTTTCTTTGCAATTTCGGCCTTCAAACGCTCCAATAACGCTATATAATATTCACTGTTGATGGTATTTCCTTTCTCAAGATAGTCGATGAATATTACACCACGCACATAACCTTTCCAGCCGATTGTTGTGCTTTCGGGCGCTTTGGACGAGGTTCACCAGTTGCTGTCCACTCAGATGACGATCGTTTTGATTCCGGAGTGAAGTGATGGATCCATGTTTCATCCATTGTCACATATCGACGCAAAAATTCCGCTTTGTTACGTTTAAGCATGGCCAAACACTGCTCAGAATCATAAACACGTTCTTGTTCTTCGTCAACCGCAATTCGAAGTTTAATTCATGCCATTATTTTGATTGACTTGTGACACGGTGCGTTGTCTTGATGAAACAATTTTTTTTTCTTTGCCATATGCGGTCGTTTCTTTGCAATGTCAGCCTTCAAACGCTCCAATAACGCTATATAATATTCACTGTTCATGGTGTTTCCTTTCTCAAGATAGTCGATGAATATTACACCAGGCACGTCCCAAAATACCGAGGTCATAACCTTTTCAGCGGATTGTTGTGCTTTCGGGCGCTTTGGACGAGGTTCACCAGTTGCTGTCCACTCAGATGACGATCGTTTTGATTCCGGAGTGAAGTGATGGATCCATGTTTCATCCATTGTCACATATCGACGCAAAAATTCCGGTTTGTTACATTTAAACATGGCCAAACACTGCTCAGAATCATTAATACGTTCTTGTTTTTGGTCAACAGTGAGCAAACGCGGCACCCACTTTGAACAGAGCTTTCTCATAGTCAAATGCTCATGCAATATAAAGCCAATACGTTCTTTTGATATCTTTACGATGTCAGCTAACTCACGCAACTTCACTTTTCGATCATTCAATACGATTTTGTGGATTTTTTTGATGTTTTCTGGTGTTACCGCCTCATTTGGACGTCCACTGCGTTCTGCATCATCGGTGTCTCTACGACCACGTTTGAAGTCAGCAAACCAACGTTTTATTGTTGTTTCTGACGGAGCGGAGTCCCCATAACACTTTTCAAGCCATTGCTTCGCTTGAACGGTATCTTTTCCCATCAAGAAGCAGTGTAAAATTAAAACACGAAATTGTTTTTGATCCATTGTTTCGAAAATAACAAAAGTAGCGTGACTCTTAGAACAATAACTCACAAACTAATGAATAGAATATCATAAAATTTTAACAGCTGTCTTTTGAAGGTTAGTACTAACTGAGAGAAAGGTGACTGCAATAAAACTAGCGTCATCTATGTGTTAGGCCCGGGACTTTTCGGTCCATGTGTTGTGTCCTTTTCTTCAGCCCAATCTAATGCTTGATTAAAAATTCCTACAGCTTGCGCGTCAGTGGCTGTATTTTTTATTTCAATCGGAGGGTCGTCACTCACCCCATCTTCCTCTTCATGTGCATCATCCATCGCTTTATCGTCATTCCATAAACTAACATCGCTAATTGTGCAAACAGTATCGGGATTTATTACTTTTAATAATTTGAGAACGTCCGATGATGCACTGCCAATAACTTCAGCATCAGATAGTAACTGTTTTCTAATGATGGTTAGCGGTACATTGTTTTCATCGCCGTAATCATCACTGGAGTAAAGCAAATTTTTCCAACACTTTGTGATTGTTTGCTGGATTTTTTAATATTTAAGGATAAATATAGAAAAGCGTATGTTAAGCTATCAGACTCCGCTAGAAGTTTCGTATATTTGACCGAAAACCTAAAACGCAATCTATCTCCTTTTTTTTTCTGTAAATTCCATTTCCTTTCATATTTTTTCTTCCCATCTTATACCTTCCATTTCCTTGAAATTGCTTCTTAATAGAGTAACTTCATCTCTTACAATCGTGCGCCGGCGAGTCAATTTCCTTCTAATTGCGAAACTCGAAAATCAAAACTCTCTTTTAATTTACTTTAAAGTGCTCTCCACTCCTCCGCTTTCGATCCCAACAACCCTTTACCCCTCCCCACCCTTCCAGCCTTTCTTCCCCTTCCTCACTTCGTTTTGCCGCCCCTCCGCCACCTCGCATCTCGGCTAATAATCTTCGAGGGTCCGAACAACCATCGTCACTAACTTTTGCCGTCTTTTTCTGCATCCGTTTCGAGTTCATATCGGGACCCTTCTTCACCCCCATTTCGCCTTAAACTTGTTAGATTTGCATAAACGCCTTAATTTAATTAAGATCCCATTCGCGTAACAAATTATTAGTCCACGAGGAGGGCCGCCTACCCATCGCCCTATAATCTTTACTCTATCTATGTAATCGTCTAGCTTTCCCGATGTGGGAACTTTGCGCGCGAAGGCAATATCTGACGGCAGATAATGGTTAATTAATTAATCGCGTCTTTGTTAGAGTGGACCGGGGTAGTCGGTTCGATGCTTGGCTTCGCCCAGACTTTCCGTCTGTGGCTATTACCCAAGTTGTGCTAATCTGAGATGGCTTACTAAGGACTTATAATAATCTAAAACTAACTCTAGCTAGAGAAGTTTTCTTATTAGTCAGGCAGTACTTGGGATTGCACGAAGTCGATTTTAATTAATTGACTTAAATAGAAAAAGAATAGATCTAATCCATATATATTGCTACGTAGAGTTAATACATTCTCTAGAGAGGAAGAAAATAGGTAAGGTTTACATAGCAGATCAATTCTGACATCATATTCGTATTCTACGGGGTCGATTTCCATAAAAGAAAACTCATTTTTGTTTCGATCTAACAAAATTGACAAGCATTGCACTAGTCCGATGACAACATTTATGACAATACGGGCTGTCCCCCGGCAAACGCCGTCACGTCCTTCCGAGTGTGAACGGTAAAAGCAATTTCTGTATAGAACGCGTAATCATGACAGAAATGGGTTTTCTAACCAAGTACTTTTTGGAATTGAATGCTATAAGAGACACAAAAGAATCGTATGGCCAAATCCCAAGGTATACATCTTTAATAAATGAATTGTCCTCGGAGTTGAACCATGTCATGCTAGAGTATAACACATGCGCTGAAAAGTCCCGGGCCTAACAAAGAAAACACGGTTTTTTTGGTTCAAAATTAGCTTTATTCATCAACGTAATCTCCATCAAGAGCAACGCAATCATTCCAGCGCCGATCTAACATTTCAATACCACTTTTGTAGAACTATTTATCGTTTGCCTCAAAATAGGCCTCAGTTTCAGCGATAACCTCTTCATTCGTGCGAAGTTTCTTACCGGCGAGCATTTTTTTGAGGTCTGCGAACAGCCAGTAGTCGCTGGGAGCCAAATCTGGCGAATACGGTGGATGTGGGAGCAATTCGAAGTTCAATTCATGTAGTCCTGCCATTGTTTTGATTGACTTGTGACACGGTGCGTTGTCTTGATGAAACAAAATTTTTTTCTTTGCCATATGCGGTCGTTTCTTTGCAATTTCGGCCTTCAAACGCTCCAATAACGCTATATAATATTCACTGTTGATGGTATTTCCTTTCTCAAGATAGTCGATGAATATTACACCACGCACATAACCTTTTCAGCCGATTGTTGTGCTTTCGGGCGCTTTGGACGAGGTTCACCAGTTGCTGTCCACTCAGATGACGATCGTTTTGATTCCGGAGTGAAGTGATGGATCCACGTTTCATCCATTGTCACATATCGACGCAAAAATTCCGGTTTGTTACGTTTAAGCATGGCCAAACACTGCTCAGAATCATAAACACGTTCTTGTTCTTGGTCAACAGTGAGTAAACGCGGCACCCACTTTGAACAGAGTTTTCTCATAGTCAAATGCTGATGCAATATAAAGCCAATACGTTCTTTTGATATCTTTACGATGTCTGCTAACTCACGCAACTTCACTTTTCGATCATTCAAAACGATTTTGTGGATATTTTTGATGTTTTCTGGTGTTACCGCCTCATTTGGACGTCCACTGCGTTGTACATCATCGGTGTCTCTACGACCACGTTTGAAGTCAGCAAACCAATGTTTTATTGTTGTTTCTGATGGAGCGGAGTTCCCATAACACTTTTCAAGCCATTGCTTCGCTTGAACGGTATTTTTTCCCATCAAGAAGCAGTGTAAAATTAAAACACGAAATTGTTTTTGATCCATTGTTTTGAAAATAACAAGAGCAGCGTGACTCTTAGAACAATAACTCACAAACTAATGAATAGAATATCATGAAATTTTAACAGCTGTCTTTTGAAGGTTAGTACTAACTGAGAGAAAGGTGACTGCAATAAAACTAGCGTCATCTATGTGTTAGGCCCGGGACTTTTCAGCCCATGTGTTAGATACTTCTCTTTTTAAAATCATCGATACAAAATGACCAATACAGCACGAGATATCAACGTCGAATAATTCCCAAGCTTCAATCCAATTCGTACAAAAACTTCATACATATTCGTGTTGACGATCAAACCAGTCTCCAACTTCATATTTTAATTTCTCATGTAAAAATACCACAGGGGATTACGCATCCGACTAGCAAAACACCACAATTAAGTTGATCCTTAAAAAGGATCACTTTTCAAGCAATCTAACGTCCTTTAACGATCTTTCAAACTTCCCCCGAAATTCTTAGTTCGAAAACCTTATCTCTCGCGCTTTAATCTCTACGTAATCTGGCCAGTTCATCAGCACTGCGGTTGGAACAAGTCGCCTTTGTTCTTCGACGGCCGACCACGGCGCTGACGTTGGCCCAAATGAAGCGCCACCCGACGAAACAAGCCGCAGGAATTTAATTTGAAAATTCTTGCCTTCCCCGGGTATGAAGCGGTAGCCGGGTTATTTCGCAGATGTTGCTGTTCTTTCTTTCGCGGGACATGAGGATCTCCATAGGAGATGAAGATGGAAGGAATATCTATGACGGTGGAAAAGAAAAAAGGAGAACAGAGAGGATTTGTGCTTGTTATGCGTTTTAAATGAGGTTTCCTCACAAGGTAAACGATTGGGTGTTTATTTCATTCTCTTGTCTCGACATTGTCGGTACACATCGACGCGGTAATTAGACAAAAAGACGGAGTAAAGTAGCGGTAGTCTTTTATTTAATTCTCGTTAATTTTGTGTTTGCACGTGACTACGCATAAATGCAAAATAAAAGGAACCTCTTAAAAATTTTCGTTTAATATTACTTAAAGTATAGTTTTTTTTAATCCTATGTCCTTTATACCTTACGGTATCGGACTACTTATTTTCTTATTTTTATCTTTCACAGGTTCCTGTTCTGAGCCAGTTGTTTGGCTTCAATCCATCCCATACTTCTCTTTTCCAATTGTTCTATACACCCGCTCCTGCCAGGTGTTTCGGGGTCTACCTATTCTGTTTTTGCCCTCTGTTTTGGCTTCAAATATCCTCTTTGTGATTCGGTCTTCTTCCATTCTGTGTAGATGTCCAAACCATCCCAGTTGTCTCTCTTCTATGATTATTTATATTGGCTTGATATTTAGACCGTTAGTGATTGTCGCGTTTCTGATTCTGTCTCTTCTAGTTACTCCTTCTATTCTTCTTAGGAATCTCATTTCCATGGCCGTAACTCTGCTTTTGATTCTATTCGTGGTTATCCATGACTCACTACCATATGTTCATGTTGGTCTGACCACTCTTTTATACACGCTTCCTATATAATCACAAAAATCTGTTAAATTTTTCGATTACATAATAAATTTCTTCAAAAAGAAAAAAATATTGATTTTCGAAGAGACTACATTGAAAAATAAAAATAAAAAACCATACCGATACGGTGTTTTCCGTCAAGTATTCAGTAAGCATTTTAGGACGACCGCGTATCTGCCTAAATAGCTGTTGTTGTTGGGAAGAATTAACAGTTTATCAACATAAACGAGACATTACAGCTTTATAAATAATGCACACCATCTTGTCCGAGAAAATTTATAAACACCGTGCAATCGAATGGCCGAATTTACATACATTCCGGCATAATACGGCCGCGTATGCTGGCGTAAATCGGTCTAGGGAATTCATTTTATCAAAAAGTTTATTAGAAACACCCCGAAATGTATAGCGTATGGATTTTTGTCCCTCAATACGCCTATTTATCCGTAATATTAATTTCTATTTCAAAAGGGAAATCTACCCGAAACGAAACGCGGAAAAAATATGTGCATAGTCAGGCGCATTTTGTTGAAGCACGTATATCTACAATGAAATCGTTATTACCTCACGCCCGGGGGCGGGCGTAGGGTTTGCGGATTGTGAATTGTGTACCTGCATAATCACCATTGTTCGCAAACGAACGCTGGTGATTTACGCGTTGTGAATATGCCGTTTTAAAATTTCCGCGCCATTTGAGCGATTTCCAGTTTCGAAATGAATATTATAACAATACGATAAAGTTTATGTGGAAATTCGCCAATGCAATCGTCGCAAATCCTATTCCATTTCGCGTTCATTTATCAGGGTTGAGTGTAATAATAATAATAATAATAACAACAACGGCATTTCATCGAAGTATACTAGGTTAGGCCGTTTATCTGTCGACTTTAGAATTATATCGATCACTAGAGACCGGATTATATGGAAAGAAAAACTTGAAAATATCCATAAGCCTGGGGCATATATGCAAAATTTTTACATAAAAATAAATAACAGCAGAAATTTAAACATTAACTTTATTGCACAATTTTTTTTACAACATATTTCTAAACCAATTTATAAGTAAATGTTTTTCAAGATTGTGTAAAAGAAAGTTTTGTCTTCTATCAGAATACATATGCTTCGAAATAGAAAAACTTCTTTCAACATCCACAGATGTAATTGGCGCATTTTTTGCAATACATCCTAAACTAAAATTACTAAAGTCGAAATCGTTTACTGTTTCACCTTACAAAATTTTCTTAACTTTCTTCAATTTCAAATACCCCGCATTTTTATTTATCACTTTTTTAAATTTATTGTACATAGAATTACCTATTGTACCCTTAACCCTCTTACATAGCATGTCAAATTCGTCTACTATTTCGACTGATTCCGAGAGCGACATCCCCTGCGTTTCTAGTTTACGAATGGAACTTGGAACAAAGCTATAATTTGACTTAATATACAGAGGGTTTTGTAGCAATTCTGTTGATGTTACTATCTTTTTACCGTTTTTTAGAGCAATGCAGTCAGCAGTCATTTCAAGAATTACATGTTTTATTCCTTCAAAATTACCGGCGTAAAAAATTGCAGCGTCTAACCATGTACCCCATCTCGTAATAATCGGTTCAGGAGGCAACTTAACACCGGGAAGTCGCTCCTTATAAAATTGGATTCGTAAAGGTGCTTTTAAAAATACTTTATTGACATTGCTAATTAAATAATTAATCAAGGGAAATTGATTCCTAATGTCTTCGGCTACACGAATGAACTCATGGACTAAACAAGTGGTATGAATACTGTTATTATAAAAAAATTTGCACGGCTTTTATCGTGTATGGTGCAATGTCGGACAACATTACTAAAATTTTTTCACAGGTATACTTCCATGTAAACAGAGATTTGATAAACCTTCTTGAACGAATTGGGCAATTGTCACATTATTTGTTTTTTGAAGTTCTTTACAATAAATTAATTATGATTTACCTGCAATATCTTCATGAAGAATTCCTATTAACAAATGGGCAATATAACGGCCACACTTATCCGTACTTTCATCTACCATGATATAAATAAAATTATTCCCTACCAATTGTTGAAGTTCTACCATTGTTTGCTGGTAACAAGGTTTGACATAATTTTTTCGTAGGGTACATTCGTCAGTTATATTATGTTTGCAATGTTGTTGCAGAAATGATTTCAAATTAACATTGTTTAATCTTACTAATCGTATGTTAGACGAAATTAATGCGTTACGCAGATCCGTATTAAATTCTTCTTGTTCTGAGTTTCGTGAAGTTGATGCTACACATTGATATATAGATTGCTGCACACATGGGAATCGCTTTAGTTTTTCACATTTTCCAATATGTGATGGAGTTTTAGCGTGTTGATCAATCAGGTATTTTCCCTCACAAGACACTTACAACAACAATTGTCATATTATATCAAAAGTTAAGGAATTTAAAAATAATTGTAAAGCTTTTAGTCAAATTAAACTTACCAGTTTACTGCAGGCTCGACAAAATATTTTGTCGCCATCCTATTTAAAAACGTAACACAATTGCATGCTGAAAGATATTCAAGGAATGAATATTTTATTATTAATAATAATAAAACGTATTTGCCGCATCTCTTCTGCTAGGCGAAATGAAACACGTGCAGTTCTTGGAAAAGAGTGTAGGAGAAACCAATGTAAAAGATTTATCGTTCTCAGAATTGTCCATTGTCGATCTACATTAGGATTTACTAGGAATTTTTATTAATAGAAAGGATATGAAAAAGGCTAGATATGCAATATATGCAACTTTTGTAAAAATATGCATAAGTGCCTAACTATGCAATATATGCAATCACTGCTAATTAACTTCAATTAGTGTAATACGTCTACAAATAGATTATAATTAAAGGAATGCAAAAAATAAAATATATGCACTTAGCATATAATCCGGTCTCTATTGATCACTCTTCAAATTACGTCAGATCCACGAAAAGACGAATCCTCTAAAATTTCAACTCTTTCATATGTCGAGAATACTTTATAGGATCTAAGTTATGCCCAAACTGAAAATTCGAATTCAAAATCAATAAGCTCAAATACGAGGATAGATTGAGAAGACAGATAGCACTCTGGCTCAAAATTTGGAGCATCATTGTTTAGTCGACGACTGTAAAATTTTTTTTCTACAACTGTGAAAAAAAAGTGAGGAAGGTTATGTACTTGTAGAATGAAACAAACAGAACAATACCAGTCACTGATTTCTTTTTTTGGAGGAGAAAACATGCGCAGAAATCAAAGATAATTTAGATGCAGCATATCAAAGATGTAAGGGCTGATGGTTGTAAAGAAAAATCAAGCCAAACGACTACCTCATCTGTTCGTGGTGCGTTCTGCTAGAGAACTAACGTGGTTATGTCGATCGAATGACTGCTGGAAAGAGTAGTCCACCTCTAATTGGCCAGTAGCAGTAGGGTGGAGTAGGGTGGAGGAGGCTATAAGAGGAAATGACACTCTCTTGGAAATGGATCGAGAAATTGGTTCTAAAGGCAGATGAATTAATAAATAGTCAACGACATGGGAATGCAAAAGGCAAGGAGAGGTTATTACATTAAAGACCTACAATAGATATCTCTAGTAGTATGAGCATGACTATGTTCAATATTAAATTATTATCAGAGGTTTCAAGTTCCCTGATTGGATCTTTAGGGAGAACGGTCTTGAATAATGATGATACGGAGAAAATTAATGCAGGATTAAACATAAAGATATACAATTGGAATGATCGGACTCTAACACAAATTGGAAAAAATGTGGTTAGTATCGTGTAAATTCGGAAACTACAATACTTAGGACACATAATGAGAAATGAGATTTCACCTATTGCAGAATATTCTACAAGGAATAGTGATAGGAAAGAGACAGCAGCAAACAAAGTTAAAATAACATGCATAGTAGCCAATATCCGAAATGAAAAAGGACTATTAGAGGACTATGAGAAGAAGAAAAAACAGAGACCTATTTTACCTTTTTGTGTGACGAATCCTGTTTAAAAAGTTGTAACATCGCTACGAGATTATATCGGAAAATAAACCAACAACATGTAAAACAATCTTATTATCTTCCTTAACGCAAGTATTTACCATAGAATCGTCGCTTGTATTCGGCCGGCCTTAACAGTTGAAAAACAAAAGCAAACGGAAGTAAGATCGAGATTGGGGTTGCGCAAGACTTAAACTCTAACTCCATCTCACCTCCTCACTTCGTCTTAACTCTCAGGCACCTACGCTTTACCCCTCCGCCCCGCTTTTCGTCGATCCTCTTCTAGGATGCCAATAATAAGTCAGCGCAGTCCCGTGAGAGTTATAAATTTCGAAAGGATAATACGGGACGTAACGTAGGTTTGCGAAAAGATGTTGAGAGCTTCTGCTAGAGGTGTTGGTGATAAATGAGCGACTTACAGTCGCGGACAGAAGTATAAGGCGTTACGTTACTCATATAGCTAACCCCTTAGCTTTGTGGAAATATAGAAATCGGTGTAACAAAGACTAATTGTAAAAGATAAATTTAGTACAATCGATGCAAATTATAATGCATGGAGGATGCAATGAGCATGGTGCGATTGAAAGCTTGGGAAATAAGCGAAAATCATCTGGGATTAGATCTCTTAAATAATATTTTTTAAGAACATGCTACATTGAGTTTATCTTTAGACGGTCTATTAATGGTTCAGTACTTTGTGTTGTGTTTTACCTGAAAGCGTTTCTATTTTATTTTTGGAATTATTTTTGTGTTTTTATTATATATATATATATATATATATATATATATATATATATTATTTATTATATATATATAGGGACCAACTGAAGATGTCCGTTCAGGAGGGGTGTCCGCATAAAACAAATATGTAGTAGATACAACAAAAATCGTGTTTTAACGAAAAATGAATATATTAAAGAAAGTGGGACATTTAAATCGTATATGTATATAAATGCTTTTAAAATAAATAAGAAACTTTAAACTTAAGAAAAAAAAGTTTATTTCCTTTAGATATATACATACAAAGTATAATAAATGTACATAGATACATAGATGTAGTACGTAATACAAAACAATGAATTGAATAGTCACCTTAAGGACGCAAAAATTCATATATCGTAGTTTGTCTTCTCTTTTTCGCTAAAATGGCGTCTTGAAATCGTACTTCTAATTTAGAAAGAAGCTCCAAAGACTCTGTATCTCCGTGATTTTCGACAAAACTTTTGAGCTGCTTGGTCAGGGTAATAGCTTTACCATAATTTGGGATAGCTTTTGTTGGCACTGGAACCACATCGACATCAGAATCTTCCGCAAGTTCTTGTATTTCAACTGGATTTGCAATTTCTTGTTCTGAATCTGAATCTTCAACATTCAAATCTTCATCTACGTTCAAAAAATCATTAAGGTTTTCATTATCCCTCAATTTCAATAAATTCTTATTTTTGAGGACATCTGAAAGTACACTAAGAGGCAAATCATATTCTAGGTCAGATGTATCAGCCTCGGTTAACTGGTCTTCACTTTGCATATTTACATGATTAAATCCTGCTTTGCGGAAGCAATTTTGAACTGTCTGTTTGGTTACTTGGTCCCAAGTGGTTTTCGCCAAATAAACTGCATCCAGTGGTGTAATATTCTTTATTAACTCAAACGCTGTACCAGCAGTTTCAATGTTTACTAGCAGATGTTTGAGTATTAGACTTCGGGAATAAGTTTTAAAATTCTTTATAATTCCCTGGTCAAGTGGTTGACAAGCTGATGTACAATTAGGGGGTAAAAATAATATTTTTATATTATTTAAGCGAACGTCTTTCGGATGAGATCCCGCATTGTCTAAAAATAACAAAATGTTTCTTTTTTCTTTAGCCATTTTCCAATCTAGCTCTTGCAACCACTCTGTTATAATTTGTCCTGACATCCAAGCTTTCTTATTGTATTTCCAAGTTACAGGCAGGTTATTTATGTTAATGTTTTTAAAAGCTCTGGGTTTAGCTGCCCTACCAATGACTAGGAGTTTTTCTTTTTCACCCGCCATGTTTGCACAATGCAAAATTGCAGACATCTCTTTGGGATACTTACCCCCAACACATTTTTTCTTCTTTAATGTGAGCGTTTTATCGGGTAGAGCCCTAAAATACAGGCCTGCCTCATCGGCATTATAGATGTCTCTCGGTGAATATCCCTTAATTAAAGAAGGACATTTTCTTAAAAACGATGAAACATCTTCAGCATTAACCGAAGCTCCTTCTCCCGAAATCGCTTTAAAACTTATATTGTGGCGGATTCTAAATTTATTGAGCCAACCGGAAGAAGCACTGAATGTAGAATGTCCCAAAGAAGCGGCTATTTCTCTTGCTTTACATCGTATAAGCGGACCTAAAAAAAAAATAAGTTTTTTGCGTTTTTGTCACGACAAACCTATAGGTAATCTCACTTTTTTATCTATATTAGAATTTAATATGAAAAGAAAATCAACGCATTAATACAAAAAAAACCTTATCTGAAAAAATCATATGCATACCTGTTAAAGGAATCCCCTTATGTCGAGCTGCTGTAAACCAGTGATAACACAATTTGTCAATTTTAGTACTATAACCCGTCAAAAAGCTTCCTTTTTCATTCAAATTGCTGTTCGACATCCATTTGTTTAGAAGGATTTCTTCATGTTTAATTATATCTGCAGCTTGTGTTTTTCCAATATTAAAACGCTTGGATAAGTTCCTTACACTTAATTTCTCTTTATTGTAAACTTCAACAATCTCAATTTTTTGTTTAGGCGTGAGAATTTTTCTATTTGGAGCCATTTCTACAATGAATGTGTCGCCCACTGTGTCTTTTCCACATAGACATCAGACTAATATTGAAAGCAGATTCAATCGAAAGCGTACACACAAAGAATAAGAACAGCAAATACCGGACCAACTTGGGGAAGTCCCTAATTCACGCGAGGCAGAAATTGACGACATAGGCTGCGTTTGCACCGAAAGATTAAAGTCGGCAAATCTCCGGTTTACTCGGGGAAGTTCCAGCGAAATTGGCGCGCGGCGCGATTGAGAAATGCAATAGCAATACTCTCGGTATAAAAATAAGATAAGGCGTTTCTTTTTATTTTATTTTTCGTCCTGTTGAGAAAACATTTTCTCGTGCCCGTTAATACAATGGAAATTATATGAGAGCCGGTCGGGACCATGAGAAACTGTCCGTTTAAGGGAGGTGTCCGTGTAAGAGAGGTGTCCGCGAATTTCACTGTATATTACTATTTTAGAAGCAGTTTTATTTGTCTGTCCTTTTGTAGTAGTTGCTATGCATAACCTACTCACGAATTAGTGCCTTGACGTTTCAAACAATGTAGACTTAATATACCATATTAATTCTATATGTTTCGTATTGACGGACGGACTTACGTCAATGCATCTAACAAAATCACGTTAATATTAGAGTGCATTTTATGATTTACTACCAGTTCGGTACACTTTTTGGAATAATTAGTTAATTTCGGTCAACACCAAACTAATTTATTTTCTTAGTGTAATTGTCATGTATTTCGCATGCTATTACAAATAATAACAGTCACCAGAAAATTATTGTCTTTGTTCTGTTTGTCATATACCAATAAATATAACCTAGAAATAGCCCTTAATAAAATCCATTAAAATCCCTAACTCGATGCCCCTTATACGGAACTCTTTCCGTTATCATCTATGATGTAGATCAAAAGATTTCAAAGAAACATTTAAAAGAGACACTGTTTCATAAATGCTTATATAATACGAATGAGTATCTTTTATCCATGTAATTGAATCGTAAATATTTTTTTTATCATTTACACCTAACCAGTACCCGATCGACGAATTTCATACCTTGGTGTTACGAAAAAGACTTGTTATTATTAAACGGTCCGATATACTTGAACGAAAGTGTAACATAAGTCAGCGCGAACAGCAGAAATAGAAGACGAGAACCGACAAAAGTATATTATCCCAATCACGCCGGAGAGGATGTAGAACGCTGATAGAATCATGTTGTGCAACAGCGCGGGGACGGTTTCGCGAAAAATGCCCGATTCGCGTCATGAAAATATCCACGACGATCACGTGAATTATTTCTTCGGTTCTTATTTGTTTCGACGTTGTTACGCGCTGAAGTTATTGCCAAGTAGATATAGCATGGTACGTGAATATAATCTTTATCGTCGTTTAGACGCCGTGCGTCGTAGACGGCTAGGTTATTTATTTTACGCGGCTGCTAGTGAAACTGTTTATTTGATATACGCAGCGGGATTTAGAAGAAGCAACGCTATTAAGGCCGTTTCAAAAAGGGAAGGTATAAGAGTACGAGGGCGACCTGAAATGCTTCCTGAGATTTGGACGGTTGCCCTAAAAAAGGAAACATTTCAGGTCGCCCTCGTATATGTTGGTGTAATTCAAACGAGAAGAATTCGCTATTTTAGAGATAGCCTTAACTCTGGACTTTAATGAAGAATCAAGAAGCAGTAAATTTGGGACTTTGACTCTTGTAAGGCAATCGAGTCTTTAGAAAAATGAGATATTCAGTTGGCAGAACCAATTACTACATTAAATTTAAGCAATTCGTTAGTTAAAACATGTATCGGGTGATGTTGAACACATTTTATCAGTTATTTGTTGGTGTAATTCAAACCAGGAGAATTTACTGATTCGGAGATAGCCTTGACTCTGGATTTTAATCAGCATAGAGTAGATATGGAGCTTTCACTTTTGTCAGGCAATCAAATATTTACAAAAATGAAATATTCAATGACTAAAACCAATTATTAAAAAATGGAAAATGGAAAAATACAATGCTGGATCATCATCTCAATGAGTTCCGAAGACTTCGTCAATTACTTAAACTAGAGGCAGATAATGCATATTATCGAGGGCAGGTGGAAGCGAATATCAAGGTTAATCCTAAGGCCTTTTGGTCATTTGTTGGTAATAGGAGCACAACTTCAAGCAACCGACTCGACCTGAAGCTCTAATGCATTTAGTGTCAGCACATTGGTTTCACAAACTGTAAATAGTAACTGTCCCTCTTTTGGTGTATCCCTTGTTACTGAAGATGAGGTGCTAAATAGATACGACATCCTAGCGTATCCACTGTGTGTACTATACAATTTAATTATTAAGAGATACACATCTCCGACAGTTTCGAAAACTAGTAAAATAGTGCCAGTGTTTAAGGGAAGTCACCGGGCCAACATTGTGAATTACAGACTCATATACATTTTAGCTACCTTTGCAAAAGTATTTGAACATATTTTTATATCAATCCATCAACACGGATTTATGTCAGGTGGATCAACTGTAACCAACTTCGCAAATATCACCCAGTATATATCTGGAGCGATGCACCTGCGGGGACAGGTCGATGTTGTCTATATTGACTTTGTTAGAGCTTTTGACCGCATTAATCACAACTTTGTGCTAAATTGGAAGGTATTGGCTTCTGCCCTTCGTTGCTAAAATTGATTTCATCTTACCTCTTTGGAAGGAATGGCTACGTTTTCTATAATGGTTACTCGTCCATTCGCTTCTTCAGAATACTATCTGGAGTTCCGCAGGGTTCTAATCTTGGGCCACTCTTATTTCATATTTTTCTTGTACGATTTACTCGATAAATTGCAATGTGAGGGTTTAGCATACGCGGATGATCTTAAAATCTACAATGTTATCGGTTCGCTAGTTGATTGTGTTAAGTTGCAGATTTACCTTACCTTTGTTAATGATTGGTGTACTTTGAATGGCATACCTCTAATTATTGGCAAATGTTTAATGATCTCTTATACCAGACGCTCTAATCCAATCATTTTTAATTACTCTGTTGATTCTACATTCATTACAAGAACAGGAAAAGTAAGGGATTTGGGAGCACTTTTTGACACAAAACTAAGCTTTAAGAACTTGTGGCGCCTTTCGTGACATCTGTGGTAAGGACTCTGTACTATACCCTTGCTCGATCTAAATTGGAATATGCCAACTTAATTTCGTATCCTTACTACACGCATCGGGTCATTTCATTTGAATGTGTACAAAAACGATTCCTTACATACCTTAGCGATACTTGCCCTGATCGTGGTTCAGATTATGTAGCGTTGCTGCAGCAACATAATTTTAATTCATTAGAAGATTGTCGCAATAAAAACAGTGCAAGATTTTTATTTAACCTGTTATCTAATGGAAACAGATTCACCATCGTTATTAGCTTATGTCGGCTTCCGAGTACCACCACGTTATACACGATCGCTTGATTTTCTTGTGACGTGTAGGCACAATACAAATATCTTGGCCTAATCGCCCATGTTCCATATGGTCACCAATTTCAATGGAATATACTCATAGAATCTTTGTTTATGTTAGGGTTATGTTTATTTTTATGAAATGTATTGTATATGTGTATTAATTTGAAGTGGTATCAGATAGAAATCAATGTAATTGCATCAATTGCTTGCATGGTATCCTGTAAGTGATAATTATCATTGGACAAATAAAGATTATTATTATTATTTCCTTAAATTTAGGCAGTTTATTAATTAAAACATGTTCTGGCTGATGTTGCATACGTTTTATCAACCGTGTGTTGGCATAATTCGAAAACGGAGTAACTTTGCGTCATATTTTAATAATGCTCCATATACTAGCGCTAACATTCTCTTTAACATCACGTGCATCATCATTGATCAGTATTTAGGACTCGGAGAACTCCTCTCCTAAAAACTACACCAATATTTTCCCATTCGTTTCTACTTCACGTGTAAAATATTAATCAAGCCCCGGAGATAAACGGGTGGCAAAAGAAGAGGATAACATCTCTTAGCGTAAGCCGAGGAGAAAAGGAAAAAGTATCCGTGACATTGAAATAATTACCGCGAAAGGAAGGTGGTAAGTCCGGACGCATTACCGAGCCATAACTTTTACTTTAATTTAACGGTTACCGCGATGGTAACGGGCGCTCGGGTCAACGATGGCCGTCAGCCGGGCCAATCTAAGGTATTACCGACGGACGGAAGAAACACTAACCGCCATACTTCTTACTTAGCGGCTCGCTGTCGTGGCTCGGGGGGGCTTAGAAGTAAATTCTACGTTCGCCCGGACACTTTCTCACCCGGATTCCGGACGAATCCGGGAGCTACTACCTGCGTTTTTATTCGCCGTCTTATATCTTCCGTATTTTCACTTATTCTTCCGTTTTAGTGCCGCATTTTATCCTTTCCTCTTCCTTGACCATTTACAATGGTATATAGATAATTATTTTGGTCTTTCCGTTTTTACTAGAAAAGATACAGCGTTTAATGGATATTAGCATAAAGAATGCTAGTGTTACGATTTGGAATCTACATAATGCAGGGTGTTTCGATTAACGATTGCAAGGACTATGTGGTTGTACAATTCACAGGTATAGCAGTAACCTCCACTTACACAAATTTATTAATTATGCGGAACGCAGCGTTTCGAGATCAGGTGGACTATCATTATCAACCGTGTTACCGACTGAATGTAAAAAATTCTATCACGCATGCAAATTATTTTCTACGCAGGCTCTAAAATTTCTAAAACACATGACTATTTACAATGTACTGGGTGGTCTAATATCTGGTATGTGTCTATTTTCCGTATCTTTAACACGGCCTAATGGTAATAAATCAATCAGACTCGAGTGTGTAATTGGGGGTGGTTCTCTGTTTAATAAGTTTCCGATCTTTTTCATAAATAATCTATGAAAAATAACGGAAACTTGTTAAATAATTTGCATGCGTGATAGAGTTTTTTACATTCAGTCGGTAACACGGTTGACGTTCCGCATAATTAATAAATTTGTATGAGTGGTGTTTATTGCTATACATGTGAAGGGTGTTTCGAAGTAAAGAAAAAAATCAAAGTTTTGAGTGGTAAATTTATAATAGAAAGTGTCTGAGCTAACATATTTTATTATGCTGTTAAGGACTTAACATTGTTTTTGTAAATGAATTTAAAGTTTCTAAGGAAATGTATTTTGTTTTATGTGGGTTCCTCTACAAATGTGTAAATAACGAACGTATTTGGTTCAAGTACAAATACATGCCAATAATACAGGGCCAAGTCTCTTAGGCAAATTTAAAACAAAGAAAATGTATTAGGCGTCCGGAAAGGGATATATAAATAAGCATAGCACCGAGGTGCGCTTATAAATTTAAGAAGTAAATAGGGTTGGCTCTCCTATAAAAAGGTAGTAGTGCATGCAAACAGATAGAGGCATTAGTACATGCCTTTAACAAAGCTTCCGCGGAGATATATAATAATTTAAACCTAGCATTGATAAGGTACACGCTGCGGCGGTACTCATACAATAAAAACTAAAGGAAAGCACACATATACACATACTAATGTACGTTACATGTATAAGAGAGCTCAAGTAACTGCAATTATTGCGAATATTATATATCTTACGTACATCGTAACTGCACATAGGTTAGAGTGGAAACAGTGTACACATTTTATTTTTTAAATATATTTTTTGCGCATGCGCATTGAGTTTCACTGTACAACCTTTCATCTAGTAAATAAGCGAACATACTCTACAAGTAAGTACTGGTCAAGTAATTCAGGAATTTACGAGCAGGCTACAGCGCCGCTGTTCTTCAAACGAGGAGAACGTAACATATGCAATAACGTAAAATCATAGAGATTATGTGGCATTTCATTCAAGTTAAGCGCTCAATATCGGGTCTTAATGCTAAAATAGAATCTGTCCTATTTATTTATCCTGAATAATAAATAAAAATAAATATTTGTAATTGAAAATGGTTTTATTGTTTTAAAAAAAATATTTTCCGTGATGGTCCATACATTTTTGGATATCTTTGAACTAATGTTCATAGCACTTTTCCTATTCCGATTGAGGTATCTCCAAAGCATGCATTTTGAACGCATCAACCGCTTCTTCTTGCGTCGAAAATCGTTGACCACGTAGTTTTTTCTTCACATACGGAAATAAAAGGAAATCATTGGGTCCCAAATCAGGACCTTATGGCGGATGACCCATCAATTCGTTGTTTTGACCGGTTAAATATTGACTTGTTTGGATCGATATGTGAGAGCTCGCGTTGTCACGGTAAAGAATAATTCTGCGTTGCTGATTCTCTACCATTCAAAATTAACCGTTCTACGATTCTCTGGCGGAACTCTGGCTGTATGCTCGTTTATCCCAAAAAAACAAGGGACCATTTGCTCTGTTTAGTTTTCTATTAGATTTTGAAATGTGTATAATTCCCGCTAGTGGAAAACCTCCCACTTATGTTTTCTCATCATGACGTGGTTCCTCATCATGAGGAGCAGTAGTATTATCGTTATTATCGGTATATATTCATATCATATAATCGTATCATAATATCTGTAATAGTTTACATCAGTAAACTAGTTAAGAGAAAGTAACGCAAAATACGAATTTTGGTTAAGCAACAAACGTTGAGGTTATCCATTGTCTAGGAACACGCGGTAAGTCCCATCGCGTCTTGCTTTATACCTGTGCATATTTTTTCCGTTTCATTGGGTAATTACTGTGTTTGTCGTTATCATTCATATTTATTCTTATATCAATATACACATATATCTTTTTCAATTTCATTGTAACGTAATTTTATCGTATGTTATACTTAATCGTGGCCACCACGAAGAAGTTAAAACAAGAACGATCGCTTATTAAGGCGAAGGTTACGCGTTTCTCAAAATTTCTGGAATCCTACAATAACGAAAATTATATTGCATTGACCGCACGCTTTGAAGGTTTTGGTCGAGTACTTAACGAATTTGACAAAATTCAGTCGCAACTAGAGGATTTATTAACGGATGACGAATTAGAAATGCAAGAATCGGGACGTGAATTGTTTGTTACGTTCTCCGAACAAACGTACACAAGACAACGGGCGCCGAACGACCATCAACAAGAAGCGGAGTGATCGTACTTGTACTATACATGCGCGCCGACGACCTTACCGAAATGAATCCCGACACAAACTTAACAGAAGACTAAAAATATGTATAGACGACAACGGACACATTAGCCTCGACGAACGATGATAGAAAATCGAGAATTTATACTTATTAAAGAAATCTATACATGCGCTCCGACAACCTTACCAGAATGATTCCCGCCAGAATCGTAACAGAAGACTAAATAAATATATAGACGACAACGGACACAGTAGCCTGGACGTACGATAATAGAAAGTCGAGGATTTGTACTTAATAGAGAAATTTATACATGCGCTCCGACAACCTTACCGGAATTACTCCCGCCAGAATCGTAACAAAAGACTAAATAAATATATAGACGACAACGTCCTCGACGATTCCTGCCAAAACTTGAAAGTATTAGAAACAATATTCGTTCGATGACGTTACTGTACACGTTACGACGAGGTACGAAAGGAGACCGAGAGTGACCGAACTGTAATACTATGTACTTGTATATATTACAGATTAAGGAAACTCCCATTATTTGTTCGACGACGTTGCACTTAATGACTTTTAAATTAGGCACTTTTAGCTAGAGTATTGTGAATGGCCGGCTTGTATACATATACAATGCGTAATGTTCATACATATTAAAATAAGATTCGATATTCTACAGAGAGCAAAATAAATAAATAAAAAAGAACGAAAATAAAGTAATATACTAAATGAAAACAAGGTGATAATGCTAACCCATACGGTAGCAAAGAAGATAAAGTACATAAAGTAGTAAAAAAATGGATAAAACAAAATACATTTCCTTAGAAATATAAAATTCATTTACAAAAACAATGTTAAGTCGTTAACACCTTCTATAAAACGTATCGAAAGCACCGTGTTGGTCTTGTTATCGTTCTATATCCATATCACATAATCGTATCATAATATCTGGAATAGTTTACATCAGTAGACTCGCTAAGAGAAAGTAACGAAAAAAATTCTGCTTCTGCAGTGAACGACTTTTGTTGGGTTTGGCTTATCTTGGAAGACCCATACAGTTGATTCGACGGAAAGGTTTCATTTAGGATGGAAAAGTTTTCGAAACCACCGATAGCCTTAATATCTCGCTAGAAAAGAAATCTACCAGTGCACCTCCTACACCTAATTTTTAACTGTCTTGTCCAAAGGACATAGATTATGTTGGTAATAAGGTTGAATCAATACCTTCCGCTCTTCCTATCTCCTCCGGTGTTAAACCAGTATTCCGATGACCCTTGAAGAAGAAATTACGCTCAGGTTCTGCTTCTGACAGCATCCCCTCCAAACCTCTTCATATAGAGTCTTCCAATGTAGGATCATCGGGACCTCTATTAAGAAAGCAAGTTCCCTGTAGATTAGCAAAGGATAAGAAATGGTAAACGGTTCCCCATTGTTATTATTGTTGTTGATTGTTGTTCGCTTGTGTATGCGTGTCTTTTCTCTTTCTGTTATGTACTGTATGTGATACCTTACACCGGCTGCGTATTACTGCAGAATTTCAGCGGCAGGCGAGGTGTTACGCAGAAAATTGAAGATTTAAATATTATAAATACGTATTACACGCGGCTGCTTCATACTCCAACGTTGTTTATTAACATTATTAAACGTAAATGCCCACTGTATTTGTACAATAAGGTAAGATGTAGATATCAGACACATTCGCGTGGCGTTTGACATGGTTACTTTTTGTCTGTCCCTAAGCACAAATGTGAGGTGTACAAACACAGTTTCAGCTGTAGTATATTTAAGATTTTAAATACCCACATTTTACCTTTTATTCCATAAAATACTCCAATCAAGGAAATAAGGAACCTCGTACAACGCCACTTACTAACAATGCTGCTAACAATGCGCCTACGCAAGCAATCATCAGTTACCATTGTATTGTATCGTTTTTTTAGTTTTTTTTGTTTTAAATTTGTTTCCATTAGTTTTTTTTTTATGTTTGGTTAATGAAGGCTAAAAGTAGAACGTCGTATAGCTCCGTATGTGAAGATAGGCATATTCCATTCTATTCTAATCACAGTTTTCATAATTCACTATTAACTCAATTTTCATAAAACAATAAAGTCGCCATCAGCTGCATATCGCTGTTGTAGTGCGAAAGCAGGTCGATGAAGTTTCAACGCTGTAAATTAAATTCGAAAATTAATTACTCATAAGCTTAAATTTAATTAATTTTAAAACGATGGGCCAGACAGGCAGCTAGCGCTTCCGGCTCTGCTATTGAACTCGTAGGCAGGTATGCAGCCTTTTAACTGACAAAATTTGATCGCGCCGCGCAGATACCTTACTACACTACACTAAAAAATGTATGAGGGTTCAAAGGAATTCTGTAAATGTTCGTGAAAACTGTATTGGCTGGTTTATTTGACGTTGGAAGTTGTGAATGCATTCGATGACATTTCTATAGTTCCAGAAACGGTTTAACAGAATTTTGAGGACATTGAAGAGAGTGAAAATCTAAAATCGGGGCGACAAATAGTGTCGGTGTTACATATACGTATGCGACTTTTCGTATAGGTTAAGGTGGAAAAAGTCTGACCCAATGTTTCCAGCATGCAACATTGATACCATTGCTCGAAAGAATATTACATTTTGACTATGAAAAAGGCAGCAGTTATATAAAAATCAAATACGTTTGCGGTAAACAAAAGAAACTGCAATATGCAGTCTCTAGAAATAAAACTTTCCCCAAAATGAATTAATGAGACTGTATATAAACGTGCCTTTGTAATTGTTATCGCGTGAGTTATAAGCATTTACAGTAAAAAAGCTGCTTATAAAAGCAAATTCCTCGTTATTACCATATACAAGTTGTTGGTTTTACATTTATAAAATAGAGATTTTCTTGAAAAATACGGAAGAAAGAATATTCATAATAATACAGGGCGCGGTTTCTAATTTTTGTAGTATAGTTATAAAGAAAATAATTCACTTTTCCATTTCAAGTCGTCTCCTTTTGAAGCACTATGACATCTGTTTAAGACATACTTACTTCCATTACAAGAAAGGCACATACACTTTCGGATAGGATGTAAGAAAAATAGTAGGCGTAATAAGAACGAATTTTATAGTTAATGTATGATTTTGGTATGGAGCGCGTCTAAAATAAAGAAAACTGTACCCGCTTCTTTTCGTTGTCTGACAATGCGGACGAGTGTTGTTTCTTTTGACACTAATTAGCACCAGGAATATTCATTTGTATCGTAGGGTTAAGTATGGCGATAGAAGCAGCGAGAGAATTACATGTATTTAGCATAAAACTGTTCGAAACCACGCTGATGACGCCGGGTAGGTATGTTATTATGTTTCTTCACATGTCTTTCTCGTGAATTGATTTCACTAATACCATGAGAAAGCTGTATTTACAGCGTTTTCTTATATAGGTGTTATTTTCTAAAACTCTTATTTCCGCGGAATCGATTGCGACCGCTCCGGATGCCCTATCTCTAATCGTTTAGCGGCTACGGCCCGTCAAAATTGAAAAAGTGAGAAAAAAAATCCCAACTTTGAAGCGCTGTAGCGCCGGACGAGAAATTTCGGTGAAATATCGAAGTCCGAAAATGACCGTTTTTATCATCCTATCCGGTAGATTTTTTAGCGCCGAACAAGAATTTTTTTAGCACGCTTCGATATCTCTAACCGTTTAAGAGATACGAGCGTTTGAAGTTTCGGGACTTCGAAAAAACGCGAAAAAATCGACCCCCAAAAACGACATCTTTCGACGTTTTCTCGTGTCGCGCGTTAACGACGCCGTTCGGACGGACGAATTAGACGGTTTCCGATAGAAAAATGTCCGCGGAATCGACTGCGACCGCTCCGGACGCCCTATCTCTAACCGTTTAGCGGCTACGGCCCATCAAAGTTGAAAAAGAGAGAAAAAAAATCCCAACTTTGAAGCGCTGTAGCGTCGGAACGCGTTGAGCCAGGGCGTCCTTCTTTCGCCTGTTTAGAACCCTCGTAGGGGTCCTTAACGACGCACCGATAAGCGAACGTCTAACTCTTCCCGTTAACGCGCAGCAGAAATGTCGCATTTTTTTCTGACCAAAACGATGAAATTTTTTCGACCCGAAAAATCGGGGGTCGGAATTTCGGGGTTTTGACCCTACCGGAACGTGGCCATATATAGGTGTATTACGCCTGAGAAATTTCAGCCCCCTAGCCCTAACCGTTTAGGAGATATGGACGTTTGAAAGTTGAGGGGGTGCAAAACTCAACTCCTTAACGGAGCCCCGAATGAGGTCGAGTTATATATCAAAAGACGCGTATTTTCGCGTAGATTACGATAAAAAAAGTTTGCCTCTCTATCTCTAACCGTTAAGGAGAAAATCGCGTTTAAAGTTTCGAAATTTCCAAAAATGCTTAACTCCGAAACTTTGAAGCGCCGTAGCTCCTAAACGGTTATAGATAGAGGATCCCGGTTTGCGCAGTTCGAAAGTACGCGTCGAGATCTTTCAAATGAGCACCGAACGGTCGCGCTGCGACCACGCATAACCGAGATACGGAGATTCGGTCGAGAAATTTCGGTGAAATATCGAAGTCCGAAAATGACCGTTTTTATCATCCTATCCGGTAGATTTTTACGCGCCGAACAAGAATTTTTTAGCACGCTTCGATATCTCTAACCGTTTAAGAGATACGGGCGTTTGAAGTTTCGGGACTTCGAAAAACGCGAAAAATCGACCCCGAAAACGACATCTTTCGACGTTTTCTCGTGTCGCGCGTTAACGACGCCGTTCGGACGGACGAATTAGACGGTTTCCGAGAGAAAAATGTCCGCGGAATCGATTGCGACCGCTCCGGACGCCCTATCTCTAACCGTTTAGCGGCTACGGCCCGTCAAAGTTGAAAAAGAGAGAAAAAAAATCCCAACTTTGAAGCGCTGTAGCGTCGGAACGCGTTGAGCTAGGGCGTCCTTCTTTCGCCTGTTTAGAACCCTCGTAGGGGTCCTTACGACGCGCCGATAAGCGAACGTCTAACTCTTCCCGTTAACGCGCAGCAGAAATGTCGCATTTTTTTCTGACCAAAACGATGAAATTTTTTCGACCCGAAAAATCGGGGGTCGGAATTTCGGGGTTTTGACCCTACCGGAACGTGGCCATATATAGGTGTATTACGCCTGAGAAATTACAGCCCCTAGCCCTAACCGTTTAGTAGATATGGACGTTTGAAAGTTGAGGGGTGCAAAACTCAACTCCTTAACGGAGCCCCGAATGAGGTCGAGTTATATATCAAAAGACGCGTATTTTCGCGTAGATTACGATAAAAAAAGTTTGCCTCTCTATCTCTAACCGTTAAGGAGAAAATCGCGTTTAAAGTTTCGAAATTTCCAAAAATGCTTAACTCCGAAATTTTGAAGCGCCGTAGCTCCTAAACGGTTATAGATAGAGGATCCTGGTTTGCGCCGTTCGAAAGTACGCGTCGAGATCTTTCAAATGAACACCGAACGGTCGCGCTGCGTCCACGCATAACCGAGATATGGAGATTCGGTCGAGAAATTTCGGTGAAATATCGAAGTCCGAAAATGACCGTTTTTATCAACCTATCCGGTAGATTTTTACGCACCGAACAAGAATTTTTTTAGCACGCTTCGATATCTCTAACCGTTTAAGAGATACGGGCGGTTGAAGTTTCGGGACTTTCGAAAAAACGCGAGAAAATCGACCCCGAAAACGACATCTTTCGACGTTTTCTCGTGTCGCGCGTTAACGACGCCGTTCGGACGGACTAATTAGACGGTTTCCGATAGAAAAATGTCCGCGGAATCGATTGCGACGGCTCCGGACACCCTATATCTAACCGTTTAGCGGCTACGGCCCGTCAAAGTTGAAAAAGAGAGAAAAAAAATCCCAACTTTGAAGCGCTGTAACGTCGGAACGCGTTGAGCTAGGGCGTCCTTCTCTCGCCTGTTTAGAACCCGCGTAGGGGTCCTTACGACGCGCCGATAAGCGAACGTCTAACTCTTCCCGTTAACGCGCAGCAGAAACGTCGCATTTTTTTCTGACCAAAACGATGAAATTTTTTCGACCCGAAAAATCTGGGGTCGGAATTTCGGGGTTTTGACCCTACCGGAACGTGGCCATATATAGGTGTATTACGCCTGAGAAATTTCAGCCCCTAGCCCTAACCGTTTAGGAGATATGGACGTTTGAAAGTTGAGGGGTGCAAAACTCAACTCCTTAATGGAGCCCCGAATGAGGTCGAGTTATATATCAAAAGACGCGTATTTTCGCGTAGATTACGATAAAAAAGTTTGCCTCTCTATCTCTAACCGTTAAGGAGAAAATCGCGTTTAAAGTTTCGAAATTTCCAAAAATGCTTAACTCCGAAACTTTGAAGCGCCGTAGCTCCTAAACAGTTATAGATAGAGGATCCCTGTTTGTGCAGTTCGAAAGTACGCGTCGAGATCTTTCAAATGAGCACCGAACGGTCGCGCTGCGACCACGCATAACCGAGATACGGAGATTCGGTCGAGAAATTTCGGTGAAATATCGAAGTCCGAAAATGACCGTTTTTATCATCCTATCCGGTAGATTTTTTCGCGCCGAACAAGAATTTTTTAGCACGCTTCGATATCTCTAACCGTTTAAGAGATACGGGCGTTTGAAGTTTCGGGACATCGAAAAACGCGAAAAAATCGACCCCGAAAACGACATCTTTCGACGTTTTCTCGTGTCGCGCGTTAACGACGCCGTTCGGACGGACGAATTAGACGGTTTCCGATAGAAAAATGTCCGCGGAATCGATTGCGACCGCTCCGGACGCCCTATCTCTAACCGTTTAGCGGCTACGGCCCGTCAAAGTTGAAAAAGAGAGAAAAAATCCCAACTTTGAAGCGCTGTAGCGTCGGAACGCGTTGAGCTAGGGCGTCCTTCTTTCGCCTGTTTAGAACCCTCGTAGGGGTCCTTACGACGCGCCGATAAGCGAACGTCTAACTCTTCCCGTTAACGCGCAGCAGAAATGTCGCATTTTTTTCTGACCAAAACGATGAAATTTTTTCGACCCGAAAAATCGGGGGTCGGAATTTCGGGGTTTTGACCCTACCGGAACGTGGCCATATATAGGTGTATTACGCCTGAGAAATTTCAGCCCCCTAGCCCTAACCGTTTAGGAAATATGGACGTTTGAAAGTTGAGGGGGTACAAAACTCAACTCCTTAACGGAGCCCCGAATGAGGTCGAGTGATATATCAAAAGACGCGTATTTTCGCGTAGATTACGATAAAAAAAAGTTTGCCTCTCTATCTCTAACCGTTAAGGAGAAAATCGCGTTTAAAGTTTCGAAATTTCCAAGACTGCTTAACTCCGAAACTTTGAAGCGCCGTAGCTCCTAAACGGTTATAGATAGAGGATCCCGGTTTGCGCAGTTCGAAAGTACGCGTCGAGATCTTTCAAATGAGCACCGAACGGTCGCGCTGCGACCACGCATAACCGAGATACCGAGATACGGAGATTCGGTCGAGAAATTTCGGTGAAGTATCGAAGTCCGAAAATGACCGTTTTTATCATCCTATCCGGTAGATTTTTACGCGCCGAACAAGAATTTTTTTGGCACGCTTCGATATCTCTAACCGTTTAAGAGATACGGGCGTTTGAAGTTTCGGGACTTCGAAAAAACGCGAAAAAATCGACCCCGAAAACGACATCTTTCGACGTTTTCTCGTGTCGCGCGTTAACGACGCCGTTCGGACGGACGAATTAGACGGTTTCCGATAGAAAAATGTCCGCGGAATCGATTGCGACCGCTCCGGACGCCCTATCTCTAACCGTTTAGCGACTACGGCCCGTCAAAGTTGAAAAAGAGAGAAAAAAAATCCCAACTTTGAAGCGCTGTAGCGTCGGAACGCGTTGAGCTAGGGCGTCCTTCTTTCGCCTGTTTAGAACCCTCGTAGGGTCCTTACGACGCGCCGATAAGCGAACGTCTAACTCTTCCCGTTAACGCGCAGCAGAAATGTCGCATTTTTTCTGACCAAAACGATGAAATTTTTTCGACCCGAAAAATCGGGGGTCGGAATTTCGGGTTTTGACCCTACCGGAACGTGGCCATATATAGGTGTATTACGCCTGAGGAATTTCAGCCCCTAGCCCTAACCGTTTAGGAGATATGGACGTTTGAAAGTTGAGGGTGCAAAACTCAACTCCTTAACGGAGCCCCGAATGAGGTCGAGTTATATATCAAAAGACGCGTATTTTCGCGTAGATTACGATAAAAAAGTTTGACTCTCTATCTCTAACCGTTAAGGAGAAAATCGCGTTTAAAGTTTCGAAATTTCCAAAAATGCTTAACTCCGAAACTTTGAAGCGCCGTAGCTCCTAAACGGTTATAGATAGAGGATCCCGGTTTGCGCAGTTCGAAAGTACGCGTCGAGATCTTTCAAATGAGCACCGAACGGTCGCGCTACGACCACGCATAACCGAGATACGGAGATTCGGTCGAGAAATTTCGGTGAAATATCGAAGTCCGAAAATGACCGTTTTTATCATCCTATCCGGTAGATTTTTACGCGCCGAACAAGAATTTTTTTAGCACGCTTCGATATCTCTAACCGTTTAAGAGATACGGGCGTTTGAAGTTTCGGGACTTCGAAAAAACGCGAAAAAATCGACCCCGAAAACGACATCTTTCGACGTTTTCTCGTGTCGCGCGTTAACGACGCAGTTCGGACGGACGAATTAGACGGTTTCCGATAGAAAAATGTCCGCGGAATCGATTGCGACCACTCCGGACGCCCTATCTCTAACCGTTTAGCGGCTACGGCCCGTCAAAGTTGAAAAAGAGAGAAAAAAAATCCCAACTTTGAAGCGCTGTAGCGTCGGAACGCGTTGAGCTAGGGCGTCCTTCTTTCGCCTGTTTAGAACCCTCGTAGGGGTCCTTACGACGCGCCGATAAGCGAACGTCTAACTCTTCCCGTTAACGCGCAGCAGAAATGTCGCATTTTTTTCTGACCAAAACGATGAAATTTTTTCGACCCGAAAATCGGGGGTCGGAATTTCGGGGTTTTGACCCTACCGGAACGTGGCCATATATAGGTGTATTACGCCTGAGAAATTTCAGCCCCTAGCCCTAACCGTTTAGGAGATATGGACGTTTGAAAGTTGAGGTGCAAAACTCAACTCCTTAACGGAGCCCCGAATGAGGTCGAGTTATATATCAAAAGACGCGTATTTTCGCGTAGATTACGATAAAAAAGTTTGCCTCTCTATCTCTAACCGTTAAGGAGAAAATCGCGTTTAAAGT
Organism: Trypoxylus dichotomus; assembly: GCA_023509865.1. Taxonomy (NCBI): domain Eukaryota; kingdom Metazoa; phylum Arthropoda; class Insecta; order Coleoptera; family Scarabaeidae; genus Trypoxylus; species Trypoxylus dichotomus. Next base: position 30,319,340 of record CM042082.1, on the reverse strand, counting down.
TTCGAAATTTCCAAAATGCTTAACTCCGAAACTTTAAAGCGCCGTAGCTCCTAAACGGTTATAGATAGAGGATCTCGGTTTGCGCAGTTCGAAAGTACGCGTCGAGATCTTTCAAATGAGCACCGAACGGTCGCGCTACGACCACGCATAACCGAGATACGGAGATTCGGTCGAGAAATTTCGGTGAAATATCGAAGTCCGAAAATGACCGTTTTTATCATCCTATCCGGTAGATTTTTACGCGCCGAACAAGAATTTTTTAGCACGCTTCGATATCTCTAACCGTTTAAGAGATACGGGCGTTTGAAGTTTCGGGACTTCGAAAAAACGCGAAAAATCGACCCCGAAAACGACATCTTTCGACGTTTTCTCGTGTCGCGCGTTAACGACGCCGTTCGGACGGACGAATTAGACGGTTTCCGATAGAAAAATGTCCGCGGAATCGATTGCGACCGCTCCGGACGCCCTATCTCTAACCGTTTAGCGGCTACGGCCCGTCAAAGTTGAAAAAGAGAAAAAAATCCCAACTTTGAAGCGCTGTAGCGTCGGAACGCGTTGAGCTAGGGCGTCCTTCTTTCGCCTGTTTAGAACCCTCGTAGGGTCCTTACGACGCGCCGATAAGCGAACGTCTAACTCTTCCCGTTAACGCGCAGCAGAAATGTCGCATTTTTTCTGACCAAAACGATGAAATTTTTCGACCCGAAAAATCGGGGTCGGAATTTCGGGGTTTTGACCCTACCGGAACGTGGCCATATATAGGTGTATTACGCCTGAGAAATTTCAGCCCCTAGCCCTAACCGTTTAGGAGATATGGACGTTTGAAAGTTGAGGGGTGCATAACTCAACTCCTTAACGGAGCCCCGAATGAGGTCGAGTTATATATCAAAAGACGCGTATTTTCGCGTAGATTACGATAAAAAAAAGTTTGCCTCTCTATCTCTAACCGTTAAGGAGAAAATCGCGTTTAAAGTTTCGAAATTTCCAAAAATGCTTAACTCCGAAACTTTGAAGCGCCGTAGCTCCTAAACGGTTATAGATAGAGGATCCCGGTTTGCGCAGTTCGAAAGTACGCGTCGAGATCTTTCAAATGAGCACCGAACGGTCGCGCTGCGACCACGCATAACCGAGATACGGAGATTCGGTCGAGAAATTTCGGTGAAATATCGAAGTCCGAAAATGACCGTTTTTATCATCCTATCCGGTAGATTTTTACGCGCCGAACAAGAATTTTTTAGCACGCTTCGATATCTCTAACCGTTTAAGAGATACGGGCGTTTGAAGTTTCAGGACTTCGAAAAAACGCGAAAAAATCGACCCCGAAAACGACATCTTTCGACGTTTTCTCGTGTCGCGCGTTAGCGACGCCGTTCGGACGGACGAATTAGACGGTTTCCGATAGAAAAATGTCCGCGGAATCGATTGCGACCGCTCCGGACGCCCTATCTCTAACCGTTTAGCGGCTACGGCCCGTCAAAGTTGAAAAGAGAGAAAAAATCCCAACTTTGAAGCGCTGTAGCGTCGGAACGCGTTGAGCTAGGGCGTCCTTCTTTCGCCTGTTTAGAACCCTCGTAGGGTCCTTACGACGCGCCGATAAGCGAACGTCTAACTCTTCCCGTTAACGCGCAGCAGAAATGTCGCATTTTTTCTGACCAAAACGATGAAATTTTTTCGACCCGAAAAATCGGGGTCGGAATTTCGGGGTTTTGACCCTACCGGAACGTGGCCATATATAGGTGTATTACGCCTGAGGAATTTCAGCCCCTAGCCCTAACCGTTTAGGAGATATGGACGTTTGAAAGTTGAGGGGTGCAAACTCAACTCCTTAATGGAGCCCCGAATGAGGTCGAGTTATATATCAAAAGACGCGTATTTTCGCGTAGATTACGATAAAAAAGTTTGCCTCTCTATCTCTAACCGTTAAGGAGAAAATCGCGTTTAAAGTTTCGAAATTTCCAAAAATGCTTAACTCCGAAACTTTGAAGCGCCGTAGCTCCTAAACGGTTATAGATAGAGGATCCCGGTTTGCGCAGTTCGAAAGTACGCGTCGAGATCTTTCAAATGAGCACCGAACGGTCGCGCTGCGACCACGCATAACCGAGATACGGAGATTCGGTCGAGAAATTTCGGTAAAATATCGAAGTCCGAAAATGACCGTTTTTATCATCCTATCCGGTAGATTTTTACGCGCCGAACAAGAATTTTTTTAGCACGCTTCGATATCTCTAACCGTTTAAGAGATACGGGCGTTTGAAGTTTCAGGACATCGAAAAAACGCGAAAAAATCGACCCCGAAAACGACATCTTTCGACGTTTTCTCGTGTCGCGCGTTAACGACGCCGTTCGGACGGACGAATTAGACGGTTTCCGATAGAAAAATGTCCGCGGAATCGATTGCGACCGCTCCGGACGCCCTATCTCTAACCGTTTAGCGACTACGGCCCGTCAAAGTTGAAAAAGAGAGAAAAAAAATCCCAACTTTGAAGCGCTGTAGCGTCGGAACGCGTTGAGCTAGGGCGTCCTTCTTTCGCCTGTTTAGAACCCTCGTAGGGTTCTTACGACGCGCCGATAAGCGAACGTCTAACTCTTCCCGTTAACGCGCAGCAGAAATGTCGCATTTTTTCTGACCAAAACGATGAAATTTTTCGACCCGAAAAATCGGGGTCGGAATTTCGGGGTTTTGACCCTACCGGAACGTGGCCATATATAGGTGTATTACGCCTGAGAAATTTCAGCCCCTAGCCCTAACCGTTTAGGAGATATGGACGTTTGAAAGTTGAGGGTGCAAAACTCAACTCCTTAACGGAGCCCCGAATGAGGTCGAGTGATATATCAAAAGACGCGTATTTTCGCGTAGATTACGATAAAAAAAAGTTTGCCTCTCTATCTCTAACCGTTAAGGAGAAAATCGCGTTTAAAGTTTCGAAATTTCCAAGACTGCTTAACTCCGAAACTTTGAAGCGCCGTAGCTCCTAAACGGTTATAGATAGAGGATCCCGGTTTGCGCAGTTCGAAAGTACGCGTCGAGATCTTTCAAATGAGCACCGAACGGTCGCGCTGCGACCACGCATAACCGAGATACGGAGATTCGGTCGAGAAATTTCGGTGAAATATCGAAGTCCGAAAATGACCGTTTTTATCATCCTATCCGGTAGATTTTTACGCGCCGAACAAGAATTTTTTTAGCACGCTTCGATATCTCTAACCGTTTAAGAGATACGGGCGTTTGAAGTTTCGGGACTTCGAAAAAACGCGAAAAAATCGACCCCGAAAACGACATCTTTCGACGTTTTCTCGTGTCGCGCGTTAACGACGCCGTTCGGACGGACGAATTAGACGGTTTCCGATAGAAAAATGTCCGCGGAATCGATTGCGACCGCTCCGGACGCCCTATCTCTAACCGTTTAGCGACTACGGCCCGTCAAAGTTGAAAAAGAGAGAAAAAAAATCCCAACTTTGAAGCGCTGTAGCGTCGGAACGCGTTGAGCTAGGGCGTCCTTCTTTCGCCTGTTTAGAACCCTCGTAGGGGTCCTTACGACGCGCCGATAAGCGAACGTCTAACTCTTCCCGTTAACGCGCAGCAGAAATGTCGCATTTTTTTCTGACCAAAACGATGAAATTTTTTCGACCCGAAAAATCGGGGGTCGGAATTTCGGGGTTTTGACCCTACCGGAACGTGGCCATATATAGGTGTATTACGCCTGAGGAATTTCAGCCCCCTAGCCCTAACCGTTTAGGAGATATGGACGTTTGAAAGTTGAGGGGGTGCAAAACTCAACTCCTTAACGGAGCCCCGAATGAGGTCGAGTTATATATCAAAAGACGCGTATTTTCGCGTAGATTACGATAAAAAAAAAGTTTGCCTCTCTATCTCTAACCGTTAAGGAGAAAATCGCGTTTAAAGTTTCGAAATTTCCAAAAATGCTTAACTCCGAAACTTTGAAGCGCCGTAGCTCCTAAACGGTTATAGATAGAGGATCCCGGTTTGCGCAGTTCGAAAGTACGCGTCGAGATCTTTCAAATGAGCACCGAACGGTCGCGCTGCGACCACGCATAACCGAGATACGGAGATTCGGTCGAGAAATTTCGGTGAAATATCGAAGTCCGAAAATGACCGTTTTTATCATCCTATCCGGTAGATTTTTACGCGCCGAACAAGAATTTTTTTAGCACGCTTCGATATCTCTAACCGTTTAAGAGATACGGGCGTTTGAAGTTTCGGGACTTCGAAAAAACGCGAAAAAATCGACCCCGAAAACGACATCTTTCGACGTTTTCTCGTGTCGCGCGTTAACGACGCAGTTCGGACGGACGAATTAGACGGTTTCCGATAGAAAAATGTCCGCGGAATCGATTGCGACCACTCCGGACGCCCTATCTCTAACCGTTTAGCGGCTACGGCCCGTCAAAGTTGAAAAAGAGAGAAAAAATCCCAACTTTGAAGCGCTGTAGCGTCGGAACGCGTTGAGCTAGGGCGTCCTTCTTTCGCCTGTTTAGAACCCTCGTAGGGTCCTTACGACGCGCCGATAAGCGAACGTCTAACTCTTCCCGTTAACGCGCAGCAGAAATGTCGCATTTTTTCTGACCAAAACGATGAAATTTTTTCGACCCGAAAAATCGGGGTCGGAATTTCGGGGTTTTGACCCTACCGGAACGTGGCCATATATAGGTGTATTACGCCTGAGAAATTTCAGCCCCTAGCCCTAACCGTTTAGGAGATATGGACGTTTGAAAGTTGAGGGGTGCAAAACTCAACTCCTTAACGGAGCCTCGAATGAGGTCGAGTTATATATCAAAAGACGCGTATTTTCGCGTAGATTACGATAAAAAAGTTTGACTCTCTATCTCTAACCGTTAAGGAGAAAATCGCGTTTAAAGTTTCGAAATTTCCAAAAATGCTTAACTCCGAAACTTTGAAGCGCCGTAGCTCCTAAACGGTTATAGATAGAGGATCCCGGTTTGCGCAGTTCGGAAAGTACGCGTCGAGATCTTTCAAATGAGCACCGAACGGTCGCGCTACGACCACGCATAACCGAGATACGGAGATTCGGTCGAGAAATTTCGGTGAAATATCGAAGTCCGAAAATGACCGTTTTATCATCCTATCCGGTAGATTTTTACGCGCCGAACAAGAATTTTTTTAGCACGCTTCGATATCTCTAACCGTTTAAGAGATACGGGCGTTTGAAGTTTCGGGACTTCGAAAAACGCGAAAAAATCGACCCCGAAAACGACATCTTTCGACGTTTTCTCGTGTCGCGCGTTAACGACGCCGTTCGGACGGACGAATTAGACGGTTTCCGATAGAAAAATGTCCGCGGAATCGATTGCGACCGCTCCGGACGCCCTATCTCTAACCGTTTAGCGGCTACGGCCCGTCAAAGTTGAAAAAGAGAAAAAAATCCCAATTTTGAAGCGCTGTAGCGTCGGAACGCGTTGAGCTAGGGCGTCCTTCTTTCGCCTGTTTAGAACCCTCGTAGGGGTCCTTACGACGCGCCGATAAGCGAACGTCTAACTCTTCCCGTTAACGCGCAGCAGAAATGTCGCATTTTTTTCTGACCAAAACGATGAAATTTTTTCGACCCGAAAAATCGGGGTCGGAATTTCGGGGTTTTGACCCTACCGGAACGTGGCCATATATAGGTGTATTACGCCTGAGAAATTTCAGCCCCTAGCCCTAACCGTTTAGGAGATATGGACGTTTGAAAGTTGAGGGGTGCAAAACTCAACTCCTTAACGGAGCCCCGAATGAGGTCGAGTTATATATCAAAAGACGCGTATTTTCGCGTAGATTACGATAAAAAAGTTTGCCTCTCTATCTCTAACCGTTAAGGAGAAAATCGCGTTTAAAGTTTCGAAATTTCCAAAAATGCTTAACTCCGAAACTTTGAAGCGCCGTAGCTCCTAAACGGTTATAGATAGAGGATCCCGGTTTGCGCAGTTCGAAAGTACGCGTCGAGATCTTTCAAATGAGCACCGAACGGTCGCGCTACGACCACGCATAACCGAGATACGGAGATTCGGTCGAGAAATTTCGGTGAAATATCGAAGTCCGAAAATGACCGTTTTTATCATCCTATCCGGTAGATTTTTACGCGCCGAACAAGAATTTTTAGCACGCTTCGATATCTCTAACCGTTTAAGAGATACGGGCGTTTGAAGTTTCGGGACTTCGAAAAACGCGAAAAATCGACCCCGAAAAAGACATCTTTCGACGTTTTCTCGTGTCGCGCGTTAACGACGCAGTTCGGACGGACGAATTAGACGGTTTCCGATAGAAAAATGTCCGCGGAATCGATTGCGACCACTCCGGACGCCCTATCTCTAACCGTTTAGCGGCTACGGCCCGTCAAAGTTGAAAAAGAGAGAAAAAAAATCCCAACTTTGAAGCGCTGTAGCGTCGGAACGCGTTGAGCTAGGGCGTCCTTCTTTCGCCTGTTTAGAACCCTCGTAGGGGTCCTTACGACGCGCCGATAAGCGAACGTCTAACTCTTCCCGTTAACGCGCAGCAGAAATGTCGCATTTTTTTCTGACCAAAACGATGAAATTTTTTCGACCCGAAAAATCGGGGGTCGGAATTTCGGGGTTTTGACCCTACCGGAACGTGGCCATATATAGGTGTATTACGCCTGAGAAATTTCAGCCCCTAGCCCTAACCGTTTAGGAGATATGGACGTTTGAAAGTTGAGGGGTGCAAAACTCAACTCCTTAATGGAGCCCCGAATGAGGTCGAGTTATATATCAAAAGACGCGTATTTTCGCGTAGATTACGATAAAAAAAAGTTTGCCTCTCTATCTCTAACCGTTAAGGAGAAAATCGCGTTTAAAGTTTCGAAATTTCCAAAAATGCTTAACTCCGAAACTTTGAAGCGCCGTAGCTCCTAAACGGTTATAGATAGAGGATCCCGGTTTGCGCAGTTCGAAAGTACGCGTCGAGATCTTTCAAATGAGCACCGAACGGTCGCGCTACGACCACGCATAACCGAGATACGGAGATTCGGTCGAGAAATTTCGGTGAAATATCGAAGTCCGAAAATGACCGTTTTTATCATCCTATCCGGTAGATTTTTACGCGCCGAACAAGAATTTTTTAGCACGCTTCGATATCTCTAACCGTTTAAGAGATACGGGCGTTTGAAGTTTCGGGACATCGAAAAACGCGAAAAAATCGACCCCGAAAACGACATCTTTCGACGTTTTCTCGTGTCGCGCGTTAACGACGCCGTTCGGACGGACGAATTAGACGGTTTCCGATAGAAAAATGTCCGCGGAATCGATTGCGACCGCTCCGGACGCCCTATCTCTAACCGTTTAGCGGCTACGGCCCGTCAAAGTTGAAAAAGAGAGAAAAAAAATCCCAACTTTGAAGCGCTGTAGCGTCGGAACGCGTTGAGCTAGGGCGTCCTTCTTTCGCCTGTTTAGAACCCTCGTAGGGGTTCTTACGACGCGCCGATAAGCGAACGTCTAACTCTTCCCGTTAACGCGCAGCAGAAATGTCGCATTTTTTTCTGACCAAAACGATGAAATTTTTTCGACCCGAAAAATCGGGGGTCGGAATTTCGGGGTTTTGACCCTACCGGAACGTGGCCATATATAGGTGTATTACGCCTGAGAAATTTCAGCCCCCTAGCCCTAACCGTTTAGGAGATATGGACGTTTGAAAGTTGAGGGGGTGCAAAACTCAACTCCTTAACGGAGCCCCGAATGAGGTCGAGTTATATATCAAAAGACGCGTATTTTCGCGTAGATTACGATAAAAAAAAGTTTGCCTCTCTATCTCTAACCGTTAAGGAGAAAATCGCGTTTAAAGTTTCGAAATTTCCAAAAATGATTAACTCCGAAACTTTGAAGCGCCGTAGCTCCTAAACGGTTATAGATAGAGGATCCCGGTTTGCGCAGTTCGAAAGTACGCGTCGAGATCTTTCAAATGAGCACCGAACGGTCGCGCTACGACCACGCATAACCGAGATACGGAGATTCGGTCGAGAAATTTCGGTGAAATATCGAAGTCCGAAAATGACCGTTTTTATCATCCTATCCGGTAGATTTTTACGCGCCGAACAAGATTTTTTTTAGCACGCTTCGATATCTCTAACCGTTTAAGAGATACGGGCGTTTGAAGTTTCGGGGCTTCGAAAAAACGCGAAAAAATCGACCCCGAAAACGACATCTTTCGACGTTTTCTCGTGTCGCGCGTTAACGACGCCGTTCGGACGGACGAATTAGACGGTTTCCGATAGAAAAATGTCCGCGGAATCGATTGCGACCGCTCCGGACGCCCTATCTCTAACCGTTTAGCGGCTACGGCCCGTCAAAGTTGAAAAGAGAGAAAAAATCCCAACTTTGAAGCGCTGTAGCGTCGGAACGCGTTGAGCTAGGGCGTCCTTCTTTCGCCTGTTTAGAACCCTCGTAGGGTCCTTACGACGCGCCGATAAGCGAACGTCTAACTCTTCCCGTTAACGCGCAGCAGAAATGTCGCATTTTTTCTGACCAAAACGATGAAATTTTTCGACCCGAAAAATCGGGGTCGGAATTTCGGGGTTTTGACCCTACCGGAACGTGGCCATATATAGGTGTATTACGCCTGAGAAATTTCAGCCCCTAGCCCTAACCGTTTAGGAGATATGGACGTTTGAAAGTTGAGGGGTGCAAAACTCAACTCCTTAATGGAGCCCCGAATGAGGTCGAGTTATATATCAAAAGACGCGTATTTTCGCGTAGATTACGATAAAAAAGTTTGACTCTCTATCTCTAACCGTTAAGGAGAAAATCGCGTTTAAAGTTTCGAAATTTCCAAAAATGCTTAACTCCGAAACTTTGAAGCGCCGTAGCTCCTAAACGGTTATAGATAGAGGATCCCGGTTTGCGCAGTTCGAAAGTACGCGTCGAGATCTTTCAAATGAGCACCGAACGGTCGCGCTACGACCACGCATAACCGAGATACGGAGATTCGGTCGAGAAATTTCGGTGAAATATCGAAGTCCGAAAATGACCGTTTTTATCATCCTATCCGGTAGATTTTTACGCGCCGAACAAGAATTTTTTTAGCACGCTTCGATATCTCTAACCGTTTAAGAGATACGGGCGTTTGAAGTTTCGGGACTTCGAAAAAACGCGAAAAAATCGACCCCGAAAACGACATCTCTCGACGTTTTCTCGTGTAGCGCGTTAACGACGCCGTTCGGGCGGACGAATTAGACGGTTTCCGATAGAAAAATGTCCGCGGAATCGATTGCGACCGCTCCGGACGCCCTATCTCTAACCGTTTAGCGGCTACGGCCCGTCAAAGTTGAAAGAGAGAGAAAAAAAATCCCAACTTTGAAGCGCTGTAGCGTCGGAACGCGTTGAGCTAGGGCGTCCTTCTTTCGCCTGCTTAGAACCCTCGTAGGGGTCCTTACGACGCGCCGATAAGCGAACGTCTAACTCTTCCCGTTAACGCGCAGCAGAAACGTCGCATTTTTTTCTGACCAAAACGATGAAATTTTTTCGACCCGAAAAATCGAGGGTCGGAATTTCGGGGTTTTGACCCTACCGGAACGTGGCCATATATAGGTGTATTACGCCTGAGAAATTTCAGCCCCTAGCCCTAACCGTTTAGGAGATATGGACGTTTGAAAGTTGAGGGGTGCAAAACTCAACTCCTTAACGGAGCCCCGAATGAGGTCGAGTTATATATCAAAAGACGCGTATTTTCGCGTAGATTACGATAAAAAAAAGTTTGCCTCTCTATCTCTAACCGTTAAGGAGAAAATCGCGTTTAAAGTTTCGAAATTTCCAAAAATGCTTAACTCCGAAACTTTGAAGCGCCGTAGCTCCTAAACGGTTATAGATAGAGGATCCCGGTTTGCGCAGTTCGAAAGTACGCGTCGAGATCTTTCAAATGAGCACCGAACGGTCGCGCTGCGACCACGCATAACCGAGATACGGAGATTCGGTCGAGAAATTTCGGTGAAATATCGAAGTCCGAAAATGACCGTTTTTATCATCCTATCCGGTAGATTTTTACGCGCCGAACAAGAATTTTTTTGGCACGCTTCGATATCTCTAACCGTTTAAGAGATACGGGCGTTTGAAGTTTCGGGACTTCGAAAAAACGCGAAAAAATCGACCCCGAAAACGACATCTTTCGACGTTTTCTCGTGTCGCGCGTTAACGACGCCGTTCGGACGGACGAATTAGACGGTTTCCGATAGAAAAATGTCCGCGGAATCGATTGCGACCGCTCCGGACGCCCTATCTCTAACCGTTTAGCGGCTACGGCCCGTCAAAGTTGAAAAGAGAGAAAAAAAATCCCAACTTTGAAGCGCTGTAGCGTCGGAACGCGTTGAGCTAGGGCGTCCTTCTTTCGCCTGTTTAGAACCCTCGTAGGGGTCTTACGACGCGCCGATAAGCGAACGTCTAACTCTTCCCGTTAACGCGCAGCAGAAATGTCGCATTTTTTTCTGACCAAAACGATGAAATTTTTTCGACCCGAAAAATCGGGGGTCGGAATTTCGGGGTTTTGACCCTACCGGAACGTGGCCATATATAGGTGTATTACGCCTGAGAAATTTCAGCCCCTAGCCCTAACCGTTTAGGAGATATGGACGTTTGAAAGTTGAGGGTGCAAAACTCAACTCCTTAACGGAGCCCCGAATGAGGTCGAGTTATATATCAAAAGACGCGTATTTTCGCGTAGATTACGATAAAAAAAAGTTTGCCTCTCTATCTCTAACCGTTAAGGAGAAAATCGCGTTTAAAGTTTCGAAATTTCCAAAAATGCTTAACTCCGAAACTTTGAAGCGCCGTAGCTCCTAAACGGTTATAGATAGAGGATCCCGGTTTGCGCAGTTCGAAAGTACGCGTCGAGATCTTTCAAATGAGCACCGAACGGTCGCGCTACGACCACGCATAACCGAGATACGGAGATTCGGTCGAGAAATTTCGGTGAAATATCGAAGTCCGAAAATGACCGTGTTTATCATCCTATCCGGTAGATTTTTACGCGCCGAACAAGAATCTTTTAGCACGCTTCGATATCTCTAACCGTTTAAGAGATACGGGCGTTTGAAGTTTCGGGACTTCGAAAAACGCGAAAAATCGACCCCGAAAACGACGTCTTTCGACGTTTTCTCGTGTCGCGCGTTAACGACGCCGTTCGGACGGACGAATTAGACGGTTTCCGATAGAAAAATGTCCGCGGAATCGATTGCGACCGCTCCGGACGCCCTATCTCTAACCGTTTAGCGACTACGGCCCGTCAAAGTTGAAAAAGAGAGAAAAAAAATCCCAACTTTGAAGCGCTGTAGCGTCGGAACGCGTTGAGCTAGGGCGTCCTTCTTTCGCCTGTTTAGAACCCTCGTAGGGGTCCTTACGACGCGCCGATAAGCGAACGTCTAACTCTTCCCGTTAACGCGCAGCAGAAATGTCGCATTTTTTTCTGACCAAAACGATGAAATTTTTTCGACCCGAAAAATCGGGGGTCGGAATTTCGGGGTTTTGACCCTACCGGAACGTGGCCATATATAGGTGTATTACGCCTGAGAAATTTCAGCCCCCTAGCCCTAACCGTTTAGGAGATATGGACGTTTGAAAGTTGAGGGGGTGCAAAACTCAACTCCTTAATGGAGCCCCGAATGAGGTCGAGTTATATATCAAAAGACGCGTATTTTCGCGTAGATTACGATAAAAAAAAGTTTGCCTCTCTATCTCTAACCGTTAAGGAGAAAATCGCGTTTAAAGTTTCGAAATTTCCAAAAATGCTTAACTCCGAAACTTTGAAGCGCCGTAGCTCCTAAACGGTTATAGATAGAGGATCCCGGTTTGCGCAGTTCGAAAGTACGCGTCGAGATCTTTCAAATGAGCACCGAACGGTCGCGCTACGACCACGCATAACCGAGATACGGAGATTCGGTCGAGAAATTTCGGTGAAATATCGAAGTCCGAAAATGACCGTTTTTATCATCCTATCCGGTAGATTTTTACGCGCCGAACAAGAATTTTTTTAGCACGCTTCGATATCTCTAACCGTTTAAGAGATACGGGCGTTTGAAGTTTCGGGACTTCGAAAAAACGCGAAAAAATCGACCCCGAAAACGACATCTTTCGACGTTTTCTCGTGTCGCGCGTTAACGACGCCGTTCGGACGGACGAATTAGACGGTTTCCGATAGAAAAATGTCCGCGGAATCGATTGCGACCGCTCCGGACGCCCTATCTCTAACCGTTTAGCGGCTACGGCCCGTCAAAGTTGAAAAAGAGAGAAAAAAAATCCCAACTTTGAAGCGCTGTAGCGTCGGAACGCGTTGAGCTAGGGCGTCCTTCTTTCGCCTGTTTAGAACCCTCGTAGGGTCCTTACGACGCGCCGATAAGCGAACGTCTAACTCTTCCCGTTAACGCGCAGCAGAAATGTCGCATTTTTTCTGACCAAAACGATGAAATTTTTTCGACCCGAAAAATCGGGGTCGGAATTTCGGGGTTTTGACCCTACCGGAACGTGGCCATATATAGGTGTATTACGCCTGAGAAATTTCAGCCCCTAGCCCTAACCGTTTAGGAGATATGGACGTTTGAAAGTTGAGGGGTGCAAAACTCAACTCCTTAACGGAGCCCCGAATGAGGTCGAGTTATATATCAAAAGACGCGTATTTTCGCGTAGATTACGATAAAAAAGTTTGACTCTCTATCTCTAACCGTTAAGGAGAAAATCGCGTTTAAAGTTTCGAAATTTCCAAAAATGCTTAACTCCGAAACTTTGAAGCGCCGTAGCTCCTAAACGGTTATAGATAGAGGATCCCGGTTCGCGCAGTTCGAAAGTACGCGTCGAGATCTTTCAAATGAGCACCGAACGGTCGCGCTACGACCACGCATAACCGAGATACGGAGATTCGGTCGAGAAATTTCATTGAAATATCGAAGTCCGAAAATGACCGTTTTTATCATCCTATCCGGTAGATTTTTACGCGCCGAACAAGAATTTTTTAGCACGCTTCGATATCTCTAACCGTTTAAGAGATACGGGCGTTTGAAGTTTCGGGACTTCGAAAAACGCGAAAAATCGACCCCGAAAACGACATCTTTCGACGTTTTCTCGTGTCGCGCGTTAACGACGCAGTTCGGACGGACGAATTAGACGGTTTCCGATAGAAAAATGTCCGCGGAATCGATTGCGACCGCTCCGGACGCCCTATCTCTAACCGTTTAGCGACTACGGCCCGTCAAAGTTGAAAAAGAGAGAAAAAATCCCAACTTTGAAGCGCTGTAGCGTCGGAACGCGTTGAGCTAGGGCGTCCTTCTTTCGCCTGTTTAGAACCCTCGTAGGGTCCTTACGACGCGCCGATAAGCGAACGTCTAACTCTTCCCGTTAACGCGCAGCAGAAATGTCGCATTTTTTCTGACCAAAACGATGAAATTTTTTCGACCCGAAAAATCGGGGTCGGAATTTCGGGGTTTTGACCCTACCGGAACGTGGCCATATATAGGTGTATTACGCCTGAGGAATTTCAGCCCCTAGCCCTAACCGTTTAGGAGATATGGACGTTTGAAAGTTGAGGGTGCAAAACTCAACTCCTTAACGGAGCCCCGAATGAGGTCGAGTTATATATCAAAAGACGCGTATTTTCGCGTAGATTACGATAAAAAAGTTTGCCTCTCTATCTCTAACCGTTAAGGAGAAAATCGCGTTTAAAGTTTCGAAATTTCCAAAAATGCTTAACTCCGAAACTTTGAAGCGCCGTAGCTCCTAAACGGTTATAGATAGAGGATCCCGGTTTGCGCAGTTCGAAAGTACGCGTCGAGATCTTTCAAATGAGCACCGAACGGTCGCGCTACGACCACGCATAACCGAGATACGGAGATTCGGTCGAGAAATTTCGGTGAAATATCGAAGTCCGAAAATGACCGTTTTTATCATCCTATCCGGTAGATTTTTACGCGCCGAACAAGAATTTTTAGCACGCTTCGATATCTCTAACCGTTTAAGAGATACGGGCGTTTGAAGTTTCGGGACTTCGAAAAAACGCGAAAAATCGACCCCGAAAACGACATCTTTCGACGTTTTCTCGTGTCGCGCGTTAACGACGCCGTTCGGACGGACGAATTAGACGGTTTCCGATAGAAAAATGTCCGCGGAATCGATTGCGACCGCTCCGGACGCCCTATCTCTAACCGTTTAGCGGCTACGGCCCGTCAAAGTTGAAAAAGAGAGAAAAAATCCCAACTTTGAAGCGCTGTAGCGTCGGAACGCGTTGAGCTAGGGCGTCCTTCTTTCGCCTGTTTAGAACCCTCGTAGGGTCCTTACGACGCGCCGATAAGCGAACGTCTAACTCTTCCCGTTAACGCGCAGCAGAAATGTCGCATTTTTTCTGACCAAAACGATGAAATTTTTCGACCCGAAAAATCGGGGTCGGAATTTCGGGGTTTTGACCCTACCGGAACGTGGCCATATATAGGTGTATTACGCCTGAGAAATTTCAGCCCCTAGCCCTAACCGTTTAGGAGATATGGACGTTTGAAAGTTGAGGGGTGCAAAACTCAACTCCTTAATGGAGCCCCGAATGAGGTCGAGTTATATATCAAAAGACGCGTATTTTCGCGTAGATTACGATAAAAAAGTTTGCCTCTCTATCTCTAACCGTTAAGGAGAAAATCGCGTTTAAAGTTTCGAAATTTCCAAAAATGCTTAACTCCGAAACTTTGAAGCGCCGTAGCTCCTAAACGGTTATAGATAGAGGATCCCGGTTTGCGCAGTTCGAAAGTACGCGTCGAGATCTTTCAAATGAGCACCGAACGGTCGCGCTGCGACCACGCATAACCGAGATACGGAGATTCGGTCGAGAAATTTCGGTGAAATATCGAAGTCCGAAAATGACCGTTTTTATCATCCTATCCGGTAGATTTTTACGCGCCGAACAAGAATTTTTTAGCACGCTTCGATATCTCTAACCGTTTAAGAGATACGGGCGTTTGAAGTTTAGGGACTTCGAAAAAACGCGAAAAAATCGACCCGAAAACGACATCTTTCGACGTTTTCTCGTGTCGCGCGTTAACGACGCCGTTCGGACGGACGAATTAGACGGTTTCCGATAGAAAAATGTCCGCGGAATCGATTGCGACCGCTCCGGACGCCCTATCTCTAACCGTTTAGCGGCTACGGCCCGTCAAAGTTGAAAAAGAGAGAAAAAAAATCCCAACTTTGAAGCGCTGTAGCGTCGGAACGCGTTGAGCTAGGGCGTCCTTCTTTCGCCTGTTTAGAACCCTCGTAGGGGTCCTTACGACGCGCCGATAAGCGAACGTCTAACTCTTCCCGTTAACGCGCAGCAGAAATGTCGCATTTTTTCTGACCAAAACGATGAAATTTTTTCGACCCGAAAAATCGGGGGTCGGAATTTCGGGGTTTTGACCCTACCGGAACGTGGCCATATATAGGTGTATTACGCCTGAGAAATTTCAGCCCCCTAGCCCTAACCGTTTAGGAGATATGGACGTTTGAAAGTTGAGGGGGTGCAAAACTCAACTCCTTAACGGAGCCCCGAATGAGGTCGAGTTATATATCAAAAGACGCGTATTTTCGCGTAGATTACGATAAAAAAAAGTTTGCCTCTCTATCTCTAACCGTTAAGGAGAAAATCGCGTTTAAAGTTTCGAAATTTCCAAAAATGCTTAACTCCGAAACTTTGAAGCGCCGTAGCTTCTAAACGGTTATAGATAGAGGATCCCGGTTTGCGCAGTTCGAAAGTACGCGTCGAGATCTTTCAAATGAGCACCGAACGGTCGCGCTGCGACCACGCATAACCGAGATACGGAGATTCGGTCGAGAAATTTCGGTGAAATATCGAAGTCCGAAAATGACCGTTTTTATCATCCTATCCGGTAGATTTTTACGCGCCGAACAAGAATTTTTTTAGCACGCTTCGATATCTCTAACCGTTTAAGAGATACGGGCGTTTGAAGTTTCGGGACTTCGAAAAACGCGAAAAATCGACCCCGAAAACGACATCTTTCGACGTTTTCTCGTGTCGCGCGTTAACGACGCCGTTCGGACGGACGAATTAGACGGTTTCCGATAGAAAAATGTCCGCGGAATCGATTGCGACCGCTCCGGACGCCCTATCTCTAACCGTTTAGCGGCTACGGCCCGTCAAAGTTGAAAAAGAGAGAAAAAAAATCCCAACTTTGAAGCGCTGTAGCGTCGGAACGCGTTGAGCTAGGGCGTCCTTCTTTCGCCTGTTTAGAACCCTCGTAGGGGTCCTTACGACGCGCCGATAAGCGAACGTCTAACTCTTCCCGTTAACGCGCAGCAGAAATGTCGCATTTTTTTCTGACCAAAACGATGAAATTTTTTCGACCCGAAAAATCGGGGGTCGGAATTTCGGGGTTTTGACCCTACCGGAACGTGGCCATATATAGGTGTATTACGCCTGAGGAATTTCAGCCCCCTAGCCCTAACCGTTTAGGAGATATGGACGTTTGAAAGTTGAGGGGGTGCAAAACTCAACTCCTTAACGGAGCCCCGAATGAGGTCGAGTTATATATCAAAAGACGCGTATTTTCGCGTAGATTACGATAAAAAAAAGTTTGCCTCTCTATCTCTAACCGTTAAGGAGAAAATCGCGTTTAAAGTTTCGAAATTTCCAAAAATGCTTAACTCCGAAACTTTGAAGCGCCGTAGCTCCTAAACGGTTATAGATAGAGGATCCCGGTTTGCGCAGTTCGAAAGTACGCGTCGAGATCTTTCAAATGAGCACCGAACGGTCGCGCTACGACCACGCATAACCGAGATACGGAGATTCGGTCGAGAAATTTCGGTGAAATATCGAAGTCCGAAAATGACCGTTTTTATCATCCTATCCGGTAGATTTTTACGCGCCGAACAAGAATTTTTAGCACGCTTCGATATCTCTAACCGTTTAAGAGATACGGGCGTTTGAAGTTTCAGGACTTCGAAAAACGCGAAAAATCGACCCCGAAAACGACATCTTTCGACGTTTTCTCGTGTCGCGCGTTAACGACGCCGTTCGGACGGACGAATTAGACGGTTTCCGATAGAAAAATGTCCGCGGAATCGATTGCGACCGCTCCGGACGCCCTATCTCTAACCGTTTAGCGGCTACGGCCCGTCAAAGTTGAAAAAGAGAGAAAAAATCCCAACTTTGAAGCGCTGTAGCGTCGGAACGCGTTGAGCTAGGGCGTCCTTCTTTCGCCTGTTTAGAACCCTCGTAGGGTCCTTACGACGCGCCGATAAGCGAACGTCTAACTCTTCCCGTTAACGCGCAGCAGAAATGTCGCATTTTTTCTGACCAAAACGATGAAATTTTTTCGACCCGAAAAATCGGGGTCGGAATTTCGGGGTTTTGACCCTACCGGAACGTGGCCATATATAGGTGTATTACGCCTGAGAAATTTCAGCCCCTAGCCCTAACCGTTTAGGAGATATGGACGTTTGAAAGTTGAGGGGTGCAAAACTCAACTCCTTAATGGAGCCCCGAATGAGGTCGAGTTATATATCAAAAGACGCGTATTTTCGCGTAGATTACGATAAAAAAGTTTGCCTCTCTATCTCTAACCGTTAAGGAGAAAATCGCGTTTAAAGTTTCGAAATTTCCAAAAATGCTTAACTCCGAAACTTTGAAGCGCCGTAGCTCCTAAACGGTTATAGATAGAGGATCCCGGTTTGCGCAGTTCGAAAGTACGCGTCGAGATCTTTCAAATGAGCACCGAACGGTCGCGCTGCGACCACGCATAACCGAGATACGGAGATTCGGTCGAGAAATTTCGGTGAAATATCGAAGTCCGAAAATGACCGTTTTTATCATCCTATCCGGTAGATTTTTACGCGCCGAACAAGAATTTTTTAGCACGCTTCGATATCTCTAACCGTTTAAGAGATACGGGCGTTTGAAGTTTCGGGACTTCGAAAAAACGCGAAAATCTACCCCGAAAACGACATCTTTCGACGTTTTCTCGTGTCGCGCGTTAACGACGCCGTTCGGATGGACGAATTAGACGGTTTCCGATAGAAAAATGTCCGCGGAATCGATTGCGACCGCTCCGGACGCCCTATCTCTAACCGTTTAGCGGCTACGGCCCGTCAAAGTTGAAAAAGAGAGAAAAAATCCCAACTTTGAAGCGCTGTAGCGTCGGAACGCGTTGAGCTAGGGCGTCCTTCTTTCGCCTGTTTAGAACCCTCGTAGGGTCCTTACGACGCGCCGATAAGCGAACGTCTAACTCTTCCCGTTAACGCGCAGCAGAAATGTCGCATTTTTTCTGACCAAAACGATGAAATTTTTTCGACCCGAAAAATCGGGGTCGGAATTTCGGGGTTTTGACCCTACCGGAACGTGGCCATATATAGGTGTATTACGCCTGAGAAATTTCAGCCCCTAGCCCTAACCGTTTAGGAGATATGGACGTTTGAAAGTTGAGGGGTGCAAAACTCAACTCCTTAACGGAGCCCCGAATGAGGTCGAGTTATATATCAAAAGACGCGTATTTTCGCGTAGAGTACGAAAAAACAAAGTTTGCCTCTCTATCTCTAACCGTTAAGGAGAAAATCGCGTTTAAAGTGTCGAAATTTCCAAAAATGCTTAACTCCGAAACTTTGAAGCGCCGTAGCTTCTAAACGGTTATAGATAGAGGATCCCGGTTTGCGCAGTTCGAAACTACGCGTCGAGATCTTTCAAATGAGCACCGAACGGTCGCGCTGCGACCACGCATAACCGAGATACGGAGATTCGGTCGAGAAATTTCGGTGAAATATCGAAGTCCGAAAATGACCGTTTTATCATCCTATCCGGTAGATTTTTACGCGCCGAACAAGAATTTTTTAGCACGCTTCGATATCTCTAACCGTTTAAGAGATACGGGCGTTTGAAGTTTCGGGACTTCGAAAAACGCGAAAAAATCGACCCCGAAAACGACATCTTTCGACGTTTTCTCGTGTCGCGCGTTAACGACGCCGTTCGGACGGACGAATTAGACGGTTTCCGATAGAAAAATGTCCGCGGAATCGACTGCGACCGCTCCGGACGCCCTATCTCTAACCGTTTAGCGGCTACGGCCCATCAAAGTTGAAAAAGAGAGAAAAATCCCAACTTTGAAGCGCTGTAGCGTCGGAACGCGTTGAGCTAGGGCGTCCTTCTTTCGCCTGTTTAGAACCCTCGTAGGGGTCCTTACGACGCGCCGATAAGCGAACGTCTAACTCTTCCCGTTAACGCGTAGCAGAAATGTCGCATTTTTTTCTGACCAAAACGATGAAATTTTTTCGACCCGAAAAATCGGAGGTCGGAATTTCGGGGTTTTGACCCTACCGGAACGTGGCCATATATAGGTGTATTACGCCTGAGAAATTACAGCCCCCTAGCCCTAACCGTTTAGGAGATATGGACGTTTGAAAGTTGAGGGGGTGCAAAACTCAACTCCTTAACGGAGCCCCGAATGAGGTCGAGTTATATATCAAAAGACGCGTATTTTCGCGTAGATTACGATAAAAAAAAGTTTGCCTCTCTATCTCTAACCGTTAAGGAGAAAATCGCGTTTAAAGTTTCGAAATTTCCAAAAATGCTTAACTCCGAAACTTTGAAGCGCCGTAGCTCCTAAACGGTTATAGATAGAGGATCCCGGTTGGCGCAGTTCGAAAGTACGCGTCGAGATCTTTCAAATGAGCACCGAACGGTCGCGCTACGACCACGCATAACCGAGATACGGAGACTCGGTCGAGAAATTTCGGTGAAATATCGAAGTCCGAAAATGACCGTTTTTATCATCCTATCCGGTAGATTTTTACGCGCCGAACAAGAATTTTTTTAGCACGCTTCGATATCTCTAACCGTTTAAGAGATACGGGCGTTTGAAGTTTCGGGACTTCGAAAAAACGCGAAAAAATCGACCCCGAAAACGACATCTTTCGACGTTTTCTCGTGTCGCGCGTTAACGACGCCGTTCGGACGGACGAATTAGACGGTTTCCGATAGAAAAATGTCCGCGGAATCGATTGCGACCGCTCCGGACGCCCTATCTCTAACCGTTTAGCGGCTACGGCCCGTCAAAGTTGAAAAAGAGAGAAAAAATTCCCAACTTTGAAGCGCTGTAGCGTCGGAACGCGTTGAGCTAGGGCGTCCTTCTTTCGCCTGTTTAGAACCCTCGTAGGGTCCTTACGACGCGCCGATAAGCGAACGTCTAACTCTTCCCGTTAACGCGCAGCAGAAATGTCGCATTTTTTCTGACCAAAACGATGAAATTTTTTCGACCCGAAAAATCGGAGGTCGGAATTTCGGGGTTTTGACCCTACCGGAACGTGGCCATATATAGGTGTATTACGCCTGAGAAATTACAGCCCCTAGCCCTAACCGTTTAGGAGATATGGACGTTTGAAAGTTGAGGGGTGCAAAACTCAACTCCTTAACGGAGCCCCGAATGAGGTCGAGTTATATATCAAAAGACGCGTATTTTCGCGTAGATTACGATAAAAAAGTTTGCCTCTCTATCTCTAACCGTTAAGGAGAAAATCGCGTTTAAAGTTTCGAAATTTCCAAAAATGCTTAACTCCGAAACTTTAAAGCGCCGTAGCTCCTAAACGGTTATAGATAGAGGATCCCGGTTTGGCGCAGTTCGAAAGTACGCGTCGAGATCTTTCAAATGAGCACCGAACGGTCGCGCTACGACCACGCATAACCGAGATACGGAGATTCGGTCGAGAAATTTCGGTGAAATATCGAAGTCCGAAAATGACCGTTTTTATCATCCTATCCGGTAGATTTTTACGCGCCGAACAAGAATTTTTTAGCACGCTTCGATATCTCTAACCGTTTAAGAGATACGGGCGTTTGAAGTTTCGGGACTTCGAAAAAACGCGAAAAATCGACCCCGAAAACGACATCTTTCGACGTTTTCTCGTGTCGCGCGTTAACGACGCCGTTCGGACGGACGAATTCAGACGGTTTCCGATAGAAAAATGTCCGCGGAATCGATTGCGACCGCTCCGGACGCCCTATCTCTAACCGTTTAGCGGCTACGGCCCGTCAAAGTTGAAAAGAGAGAAAAAATCCCAACTTTGAAGCGCTGTAGCGTCGGAACGCGTTGAGCTAGGGCGTCCTTCTTTCGCCTGTTTAGAACCCTCGTAGGGTCCTTACGACGCGCCGATAAGCGAACGTCTAACTCTTCCCGTTAACGCGCAGCAGAAATGTCGCATTTTTTCTGACCAAAACGATGAAATTTTTTCGACCCGAAAAATCGGAGGTCGGAATTTCGGGGTTTTGACCCTACCGGAACGTGGCCATATATAGGTGTATTACGCCTGAGAAATTACAGCCCCTAGCCCTAACCGTTTAGGAGATATGGACGTTTGAAAGTTGAGGGGTGCAAAACTCAACTCCTTAACGGAGCCCCGAATGAGGTCGAGTTATATATCAAAAGACGCGTATTTTCGCGTAGATTACGATAAAAAAAAGTTTGCCTCTCTATCTCTAACCGTTAAGGAGAAAATCGCGTTTAAAGTTTCGAAATTTCCAAAAATGCTTAACTCCGAAACTTTGAAGCGCCGTAGCTCCTAAACGGTTATAGATAGAGGATCCCGGTTCGCGCAGTTCGAAAGTACGCGTCGAGATCTTTCAAATGAGCACCGAACGGTCGCGCTACGACCACGCATAACCGAGATACGGAGATTCGGTCGAGAAATTTCGGTGAAATATCGAAGTCCGAAAATGACCGTTTTTATCATCCTATCCGGTAGATTTTTACGCGCCGAACAAGAATTTTTTAGCACGCTTCGATATCTCTAACCATTTAAGAGATACGGGCGTTTGAAGTTTCGGGACTTCGAAAAACGCGAAAAATCGACCCCGAAAACGACATCTTTCGACGTTTTCTCGTGTCGCGCGTTAACGACGCCGTTCGGACGGACGAATTAGACGGTTTCCGATAGGAAAATGTCCGCGGAATCGATTGCGACCGCTCCGGACGCCCTATCTCTAACCGTTTAGCGGCTACGGCCCGTCAAAGTTGAAAAAGAGAGAAAAAAAATCCCAATTTTGAAGCGCTGTAGCGTCGGAACGCGTTGAGCTAGGGCGTCCTTCTTTCGCCTGTTTAGAACCCTCGTAGGGGCCTTACGACGCGCCGATAAGCGAACGTCTAACTCTTCCCGTTAACGCGTAGCAGAAATGTCGCATTTTTTTCTGACCAAAACGATGAAATTTTTTCGACCCGAAAAATCGGAGGTCGGAATTTCGGGGTTTTGACCCTACCGGAACGTGGCCATATATAGGTGTATTACGCCTGAGAAATTACAGCCCTCTAGCCCTAACCGTTTAGGAGATATGGACGTTTGAAAGTTGAGGGGGTGCAAAACTCAACTCCTTAACGGAGCCCCGAATGAGGTCGAGTTATATATCAAAAGACGCGTATTTTCGCGTAGATTACGATAAAAAAAAGTTTGCCTCTCTATCTCTAACCGTTAAGGAGAAAATCGCGTTTAAAGTTTCGAAATTTCCAAAATGCTTAACTCCGAAACTTTGAAGCGCCGTAGCTCCTAAACGGTTATAGATAGAGGATCCCGGTTTGCGCAGTTCGAAAGTACGCGTCGAGATCTTTCAAATGAGCACCGAACGGTCGCGCTACGACCACGCATAACCGAGATACGGAGATTCGGTCGAGAAATTTCGGTGAAATATCGAAGTCCGAAAATGACCGCTTTATCATCCTATCCGGTAGATTTTTACGCGCCGAACAAGAATTTTTAGCACGCTTCGATATCTCTAACCGTTTAAGAGATACGGGCGTTTGAAGTTTCGGGACTTCGAAAAAACGCGAAAAAATCGACCCCGAAAACGACATCTTTCGACGTTTTCTCGTGTCGCGCGTTAACGACGCCGTTCGGACGGACGAATTAGACGGTTTCCGATAGAAAAATGTCCGCGGAATCGATTGCGACCGCTCCGGACGCCCTATCTCTAACCGTTTAGCGGCTACGGCCCGTCAAAGTTGAAAAAGAGAGAAAAAAAATCCCAACTTTGAAGCGCTGTAGCGTCGGAACGCGTTGAGCTAGGGCGTCCTTCTTTCGCCTGTTTAGAACCCTCGTAGGGGTCCTTACGACGCGCCGATAAGCGAACGTCTAACTCTTCCCGTTAACGCGCAGCAGAAATGTCGCATTTTTTTCTGACCAAAACGATGAAATTTTTTCGACCCGAAAAATCGGGGGTCGGAATTTCGGGGTTTTGACCCTACCGGAACGTGGCCATATATAGGTGTATTACGCCTGAGAAATTTCAGCCCCTAGCCCTAACCGTTTAGGAGATATGGACGTTTGAAAGTTGAGGGTGCAAAACTCAACTCCTTAACGGAGCCCCGAATGAGGTCGAGTTATATATCAAAAGACGCGTATTTTCGCGTAGATTACGATAAAAAAAAGTTTGCCTCTCTATCTCTAACCGTTAAGGAGAAAATCGCGTTTAAAGTTTCGAAATTTCCAAAAATGCTTAACTCCGAAACTTTGAAGCGCCGTAGCTTCTAAACGGTTATAGATAGAGGATCCCGGTTTGCGCAGTTCGAAACTACGCGTCGAGATCTTTCAAATGAGCACCGAACGGTCGCGCTGCGACCACGCATAACCGAGATACGGAGATTCGGTCGAGAAATTTCGGTGAAATATCGAAGTCCGAAAATGACCGTTTTATCATCCTATCCGGTAGATTTTTACGCGCCGAACAAGAATTTTTTTAGCACGCTTCGATATCTCTAACCGTTTAAGAGATACGGGCGTTTGAAGTTTCGGGACTTCGAAAAAACGCGAAAAAATCGACCCCGAAAACGACATCTTTCGACGTTTTCTCGTGTCGCGCGTTAACGACGCCGTTCGGACGGACGAATTAGACGGTTTCCGATAGAAAAATGTCCGCGGAATCGATTGCGACCGCTCCGGACGCCCTATCTCTAACCGTTTAGCGGCTACGGCCCGTCAAAGTTGAAAAAGAGAGAAAAAAAATCC
This sequence comes from Trypoxylus dichotomus, assembly GCA_023509865.1. Taxonomy (NCBI): domain Eukaryota; kingdom Metazoa; phylum Arthropoda; class Insecta; order Coleoptera; family Scarabaeidae; genus Trypoxylus; species Trypoxylus dichotomus. The sequence goes on along the minus strand of CM042082.1, from coordinate 30,295,388 downwards.
CAACTTTGAAGCGCTGTAGCGTCGGAACGCGTTGAGCTAGGGCGTCCTTCTTTCGCCTGTTTAGAACCCTCGTAGGGGTCCTTACGACGCGCCGATAAGCGAACGTCTAACTCTTCCCGTTAACGCGTAGCAGAAATGTCGCATTTTTTTCTGACCAAAACGATGAAATTTTTTCGACCCGAAAAATCGGAGGTCGGAATTTCGGGGTTTTGACCCTACCGGAACGTGGCCATATATAGGTGTATTACGCCTGAGAAATTACAGCCCTCTAGCCCTAACCGTTTAGGAGATATGGACGTTTGAAAGTTGAGGGTGCAAAACTCAACTCCTTAACGGAGCCCCGAATGAGGTCGAGTTATATATCAAAAGACGCGTATTTTCGCGTAGATTACGATAAAAAAAAGTTTGCCTCTCTATCTCTAACCGTTAAGGAGAAAATCGCGTTTAAAGTTTCGAAATTTCCAAAAATGCTTAATTCCGAAACTTTGAAGCGCCGTAGCTCCTAAACGGTTATAGATAGAGGATCCCGGTTTGCGCAGTTCGAAAGTACGCGTCGAGATCTTTCAAATGAGCACCGAACGGTCGCGCTACGACCACGCATAACCGAGATACGGAGATTCGGTCGAGAAATTTCGGTGAAATATCGAAGTCCGAAAATGACCGTTTTATCATCCTATCCGGTAGATTTTTACGCGCCGAACAAGAATTTTTTAGCACGCTTCGATATCTCTAACCGTTTAAGAGATACGGGCGTTTGAAGTTTCGGGACTTCGAAAAAACGCGAAAAATCGACCCCGAAAACGACATCTTTCGACGTTTTCTCGTGTCGCGCGTTAACGACGCCGTTCGGACGGACGAATTAGACGGTTTCCGATAGAAAAATGTCCGCGGAATCGATTGCGACCGCTCTGGACGCCCTATCTCTAACCGTTTAGCGGCTACGGCCCGTCAAAGTTGAAAAGAGAGAAAAAATCCCAACTTTGAAGCGCTGTAGCGTCGGAACGCGTTGAGCTAGGGCGTCCTTCTTTCGCCTGTTTAGAACCCTCGTAGGGTCCTTACGACGCGCCGATAAGCGAACGTCTAACTCTTCCCGTTAACGCGCAGCAGAAATGTCGCATTTTTTTCTGACCAAAACGATGAAATTTTTTCGACCCGAAAAATCGGGGGTCGGAATTTCGGGGTTTTGACCCTACCGGAACGTGGCCATATATAGGTGTATTACGCCTGAGAAATTTCAGCCCCCTAGCCCTAACCGTTTAGGAGATATGGACGTTTGAAAGTTGAGGGGTGCAAAACTCAACTCCTTAACGGAGCCCCGAATGAGGTCGAGTTATATATCAAAAGACGCGTATTTTCGCGTAGATTACGATAAAAAAGTTTGCCTCTCTATCTCTAACCGTTAAGGAGAAAATCGCGTTTAAAGTTTCGAAATTTCCAAAAATGCTTAACTCCGAAACTTTGAAGCGCCGTAGCTTCTAAACGGTTATAGATAGAGGATCCCGGTTTGCGCAGTTCGAAACTACGCGTCGAGATCTTTCAAATGAGCACCGAACGGTCGCGCTGCGACCACGCATAACCGAGATACGGAGATTCGGTCGAGAAATTTCGGTGAAATATCGAAGTCCGAAAATGACCGTTTTTATCATCCTATCCGGTAGATTTTTACGCGCCGAACAAGAATTTTTTTAGCACGCTTCGATATCTCTAACCGTTTAAGAGATACGGGCGTTTGAAGTTTCGGGACTTCGAAAAACGCGAAAAAATCGACCCCGAAAACGACATCTTTCGACGTTTTCTCGTGTCGTGCGTTAACGTCGCCGTTCGGACGGACGAATTAGACGGTTTCCGATAGAAAAATGTCCGCGGAATCGATTGCGACCGCTCCGGACGCCCTATCTCTAACCGTTTAGCGGCTACGGCCCGTCAAATTTAAAAGAGAGAAAAAATCCCAACTTTGAAGCGCTGTAGCGTCGGAACGCGTTGAGCTAGGGCGTCCTTCTTTCGCCTGTTTAGAACCCTCGTAGGGTCCTTACGACGCGCCGATAAGCGAACGTCTAACTCTTCCCGTTAACGCGCAGCAGAAATGTCGCATTTTTTCTGACCAAAACGATGAAATTTTTTCGACCCGAAAAATCGGGGTCGGAATTTCGGGGTTTTGACCCTACCGGAACGTGGCCATATATAGGTGTATTACGCCTGAGAAATTTCAGCCCCTAGCCCTAACCGTTTAGGAGATATGGACGTTTGAAAGTTGAGGGTGCAAAACTCAACTCCTTAACGGAGCCCCGAATGAGGTCGAGTTATATATCAAAAGACGCGTATTTTCGCGTAGATTACGATAAAAAAGTTTGCCTCTCTATCTCTAACCGTTAAGGAGAAAATCGCGTTTAAAGTTTCGAAATTTCCAAAAATGCTTAACTCCGAAACTTTGAAGCGCCGTAGCTCCTAAACGGTTATAGATAGAGGATCCCGGTTCGCGCAGTTCGAAAGTACGCGTCGAGATCTTTCAAATGAGCACCGAACGGTCGCGCTACGACCACGCATAACCGAGATACGGAGATTCGGTCGAGAAATTTCGGTGAAATATCGAAGTCCGAAAATGACCGTTTTTATCATCCTATCCGGTAGATTTTTACGCGCCGAACAAGAATTTTTTAGCACGCTTCGATATCTCTAACCGTTTAAGAGATACGGGCGTTTGAAGTTTCGGGACTTCGAAAAAACGCGAAAAATCGACCCCGAAAACGACATCTTTCGACGTTTTCTCGTGTCGCGCGTTAACGACGCCGTTCGGACGGACGAATTAGACGGTTTCCGATAGAAAAATGTCCGCGGAATCGATTGCGACCGCTCCGGACGCCCTATCTCTAACCGTTTAGCGGCTACGGCCCGTCAAAGTTGAAAAAGAGAGAAAAAATCCCAACTTTGAAGCGCTGTAGCGTCGGAACGCGTTGAGCTAGGGCGTCCTTCTTTCGCCTGTTTAGAACCCTCGTAGGGTCCTTACGACGCGCCGATAAGCGAACGTCTAACTCTTCCCGTTAACGCGCAGCAGAAATGTCGCATTTTTTCTGACCAAAACGATGAAATTTTTTCGACCCGAAAAATCGGGGTCGGAATTTCGGGGTTTTGACCCTACCGGAACGTGGCCATATATAGGTGTATTACGCCTGAGAAATTTCAGCCCCTAGCCCTAACCGTTTAGGAGATATGGACGTTTGAAAGTTGAGGGTGCAAAACTCAACTCCTTAACGGAGCCCCGAATGAGGTCGAGTTATATATCAAAAGACGCGTATTTTCGCGTAGATTACGATAAAAAAAAGTTTGCCTCTCTATCTCTAACCGTTAAGGAGAAAATCGCGTTTAAAGTTTCGAAATTTCCAAAAATGCTTAACTCCGAAACTTTGAAGCGCCGTAGCTTCTAAACGGTTATAGATAGAGGATCCCGGTTTGCGCAGTTCGAAACTACGCGTCGAGATCTTTCAAATGAGCACCGAACGGTCGCGCTGCGACCACGCATAACCGAGATACGGAGATTCGGTCGAGAAATTTCGGTGAAATATCGAAGTCCGAAAATGACCGTTTTATCATCCTATCCGGTAGATTTTTACGCGCCGAACAAGAATTTTTTTAGCACGCTTCGATATCTCTAACCGTTTAAGAGATACGGGCGTTTGAAGTTTCGGGACTTCGAAAAAACGCGAAAAAATCGACCCCGAAAACGACATCTTTCGACGTTTTCTCGTGTCGCGCGTTAACGACGCCGTTCGGACGGACGAATTAGACGGTTTCCGATAGAAAAATGTCCGCGGAATCGATTGCGACCGCTCCGGACGCCCTATCTCTAACCGTTTAGCGGCTACGGCCCGTCAAAGTTGAAAAGAGAGAAAAAATCCCAACTTTGAAGCGCTGTAGCGTCGGAACGCGTTGAGCCAGGGCGTCCTTCTTTCGCCTGTTTAGAACCCTCGTAGGGGTCCTTACGACGCGCCGATAAGCGAACGTCTAACTCTTCCCGTTAACGCGTAGCAGAAATGTCGCATTTTTTTCTGACCAAAACGATGAAATTTTTTCGACCCGAAAAATCGGAGGTCGGAATTTCGGGGTTTTGACCCTACCGGAACGTGGCCATATATAGGTGTATTACGCCTGAGAAATTACAGCCCTCTAGCCCTAACCGTTTAGGAGATATGGACGTTTGAAAGTTGAGGGGGTGCAAAACTCAACTCCTTAACGGAGCCCCGAATGAGGTCGAGTTATATATCAAAAGACGCGTATTTTCGCGTAGATTACGATAAAAAAGTTTGCCTCTCTATCTCTAACCGTTAAGGAGAAAATCGCGTTTAAAGTTTCGAAATTTCCAAAATGCTTAATTCCGAAACTTTGAAGCGCCGTAGCTCCTAAACGGTTATAGATAGAGGATCCCGGTTTGCGCAGTTCGAAAGTACGCGTCGAGATCTTTCAAATGAGCACCGAACGGTCGCGCTACGACCACGCATAACCGAGATACGGAGATTCGGTCGAGAAATTTCGGTGAAATATCGAAGTCCGAAAATGACCGTTTTTATCATCCTATCCGGTAGATTTTTACGCGCCGAACAAGAATTTTTAGCACGCTTCGATATCTCTAACCGTTTAAGAGATACGGGCGTTTGAAGTTTCGGGACTTCGAAAAAACGCGAAAAATCGACCCCGAAAAAGACATCTTTCGACGTTTTCTCGTGTCGCGCGTTAACGACGCAGTTCGGACGGACGAATTAGACGGTTTCCGATAGAAAAATGTCCGCGGAATCGATTGCGACCGCTCCGGACGCCCTATCTCTAACCGTTTAGCGGCTACGGCCCGTCAAAGTTGAAAAAGAGAGAAAAAAAATCCCAACTTTGAAGCGCTGTAGCGTCGGAACGCGTTGAGCTAGGGCGTCCTTCTTTCGCCTGTTTAGAACCCTCGTAGGGGTCCTTACGACGCGCCGATAAGCGAACGTCTAACCCTTCCCGTTAACGCGCAGCAGAAATGTCGCATTTTTTTCTGACCAAAACGATGAAATTTTTTCGACCCGAAAAATCGGGGTCGGAATTTCGGGGTTTTGACCCTACCGGAACGTGGCCATATATAGGTGTATTACGCCTGAGAAATTTCAGCCCCTAGCCCTAACCGTTTAGGAGATATGGACGTTTGAAAGTTGAGGGTGCAAAACTCAACTCCTTAACGGAGCCCCGAATGAGGTCGAGTTATATATCAAAAGACGCGTATTTTCGCGTAGATTACGATAAAAAAGTTTGCCTCTCTATCTCTAACCGTTAAGGAGAAAATCGCGTTTAAAGTTTCGAAATTTCCAAAAATGCTTAACTCCGAAACTTTAAAGCGCCGTAGCTTCTAAACGGTTATAGATAGAGGATCCCGGTTTGCGCAGTTCGAAACTACGCGTCGAGATCTTTCAAATGAGCACCGAACGGTCGCGCTGCGACCACGCATAACCGAGATACGGAGATTCGGTCGAGAAATTTCGGTGAAATATCGAAGTCCGAAAATGACCGTTTTATCATCCTATCCGGTAGATTTTTACGCGCCGAACAAGAATTTTTAGCACGCTTCGATATCTCTAACCGTTTAAGAGATACGGGCGTTTGAAGTTTCAGGACTTCGAAAAAACGCGAAAAAAATCGACCCCGAAAACGACATCTTTCGACGTTTTCTCGTGTCGCGCGTTAACGACGCCGTTCGGACGGACGAATTAGACGGTTTCCGATAGAAAAATGTCCGCGGAATCGATTGCGACCGCTCCGGACGCCCTATCTCTAACCGTTTAGCGGCTACGGCCCGTCAAAGTTGAAAAGAGAGAAAAAATCCCAACTTTGAAGCGCTGTAGCGTCGGAACGCGTTGAGCTAGGGCGTCCTTCTTTCGCCTGTTTAGAACCCTCGTAGGGTCCTTACGACGCGCCGATAAGCGAACGTCTAACTCTTCCCGTTAACGCGCAGCAGAAATGTCGCATTTTTTCTGACCAAAACGATGAAATTTTTTCGACCCGAAAAATCGGGGTCGGAATTTCGGGGTTTTGACCCTACCGGAACGTGGCCATATATAGGTGTATTACGCCTGAGAAATTTCAGCCCCTAGCCCTAACCGTTTAGGAGATATGGACGTTTGAAAGTTGAGGGGTGCAAAACTCAACTCCTTAACGGAGCCCCGAATGAGGTCGAGTTATATATCAAAAGACGCGTATTTTCGCGTAGATTACGATAAAAAAGTTTGCCTCTCTATCTCTAACCGTTAAGGAGAAAATCGCGTTTAAAGTTTCGAAATTTCCAAAAATGCTTAACTCCGAAACTTTGAAGCGCCGTAGCTCCTAAACGGTTATAGATAGAGGATCCCGGTTCGCGCAGTTCGAAAGTACGCGTCGAGATCTTTCAAATGAGCACCGAACGGTCGCGCTACGACCACGCATAACCGAGATACGGAGATTCGGTCGAGAAATTTCGGTGAAATATCGAAGTCCGAAAATGACCGTTTTTATCATCCTATCCGGTAGATTTTTACGCGCCGAACAAGAATTTTTTAGCACGCTTCGATATCTCTAACCGTTTAAGAGATACGGGCGTTTGAAGTTTCGGGACTTCGAAAAACGCGAAAAAATCGACCCCGAAAACGACATCTTTCGACGTTTTCTCGTGTCGCGCGTTAACGACGCCGTTCGGACGGACGAATTAGACGGTTTCCGATAGAAAAATGTCCGCGGAATCGATTGCGACCGCTCCGGACGCCCTATCTCTAACCGTTTAGCGACTACGGCCCGTCAAAGTTGAAAAAGAGAGAAAAAAAATCCCAACTTTGAAGCGCTGTAGCGTCGGAACGCGTTGAGCTAGGGCGTCCTTCTTTCGCCTGTTTAGAACCCTCGTAGGGGTCCTTACGACGCGCCGATAAGCGAACGTCTAACTCTTCCCGTTAACGCGTAGCAGAAATGTCGCGTTTTTTTCTGACCAAAACGATGAAATTTTTTCGACCCGAAAAATCGGGGGTCGGAATTTCGGGGTTTTGACCCTACCGGAACGTGGCCATATATAGGTGTATTACGCCTGAGAAATTTCAGCCCCCTAGCCCTAACCGTTTAGGAGATATGGACGTTTGAAAGTTGAGGGGGTGCAAAACTCAACTCCTTAACGGAGCCCCGAATGAGGTCGAGTTATATATCAAAAGACGCGTATTTTCGCGTAGATTACGATAAAAAAGTTTGCCTCTCTATCTCTAACCGTTAAGGAGAAAATCGCGTTTAAAGTTTCGAAATTTCCAAAAATGCTTAACTCCGAAACTTTGAAGCGCCGTAGCTTCTAAACGGTTATAGATAGAGGATCCCGGTTTGCGCAGTTCGAAACTACGCGTCGAGATCTTTCAAATGAGCACCGAACGGTCGCGCTGCGACCACGCATAACCGAGATACGGAGATTCGGTCGAGAAATTTCGGTGAAATATCGAAGTCCGAAAATGACCGTTTTTATCATCCTATCCGGTAGATTTTTACGCGCCGAACAAGAATTTTTTTAGCACGCTTCGATATCTCTAACCGTTTAAGAGATACGGGCGTTTGAAGTTTCGGGACTTCGAAAAAACGCGAAAAAATCGACCCCGAAAACGACATCTTTCGACGTTTTCTCGTGTCGCGCGTTAACGACGCCGTTCGGACGGACGAATTAGACGGTTTCCGATAGAAAAATGTCCGCGGAATCGATTGCGACCGCTCCGGACGCCCTATCTCTAACCGTTTAGCGGCTACGGCCCGTCAAAGTTGAAAAGAGAGAAAAAAATCCCAATTTTGAAGCGCTGTAGCGTCGGAACGCGTTGAGCTAGGGCGTCCTTCTTTCGCCTGTTTAGAACCCTCGTAGGGGTCCTTACGACGCGCCGATAAGCGAACGTCTAACTCTTCCCGTTAACGCGCAGCAGAAATGTCGCATTTTTTTCTGACCAAAACGATGAAATTTTTTCGACCCGAAAAATCGGGGGTCGGAATTTCGGGGTTTTGACCCTACCGGAACGTGGCCATATATAGGTGTATTACGCCTGAGAAATTTCAGCCCCCTAGCCCTAACCGTTTAGGAGATATGGACGTTTGAAAGTTGAGGGGGTGCAAAACTCAACTCCTTAACGGAGCCCCGAATGAGGTCGAGTTATATATCAAAAGACGCGTATTTTCGCGTAGATTACGATAAAAAAAAGTTTGCCTCTCTATCTCTAACCGTTAAGGAGAAAATCGCGTTTAAAGTTTCGAAATTTCCAAAAATGCTTAACTCCGAAACTTTAAAGCGCCGTAGCTCCTAAACGGTTATAGATAGGGGATCCCGGTTTGTGCAGTTCGAAAGTACGCGTCGAGATCTTTCAAATGAGCACCGAACGGTCGCGCTGCGACCACGCATAACCGAGATACGGAGATTCGGTCGAGAAATTTCGGTGAAATATCGAAGTCCGAAAATGACCGTTTTTATCATCCTATCCGGTAGATTTTTACGCGCCGAACAAGAATTTTTTTAGCACGCTTCGATATCTCTAACCGTTTAAGAGATACGGGCGTTTGAAGTTTCGGGACTTCGAAAAAACGCGAAAAAATCGACCCCGAAAACGACATCTTTCGACGTTTTCTCGTGTCGCGCGTTAACGACGCCGTTCGGACGGACGAATTAGACGGTTTCCGATAGACAAATGTCCGCGGAATCGATTGCGACCGCTCCGGACGCCCTATCTCTAACCGTTTAGCGGCTACGGCCCGTCAAAGTTGAAAAAGAGAGAAAAAAATCCCAACTTTGAAGCGCTGTAGCGTCGGAACGCGTTGAGCTAGGGCGTCCTTCTTTCGCCTGTTTAGAACCCTCGTAGGGGTCCTTACGACGCGCCGATAAGCGAACGTCTAACTCTTCCCGTTAACGCGCAGCAGAAATGTCGCATTTTTTTCTGACCAAAACGATGAAATTTTTTCGACCCGAAAAAACTGGGGTAGGAATTTCGTTGTTTTGACCCTAACGTAACGTGGCCATATTTAGGTGTAGTACGCCTGAGAAATTTCAGCCCCTAGCCCTAACCGTTTAGGAGATATGGACGTTTGAAAGTTGAGGGGGTGCAAAACTCAACTCCTTAACGGAGCCCCGAATGAGGTCGAGTGATATATCAAAAGACGCGTATTTTCGCGTAGATTACGATAAAAAAAGTTTGCCTCTCTCTCTCTAACCGTTAACGCGCAGCAGAAACGTCGCATTTTTTTCTGAGCAAAACGATAACATTTTTTCGACCCCGAAAACGACATCAACGCTGGTGATTTACGCGTTGTGAATATGCAGTTTTAAAATTTCCGCGCCATTTGAGCGATTCCCAGTTTCGAAATGAATATTATAACAATACGATAAAGTTTATGTGGAAATTCGCCAATGCAATCGTCGCAAATCGTATTCCATTTCGCATTCATTTATCAGGGTTGACTGTAATAATAATAATAATAATAACAACAACAACGGCATTTCATCGAAGTATACTAGGTTAGGCCGTTTATTTCTGGACCTTAGAATTATATCGATCACTAGAGACCGGATTATATGGAAAGAAAAACTTGAAAATATCCATAAGCCTGGGGCATATATGCAAAATTTTTATATAAAATAAATAAGAGCAGAAATTTAAACATTTTATAATTAAATGTCAAAATTGTGTAAAAGAAACTTTTGTCTTCTATCAGAATACATATGTATCTTTCCACATCCACAGATGTAATTGGTGCATATTTTAACATTGCAATACATTCTAAACCAAAATTAAAGTCGAAATCGTTTACTGTTCCACCTTACAAAATTTTCTAAACTTTCTTCATTTTCAAATACCCCGCATTTTTATTTATCACTTTTTTAAATTTATGGTATATAGAATTACCTATTGTACCCTTAACCCTCTTACATAGCATATCAAATTCGTCTAGTATTTCGACTGATTCCGAGAGCGACATCCCCTGCGTTTCTAGTTTACGAATGGAACTTGCAACAAAGCTATAATTAGACTTAATATACAAAAGGTTTTGTAGCAATTCTGTTGATGTTACTATCTTTTTACCGTTTTTTAGAGCAATGCAGTCAGCAGTCATTTCAAGAATTACATGTTTTATTCCTTCAAAATTACCGGCGTAAAAAATTGCGGCGGCTTTTATCGTGTATATTGCAATGTCGGGCAACATTACTAAAATTTTTTCACAGGTATACTTCCAGGTAAACAGAGATTTGATAAACCTTCTTGAACGAATTGGGCAATTGTCACATTATTTGTTTTTTGAAGTTCTTTACAATAAATTAAATATCATTTACCTATAGTATCTTCATGAAGAATTCCTCTTAACAAATGGGCAATATAACGGCCACACTTATCCATACTTTCATCTATCATGATATAAATAAAATTATTCCCTATCAATTGTTGAGGTTCTGTCATTGTTTGCTGGTAACAAGATGTGACATAATTTTTTCGTAGGGTACATTCGTCAGGTATATTATGCTTGCAATATTTTTGCAGAAATGATTTCAAATCAACATTGTTTAATCTTACTAATGGTATGTTAGACGAAATTAATGCGTTACACAGATCCGTTGCTATCGATTTTACATCTAATTTTACTAAATCCTTTCTTAGAGTCCACGATAACTATGATGAACTCTGATTTCCAAGATGACAATCACATTCCCGATCAGAACGAAGCAAACATTACACGTTATTGCGACAGTCGCATTCAAAGCACCAACCTCCTTCTCCATTTCCCTTGCCTCTCGACCGATTTCCAGCTACATTCCCCGTTTCGTATATCAAAAACTCGCATAGCGGCGACATACACGAGCTGTCGCCTTCGTCTAGGACAGATGGCGCTAAATAAATATTTGCCTCGGAGGCAAGTTCCAGATTTTCCATTCGGAGAGACCCGAACGTCGAGACAGGACGAACCTACGCGGCATCCCATCCCAGTTCGAGCTCCCCCAGATTTAAATATTATTCGTAGACAAACAGATTTTCCTCGGGGTATTTGAGGGGAAAATTGGTATATATTTGAATAGGGCTAGGCGGTGTGGGGGAGGCTGGTAAAGGTAGCGTAAAACGAATCGCAAAGAAGCGAATGTGGAAAAGGATTGTCGGAAGGATGGGGAGAGTAAAAAATGTCGTATGCTGCGAAGTTAATCTTTTTAGGATTGGCTACAAAGGTATATGCACCTTTCGGATATTGTGCGTGTTTCTTATTTTTATTGTAATTTCTATTTCTAACACTAGAAAAATGGTGAAAATTATTTCATTTGCAATCAAGTTAAAAAGATGTTTTTGGGAGATCGAGACGTGTATAGATTTCAGGAATGTTTTTAGCTTTCTTCTTCTCATATCTTTATATATTTTCAGGTGTCAGATGAGGCCTCTTGTCCTTTCTGTATCTATGTGTTCCACTATCTTCTATTTTTGGCCATTACTTTCACTTCTTCTAAGTTTCTTGCTACATCTTTGATATAATTTAATTCTTTTTCTACCTATTCTTACTTAACGAAAATCTAACTAGTCTATTGACCAGAAAACTAATCCCTGACATTTTTTGTTGTTCGCGAATCAGCCGTGATGAATCTGTTGGAATTAGTTTCTTTTCTGTAGATGTCTATTTCTAATATATTGTTATTGCGTATGACTAGAGTATCTAGAAACGGAAGCCCATTGTTCACTTCTTATTCAATAGTAAACTTGATTGTAGGATTTGAACTTGTTATTTAAAATTTCAGGTTATTATTGATTAAGTTGGGGCAGTTCTTAATAGTATCTTTAGTGATTGTAATCATTGACGATAGGGAGTTTTCCTTTAATTCCCTGTGTGGTTCTGACGCTAAATGAGACCACCCAATAGATTGCAAACAGTCATATGCTTTAGAAATTTTAGAGCCTGCGTAGAAAATAATTTATATGTGTGATACAGTTTTTTATATTCAGTCAGTTACATGGTTGACAATAGGAATCCACGTGCTCTCGGAACGCTGCGTTCTGCATAATTAATAAATTTGTATGACTGGAGTTTACTGCTATACCTGTGAATTCTAACACATTAATCGATAGCAGTCACTGTTAAAATGAACTTTATGATATCCCGATAGAAAGTGTAAATATTTATATAAATAATAAAATAATAATAATAAAAAATTATTTTAATATTTACCACCAAACAAAATTTCGATGTGAACGAATCCTAGATTTCCTAAAGCTTTTGTTTCAGTTCGTAGATCGTTATAACAGGATTCCGTAACACCCTTATCATCTTGTGTTACAAAAATTCGTTGTATTAGAAACCCATTTACAATAGAATACATTAGCTCTACCGTAAATTATGAAGTTACCCAAAAAAAGAAAACTAGCCAATCCTTACAATATTATCCACTATCAAACAGCACTTAATCATTTCGCAAATAAAAACGGCAACTTACGCCGACACTAACTGGAACATAACTCCGATACCACATCAAAAACAAAAATAAAAGCTTCGGAAACGCAGCGATGCCGTGGCACCCTTTCCAGGGCGCACAACAACTTCCTAACGAGCCGAACACAGTTTCCTACTAACGAAATAATTAAATACGATGGCGACAACGCGGGGACTGCTTTTACACCATACGGACGGCATCTGTTCCATTAACAGTTGGCCCCGTGAGGGTTGGCGGGATCGTCTCGGCACGTCGGACGGTGGAAAATGCGAAAAATGCGAAAGACAAATGGAGAATAATTACAAATAACGAATACGTTGATATAACGGATGGGAAGCGGCGAATTACGCTTACCTAATTGAGCTACGTTCGATTGTTAATACGACAGGCTCTGATTATCGAAATTAAAATTGTAAATATGGGAATTTCAGAGGAACGGGTCGTTAAATAAAAATTTAATTATTTAGTAATGTTGATTAAATCGATAATTGGAGGTGGAAGAAGAAACTTCGTCGGAGGTGCAGATTGAAAGGACTCCTAGCGATGAGAAATCGATCTGATGGTGTTTTCTTTATAATTGAAGGAGCAAAGATCGATTCAGACACTTATTATAGGTCAAATAGAAAAGTAATGCGAACTGTAGCTGGTGAAAATATACTGCAAACTTCGTCGGAGGTCCAGTTAAAAATTTGTTTCAGCAATTATTATTATTTATCGACCGATATTAACGTTTCGCTGCGAATTGTGGGTACTAAACCACTAAAGTAAGATATAAGCCATGGACACGAAGCATCTGAGAGGAGTTCGGGGTGTCACAAAATGCGATAGAATAAAAAACGGCATAAGGGAAGATTTAGAAATTAATTCAGTACTGGAATTTATTGAGCAGAGGCAATTGGAATGGTGGGGAGCATCGGCAAGGAATGGATAATGAGAGGTAACCTAGAAGAATAAGGAAAGCAAATATACCAAAATTTTCTTAACATCTTTCAATTTCAAATACCCCGCTTTACTATTTATCACTTTCTTAAATTTATCGTATATAGAATTACCTATTACACCCTTAACCTTCTTACATAGCGTATCAAATTCGTCTACTACTTCGATTGATTCCGAGAGCGGCATCCCTTGCGTTTCTAGTTTACGAATTGAACTTGACACAAAGCTATGATTTGACTTAATATACAAAAGGTTTTGTAGTAATTCACTTAATGTCACTTTTACAGTTTTCTAGAGCAATGCAGTCGGCAGTGATTTCAAGAATTACATTTTTTATTCCTTCAAAATTACCGGCGTAAACATTGCAGCTTCTAACCATGTACCCCATCTCGTAATAATCGGTTCAGGAGGCAACTTAACACCGGAAAGTCGCTCCTTATAAAATTGGATCCGTAAAGGTGTTTTTAAAAATACTTTTTTGACATCGCTAATTAAATCACGAATCAAAGGAAAATGATTCCTAACGTCTTCGGATACACGATTGAATCCATGAGCTAAACAAGTGGTATGACTAATGTTACTATAGAAAATGTTTAACTTTTCCGCGGCTTTTATCGTGTATGGTACAGCGTCGGACAACATTAGTAAAATTTTTTCATAAGGTATACTTCCAGGTAAAAAGAAATTTGATAAACCTTCTTAAACGAATTGGGCAATTGTCGCATTATTTATTTTTTGAAGTTCTTTACAATAAATTAACTATGATTTACCTGCAATATCTTCATGAAAAATTCCTCTTAACAAATGGGCAATACAACGGCCACACTTATCCGCACTTTCATCTACCATGATATAAATAAAATTATTCCCTACCAATTGTTGAAGTTCTGCCATTGTTTGTTGGTAACAAGATGTGACATAATTTTTTCGTAAGGTTCTTTCGTTAGGATTATTATGTTTGCAATATTTTTGCAGAAATTATGTCAAATTAACATTATTTAATCTTGCTAATGGAATGTTAGACGAAATTAATGCGTTACACAGATCTGTATTATATTCTTCTTGTTCTGAGTTTCGTGAAGTTGATGCTACACATTGATATATAGATTGCTGCACACATCGCTTTAGTTTTTCGCATTTTCCAATGTGTGATGGAGTTTTAACGTGTTGATCAATCAGGTATTTTCTCTCACAAGACACTTACAACAATTGTCATTTTATATCAAAAGTTAAGGAATTTAAAAACAATTGTAAAGCTTTTAGTAAAATTAAACTTACCAGTTTACTACAGGCGCGACATTTTAAACACCAACAACGCTCATTAATAAGGGACACAGTGGAAACTCTAGGTATCGTTATCAGCGCGACTTTTAAATAAATGAACCACGAAAAAGCGAATGAGTTACGTTATTATCTCTCCTAAAGTACAGCTCAGAAGATCCTACGTCCAACACTCAACTTTACACTTTCCTCTACGTTTTAGCCGGCGCGATCGTGAAACTTTTTAAGGCAAGAGATGGCGTTGTGATCGTACAGAATGGTGTCGCCAAATTTGGCCAAGTTCGAATCCGAAGAAATCGGCCAACCCTGGTACGGAGCTCGGACGAGCTGTGAACTTTCTCCCGTCAGGCACCCTTAACGTCATACCGAACCGTTAAGAGAGGAAAAGCGCTTAGTCTAATGAACCATCGACGCGGGCACGACGAGCTTCGAAGAGGCAAGGAAAGATTATGAAAATTGAAGATTTAATTGGTAACGGGAAGTTGGAAGCGTTTGGGCAAATTCTACGTTGGGAAATAGGCGTGGAAGTCATGTCAATATGTGTATGCAAAGTCAGAATTATAAGAGAAGATCTCTACGTTATCAACAAATTAATGTATGAATTACATTAGTAGTTCAGCGTCATACTAGATATCGTAATTGCGGCAGTATTTCGAAAATATTATAGCGCTCACATAACGAAGTGTCAAACAAATAAATCATACTTTGTTTTTGCGAAAATTGTCAGACATTGGTTTTTCTCTGTCTTTATGCAAGCTAACGTCTTCATACCTTACGAATAGGCAGCAATATTTATAGTATCTGAGTTGTACTTTAACAATGTTCATATCTACATCTAGTATGTCTGCATAATAATTTAAAATTAAATGTAGGTAAGTGTTTCTTCATGTCTTTTACTAAATGGGAGTATATTGGGGTGTATATTATTAACAATATTAATATTGCTCGTAAATCTTCTATTAAAGATTTAGGTGTGATATATGATGAAAAGTTTACCTTCTCTAACCATGTCTCAGATGTCGCGACAGCCGCTTCTAAATTATTAGGATTTATTTTTCGCACTTGCAAGGATTTTACTAGCCTTGATGCAGTAAAGACCCTCTTACTTTGTTTGCGTGGTTTCCAAGCTCAAATATGCATCCGTGGCTTGGTATCTTTTCTACAACATCCAAATCAATCTTCTTGAGCGGATTCAGCGCAATTTTTTGCAATATCTATCGTATAAGAACGATTGGCGATATTCTTTGCGAGGTATACCCTACGATGAGCTAATTCAGAGACATGACTTCGTAACACCGTATTACTCACTTTCCACGCGTTCTTTTTCAGCTTCTATTAAGTCAGCAGTCTCTCTTATGAATTAAAACCTAATAACTTGACGATATCGGCGATTAACCCAAACATCATTTGTAGTTATTTTTAAAAGCACAATCCGTCATAAATGCGAATCACTTCTCGCTCCACTTTCATCAAAAAATGGTTGAGACAACTAGTTTTGATCAGATCGGAGGGGCCGTCAAAATCCCATTTTGTGTGCAAAATTATTCACCACCTTCCAAAATCTCAATCCTTTTCGTGTTTTATTTCAAAAATTATATTTGCAGTATAGTCAATCAAATCTATGGGGAATTCCGCCAAAGTTTCTGTAACTTTCGTAGCCCTAGGTTAACAGTCTTTCTTTGATATTTAATTTCTTTTTGTAGCTGGGAAAAATATTATGCCTAATATTCTTTGTGGTAGCTCTAATTACTTCATACTGAAATCTGGATAGTTTAGTCTGTAGAAAAAGTGAAAGCGCTACATCAGCTCTGAAAACTTCGGCGTCGTCAGCTGCTTGTGAAAAGAAGGCAGTCTTTATTAAGGCTTGGGAATGTTTGCTTGGTTGACGTTTTTCTCCACAAGCTTCTAAGTCTTTAGTAGGCCTTCCTGTGCCAACTTTCGACACCGAAAACGAACGGAAATCTTACACGATATTAATAATACGAAATTCTAGTTATCTTCAGGCCTTTAGAAACCTTTTGAAGAAGCTGACAGCATGATCAGCGAAACGTCCAATAAAACTGTAAATACACGACAAAACCTGAAAAACACTATGGACTACTATGGACGACGGTCGTGAAAGCCTACACTCGACTTTTTATAATGATAAATTATATCTTTTTCTTCTAATTTCCAACGTTATTTTATTATATTTTAGGGTCTATTTAAAAACGAAAGAATTCTACATACTATCTATAACTAATAAATATTTAATAATTCATAAATATTACTGTTTTGCGACCTTTCCATTTCATACCCTCCGCATACATGCCAACATAACATATTCATGAACTCCTATATGTTCATGTACAGACTTTATTCCCATCTATATTTCTGTCTGTAGGTGGCGGTTGACTTGTTAAAGTCTCCCCTTCGTTTGATGGCATTTCGCGAAACCTGTAACCCCTCCGCCACCCCTCAACTTACCATCCAAACCGTATTCGTGTAGTCTAAAGTGTTCATTTCGCTCGCATAGACCAGCTCTCCGTGTAAACTCAACTGTAAATGGTTGGTTTCGGAGCGAGCATGGGGTTAGACACTTGAGTCTGCGACTAGAGTTAGTAGGAATTGACGATATGAGAAAGGAATGTGTGTACGTGTATATATAGGGGTCACGAGGTGTGGAAGGGTGGTATCGTCGATGAATGCGTGATGTTTGTCGTGCGTTAATTGATGTTTTAGCGATGAAGGTCATATATAGGATATGTAAATTAGTTTATCGTTAATTATTTCATTAAAATTCTGTTTGGAAGGAGAGTAGTTGGTTTAATGCGGTAGGGGTTTGCTTATTTTCGGGGCGAAAAGCGATGCGACGTTTCTCACATATGGATATATCTTTATTCTTAAGCAATAACTTAAAAGGAAAACACGTCTAATGAACTTTTGAAACCAATAGTTCACAAATTTTACGATAATTATCTTATTTTATACTGTATTTATATAACGTTTCTAATTTATTGTTGTTCTAGGTAAAATATTTTTGACAGTGAACCCATAATTTCTGATTCTTACCTTTAAAATATTGAAGTTCAACTTTAGACAAAGCATTATACGTGGTACAAATGTAATTGGGACCCATATGACACTCAATTCTATTTTCTGGCGTAAATCCATTGTTAAATACGGTACAGGAACTCATAATTTGCGATATCCAAGTAACGATACCCAAACCAAAAGACACACTTCACACCAATGAAGGGATATGGGTGACTAATCTGTATGTTTAATTATTTCTTATAATTAGTACCATTAAGTTCTTTTTGATTGCATTTTGCGTCTTATTTGGTGTTACTTACTTCTGAAACACTCTGTATAACTGGTAATGTATACATGATTTCAAATAGATTTAAATGACAAGCAACTTTTTGTCATCTCACGTCCTTTATACCTTGAGGTGTAGGACTACTATTTTCTAATTTTTGTCTTCCACAGCTTCTTGTTGTAAGCCAGTTGTTTGCCTCCAATCCATCCCATACTTCTTTTTCCTAATGATCCATACATTTGTCCTTTCCAGGTATTTCGGAATCTGCCTATTGTGTTTTGGCATCCCAGTTGTCTCTCCTCTGTGACTATTTCTATTGGCTTGATATTTTAATTAGTGATTGTCGTGTTTCTGATTTTGTCTCTTCTTGTTACTCCTTCTATTCTGCTTAAGAATCTCATTTCCATGGATGTGACTTTGCTTTTGATTCTATTGGTGGTTGTCCATGACTCTTTTTGAGTTCTTCATGGCATATCTTCAAGGTTTTGTTGTAATGTCATTTCTGAATCTGCTATCAATATCATATCGTATATTAATTGCAATTATTTTCCAGTTTCATGCTTTCGTATTTTTTCCTTTTTGTTTGGCTTTTTTAATAGCGTCGTCTATTAGTACAGAGAATAACAATGGACTTAAGACGCAGCTATGCTTTAATATAATTTGTGTTTTAAATTCAGCTGATTCTGCGATGGAGGTTCTAACTTTATTCTTGTTATTTTTACACAATGCAAGCAAGATACACGTTACAGATATTCTCCTCACACGAGTGTTGCGTTTAAGTGCAACACTCTGTATATTCTGTAGTGCTAACTTATGAAGAGAAGTTGCTTCAATATCAAGTATCTCTTATATTTAAACACCACCTCTAACTCTTACGGTTTGAGAACTATGTTGAAACAACTGAAAATTTATCAATTTTTGGAGGGGAACAATGGGAGTGGGATCGCCTCTTCGTTACATTTTTACCGATAAAAACAATTTTTCTTGCATATCTGAGCATGCTGTGCATATCTACCAAGTTCCAATTCTAAATATGACACTTGGAGAGTTTTTCTTGTAAGTAATTTCGGAAGCAAACAACTTTCTCCCAATTTTAAAGCAAGAACTTTAAGACTTTTCTTGGGAATAAGGAAACGCCAGAACTTCTAGAAGTAGTTGAAATAACCAAAACCCAATGAATTTTGAATTAGACGTAGGAAATTTACATCTTATGTATTCGTATGCGTTTAAACGTAAACAATCTCACGTACACTTAGCCTACATAACATAGATTGTGTTTTTTGAAATGTTCTTTTCGACACATTCTTTTCGCTTGCTAGATTCATTTAAAACAATACCTAATAAGAATTATTTAAACTCGCTTCCATTAAATACAAAAAGCATATTGGCAAACTATAAATTGCATGTAGGACCTAAATGTTCCACATATGCCTATGTAATTTGATTAAAGGATAATCCTACCGTAATAAATCTAAAATCCAAAACAGATATCATCTAACAATTCTATATACACCTGCAAGATCTTTGTTAATCCGTAGGATAGTCGTATTTTATGTAGGAATCGTAATTTATTTGAAAACGGTCAGACCATGGCCCTGGTTTTACACAACTTGAATGAATAATACTACATCGTGTTACGGTATGAAATAAATACGCTGTATTTATAAATTTATATATATAGATTGTATTTTCCAGATATGTGTGTATATGTATACAGTATTTATAACGCGAATGTGGACTGTAGGAAGGATAGATATGAGGTAGGGATGATCCGACTGCAAATACGATGATTGTGTTAACTTGTGTTATAGAAAATTACCAGAAGTATCGTTGCAATTTTCGAGGAGATTCTGTGACTATTTTAGTATACATCTATAGAATGGCTGTTGTAGATTTTTCGCGGTATTTGTTTTCTTTCGAAAAATTTAGGTTTTTAGGGTTGAGGCCGCGTCATGGTTGCATTAGCCTGTCCATGTTTCGCTCTCAGTTGCATGTAATTTATTTACTGTTACTACTGGAGATCCACAGGGATCAAATTTGGGACCTCTGTTGTTTAACATTTATATAAATGATCTTCTTTCACTTTTGAACTATAATATATTAACTTACGTAGATGATGACTTGAAGATTTTTCATACTATCACTTCTGAACGGAACTGCATACATTTACAAACGAACTTGAACGCAATTAATTCGTGATGCATAGAAAACATAGTCTGTTTGAACTTGGGCAAGTGTGCAATTATCACTTACACCAAGAGTAGGAAACCAACTACCTATAACTACTTCATTGACCAGGCAATTATAGCTAGACACTCGTCGGTGAGAGATCACATTAACTACAACAGGAATTCTGCGTACAAGTCGTTGGGATATCTTATACGATCGCCTAACGCCTTTGGCAAGGTGACAACTTTCCTTGCTTTATTCCATGCACATGTTCGTACTAGACTAGAGCACTAGAGTCCGTAGTTTGGTATCCGCACTACAATTATCAAGTCATCCTAGAAACGTGCTAGTAAAGCCTCGATAGATCATATGACAAAGAATACGAAAGCACTAATGCATTCAGTATGCATGGATCTACTCAGTCGGTATAGTGTATTTAACCTCACATGGTTTATTTGTAATATTACGCTTGTATTGGTTTATTTACTTTATTAGTCACTTTAATTATCTATATTTAATTTATATACACTACCGCTCAAAAGTGTTTAGGCACTCTCACTGACAACAAAAATGTTAATAATATTTATTTTTTATGTACAGATACACGTACATGAATAAAAATATATTAAATAAATGTGAAAATTAAAACGTTTAATTTAAATTTTGCTTTCATCTATGTGACCTCCTCTTGATTTAATAATTGCAGCACACAATCGAGGCATTCTCGCAATAAGTTTTGCCAGAGTTTCTTGTGTTATTGAGGTCCAACTCGATTGCAATTTGTTCCACACGTCAGTAGCTGATGTCGGAGCCGATTTCCGTACTTCCCGATCTAGTTCTTCCCATAGTAACTCGATTGGATTCAAGTCGGGGCTCTGGGGAGACCAATCCATAATTTTGAGAGTTCCTTCCTCTTCTAAATGGCGTAAATAGTCTTTACATAATTTAGAGGAATGTTTTGGGTCATTATCTTGCTGGAAGATAAAATTTTGATCCAAAAGTCGAATTCCGGAAGGCAAAATTTCGTGGTAGCCTCCTTTTTTTAATATACCGTCAATTTTCATAATGTCCCCTATTCGAGTGCCAGTAAAACAGCCCCAAACGACGATAGAACCTCCACCACGCTTCACGGTAGCAGCAATACACTCTTCTCTGGCACGTTCACCCACAGATCTTCTTACGAATATGCGTGTTCGGGTTCCGAACAGCTCAAATTTGGACTCATCCGTCCATAGGACGTTGTTTCACTCTTCTATGGTCCAGTGTTGGTGTTCATGAGCCCATTTAAGTCGCTTTTGCTTGTTTTGTTTGCGTAGTAATGGCTTTTTCATCGCAATACGTCCATGGAACCCGTCTTTCTGTAGGCGACGTTTGACTGTAGAAACACTGACTAGTTTTTAGCGACCAACATTTAATTCCGCGGTGATTTTCGGGGCTGTTTAGCGTCTATTTAACTTGCTGGTAACAACTATTCTGCGATCACCTGCAGATGTTGTCGCTTTTGGCCTTCCACTCCGTCTTTTATTAAGAAAACTGCCAGTTTTCCGATATTTTTTTACGTTATAGTCAACCGTAGCGTGGTGTATTTTCATTTTTTTGGCAATTTGTCGATTACTTATGCCACTTTTATGGTAAGCTATTAGAAGCGCACGTGTTTCCGTACTAATTTCTCTTCGCGGAGGCATTTTAAAAAATTGTCACGATATTTCGCTCACGATGTGAATAGAGTAAATACCACACTGCAACTGACCATAGGTTACAGATTTCACTATAATCTTCTAGGAAGGTAATTTAAACATTATTACCTACAATCTAACAGATGACTAAATTTACCCAGTAAATTCAGAGGGATTGTTATTGTAATTGCACCGCAATAAATAGTTTATGGTAATCCGACCAAGTGCAGGTAAATGGTACTAAGTAAACCTTATGCGATATAATGGGTGTTTATCTTACTGAACTACATTTTAAATACGTATTTCATTTTATTATAATGTTTTCTTAGTAAACATAATACTATATGAATAATCCATGAAAACAGGGGTGCCTAAACACTTTTTAGCGATAGTGTATATTTATTTTTATAAAACTGATAAATTGGACATGGACTGTATTTTATTCTCACTATATTTTCGTCAAGATAATATGTAAATGCTGTCCGCATTTACGCTACGATTACTGTATACATTTCAGTGTAATCAGAACAATAGTATTAACCCCTCTCGATTTCGGATTACACCTCCTTTCTGGTATTGATACCGCAGCCATCCCTTTGCTTTAGATAGCGTCGGCTTTATCTCGAAAGCGCAATCTTCTACGGTAACCGATGTACCAATACAGAAAAGGTACATTAGCGAATAGCTTACCTAGCTCTGCAGGTCATATCTGGCGAAATATCCAACTATATACCCTGGGTAATCTCGATTCTGGTATAGTTGAAGTCCTCTGATCGTTGGAACTAAATCACCTGTGGGATCAAGATGCTGCTACGGTCGCATCGATCTTCTGTTATACCGTTATATGTGCGTCATTACATTGGTTTCTTTTGTACTTACTTTCTCGAGGGGGAAAGCTTTGAGAGAATTTAATAGATGCGATTTCGGTTACAATACAAAGATATACGTACAGTGCCTGTCCAATTTATTAGGGCCACCTGTTAAAATGGCGATTTTGTTGAAATATATGATTCTATCCATCTTCGATACAGTACAGAGTGATTCACGAGGGGGATAATAATAAGCAAGAGGCCATTAAGTGGTACTTTCTCAGTTTCTTAGAAAGATATTTAGGGAACACATTTAGATAGGTATTGTAAACCCTATTCATGAATCTTATACTTGCTTTTGTAAATTATCGCGTGGGACACGCATAAAAACTTAAATTTATAAGGTGGTCCTAATAAAATGGTCAGGGACTGTATACTTTCATTTATTAGGTGTGCATATTTAAGAAGAAAGCTCGCGTTTTGTTCTCGATTCTAAAGGATCATTTTTTAACGTTTTACATGATTCGGCGCAGTCAGTAGGATTCATTACGACCTGGGCAAATTTTACGACGGTAATATTCCGAGGCATAAACATCAAATTAACATAATTACTTCCCGGGTTCGAAGAATATAACCCTAATTCACTACAATGTCGCCCGTAATTTCGCCGGTCGAAGCCGAAACTTCGATAGCAGAACTCTGCTCTTCCGATTCGACGTTCGTGAAGCACCGATCGTTAAAGGCACCGCGGTCCTTCGCACAATGACGACACTAATCAGTCTTGCCACCACAAAGAAGGCAACTTTATAGTTATGCTCATTGTTCCCGTTGTATACACGGCCGCGGCGGCAAGTTACCGCAGACCATCCCCTTACCCTTCAACTCGTTCTTTTCAATGCCTTCCCGGCGTTATTGTCCTTTTTCTTTGAGACGTCCTTGGTGGGGAGTCGTTTTCGGTCCTTTTCCGAGGGTGTCATCGCAGACAACGGGTTTGGGGCGAGGATCTGGTTAATTTAGACATATTGACGAACTATTGTTGGTGTATTGAATAGATTTTTCGCTGCGGTGGTCTTTTTCTTTCTACTACTTTCTCCATTTTGTTGCCGATAAAATAAGGTGAATATAAAATCGGACAAGGGTTAAATGCCACTTAATAAATGAGATGGCAAAGGATGAATTTCGTTGATGATTTTGTAGATCGTTTAGTATTCTTTTCAAATATGTGTGTTGCTTATAAATACTTGGCTAAGCTGAAAAATTCGGTAACTATCTATGAGATGCCGCTGTGTGTAAAAGCAATCTATGGCGCTATTGTACAGCTTGGTATGCACCTTTGGCGCCTTTTAAGAATACGTAATATTAAAATTTACGCAGTGCTAAACCCAACAGATTTTTTGCGCCAATTTGTGACTTGCGATGAAACGTAGATCCACTAGTACACACCGGAAAGTAAATAGCAATCAAAACAGTGGACTAAAGGTGGTGAATCGGCTCCAAAGAAAGCAAAAATTTTTCTATCGGCAGAAAAGGTGATGGCTTCTATTTTCTAGGATGCGAAGAAAATCTTGCTTAACGATTACCTTCAAAAGAGACAAACAATTACTGGATAATACTATTCTAAGCTTGTCGTCGAAAAGAGAGTCCGAAGAAAGCAAAACAAAAGTCCTCTTCCATCAAGACAATGCCCCAATTCACAAGAGCGGAATTTTCGAAGCAAAATTGGCGAAATTATAGTTCGAAATGCTTGAAGATCCCCTTATTCACCGGATTTAGCTTCGTCCGACTATCATCTCTTCCCCAAGCTTAAGAGACACCTTGGCGGCATGAGATTTGGACACAGCATCGGTGTTTTCCTAAGTGACTGCTGTTTTAGGTGCGCCTACGCTTGGATTGTTGCTAAGATTAATCCGTCCACGTATAAATTCTCCACGCAAATGAGAAATTGCTGACCGATGTGGTGTTTCATTTCCGGAAACAGAAACCAACTCAACGAAGCATCTTTGTTGAGATAATTGTCTAAATTACAAAAAAATATTGCGTTCTCGGTTTAATTCCATTTTTCAATTAACTTGTCAACTTTGGCAGTTTGTTGTAGCTACAACATTACACGTAGCACACTGGAACTTTGGATTTGAGTTAACTAAAGATCGAGGTTAATTTTTAGTAATGATATTTTGTTAGTTCCAGTATTCAAAACTTAAAAGACACCCCTTAAAAAAATTAAGGCAGGATCCCTTATCTGACAGTTTCAATAATTGCTTGCAGAGAGGTGATACAGATAACAGTTGCTCTGTAATGTTACTTAGAGCAGTATTTAGTGAAGGACGCAATGGGGGAAAAAACTGAAAAAGATATTATATAAACTCTGAATAAAAGGCCATGTCATAGAACCCTGCGGTACTCCGCATCGCTTATACCATAGCAACCAGAATACATATCTTCCAAATATACTAGTAATCATTTAACATCCAAAATTGCCTTTCATCGATGTTTACATAAAACATCCTCCCCAATACACCGTACCTTGCGGCACTCCCCTTCATTCCCATATAACTTCTAATCGCTCCATATCTTCAGAGAACCATTACGAAGCGGTTATACCGACGATAAGCATAAATATAAATAATCAATTTACCTGTAAGCGTTAGATCGCTTCAAAAACATCCCGTTCGCTCATCGAAAAACAAAAGCGACTTTCGCCCCCACCGCACCGGTTGCGCGCATCCACCAAAAGAAACATTAATATACATAATTTATAAATTTACGTATATATATCGAAATAACGTTCGTCTGCAACCTTTACCAATCGATTACATACAGTCCGCCCCGCTCGATCCCCCCGCCAACGTACCCCGGCCGCCCCGCAACCGTCGCGGCGCTGCCCCAAGCCTCCGGCGTCGCGAACAAACCCCCACTTTGAAGGGATCTACATTTGCAAGCCGGTGCGCGCGGAGCGAACGTGTCTTAGTTCGTCGTGCGAATTTTTCACGAATATGGACAGATTCTAGTGAAAATCGAGTGTAAATTGTAAGTAGGATATCGGAAGGGGGGATCCCTTGGGGGTATAAGTTACTTAAATAGTTTATTTGCGAGATCGTGGATCCTTTTTAAAGTTTTAAAATTAATGTGTGATTTTGAAACGGATACTGTTCTAGGGACTAATTACTATGAGATTTTTATCTAAATAAACTGTGTATTAATATAGTAGTTATTTATGTAGCTAAAACAATAATATTGGTACAGAAAATTAAGAAGCAATAGTGCTTTTCCTTTTAAAAGAAATAGTGTGTTAGTTTCTGTGGAACGTACTCATCAATTTCGACTTGGTTTTGGAGTGTTAGAAGGTAAGGGTTTCTAAAATTTGTATACCCAATTTATTACGTGTCCTTATATTGATATTGTTGTATAATATTGATGAAATAATTTTTTCACATCCAAATTAGATTTTGGAAACTATTTCTATCTTTGAGTTTAATGTTTGCGGAAATT
The DNA here is from genome assembly GCA_023509865.1 of Trypoxylus dichotomus. Classification (NCBI taxonomy): domain Eukaryota; kingdom Metazoa; phylum Arthropoda; class Insecta; order Coleoptera; family Scarabaeidae; genus Trypoxylus; species Trypoxylus dichotomus. The sequence goes on along the minus strand of CM042082.1, from coordinate 30,269,276 downwards.
AGGTTATTGTATTAAAGAAAAATTTTTCTTATTTATTCTGTTTTAAAATACAACATTTCGCTGGTGCGTCGGAACAAGATTGTTAAATTTAAGAAGGTTTTGAATTTATGTTTATTCTAGTTTCATAATACCTATTGTGACGATATATATTATTAACATTTAAATCATTAAAAATATCAATCGTTTTTCTAAATTTTTCTTGTATTTCTATATTTGGTATTTTCTCGTTAGTGTGTAGTTCACACCGTTATTTCGTTGTTGTTGCAATTTCGACACATTTCTTAGTAAAGTGCATAAGAATATAAAACAATTATATATCAAATACAACATATTCTATCTATTTTTTGTTTGGTACGTGCGCAATTTAATATCGTACAATTCGTTTGAACAACGCTGTATACTCCATTCCACGCAGTACGCATTACCTATTACTTTTTGCTTTGCAAAAACTTTTTGGGTCGAGTGCCAGATGTTTTTCTTTTTTACCTGTGTTTAGCCTGTTAGAGTCAAGTTTATTCTGTATGAGATTAGATCGAAGGAAAGTTTATCACATTAAAAAAAAAAACCTCAACTTTAACATGTCAGTAATAGCTGTACACTGCGTAGATACAAGACGTCGGTTTGGTATTCAAAACGTAGAATTGCTTAGAAAAAGTAATAGAAAAAACTTAAGATATGTTCGAAGCAGGCAATAGAAGAAGAATAAAATTTTGTACTTCACTTTAATAGGCTAAATACATCTAGCATTTACAGCAACTTAAGCTTTCACAGTTTAAATCATTTTTAAAAATCGTTGGCTCATTCTTATGTTAGGTAACTTTACCGAAAAAAATCAATTCATTTTTACATTAGTCTATCCCCTAGTTGTTTTATACTATTTACGAAGGCATACATATATAAAATATCTCCTTCAGTTTGTAAGAAAAGTCTTGCGAATCTATTGGCAATGTATGATTAGTATACGAAATGTACATATCTCTAGATTAACAAATAATTTGTAAAATACAGAGTGAATTTTGAATCACAATCGAAGTAGCTTAATGCAATTAAATATCTCTATCGAAACATTTTAAAGATGATTGTTGCTGCATATCTGAATTCTCGCATTTTGATTTCGTTTTCTTTTGCATTTCGTGTTATCATTACAAGTTCAATTATTATTATTATATTGTCTTACATTTTCCAGTGAGTTATTCTGAAATATCGACAATAGACCAGCGGCTCCTAAAATGTGGATCGCGTTAGAAAATAAAATAGAGTCACTTCAGCCTAATTGTCTAGCATATACAGGGTGTCCGTGAAATAATATAAAAAAGTATGAAATATGGAAAGATCTAATTTCATTAGATTTAAATTCAAAATATTTTGCGAGAATTCATTCGCAGACGCGAGAAAAGAAATGATAAAGATATTTAAAATAAGAAATTTCTTTATTATTCATAGCTGAAATATTCGTACGTTAGCACGACTCTGAACTTCTAGCATGACGTTTGGATGGTAGATAGTGTTATCTTGTTGGTTTTTATAACATTGACAGCTGTGTCATGTCTATATGCATCCATAGGCGGCGCATATTATAATTTCCTACGTTTTGTTTTAATTCTCAATTTTTTTTGGATTCTTGTTCTATATTATTACACCTTTTAATTTTCCGTACATTTTTATTTTATTTCAAAGACTCCCTGTATCTATACAGATGGTAATTTAAAAAAGTACACGAACAATTAAGAAGGAAAAGGAAAATTACAAAACTGAATAATATTAAAGAAACGCATATACTTTTTTCCGTTCAGAAGCAAATTACTCAAATCAGCATCATGTAATTGATTCATACACGCAAAATAAACTTAATTTCATATATTTGTCTTGACTGCAGACCAATGGTAGATATCCAACTTTCATAAATGTGATACTGCAATTGAAATTGAACGCTTTGCAATCTCATGCGGTTGCCTCTGGCCCAAACTCGGCCTGTTGCTCCGATTGCTTCGTGCGCTACTATGGTTGACCTAGGTTCTGTAACTGAGATGGATGTGGTGTGTGCTATGAAATCCTTAAAGAATAATTGCACGGCGGGTAGTGATGACATTCCGGCCTTTTTTGTTAGGGATTGTGCAAATATATTTGCTTCTCCTCTTTGCTACTTGTTCAGTCTTGCTCTCAAAACATCCACCTTCCCGTCTGTGTGGAAGATTGCCAAATTGGTGCCTGTTTTTAAAAATGGTGAGAAGTGTGTTATTTCCAATTATCGTCCCATATCGTTATTAAATAATTTTGCTAAAGTTTTTGAGAAATGTTTGTACAAGTATATTTATGCTCAAGTTAGACCCTCGATTTCAAATGACCAACACGGTTTCGTTGCTCAACGATCTACGGTAACTAATCTTGTTACAATTACACAATACCTATCTGATAGTATTGATGCCGGTGGACAGGTAGATGTTGTGTATACTGACCTAACAAAAGCTTCCGCGCCGAGCTCTGGAGTTCCTCAGGGGAGTAACTTGGGCCCACTTCTGTTCCTCATATATATAAATGATTTGTGCTATCAACTGAACTGTCCAAAGTTGTTATACGCAGATGACTTGAAGTTGTACTCAACAATTAATAATTCCCAGGATTGCAATCATTTGGAAAGCCAACTCGATATATTCCACACGTGGTGTGTCAACAACAGACTAACAGTTAATGTAAACAAATGCAAAATTGTCACCTACACTCGTAAGACGACTCCAATTATATATACCTACCACTTGGCTGGATCTTCTTTACCTAGGGAGACCTCTATGAGAGACTTGGGCGTCGTCTTTGACTCAAGACTGACCTTTATGGAGCACATATCCAGTATTTGTACATCAGCGTTGAGTATGTTAGGATTCATTATACGTGTTACACGACCATTTGCTTCTATAACAGCCATTCTTCCTCTTTATTTCGCTTTTGTTCGGTCTCGACTGGAGTATGCGTCCTTGGTCTGGTCACCTATGTACATCTATCAGATACATCTTCTAGAGCAGATTCAGAGAAGGTGTTTGAAGTTCTTGTACTTTAAAAATTTAATACTTACCCGATACAAGGATTTAGCCACAGTACTCTGCTAGAGGGATTTAATATTGATTCATTAGAACTACGGCGAAAACAGGCTGAGTGTAAATTCCTATTTACTTTACTTCATAATAGTTTTAATGTCCCTGAGTCGTTGAGTAAAATCAACTTCATTGTACCACGTTCAGGATCTAGGCAAACAAATACATTTTACTGTTTCGCACCTAGAACAAACATCGCCATCAGGTGCCCAATACACAGATTGTGTAGCAATTTCAACTCTATGGAGTTTGCCGAGTTGGATATACATACCTGCACTTTACCGTCCCTTTTGACGGTATGTAGACCATAGTGCGTTACACTTAGTTGAATACTTTTTCCGTTCTCTCTTTTTGCTAACCACTGGTAAGCTACTTTTTTTAATTTAAATTAAAGCAACTAGTTACTAAGTTTTCTAATTTGACATACTTTAATTTTATGTTATTTATATTTGCATGTGTACATTATTTAACATTGCCTTGTAATTGGATATTTGTATCTGTTGGGCATTAAATATTATTATTAAAACTGAACTGCACTCTGCTAGAAAAACTTAGATTTGGCGATACATTGCTTTGTATTCTGAAAGTTTTCCTCTATGACGTTTTTACAGCTTCTACAATTTAAAGGAGATTGAAGAGAAAATTGATTTAAAATCGGGTTTTAATTGTTGTAGTTAATATTCACCTGTAAATCTTTTATGGCTTTTTGATGGTAGTGGAATGGTTCTGATTGAAGTCTGTCTTCATCCTTACACTCATATTTAAGTGTAATATTTAACACCAACTAATAAAGGGTCCGTATCTTTTCCACACCAAAGATTGCATAACGAACATTCAAGTGTAATTATTTTACACTTTTTTCCGATTATTTTTGCGTTAATTGCGTATTTGTGCACGCAGGATAATTATTATTCAATTTAACAAACCAATATTTCAAAAAAATATTCCCCTTTTAATCGCAAAACACAGCTCAGTCAGCAACGATATGCGTGTACATGCATCCACATGTATCTGGCGTATATGACGCATTTTGCATGTACATACAACATGAATGTATGTTCCCAATTCAATAGATGTATATTACAACAATTCATTTTTTATCGCTTTATTGTTTATATATATATATATATATGTATTTAGTTTAACATGTTAAATACCCGGAATTGTGTAGAATTCCGGTGAAAATTATTGGGTAAAATCCATACTCGGCAAACGAAATATTTCCACATTTTCATATCTAGTGCGCCTTTATTTATTTCATTTGACTGGTTTGCTAATGCTTTATTTAATTGGTTGCATAATTACCTTAATTAACACCTACGGTTCTCTGCTAAATCTGAATGTGTAGAGACAACTTTTTGATCGCCAAACTAACTGGCTCAAACTAACAGTTCGATACAACTTACGTTCGGAACTTGATTGGCTTAATTGGACAAATTAAGGACACTTGAGATTACTACTAGTTTCCTCTGCGATTCAAGCCACGTATTTCTAGCGATTGACTAGTTCCTTTTAGGAATATGATGATTAGTTTCCTTGAAACCTTGTCTTCTCGATGCTTTGCGTCCGAACTTTCTGATGACTCACATTATACACTACAATGCATGTCCGCAGCCGAATTTTTCGAAAAGAATGCTGGTGAATAGGTTCACTGTGCTGTTCTGAGGAAGTAGTTTGGCCTGTGGCAAGTGGATTGATAAAACTTCCAATGCAAAGATGTTTTCATCTAAATCTTTAAATATTATGCCAATACTCAGCATTATTTACAATTATCTTAATCGAATGAAGACATTCAACAAGATAATTGTCATTAGAAAGCAATTAAAGTATTTGTGTTGAAGATTTTGGACGTTTGGTATTCAGACAGTGCAGACTCTTTTAGCGACAGTACTTCGAAAACCTGTTCTAGTGTCTGATAAATTATACACATTTCATCCCCATATTCTTCCTGAAAAATTTTCCAAATGCTATTCTGAACGGGTGTAACTTTCATTGTTTAACCAAAATTTATGGGGAAAGGTTAAAAAGTTAGGCAGGATAATTTGATACTTATTGAGAGGCCACAAATTCGTATCTACAACACTATTGTATCTTTCACCAGATGCACTAGAGAACGTATGATTATATGTCATGGAATTTTCGCCTATTTCCGATATTATGTACCAATTCAGCGACTATTTCGTAGACCAATGGTCATGATGTCATTAAGAACGTGTGAATTTGCTACAGGTACATCGCATAATAATGCATTAAATTCGTGGCGCATGTGTAGACAAAGTAAAACTTAATATATTTGAGTTAATTAGGGCTCTAAAAGATTGCTGCAAAGAAGCTGAATTAATAACTTAAATATGATGTCAGTAAAATGTAAACAAATTCATTATGATTTAGTTAGTAAATAAATAATTACTATAGTAAAAAATAATAGTTAACCGAAGTCGGTCCTTCAACCCCAAAGCCATATTGCTTCGGTAAGAATACCATATTCCATGTCTGGTTAATACTCAACGCTGTCACCAAGAATTAATCGAAAGACGACCGGAATGGGCCACAAGAGATGACAGGGTGATTGTCGTGCAACAACGACAATGCACCGTCTCGCACAGCAAAACTAGTGAAAAACCGTACCCACCGTACTATGTGCTAAAGATATCTTTGACAAAGAACTTTGAGGTGCTACGATCAATATTTTTGCGGGTTTTAAGGCAGTATTGAAAATTCCATCAGGTACGCATTTGTATAGAGAACCTTAAGGCAACTGTAACGTCATTATCACAACGCACTTAGACCGGCTCCTAAGGCACCATGATATAAAGGGAAGTGTTAAGGCTGATGAACTGGCCAAAAGGAAAACACCAAACATGCTTTTTATTAGACCAGGATACTTTAGTGCTCTAAAAAATACGAAATCAAAAGATGGAAGGAACGTCAAAGGCCTCGTAATGAGAAAACATTTCCGAATGATTATGCGCAGGCATTTACTTCGTCATTGCAGCAAAGGGTTCCTGAGGCTACTAGCAAGAATACTGGCACAGAATGTGGTCGTAAAATATCATTTACACAAACCAGGGAAGGTTGAAGATCAACTCTACTGTCTATGTCGGGAACTTCTAGAAATGGTAGATATGTTATGTATTATGTACATGTGTTGCTATCACTACATATATTTTTAATTTGGAAACTAAAAGACAAGGATCATAGACTAGTACTGAGGTTTACTATAAGTCCCAAATTATTCTAACTAATTCGTCGTGCGGAATGAAACAACCAGGAATTCCCGAAGTACCACATTTCGCATTACTAACTGTACGAAAACTTCTGAATTACAAGTGCTATTTTCACCAGTAATTCGACACCCACTAAACGCCGACTTGATTTTAGTTTTGACCAATTTCCGCGGTGGCCTAAATTCCTAAAGCAAAGTACCCGTTCTAATTCCACGCCATCTCGTGGTATAATATTACTTCAGCTTTATTCATTTAACTATTAAACTGTTTAACCAAGCTCGAATGTCGAATTACTTCATCTAAAGGATGTTAAACCTACCTAGTGCTCTATGATCCTAATTAAACTACACTCGAGTCAACCTCTAATATCCCTCGAAACTCCTCCGAAATGCATAAAATTTTAAGATTAAAGCAAGTAAAATTTCTATAAACATACACACCGACATATCAAATAGGACCACTCACGTTTGCCTGCGAGGATAGTGGCAATATAGACAACGCTGGCGCCACTTCGCGGTGGAAGCACCAGCTACAAATTATCTGCGAACAAATTCGTAGCTTCTGCATTACAATTACGGTAACTGTCAGAGCCACATCCCGCATTGGCAGCCCAATGTGAGGATTTGATGCGTTTATGCTAACTGCTAATTGGGATAGTGTTAGTAACTCGATCAGTTAGTCTAATAAACAGTCGCCACTGCCATTATTATATCGGATATCGACTCTCGATTTACGGTGTTATAGAATTAATGACCGCTGCCTTCACAATAATGAGGGAAGTTATAAACATTGTTGCGTGTTTGCATGTATCTGCAAGTTGCAGCCGTGAAATTGTAAGGGGCAAGTAAGATTTGTAGGTGACAAGTTTAATTAATTAGAAATAAAATATAGATATTTGTCTTAAGATTTAATAGCGTCTTTAAGATTCCTTTTTAAGTTATTGACAATATTCTTCAGCTTCGGATTCATGTTAGACATTAAGCAAAGATTCGATGTAATCTTTAATTTGCATGTCTTTTCTTCTTTTATAAATGAACCGAAGAAGATAAACATCAAACCAAAGCTATATCTATATATAAAATAGAAGGTTTTGGAATGACGAAGAAAGTATAATTTATATTTTAAAAGAAAAACCAGTAAAAACTTAAGAAGAAAATACCTAAAAAACACTAGGAATATTAACGATGTTAACCTACTACTTTGGCTCAGATTTAGTAGTGCATGGTAAGCTCGTGTGGAAGGATTATTTATAGAATTAAAGGGTCCTAGAGGGAAAGATAAAAAGTTAATAATATTGCGCAAAGAGCTGGAATTTCTAGTAGTAGAGATGTGATTATATATAATCGTTAAAATTGGTATTACCTCTGGTGTCTTGTTTCCTTAGCCACATTGTACATACAGTCCCTGTCTAATTTATTAGAGCAACTTGCTCAAATAGCGGCTGCATTAAAATATATGATGAAAAACGTATTCTTCAAGCATAAGTTTATTCCGAACTGTTTATAGACATCGTTACAACTATATAACTAATATTTTGTAATGCTTCCTTTGACTTTTATATTTGCATGTCTAATTGTAGCTCGTTCGATCATTTGTATATTATTTCAGTTGGTTCTCAATATAGTTCATATAAATTTATACGGTTTGTATTATTCTTCCAAAGAGCATTAAAGCCATTGCATATTCGTACATGCAGAATCTAAAATTTTCAACACCTAACTGAGCTTCAATTTGCTAAAATGTACCAGAATAAAATACAAACACCATCTAATCCACTTAGAAGGCCTATCCTATCCCTATCGCGGACACCCCGACGGCATACAGCATCAAAACCGAGATCCCTTTTACCGAGAAACTTGTCTGCCGAAATCAGATAACGAGATCCAATCATTTCGGAACGTGTCGACCTCGTATGACCTTCTACCGCTAAAAAGTAGAACGTCGATCCGTTTCCAAAAGCCAACTCCTTCAATTTGTTACGATATAATGTAATTAGAGGAACAGGTACCGTACTGTGTATAGAAGCTATTAGCGTAGAACGAACGTGGAGGTCTAAATTTTGGAGTCCGATAGCTTCTGACCGACACTACGAACAAATATTAACAGGCGCGCCGCTAGAACTTTCCCCGGGAACAGGGTAATTTCGTTAAGTGTGCGTATATACGTGGACCGAAGCTGGTCTAATTCGATTTTGGGTTTTGCGAAGGGAGACTTTTCGCCGGCGGTGTTATCGAGGGGGACCGGGGCGTTGTGGTTGATTGTTATTGTTGGTGTATTGACGATTATACTCTAGGCTTCCGGTTGGGGTTGTTAACTTAAAAGGGTCTGTTTTTAGAGAAGCTAACGGATGTATGAACTTTGAATAAAGTTTATCACATTTGTTAATGGGGAAGGCCCGTAAATTTAGTGCGAAAAATCTCCATCTGAGGTAGGTGCCATAAGTTCTCGGCCTGACAGGCTTATACAAGTTCAAGCGCGTTCAAACTCCGTCAAGGCTTGCATGCACATACGCAAAGTCTACGCTATAAATATGACGGTTCGAAGAGGAATAGCATTTAGTAGCCAACCAACCAACGTGGCTCGCGCATGAAAATGTTTGAAGTAATGAAAATTGAGTATCGCGCAGTCATCAAATTTTTAACAAAAGAAGGGATTACGCCAAATCACATAAAGCAACGTTTACACGGCATTTACGGTGATTCATTTCCTTCGTATTCCATTGTACAAAAGTGAACGAAATGTTTCCGTTTGGGGCAAGAATCTCTGGAAGATGCTGAACTGTCGGGTCGATTATTTGATGTGACAACGCCTCAACAAACTTTGATTATTGAAGATTTAGTGCTAGAAGATCGCCATTTGAAGGTGAAAGAATTATCAGTGATAACAAACATATCCGGAACAAGTATTCGCCGAATTCCTCATGACCATTTGGGTATGGATAAAATTAGTGCAAGGAGTGTGGAGACGACGCGAAGCCGATTTTGGAGTCCATTGTCACAGGGGCTGAAACAATGGTTCTGTTTTACGATTCTCTATCGAGAAGGGAGTCCATGGAATGACGGCGACCTAATAAACCTCGTCCCAGAAAGTACAAAGAAAAAGGTAATACCCACAATATTCTGGGATTGTGAGGGCATAGAAGTTAGGGGAGATTATATTCCGTTCCAAGTTGTATTTTTTCTATATCAGGCCGAAAATTTATGGTGCCTACCTCGTATATTAACTTTTAAGCTAAAACCATAGTCAATTAGTCGTAGGGTTGTTTTCGAATACCAACAGCGGTAACTAGATACGAAGATAATCTGTACAAATGCAAAGATGAAACGTTGACATTTAAAGAGATTGTATTGATTTTGATTCAATTTCCTGGAGGTTTTAATAATAATAATAATTCAAAAGGTATTGCAGTGAACTCCACTTCACACAAATTAATAATTACCCGAAAGAGTAGTAGAGATAAAACTGTATAACACATGTAATATTTCCCACGCAGGCTTTAAAAGTTCTTAAAATACATAATTTTTTTAAAACCTTTGTGCAATGGCTAGTGAGTGAATACAAGAATTTCCTTCACAAAGTAGATAGCCTAAGTGTATAAAATTGTTCGGATTTTGTAAATAAGATTAAGAAGATTAAGCTAACCGAAGCGAAAATCCTTATATCGCTCTTATCTTATCATATTCTAAATCGAACAAATCTAGTGCTTCTTCATTTAGTATCTGAGAGATGTATGAAAATATCGTATTATTTGGTCGTTAGTTTTCACAATCTATTTCTGAAAAGCACAGACAAAATAATATTAACTATTGGAGTGATACTAGTATGAAACCACTCCACACCACTGTCACACAACACGATGATGCTAAGATTACAATTCGTTTCTACGCCAGCAGTTAAACCAATATCAATATTAATACTTTTTTTTTTTTTTTTGCGGAGGTGAAATGCATTGACGCATGTTATGCTGGACTCCCTCTGAAGGAGGACTACCAACTAAAACACCCCCTCTTCTTCTAGACACCAGTCCGGAACCGTTTATCTTCGGGCTGGGTCTATGCATTTGGCTGTAGAAAGGCCACACTCCGTTGTGGTTTGGAATTATAAAAATTCTCTGTTTATGCTGCAATTCCCTTCTTTTTGCGCGGTACATATTGCACGTACCGCGAAACTAATAATAGTAACAACAATAACAATAACAGTAACAATAACAACAATAACAACAATAACAACAATAACAACAATAACAACAATAATAACAATAACAATAACAATAATAATAATAACAATAATAATAATAATAATAAGCATCAATACTCGGACTCCCTTCAATAGAGGACTACCAGCCACCACCCGTTAATCACTTTAGTTCGGGCTGTGTCTAGTTTGCTGTACAAAGGCCACGCTCCACTGGACTTTCGAATTAGAGCAATTCTCTTTCCATGTTGCGGTCCAAATCGCCTTTCTTCGTGCGCAGGACATATTGAACGTATCGCGTTAAACTTGTCCAGCAATTTTCATTGGCTGATATCTTCGTTATAATTGTGTCGATCGTAAATTCGCCGATCTCCATTTCGAGTAACCGTCTTGGTTCCGCCCATCTCTCACATAAGAAGAAGGTATGGTGCGCATCATCTACCTCATTTGGACAATACAAACATGCTCCAGTCTCAGTCTTACCCATTCGGTGCAGATACGATTTGAAATAGCCATGACCGGTCAAAACTGAGTCAGGTAATAGTCCACCTCCCATGGGTTCTAGAGATCCAAGGGCGGAGGCGCGGGATCAGTCTCGCAGTCCAGCGCCCTCTTCCGTCCGTCTCCCAAAGTCGTTGCTATGCTTCTAATGTGGCGTCTCTTTCGTTGGCGACTCGTTCTTCACCTGCACGTCTCCTCATATGCGCTTCCTTTCCTGAGCAAGGAGCGACACTGGGATGACTCCCGCTACCACTAGGACCGCCGGTTCCGACACAGTGCGGTACGCCGAGGCAACTCTCAGTGCAGCCCTTCTCTGCACCTGGCCCAGTCTCTTACGATACATGTCCTTGCTCAGCGCGTCCGCCCACACCTCGGAGCCGTAAAGTAAGACCGACTGAACTGTCGACATCAATAACCTCCGCTTCTTTGGCCGAGGACCACCAACATTAGCCATCAACCTACTCAAGTTCGCAACCATCTTCGCCGCCTTATCGGCAGTACGTAAAATCTGGTGACGAAAGGTCATTTTGGTGTCAATCATCACTCCAAGGTATCTAACTGTTGGGCTGGTGGTAATTTCACATCCCCACGCGAAGGGGTACGATTGTGTCTATCTGCTTCTTAGATAGAATGACGACCTCAGTTTTGTTGGCGCTAGACTCAAACCATGCATTTCCATCCAATGAGTTACCCTCCTCATGGTTTGCTAAGTTTGAGCTGTGCTAGTTCTACATCCCCGCTCAGTAATGAGCAGTGCGATGTCGTCCGCATACCCAACAAGAGTCACTTCCTCGGGCATTTCCTGCCAAAGAGTCCGTCATATAGGATGTTCCAGAAATCCGGTCCTAAAATAGATCCTTGGGCAACCCCAGACGTCACCTTATCATTGCATCGACCCTGCTTCGTATCGTATATGATGGAACGATTCCCCAGGTAGTCGTCAATCATCCGCAAAAGGTACGGCGGCACTCGAAAGGAGTGCTCCAAAGCATTCAATATATCCACTCCATCTTGCCGAATTGAATGCATTTCCGGACGTCTAAGGTAACAAGAAGAACGATTCGACGCGAGTAGTGGTTGTGGTTCTCTGCTCTGGTTACCGCATCACAAACTTCCGTAGAGCATCGGCAGTTGATCTTCCCCGGCGGAATCCGTACTGTCGGGGCGACAAACCCCAGCATCCTCCATCACTGCCTGCAATCTTGTCCGTATAAGCCTCCAGAACCTTACCCGCCGTGTCCAGCATGCATAGAGGGCGGTACGTAGATGGGTCATCCGGATCTCCCTGCTTTTTTAGTGATTAGCACCAATCTGGCAACCTTCCAACGTGGGAAAAACTCCCGCGGCCAGGCACAATATTAATACTAAACCATACTACCATAACAATATTAATACCAAACTTAATTTTATTATAATTTTTCCTTTGCTTATAGCAGTTTGGTTTGATATACTAGATCGTATATCTAAAATAAATGGTAGCAAAGAGAAGCTACTATGAAGCGATTTATAGAAATTTGTAACTGTGCTTTCATAACGAATTCACTGTACCTGAAAGGGTTAATTTTACATACACTATATTAGATTAGATACATTAGAAATTGCGGAATATTTGCGTGCTCATCCCGCTAGTCTGACCGCCTGGCATATTAAAATATCTTCTTCGTATATATGAGACATCCACCATAGTATAACGTATACAATTAAATTACACACAGAAATATTACCTTGCCTCTACTTAACCACGCTTAGCCGCATCTTCAACAGCATTTCATCCTCGTTTCATCTACTTACCGCACGAACGCAACCGTTAGCTTCGCTATTTCTGTACCTCTAAATCCGTCTCTTCATATACTGCTGTGTTTTGCTCTTCTCCATTTCGTTATTAAAATTTCATACGGTCAAGAATGAGGTTGGCACGTGAGGTATTTAAATTGCGTCTGGTTGTCGCGGCTTATGTGTATTCAGACAATTCCCTTGAGGAATGGAACCGACGTTTGCGACCTGAAACCTGCCATCTAATCGCTATAGTTCTCGACGTGAACTATTGTAGGTTTTGCGGAGATATGGGGGAAATAATAGGGAAAATGTGGAAGGATTGTGAAGATTGAATAGGAAGAAAATTAATTATTATTATCGAAATCGGTAGCTTGACGTAGAAGGTGAGAGAGTTGAAATTGAACGATGTGAGATGGACAATACACCTTTTCACAATAAGAGGTGCTTCGGAATGCCAGAAAACTTTAATGAGATCGATATATGTCATTTACCTTTTTCCTGTGTTTGCTTCCAGTGTTTCCGTCATGTCCCACAGCTAACCTGCTTAACCCTCTTTCATAGCATATCAAATTCGTCTACTATTTCGACTGATTCCGAGAGCGACATCCCCTGCGTTTCTAGTTTACGAATGGAACTTGAAACAAAGCCATAATTCGACTTAATATACAAAACGTTTTGTAGCAATTCTGTTGATGTTACTATCTTTTTACAGTTTTCTAGAGCAATACAGTCAGCAGTGACTTCAATAATATTTTTTGTTCCGTTCAAAATTATCGGCGTAAAAAATTGCAGCGTCTAACCATGTACCCCATCTCGTAATAATCGGTTTAGGAGGCAACTTAACACCGGGAAGTCGCTCCTTATAAAATTGGATTCGTAAAGGTGCTTTTAAAAATACTTTTTTGACATTGCTAATTAAATCATTCCAAGCAAACGAAGAGAACTTACTTAGTCAGTATATGGCCATGGATGAGTCATTGGTACACCACTATGATCCCGACACCTAAGTGTAAAGTAGAGAGTGGACACAAGGTGCTTCTCCTCCATGCAAATTTAAGATCGTGCCGTCTGCTGTGTTCTGGGATGCTTGAAGAATCATTCTGACGGACTATATGCAAAAGGGGCCTACGACACACAATTGATTTCTATATTGCGAGACGCTGTTAAAGAGAAACTCCGAGGAAAGTTAAGGTATTGCTGTTCCATCAGGATAATGCTATGCTGGTATTACTATGGCTGCTATACACCAAGCACTCTTTGAATTAGAAAAGCACCCGCCATATTCGTCGGATCTGGCCTCCAGTGATTACCGGCTCTTCCCCAAATTAAAAGAAATCTTACATAGGGTAAAATTTTCCAGGAACTATGAAGTGATGCAAGAGAAATGGTTTGCAGAGGTCGGGGAGAAATCTTTCCAGGAGGCTATTGAAATGTTGGAGCACCGTTGGACCAAATGTATTAGTGTAGATGAAGACTATGTCGAAAAATAAAAAGTATAATGCCACTGTAGTTTTATTGTGAGCGTGAAGGTTCTGAAACTTCTAAAAGGGTAACGAAGATAACCTTTCATATTATTTACCATACCCCATCTTATCCTCGAAATCTTTATTTCTCGATTTTCTTTCTGAATATTTAAAAGATCAATACTATATCTGCGTTACGCCGAAGGCATTTTTTTCTTCCCTCTACGCTCCCCCCCTTTCACTTTGTCCTCGTTGTCTTTCCTTTTCGGTGTCTCCCGTATTAGTAATACGCCGCAAGGGGGCGGTGTTTGTGACACTTGCTAAGATGAAGAATTTCTTCGACGTATATCGGGGAAGCTATTGGAAGGCCGTCTCGGCTAACGCGATCCATAAACCTATTCCGGTGGGTGTTGTGGAAGATGATGCGGCTTTGTCCCTGACGAGTTTGAGGCGGTATTATTGGAGGAAAAAAATATTTTCGTTTTATTTTCCTTCTTATCGATGTAACCTTTTGTCATCGCCCCAATTGCTTGGCGAAATGAAAGTTTTAATCGAAATATTTCGGCGTATCTCCGAACTTCTTTTAAGCAGACGCTCCCTTATTTCGCGTAAATATACCTCTTCACATATATACCTTCCGGAAGAGGTTATTTTAAACGCGATCACAGGTTAGGTAGATGGGTTACAGTCCTAAGTCAATATTTATTGCTCGAAATAGCATGGAGGATAGCTATAGGCGATCGTGTTTTTGGTGGTGGGGAGTGATCTAGAAGGGTCGACGTTTTCCTTCGTACAAATATTTTACGAGACGTAAGCAAGCTATATCGTTGGATGCTGAGATGTTGGGGGCTGTCTATAATTACTAGCGTAAGGGGTTGATTCCTACGACGATGTTTACTCCGTATCCCCGCAAATGTTGACGGTACATTGAGGTGTGCCGAGGAAAATAAATCGTGTACATGTAGGGTGGAATATGTATTTTGAAAGGGATATAACTTACGGTTTCCACTAAGAAGGAGTAATAGATTCTGGATATTTGAAAGTCGCCAATTTCGTTCACTAATTAACAAATTATGTTGGTCTTTCGTAATGGTAGTTGCTAACATTTTCTCCAATTTCTTAATATCTTTCAACTGTCAAGTGAACAGCGATTTTTGAAACTTTTAGTATATTAATTTCAATCCATTTAACCGTAATGAGATTTATTAATAAATTTTTAAAATATTCAATCCATGGGAACTCTTTTTTTTATTGACCCTGTGCTTCAAGAAGACGTTGAAATGGTCATTAGAAATATGAACTCTATCTTACCTGTCTTTCACATATCGTTAAGGCACTCACTTATCGGGGCCGTTTCTAAACTAAATAACTATCTTCAAAGGCTTGTTGATATATTACTAAAGCATTGTCTTTATATTAATGCAAAGAAAAATTGTGTCTTGCTTTTTGACCGCACTAAATCTCGCAATGCTGCTATACCGCATATTCAAATCAAAATTAATGACGAATATTTTTGTTATACTCCTTTGTTTTTTTCGCACGTACTGTTGAACAATATGAGCCTCGTATACGATAGCCCTATCAGCGTTCGCACGTCCGCTCTGTTTACCGGCTAGAACCAAACTCTATTACCTTGTAAGAGGCTAAATCACCAAAGGTGAATGCTACCTGAGATCTTTGGATGACAAAAGGAAATTTTTTACTTAAGCCATGAGGAAAATCCAATTCTTATAGTTGGGGCAAAAATTAACAGATTAAATAACCATGTTATTAGTCAGGTTTAGCATCAATACGCTACCAACTTTTTCGATCTTTCAATATCTTACAGATTGAAGATTTTCAATCATGTGCTGAGATAACAGTGGACTATATTGAATATTTTTTATTTCCATTTGACAAAGTTTCAAGCTCATCCTCGCTTTCCATCTCTCGTAGCAAAAAAAAACTACATTTCGCATGCTCTAATGAAGTCGACTTGTTACACTCAAGCAGTGATGATGAAGATATTTTTTTATGTACCAAAGAGAACTTGATATAACGGCAACTAAAGTATGTTTCGATAAGACCTTAAGATTTTAATGTTTAATGTAGCAAAGTATTAAAATACGAGGGCGATCCAAAAAAAAAGGTCTCCTATTTTTTGGGGACGTAGAGAAAGTTTTAATACGGTTGTTGGCAACACTGTTGTGAGTGGTGCCTTCTCCGCTACCACATAAGCACGCAGGCGCTTCGCTCGGATGCTCAGTCTTGGCTTGGTAGCCATTCGAAATGGAGCTCCCGATAAACGTTACCGCCAAGTGCGAAGTGCGCGCAGTTATTCGATTTTTGAAAGCAAAAGGGGTTAAACCGGTTGAAATTCACCGCCTATTAACGGAAGTGTATGGACAGTCGTGCATGGATCTCAAGAACGTTCGCAAGTGATACAGTCGGTCGTACTGAAAGTCCTGACGAAGAAAGGAACGGGAGGCCGTCAATTGCCGACCAGACAATCGCGAAAGTTGAGGAACTCATGCATAAAGATCGGACGATCACTCTGGACGCTCTCTGCATTTTGGTTCCTGAGGTTTCCAGAAGCACCATCCACAGAATTTTAACGGAAAAGTTGCAATATCGGAAGGTCTGTGCAAGATGGGTGCCGCGTATGCTGACAGAAGACCACAAACGGGAACGGGTTGATTCTTCTCGCGAATTTCTTCGCCGCTATGGAGACGAAAAGGACAACTTCTTGGACTCGATTGTCACGGGTGACGAAACCTGGGCATTCCATTTTACACCTGAGACAAAACAACAGTTACGCGAGTGGCGGCATCCCTCTTCGCCCAAGCCACGAAAATTCAAGCAAACACAATCTGTCGGTAAAGTCATGGCAACTGTGTTTTGGGACAGGAAGAAGGTACTGTTCGTCGACTTTCTGCCTGCTGGGACAACGGTCAATGCTGACAGGTACTGTGAAACACTGAAGAAACTCAGAAGGGCAATTCAGAATCGGAGAAGAGGGATGTTGAGCAAGGGTGTAAGCATTCTCCACGAGAACGCCCGTCAAACCGACGATCTCCTGCAAAATTTTGGTTGGAACGTCATCACACACGCACCCTACAGTTCAGACTTGGCAACTAGCGATTTCCACCAGTTCCCTAAGTTGAAGGAACATTTGTCTGGACGGCGGTTCTGCTCCGATGATGAGGTGAAAGATGAGGTTCAACGCTTTCTGAAGGGCATGGCGGCAAGCTGGTATGACATGGGCATTGTAAAACTGCCACAGCGTCTACAAAAATGCATCGACCGAAATGGCGATTATGTTGAAAAATAAAGCATTCTTCAATCTTTAAAGTGATGTAGCAATTATAGAAAATAAACGGTTCTTTGTATATCTAAAAATATAGGAGACCTTTTTTTTGGGATTGCCCTCGTATCTATTCAGTAGTAAAACTGGGGTTGAACTGATTTTTTTCCTTGGAAACTTTCCGCCTTATATACTACAGGAGGCCTCTGTGAAAAGAAACTTCTATCGACGTAAAGGTTGGTATGCAGCCAACGGTGCCGAGATTTTTCCAATTAGTCGTGGGAGAATTTGTCTCGGAAGACGTAAAAACGGTCTGAGAGGCTAGGACAGGGGGAAAAGCTTCATTATAGCGACAGAGTCAGCTGCAACTGGAAGGGAATTTTATAACAAATACATTTTGATGAATTTCATCGATATCAGACCTCAGAGAAAGTTTTTGTCGTGTAGAAAAATCATTTCTAAATTCACGCGGATCTGCATGTATTTTCCATCAGCTTGCTCCAATTCAATAATCAATGACAAGTTAACAGAAAAACATTCAAGATCCATAAACCATGAATTCTCTTCAAACATCACTCCACTCAATACTTTCGAAAGTTGTCATATCCGTTCACATTCCCTACTATTCTTATTTTTAACCGCTACAAGTCGTCATACATGTACCACGGGCAACAGTTAGAGTTGTAGTGGCTTGGTATATGCACGACAAAGCAAAATTGTACTCGATTACTGACGGAAACTGTTGCACCAATAACGACATCGATTCGGTCTTCGGAGCTTTCGCGTTCGAGAAAACACAAAAACCGTATCGTTGATTTTTTTCCTTCCAGTAGACAGCGGTTGCAGTTCTGAAGTGGACGATTAATTCGACACGTCCGTGGAGGTGGTTGTGTTCGTGACGGACGCACAAGGGAGCGTTGAAGTGAACTGTTTCGGATGTATGCACGTAGCGTTGAAAGTTCAAGTGTGAATACGTTGAAGGAGGAAGTTCTTGAGTGAACGTAAGGGTATTGATTGAGGGTTTTATACAGCTTATCTGCTTAGAGCGCAGTGACAGAGCATCAAATCGAACACAATAAATCAAACAAAAAAACATATAAATTCCGAAAGGCTGCAGATAATATCTCAATTTCTTTAATACGTATAACTGAATCATTAATAATAATGATGCCACGTAGTCTACAAGGCATATTTTTCTAATATCCCTTTCACTTCTCCTAAGTTCACTTTAACATCCGGTGTACCGCAGGGCTCAAAACCGGGGCCACTCCTGTTTGTCCTGTATATTTCGCGCGACACCAGGGAATAATCTTTAATCGATTGTTGGTATCTGAGATTGGTGGCTTCCTCTAACGCCATAGCCAAGTTTTCCCTTTTCGTGGCGAACATATGCAATCTCTTCTCCAGCTCGTTCCTTTTGTTGGTGACGTTCTAGTTCATCCGTGATGCTCTTCACGTGCTCCTGCGTATTTTTCTTGACGGTCTGATACTGCTGCTTGAGTTCGTCGGCTTGCAGCGTTGCGGACTGGAGCATTGTCGTGCAATAATCGCACACGTTTTGTTTGAACACGCTTGAATCTGTAGAAACCTGTCAAGCCGAAAATTTATGGCGCCTACCTCGTAGATAACATAGACATTTACTGCGAAATTTCTTGTACTAGTGACGTTTATCAAATTCAACGTAATTGGGATATATTAGTGGAGTAGTGGGGGCATATAAACCGAATTTAGGCGTTGAGAAATGCTGCGTGGTCACTTATACTCGTTCTAATTTACCGAATACCTGATAATATTTTGTTGGGAGTAAGGCCTTAAATTGCCTTAAAGCCTTAGTACTGATATTTGATTAGTGGCGCCCTCTCTCCCAGAATGCAAAATTTAAAAGACATCCTTCGTATTATTATCCATTTTGCGACCATGGGTTTGAATGGTAAATTGACTTTTAAGCTGAAACCGCATTATCCCTGAGTTAAGGATGCGATAATCAGCAATGCTTAAAACTGGATATTTTTTCGTCTAGTTTGTTTCCATAGTTTCTCTATAGGATTGTAAAGACTAAGGCACATAATTCTGTCTTTTTCTATCTGCTGTAGAAAGCTTTAACAGAGCTTCGAGGACAAATTAGATTGGATCCTTTTCCTAACATTCTGTCAATTCCTGACGAATTTGTCATACCATTTACAGAACGTAGGCAGATTTTGTCTGTTAGCTCTCACAGTATTGCAACAATATATATTCCTCTTTGTTAAAATTATGGCATTATTAGATCATGAAAGAATAAGCGAAATAATGCAAGTTGACACATCATTAATACATAAAATAGAACGGAAACAACTGTTATGGCCACATGAGGAAAATGGGTCAGGACAGACTACCATAAAATGTTTGGAAATGTAAGCCTTCTAATAGAAGAAAAAGGGAAGACCAGGAAGGAGTTGGGAAAAATAAAATTAAAGAAGGTGCGGAGAGGAAGGGACTGAAGGAAGATGGTTTTAGAGATAGAGCCTCTTGGAGATTAGCATGCGGTAGATGGCAAAATTAGCGGTCATAATAATAATTCCCAAAATACAATTATATCGTTAAATATCTTCTGTTACTTGGATTTTAAAACCTATTCTTATTGGTTTTAGAGGTATGTAAATACTCTCTGAAGAGTACGCCGTTTCATCAGTATCTTCTCTTACTCAGATTTGAACATTTCTTTCTATAGGTTTTAGATGTAAACACCCTTTGAAAGATACATGTCCTTTATATTCATCTTCTCATCAAATGGTCCCTGGTGTGCTTTAGAGTTTTGTCGTAAGTCAGGTATTTGTGGCCGAATTTTCTATAATTTGTCGCAACTATTTGACCTTGTGCAAGCATTATAGTATGATAATTTAGGTGGACGTGAGGGGAAATTGAACTAAATGTATTAAGATTCGCAAAATTTTAAATATATTCATTCCTGAGTTGAGGAAGAGATAACCAGAAATTTTTAAAGCTGAATACTTCTTAATAAATTTATAGTAAATAAATATTTTGCTTTAGAATCATTGGTCGCAATAACATTATTATTCACACGACTAATGGCAGGTTATCTTCTTCAACCTGATTATTTTTAGATTAGTTTGGGAAAACCTGAATTTCATCCACATTTATCAATTCTAATAATCAATTATTTATAAAATTATCATCTGCTAAACCGAAAAAGATCTGGTGCTCCTTTGATTACAGTTTTCCTTCAACATTCATCAACTTGCCTTTTTAAACAATTTTCGTCGGCAATTTCAAATTCCCCAATTCCGAGCATGGCCCCTATTTCCAAAACTTTAGCGTATTTAATTAAGAACTTTGCAAAAAAGAAACTGTAATTAACCTTCGTATTACTTTTCATAGTTTTTCCTTCCCTCTGGTACTCCCCCCCCCCCTCCCGAATACCTCCCACTTCCAAACAACATCCCGGTACCTCACGACGAAGTTATTAACTTCATCCTCGGTTCTGACGTACTCTTTTTTTGTTTTTACCGCGTCTAGTTTTATTTCAAACCTGCAGTTTACCGTTTCTCATCTACAGCAACGCGGTTGCTATTGTTCTTGCATCTCGACGGGTACGCCGCTTGTTACCAGTTACTGTTTATGTGGATATTATTTTAGACACGTCATTAATTTTAAATCCGCTCCGCTAGATGGCGGGACGCCTGCCCGTTCGTCTATTGTACCTGATAGCGTATTTCGCGAGCTCTGTTGAAGAGTGGAAGCGCAAAGAGGACGACGTGGGGATTGTTAGATATTTCGCACCAATTAAAATTAATTATAAACCGTGCGCGTGGCATATATGAGCGCCGCTGACGTGTTTTCCGAAATAATTTCGCGTTTGGGCATAATAGCCGCTCAAAACAAAAGATATTCGGAATTAGTGAGATGGGTACGGCAAACCGTTCAATGGGGAGTTATTTTTGTGCGGTGCAATATACGGTCGCATAGTTAAACATCCTAGTTACTGCTGAATTAATACGTGTACAGGTTTGGGATTAAATTATACCGTGCACTAGCTGGTGTATATACGTATATATTCAATTTAGTGCATATATTCGCTACTGGTGGCACTTTGTAGCATTTAATTATCGCATGAATTTCGGTATTGTGTTACTGTAATAATCCCTTATTAATAGAGCTGCATGTTTTCTCGTTGTACCAGAGGCGTCGTAATTTCAACAGAATAAAACGAGGAAATCATAATAGGTGCCTATTTAAACAACACTGAAACCTTTTAGCTATGTTATAGTCGTTCATGCAATTAACCAAGTTAAGTTGGCCAATACCTGCAGTCTTGTTTGTTGATATGTGAGGTAGCTGCCATCCGTGAATGTGACTTTCAAGAATTGGAACATCCACCGTACAGTCCTGATATGGTTCCTTGTGATGTTCATTTGTTTACTAATTTAACTTTCCTTAAATTAGAACCACATATAACTGCATATTTATGAAGCATACTGACAGGCGAAGGAAAAATAGACAGAGACTTAACAAGCAGAGGGGATAAAGCAATTAGAATATACTACTCTTTAAATAAGACGATTCCAGAAAACAAAGATGTTGATATGGAGACAAAAATAAAAATATATGATACTATAACAATCCCAGTGATAACGTATGCATGTGATAACTGGACATTGTGGAAGAAAGATCAAGTTAACATATAAGAAGAATAGCGGGGAAAACAAAATGGGTTAAGATCAAGAATGAAGATATTAGAAAAATAACAAAGCAAGCATCAATAATAAAGAAAAATAAGGAGAAAGCAATTAAATTGGTATGGACATGTAGTAATGATGAAGACAGATAAAATTACAAGAAAAATAATGGAGACAGGACACATAAAATAGAAAAGAAAATAGATGGACCAGATGCCTGAAAAGGTATAGGGATGTGAAAAGAGGAAGAAGAAGTTATCACCAACGATAAAGTTTCCCCGAAAAGATCTCGATACACGATAGGATTTGAACCTACGACTTCTTGCTTACCGTACGAACGTCTTAACCATCTAGACCATGAAGACTTTAATTTAATTAGTAGCATCGTGCAACTCTATTAGTAATGGTTTTAATTGAGAAAAGCATTATTTTTGATCACCAAAATTTAGACATAAACAGTGTTTTAATACAATGGCTTGAATAATCTGAAACATGGACAAACGATATTTGCTTATACTCTTATTTCTAACATACGTTTCCATTCTTATAACGAATACCATATCTTATAGTAAACACAAAAGTTTACATGGATTCATTAAAGTGGTATTATAGAGGATTTCATCAAATTCCAACAGAAATAAAGTAAACAATTTACAGTGTATATTGAAGACGTTTTCTGCGATTCTAAAGGCGGAAAAAGCAAAGCTGCTTTGGAGTAATGTCGTTCTTTAACGATGCGCAAAATTAACGTTGTTATGCTCTTTCCTCGAGCTAAGAAAGGGAAAGACCGCATCCAATAAGTTTACCCGAGCAGCTATGGTACTTAATACGATGTGGTGAGAGGAAACTTTTCACTTAGAGTTTTAACGGAATCGTCTTTTACCGGATATACGTGGAACTGACTTTTCTCGGGATCTAAAGACATGTGCAGTATCGTCGAGTTTGAAAACAAGTATGAATCGTTTCAAAATATATACCGTAGAAAAGGTTTTGTTAATCTAAGACCAACTTTTAGTTCCCACAGGTCCAGCACTACAATCACGCATTTTGTGTTGTAGAACTAAACAAAAATGTGTGAATAATTTGACTCCAACCGGTATGAGGATCGTAAAAAAAATCGCTGAATCAGACCAAGTATGTATCCTTCCTCTTATAAAGAATAACATGATAGTGATCTTCAAACATGTAGAATGAGGGGAGCTCTAGAAGTTTGTGGAATGGAGGGGATGGAGTGGGAATAGAGGCGCCCGCTAGGTGTCATTCTGATTGACGACTCATCATTAGCATATATGTCAAGTTGTACCCCTACAGCGTCAGTCGTTTGCGAATAGTTGCCTGCTAAACAAGTCAATCCGGAAGAAAACTGAAACTATGGAAGAAATTGAACACCGTGCTGTGACAAAGTTCCTTACAAAGCAAGGAAAGACCGCTCAAACCATATTGAATGAAATGGAAACCGTTTATGGGGAACAGTGCCCTAGTAAATCAATGATTTATAAATGGCATGGTCTTTTTAAACAGGATCGGGACTCGATTGAAGACGACCCCCGCTCAGGACGGCCAGTTGACGCCGCCACATCAGACATCGCCGATAAAATGCAAAAATTTCTACTGCAAGATGCCCGTTTGAAGAAAAAACAATTATCTGCATTAGTTGAAGTATCTGATACTACCATTTTGCGTATCCTACATGGCCACCTGGTAATGACAAAAGTCAGTGCAAAATGGGTACCGAGAATGCTCACGCCGCTACAGAAACAGTAGCGCATATGTGCGTCCAAACAATTTTTGGAGCTGTGTGGAGACAAACCTGCACAGGTTTTGGTGCGGATTGTTACCGTAGATGAAACATGGGTTCATCACTTTGAGCCTGAGTCCATGCAATGGCATGATAAGGGGACACCACCGCCAAAGAAATTCAAAGTGTCAAAATCGGCTGGAAAGTTGATGGCTACTGTTTTTTGCGATATTGATTGGTTACGAAGAAAAAGGTAGGAGCATAACCGGAGAATATTACGCAGCGATATTAGAAAAATTAAAGGAGGCCATCAAGGAGAAACGTCGAGGAAAATTGACCAAGGGTGTGTTGCTCTTACAAGACAATGCGCCGGTTCACAAGAGCAAAGTTGCAATGGCTGCTCTGCACAAGCGTGGCTTTCAATCAATAGTCCATCCACACTACAGTCCAGACCTGGCACCTAGCGATTTTTATTTGTTCCCCAATTTAAAAAAAGACTTACGTGGAAGAAAGTTTTCCGACGACAATGAGGTAAAGGAGGCAATTTTGGTATCCTTGTAAAGACTGTTATGTTATCACCCTTGTTAGAATAACAGGAACAAAGTTTTGTGAGCATTTCTGTATGATCTACAAAGAATAACCTTATATATATATATTAGTTGATAGAAAAGAAAGATATCGGGGTGTTCGACTATATTCCACTCAAATTTGTCGGCATTTATTTTCTTGTTATTAAACGCGATTCTGGTTATGTTGTATAATTACACGTGTGCCTACCTATAAATTTGTTTAGTAATATTGCAGTTTTAATACAAGAAAAACATCAAAAGAGAAATACGAATATTTATTATTTATATTTAATATTCTAAAATTAGAGAAGGGTTTAACAATAGTTATTACACTTTCACATGTTTACATGTTCACATCCTTAGAATCGGATACCGTCTAGATTAGTCCTCCTATGCCAATTTTGGTTTTAGAATCGTTTTGTGTATGATTGGAGATAGTATTTGGTGAGGTTCGAACCAAATCCAAAATAGGCGAAATTTCGACGAAAAATCGAAATCATCTAAAATCTGACTGGTAGTACCAGGAATCGAGAGGTTTACCAAAAAGATCCAAGGAGGAGTACGACTGTTTATTAAATTTAATAGAAGAAAATCATGTACTCGATAATAAGGCGACTTCTAAAATGTGTTGGTTCGTAACATAACATGTACATCTTAACACAACAGTTTTATAACAGCGCATGTTAAGGATACATATTGGGCCTGATTTTGTAGTTGTGTTGAGTTAAATTCTTTATTACATTGAAAAGAAAAATGTTATATCTCCAGTAGCTTAGCTATAAATAAATTGTTGACTACTACATTTTCATCAGTGATTCGCACCTAGAAAAAAAAAACATTGGCGCCAGGTCCCCAATACATAGAGTGTGTAGTGGCTTCGACTGTGTAAATGCTAGTGATACATTGTCGATGGTAAGTGTTTACCCACCTTTAAAATATTACAAAAACAAGTCAAAAACTAATTATAAAATTGTTATAAGAAACAATGTGCTTATCAATTTGTTAACGAAGATAATTATAGATTAATTTAAATTTGCGATTCATCAATATTTCCAGTGTTAGTGCCTATATTTTTCTCCAAAAGAAATCGTTCCAAAGTACTATTATCGAATTTGGAGCATATTTCCGAAGCCGTTGGTGAAGTCTCCTTCCGAAAAAGCTTGATCTGATTGAGATCTGAACTTTGGGGCGTCCATTCAACAGGCAAATTTATTTTCTCTGTGCTCCACTTCTTCCAAATACTCACGAAATATCTTTGCAGTGTGTTTTGGATGATTATCGTCTTGAAACATGGAATTCCCACCGATTAATTGCGTACCAGATGAGATGGATTTCTTCTCCAAAATTTCCCTGTAACCTTCTTTTCTAAGAATACCATCTATTTTGACCAAATCGCCCACAGAGGTATCGCTAAAACAACCCAAATCATGATTAATCCTCCTCCATGCTTTATTGTTGATATAATGCAAAAATTCAAATGCTCGTTCCTCTTTTGATCTGAACAAAATGCGTTCTTCCAATCTTCCAACATCCAGTCTTCGTGTTATCTCATCTGTGGTAATCGTTTAGCTCCATTTGCTTTTGTGTAATAACAGTTTCCGTATAGCAATTCTTCCATACAAACCACCTTGGCGCAAACGCCTTCCTACCGTGGTTGCACTAACTAGTTTTGGGCGCGAAATATTCACTTCGACAGCAATTTCTGGTGTTATTTTTCGTCTAGATTCTACGCTAGTGATTGCAATTGCTGGTGCTGTTTTAGAGCAGTAAAAAAACCTTTTTTTTAGTATATTTTTAAGCGCTTTGTTTTACCGTAATAGCTGCATTTTTTACGCATGAAAGGGCAGCTTTTAAATTTCCTGATTGACGCTGCAAACTATGAAAACGATGAATATCTTTTCCGTCGTATATTATACGTGCGCACATACATTTTTTCAATCAACGGGATCTCCGGAAAGTACCGACGATTTTGCATTGGATGTATCGACCGTGGCATAACAGCAAGTTCAGCGTTAGGTGAAGAGTAAATAAGCTCTCACAAAAAATCTATTAACCGATGGCGGAATAACGTTGCAATTTTAGGTAGGTAAAATGTTTGGTTATGATTGGCGTTTCGAGTTTATCTGCAAAAAATATGTGGGACGGAAAATATATTTACATTTAGAATTTGAGTTCAGATCTATTTTGTTTTGTATTGTTATATCAGAGTTTTAGTTTTTTTTTTATGGCAAGGACGGCTGTTGTGTTGGAGAAGCCTTATTTTTTTCTTGCGAAGTACTATTTGTTCTCGTGTTCCATATAATTATTTTCTACAATCATAAATTGGAATACGTTTTAAGTTTGAAAACGTTGTTGGATAGCAAAATGTAATTTTCAGTGGAATACATGTTATCTTCGTAGATCAAAAATTTCATTCGATTCCTTCCTCAATTTGTACAAAAAAATATCTTCAAACTCATACGGAACTTCTCATATGTTTTTCAAAACTTGTTCTGGAAGTATATCTTCTTAAATCTGTTCTATTTTTATTTAATTCCTCTTGTATCAGAATACCATATTATCTAAGAGATGATAAGTGGAAACATTGTGATTAATAGAGATGGTAAAGTGCGCTTATGAAAGCAAACACGTACGCTGAATCTGGAAAATGTTATAGTCTGGTATAGTTTCTGGACTAGTGGAGTTGAATAAAGATAGTACTGCTATTGCAGCTTGAGCTTCTATACGCTGTAATAGCATCTGTTGATGAACAACTGATTGTGTATCAATGATTGCAATTTTATTGCGTTATTTCGCAAATAGAGATTTAAATCATAATTTGAGATAAGAACCGGTTCAGAGAATGGCCCTATAAATTATTTCCGTCTTCGAAATGTATAGACATCCAGTGCTTGAGTCATACCTGTTGTGTTCTTTGGTGTTGTCAGTATTTGGACATCTTTTCTGGATGGGACCTCTTGCTTCAAAGACCTTGGGCAGTGACCTGCCGATGAATCTAACAGTATAAGACTCTTTGGCCCAGTGCTTGTTAAGTATTAACAAACCAATTGTAAAATAAATCAGTGGTTAATTAAACTTGAAGATGAGGCTTGAATAACAATGTTTGCAGGTTAAAATAAGGTTTGTTGCACTGAATTTTGCCACCAGGTTCTCCTAATACTATTAGTAGTAGAGACATAAATTTTCCAGATGCAGATATTATTGGGAGAATACTATAATTGTTGTTTGTATAAACTGAATAGCAGTTTTAATTTTCTTCGTATCTAATGCTAGTAAACGTCCAGAATGTATCTCCAAGTTGAAACCACTTTCATCTGCGTTATATACATGCTCGACACCATAACTCTGGATTACTGGTTCAATTTCAATAATAAAATCAGTTGCAATCTTTACTAATAGCAGAACGATTGGTAAATTTAGTGTTAACAATTCTATATGTTCTTCTGAAATTTAGTATCCACTTTTTTGAAGCTTGGAAGGTTTCTCGTTTAATATCTTTGTCAGTACACTCATTTCCCCAAATTTTTCTATCTTGTATGAGATATTGCTGTTAATTGCTTTGTCTGCAGTTGTCCTAGAGAGTTTACCTTTCTAAATCTCCGTTGCATCGACTCTGCGGAGAGTCGCTTCTTTTCCCCAGTCTTACAATAATTAACAGCGCCTTCTTTATACCTATACATTAGATATTCGATTTGGATCAATTCGATGGAGTGCTGTTAAAATGGTTGAAGAAATTTCAAAGTCGTCTCCATATCTACTTCAGAAGTACATAGTATCGGTTATACTTCTATAATATATGATGCAGTTCTATTTTGTGTCGATTTACAGCAGTATCAAGCGACCCATAAATAATTTAATAACATTAATTTCGTTTATTAATGACATTTTACAATTTTGATTTAATTATACACTAGGGTGACAGAATAAAATAGACACCTACTAATTAAAAAAAAGATTCTATTCTCGTTATATATACAAAATATTTTAACATTTTTAAATTAGACTAATATTTTGTCGATCCACTTTTACTTGCGTGAAGTGCTGCGAATCGTCGTGGCATAGAATCTATTAAATGATTAATGGTGTCTTCTGGAATATTTAACCACTCTTCTGTAACAGCTGCCACGAGTTCTTCCTTATTGCTGGATTTTCGGGGTCGTTTCGCCATATTTGTCTGATTATGTGCCAAACATTCTCTATCGGATTCATGTCTGGTGATTGGCCTGGCCATGGTAAAATCCGAATCCCCTGTTCCTCTTTCCATGTGGTTGTTCTTGCTTTGTGGCAGGGTGCACCATCCTCCATAAAAGTGGCGTCTCCTTTAGATAAAATGGCGTTGTCAAATATCGGTAGTAGTCCTTGTGTTAATATTTGGATATATTTTGCCGCATTTATATTTCCGTTGCATATTACTAATTGCGATCTTCCACCATACCATATCGCGCCCCACACCATGATGTTCACACCGCCATATTTCACCGTCTGATGCAAAAATTTGTCATCCAGTTGCTGTGACGAACGTCTCCATACCCACGTACGACCACTATCACTGAATTGGCAGTATCTGCTTTTGTCTGAAAAAATGGCAGACCGCCAAAACTCTTCGGGCTTCGTTCGCATTTCGATTGCCCAAGCCATTCGGCGCCGTTTTTGAAACGCCGTAAGGAGAGGTTTTCTCTTTGCCACCCTTTTATACATCCCCACACTGTGGAGGTATCGCAGAACGGTGCGCTGACTTTTATGTGAAGTTGCCACAAACTCAGCTGTACTTTTTCGCGGTTTTCTTAACACTTCGCGCACAAGCACCCTTTTACTTCCTTCAGAAGGTCCGGCACGACCTGGTCTCGGCTCCACTGTTGTTTTTTCCTTGCGTTTAAATTGTTTAATCACACGGTTAACTGCGGACAACGGCATATTAAAAAATTACTTATTTCACGTTGCGAAGCGCCGCGTTCACTCTGGCCAACGATGCGACCCCGGGTGAAGTCGCTAATATCACTCGAACCTTGTAAACGAGGCATAGTTGTAACGATACTGAACTATGACGAATTCCTTCCGATACATCTACCCCTACCCTAATGACAAGAGAAAGTTCTTAATTCGTTCTTAGAATTTAGCTGTTTACATATTTACACCGCTTTACCTGGTGTCTATTTTATTCTGTCACCCTAGTGTAGTACTGTATTAGATACGCTTGTAACACTAGCTTTTTGTACGATATCTGCTTGTTTTTTAATTTCATCGAGTAGGTATATAAATTCACAAAAAGTGTATGCATAAGGATCCCGATATTTATATTCAATGATAATTCGGAATTATTAAGAATTCTCTGCACAAATTCTGCACGTTATTCATCACAATGTCTTCGTATAAGAATCCCATCTTCTTTTTGTGGCAAAATCCATCGATATACGGCTTAAACAGTTTATGATAAAATATAGTTTTGATTACGGTTTAATTCCGCTCATAATTCACGATCTACTTCAATTTTATCTCACCGAAAACTACAAAATTACCCGCATTTACGTCAGAAGCTACGATTTACTGCGTCCCTCGCTTTCTAAATTCATACCTCCACTTATACTGGTAAGACCGAGGCGGTTCTTTTAAGCAACTTCGAACTAGACCTCTCCCTTCTTTTTTTTTTTCTTATCTCTCTCTTTCGTATTCTTAACACGATTCACGCTACATTTAAGCCAGTAATAGAGCGTTTTACGTATAAAATAGCTATCGTTCA
This sequence comes from Trypoxylus dichotomus, assembly GCA_023509865.1. Lineage (NCBI taxonomy): Eukaryota > Metazoa > Arthropoda > Insecta > Coleoptera > Scarabaeidae > Trypoxylus > Trypoxylus dichotomus. The sequence continues at coordinate 30,239,026 of CM042082.1, read as the reverse complement.
TCATCCGGAATTAAATGGATAGTCCGGACATTATCCCGAACATATCCGAGTCGCAGTAAATAAATTCTCATCCTTTAATGGAAATTAAGAAGAATTTCCTAGTTTTCTTTCTTCGTTCTCTTATTTGTTACGGAGACTCGCCTCGGAGGGGGAAGCATCTCGGGTATTTTAATGGAAATTTACTGAGATATTCGCTAGTTTCAGCTTTATAAGGAGTCGTGCGCGTTTCAAAATTTTTGAGAATTTTTAGGATAGTTTGATACGGGGTTGGTGAATTCCTTTCGTTTCGTAAAAGAACTTTACCCGTCTTGTTGGAGATTAATTTACGGAGAGCGCCCTCTACAACAAACCGGAAGGCTTCCACCGCGACCCCTAGCTCGATTCCCCCTTTTTCATCGTCCTTTTCGAATTACTCTTTCGAGAGTGGTATCGACACAAAGAAGATGGAGTCGGACGCGCTCCCGATAAACGAAACTTCTCGGAAAGAATTTCTTGACGACTCCCCCTCGAGCTTGAACTTAACAAATTTGAAGTGGAATCGAAGTTGTTTGCAGTTTATAACAGCGTTTAGTCAAATCGGTTAGAAATCGTGTATTGGATTTTCATCTTTGTCGAATAAAAGGAGTTTACCCAAGTAAAATTGCTTAGCCATCGGGCGATTTAATTTAGCGTTTCAAATATTTTGTTTTGCGCTGTTGTTGTTGTCAGCTTATTGTTGCGGTTATTAAATTTTATACCTTGAATAAAATGTACTTGACTTTAACCAGGGGCTGTGTGTGATGGGGTAATAGAGAAAATAATTTCGGCTGGCAAGATCATATTAATTAAGTTAGAATCAGACTGCATTAGTATAAACAATTCTAGGATCAGCTGCCTATATTTGCGTATAAATACCTATTTAGATATTCTCCTTGTTTAATGACGATTGCAAGGACTCTGTGGATGTACAATTCACAGGTATAGCAGTAAACTCCACTCATACAAATAATTAATTATGCGGAACGCAGCGTTTCGAGAACACGTGGGCTCTCATTGTCAACCGTGTTACCGACTGAAAGTAAAAACTGTATCACACATGCAAATTATTTTCTACGCAGGCTCTAAAATTTCTAAAACATATGGCTATTTACAATCTAGTCGGTGGTCTAATGCCTTTTTCGGGAAAGGATGGACCGAAAGCGAACCGTATCTTTAACAGGGCCTATGGTAATAAATCCATCAAACTCGAGTGTGCAATTGGGGGGTGGTTCTCTGTTAAATAAGTTTCCGTTCTTTTTCATACATATCGTTTCGTACGCGTGTAATTCTCTATATGAGTTCACGTTTTTAAGTAGTGTCAGATTTTTTAAATCAATCTTATGTCCGGATTTTACCATATGCTCTGCTACGCTTGATAGTTCAGGTTTGTCGAAACGATAGTGTCTAATATGTTCTTTGAACCTCGTTTCGATACTCCTTTTTATTTGTCCAATATAAACTTTCTCACAATCATTGCATGTGATTTGGTATATTCCAGACCTTTTTATCATCTCCGGTTTATCTTTGGGATTCCCTAAGAGATTCTTTAAGTTGTTTTTTGACACAAAAGACACGTTCATATTTAGTTGTCAGAAAATTTTACTTAACCCTTTTACTGTTGGGTGAAAAGGAAGAGTCATAAATTTCTTATTACCGATGTTTGTTGATGTCAAGGTCGTGGAATTTCTGATGTGTTGTTTGTATTGGACCTTCCTTAAAATACGGTCGATATCCATAGAAGAGAAACCATTGTACCTCGCTACATCTTTGATATACTTTAATTCTTTGTCATACCTGCTCTTGTTTAGCGGAAATCTGACGAGTCTATTGACCAGAAAACTAATCGCGGACATTTTTTGTTGCTCGCAATGGTGCGAATCAAACTTGATGAATCTGTTGGAATTAGTTTCTTTTCTGTAGATGTCTATTTCTAATTTATTGTTGTTGCGTATGAGTAGAGTATCTAGAAACGGAAGGCGATTGTTCACTTCTTCTTCAATAGTAAACTTAATCGTGGTAAATTTTGAGTTCAGTTCTGCTAAAAAATCTTGTATGTTTCCTTTCTTGGTATCAAAATGTTGCTAAAGATCAGATATCTTTAATTTACAACGTAATTACAAGAAGATTTCTTCCTAATTTTAATGTTAAGTGGAGATCAGTCACTCGAGATAAAAAATATGTGTATATACACGAATGGTGTTTGGATGATTCGCATTTATTTATGACTTCGATTGTGCCTTTGAAAATAACTGCAAATGAAGATGAAGATGTTTGGGTTAATTCTCGACCACCTTCAACTCGATATTGTAGAGTTGTCAGGTTCCAATTTATGGAAGAAACTGCTGACCTAATAAAAAAGCTGAAAAAAACTTGTGGAAAATGAAATGAGCAATTTGTGACTAACGATTATAAACAAGAAAATAACTCCGCCACAGCGAGGCATGTTCTGTATTTTACAATGCTAGACAGAAAAGTGGCACAGCATATTACCGACATAACTCCAGCAAGCAATTGCTTCATTGGTGGAGCTCGTCCAGGTGAGGAACGACTCGAAACTAAACTTCAATTCGGCTAGGCATTTCTCCACTTCATGCGTGATAAAATTTGTGGAGTATATACTTCACCTTGGGTGCAATCAAGAATTTAAGAATTCGGAAATTACGAAACCCACACTTCCAATAAAAGAGGCTACAAGAGGGCGTATCCAAAGACATTTCATAATTGAATTAGGAATAAAACTTGATTTTGTAAAACAAGGAGATCGTTCCGGTAACACCGGAAATACCTCTAGAATATTTTTCCGAAACCCCTCTTTGATTGCCGGTACTACGCAAATTGATGAAATTTTAATTCGTCGAGTCATATTGGAGGTAATTAAGGTAATTAAATTAAACTCTTCAATTGACTAAAATTTCTGTTGTATATAGGAGATACCGCTGAGATAGCAATACAACTGTACCCGTGGTATTATAACCCTTCAACGGTCCATAAAATCTTAATTCACGGAGCCGAAATTATAATAGCTGTAGCATTCGCGGCCACGCGAAAACAAAACATTCTTTACTTTCCGGATGGCCCTCGTAAATTAGTGTATCATTTGTGAAATACAAAGTGAATTCTATCATTTCCAATTTGAATTAATTACACAACTGCTCAAAGTTTTATTTTTCCAATATGGCTTGAGCTGCTTTGCTACGTTTCTCGACATATCCTAAAGAGGAACATATAAGAAGCGGATAGATATCTCAAATATGAGAGTAGTATGAGTAAAACCGCTGTAGTCCTGCAACGATTAATTAAAGCCAATTAATGCCCTTCTATTGGTTTAAAGGACTCGTTTGGTGAAGGAAAGCAACTGGTTATCGTACACATTGAACGCAAGATATGATTTTGATGGTGACTTATTACTATTTGAATGCAAAACCTGTTTATAAGGGTTTGGTGAACCTTGTATTGAAGAAAATTACAGGCCGATTTCCTTGATTTCCATTCTCGCAAAAGTTGTATTAAAAGAACTTCACCTACGACTTGTAAAATTTGCAGAATCCTGTAATATAATGACTCCATTAATCAGGGCCATTTATCTGTATGTCGATGAATGCAATGATACAAAAATTATTTGAAAAAAGAACTGTCGTAAGAGTGTTTAAATCTATTCAAGGCGTTTGAAAGTGTAGATCATCGGATTTTACTACAATTCGCAAACATCCTAGACACCCGATTAGATACCAAGTGCATATGTTTTTGTATATGCATAGAAATACCTACATATGCAATTTCTGCAATCATAACCCTCCAACAAGAGCAGCAATATCATTCGGACGTAATAAATATCCCTTCACCAAGAATAAATGCAACAGAAAGGCAGTTACACGTCAATTCGTACAGCCCAAATTGTATATCTTCCCAATCTGCCCTCACTCTTAAGCACTCTCCTTCTTTCTCCGTCCCTCCGTTCTAATTACTTTTCGCACGTTGTTCGGAAAACATTTGTTCGCGGTCCGACAAACGTGTCACGCGTTCGCCGATCGTAAAAAAAAGAAATACAACGTTCTGGGCCGACGGTGCCAATAACAAGCGAGACCAAATGGCTCTATATCTCGGTAACCGTTAAAGGATGAGGGGAGCAAGATCGCGTAGGGCGGGTTTCGGACGGAAAGGGGTAAAGGATCGCTATTAGGATTAAAACCTGAAAAACGGAAACCCGATTCCCTGCGGGAGTCGGTGGCGGAGCACGATAGCTCTGCAGCCACCGACAGTAGATTTCCCTCACCTTCTTTCGTCTTCGCCTTTTTTATTCGTGCCGATCGAAAAGTTACACGAAAATCCCATTGACTTTGGTTTTATCAAAGGGACGTGACTGAGAAATCGAAATGAAAAGGTAAGGGGGTAGGTATCGAAAGTGAAATATCGAAGGAAAAGGAAGAAGTTGGAGGGGGTAAGGTGTAGTGGCGTGAGATGCGGTTTGTATTTCTTTGTTAGCGTATGGGAAAATACGAGATGACGTGTTTCTGGATAAGCTCTAGGGGGTATCAAGAAAGGACTACGAAGGGTCTTAGTTTCCTTACAAGGGAAAGATTCCGATTTGAATGAAACTTGCGAAATATTTAAAAAGTTCGGGAAAAGCAAACACTCTAATTCCCTATTTCCCAGAGTATGTCGTCATTGCTGACGCGAAAAAATTGGCGAAGGGGTTTCTTACTTGAGGGGACACAAATTGGGAATTTGATTTAGTTGAAAATTCTGATAATGACACTATGGCACTGGTACACTGAAGCACGTCACCAAGAACTTGACGCACGTTTTGCAAGCTACCCTATCATCTTCGGCAGTAATACTGAACTAACAAACTAAACTAAAGCTTCACTGTTTATACCCTATTAAAGTTAGGGTCGATTGGCTATGGCCATGCACGATTTGATAAAGAGTAAAAGCTGGAATTTAGAGAACAACAAATCGGTGTTCATCAAAACATTTTGATTTCTTTCTGGCATATGTAGGGCGACACTACATTTGTCAAAAGTTCTGAGCTTAAGATGAGCCAAGTACTCTTTGTATTTAATTTTGACAGATCTTTTGTGTGCGCAATGTATACTTGACCACGTGATATTTTGTAAATTCCTGATTTCTGCATGTTATCTACCTGGTCTTCAAGATTTCGTAAAAAGTTTTTGAGGTCGTCATTTATCGAAAAAACAATTTTTCCAAAACAACTTTTTTGAAGACCTTTCATGTAGCATCGATAAAATTGTAGGTACTTCTTATTACTTTCTAGTGTGCTTATATATCTAATTCTTATTTCTAATAGTATTATAGACTACATCTTTGGAGAATTCCTTAAAGTTTGATGAACAATGAACCAAAAACTGTCGAATTAGATTCTTCCAAGATGGAATATGATGCTTAACATGAGCCAATGCAAGATCTATAGGATTCAAATTGCAATGATGGAAAGGTAAACGTGTCAATACTGGATGGAATATTCTTTAGCTTTTTACCTATTCGATTAAGTAGAAATTCGTTTTGATAACTGGTATTCAATAAGTACCTTTTCTCCATGACAAAGTAGAAGATTCCTCTGTTTTAATGGTACGGTGCATTGTCCATTACCGTATCACAACCATGGTCAAGTAAAGATAAGATAGTGTCTCAGGTTGTTACCCTTTTTGTTTTGAGGTTATAAGATGCACCAGTTTTGAAGCATAAGTTAATCAAGATTGCTACATGCGCACATAATATATCAGCACAGCTCTCTATCCATCTTGTATCTGTACTTATTTGGGTTGCCTTCTTCTGACATTTCTTGTAGATGCTCTTTTGTTTTCTTTATTTCATTATTATACATAGCACTGACTAATAGCTTCTTCACCTTCAGTTCTACTAATGAAATTTTATAGTCATTTTGCAAGGGCATAATGATCAGATAGAGGACTGTTTTATGCTCTATAGTTTATGCAGATATTGAGATATTGAGTAGCGTAGCTGTTGTTTCACATACTCTAATTGCGTTATTAACCAATACAGTCACTAACAACATCGAAGGGAAATGTAGAAATATTTTGATAATTCTCTAACTAAAGAATAAATGCTGTTAACAGCAAATCAACTGGAATTACTCTACTTAAGCTATAAATTTGCCTACAACGGCATCTCAAAACACTCCTCCGCGTTTCGGGGGGAATATTTAAAAACATACCTAAAACATCGTTATACCCCATAATACACTTTTTCGTTCTAATAAATTCCGGTATCCAGTTGAATCTAATAACATCCCTCGCTTATTTTCGCCTCGGGTCCCGCCCCTCTCGCATCCTCTCCTCCCCCATAACCGCCAGAAATGACCCAGAAACGTCCGGCTTCCGTCTCTCGTTTGATATATCACCCAACCAGTCGATGTAGTCTCGCTTTTCCCATATACAAACACGAGACCGCCAACCCTCCTCGTGAGGCAGGAATTCCTCCTCGCCCCCTCGCCGATCCACCGCGCTGTATCCCAGCGGCATCATCTAATTATGATGGAACGCTTGCTAAATTAAAAGAAATCAAATTAACTGTGACAGCGGCCAACGCGATCTACCGAAGAAAGAAAGGCGAAATGTAGTAGCGGACTACGCCTCGCGAATCATCGATTTCACAACGGGGGCGAATCGGGAGGGAGGTACGTCCGAAACGATACGTTAGAATGGGGGGAACCAAATATTACGGTTTGGGGATCGTATAGATTGTTACGTACACGCAGGATGGCTTGAGGATAGATTGTGGAAGATAATGATGTCGGAGGGGAGGAAAGAAGCTTAACATATTAAGACGATACCGGAAAATCAGTACTGAATTGTGAAGGTAGCGTAGGATGATGGGGTATATATTGATTCCATAAGATTCTTTTTGGATAAACAATAATGACAAAGCTAAGAGAAGAATGCGGTAAAAGAAAAAAGCCAATTATTAAAAGATACCCTGTTCTTTGTTTAGAAGAAGAAAACTTACATCAAGAGATTCTTTTCTTTTTGAATTTAAGAATTACATTTTATTTTTGAAGCCTATTTCTTTCAAATTTCCTTATAAGGACACTATATGCATACATATATAGTAAATAGTGGATTAAAAAATACTAGCAAAAGTAATTCTTTATAAATAACTCAAATAACCGGTTTTGTTCGCAACAATATACGAGGATGGATATATATATACCGTAGCCCTGACCTCCTTACACTGGCATTATATTTGTTATTTTACGACATAGTCTTCCTCTACGCCAATGGACCCCGCCCATCGGTGCTCTAACATCTCAACCGCCTTATGGAAAAACTTTCGACCTCTAGAACTAACTATGAAACTAGCTTTCACAACATTATCAAGTTGTGTTATTTGTTTATGAAACATTTGCTGCTATTTTTCCAAATTTGCGGTAAGCTTCTGGATATTGTCTTTTCTTACTTGCCCTGTCAGTGAGTGCAGTATAGGATGCTTAGTTGAGTAATGGCTCTTTATATTGAATTCTTTCATCTCTAAAATGGATTCACTACACAGCAAACAAACAGGCTTACTATTGTGCAAGATAAAGAAGAATTCTTCACTCCATTTTTCTTGAAACTGGCGAAACTGCATCTACTTTTCGTTTCTTTCCACCAGACATCATTTTCGTTTACTTTTCATTCGATAAACTTAATAACAAAACATAATTAGTAGGCACTCAAGATGCACACAAAGCTCATATAGAACTGAACTAAAGTTCGGGCCATCCATCCGCTTATATATAGGCAAAATTGATCTGTACTTCATTCACGTTAAGAATGCCTACCTACTGCATTCTTAACTCTCTACGATCGGCGATTGTATTACACTGGTGAAATTTAACCGATGAAACTGTCAAGTGGCAACATCGTAAACACCAAAGTTTGGTTATCAAAATCTTGTATAAATGTTCACTACAATGGATATACATCCTTAAGATTTTCTGCTTCCTCTGGTGTGTGCCAGGGATCCAATTTGGGTCCCCTTTTGTTTAATATTTATTTGGATGATCTTCTACAGCGGCTGGACTGCAATGTATTGGCTTACGCGGACGATCTTAAGATCTACAATACCATAACCTCCCCGGCAGATTCTCTGTTTCTCCAGAACAGTCTGGATACTATTGTTAGATGGTGTACCCAGAACGGAATTCATTTGAATCTGGATAAGTGTGCTTTTGTAAGCTACTCTAGATGTCATAGACCCTATAATTTTCATTATGCTGTGAGTCAGGCTATTATTCCCAGGCACTCGTCTGTGATGGACCTGGGCGTGCTGTTTGATACAAATTTGTCGTTTGCAGACCACATATTATCCGTACGAAATTCTACGATGAAATCCTTAGGATTTCTCATACGATCCTGCAGATCATTCAATAATCCTGCGTCGCTAAAAGCATTATACTATTCGCTTGTCCGTACTGGGTTGGAGTATGCCTCCATAATTTGGTATCCTCACTATCTCCATCTGCAAGTACTACTTGAAAGAGTGCAAAAACGATTTTTGAAATACCTCTCCTTCAAAATTGATGGCACTTACCCTGGACGCGATGTTGAATATGCTGGTCTGCTGACGAGACATGGCTTTGTATCGTTATCGGATCGAAGGAAGGAATTTAGCAGCCAATTTCTACTTAAACTGATTAATCACGCTACATCCCTTCTCTCCAAAATTAATTTTGTGGTACCTCAGTACGATACCAGGTCCTACTCTAATTTTAACTAATGTTCTGCTTAAAGCACCCATTACGCATATGACTAGAAATGCCAATGAATTACTTGATGATCCTTTTTGTTGAAGTGTCTACATGGATTTACATTGTCGTCCTATCTTGTTCTTGCATACTGGTGTCACCGAGCTATTTTTATATTTATGATTCAGTTGTATCATTTTCGATTAATTTTAATTTATTACTGCGCTGTATATTATTACTACATATAACACATGAGCTGAAAAGTCCCGGGCCCAACAAAGAAAACACTGTTTTTTTTAGTTCAAAATTAGCTTTATTCATCAACGTAATCTCCATCAAGAGCAACGCAATCATTCCAACGCCGCTCTAACATTTCAATACCACTTTTGTAGAACGATTTATGTTTAGCCTCAAAATAGGCCTCAGTTTCAGCGATAACCTCTTCATTCGTGCGAAATTTCTTACCGGCGAGCATTTTTTTGAGGTCTGCGAACAGCCAGTAGTCGCTGGGAGCCAAATCTGGCGAATACGGTGGATGTGGGAGCAATTCGAAGTTCAATTCATATAGTTTTGCAATTGTTTTGATCGACTTGTGATACGGTGCGTTGTCTTGATGAAACAAAATTTTTTTCTTTGCCATATGCGGTCGTTTCTTTGCAATTTCGGCCTTCAAACGCTCCAATAACGCTATATATGTAATATTCACTGTTGATGGTATTTCCTTTCTCAAGATAGTCGATGAATATTACACCACGCACATCCCAAAATACCGAGGCCGTAACCTTTCCAGCCGATTGTTGTGCTTTCGGGCGCTTTGGACGAGGTTCATCAGTTGCTGTCCACTCAGATGACGATCGTTTTGATTCTGGATCCATGTTTCATCTATTGTCACATATCGACGCAAAAATTCCGGTTTGTTACGTTTAAACATGGCCAACACTGCTCAGAATCATCAACACGTTCTTGTTTTTGGTCAACAGTGAGCAAACGCGGCACCCACTTTGAACAGAGCTTTCTCATAGCCAAATACTCATGCAATATAAAGCCAATACGTTCTTTTGATACCCTTACGATGTCAGCTAACTCACGCAACTTCACTTTTCAATCATTCAAAACGATTTTGTTGATTTTTTGGATGTTTTCTGGTGTTACCGCCTCATTTGGACGTCCACTGCGTTCTGCACCAACGGTGTCTCTACGACCACGTTTGAAGTCAGCAAACCAACGTTTTATTGTTGTTTCTGATGGAGCGGAGTCCCTATAACACTTTTCAAGCCATTGCTTCGCTTGAATGGTATTTTGTCCCATCAAGAAGCAGTGTAAAATTAAAACATGAAATTGTTTTTGATCCATTGTTTTGAAAATAACAAAAGTAGCGTGACTCTTAACACAATAACTCACAAACTAATGAATAGAATATCATGAAATTTTAACAGCTGTCTTTTGAAGGTTAGTACTAACTGAGACAAAGGTGACTGCAATAAAACTAACGTCATCTATGTGTTAGGCCCGGGACTTTTCAGCCCATGTGTTATATGCTAGGTTACATTATTCTCGCATTGTCCTGTAAATGGAATTATTTTCTGTTAGACAATAAAAGATATTATTATTATTACTTCTTTTCTGTTTACAAATTCTGAGCTCATAGCATAGTATACCTTCTTGGCTTCCTGTGTTCTGTTATTAGGTTCATCTTCTTGTCTTCCTCTCTCGTGCATTGTAGGAATTACAAGTACTGGAAATCTCTAACATGTTGGTCGTTGTCCAATACTGCACTAATAGAAATTATGCCAAATCTAAAAAAATATATTAAATACTATGATTCCGTTCCACGCACTTGTTTAAAAATGCAACTAAAACCACGTAAATACCAGAGAAATGTATCCCTCTGCTCCACGCTGAAATATTCAAGCTCTATTTTCTCGGCCAATTTCACCTTTTTTAACCCGATAAATTATTCAACCTCACCGTCCTTATCGCGACCGAACCATACCCCGCGTATACGCACGTACACACATTCAACAACGCATACCACCAACCACCCCAACAATCGCATCCATACCGTACGCAGGTAGCCGGATAAAAGCTCGTTTCGACTCGGTAAAACGCGTTTGACAAGCAGACAAGTCAGATACACATCCGTAATGAAGATGGATGCTCACCTGATGTCTGGAATATCAATTAAACTAACATGGAGCGTGCCAACCGCGACGAATATATATTATTCGCGCGGGTAGATAGACGTATAAACGTGCATCTAAACTTCGCGAAGTTCCCGAAATAGTCGAAACGCTGAAAAATTGCTCCGGTTTCAACGTGAGCGCGCGTTGTTTGACTTCTCGATGGAACCGGGAAAAATTAACGATACGAGGAGACACGGGGACGTGAGGTTCATGCAGCTTGAGGGCGTGTTACGTACAAGGTACAGGTATCGCCTGAATTGAAGGATGTGAGGTGTGCTGCTAGGCGTTTGGGGTGGAAATAAATTACTTCTCATGAAGTTTTCGAACGATATTGTTGCGGGTAAGGTATTACATGTTACGTGGAATTCCGTTTAAGTCACCAACGATTACCTTTTTCTTTACGAATTATAAAAGTGTTTTTTCTAGAGGTATAGCACTTTGAAATGGAATAAAACAAAGATGAATTTTTTAAATTTATTTTATTCGAAATGGCATTATAATTTAAATTTGTCTTCTGGCGTATGACCGCCACGGCTGGCTCCGACGTACTTTAATCTGGACGTCCAATTTACGATGACTTTTTCTAACATTTCTGGCCGTATATCGGCAATAACGCCGTGAATGTTGTCCTGCAAGTGGTCAATCGTTTCGGGCTTATCGGCGTAGACTAGTGACTTCACATATCCCCACAGAAAATAGTTTAGGGGCGTTAAATCACACTGGAGGCTAATTTATGGGTCCCAAACGTGAAACTATGCGGTTACCAAACGTTTCCTTCAATAAATAAATTGTGGCACGAGCTGTGTGACATGTTGCGCCGTCTTGTTGAAGTCACAGCTCCTGCACATCATGGTTGTTGAATTGATGCACGACAAAGTCAGTAATCGTGGCTCTATAGCGGTCACCATCGACTGTAACGTTCTGACCAACATCGTTTTTAACGAAGTACGGACCAATGATTCCACCAGCTCATAAAGCACACCAAACAGTCAGTTTTTCTGGATGTAACGATGTCTCAACGTACACTTGAGGATTACCATCACTCCAAATACGGCAGTTTTGTTTATTGACGTATCCATTCAAACAAAAGTGAGCTTCATCGCTAAACGAAATCGCTTATGAAAATCGGGATCAACGGCAATCTTGTTTTGGGCCCATTCACCGAATTTAGGCTTTGTTAGGTGATCGTGTGGCTTGAATTCTTGCACGAGTTGGATTTTATAAGCACGCAAACCAAGATCTTTCCGCAAAATCTTCCATAAAGTGGATGGACACATATCCAATTGCTGTGCACGATGGCGGATACACTGATTCGGGTCTTCCTCTACGCTACGCTCTACAGCAGCAATGACTTCTTCTGTACGCACTGTACGACGCCTCTGTGGATGCGTGTTATCATTTAGAATAAACGTGGTGCGAAAATGTTCCGTAGTTAATGGAATTAAATGCTCTGATGGACGATTATGCTGACCGTAAAATTGACGTAGTGCGCGATACGTATTTCGAATAGAACCATGATTTTCAAAATAAATTTGCGCAATTTGGAAGCGTTATTCAGGCGTCAGTCTATTCATGTTGAAATGCCAAACCAAACTAAATATAAATCACTTGACAGCTGACAAAATGGCCGCCTGTTAAAAAAGTGTTGCCAACTTAAAGTTTTATACCTCTATAAAAAGTTCTTTGTTTACATTTAATAATAATTGTTTATATTTGCAATCAAACTATTACAAATAACATCAATATAATGGAACGAATTTAAATAAATCAATAAAACCACATGCATATACGAGGGCGGATCTCTATGCTGTACCTCTGACCTCCTTACAGTAAAACTACAGTGGCATTATATTTTTTTATTTTTCGACATAGCCTCCCTCTACACTAATGCACTTGGTCCATCGGTGCTCCAACATAACAATAGATTTCTGGAAAAATTTTTGTACTTCATAATTACTGCAAAATTTTGCCCCGCATAAGATTTCTTTCATTTAGGAGAACAGCCTGAAATTACTAGAGGTCAGATCCGGCGAATATGTCGGGTGCTCCACTAATTCAAAGCCTGTTTGGTGTATAGCAACCATAGCAATTGACTTTACTAAGACAGTTCTCAAAGTTTGGCTTTTGAAAAATGTTACTATTCCACAGTGTTCCCAAATTTAAATGAAAATCATAGACTTCTACTAAATGAAAATTTATTTGAACGCATGGTATAACACATGGGCTGAAAACTCCCGGGCCTAACAAAGAAAACACGTACGTACACAACGTAATCTCCACCAAGAGCAACGCAATCATTCCAGCGCCGCTCTAACATTTCAAAACCACTTTTGTAGAACGATTTATCTTTTGCCTCAAAATAGGCCTCAGTTTCAGGGATAACCTCTTCATTCGTGCGAAATTTCTTACCGGCGAGCATTTTTTTGAGGTCTGCGAACAGCCAGTAGTCGCTGGGAGCCAAATCTGGCGAATACGGTGGATGTGGGAGCAATTCGAAGTTCAATTCATGTAGTTTTGGCATTGTTTTGATTGACTTGTGACACGGTGCGTTGTCTTGATGAAACAAATTTTTTTTCTTTGCCATATGCGGTCGTTTCTTTGCAATTTCGGCCTTCAAACGCTCCAATAACGCTATATAATATTCACTGTTGATGGTATTTCCTTTCTCAAGATAGTCGATGAATATTACACCACGCACATCCCAAAATACCGAGGCCATAACCTTTCCAGCCGATTGTTGTGCTCTCGGGCGCTTTGGACGAGGTTCACCAGTTGCTGTCCACTCAGATGACGATCATTTTGATTCCCGAGTCAGGTGATGGATTCATGTTTCATCCATTGTCACATATCGACGCAAAAATTCCGGTTTGTTACGTTTAAACATGGCCAAACACTGCTCAGAATCATCAACACGTTCTTGTTTTTGGTCAACAGTGAGCAAACGCGGCACCCACTTTGAACAGAGCTTTGTCATAGTCAAATGCTCATGCAATATAAAGCCAATACGTTTTTTTGATATCTTTACGATGTCAGCTAACTCACGCAACTTCACTTTTCGATCATTCAAAGCGATTTTGTGGATTTTTTTGATGTTTTCTGGTGTTACCGCCTCATTTGGACGTCCACTGCGTTCTGCATCATCGGTGTCTCTACGACCACGTTTGAAGTCAGCAAACCAACGTTTTATTGTTGTTTCTGATGGAGCGGAGTCCCCATAATACTTTTCAAGCCATTGCTTCGCTTGAACGGTATTTTTTCCCATCAAGAAGCAGTGTAAAATTAAAACACGAAATTGTTTTTGATCCATTGTTTTGAAAATAACAAAAGTAGCGTGACTCTTAGCACATTAACTCACAAACTAATGAATAGAATATCATGAAATTTTAACAGCTGTCTTTTGAAGGTTAGTACTAACTGAGAGAAAGGTGACTGCAATAAAACTAGCGTCGTCTATATGTTAGGCCCGGGACTTTTCAGCCCATGTGTTATATAAGTATTTTAATTATTACACCACAGTTACGAAATCTAGATTTAACGTACGATTATTTATGCACGGTATTGTATACATAGTATACGCTACATAACTAAGATATCGAGAAAATCCTTCAACGTTATCAGAAGAGGTCGATTATTTCGGTTGGAGGACTTCAAACGGCTCGAGGCACCCTAAAGATGTCCTTTAAGGATACCGCATCCAACTTCGGATACGGTTTAAAGCGACCGTCGCTTTAAAAACGTTAAAAATGCGTGAAATTCGACTACCCGGTGTACGAGTTTATCTAATAAAACAGGTAGAAGAACGCGGTAAAACGATAGACCAGAACCTTTGAAGGTAGTTGACCTATTCACGTCTGTGTCTTTTCTCTTTCCAACCTGTACGGGTTAGCATCGTATCGATTCGCTCAGATCTAGCATGGAAAAAAGCGTTCGCTCAAGGAGATGTAAGGCTTCGAAAGTGGGGAGGGGAAAAGGGATTGATTTTCATTGCTGTTCGGAGTCCGTCAGATGGATCCGTACCCGGTAGTAGCACGTGTCAGTCCAACACCGACCGACGCCTTCCCTCTTTTTTGCGATCAGGGCGCAACGCTTTCGCGAATTTTTTACCCGCAAAATTATTCAGCTTGCGCCGACGTTAAAGGCTGGCAAAAACTCGGAAAAACCGAGATTGGAAGTGGTCTAGGGTGCTTACGCTGCGGAAAAGGACCTGAGGCGACGGTATAGACTCGTTCGTAAAAGTGGATTGCTTCCCTTTAACGCAGAGAGAAAAAAATAATGCAAATCGTAGTCAATGTTTTTTTTTTCCTTTTTTTTTTTAAGCGAAATAATAGGCGAGGTGATTGTAATTGCACTCTTTGAAACAGAGAGGATGTAGAAGAGGTAATAGTCTCGGCAAAGAGGGACAAGTTTCAGCGCCGAGTGGAGAATAACGTGGAGGGGTGAAGCGCGCGGCACGGAGAATCGAGTACCCGTATCAAAGCTCGCTTCTTCAGTATTATTCGACTGGTCGTTGTGAGTGCTTGCCAGTACACACGTACTCAGAAAATGTCGCGTTTAGGTATGTTTCAGAAAAGGCGTATTTGGAATAAACTAGAAAACGTAATAGCGAGTATACTCTATTTAAAATACCAAGGCGATAGAATTAAATGCCCAAAGTGCGGTAATTATTTGACTTGTACCAGCAGGTAGGTGTTTTACAATTCGATCCGAGACACGCTGAAGCTATCGAGAAAAGCCAGAAAATGTTTGAAGGTAGTAAGGTAAAATGAGATTTAGAAACTATTCGCAAGAACTTTGGGGTTGACCAAAAACTTTTCGAATGACTTTTTGGTACAAAAGCCACTTTCATATTTTGTTCGTAAAAAGTTTTGCTAAACCCTCTTATCGTTGGATGGAAAGGTAGTGCTATAAATTTTTTAACATCGATAGAAGAGAAATTATTGTAACTCGCTACATATTAGATGTGTTTTATCTTGGTTCTTTTCCGTACCTGCTATTGATTAACGGAAATCTAACGAGTTTCTAACAAGGAAATTGATCGCAGACGTTTTATTTACTGGACTTGGTGCTTTTTCTATGGTTGCTAATTTATTGTTATTAAGTATGATGAAGGTATCTAGAAAAGGAAGCCGATTATTTACTTCTTCGACTGAAAATATCACCTACGTAACTCGGTCAAATTCTGAGGAAATATTTGATTCCTTTTTTGATGTCGGTTTCAAATTTGCTTACGAAGAGGTTCCCAATCGAAGTAGATAATGGATTTTCCACCTAGTCGAACTATTTTCCGTCTATTTGAAAGTAATTTTGAGACGTACACAATTTTGTTAATCTTTTACTTGTCCTTTCTAATACTAAATACGTAAATAATTTCCCTTCCAACAATAATTTATGAAAAACACAACGTTTCCAAAGCTAATTCCTCTGATGATGTTGAAGCTGTTTGTACATTTTGCGATTACTTATTTAGCCGCCTTCATGATTTTGTGCTAATGTATAGGAAAACAGTCGACGTTATTAGCCGTCATGGTGTAATGCCACCGTTAGAAATGAGTTGAAATTAAAACATTATTATTAAACCTTACCTTTCTCATTTGTGGTCGCATAAAATATTCCTTCCTTAATTTCTGCATCGTTAATTTTGGGAAATTTCTGGTACGTGTGCATGAATTCTCACGATATTCTGTCCATGGATTTCACAAAGTGCTTGACGACTCCCAGTTTTATGCGCCACTGGAAGGAGATACATATTTTTCCGACCAATGAATGGACTGTTTACCATATTCTTTTGTCCAGATAGTATTTCATTACGAGTAGGCAATTTTTGTTGCATATATCTCTTGCATAAGAAACGGCAGCACCCTGTGTACCCGAGAGCTGCACCAAGTAGAATTACTTGCATGTACTTTGAGTTCCACACATATATGTTCCATTTGTATATCTCATATTGGAGAAGTGCCAAAATCAGCCTTGGGTTTTCATATATCTCCCTTAGATTAAATGCATGAGCAGCCTGTACAGAATGGGAATTTGCTTTCGTTATATACAAGTGTTACTTTTATTTTATTTTTTTTTAATCCTATGTCCTTTATACCTTGCGGTGTCGGACTATTTATTTTATTATTTTTATCTTCCACAGGTTCCTGTTCTGAGCCAGTTGTTTGGCTTCAATCCATCCCATACTTCTCTTTTCCAATGTTCTGTACACCTGCTCCTTCCAGGTGTTTCGGGGTCTACCTAGTCTGTTTTTGCCCTCTGTTTTGGCTTCAAATATCCTCTTTGTGATTCGATCTTCCATTCTGTGTAGATGTCCAAGCCATCCCAGTTGTCCCTCTTCTATGATTATTTCTATTGGCTTAATATTTAGACTATTAGTGATTGTCGTGTTTCTGATTCTGTCTCTTCTAGTTACTCCTTCTATTCTTCTTAGGAATCTCATTTCCATGGCCGTAACTCTGCTTTTGATTCTATTCGTGGTTATCTCACTACCATATGTTAATGTTGGTCTGACCACTCTTTTATACACCTCCGTCTTTATTTCTTTTGGTATTTCTTTTCTATTCAGAAACGAATTTCTCAATATGTTATATATTTTTGCGGATTTTCCTATCCTATCATTTACCTCTTTCTCTATTCTCCCATTGTCTTCAATGATTGTTCCTAAGTAGTTGTAACTTTTAACTTGTTCCAATGCTTTCTCCCCGATTTTGATGCTATGTTTTCTTTCTTCTGCTGCTATTATCATTGTGTTTGTTTTACTCGTGTCTATCTCCATGTTTATCTTTGTTAGTTCTTCTTGGTATATCTTCAAGTTTTGCTGTAATGTATCTTCCGGAGTGTGCTATCAGTACCATATCATCTGTAAACATTAGTTCCTGTACGTTAATTGCATTCATTTTCCAGTTTCCTACTTTCATATTTTTTCCTTTTTGTTTAGCTTTTTTAACAGCGTCGTCTATTAAGAGAATAGCAATGGGCTCAATACATACCCCTGTTTTAATACAATTTGCGATTCGAATTCAGCTGATTCTGCATTGGAAATTCTCACCTTATTCTTATTGGTTTTATACAACGCCTTAATCATCTCTATCATTCCTTTCTCTAAACCTCTCCTTTCTAAGCTCTGCCATACATTTTTCTTCCTACTTTTATACCAACTTTAATTTCATCACCGAACAGACGCCATTGTTAGAAGAATCGCTATAAAGAATCGCATGGTATCGTTAATTCGCGGGAAAAGTATTCTGAAGATATGGTATCCTTGTAATCGACATGCTATAAACTCAAACCTGTTCTTTAGACAACTTACTACTAACAATAGATATGACTCCTTTGATGAAGAGGGTTCTTGAAATGTTGGGTCGACATTAAGAGCTCCTTCAACGCCTTCTGTATCTTGTCTGTGTTATCACCATATTAATCTTCACTCAATGTTACTTTTTCAGGAAGCTTTGATACCATTCATTTTGTATCCTGATACACAGGTCTCATAGGATTTGGTACATTTGGTTACTGTACAGTATCTTTTGTTCTCGAAGTGATTCTTACTATTTGTATCATTCAGAAATAACAGTTTCATTCCAAATCATGGGAACAAGTAGCATGTGACGTAATTCGTTTAGCCAACCTGTTAGAAGGGAGGGACCCAAGTTTCTTTCTTGATCACTAACTTTATATCTGAAATAAAGTCCTTATCAGGGGAGTTAAACCACAAGACTCCACGAACTAATAAATAAGAACAACCACTTCCTTCGCCGTCACAACTCAATAATAGCTACACCATAAGGCTGCAACGCAAGTGGATATAATCAGCAACACGATTATACATGTTCCAGCCTGACTCATCGCCAATGTTGCCATACCGCTGTCATTTGTAATATTTATAGAAATTCCCGGTATATATTCCGACATTGTTATTACACCAATAGATCTTCCGAAAATCTAAATCATCTACTGTAGACGAAACGATATTCACCATTTTCAAGCAACTTTGGACAAATAGAGTAACGTGTCATCAGAGAGGTTTCACTTTTGATGACTTAGCTTAAGACACCTATCACATTTCTTGTGACAAATATCTTGTTGATTACTGCCATCGAGTTTAACAAATTTGGTGGAGGTGCAGGGATTATTGCATAGCCAATGTTTTTTCTTATTTTTTACACAATTATTTAGAATGCATTTGAGCAATTTAGAACTTTATTCACCCCACAAGAAATTATGTTCCTTATCAAATTTGTTAAACACAAAACTTTCCTCCAAAAACGCTTGAAAATTCGACTCTTTACATTCTACCAAATATCATTTAGCGTCCTTGCTTGTTCAGCAGACAGAAACTTCCCCCTATAACGTTTTCTTCGACGGTATACAACCCTTCCTAAACTTTCTCCCCTCGTACGCAAAAAGACGCGGGTAAAAACGAAGAGGAACAAGAGAAGAAAGAAACCGCCATTCGCTTTTCATCTACGGGCGAAGCATTGTTGCTGTAACTTTTGCGACCGCCATGTGGAAGAGGCGCTAGTAAAAACCTCCTTCTCCGATGCGGAAACTTCTTTAATATGCCCACCCACTCGAGTCCCGGGGACAGCGTCTCGTGTACCACACAAACTTCGGTTATTATTTTAAGAAGTTTCGTCGAGAAAAAGAGGAATCTTCTAGGATGCTGGTCGCCACGAGATAAGAGATAAGATATCCCTCGCGTAGTGTTAAATTTCTTGTAAAATTAAAACGGGGAAGGATCGAAGTGTCTGTAGTTTGTTGAAGGAAGATGGGCAAGGGAATGTGTTAAATCGTTTTTGAGATTGAAGACGTTAGTTTCTGTCAGGGGTCCCGGAAAAAATATCTGAGTTATATATATAAGAACTTATATCCAAGGATTATTGTTGTTTTTCTTCAGCCAGCGTTCTTTTGTCAAGTAGGAGGGCGATCTGAAATCTTTCCCGAATCGACAAGAAAAACACGGTATTGGTGTGTTTTTTTATTGTCCACTACATCGACTGTTCCTTGGTCTCCGGTATGTAGTGGTGGATCCAGGTCACATCCACGGTTACGAAACGCATAAGGAAATCCCTAGGATTGCATCGGATCACATGGTACCCATCGTGTCGAAAGCTTTTCCATACCCAACATTTCGTGCAGCATATGGCCAACGCGTTCTTCTGAAATGCCTCTTGTCTATGCTATCTCTTTCAGCTTCAATCAGCGCTCGGCTAACACGACATCATGAATCTTGTCAACCAATTCATCGTTGGTAGCGATTTTTGGGCGTACACTGCGTGGTTCGTCACTTGTGCTTGTGCGGCCACGTTTGAACTCGCTCACCTAGAAGCTAATGGTCGAAGATGGTGGAGTGCATCCGCCATGAACTTCTAGCAAAAAAGCCATCCGAAAGTGTTTTATCACTGTACGAAATTCGATTTTATCCATTTTTGCGAAACCGTCTGAGTTGTTACACAAAACACACTCTTAAACAACAACTATTGATAGTAGACGTTTGAAGTTTTGACAGCTGCCATAAAGAAGGTTGCCCTTGTCGACCAATAAATCCAGTTCAACCTTTATGCGCCATCTCTTGCCGATTCCGGAAACATTTTAGGTCGCTCTCTACTGTACGATTTAATGTATATTTTATTTCAACATTAAAGCTCAATATTGAACAGTTAAACTTAGTACTACTCTGATATTACTAGTATCACCCCGCCTATTTTCCGGTATAAACCGGATATGATTGGGAATAGGAGGATGTCCAAAAAATCCAATAAAGCCAATCAATAAAGCATCCGGTTCCACACAAAAACATTGATCTATCTATCCCCTTTCCTCGAATAGAAACCCCATAAACGTATACTTATGTAAATAATGAATGAAAGACGTTGCCATCCCGAATGTTATTCCTTGGAAAACTTTACTAATAAATACGTTTATCTTTCGAACTTTTTCGACCATCCCTGCGGGGTGGTTCGGTAAAACTTTCCTGTCTGTTTTCTTCTCGCAGATGTTTCGAGTAACACGCCGCATGTCGGATATTCGCACGTTGCAAGCTAATTTTCAACTTAAATAAGTTTTCCGACATCGCATTCATCCATCATATATCTTATTAAATCGGCCCGGACCTGTTAGTATTACTTTCACCATCATAACTTCAATGACGTCATCTTTGTAAACGTTTGTTTGGTAGGTTTGATGAATTAACCTACTTAGATCGGAATCAGTTGCAGTTTTTTTTGCTATTTAAAGTTGGTAACTGAATATCGTTTGTCAAATAATGTAGTTGCTGTCAAAAATATTGAGTTTATGTAGCCTAATCCTTTTCAGATAATAGAAGCGTTTTCTGAATATTTTAACAGTGTATATACAATATCTCAAATCCACGAAAGCTTATTTAATGACTTTCCCTCGCAGATATTTTTCGCAAAATACAGTCGCGGAGTTTAACTAATTTGCAATGATTTGAAACTATACTCAACGACATCTAACCTAAAATATGACCCTCATTTACCAGCAGAAACCTACTTCAATCTAGCGAAAACGCACCTGCTCGCCGTATTTCAGATTTATCTCCCTTTCCACCTGTTTTATCTCTAAAACGCAAGACGACGATGAATTTCGGGATAAAGGGGAAGATTTCCAGGCGTATTTTTTTTTAATTTCCCGAAATGCCTATTGTCATCTTCACTGTTATCTCGTAATTTGCAGTGAGATAAGGGCTCTCGTTCGGAAACGAAATGGTATGTTGTCAGGTGGAGGAAGGTATGTCGCCTTTCGTCTTGGAGATTCATCTCACCTCCCCCCTCCCACCTCCTGTTAAAATCTTCGCGGAAAGGGTCCTACTTCACATTTTAGAGAGTTTTAGAGAGTTGGAGTTAGATGGTAGATTAGTCTTCGCTTTGAGACGGCTCTGGTAATATGTTCTCATCCAGATTGGAGGATGTTAATTATAGAGAAAAGATTTGTCGTTTAGTGAAACATTGGATCTATCGATTTTAAGATACAGGATGTTATAATTTGTGCCTTCAATTGGAATTTTTTTTTGGTTGCCTCTGTATAGTATGTTGATTTATTGAAGATGACTTTGTAATACACACCGTGCTTAGCTCTGTCTATACTTCCAAACGAAACATCTTGTGTAACATTGCATTTTTTACTTATAAGTAGATCAATTTCATTATCGCGAATTACCACTGGCGTTTTAGTTCATTGTGTAAAATTAAAAATGCAATTTCGTCTTAAGCTTTCTTGGAAAGCTGAATGGTTAAGTATGACATGATGAAAATTTTGAATATTGGTGTTCCTCCTTATTTATCAAATAGAATGAGGTGGGATATGCGCAATCTCAATGTCCGGAGAAGGGACTTATACTTTATGCAAGCGTTAAATTCAAATATTTGTTTGCAAAAATTCAGTTGAAGTAGAAACATTATAAATTTGTGAAATAAGAGGCACAGTGTTCTACCTTCAATCTCCTCTAGATATTCACTAATTAAATGCTTCTACAAGAGCGACGTAAAACTTTTTTCATTACCTCCTCAATTACTCGTAGTCTAATACTTCTTCTAATCGATTTTCAATTTTAATCAACTTTTGAGGTGCTTATTTTAGGATTAAATTTAATGACCGTTTCATATGGTCTCCGTGGCGTTTAAAACTAATCGAATTACACCCAAAATCTCATTTCCACATTAATCCACATCCCTCGGTATCTTACAACAAACCTCCTCCTCTCCCATGCATCCACGACGAAGATTCATTTTCAATTTTCGAGCGTTTTAACTAGAGTAAACGGATCCGGACCCGTCCTATATTACTCGTTCCGGAATATGCGACGCCTAAGTAAACATGTAATGAATAAATCCAGCGGCGTACGTGCGAAAGAGGCGCTATAATGCCGGTTATAACCGGTTAGAATTGCTCTTCGCACACGGACTGCGGCCGGTGTAATTAATAACACTAGATGGCGTCGCAGGAAACGGTACGGTCCTCATGGCGCTCGCAGATCGTCGCAAAACAAATTTGAAGGACCGCTTAATTAGGCCGGCGGTTGAATCGTTCGTCATTTGTTACGGTTGTCGTCCGATGTTAGGCGTCTTGATTAAGATTTAAGCGACGCGTTAGGATTGTGACGTAGATACGTTAGAAATGGTAGCGTTTCGTGTATATCGTGATTACGTCGTTGGGATTGTTTTAAAAATCAATTGGGGCAGTTTCTCTAAAAGGTCGCATTAATTTTCGGCGAACAAAGCAATCATTTCATTTCTTGTAGGATTTACTTCAGTTTTTGGTTTTTGATAAAATTTATGTTGTCGAGTCTTTAAAGGACTTTTATTTGAAAGTATTTTTATTTTATAGTACCATTTATGCAATTAGGATGCTGTTATTTGAGAAAATGACGTCATTATTTCAAAACAAGAAGTGAAGGGAATTTCAAATTGACACAAAAATGTATTCTTTTAAAAAAATAAAACTGACTTCTTTATATAGATTTCGTATATTATAATGTAAGTGATAATAATTATATGATACAATAGCTTCAGGATTTTAGAACGCCAACCTTTTTAAAGGACATATATACACAATATTGTCCATTCTTTTGGATCTCTTCATATCTCGATAACCAGAACGGCTACAACGTCTAAGTTATTTTGTAGAAATACCAGGCAAGCTGATTCAAATCTGTAAAAGTACAATCTTCGATTACGCTAGCCAATACACATTTTGGTGCCTCAGATTCTTTAAGTGCAATTAAGCAATTTTGTACCTAATCCGAAAATGCCGTCAGATTTATTCTAGTCAGATCTAGTGTTCGAAATTCTCTCTTTCTGCCGTATTTAGGAAGTTTTGTTTCGAATACTCAAAACACCGTCCATTTCGAAGTAAAGCCTCAACGAATTGCTTCATAAGTCCCAGCTTGATACGTAGTGGTGGAAAAATGATTTTGCTTCTGTGAAGCAATGGTTCGTTAAAGACGTTGTGTTTTCCTTGAACTAAAACATTTCTCAGAGGCTGGTTTCTGGTAATTCAATGCTGATTTGGGCTCAGAGGCCTATGTTAGAGGTAAATAAACTAGTTGGAATTAGGGTTGGGGAATACTGAGAATTATAAAAACAATTTAGTCTCCTAAATATTTAATTAATTATTTTGATTTTGTAGTAGTGAGTAATAAACTTGTGTTGTGGTGTATCTCAAAAATTAGAGCTGCTAGGGAGAAATACCAGTTAATTTTGGAACCAGCACACCAGAAATACCCTAAATCAGCTCGCATTTTACAGGCACCACGACAAGAAATTTATTTTATTGAGCGGTGTTATGGTTTAGGAAGCTCCAGATCTAGAGACAGCAAACATTTTGATCAAATACGCTTTGCTTAGGTACTTTTTAAGACGCAGTTTAAAATTGAAAGAAGCCAGATATAACATAATCGCGGAAATCGATTCTTACGGTAGGATTTTGTTTAGAATCACGAAATTATAAACGTTAGAGAACCATGATGGGTTTCCCTAGGGTCTCATGTCTTAGAAAGAGTGCAGTAGGCTGTGAAAATATAATTGTATGCTCCATCTTATACTGGACTGTTGTAAGAATTCTTTTTAAAGGTATTAATCAAAGGCTTTCAATCTACTTTTGGTATGGGAAATAATATTGGTGATTGTGATTTTCTTTTAATTCAGACAACTTTTCAGTACATTTAATTACATTTCCACTTCCTTTCTAATGAACCAGTTCTAAATCCGTCTTGCAACTCTTAAAAAGTGACTCCACACAATATCCTGAAAACCATAAGATATCTCCGGTCAATACCCCAGACATTCCTCTTCTACTTGCTTGACATGAAACTTTATGAAATTATGAAATACGTGTGCTTCCGCGCTTTTCCAAAAAGAAAGCTAATTTCATCCACTACATTCGTACAATTAACTTCTTCCTTCCAGCTTCATAATCTGAAGGTGTTATCCACGATAATCCGCTGAAAATGATATGTAAGCTTCAACCGACGCGTCTTCGCGAGCTTTAGCAAGTTTTTCCCATACCTAAACACAGATCCTCGACGTTGCCTCGCCATGCATAGTTTAGAATTCAGCCAACGTAAACGTTACGCTCGCAAATTAGATGCAAATGAGAGTCTCCGCGTTGTTTGTTCGTCCGAACTGTACCGGGAAAACTTCAGCATGATGTGTATGAGGTAGAGTGGGAGGGGTATAGGAGAAAGAAAAGGAAAGAATTCCGAGGCAACGCGCTAAATAGCGATTTTCACGTTTTGAACTTTTAGGTCATCTGTCTTTTTTGTTCGTTCCCTTTTTTTTTGTCTGTATTTATAGATTGCTATCATTGAAGAAATAAAGAAAACTGTGATGTTTGGAACAGTTATAATTATCGATAGGACCTCTTAAGCCATACGATTTTGCTTCATTGAAATGTGTAATGCTGATAATGTGTGACTACAGTGAAACCCCGATTATCCGAGTTGCGATTATACGAGGTCTGCATTAACCGAGTCGACCAGACATTATGATTATCCGAGATACAGGCGTCACTGTTCCGTATTAACCGAGATTGTGGAATGTTTCCACTTAAAATCAGCGGAGAACGCCTGATCTGACCCGCATGTTTGACGGTAATTCCCCCGTTTAGGTATATATCTAGACTGGCTCTAGCTTCCGCTTTGAGTGTTTGCATCCAATACTGGTAAACCCTCTTTTCTGTTTCACTAATATTTCTATTTGCTTCATTCACCATCTTCTCAATTACTAGGTATTTCTACCCTTTGCAGTGTTGGCGTTCTAGATGGCAGTAATGCATTTAAACTTCTCACTATAATGCTGCAATACTGTGCGACCGAACAGGGTACATTTATTTTTCAGAATTCCAAATCAATAAAACAAATCTTTTGGGGCAAGAATCGATGATCGGAATCTTCTTCTACTTATTACTTTTTATGACAAAAGTCTTTCTAAGTATTTTGAAGATGCAAGAATATCTTCGATGTTTGTTAGAAATATTTAAACACTCAATTATTTTATACTTATTTATTTCAACATTATCGTACAACTGTTAACTGGACACTCTTGCTAGCACGTGCTTAGGGACAATATTCTCACTCCAAGTGCCTACAGTAAAAAGTACCACACACACACATAACACATGGGCTGAAAAGTCCTGGACCTAACACACAGATGACGCTAGTTTTATTGCAGCCACCTTTCTCACAGTTGGTACTAACCTTCAAAAGACAGCTGTTAAAATTTCATGATATTCTATTCATTAGTTTGTGAGTTATTGTGCTAAGAGTCGCGCTACTTTTGTTATTTTCAAAACAATGGATCAAAAACAATTTCGTGTTTTAATTTTACACTGCTTCTTGATGGGAAAAAGTACTTTCAAGCGAAGCAATGGCTTGAAAAGTGTTATGGGGACTCCGCTCCATCAAAAACAACAATAAAACGTTGGTTTGCTGACTTCAAACGTGGTCGTAGAGACACCGATGATGCAGAACGCAATGGACGTCCAAATCAGGCGGTAACACCAGAAAACATCAAAAAAATCCACAAAATCGTTTTGAATGATCGAAAAGTGAAGTTGCGTGAGTTAGCTGACATCGTAAAGATATCAAAAGAACGTATTGGCTTTATATTGCATGAGCATTTGACTATGAGAAAGCTCTGTTGAAAGTGGGTGCCGCGTTTGCTCACTGTTGACCAAAAACAAGAACGTGTTGATGATTCTGAGCAGTGTTCGGCCATGTTTAAACATAACAAACCGGAATTTTTGCGTCGACATGTGACAATGGATGAAACATGGATCCATCACTTCACTCCGGAATCAAAACGATCGTCATCTGAGTGGACTGCAACTGGTGAACCTCGTCCAAAGCGCTCGAAAGCACAACAATCGGCTGGAAAGGTTATGGCCTCGGTATTTTGGGATGTGCGTGGTGTAATATTCATCGACTATCTTGAGAAAGGAAATACCATCAACAGTGAATATTATATTGCGTTATTGGAGCGTTTGAAGGCCGAAATTGCAAAGAAACGACCGCATAGGGCAAAGAAAAAAATTTTGTTCCGTCAAGACAACGCGCCGTGTCACAAGTCAATCAAAACAATGGCAAAACTACATGAATTGAACTTCGAATTGCTCCCACATCCACTGTATTCGCCAGATTTGGCTCCCAGCGACTACTGGCTGTTTGCAGACCTCAAAATAATGCTCGCCGGTAAGCAATTTCGCACGAATGAAGAGGTTATCGCTGAAACTGAGGCCTATTTTGAGGTAAAAGATAAATCGTTCTACAAAAGTGGTATTGAAATGTTAGAGCGGCGCTGGAATGATTGCGTTGCTCTTGATGGAGAATACGTTGATGAATAAAGATAATTTTGAACCAAAAAAACGTGTTTTCTTTGTTAGGCCCGGTACTTTTCAGCCCATGTGTTATGGCACAATACAAAAAAGCTATTTTATTTCAGTATATTACAATATCTATTCAATCGCTAATTTTTGGGTTGCCAAAATATTCAAGATCAATAACCAGATAATAGATAGAAACTTTCCCAGGAGATTATCCTAAACGGTACTGGTTCCAATATTTATCTAAAAGCTAAAGGTTTCTTCTAGATAATACCCCTCCATTCTTGTTTACTTCCTCTCACCATCCCACACTACGTTCCTCCGCAGCTGCAGCGCCAGTATTTGCACAGCAATTTCCCGCTTATTTGCCGCCGCGTATGGAGGATACGAAGCGCCGCAACGTTTGCTCCGCGTTTGTAAATCAGTTTTATGTTAAAATAATGGAAATGCCACTTAACAAATAGTATCGCAACTATAGGGGGCGCTATCTCGTTGCCGGTGGCGCGCTAGCGTCACGATGCGGAGACACCGAATTCATGATGCATATATTAAACATTTGTTAGACGTTGCAGCGAACGGTAAACGGTAAATTTAATTATTCGCGGGTGTGGGAGGATGGGTGTTCGCATCCTCTCTCACTACGTTGGATTAAACTCGCCGGAACTGCAGAATACTGGTACGCACGCTATTAAATATCCTTTGCGATGGGAAATTCCAATTACTAGAGCGCTGAAACCTATTTACAAATTGTTGTACGGTGTGTTTTGGGGGAGAAGGACGTTTTCGTTGTTTAACGGAAGATATATTTCGGTCCGTTGCGTGGCCGATAACGAGACGCCGTTTAAATCTATTCAGTGGATTCGGGTATAAAATGGTAATTCCGGCGTGTGAACATGGAAATGGTGATAATATTCGTATTTGCACGTTTTTTTTTTACTTTTTCACGTAGAAATACGATTTCTATATTTAAAAGTATTACGACTAAGTTATTTGATGTTGGTGATGTTTTGTTTTTGGAGTGGATCAGAGGTACGAGGTTTGATCCTCATACCCTACTCGTCACCTACTTCTAATTGGCTGTGTGATTAATAATATCAAGTTTGTGTGTCTCAGTGTATTTTTGTGCTATGACTAATTCTTGAATTATGTGTCATGATTGTTCATAAAAATGGATTCTGTAGGACAAAAAGCCGTAATGAAATACCTCCAGAAAAAGGCCATGACACAGACTCAAATTCATAAAGACACTATGGCAACTATTGGTGAGTCTGTAGTTTCTTACGAGATAGTCAAACGCTGGTGTCGAGATTTTAAATGAGGAGGAACATCCTGTAAAAACCAACATCCCGGTGGTCCTCCCATAACGGTAAAAACAGACAAAAACATTAAAAAGGTACACGATATCGTACTGCAAGACCGACGGATCAGGGACATTGTGAAAGATACTGGCTTTTCATATCATGTGATGCACAACATACTGACTAAAGAATTAGATATGAAAAAGATAAGTACCCCGAATGTTAACCATTGATTAAAAAAGAAATCGGGTGTTGATTTGTAAGCGTCTTTTGCAAAGGTACCAAGCAAACGCGGACAACTTTCTTAATGGGTATGTGACCAAGGGTGAGCCACAGGTGCACCACTATGATCCAGAGTAGAGAGTGGAAACATCGCGGTTATTTTCTTCCACGCAAATTTAAGGTCGTGCCGTCTGCTGGAAAGGTTTTGGTATTTGTGTTCTGGAATGTTCAAGGAATCACCCTGACTGACTATTTGCAAAAGAGGCCTTGATTTCTAAATTGCGAGACACTATTAAAGAGAAACGCAGAGGAAAGTTAAGGTACAATGTGGTGCTTCATTAGGAGAATGCTCGCAGCCATCTGGTTTTGCTATAGCTGCTATTCACCAAGCAGGCTTTGAATTAGTGGAGCACCCGTCACAGTCGCTGGATCTGGTACCTAGTGATTACAAGCTGTTCCCTAAATTAAAAGAAATCTTCTGTGGGACAAAATTTTCCAGCAACTGAAGTGATGTGAGCTGTAGAGAGGCGGTTTGCGGAGGTCGGGCAAAAATTTTTCCAGGACGCTGATGAGATGTTGGAGCACTGATGGACAAAGAGCATTAGTGTAGAGGGAGAGTATATTTAAAAATGAAAGATGCCACTGTGGTTTTACTGTAAGAGGGTCAAGTGTACAGCGTAGAGATCCACTCTCGTATTTTGTCTTCTCCTTCATGGGATTGTCTCTGAGTTTCTCTGCTTAATTTTAGGATTGTGTCTTCTAGGCCCTTTCTAGTTCCGACACAAACTTAACCGAAGACTAAAAATATGTATAGACGACAACGCACACAGTAGCCTCGACGGACGATGATAGAAAATCGAGAATTTGTACTTATT
This sequence comes from Trypoxylus dichotomus, assembly GCA_023509865.1. NCBI lineage: Eukaryota > Metazoa > Arthropoda > Insecta > Coleoptera > Scarabaeidae > Trypoxylus > Trypoxylus dichotomus. The sequence goes on along the minus strand of CM042082.1, from coordinate 30,209,388 downwards.
AAAGAAATCTATACATGCGATTCGACAACCTTACCAAATGACTCCCGCCAGAAATAAATGTATAGACGACAACGTCCTCGACGATTCCCGCCAAAACTAGAAAATATTAGAAACCTCCAATAATCATACGACGACATTACTGTACACGTTACGACGAGATACGAAAGGTGACCGAGAGTGCACGATCGCTAATACCTCGACCGTCGCGCGGGAGACGACTGCCTATGCTTGTGTATATTAAATTTTAAGAAAACTCCCATTATTTATACGACGATGTTGCACTGAATGATTTTTAAATTAGGCAGTTTTAGCTGGAGTATTGTGAATGGCCGGCTTGCATACATATACAATGCTTAATGTAGGTACATATTAAAATAAAATTGGATATATTCTAAGAGAGCAAAATAAGTAAATGATAAAAATGAAAATAAAATAATATTCTAGATGAAAATAAGGTAATAATGCTAACCCATACGGTTGCAAAGAAGATAAAATCATATAAAATACATTTCCTTAGAAACTTAAAATTCATTTCGAAAAACAATGTTAAGTCCTTAACAGTCCTAATAAAATGGACAGCGACTGTAGTTCTTTAAAGTGGTTTTGCTAGCATCTTTTCCCAATATTGGATGTAGTTTTACTATTGTTTGTTTGTCTTGTCATCAGGTTAAATAGCTTTCTGTTGCCTTTGTTGTCATATCATAGTCCTTCTATTACTTTGTTAATCGGTTAATATTCCTATTTAACCTGAGGATTCCTATCTATCCTTTCTCCCTGTATATGTGTTGGTCCTCTTGCCTCATTGAATGAATACATCTCATTCTAGCTTGTCCCTTTTACGTTATCAGTTTTCCATACTCGTCATGAAACTATTTAAAAGAAGTTAATGAAAGTAATTTAAATTTTTAACATCGTTAAAACTTGCGCAAATTTGTTTAATCAAAATCCCATTTTCCTATTCGCAACCGAGCCGGTGCGATACGGTTAGTTAGTATGATTGTAATGAATCTTTTAATATTATTCTTCTCTTTGGCAAACACGTACTTCAATTCCATTGCTAATTATTAATAGAATCAAACTTCGGGCTATACGCTAATGAAACGCTATTCAAACTTTATTATAAAATCATTTCATGTAATTGCATTCTTAACTTTCCTCATAGTAGCGCGTCTGCACTTAACCGCAATCTCTTTTATACCGTTCATCCCCGTTTTATCTCATCTAGCTTCTATTATTAGTTTAAATGATTCCTCAAAACAAACAAGGCGACCGACTCTTCTTCCCATCTTTGTTGTCGCATCTAAACCGTAGCCCAGTACGGAAACTACTAATTTGAAAGTTTCCACTTTAATTTTTAACGCGTCTTTACGCGGGGGTCCGAGAATTTAACCCGAACTAATTCTCGGGGTTGCGCTAAGTGTTGTCTCGTGTTCGACGAAAGTCGTTGGTGAAGTTTGACGACGGTGAAATGGACGAGATGCGGACAAATGCGGTTTCAACTAGCCGAGGAAGGATTTTAGAAGCTAGTTATCGGTAGGGGAAGTCGAGATTATTTTAAAATGGAATAAGTAGATTTCCATCGGAAAGTTCACCATCTAACAGTTTTTATTTTCTTGACACTTTTATCGAATAATTTGATGAAATATACAGGGTGGCGATTTTTCATTGGTCTATTTATATGCTGTTTATTATTTAAAAGTCCAAGAAAAATTGGTACAGTTGATAGTTCTATAATTAGTGACCGGATTATATGCAAATATTTTACGTCTATGTGTGGATGTCTTGCAATGATTAAAGTTAATTAACGCTTAAAAGATCGTATTCAGAGATGAGTCAAAACTAGAAGCCAGGACCGAAAGAGCTCAATGTGTTAGACTACGTCTATCTGAACGGTTTGGTGAAGCTAGTGTTCTAAAAACGGCGAAACATCCCTCCATTAGTTATAATATGGTCCTGTATACAAGAATTTATTAGTAACTACAAGAGGAAGCGTATGACTTCAATATGATGGCAGCCCACATCATTGCATAAGATCGCTTGCTCTTGGTGTATGAAAAAAGTAAGGGGAGAAAGGGGGATCTTTTGGTGAATCACGTTCATGCCCCCAAATAACTGGTGGGTTTTAGCTGGCCAAGAAAATCGTCTTATGCCAGTTGACAAGCCCAATTCCGTGGAAAGTGGCTTCATCGCTTAATGCCATTAGATCCAGGATATTTTGCTGGACATTTGCCATTTCAGCTAAAATCTGACATGTTAGAGCTTGAGCGACTTGGATGTGGTATGCTTTCATCTCAAGTTCGTGTTTCATGATGCGCTACACTGTCTTTTGAAGAATTCTTGTTTGCAAACTGCATCGTAGGCATGATTTTGAAGGACTCTGCCATGCGGCTTGCTACGCAATAACGATGTTTAGTTCACATCTTCCAGATCTTGGATGTCCAGCATTGCTTCGATAGCTGTTAGATACCGATCCAGTAACGATAAACGTCTTGTTGTAGCGATTGACTGTGAAACGGCTTGATGGGTCACGTGTAAATCGCTATCGAAACATTTTACGGACAAGAGGTACAGACAATATAAGCTAATATTGTTCATTGATACGATTTGATTCTGTCCTTTACGTGTTATGTCCATTTCAATGTTAACATAATCTTGAATAACCCTGTATTACGAAAAATAAAAAGATTTTTAAAACTTTATTTTTTTTTTTCTGTGTCAGGCCGAGAGTATACAATTGTAATAATTTCTCCAACATTTTTCTTTAGATATGCCCTATCTTAACACGACAAAATAAAAACAAAAGAGTAAAGCTACCCTTACAATAAAAAAAAGCTACAGAGAAGTCGAAACTCCAAGCAAAAAATAAATTTCCACATCGTGCCTACACCATTTGTTTTTCTAACCGTTACTGCGCATTTAGAATCCTAACTTTTTGACATTCAACGAATCTCCACTCGTAGCGAATTAAAACAAAAAACGCCACGCGTCGGCAGCTCGATTTCTTTCTTTGTTTCTCTGTGCAAGACGTTTCCCTTTTTTTTTGTTTTCTTCTTTTAATCCGTTACGACAAAAAAAACACGAAGAAGGTGAATTTTACGAATTGTTTGCGCAGAAATGAAAAGAAGGGTAAATAGAACGAAGGAGAAACGATGTAGCGTTTTAGGGTATTGCTCGGTTGTATTTTTCTTTTTTGTTCTCGCTCCTTTACGGATTCAAATAAATCGAACCGGTCTTGCATGTTTTTCTTTTATGTTCTATTGCGTTTAGAAACGACGGAACACGCAAATAACGAGCGGTTTATTGGACTAAGTCTATCGTATTGAAGAGTCCGGATTTAGATAGCCGTTTTCGTTTAGAAATGTTGGTAAAAGAAACTAAACACGATGGAAGGTTTATATAACGAATATTGGGTTGGCGAAATTCATAATTTTACGAATTTTTTTGAAAAGGATTTACAAAATTTTAGTCCCACTCATATGTAGATATTATTAATTTATTTTTTCTCTTTATACCTTTGAACTACATGAAAAACTAAAAATTATCTGTTTTTGAATATTTTTTTCAATGTCCACTACACTCAGCGAAATTTCTATAGTTCGATATAATTTTATAATTGCCCTATAAACATTTAGTAACGGTATGATTTGGGAATTACGTAACATTACATTCCTGAACGTAAAGAAATAACAGAGACATTATTTTATCAATATCACAACTGTTGGATATGTAGGGAAAATATCTGCCGCATAAAGGTGTAAATACGAGCAACATTTTTCTAATTCCATAGAGTTAGACAGACATCCTACGAAATCAGGCATTACCTTTTAGTGTAAAAAACCTGCAAACGTCTTCAACAGTTTATTTATTGTTAAATACCACGCCTTCAATAAAATTATCATCTAGAATAGCCTACGATTTTTGATTTGAACACTGTGGAACAGTATGTTTTTCGAAAGTCAAGCTTGTCGTATCAAAAAAGATTACTTATTATTAGGGAACGGATTGTATGCAAAGAAAAACTGGAATATATGCATAGATTTTTGAGAAAATATGCATATACCTGGGGCATATATGCAAAAAAAAATGCGGCGATATGCAAAACTTTTACATGAAATAAATAAGAGCAGAAATTTAAACGTTAACTTTATTGCACAAAATAAATAAATATAATTAAATAAATTAATTAAATTATTAATTATTTTTTATTTTTTTATACACTTTGTATATATCTTATGTTGATTTGTTGACTTTACTATGAGTTGTTAAAGTTTGACTTTCGAAAAGTGTTCCCCAATTTAAATAATGGTTATAGGCTACTCTAAATAAAAATTTAATCGAAGGCATGGTAGCATGGTATATATGACCTGAAACGTTTCCGGAATCGGCAAGAGATGGCGTACGAAAGGTGAAGTCGATTCATTGGTTGACAAAGACAGCCTTTGATTGAACCTTTAGATTTCAACTTCTTAGAAGCTTTGAAGACATCGTGCACAGTGAAAAATCCAATCAGAGAACTACCACTAATGAGATATCTATCAAGAGACTGGGGCTTCAGTAATGCTTGTTGACCAACCTAGAGAATCCATCTGCGAACGTCTGAACAATATTGTCGGAATTATCAACATTGGAGCCGTCCAAAATGAGGCATCCAGGTATTCTTCTAAGTGCAGAAAGAATTATATTTTTTTTATGTACTTATTTTATTTAGTAGTTTTATGTGAATAAACCTATAGAAATTTTGTTGGTTTGAGTTACCATTATCGTAAATATTCTCGGTATAAGATTTAATAACTTTTTTTAATGTTATTTTCTCTTCTATTTGTATATCTTTGTAGTTTACCATTAACTTTGATGCATAATTAATAAAGGAAACCCGTAATTCTATTCAAAAGTTCATATGGAACTACATCAATTTTGCTGAGTGTATTTTCAAGGCGATCTAGAGAGTATTGTTCCGCATTTAATTCAGCTAATTCAATATCCTCTTTCATACTCAAACTCTCATTGGATATAGAATCAGTAGTACCGATGGATATCCTAACCCCTTTCCCTTTTACAGCGCCCCTTTTAACGGAAAAAATCTGCGGTTGGTTTTCCCAATTTCGTTCAATGACGAATTCATCTATACGATGCCCCTTTTTCGATACGCATCACGTTCTCTAGCAACTCTCCGGTTTCGCATTATCATTATTTATAAGCCTTGTTAGTGGATGCGTACCGTCTTTCTTGCGCGCGTCTATCCACATACGTGTGGGAGAAGGAGAAAATATGCCGGTCGGTTTCCGATGGCTAAGCCGCGTCATACAAATCACTGTGTGGGAGTTTTCCGAAAAACGGATCCTTTCGCAAATTTCCACAATACGCTTCAGCGGAAAATACGACGGTATTTAGCGTCGTTTTTCCTTCGTCTGAGCAGTGCTGAATTCGTAGACCGGGGGGTTTTCCATTTCCTACGCCAGAAGCCCGATTGGTGGAGCATAGGACGCAGGGGATTCTATTTGTTTGGCGGGACTAAATTGAGCGGACCGTTGATGGAGTGGAATTGAAACCGAAAGTAGTGGATTTGTTTTAGTTATATATCTATATATATATATATATATATATATAAAAGAAATATATATATACCTTAAGATTTGCTGATGGAATTTAACATTCTTAGAGTAAAGGTTATGCTGTGTATATACGATCATCCAGCGGAAATATCTTATTAGCATTGTCAACAGTAGCCAGAATCTTTACTGTTAAAAGTTTTTTCATAGTTGCAATCCTGCAAAGAATAGAAAATAAACAGTGTGTTAATTTTGTAGTCTTCACGGACTCTAAGAGTGATTTAGAAGGTATTAAGAATTTCGATTTTAATTCTTCTCAATGCAATGACGATTTTGAATGCGGGAAAAATATTAGCCGTTACGATTTTGTTATTACAGCGACGCGTGTTAAAACTTAACCTATTCAGTTCCTTGTGTTTACGTTGTTTACTGTGTTGTTTCGCGATCGTATGCGGCATTTTTTATTCGTTAAGTAGAATTATGAAATTCACTACAATTGTTATTGGTATCTCTACCCATTTGCTTAACTTTAAAACATATCTAGAATGGATCAGAATAAATATACCTTAAGAATTACATTAATAAGCTTCAGTTAAACTTGCATCATGGAGATTTGGCTGTACAGAAGACTTTGTGTTACCTGTTAATGAATACAGTTAAAGGATTTTAATTAAAGACTTACTTTCCTTTTTTAGGCACATCATTGCGAAGCTATGGCATAATAATATTTCAAATTTGAGGAGCATTCATGTATATGTAATTTCTTTTAATTTCTGATGTTTTCACTTTGTAATATTTTATAAATATGAACAAAAAAACTTTTTTTAACGGTTTGTTTTATTATTTAAAACATGTCATCAAGCTATAATTACGTACAGTTACGGTTACAAAAAATAATTCACATGTACGCAGTCACGTTAAATAAATTTGTAGTTTTGATATTACAAAAATGAGTATGTTTTCGTATACAAGATGTAAAGTTCTATTCTTATCTGTCAAACGAGCATACAAATGTGGATAATTACTACCGCTTTAAAGAAGAAGCAGTTAAGAAAAATAAAACATTTGCAATAAACAGGATACAAAGAAATCTCAAATGTGTATAAAAATAATTTTTTAATTAAAAATTCTTTAACAAGTAACAGTAAATCACCAAGCACCATATTTTCGAATATAACTACAATCTTCAACACTTTCTTTGTTAGATCACTTGTGATTAATATATGTATGCTACTACACTATTTAGAGTTATACCAACAATCCCTTAGGCGCTATTCATATATTTATACGAAATATATGTTAATTTTTTTTTGCTAATCAAGTAAAGCGGGCTTTTCAGATTTCATCTTAATATAGTCTAGTGACAACTTGTAAATTTACGAAAGGTATAAGTTATATTCTTCCTAGAGATTGGTATTTATTTCATCAACCGATAACACAAAACCTCACGTTGAGCCAGATCTTCACGATGCAAGGTCAAGTAAAGCTTCATGTCATTAGTGTAATTAGCAGTTGATCTCCTTTAGGTATATTTGCTGGAGTCCATTCTAGATATGTTTTAAATTTAAGCAAATGGGTAAAGATTCTAATAATAATTGTAATGAATTTCATAATTTTACTTAACGAACAACATAATGCTGCTTACGGTCACAGAACGGCGCAGTAAACAACATAAACACGAGGAACTGACAGGAATAAGTTAGTTTTATCACGTGTCTTTGTTTTGTTTGTAAACTTTTCAGTGTAGCCACAATACTTACTGACGTCACATTTTCACGGTTCATTACTTAAAGCTTGGTGAATAGAAATTTTAAACAATGTAGGGGAAAGACTGCAGCCTTATTTCAATCCTTAATTATGAGGAATGGTTTTGTTTACGCCTATTTTGATTATGTTATGTGCAACTTTATGTAAATTCCATACTGCATTGACGTACCCCACTTTGTTTAAAACTTAAAACCTTTTCTAGGTCTATAAATACTAGATGGGTGGGTAAATTTCTAGCCATGCGTTTTCCCAATACTTATTGCATCACGAATATATTGTCCATGCATGACCTCCTAGCTCGGAAGCCGTTTTGCTCTTCTATTTATTGTAAGCCGCCTGTGTGCAAGTAAATTTTAAGGGAGAATGATATCAGTCACGTTGGCTACAACATCAAAAAGTAAGCGTGGTTCATCTTGAACTTCAGCGCCTTTAAAATATGATGATACTTACTCTGAGTCATCCTCAGTCTATAATTGATTGCTTTGTCTTGACGTTATACTGTTGACGATGGATTCTGATAATAACTAGAGTTGTTTGTGCTATTTCCATCCTTCGCTGAAATTCGGTAGTCTGTCTATTGCCGTCTTCAGTTGATTGCTTTTGTCAGTATTTTAATAATGTTGAATATACATGAATTCTATACTGCTTCTAACAGTTACCATGAGGTGAAGATCTTTCCAAATTAGGTATAAACCAATTTATGAACTTCTTTGTCACGTTTGGTAATTAGTTGACGACAAAACATCCGTAGGATACCTGTGCTGCGTTGAATACAGTTCAAAATAAAAAAAAAACCTCAGATGGAATCCGATACCAACTAACTCACGTAAACATCCCTAAACCAGACAGAAAGAATAGTGAAGGAACGTAACGGAGAAGACACCCTTAAAATCCTTCGGGCTCGTTAGATTCGCAACTACGTATAATAATTCAGCAAATCACTATTTATAACGAAAACCGTCGATAAATTCGGACGGGCCCGTGAGCGTTATTTATATCCCCTTCGGTGCGAGGGATCCGGGGAATAAAACCTGCTGTATCCTCCAAGAAGTCAGTGTGGTACTACAGGCTGATAGCGCAAATAACTCGTTGCTCTTTTTTCTTATTTCTTCCTTCCCGACTTTTCTGTATCGTTGGTGCTTTGATTTTGTCTCTTTCTCGTTGTATTTTCGCTTTTTACCCGCACAGAAAGGACGAATGAATGTCGACATATCGCTGGGAATCGAACGATTTACGTATTAATAGACGAAATACTTCCGGAATTGGACCGTGTCATGACGAGATATATATATATATAAAAGAAATAGGAGTAAGGGAGAAAGAAAAAAAAATAAGAAGAAAAAATGATAAAGGGTGGGAAGACGTGAAATAGAAAGAAACGTGAAAAAAATAAGGAAAAGAAAAGGGACCAAAAGAGAAGGTATCGTCCTTTAACTTGGAGTTGGTTGATATTAGCAAAGGGAAATTGAAGAAATCAAGGTTGAAATATCTTCTTAAGGTTTTAATTGGATTCATCAAGCTGAAAGGAAGATATTGGGAAGATTCTTTTGTATTACTCAGTCATGTCTTGATAGAGGGAATCGAAATATACAAATATTTTGGGATGGAAAATCTCAGGCTGTTTTCTTGCCGAGTGGATTCGTTTCGTTTATTTTTTTTTTTTTTTGGTTTTAAATTAAAATGTGTATTAAATTAAATAATTGAAATAGCCAAATGTAAGGTGCGATGAATATATTGACAAACTTTTTAAAACGTCTCTTTAAAGATTTACATATAACAATCCCGGTCTAGCTAAATTTTCAAAATATAGAAACGAAATATGGAATTAGAAAAAGAAAACAGTGAATTTTCTACGTTTTCCAAGTTGTGGTGTCTAATATGAATGTTATAAATATTAAAGGCTAAGTCCACCTCCTTGTCTAACGCCTGATTTCATGTTTCTACTTATTACAGAGCATATAAACTTTTGATAGCTGTTATTAATTTGCAATTTGCCCCACTCTTGCGTAGACACTCCCATAATTTATTTCTAGGTACCCTGTCAAATGCTTTCTCCATGTTCAAGAAAGCTAAGTATACGCTTACTCCTGCTATTTTTTTGTACGTTATCTGTTTTATTGTGAAAACATGATCTTGTGTAATAGTTGAGTGTAGGCTTTCACGACCGTCGTCCATAGTAGAAATGTTTTCGGATTTTGTCGCGTATTTACAGTTTCACTCTAAAGAGTCTTTAGAAGCTAAGGTATTTGAACATTTGCTTTACAAAGAAATATCTGCCTGCATAACTCCTTTCATATCTGAGCATCAGCACGGTTTTGTTGCAGGTAGGTCGACGATCACTAATTTAGCATGCATTGGCCAATATCTTGGTGAAGCGCTTGATAAGCGAAAGCAGGTGGATGTTATTTACATAGATTTTTCTAAAGCTTTCGACTGCATTAACCACGAGATGCTACTACAAAAAATGGACAAATTTGGTTTTGGTGTGGGTTTCCTGACGTTGATTGAGTCTTACCTTACTGGAAGGAAGTGTTATGTCTGCTACAATGGTTATTCCTCTACGCCGTTTTCTCCAACATCAGGTGTTCCTCAAGGTTCAAATCTTGGACCACTTCTCTTCAATTTTTATATAAATGATTTACTATCTCTGTTTACGTGTCACGTCTTAGCATACGCAGATGACGTAAAGATATTTAATACTGTTGGTAGCATTTTCGATTGTAAACATTTACAAGACAATCTTCTTCGCATTAATACTTGGAGCAAGGTCAATTATCTCCCCTCTGAACATCAACAAGTGTACTGTGGTTTCCTACAATAACACTCACACTACTTTATACTATAACTACCAAATTAATGATGCAGCCATACCACGCAATATCAAAACTTTGGATCTTGGTGTTTTGTTTGATAATAGACTGTCATTTACGGAACATATTTCGTCCATGTGTTCATCTGCTTCCAAAACTCTCGGTTTTGTCATGCGTTGTTGCAGGCATTTCTCAGACTTAGGTGTAATGAAACGTTTATATTATGCCTACGTTCGTTCTAAGCTTGAATACGCCTCCATTGTTTGGTATCCCCGTTATTTACACCAAGAGCTTATGATCGAACGGGTTCAAAAGAAATTTCTAGAATATCTCTCCTTTCGAATGGACAACGTGTATCCTGCAAGAGGTATCGAGTATTATAGCTTACTTGTTGAGCATGGTTTTCTATCTCTTGCTGACCGCCGCGAGCGTAACAGTGTGGAGTTTCTTTGCAGGATCCTGAGAAATACTGTCGACTCGCCAGCCCTTCTGGCGCAAATAAACTTTACCGTACCTACTCATCATACTCGCTACTTTAATACATTTCAAGTACCTAGAGCTAATACCAACATTTTGCTTAAGGCACCTCTCAGTCACATGGTGAGGAACGCAAACAAACAGGATCTAGAGCCATTTTGTGAGTCTTTCTTTTTTTGTTTCATTATTATTGTATTATTATTGTAGGCAACACGATTTGAATTATTTTATTTTATTTTATATAAGAATTGTATTGTAATTTGTCCTGTAATTGGCCCCTGGGCTGTTGGGCAATAAAGGATTATTATTATTATTATTATTATTAGAAGCCTTCTGAAGAAGCTGACAGCATGATCAGCGAAACGTCTACTATGATCTTGTATACTTCTGTTTTTTCTAAACCAATTTTGGACGTATAGTGACGTCGGTACTACTATTTGCCTCAATTTCTTCTCTAACAACTGTTCATAAATCTTTACTACTGTATTTAGTAGCATAATTCGTCGGTATTGCAGACTTTGTTGTCATCCTTTTTGTAAATGGGTACTATTAAGCTTAGACCCCAATCTTTTGGGATTCTCCATTCCTCCCATACGTTATTATAAATATTAAACTATAATAATTGTTTAACAAGATTGACGCTAGTCTACAAAAATATTTGAAATAGTTTGGCATTATTAATTAATTGTTTTTTTACCCTATATTTGACCTGTAAGCAATCCATTCGATCTATGCAATTATATCTGAGTTTTCTACTGAATAAATTGAAAGAAACCCTTTACAAAACCCCAGCAAAACACTAAAAACATACTTGAAACCTTTGATGTATATTCTAATTAGACTAAAATGCCTCGGACTTGCGAAACTTTCTTTCCGAACAACAACAACAACACCAAAGCGTCCTTACTTCTCATTAAGCCTGCATCGCGAAATTTCCCCCTTTTCTTCTACTTCCCGAAACGCCTCACTCGGCTTTCGGCGAGCTCCCTTACTTTGTCCGGGTCTCGTAAGACTACGACAGCCCAGTACAAGCACCTCTAGACTAAACACTTCAAATTTAATTAATTTCGTTAATAATAAATGCTAAAATCGGCTTTCGGGTTTCCCGGGTAGACGGTTACCCTTCTCGGTCCGACGTTCTCTTTGGAGGCTTTGTTTTCTCCAGAAATAACACTTCAAGGATTGGGAAGATCGACGAGTTCGGACCGGTTATAGGGAGCTTCGTATCTCTAGCTCGTTTCTTCGACCAAGTTCGGAAATCCTATTAATTAAAGTTGAACTTTCCAACTAGAATTGGAGGATAGGAGACGCTAGAGATGTATCGATAGATGGAGGTGGAATTGGAAAGATGTCGGCAAGGTTTATTGGGACGAGTTCAGATAGGGGAAGAATTTGAAATTGAATGTCTTCTTTTTTTTTAATAAATTATTAGGACGCAACCGATTAAATACTGTATTTCTAATTACAATTCAACTAAAGACAGCTGTATAGTCTCTATAACGGTACATTTCCATCGCTTACTACCGAAGAAAACACAAGATTATGCTATTCTCAGTTAACCTCAACCGTACGTTCTCCTAAAGAACATCTCTTCTCTTTTCAAAACTAAACCGTTATTTTTCCCCTTACTTTTCGCATTTCCATTCGACCCCATCAAAATCCAATTCACTCGCCTCCAGTATTTTTTAGACGCGATCCGAGTAAAAGCAAAATAATGTCCACGGTTCCATAAGGCCGATAATTCCTATTCCAGTCGCGTCTGGACGGAATGACGTGTAAAGGACGGATATATAGCGAGACCGGTCTTCAAAAGATAAACAGCCGCCGGGGTTTAGATTTACTGGGCGAACGACGAGCTTCCCGGACACGTCGAGTCGTGTCGCGAAAATAAAAGAAAGCAGACCAGAGGGAGAAGCACGGCAACGCCACGGAGGTGACGGCGAAGTCTGCGGAGCTTTGGCGCTGAAATGCGAACGAGTGGGAGTTGTAGAGATGGTAACGGAAGCGATGTTAAGCGTCTGGGTTATCGGGCTTATCTTCTAACACGCCGGAATTAAGAAGGAGGGAAATGTGATGTTGTGTTGACCGCAAAGGCGTCGGTCTGTGTTATGTGGAAAAGCGGGGGTTCTTTTTGGGTGTTAGAAAGATTTGTTGTTGCCGAGCTTTTCGGTTTAATATGTGTGCATAAGATGCTTTCGAACCGTGAATGTTTTAACGGGTAAAATAGCAAGTAGGTGTCTTGTCGCATATTTATTTGTCCAATGATAATTTTCAGTTACAGGACATACAAACAATTGATGCAGTTGCATTGATTATATACTTCATACGTAATACCATTTCAAATCAACACACATAGAACACGCTTCATAAAAATAAACATAACCCTAACATAAACAAATATTTTATATAGTATATACAGTATATTCTATTGAAATGCGTGACTATATGAAACGTGGGCGATTTGGCCAAGATATTTGTATTGTGCTTACACGTCACGAGAAAATCAAGCAATCGCGTATAACGTGGTGGTACTCGGAAGTCGATATAAGCTAATAACGATGATGAATCTATTTCATTGGATAACAGGTTAAATAAAAATCTTGCACTGTTTTTATTGCGACGATCTTCTAATGAATTAAAATTATGTTGCTGCAGCAATGTTGTTATTATAAAACCCAAAGATTTAGATGCAGAAACACTTATATGATTAAAAAATCTTAGTTTTATGTCGAAAAGTATTGCCTCACAAAATCTCTGACTTTTCCTGTTCTTGTAATGAATGTAGAATCAACAGAGTAATTAAAAATGATTGGATTAGAGCGTCTGGTATAAGAGAGATATGCCATTCAAAGTACATCAATCATTAATGAGGGTAAGGTAAGTCTGCAACTTAACACAATCAACTAGCGAATCGATAACATTGTAGATTTTCAGTTCATCCGCGTATGCTAAAGCCTCACATTGCAATATCGAGCAAATCATTCAGAAAAATATTAAATAAGAGTGGTCCGAGATTAGAACCCTGCGGAACTCAAGATAATATTCTGAACCGACCGCACAATTGTAGAAAACGTAACCACAGTTGTGAGTAGATGTTAGATTAGATGTTGCAATTCCTCGCCTGTCACACGTTCTACCGTATCATCCAAAGCCGTGGCATCACGGGACTTGACAGGCGAACCGTTGGAAGAGGGGGGAGACAATAAAGATGCAAGTCTTTTGTGTGTAGAGTAGTAGTTAGATAGTTAGTAAGTAAGGCGTTAGATTATAAGGAAATAAGATGTAGCTGTAAAATACATAATGTAAACCCGAACAAGTTTCTCCGTCCATTAAAATAGTCTCCTAACCCCCAACTACGTCGCAGTATATTACCTTGCCGCAAAGTTCCCAAAATGTTTGTTTTTGATACTGACAAGTACACTGTTCAAGGATGTTTAACAGCTTGTGGAAGCTATTTATATTCATTATATGAGAAAGCTTCAACAGGAACATGTTTTGGGCAAGAGAACCTTTGCCAGATCCATTAAAGATGCACAAAATAAATACAAAAGGAAATTTTAAGAACTGCATTCATCGCAGATAGCAGTTTATATTCCCATAGAAGTCTTATTTAGCTAACGCCTTTCCATAGGGAAAAAATCGAATTCCATTAAGGAGATTAGCTTAGTTCGATTAAATTAGCCATGATAAATTGATTAACTTGTGGCACTGCTACACCCAATCACTTTACATTGTCTCTAACCACAGTACTTCACCAGAAACTGGATGCAGGTTCCGACAGCTAAGCTATCATCTTCAGCGGTAATACTGAACTAACAAACTAACACATGGGCTGAAAAGTCCCGGGCCTAACACATAGATGACGCTAGTTGTATTGCAGTCACCTTTCTCTCAGTTAGTACTAACCTTCAAAAGACAGCTGTTAAAATTTCATGATATTCTATTCATTAGTTTGTGAGTTATTGTGCTAAGAGTCACGCTACTTTTGTTATTTTCAAAACAATGGATCAAAAACAATTTCGTCTTTTAATTTTACACTGCTTCTTGATGGGAAAAAATACCGTTCAAGCGAAGCAATGGCTTGAAAAGTGTTATGGGGACTCCGCTCCATCAGAAACAACAATAAAACGTTGGTTTGCTGACTTCAAACGTGGTCGTAGAGACACCGATGATGCAGAACGCAGTGGACGTCCAAATGAGGCGGTAACACCAGAAAACATCAAAAAAATCCACAAAATCGTTTTGAATGATCGAAAAGTGAAGTTGCGTGAGTTAGCTGACATCGTAAAGGTATCAAAAGAACGTATTGGCTTTATATTACATGAGCATTTGACTATGAGAAAGCTCTGTTCAAAGTGGGTGCCGCGTTTGCTTACTGTTGACCAAAAACAAGAACGTGTTGATGATTCTGAGCAATGTTTGGCCATGTTTAAACGTAACAAACCGGAATGTTTGCGTCGATATGTGACAACGGATGAAACATGGATCCATCACTTCACTCCGGAATCAAAACGATCGTCATCTGAGTGGACAGCAACTGGTGAACCTCGTCCAAAGCGCACGAAAGCACAATAATCGGCTGGAAACGTTATGGCCTCGGTATTTTGGGTTGTGCGTGGTGTAATATTCATCGACTGCCTTGAGAAAGGAAATACCATCAACAGTGAATATTATATAGCGTTATTGGAGCGTTTGAAGGCCGAAATTGCAAAGAAACGACCGCATATGGCAAAGAAAAAAAATTTGTTTCATCAAGACAACGCACCGTGTCACAAGTCAATCAAAACAATGGCAAAACTACATGAATTGAACTTCGAATTGCTCCCACATCCACCGCATTTGCCAGATTTGGCTCCCAGCGACTACTGGCTGTTCGCAGACCTCAAAAAAATGCTCGCCGGTAAGAAATTTCGCACGAATGAAGAGGTTATCGCTGAAACTGAGGCCTATTTTGAGGCAAAAGATAAATCGTTCTACAAAAGTGGTATTGAAATGTTAGAGCGGCGCTGGAATGATTGCGTTGCTCTTGATGGAGATTACGTTGATGAATAAAGCTAATTTTGAACCAAAAAAAACGTGTTTTCTTTGTTAGGCCCGGGACTTTTCAGCCCATGTGTTAAATCAAAGAAGCTAAGAAAGCCGATATTAAAGAAGAGTGCACTGAAACCGAGACATTACAAAGAAAACATGACAATTTCAACACACACCGAAAAATTAAAAGAAATTACTGGGACATACAGACGTAGATACTGAACCAGACTAACTAACAATGAAGGAAATACGATAATTAACACAGGTAAATTAGGAGGGACGCATGAAAAACATATATTGAACAACAGTTTTACCACACACGACCTAAACCACCTGAAGTCGTTGATGATTCGACGTCATATATCTTCGTTGATGAAGTCATTGAAGCAATAAAATCTATGTGGGAAGGAAAATCGCCAGGACCCGATAGCATAAATACTGAGTTAAAATTTTTGTATGAAAACAGCGTAAGATGAATGATATCCGTGTTCAATAGAACATACACATCCGCAATAGAACATACACTTGGTTCGGTATGAATACGACTGAATTATTCCGAGCAGCAGCAAAAAAAGTTAAAATAGCATGCGTAGTAGCCGACATCCAAAACAGATAAGAATTAGTAGAAGAAAAAGACGAAATAGTGTAGTTTTAATTTAGTTTGTTAGTTCAGTATTACTGCTGAAGATGGTACCTTACCTGTCGAAACGTGCATCTAGATTTTGCTAAATTATTGTGGTTAGAGAGATATTGAAGTATTTTAATGTAGCAGTGCCACACTGTTCGAGTTTTCTTATTCTTGGACTTTAATACACATCAGGACATAAACACGAAAAACTTTTAGCATAATATATTTTCTCTCTCAAGTGTTTAAACGATGAAAAGAGGTAGTGAAACCCTAGCTTTCCTTCTTTCAACTTACTAGAACACCCTCCGGATGAATAAGGCGAAACCGAATATAACTCAAGCATTCGGTCACTTCGAAAATTGACGTCGACACTGTCCTAAAGTATTGCGAGAGTGCAGGGTTTCCGACGAGGAGGGGGAAATGGATGATTGGGTATGGGGATGGGAAAAGGAAGTGGATCGACTAAGGGGGTCGCCGAGAAAGGTCGAAATGAATAAGAAAATGTAACCTGTCCATTTTGTCACTTATAAAACTCCCCCGGGAGGCTCCGAGGAGGCCGGTAAGAAATAAGCGTAAGATACAAGTTCGGAAGGCAGAAGAGTCTGCCAGTGACAGTTGTCGGCACCGATATTAGGCCCGGACGGAAATCGAGGATAAGAAGCGACGGATATCACCCGCGAAAAGGGAGTAGGATGATAAAGGACGAAAAAAAAAAGAAACAGATAGAAAAAAGTCGCAGTCCGTCGTGGAGGTTAAACGATTCCATCCCCACAAAATTCCCAACGCCGCATCCTCTCAAAAAGGACTTCTCCGCCTTGCCCTTGCCATTCCCATTCACCCTTCCCTCTCCTTCCCGTCTCTAACCGTGATTTCGCTGGGGACTTTCACCCCCTTTTCCCTCCAATTGACGTTTGATTCTTAGACGCCGCCTCGAAGATTGATTGAGGCAAAACACAACGCCGTCTATCCATCTTCCTTTACTTCAGCGGGTGGCGATGCGATAAGCGATGTTAGATTTATGATAATACGGATTTAATTTTCAGTTTTAGGCCTGAACGAGGGTAAAATTGGCGGCGGTGAGGAATTAAGGGTAAGGTGCCCGTTGGGAATCTTTCGATTATGCCATCGACTGCGTCATTAGACGCCTTTTGTGGCGGTTTTTTTTTCGTTCGGAAAAAAACATAATGGGTGGCTAACGAAGGGGAAGCGAAAAAAATATATTTTCTAGAGGATTGAAGATGGCAAAGGGGATGGCTTCTATGTTCTGTAGAGAAATGAGGGAAAGGAAAAACTGTGCCTTGAAATCGTCAATTTAGATTCTTTCAACAATTTGCTGGGAACTTCTATTAACTACTTACTGTTTGAGGATAACCTGCCATCCCTCAAACACATTCCTACACATTGGAGTTTGCTTGGTAAAATTGTAGATGGTATGAAATGTGGGATCCTTATGCATGTTAGCGATGTTAAATTGTTCTTTACCATTGACACTCCTGCGGACAGTGTATTGCTTCAGAGGAATATCTGCGTCGTCTCTAAATGGTGTAGGGTAAAAAGATTATTCTTAAACGTTTCTAAATGCTAATATGTAACATTTACCAAACGCAAGCAGCCGGTATCTTTGCAATATACTGTCGAGAACACAGTGTTGAGGGCCGCTTCATCGATTAGAGATTTAGGGGTTCTTTTTAATTCTTCTTTGTCTTTTTCTGGCCATATTTCGTAAATTGTGTTCAAAAGTTACAAGGCATATGGATTCATTTAGATTCTTTAGATTGCTTTTTGAAGATAATCTGCCATCTCTCGAACAGTATTTTCAAACACATTCCTACACATTGGAGTTTGCTTGGTGAAATTGAGATTTGCTAATAGATCCTCGTTGGAATCAGTTATACTAGAGGATCCAAAACTTCATCAATTTGGAAATTTTCCTGTATTTGTCCCCTGTTGGAGAATTGATATTAGAAATTACCGACCGATTTCCTTGCTTTACAATTTCTCTAAAGCGTTTGAACACGTCTTGTTTACGCAGTATATCCTCAACTTCGTGGAATTATATCTGTCAATCAACACGGGTTTATGAAGCAGCCTTCTACAATTACTAACCTTCTGTATTTCGCGCAGACTGTATCCCAAGCTTTGGATGTTACAGGTCTAGTGGATGCAATCTATTTGGATCTTCAAAAGACTTTTGATCAGATCGATCACTATGTTCCCCATCAAAAGTTGTAATCATTGGGAGTTTCCCAATCTCTGTGCTCTTTCTTTAAATTTTACATTACCAACAGGTAATTTCAAATGTGCTACAGAAACTTTATATCTTCGAAATATGTTTCGGCATCAGGTATTGCTCAAGGATTCAATCTTGGGGCCCTAATATTTCTTCTATTCATTAATGGTATTGTTGATAGCGTGAGAGGTGGGATCCTTATGTATGCTGACGATGTTACCATTGGCACTCCTACTGTGTGCTGTTTCAGAGTAATATCAGTGGCGTCTCTAAATGGTGCAGAGTAAATAAGTTATTCTTAAACGTTTCAAAATGCTCGTATGTAATATTTACCAAACGCAAACACCCGGTATCTTTTCAATATACTCTCGAGGAGACAGGGGTTTCTTTTTTATTCTTCTTTGTCTTTTTCTGGCCATATTTCAGAAATGGTATCCAAAAGTTATAAAACTTACAAATTCATTTCAAACACTTTCCTCCACATAGGAGTTTGCTTGGGAAAATTGGGAATTGCTAATAGCTCCTCGTTGCAATTAGTTATACCAGAGACTACAAACCTTTATCAATTCGCAGTGCACTTACTACCACACTGTTTCTTCTATGCAGCGCCCCAGGGCGTCTTGGCGCATACTTAGTGAACCTTTGAGTTACACTATATTATATTCTGTCTCAGATTCAAATCCATTGGTTTACGTATTTAAATTCCGATCAATAAATGTCATTCCTATCCAGTTATACTATGTCATTGTACTTGTTCTTTACTACTTTTAAATTCTTAACTACTTGGCAGTTGTAAAGGCTAAGATGTTGGCAAAGGTAATGTTAATCTAATACTTGATTCCCATGATATTTTTCTCATAGAAACTGGATATATTAATAGTTCTGCGATGAAAATGATTGCTTAGCAGAAACAAATGCATACATTGGAAATATTGAATCAATTTACATTTAAAATATGCATATCATTCCACGGTTTATAATGAAAAATGTATGCATCCTGTATTACTTTAGTCTTATTTCATAAGATACTAGACCTCTTCTAGTATCTTATGGAATACTCACTGTCCAGAAAATTGCGTGGAAATTTGAAGTACAAATTAGGATTTTTGATATGGAAACTAAATATTACTTTAAAGTACTGGATGATAAAGAAATTGCCTTGATACTCTGTTCCTTTTTTTTAATAAATATTGTAACTAATATATGCTTGTTACATGCATATATATTATTATTTCTTTAACGCGGATTAATCTAAACAAATTACGATCAACTCCATTAACACAAAAGCTCACATATTATCGTCACACAAATTCCTAGTCTACGCCTTCATCCCCTACAACACTCCAATTTAATAAATCAGTTTTTGTCTCTGCGGAATTATCGTCTAACCTTCTCCTTCCATGTTCCTTCCATCCCTCATTAAATTAATTCAATTTCCCGATGAAATTCGCATGATTACCGGCTGATGTATAGCCTCTATTGTGCCGCGTTTAAAGTTATTACCGACTGGATTACGAGAACATACACACACACATATATATGTATGTATGCAGGGTCGCACTTCATGAATACCCCTTTTCGTAAATTCCGTAAGTGAACGCCGTCATCTGTTTTGTGCTTTAAAGGCGGTCTAATGACGTTAAATGAATTTCGAGAGATTGTGCGCTGTTATTATTTGTGGTCTGATTGCGAATGAAAGGAGTTTTGTATACAGGAGAAATTATGCTTATATTGTCAGTTCGAAGATCGGCACCGATCGAGTTGTTAGAGTACGGGTACTCAGCCTTGTACGTATATATACATATAATATGTACAGAGTGATTCAAATTAAGTGCGCGCCATTGCTATCTCTGTTATTATTGTTTAGTAGGTTAAATTAGCAAAGTAATAGTGTTTTTAATACTGATTAATATGCAGTATACGAAAGAAACAATTGCATGAGATGAGAAATTTAGAGATTTATATTTTTTTAAACGGAACACCCTGTACATTTAAAAAAAAAAATGAAATATACGTTAAGTTATGATGTAAAAGTTTTAATACGCTATTGTCTTAAGATGAATAATAAAGGAGTTATAGCAGTTTCCATTTTTTTCTAGGTGCTATTGCTCCACCAACTTTTAACAAAACAGATACACGTCTTTGTGTTTAATGTTTACTCTAACATATTACATCTTAAAACAATGTCGTTGCGATTAAATTGAAAAAAAAAGAAAGTAAATGTAAAATTTATAAATATAAATAATATTCAAAGGCATCTAAAAGAATGCCTAGAAAATAACACCAAGATAAGAATGCTGTAAATACCGTGAGAAAAGCTGTATTTACAGCGTTCATTAATGTTCAAAGGTATCACCTTCCTTCTCGAAACATTTTAGTACCCGCTTGACTATACTTTGGGTAGCTCTTAAGACTGTTCTTGCAGTCCTATTCGTATTTGTCACCAATGGTTTTGTTGTTTTTCGAAATATTCTTCACGATGATCGAAATACCTTTGCATGCGTTTGAACCAATTTTTATAGCACTTCGTACCCGTTTATCCAAAAAAAAAGGCGACCATTGGCTTCGAGGTGCTTCTGATGCGAACAACTTTAATTGGATTTGGTTCATCTTGTAAGATCCATACAGTCGATTGCTGTTTACTTTCGGGTTCATACGCGTAAATCTAAGATTAACCAGCTCTGTCTAAATGTCATATACGGCTTTTGACGTACAATATTTGTATTTTTTGAGCACTTCTTTTTCCTTTTTTGAGCGATTGTCAAATTATGCGGAATCCAAATCGCACACATTTTTTTAAGGCTAAATGTTTATGTAAAATCTTGTGTATGTTTGTCACACTAAATGCCCAGGGATGCCTCAATCCTTACCTTCTTCAAATTCGTGCCTGAGTGAACAACAGCATGACAAAACGGTCTGAGTACGTACACACTTAAATAATGTAAAAATTTAAAACATATACACTACCGCTCAAAAGTGTTTAGGCACTCTCACTGACAGCAAAAATGTTAATAATATTTATTTTTTATGTACAGATACATATACATGAATAAAATTATATTAAATAAATGTGAAAATTAAAACGTTTAATTTAAATTTTGCTTTCATCTATGTGACCTCCTCTTGATTTAATAATTGCAGCACACAATCGAGGCATTCTCGCAATAAGTTTTGCCAGAGTTTCTTGTGTTATTGAGGTCCAACTCGATTGCAATTTGTTCCATACGTCAGTAGCTTATGTCGGAGCCGATTTCCGTACTTCCCGATCTAGTTCTTCCCCATAGTGACTCGATTGGATTCAAGTCGGGGCTCTGGGGAGGCCATTCCATAATTTTGAGAGTTCCTTCCTCTTCGAAATGGCGTAAATAGTCTTTACATAATTTAGAGGAATATTTTGGGTCATTATCTTGCTGGAAGATAAAGTTTTGACCCAAAAGTCGAATTCCGGAAGGTATTGCGTGGTTCTCCAAAATTTCGCGGTAGCCTTCTTTTTTTAATATACCGTCAATTTTCACAATGTCCCCTACACTAGTGCCAGCAAAACAGCCCCAAATGATGATAGAACCTCCACCATGCTTCACGGTAGCAGCACTCTTCTCTGGCACGTTCACCCACAGATCTTCTTACGAATATGCGTCTTCGGGTTCCGAACAGCTCAAATTTGGACTCATCCGTCCATAGGACGTTGTTCCACTCTTCTACGGTCCAGTGTTGGTGTTCATGAGCCCATTTAAGTCGCTTTTGCTTGTTTTGTTTGCGTAGTAATGGCTTTTTCATCGCAATACGTCCATGGAGCTCGGCTTTCTGTAGGCGACGTTTGACTGTAGAAACACTGACTAGCTTTTGGCGACCAACATTTAATTCTGCGGTGATTTCCGGGGCTGTTTTGCGTCTATTTAACATGCTGGTAACCACTATTCTGCGATCATCTGCAGATGTCGCTTTTGGCCTTCCACTCGCTATTATCTTGTCCTTCATTTAAGAAATTATTACATATTATTGTTGAGGGTTTGGGGTCGTTGTCCTGCATGAATACAAAATTTTCGCCGATGTTGTCGCAATGGTATTAAAACTGAAATACGTATGTATAAAGCTATTCTTTACGGATCAAATAGAAAACCTCACGAAACTTTATTGCTGTTATTCTAATAAGGATGTTAACATAAATGTTCTTACAAGGATACAAATTATTAAAAAAATTACAAAGTTATTATGAACATCGTCATAATTCAACATGTTTGAAAATAACACGCGTGTTATTCTATATATAGCAGAAAAGATACATACTTGGCCTGATTATATGTAAATATATTTTATTATATAGTGTTAGAAGTAACCATTCCAACAGATTTGAAAAGTGTGCTTTATTTATCCTTGAAAACTATCCAATCCAGCATTGTGAACGCTTTCACCAGGACATTATTCTAAGCACTAAACTAAACATCAGGAAAATCACTTATCACTTCAGTTACCTCTTCCGAACTCAGTTTTAAATTCCCCCCCTGAGATATGTTAAAGATAACCTTTTTTTATACTATGTATCCTTATCCAGAACAGGGACAAAACGAGAATATACGCTAAATAATCCAGTTATCGTAAATACCAGCTCAATATTTACATATACAACCGTACGCCCGAATAATTAATACCTCGTTGGAAATGGTACATGGAGCTAAGGTAAATGCTGCAGCTCGTTGTTCGAGAATATATTTGGGGAAAGGGAGAGATAAAATAAATATACGGACGAGATAGGTAGCGGATTTTGTTTACCATTCGAGGATGAGATTAAAAAAATGCCGGTCGTTGTATCAAAATATCAACAAGGTAAAAAGAAAAAAAATGATGATCAAATTTAAAAATTAATATCCAATACAAAGGGAAAAAGTTGTGGCGCAGTCAGTAGGATATTTATAATATCCCATGTCTTCTTTTCATTCACTTAAATACGCTTGAAGTATCGCAAATTACATCATCGCAAGAGGGAAATATTTTTCATTACACTCACTTAATAAATTCCTTCCTGTATTCGCAAATAACTCGCGATCCGTAAACAAGATTTGATTAGCATATTTTCCAATCACACGTTCTATTGACGGTCCCAGCTGAACAAGCCATCTTCAGGCATGTTTTGAAGAGACGAAATTAAATAGACGAACTAATATCCGGCTCAATAGGTACTGATTACTTTCCAGGACATGCTTCTGGATAAATTTTCATATTCGATATTCGTAAATCCATTTCCTTCACTTTCTAGCTTCTATATTACGTCAAATGCATCCCCTCTATAGCCGCCGTAATGTGGAATGTATAGGAACGATTTCTGCTCTATGAGACTAGGAATTTTTGCCGTTGAAAGGGGTTGACTACGCTTGATTGACGTACCGGATTCAATAAAGTATGCAAACAGCGACTATCTTGGGGGATGGGATAGCCACTGTGGGATATGTCCTGTGTGTGTATGTATATATGATTCGCGGAGATTTAACGCGTTGAATTGAATATTATAGTCGAATGCGAAATGGTGTTTAGAAAATCATTTTGTATTTATCGGAAGTTTGAGATCTATGAACATATGTACATGCATCTATAGAAAAATATTGGAGCTATACAAAGCACCAGATCAGACAGTAATAATAATAATATATTTATTCTATCCAGCAGACGATCTGCATACATCCAATTACACAATAGGAAATATAAAGACATAACTTGATATCTAATACAACACAGTACTCTTACAATATAAAAATAAGTGAAACATATAAACACTAATGTACTTTGGAAATAAATACTTTTTCTATAATCGTAGCTAAAGGAATATCTATGTAGATAACTTATATTACAGTTAACAGTTTTAATAATTTCTACTACCTTCATCTGGAAATGAAAAGTATTCCATCATATTCAGTGTCCATCTATAAATTCAAAATCTATATACAGTAAAATCTCCCTTGAACGGACACCAACGGGACCAACTGAAGATGTCCGTTCAGGAGGGGTGTCCGCATAAAAGAAATATATAGTAGATACAACAAAAATCGTGTTTTAACGAAAAATGAAAATATTAAAGGAATCGTATATGTATATAAATGTTTTTAAAATAAATAAGAAACTTAAACTTAAGAAAAAAGTGTATTTCATTTAGATATATACATACAAAGTATAATACATGTACATAGATACATAGATGTAGTACGTAATATAAAACACTGAAATGAATAGTCACTTTAAGGACGCAAAAATTCATATATTGTTGTTTGTCTTCTCTTTTTCTTGAAAATCGTATTTCTAATTTAGAAAGAAGCTCCAAAGACTGTATCTCCGTGATTTTCGACAAAACTTCTGAGCTGCTTGGTCAGGGTAATAGCTTTACCATAATTTGGGATAGCTTCTTCTCATCGACATCAGAATCTTCCGAAAGTTCTTGTATTTCAACTGGATTTGCAATTTCTTGTTCGGAATCTGGATCTTCAATATACAAACCTTCATCTACATTCAAAAAATCATTTAGGTCAATTTCAATAAATTCTTATTTTTGATATCTGAAAGTACACTAAGAGGCAAATCATCTTCTAGGTCAGATGTATCAGCCTCAGTTGACTGGTCTTCACTTTGCATATTTACATGATTAAATCCTGCTTTGCCGAAGCAATTTTGAACTGTGTCTTTGGTTACTTGGTCCCAAGTGGTTTTCTGGTAATTTTTATTAACTCAAAAGCTGTACCAGCAGTTTCAATGTTTAGATTCAATTAGACTTCGGTAATAAGTTCTAAAATTCTTTATAATCCCCTGGTCAAGTGGTTGACAAGCTGATGTACAATTAGAGGGTAAAAATAATATTTTTATATTATTTAAGCGAACGTCTTTCGGATGAGATCCCGCATTGTCTAAAAATAACAAAATGTTTCTTTTTTCTTTAGCCATTTTCCAATCTAGGTCTTGCAACCACTCTGTCACAGTTTGTCCTGACATCCAAGCTTTCTTATTGCATTTCCAAGTTACTGGCAGGTTATTTATATTAATGTTTTTAAAAGCTCTGGATTTAGCTGCCGTACCAATGACTAGGAATTTTTCTTTTTCACCCGCCATATTTGCACAATACAAAATTGTAAACATCTCTTTGGGATACTTACCCCCAACACATTTTTCTTTGGGATACACATTTTTCCTTCTTTAATGTGAGCGTTTTGTCGGGTACAGCCCTAAAATGCAGGCCTGTCTCATCGGCATTATAGATGTCTCTCGGTGAATATCCCTTAATCAAAGAAGGACATTTTTTAAAAAAAGAAATGAAGAGATACGACGAAGAACAGGAAGAGTTATTACTAGTGCGGATCGAATCGAAACAGGACAGTTTATATGGTTTGGACTTGTACAAAGAATGAGTGAAGATAGATGGCCGAAGAGGGCATCAAATTATACACCACAAAATAGAAGGAGAATAGGAAGGCCAGCGACTTTATGGAAGGGTGGGGAAAATAGAGGCAACAGGAGACCGAAATACGAGATGCGGAAAAAGCCGAAGGACCCTCGCTATAATAAAAAAAGATACGAAGCTACATAACTTTATTTACAGTTACAAACAAACAAAATCTGTAGAATTAGAATCTTATTAATAACAACGAAAATAAAATATACGAAAACTTGTTAAATTAATTACATTCATTTTAAGCAGAGTATATTTCACAACAAAAAATATATAATTTTAACAAATAAAGATCTTCTAGCATTTTCCTTCAACAAATCGCGAACATTTTCATAAATTTTTATCACGGTAACAGCGCACCTAAAAGCTGAGCTTAAAGCACACATTACGACAGCGAACCCTTTCTCCTTAACCAACTCGATGTTACATATTTAATAAAACAACTACCAGTCCGTCGTAACGAAATAAACCCGGTCATTTTTAACAACGATGTCTGTGCCGTTTATTTTTTCAAAAACGACCGCAAATTATTCTTTTTAATGTTTCCACGTTAACGGTCCGACATTAAAAAAGAACACCGGTTCGCGGTATGTCATGCAGTTTGTTTCGGCCAGGTACATACACCAGCCACCCGCGAAATCCTATCCCTCGCCGTACCCCATTTTTCCCCTCGGTTTCCTCTCCACCTCCTCCACCTCCCGGAAAGGCCGACTGTGCCGAACCGGAGTATAAATACTAAAAATGCCAGCATCGCATAAAATATAAAAACGTAGTTGGTGTTGTAATTAAAACCGGGCAGATATGAGCGCTATATATATGTATGTAGGTATACACATCCATATATGTATATATTTCTGCATATATAGGTATATACATAACATACATACGGTTTCTTGTAGTAAATATCTTAGCAGTAGATAATATACGGATATCTACAGGTAAATCCGTGAATCAGCTGGTACTTTATATAACTATTTCGAATATAGACTTTTGAAATAAAACAGTCTCGTTTAGACATGCGGAAGGGAGACGAGAATATATTGGAAGGATACAAGGGATATCTTTTAAGTTTTGCATACTGGGATATAGATGGCGCCACTAATCAAATGTCAATACTAAAAATTAACCTCTGTCTTTTTTTTAATCCCACGTCCTTTATACCTTGCAGTGTGGACTACAATTCTCTTATTTTTGTCTTCTACAGTTTCCCTTTCTAAGCCAGTTGTTTGGCTTCAATCCATCCCATACTTGATTTTTCTGATATTGTATACATTTGTCCTCTCCAGGTGTTCCGAAGTCTACCTACTCTATTTTTGCCCTCTGTTTCGGCTTCAGAAATCCTCTTTATTATTCGATCTTCTTCCACTCTGTGTATATGTTCAAGCCATCCCAGTTGTCCCTTCTATGATTATTTGTCTTGGTTTGATATTTAGACTACTAGTGATTGTTGTGTTTGTGATTTTGTCTCTCCTTGTTATTCTTTCTATTCTTCTTTAGAATCTCATTTCCATGGCTGTGACTTTGCTTTTGTTTCTATTCGTGGTTATCTATGACTCGCTGCTATATGTTAATGATCATTAAAGCCGTGCTTCAACAAAATTATCCGTTCTCAAAGTGTCTCCAAAAAGATGGTCGTAACAATAGCAACAATTTTACAACATCAAAATCTGATGGGATTGGTGCACGATTCATGACCGACAAATGACGGATTTGTATTCTTAATAGTAATAGGAAATATATTTCTTTTGGATAAAATGAAAGCTTTAGAGGTGCAAGCAAGTTGTGGCAAATTTTAGAAATTCTGTTCATTCGGTCCCACTTTAGAAGCTTTTGATTTATATTTTCAACTATTTCATGTAAATAATGCATCTCCCGTTAATGGAAGGAGGTTCCCACATTCCAAATTCAGATTTTAATGAATCTTGGTGGAAATGTAGGGGATACTAAAGGATGCATATAGCATTTCCTTTATCCTCCAAAACTCACTTTCATGGATGAAAATATTCTTTGGAATTTGGTACAGAGTACATGATAAAAGTACATTTCAACCTTACTCTTATACGTTTACCTTTTTCTGATAATACGAAAAAATGTTTTGTATACAGGAGTTTTTCAGTACGTAAGCAGTTATTCTATTATTATATCTTGATTTTTTTTTTGTATTATTCTGCGAGATTATCTAGCCTTTTGAGAAAAATTCTTTTGATATTTAATTTCATCTCTAACCTATGATGAAACTAAAATCCTACTGAAAATAAAATAGAAGGCATACCAGGGTTATTTAAATAGTCAAAACCCAGGACAGTATGCAATATACAAGGAACAACAAAAAAGTGAAAATCGCAGTAATGGAAGCGAAACAAAAATTATGGAAAGAATATTGATTAAAATTAGAATAAGTTGGTAAAGGAAATAAGAAACTGTTTTTTAAGGTACTTAAAAATATGAGAAATGACAAAAAAGTGGATTCAGTAGCATTAAAAGACAATGAAGGAAAAGTATTCAGACAGAAAAATGATTATAACTCGTTGGGAAGAATATTTCCAAGACTTGTTGAATAGTGCAAGCGAAATAACAATACAAGAAATACATAACCCAAGCGGCAGTTGGGATAGTGCAAGCAGAGTATACGAAGAGCAGGAAATCACGGGAGAACAACTGGTAGAAGTAACGAAATAATTAAAAAACGGGAAACCTCCAAGATGTTCCAAAGTATGGGGTCCACGTGAGGCAGCTATTGTTGGATATTTATAACATATTGGAGGAACGGAGAATCCCAAAAGATTGGGGTCTGAGTCTAATAGCACCAATATAAAAAGGGCGACAACAGAGATTGTAATAACTACCAAAGAATTATGCTGTTAAACACAGTACTGAAGACAACACCATATTTTTACATTAAAAGAGATAACGTATAAGAAACTAACTGCAGGAGGTAGAGTATACTTGACATTTTTGGATTTGGGGAAAGAATTTGATAGGGTACTGAGAAATAATGTATGGGAAAGTATGCAGAAGAGAGGAGCAATTACAAATTGATAACAGCTATCAAAGGTTTATATGAAGAAACAGCAAATTGTGTAATTAGCAAAAACATGAAGTCAGAGGTATTCTATACAAAGAAAGGTGTTAGACAAGGAAGTGTACTTAGAGCTCTACTATTTATAATATCTATGAATGGAATTATCAGAGAAACAAAGAGGCGAACAGGATCTTTTTATGTAGGATGTTACATCTTAGAAAAGGTAGACATTACAAAAGATGTATTCGCAGATGATATGGCATTGACAGCCGGAAAAAAACTCTTCAGCATATCATAAACATTTGGAGCAACACACTCACTGATTATCGAATGAAAATAAATACAAACAAAATAAGAGTAATGGTTATATCAAAAGAGGAAAAAGAAATACATATATAAGTTGGCGAAACAGAAATGCAAGTTAGGGATTTCCAGCACTTACGAATTATAATACATGAGCACGGAAGACAAGAATATACAAAGCCAACAGGCTATATCATACTATGAACTCAGGATTTATAAACAGAAAACAAATAACAAGACTAACAAAAATGAAAGTCTACAGAACAGTATTCAGACCAATTCTCACATTTGGATGCGAAATCTGGGTACTCAATCGACAAGAAAAAACTAAGATCCAAGCCCTTGAGATGAAATATTTAACTAGAGTGGAAAATGTAGCTAGAGGAGACAGGATAACAAATGAACAAATCAGAAGAGAGCTACAGACAGAATCTATAGAAAGTTATGTCGAACAAAGTCAATTAGCATGGTCGGGACATCTATAAAGGATGGGCAATACAATTTCGTTTAAGCAAGTCTGGGAAGTAAAGATACGGAAGAAAAGAACAAGAGAGAGGCCAAATGGAAGCTGGAATAAAGAAATATGCAACATTTTAGATAAGAAAGGAAAAAATTGGGATGAAGCTCAGCAAGTTGTAAAGGACAGGGGGATTTGGGAAAAATTTGTGAAATGCTAGGAAGCAAATTTAATCGGACTCTACACCCAATGGATAAAAGGGTATTATTTAGATAAATGTAATCTATCTAATATTGAAGGAACATGTCCAGAATCCACTGCTATTGCAATGTCAGTTTTGCCTCTCCATCCTCCGGTTTTGAAGATCACGTAAAATATGTGCCAAGAAAAATTCCTATTCATCCAGATCGATAGCGTTCGCAGAGGTACTCGCGATTTCTGCTGTCTTCCAGCCGAAGTGGCCGTCGAAGAACGAAAAGAAGTACGTAATATAAGGTCGCGAAAGAAAAAATTTACTGTGCCCGAGTTTTTCTTTTGGTTTCGCTACGATATTACGTCGGAACTCTCCGCGAACGTTAGAAAATTTCGAACGCAAATCAAAGATATAATAAAGAACGGAAATCGAGGGTGGCGAAGAGAATGGAAACGAAAGACGCTTGGTTTGGAACGGAGAATATAGAAGGTGGACGTAAACCCGAAAGGAAATTGAAGAAGAAAAAGTAGAGCTTGTTGAAAAGGAATCCTGTGTAGATTGGAAAAATGCAATCATCAGCATGAGCGAGAGGAACGTCTCCTTGGGGAAGTTCGAGTTTTGCATTAGCGGGAGTGCGAATTCGATGGATTTCATGTTTCTGTAAAGTTCTTATGCGTTTGGTTTCTCTTCCAATTCCCGCTAGAAAGAAACATTTATTGATTTATTGAAGGGGTAAAGTTCAAGTTATTGCTTCATGGTTGGAGACGTGATTAAGGTATATACAGGGTGCTACGTATAAGTGCAACTCTTATGCATTGATCTGCTGGTGATATCATCAAGTGCTTGATAATATCTCTTCCTTTAATCGTATTGCAGTCCCTAACTTTTTGGGTTCGTATTTACATAGGTATTTTAAACCCTATTCAGAAATTTTATACTTGTATGTGTAAATTATCGCCTTAGAAACAGGTGGCTCTAATAAAATGGACAGGGACTGTATATTTTTTGATAATATTCTTGCCTGCCAAGACCATAATCACTTTATTATTTGACTGCATATTTGGATTGAATCGATAGTTGCCTCGTATGGTGTGGAGTGCACCAAAACACTTGTATATGTTTTGTAAGTTACATTTGATCAGGGTGTGTATTGCGTTGTAATACACCCGGATACAAGTTTTTTAGTTGCTCCGAAGAAGTTAGCTGAAGTTTACTACATGTAAAATTTTTTAACTGAGCATGCGTACATACATGGATAAATATAATGATTTAAATATCATTAGTAACGCTTCTGCCTAAAAGCTCATGTCCAAAAGAGTAATCAGGTCTCCTTCTAGTTAGAATTTTGCCCGTATTATGTAAGGTGTTTGAGAAAACTGTTGAAATTCAGTTACGAAAACATCTAGGTACTTGCAATATTTTACCTCTATTGCAGTCTGGTTAAAAACTAATTGTGTTTTTAACGCTGATTAATACGGAGTATACGGGTAAACAATTTCCTGACGTATGAGAAATTTTGAGATTTATATATTTTTTTAAATGGAACACCCTGTATTAAAAAAAAAATTGAAAGATATATTAAGTTATGATGTTAAAGTTTTAGTACACTATTGTAATAAGGAAGTTATGGTGGATTTTAGTTGATGGTGAAAATACACCTTCATTCTATAAAATATTAGTAGGCTTATTTCCCTTAAAACCAAAACAAATAGTGTGCCCTTTGAAATTATCAAAAATGCAGTGAGATAAATCTTTTGCACGTTTAATTATTGAAAATAGTTGGTTATTTAACATTATTTTTCATTGTTCAGTGTTAAATAATACCTTACTATGATGTTTCGCAGAAGTGTTTGGACATTTTGTTAAATTTGGATTACCAAATAAACAAGTATATTGAATTAAACAAATTGGCGTTCGCTTTGAATAAATATTTCTCGTTAAATATATTATTTTATTTGTAGAAAGGAACATATTTTATAATTCGATTCTTTGTAGATATCTATCGGTTAAAATTACATTAATTCCTGAAGAAGAAATAGTTATAATAGGCAAAGAATAAAAGGGAGTAAATCGTACATTTTTCTCCGTAATAAAACACCCTCTAGGGAAAGAACGCTGTGATAGATAGATTAAATTTAATATCTACATTCTGAAATCCCTCATCATTCTCGAAAAAAGGAAATTCTAACGAACCCCATTTTCTTCTGGTCTAGATAATAAAATCGATAAAACCATTAATCATATATAGGAGAATGAGGACCGTTTGGATAACCGTAGCGAGCTAAAGTGGTGCGGTAGGATGGAAGTCCTCTACAAGATATTGAAAAAAAATATTTCGTAAATCATTTTTTTTTTGTTTACAGTGAAATCTCCCTTGAACGGACACCAACGGGACCAACTGAAGATGTCCGCTCAGGAGGGGTCTCCGCATAAAAGAAATATGTAGTAGATACAACAAAAATCGTAGATACATAGATGTACTATGTAATACAAAACAATGAAATGAGTAGTCACTTTAAGGACGCAAAAATTCATATATTGTTGTTTGTCTTCTCTTTTTTATCTATTTTAGAATTTAGTATTCATACCCGTTAAAGGAATCCCCTTATGTCGAGCTGTTGTATATCAATCATAACACAATTTGTCAATTTTAGTTCTATCACCCGTCAAAAGGCTTCTTTTTTCATTCTAATTGCTGTTCGACATCCATTTGTTTAGAAGGATTGTTTAATGTTTAATTATATCTGCAGCTTGTGTTTTTCCAATATTAAAATCTCAATTTTTGGTTTAAGCGTGAGAATTTTTCTATTTGGAGCCATTTCTACAATGAATGTGTCGCCCACTGTCTTTTCCGCATAGACATCAGACTAATGTTGAAGCGTCAGAATCTTCATGTAACATCTCCATTTCGGAGGTTGACAGCGATCATTGCTATTTCAATTTTGGAAGCTGTGGCCTTAAATAGGTCAGATGACGTTACATTAAATCATTTTCACAGAATGCTAAGCTAAGATATTCTTCTCCTTCCAATCGATCCTTTTCCACAATGTTTCTCTGGAGTATTAGATGCAGAATCTCATACTTCGGACTTCTCATGATGTGGCCGAGGTATAGCAATTCGCTCTTCTTCACTTCCTTCTCCATTCGTCTCAGAACCTAAACGTTGGTCACATGTTCTGTTCATTGTATTCTCAGTATCCTACGGTAGGCCCACATCTCGACTACTATTTAGATGGATTAAATAGATACGAACAGTGCTGAAAAAAGTGCATAGATTTACAAAGAGGATGTATTGAATGATAAAACTGTATTTGTCAGGGAAGAATAGTTGTTTCTGTGTTAGGCTGGAAATTTTTCGAATTATCCTCTTATGATAGTTGAAGATCTCACGCAGCACTTAAACAATAAACATGAAACTTCATTTTTTCAAAATATCTATAGAGCTGCTATCTTGGATGCCTTAATTCGACGATAGCTTAGAATAATTTCTGTCGTACTAAAGCAGTTTTAGGTTGGTTCTTTTCCATTTGAATCCATTCGTACACCTCACTAGTTTCTTAGAAAATAAAACAAAAAAAAGTTGAAAAGCGATTTTAAACCAATCCTCACATATCACCATTTATTATTAAAGAAATTATTACTTTAAATCTCTACTTGTTAAGAAAAACAAAGACCGTAACACACTTCCTTCTTCTACTATAATTAGATATACGTATCAACTTAATTAATTTTATTTAGCTCTTATTTTTTACATCGATTATTTTTATTACTACTCACGATGTTTGTATATTGTTACGTTTTAAGCGATTCAAACGCAGCAAAAAATTGACTTTCTCCGCTAGTAGACCGGAGCTATAATCGCTTATATGGTTGTAGGTTACGGTGCCGGTGCATGAAATGAAACTACAATGTACATACGTGTAAAGGTAAGACTCGCCTCTGTAATGCAGTAGAAGCTCATGCATTATTAATGTTATAAATTTATCGTAATTTTAAGATTAGAAAACTTTCGTTTACGTATGGCATTGGAATTAAAAAAATAATCGCTACTCTGTTAATTCATTTATTAACATTAATTAGTACTGTTAGATGCCCGGAAAAGTTATTGTTCAGAACCTTTTAAAATAAAGATTCCTCATCTAGGAGACTTCAATTACTTGGGATTTACGGATCTTGAATATGGACACGATGGCTTGTTATTAATAACTATGAGGTTAAATAGTTTCTCAAACTTTTACGGGCGCTTGTTATTATCGTAACTATGGTTCTAATTAACTTGACCTTGTTGCCTAGTGACGAAAAACGTATTTCGTTTAATAGTGGGTACCAGAACCTTCGAGGCTCGGGTATATGTGGTGTTGTTCATCTAGGACAACCCCTAGGTGTTTCTCTTTCCTGGCCCATCGGATGGCGCGGTTATTAATTTGGAATTCGTCGATTTTTTTTGTCTCTTCTACGTGGCGTGAAGTAGATGGATATGGTTTTTCCTGAGTTTATTGTTATTCGCTATTTTGAGTAGCATTTGTAGGGCATGCCGATGTTTGTTTGTAATCTGCCGTGTAGTGGTTTCATTTGCCTATGACTGGAGCAAAATGCGGTGTCGTGTGCAAATTGGGCAACGGGACGAGTTTTTAATTGCAGTATGTTGGAAGAGTAAATGTTAAATAGAAGCGGCCCCAGCACCGAGCCCTGGGGAACTCTTGTTTGCGTTGTTGTGGTAGTGGAGGTAACTTCTTCTATTTTAACAGAAAATATTTTGTCGCGGAGGTAATGTTGAATCAAATTGGTAAGTGTGGCTGGAATCCGGTGTAATCTCATTTTATATATGAAATCGTCATGCTACACCTCGTCGAATGTCTTCTCAATGTCTAGCACCATGGCTAGAGTTGGTGTAGATCTGTCCATGCTCGAGGTAATGTGTTCGGATATTCTCAGTAGCTGCTGTATTGTCGAATGTTCCCTACGAAATCCAAATTAGGATAATAGACTTTCCTTCTACTACCGATAATAGCCGTTTTATTATTACTCCTTCCAAGACTTTGCCTGAGTCTTGGTAGCAGGCTGATTGGGCGGTACCCGTCTGTTTCGTCTTTGGATTCTCCCGATTTATGTAGGATTATAACTGTAGCGTGCTTCCACGTCTTCGGGTAGTGTTGGTGTCTAATTATAGTGTTTGTAATTTCTTTCAGCTCAGTAATTCAGTTGCGTCCAGGTGCTTTACTCTTCCCAACAGTTTTTATGCTGGCCTCGATCGTCGCTTCTTGGATGTTTATTGTGTCTCTATATTCCGTGTGAACTTGTTTGTTGATGACATCGGTGAATTTTTCGTGATTGCTGTCTACCGGTAGATTCGGACGGAAAATCCACTCGAAGTAATTAAAAAACTCCTTGGTTTTTAGTTATTTTCCATAGTTCGGTGTCATCATGGTTCATCCTTGGCGTCCCATTGATCGTTGTAGTCCTGCATGCCCTAGATGTTTGAGTCGTCCGTTGCCAATGTTTCATAGTTATCGCTGGCTGGTATGGGATGTGATTCTTTTGGTTAACTGTCTATGCGCCTCTTCGTTTGCTCCATGTATTCCTCAGTTTTCGCTTCACTCACTTCACTTGTTTCCCCGAATTTTCGTTGGTATATATATACATGATCTTGAGGATGAGTTCTCGTAAAGATGGTTCACGCAAATTGTAGACGAATTTCTCCACCATTTCAATGTGAATTCAAATTGCGGTTCATCTCTTCTTCTGATGAAAAATCAGAAGAAATGTCTTAAAAGAGACTATTTCTTATCTTAAAAGAATATTTTTCAGACTGTAGAGCTATTAGTATATACGATATTGAACTGTGATGCTTGCGCTTCGACTTTTCGCGAACACCTGCTGCCTTAAGTATAATCCTATTCTTAAGTATAATAGCGTGTACGGATGTTCGCAGGGCCGTTGTCCGTATTCGATTTAATCTCAGCCCACCGTATCTGTTGATGTTAAATATACAAAAAAAACCCTAATGACGTCAATTTATTATCTCAAAAAGAATGCCTCGCCGAGTTGGCTTCTGATTTCAACAATGAAGCACCACATCAGTTCTTCTAGTTCTTCTAGTTGATATGGAGAATTCAGACCAGGCGTACCAAAAACGGCAGTCACTCAGGGAAACGTCGATGCTGTGACCTGTAAGATCATCAGCGAAGGTCGACATGTGACATCGCGAGATCACCGAGCTTTTCAAAGAGCTCAATTCGCAAATTTTCGCGTGAAGAATTGTGTGTACAACCATTAGCTTTCCGTCGGATACCGCATCTGTTCGCTGATGAACAGAAAGCAACTAGCGTACATTGGTGTTAGAAAATTCTAGACTACTTCAACGCCAGAAGCTCTAAAAGCGTGTACAACGTCGTCAGTGCTGATGAATTTAGGATTTTCTGGCAAAAAATAAACTCCAGTCGTCTGTTTGGGTGTTCCAAGTTGAAAGCTGATGAAAGTAATCTATTCTCGAAGTGTCTCCAAAAAGATGGCTGTGACATTTGTATCGAAAGCAGGTCCTATAGGAACAATTCTTTTGCGAAACCAAAGAACTGTTACTGCTCGAGCAAGACAATTCAAGCTCGCACACAGTACGCAAGACAATTGAATTTTTAACGTAACAAATCGTTAAACCATCTTCCGTACAATCCGGACCCTAGTGCCGTTAGGGGATATAGTAATCTTGTTCTTTGTTTTCGTTGTTTTAGTTCTGTTCGTGCTTGGGTACTGATAAGCCTTTACGGTTGTAAATCCTTGAATATTGCATATGTTTAAGTAATGTTGAATTTAATTCTGTTTGTATTTGTATACGTATCTCTTAGATTTATGCGATATCTACCTGTAAATTTATACATTCCTCAAAAACAACCTTTTTCACAGCAGTTCTATTAATTGACGTCATATGTAATCAAAAAATTTAAGACGTTTATTAAAATGTTATGGTTTTACCATAATGTTACCATTGATCAAAAAATAATTATGCAATCATTTAATGAAGGCTAAGGATTAAATTAATTTACAACACGATCCAATTTCTTGATTTGAATTACTCTAGATTAATCTTTCAAAGGATTTAGGTTTCCGGGTCTAAACTGCGTAGTAATTGCAAGAGTCTACCGACTGTTAATCCTCAGTTGCATGAAGTTTTTTCTGGGCTGCTCCATATCGTATAATATATAATACAGTCGTCCAGTTTATTGGGGTCACTTGATAAAATAGGGGTTTTGTTAAAATATCTAATGAAAAACGTATTGTACAAGCACAAGTTTATTCAGAACATCGTCACAACTATATAACAAAAACGTTGGTACATAAACAGATATATATATATATATACAGCTGTGGCCATATGTATTCGCCACCCTTTTTTGTTTTTTATTCCGACGAATATATAAGAAATAAAAGAAAATTGATCGATGAAAATGTTTCATTGTGAGTGTATACAGATATTGCTTAATATTTGGTAGCTCCTCCCCGAGCTTTTATCACCGCATGAATTCGTCGGGGCATACTGCTCACTAAGTTGTAGCACTGTTCGGGGGTGATTTTATTCCACTCTTCGAATGTTTTTGTTTTTAAGCATTGCTTCGTGGTAGATGAGTATTTAGCTACATTTCGCTTTAAAATGTACTATAAATACAATACTCAATATAATACTCAATTGGCGATAAGTCCGGGGATTGTGCCGGCCATTCCAGGACCCGCACGTTATTTTCCTCGAACCAGCGCATTACTTCGCGAGATTTATGGCACGGTGCATTATCTTGTTGGAAGTAATACTCTGGCTCATCATTATCGAATAATTTTAACGTACACGGTTCCAGAACTTCTTCCAACATGTCTATGTACGTCCGACTGTTCATTCGGCCGTCGCAGACGAACAGTTCTCCGTTCAGATTCATGGAACCCCAAACCATTATGCTACCACCGCCAAACTTGACAGTCGGGATGATACAGTCTGGATGGAAGGCCTCTCCTCGCCTGCGTTGCACGTCTTGAGGCCCAGATTTACCACAAAGCTACCAACAAAAACATGAATACTGTTACATTTTGGAACCCATTATAAAGAATAAAACACTGTAGATACCAGGAAATGAATACAGAAAACCGCAAATACAATAATTATGTATTACTTACCTCAATATTTGACTCATCCGTCCACATAACATTGGCCCAATTGTCAATGGTCCAGTTGCGGTGACTTTTAACCCACAGCAGTCTCTTTTTCTTTTGTTGCGGAGACAACCGTGGTTTATGTCGAGCTTTGTATCCACCTAAATTTAATTCACAAAGGCGTCTTCTAACCGTGCGAGGAGAAATAGCAACATTATGTAGCAGGAAAAGCTCACTGGAAAGCTGTTTAGACCCTTTTTTCCGGTCTCGCAGACATCCGCTCTAAGACTCGCTCATCTCTGCTAGTTGTCTTTCTTTTTCGACCAG
Organism: Trypoxylus dichotomus; assembly: GCA_023509865.1. NCBI lineage: Eukaryota > Metazoa > Arthropoda > Insecta > Coleoptera > Scarabaeidae > Trypoxylus > Trypoxylus dichotomus. The sequence goes on along the minus strand of CM042082.1, from coordinate 30,171,035 downwards.
TTTTCGGTTTGTTTGTCAAAGATCCGCTCTCTTTGTATCGTGTTATCGTCATTCTAACTGTCGATCGCGCACATTTCACTCGTCGGGCAATAGCAGACACCGACAACCCTAACACCACAATTTGTCCTCGCTCTACCTCCGTCAATTGGCGTGTTTTCAGCATTACTTTTTACTGTATACTATCGTATTACACAAACAAAATCACAGACATAATATCTTCACTCTAACTAGCTCAACCTTACTCTTACAACTTTTAAGAAAGACTGAAGAAATATTCAGAAATTATAATTTTACGTCTATTTTCCAATTTACTCAGAATGGCCTACAATAAACCATTAAACCCTCATTACCAGGTACCTAGTTAAGTCCGTCATCGACGCTGCTTCTTAGAAATACAATAATATTCGTGTAACACGTTCAAAACGAGAGTGGCGAATACATATGGCCACAGCTGTATATAATAGTAACCGATCCAAACAATATTCTACGAATTACTGTGACTTTCGATCTTGTTTCTACACATCTTCTATACAATACAGAGTGATTTATGATAGGGATAATAATAGGAAAAAGGTCATTAAGTGGAACTTTCTCAATTTCTTAAAGAGATATTTAGGGAACGTATTTACATAGGTATTGTAAACCCTATTCATGAATTTTATACATACTTGTATTTGTAAATTATCACGTTGGAAACACCAAAAACTTATAAAAATTTATAAGGTAGCACTAATAAAATGGACAGGGACTGTGCTATTCGAGTCGATAAATATTTTACTTCTCCGTGTAGACGTAAGAAAAAAGTAATATAAATGTTATCTCTAGCACTACTTAAAAAAAAAGTTATTTAATCCAATTTAAACGTTCCCTAGTTATTTGAAAACAAGTCAAGGATAGCGGAATAGTAGGATATGCTAGCAAATTTATCCTTTGGATAATATTGGCGTATATATATATGTATATTTAATTGGAAGTAGGGATTTCTTATTCTTATAACCGGAGCGCTTTACTTGTAGTCATCGACTTGCTGTGTGTTTTGTTGATGTACTGAAGTGAACGCGTTCACGGGAAATACAAATAAAATTAAGAAAAAAGTTTCTGTTTCTCGTGAAGGTAAGTCTAAATTAATTTTTTACTGTACACATTTCTATATTTTATATTATTAAATTTAAGGGGGTAACTTGAGAAATTTGTATTAAAATTTAAATAAATACAAATGACACATTTTTAATGAGAAATGTTCCTGTTTCAATATTCCTTCAATTCTTACTAAATTTCTCATTCCGCTCACTGAAAAACATCCCCATAACATCACTGATCGACAAATTCGTCATTTCTAACCAAAAACTTCTACAATTTAGATTCCCCACTCCAAAAAGCATTCGCCTAATCTTTTTCGATGATACTTCTACGTGCGGAAGCTCAATTAAATTGCTTCTTTATTTTCTTTACGAAATAGTGGGGACCGATCCAATGTTTTTATGGTTTTTCTCCACACTAATTAACATAGAATATTGATTTTTGGGAGTGGTTCTCACTCTAGGCTTCTAAGTGCAATTTCTTTTTCTATTTTCCTCCCGATTTTTTTAATTATATATTATTATTATTGTATTTATAACTTTTGCAATTTTAGAAATTTACAATCTTTAGCTCCAAAATTATTGATCGATTCACAGGTATAGCAGTAAACTCCACTCACACAAATTAATTAATTATGCGGAACGCAACGTTTCGGGAGCACGTGGGCTCCCATTGTCAACCGTGTTACTGACTGAAAGTAAAAACTGTATCACACATGCAAATTATTTTCTACGCAGGCTCTAAAATTTCTAACCATATGACTATTTACAATCTACTAGGACACCAACAAAGGAAACATACAAGATTTTCTAGCAGAACTGAACTCAAAATTTACCACGATCAAGTTTACCATTGAAGAAGAAGTGAACAATCGCCTTCCGTTTCTAGATACTCTAGTCATACGCAATAATAATAAATTAGAAATAGACATCTACAGAAAAGAAACTAATTCCAACAGATTCATCACGTTTGATTCGCACCATTGCGAACAACAAAAAATGTCCGCGATTAGTTTTCTGGTTAATAGACTCGTCAAATTTCCGCTAAACAAGAGCAGGTATGACAAAGAATTAAAATATATCAAAGATGTAGCGAGGTACAATGGTTTCTCTTCTATGGATGTCGACCGTATTTTAAGGAAGGTCCAATACAAACAACACATCAGAAATTCCATGACTTTGACATCAACAAACACCGGTAACAAGAAATTTATAACTCTTCCTTTTCACCCAACAGTAAAAGGGTTAAGTAAAATTTTCCGACAACTAAACATGAACGTGTCTTTGTGTCAAAAACAACTTAAAGAATCTCTTAGGGGAATCCCAAAATAAACCGGAGATGATAAAAAGTCTGAATATACCAAATCGCATGCAATGATTGTGAGAAAGTTTATATTGGACAAACAAAAAGGAGTATCGAAACGAGGTTCAAAGAACATATTAGACACTATCGTTTCGACAAACCTGAACTATCAAGCGTAGCAGAGCATATGGTAAAATCCGGACATAAGATTGATTTAAAAATTTGACATTACTTAAAAACGTGAACTCGTATAGAGAATTAGACGCGTACGAAACGGTATATATGAAAAAGAACGGAAACTTATTGAACAGAGAACACCCCCAATTGCACACTCGAGTTTGATGGATTTATTACCATAGACCCTGTTAAATGATACGGTTCGCTTTCGGTCCATCCTTTCCCGTAAAAGGCATGAGGCCACCTAGTAGATTGTAAATAGTCATATGGTTAGAAATTTTAGAGCCTGCGTAGAAAATAATTTGCATGTGTGATACAGTTTTTACTTTCAGTCGGTAACACGGTTGACAATGGGAGCCCACGTGCTCCCGAAACGCTGCGTTCCGCATAATTAATTAATTTGTGTGAGTGGAGTTTACTGCTATACCTGTGAATTGTACATCCACACAGTCCTTGCAATCGTCATATTGAGCGATAGTATAAAATAACTTAAAGAAACGTTAATTCGACGTGAGTTCATTATAATACACTCGAAATTTCTATAGTTCCATATGAACTTCTAAACAGAATATTTGATTCTCTTAATATCTTGCGTGCAACTTCTGGGAATGGTGCTGATACATTTTGGTGAACAATTACCAACGCAAGACTGGTTAATTGAGGAAGACAATATAACTATTCGTAATTCTAGTGGTTTTATTAAAAGGAAATTCATTTAATACAATAGCTGGCCCGTTCGTCTGTTCTGAATTCCATCGAAAATCTTTGAAGAATATTGGCAAGAGAGGTGTGTGCCTATAACAAACAATACGATAGCGTCAAAGAAGTAAAATCTGCGATAATAAGGTATTGGAATGATATTGCTATTTCAACAATCACCAAATTGATAGACAGTATGAAGACCCGAACGCAGCGTAAAAGAAAACAGATATCCATAGTATTTCCTAAGAGAATAACGGCAGTAAAGTTAATTTATCCATCACTTGCTATTCTAATCTGAGTCTGAAGATGGGCAGAATAGCTACACGAAATTTGTCGCTAAAATTTCAAATATATTCAAATATTCTGCAATATAGTCAATTTAAATTGTGTACAAGCAAATTTTGACTTGGTACATTTTCTAATCATCGTTATATGTAACTTTGTCAGATAAGTTTATCTAAAAGAGAAACCTCAACACCCGCTAGACGGTATAAAAACATAATTTAATTTAATACAATTGAATGCTTTGCGAGTGTACACCGTAACCATTGTTCTTTCAAGCGCATAGACATGGTATACCATTTAGGAATATCTCACATGCAAAATAAACGGAATTGAATACTTTAGATACACGTATCTCTGCTCAAAACAATTCATCATAGTAACAGTTTCATTCATTCTTTTTTCTCGGGAATTTAGAATATTTATTAACAAATTTAAAACTTTGCCTTTCACCATTAATGCTACAATCTTAAGCTCTTTAATACAATTATCATCGCTCAAACAATTACGAAAGACACTGTATGTACTACAATGATTTTCACTTCGTTATATGGAATTTCTGTTTCTGACGTATATAAGACGAGGAAATCTCATTAACGACTTTACATCTAGCAAAATAAGATTTCACTTTACATTGCATACCGTAACAGAAAAATAAGAGCGACATATAAGTCGTGCTCCGTGTGTTTTGTGTCAGATGTTGAAGTGAGATGAATATGTGTAGCAACTGGATATCAATACTTTTACCAAGAGTATATGAAAGTGATAAAACTACTCTTTGAAATGCGGTATGTAAATACAGGGAGATTCAAAATTTTAAAATCTGGGTAAAATTTAGTATCTGTTTAAATGAATAAGATTCACAAATTACAGTTTCTAATCATAGGCGTCCGACAAGGAATTACGTAATTCTGTTGAGGTACTAAGTTATAATTTATGTTTATTATTATTATGACGATTTGTAAATAGCTAATTTTGCCACCCATCGCATTTCAATCTCCAAGAGGTTTTATCCCTAAAACTATCTTCCCCCACTACACCCTTCTGCATAGCTTTTTTAATTCTTTTTTCCCAACTCCTTCTTGGTCTTCCCCTTCTCCTTCTATTTGCAGGATTCAATTTCCAAACTTTTTAGTCTGTCCCGGTCCATTATCCTCATGTGACTATGGCCACAATAGTTGTTTGCATTCTATTTCATGTATTAATGATGTCAACTCACATTATTTCTCTGATTCTTTCATGTTCTAATAATCTCTTCTTACAGCATTATTTGACATTATTTTGTTTTCCATCTTCTTATTCAACGCCCACACTTCACCTCCATTGGTAATATAGCTTTCATCAAAAGAGTAGAACATTCCATGGTGTTACAACCTTCTAGTTTAGCAACAGCTTTGCTAACCTTGGCATAAATAAATATATATTTTTCTCATAGTTCTGAATATGCTATTTATTAGCGTTGGGCCGATGATGATTTTATTCTACTTATAACATTTTATAAAATTGTAATGTTGAAGTTTGTAATATCGTTTCTTATTTTACAGCTAAATAATGTATCTTCTAACCATAAGTTACCCAACATTAATACTAAATGCTCTGGTGGTACTCTTGATCACCTCCATCTTCTTCTACTTCAAATGGTGTTACAGCTATTGGAAAAGAAAGAATATCCCCTCCCCAAAACCTATACTTCCTTTCGGAAACATCTTAGACAACAAATACTCCTTACCGTCAATGCACGAGACCCTCAAACTCATCTATGATGACATGAAGGGAAGAGGCCACAAACACTGCGGTCTTTACGTGTTTTCGAGACCAATATACCTTTTAATCGACCCAGAATATATAAAAGTAATCATGACGAGGGATTTCCACCATTTTACCGATAGAGGAATCTATCATAACGAACAGGATGACCCCATAGGGTCACATATTTTAGTACTGGAAGGTCAAAAGTGGCGCAGGTTAAGGACCAAGTTTACTCCGACTTTTACCATCGGGAAGATGCGGTTAATGTTCGATAGTTTGGCGGATTGCGCCCGCCAAATGTTGCAATTCGTAGCCAGAACATCGTCGAATCCTTTAGATATCAAAGAAACATGCGCCTGCTTCACCACGGACGTCATAGGTTCCTGCGTATTTGGAATAAATTGCAACAGTTTCGACGAGGAGGGAACCGAATTTCGACGATACGGTAGAAAACTTTTCGATATCCCCCTATCGTTAGTCTTGAGAATGATATTCTGCTCGACTTTCCCGAACCTTGCTAAATCGTTACGGATGAAAATCATCGATCCTGAAAGCGCCAAGTTTTTCATGGGATTCATCGAGGAGACGTTAAAGTTTAGAGAGGAAAAGGGAATCGTCAGAAACGATTTTTTGCAATTACTGATGGAAATGCGTCAGCGAGATCGAGATGGATTGAGTATTAACGAGATAGCAGCTCAAGCCTTCTTATTCTTCGTTGCTGGATTCGAAACGTCAAGCACAACGATGGCCTTTTGTATATACGAACTCGCTCACAACCCCGATGTTCAAGAGAAGGCGCGACACGAGATTCACGAAGTTCTAGCCGGAAATGGTGGTGCGTTAAGCTACGATGGCGTCATGGAGATGAAATATCTAAGCCGGGTCGTTGATGGTAAAGTCTTCTGAAACTGTAAAGGGCCGATTTAACGCGCGCGCTTTTTCAGAAACCTTAAGGAAGCATCCTTCAGTCCCTTCCGTACCTCGAATCTGCACTAAGGATTATAAACTGCCAGACGGGGAAAATTACATCGAAGCTGGTACGCAAGTGTTTGTACCGGTCTTCGCTTTGCATAGGGACCCGGAATTCTATCCGGATCCGGAGAAATTCGATCCGGATAGATTTACGGAAGAAAATAAGTCCAGGAGGCATCCGTATACGTATCTTCCCTTCGGAGAAGGACCGAGAATTTGCTTGGGTAAGGATGCTAAGAAGCAAGTGGGGAAATAAATTTGTCAAATGTACTATTAATTTTAGGTCAGAGATTTGGACTTTTGCAAGTGAAAATCGGACTTATTACCTTACTGAATGACTACGTTTTCAGTCCAAATCCTCAGACGACGTACCCGTTAAAGTATGACAGGTACTCGACGTTCTTGACGGTTAAGCAGCCAGTTTGGGTCAACGTTGAAAAGATAGCCAGATAATCATCTGTTATAAGTCTATTAGTATCTTTAGACAGTTATATTTTTTTCTTTGTAAATGATGCGATCATATACATTTTATTATAATAGAGAATCGTAGTTAAAATACGAATAGAATGTTTTAAATTAGCTTTTACGTTTTTGAGACAACCATTGCCACATGACCATATGCCATTGGACTCCTTCGGTAAATCATGAAAGTATTTTTAGGAGTACATTAGCTCTTGAAAATCATTATTGGTCTATTGGACTCGGCCAGTAGACTTGCAATAAATTCGTTAATACAAAACTGTGCATTGGGAAGAACTTCTATCATTAAATGTGTAACTTTAAAAGGATAATTGTATTGGCTTCTGCCCTTCGTTGGTAAAGTTGATTTCATCTTACGTCTTTGGAAGGAGCGGTTACGGTTTCTATAATGGCTATTCGTCCACTCGCTTCAGAATACTATCTGGAGTTCCGCAGGGTTCTAATCTTGGACCACTCTTATTTAATATTTTTCTGAATGATTTGCTCGATAAATTGCAATGTGAGGCTTTAGCATGCGCGGATGATCTTAAAATCTACAATGTTATTGATTCGCTAGTTGATTATGTTAAGTTGCAGATTTATCTTACCCTTATTAATGATTGGTGTACTTTGAATGCCATATCTCTAAGTATTGGCGAATCATCTCTTATACCAATTATTTTGATTAGTCTGTTGATTTTACATTCATTACAGGAACAGAAAAAGTCGAGAATTTGGGAGTACTTTTTGACACAAAACTAAGCTTTTCTGAATATACATATATATGCTATATGTCTTTCTGCATCTAAATCTTTGGGCTGTCTAATAAGAACTTCGCGCGCCTTTCGTGACATCTCAATGGTAAGGACTCTGTATTATGCTCTTGTTCGATCTAAATTGCAATATGCCAACTTAATTTGGTATCTTTTCAATTGAACATGTACAAAAGCGATTCCTCAAATGCCTTAGCTATAAGGCTAGCGGTACTTACCCTGATCGTGGTTCAGATTATGCAACATTGCTGCAGCAACATAATTTTAATTCATTAGAAGACCATCGCAATAGAAACATTGCAAGATTTTTATCTAACCTGTTACCTAATGAAATAGATACACCATCGTTATTAGCTTACGTCGATTTTCGAGTACCACCACGTTACACACGATCGCTTGATTTTCTCGTGACGTGTAGGCATAATACAAATATCTTAACCAAATTGCCTATGTTCCATATGGTCACCAATTTCAATAGAATATACTTATAGAATTATGTTTATTTTTATGAAATGCATTGTATATATGTGTTGATTTGAAATGGTATTACATATGAGGTATATAATGAATATAACTGCACTAATTGTTTGTATGTTCTCCTGTAAGTGATAATTATCGTTGGACAAATTAAGATTATTATTATTATTATTACATGTCTTTTCTTAAATCGTGATTGGCTTTATTTTTTCTGTGGGAATTTAGAACACAACCATCTTCTGCGAATTTGTTGAAAATGTTTTCGCACAAGGTAAAGATAGTTAATTGAAAATACGTGTCTAATTATCGTTAATCTATTATTCTTCTGGTACCACATTGTTGTACTTGCATACATTATTTAAATTAGTTATCTACCTTTCAGTAAAATGTATTTAATTTACGATTCATGTAGAATAAGAAATCAGATATAATCGTCAATAAATGTTTTATTTTTCTCTTCCAGACAACCTAATTCAATCATTAAGCTATCGAAAAATCCTTCACTAGTGTATAGTTGGTTCCCTAAAATGCCTCTACCTGTCTTTTTAAACTTGCACATAGAAAAAATGTGTGTGTAATGATAAATGAAAGAAGGTGGTATATATACATTTTTTATAAAATTTCTTGGATCTCTTTTGAGCTGTTGATTCTTGTATACATGGCTGCCGAATGAAATGGGATTGTCCTATATTCACAAGGTGTTTTAGAAAACATATACATTATTTAAAAACCACAACTGTGTATTTTCCGCCAAAACTCTAGCCCAACTTTTGTGATATTGACCGAGGCGAGGTAGCAGGTTTTAAAATTAAAATGAAGTCGCACGATTTGAATTTCTATTAGTTCGCCTGCCAAGGATCGCTGCGATACCCCACAACTTTCGGCTTTTAGTTTGTATTAGGTGAATGCAAAATAAACATTTTTTCCCATTTTAGATTCTGGAATGTCTTTTTCTCTTTAATTAGTCGATGGTCGTTTTTTCTGAAAATGAGGGAAGTTTAATTTTCTTTTTTTGGAAACAAAAAAAAGCTACCATGTGTATGTCAGGTGACAGTAAAGGTCAAAAGCGAATTTTTAGTCGCTTTGCATGGTAAATCTTTTACACAGTATTTTTTTGTATCCCTCGGCTTATAGTTTCAGCACAAACCCCAACAGCAAAGCTTTGAAATTTTGCATTCGAGTTGCGGGGTGACATCTGTCAAGCGATCTAGAGGCATCGACCGCATTACGCCCGATAGATCTTCAAGCCTGTTAAGCGAGTACAGATAGGGGATGGTTTTTGGCAGCTGACACATCAAAGGAGCGCCAGAAATTGAAATAAAACGTTCCCTCCATGCTGGAACCGTAATATATGTATATATATATATATATTCCTCTACCCTCATTAGTACGTTGTAAACAATAATGTAGCCTTGTCGGAACGAAACAGATACTAAAATCAGTCTAACCTTTCGATAATGAAGCTGGAGTGTTAAGCAACTCCCATTTCCCCCTATTGTTAAGTTATATCTATTCCTTTTGTATCACTATAAGACGTCTAGATACTTTCAAACATATCAACTTCTTTACAAATTTCTCAGTGTTCTCGTGCGTTTAAAACATTACACCCTCCATTTCTTGCAACATCCTCATTTTATTCGTATCTCTATCTTGAACGCTTTAAATAAATAATACTAGGAGGAAAACAGGGTTAAGATGAGGACGAGGCGTGGAAGTTGATGGTAAGGGTACGCATCGCATAGGGGTTTATATAAGAAGAAGACAAGTTGGTGGGTGAGAGACGACAGCGGGGGGGAGGAGAAACGGTTTCGTTATCCTCCGGCAGGCTTTTGTTGTGTCGTCTGAAATATTCTTGACTGAATTATTGTATGGGGAAGAACACAAAGGATCTTCCATATACATGTAGAATGTATATAGGGATAGGTGTATGCGTATTTAATGGATTATTTACTGGAGTGGGAGTAGATTCTTTTTCCGTGCTGGGAAGATGGAAATAAGATAAATCCGTACGCAATAGAATTGATTTACTCTCGGAAGATATTGTAGTACTTGAGTTTATTATATTATTTAAACCGGTACGGGAGATGTATTTCAGAAGGGGCTTTTGTGAGGATTTAGAAGAAAAAGGGATGAAGGATCAAAGGAGACGACAGCTTAAATTTTTTGAAATCTAGAATTCGAATTTATTTATCTCCTTCTTTTGTTTTAACAAATGAATTTTCTCCATGATCTCATTCGGTATCATCATGCAGTACATAAACGCGCGTCGTAATGCATCAAGAATACCTGGGTGTCTCACTTTGAACGGCTCCACTGTTGATGATCCCAGCAACATTATTCAAACCTTCGCAGACGAATTCTCTAGAGTGTTTGTGACTGGTTCACAGGCATTACTGGGACCCCAGCCTTTTGATAGGGATCTTATTAGTGGTAGTTTTTTGATTGGATCTTTTACAGCACACGATATCTTAAAAGCATCTAAGATGTTAAAATCTAATTTTACTGCTGGTCATGACCGCCTCCCCGCATTTTTTACACGAGATTGTTGTGTAGTACTATGTGAACCTCTAGCTAGAATATTTGGAATACTTGGCCGTAATTTCTTCTACCTTTCCTGACGCTTGGAAGATTAGCAGAATTACACCCGTGTTTAAGAAAGGTAATCGTTCAGACTTCCAAAATTATAGACCAATAAATATTTTATCCAACTTTGCAAAAATTTTTGAATATCTTCTGTCTCACAGAATTTGCGTTAGTGTCAAGCCTTACTTATCTTCGCGACAACATGGTTTCATTCCAGAAAGGTCTACTACAACCAACCTTGCTGAGTTAGCACAGCATATTGCCGAATCCATGGAACGACGTCAACAAGTAGATGTATTATACACCGATTTTAGTAAAGTATTTGACACTATCAATCATTCCCTTATGGTATCTAAGCTGAGTAGTTTTGGTTTTCCGCCAAGTCTAACGCAATTGATCCGCTCGTATTTAACTGATCGTTCATGCTACGTTCACTACAATGGATATACATCCTTAACATTTTCCGCTTTCTCTGGTGTGTGCCAGGGATCGAATTTGGGTCCCCTTTTGTTTAATATTTATTTGGATGATCTCCTACAGGGGCTGGACTGCAATGTATTGGCTTACGCGGACGATCTTAAGACCTACAATACCATAACCTCTCCGGCAGATTGTCTGTTTCTCCAGAACAGTCTGGATGCTATTATTAGATGGTGTACACAGAATGGAATTCATTTGAATCTGGATAAGTGTGCTGTTGTAAGCTACTCTAGATGTCATAGACTATACAATTTTCATTATCCTGTGAGTCAGGCTATTGTTCCTTGGCACTCGTCTGTGATGGACCTGGGCGTGCTGTTTGATGCAAATTTGTCGTTTACAGACCATATATTATCCATACGAAATTCTGCGATGAAATCCTTAGGATTTCTCATACGATCCTGCAGGTCATTCAATAATCCTGCCTCGCTAAAAGCATTGTACTATTCGTTTGTCCGTACTGGGTTGGAGTATGCCTCCATAATTTGGTATCCTCACTATCTCCATCTGCAAGTACTACTTGAAAGAGTGCAAAGACGATTTTTGAGATACCTGTCCTTCAAGATTGATGGCACTTACCCTGGACGCGATGTTGATTATGCTGGTCTGCTGAGGAGACACGGCTTTGTATCGTTATCGGATCGAAGGAAGGAATTTAGCAACCAATTTTTACTTAAACTGATTAATCACGCTATTTACCCCCTTTACAGATTTACTACAGATTAATACGCAACATATAATTATTTTTGAATTGAGCTCCTCAAAATTGCTTAATTACATACAATAAAGAATCCGAGGCACCAAGCACCAGTGTGTTGGCCAGTATAATCGAAGATTGTACTTTTAAAGATTTGCATCGGCTTGCCTGGTATTTCTACAAAATAAGTTAGACGTTGTCACCCTTCTGGTTGTCGAGATATAAAGAGATCCAAAAAAGTGGACAAAATGGTGAATATGTGCTCTTAGATAAGTCGACGTCCTAAAATTTTAAAGCTATAGTACAAGGAACTTCATCATATATTAACGCGCGGTAAAATTTGTTTAACTTACACTTTGTGAATTTGTGATTTCCACGAAAACGTGGATATTTCCCTATAAGAAAGCACGATAACATTTTACATCTACTATTGACATAAAATAGAAGGTGTTCCACTTAAATTAAAGAAGTTATACGTCAGTAAATTTGTCGCAAGAACAACATACAATTTAACGACGATTCTGAAAATGTGTACATTAAAATTGATACTACAATTTCGTAAAACACAAAATATTAGATTAGTAAGATTTCTGTTAATTTGGAAAACCTGTAATTACTAGGGACCAGATCCGGCGAATATGGCGGGTGCTCCAGTAATTCAAAGCCTGCTTGATGTATAGTAGTGATAGCAATACCAAATGTTGGAAGCATTATCATGATGGAACAGAACACCGTGTCTTAACTTTCCTCGACGTTTCTTTTTAATAGCGTCTCGCAATTTAGAAATCAATTATGCGTAGTAGGCCCCTGTAACGCTCTGTCTCTTTTGCAAATAGTCAGGATGATTCCTTGAGCATTCCAGAACACAGATAGCAAAACCTTTCCAACAGTAGGCACGACCTGAAATTTGTGCGAAGGCGGAGAACTCTCTACTTTGCGCTTTGGTTTCGGGATCAGAGTGGTGCACCCATGACTCATTCACGTTGTATAGTGTCTTTACAAAAGATGCTTATAAACCAACCCCCGATTTCTTCTTTGGTCAATGGTTAACATTCGGGGCACCCATGTTTCGTCTTCATGAGAACCCTCTGAACTTAAACTCATTTTTAAAGATTTTGCAAACTTGATGAGAAACCGTGGTAAATTTTCATCGATGACTATTGCCTGCTAATAGGCAAATAAGGATTTAAAATCAAATTTAAAACTTGGGACTTGCTATTGCGCAAAAGACACACAATCAAATAAGCTGAAGTACTGTCGATGAAATTATTTTTTAACAATACGAGTATTTTACAACTGTTAATAGTCAACTGATACCTTACATTAAGTAACACAACTACAATTTGAATGCCTATCGAATATCAAATGATTCCTTCATCGTAAAAATTATGCTGCATTTGGATCAGATCATTTTTATAGTACAGACTCTGATAACTATGGTGAAAAAGGCTTCTCTCTTAACATTCACGAAATAATAATTCTGGAATTCTTGTTCCGTTGGGTTGTTTAGAATCTACCTCGTGACTCTTTGGAGGTTTATTGCTCCGTAATGGGAACCTTTCAATTTTTTCTTAAGCATTGGATAATCACATGTAGCCATGTTTGGATTGTAGGCTGGATGTGGGAGTACTGGGATGGTTTTCTTTGCCAAAAATTCTCTAACTGAATCAAGTCCATGCTTCGCATCTTTTTTGATTCTAGTGGGATTGTCTGCAAAGAATTCGTACCGCAACGCCAGGTAGTGAATTGAACCCTTTTGAGGTCCTTCAACGTTAGCGAAAAAGAGTACCCTCCCAGCCATAGCTCATTGTTGGTGAGAGAATTTTTGGCAGAGAAAGAACATTTGATTACTTCCACACCCACACTACAGTCCAGACATGGCTCCATGTGATTATTTTCTTTTTACAACGGTTAAGCGCAAATTGAAAGGTTTCCATTACGGAAGAATAAACAACATCCAAAGAGCTACGAAGCAGGTTCTAAACATCCTAATGGAACAAGATTTCGAGAATTGCTACCAGGCATTGAAAATTCGCTGGAGACCCTGTGTGTATTCGAAAGGAATATACTTTGAAGTGACCAATATTAAATTGTAGATACGTATAAGAAAAACTAAAGAATAGTGTTAAACTTATATTCTAACAGAACTTTTACATCACTGAGTCTTTCTACCAAAATGCTTCGATTCTAAAATCTAACGCAATGTAGGCAAGTGAAGAGCACCTGTAAGGTGCAGTTCCCAAAGGAAAATTTCAATTCGTGAAATTGGTTACAAGGGTAAACAAGTGGGAACACCACACACCAGTACTTCTGCAACAACTATGAACATTCTAAGCAAATAGCTCGTTCCGGTCTACGTACGATCGTACAAACATCGTTTATAGTAGCCCATGTATTACAAGTAACATAAACCGGTTAATTTGCAAAATAAAATATATGTACACACAAGGGGAAAATGGTGAAACGCTGTTGGAAATGATGACGTGAAACCGATCTAATATGCTTAGTTCTCTAGAGACGTTCTACTTGCACGAGTGTGTTTATCTATGTTCAGTTAGTAATGGTGTAGCTCCAGTTTATTGAATGTTAGAATCTCATTGGGTATTAATTGTATAATGTTTGAGGATGTTAAATGAGATATTGCCGTTATTGTCTTTAAGTTTAGAATGAAACTAATTCAGTCTTTTAACTATGCTGTTCTTCCTGAAAACTTAATTTCAAATTCTGTTTTTGTTTTAAATTTAGCTTCATTGAGGCTTGGTGACTTTATTTACCAGCGCTAGGACCTCGTTACTTTATAATAATTATTTAAAATTATATACGAGGGCTGTCTTTTTCTCAACAACTCATACAAACAAAACAGGCGTAAATAACAAAATGAATTTAATGCCAAAAGTTATGTACAAACATGGTTACCTTTTTATATAATCACTGAATCCTCAAGAAGAAGATGTATGCGATTACATCGAAACGTTAGGACATACTTGGTTCTTCTAAGGATCAACGCCGAACGCGGGACAAAACCCGAAAGAATAACAAGACATATATATATATATATATATATATATAATATGACTAGTCACCCCAATAGGGTATCGCCTCTTCCAAAGCTTTCTAGATCTAAAAACATCTGCGGGGTAGATCAATTCCCATTTCCTTCGGTTTATATCTTCTCGCATATGTCTCTTCATTTGTTTCTGTATTTGGTCTTCTCCTGTCGTCTGTAGATGCCAATTCTACCAAGGTCTGCCTTCACCTCCTGTAGCCAAGTAATTTTGAGTCGCCCTCGTCCTTTCTTCCCCCCGGTTGCCATTCCAGGATATTGTAGATCATAGTTTTGTTCCCAACTACACACTCCATACATATCCCAACCATTTTGCTCTCTGTTGCTTTATTCTTCTGACCAGGTCCATACCTCCCAACTCATTTGTTACCTCACGTCAATAGCCTATTGGATGTAAATCCAAGTTCATAGCATTATTTTGTGCAATTGGCTTTCTGCAAGGACACAGTCCTCTTCTTTCAGCTTTCTTTAATCTTTCAAAATCGCGATCTATATCTTTTAAAAAACCTTATCAGTTAGTAAATCAAAGTAATCTTAAGGCTTTCACGACCGCTGTAGCTGTTGTTCGTTCAGTTCTTGGGTTTCCTGTCGTATATAAACTTTATAATGCTTAAGTAAGTAGTTTTTTCTACACGGCAAAGATCCCGAAAACTGAAGAACAGCCATCAAATTACCATTGTTAAAGACATATCATTGTTACATCTTTTAATAATACTTTCTAAGTTTAAACAAGCACCGCGAATACCAACCTAACAATAAACAAAAAGAATCCAATGGTTTACTCCTCCCCCAAGAACCGACAAACTTTTTTTCTGTACTAGGGCGATCTCATTTAAGTAAACTTCTTCTTTGGTAAATGGGGGACGCCGGAATTGGCCGTAAAGCCGAACTTTAAACCTTAGCGTTTCGACTAATGCGACATTGACGACACCTGCCGCCACAACTTTAATACAATAAAAATGATAAATCATCCCAATGCCCGGGGAAAAGGCGAATTACCCATCTAGGCGATGGCTGCGGCGGCGGCCGGGGGAGTAAGACGGTTAGTCGTCGATGGGACCGGTAAAAGCGGAAGGAGATTGATACAACACCTGGAAGAAGGGAAGTTAATGGAGGAAGTGTATTGCCTCCGTTTTGGCTTGGAGAGGCAGGAATATGATATAGCAGTGACACCTGCAGGCATTTTAAAGGTTCCTAGGTTCTTTTTGGGCTAAATTGATCTACGCCGAGAAGTAATAGCCGGTCTTTTCTTTTAAGAGGACGCAATTTTAGAATAAAACGCCAAGAACCACTTCGTATTAAAAGAGTAAGGTTTCGTGCCATAACGTGGAAGCTGTAGTGCAGGATTCATCATCAATTCACCTCTTCTACTATCTTAACTTGAGTGCAGTGATATGAATGTGGTATCTCTATATATGGTTAAGAGTTTTTCGAAGAAACAACAAATAGAAACAATAAATCAGAAAAACCTGTTATTGATGTACAATATCCAAGAAAACTCAAATAAAAACAAATATTTAACTCTTAAGTATGGAACGAAGATGTAACTACAGGACAAGAAGACAATAGAACCTATACAGTAAATACCTCCGGCAGAAGCCGTAATACACTATATTAAAACCTGTGTTAATGGTCACCTGTCTAAAGCAGCCACCTGAGGTAATGGTCAGTTTCAAAGTTGCCCGAACCGTAGTAACGTTAGGAAACTCTTAATAAACGCGATCTCAGTCCAGAACATGTCTCAACAGCAAATTGCCAACACAATACGTGCATATTTATAATGAATACGTAGGCTTTCAGGGCCAGAGTCAGTAATAAATGAAGTACTGGAATTGGACCGTGTCATGATAAGGTATACGAGAGAATGAAATGAGAGTAAGAGGAAAAACAAAGAAATAAAAGGAAAGAGAAAAGTGAAAAAAGGGTGAAAAAAGAGAAGAAGGGACAGAAAAAAGTTTTTAACAAAAAGACATGAATGATAACGAAAATCATGACAAGATGACTGCATAAATTTGGCAATAAAATGGAAAAAAAAGTAGAAAAGCGCTTCTTTTCTTAGATAACCCAACGCCACATTTTGAGGTTAGATTAGAAAATGTTAAACTAGCCTTTCTGCTACTATACACCACTTGACATTGTCATCCTTTGTCAGAATTTAAAATTGATTTACCGAAATTCTTGGATTAAAAGGCTTGCAACGGTTATTGACAGTGAATGTAATTTCGAAAATTCTGTAAACAAAACACAAATTTAGCTCATCTAAACGAATGCCTAGATAATAACACCAACGACAAAGTCGCTGTAAATACACTTTTTCTCATGGTATTGGTGAGATCATTCACGAGAAAGACAATGAGAAGAGACAAAAGAACGATAACATACGGACATGTTTCTGCCTACCCGGTGTCATCAGTGTGGTTTCGAGCCTATTTTATGCTCAACCCATGTAATTCCCTCTCTGCTTCTATCGCCATATCTAACCCTATAATACAAGTGTATATTCCTGGCGCTAACTTTCTTTTGGCACTGGTTAGCGCGGTGGTGACAAATTTAGCTAATGCACTTATATGGATTATACTTATTCATAAGAATGTTACCTCCTACTACAGTTAAAAAATGTTTTTACAAGACCAGATTTTGCGATGTTATTCAAGAAGATACAATCTTTGATGAAGAAGGCGAAATATTCCTTGGCCAGCTCTTTTCTACTGCCCGTAACGAAATTATGGATTTAAATGAATATGCCTACTGCCTACTGCGTGCCTTAACTTCAGTATTATAGAAATTCTTGAAGAATTGTGGCATAATAATGAAGAGCAAAAGTCTAACAGTAGTAATATGGATGAATGTGAAACTCCAAAATATATTTTATCTAGTATGAGCGAAGTGTGTGCAAAATTAAGAGATATACAAAATTATTTATTGTACAATAACAATGGTGAATTTTACTTACATATGGAGCTATAGTTTTTAAATCGTGTAAACAAGATTAACTTCTTCTTTTAAATATATCTGTCTCGGCAATGCATTTATGTCTTTTTAGTTTTAAAATGTTCATAATATACTGTTATGTCCCTGCACGTTTATATCAGGGTTATATCAGCCGTTTACTGTAATAATACCTCAAATTCTGCTGTTGGTGATTGTTCGCAAGCAACTTAAAAAGTTTACGTCATACCTATCGACAAGGAAAAAGCAATATCGTAGTTCCTTCAAACTTCTACCCAACTATTCAATGCGAATACGATACTTTCAACACACAATAATCGCATTCCATAGCTGAATAAATATTTTCCCAGCGTACGATATAGGTACCGTACCGTATTGACTTCCAATCTTATCAATTTAACTTGCTTTACCGCGGCGGAATCTATCCGGCTCCCTAGTTTTCTAAACGACGACCTCTAAACAAGCGCAAAACACATATTATATCAGGGTCGAACGAGATAGATTCTCGAAGTTGCTTCGAAACCGATATCCAGACCAGCTACCGACTAAAATCGATAACGTTCTCGTAGTTTTCTCTTTGTTGCCATTTGTACGGATGCCGCGAAGTTTGAAGAACGTTTGCTCAGTTTGAGGGGTAGAGATATAAATTCCTTCTCGCGAATCGCTGAGGTTTCTATACCCGATAACCCAGATGCAACGCTGATAATTGTGTATCTGTGTGCAATATACCTCACCGCTACCTCTTTATTTACATTGGTGGTTGTATATTGCTCGGATATTTATGGTTCAGTTTCATGGCGTAATAAATATCTACTATCTATGTTCGTACTGAATTTAGAGTTATTAGAATTTGAATGTAGCATTAAGGAGCTTAAATACTGCATCCAAAGTTGTGCTAGTTTGACATTAGGCGTTACATCAAAAGAGTGTTTTGAATTTTTAACACTATAAACATGGATCTACACTAGGGTGACAGAATAAAATAGACACCAGGTAAAGCGGTGTAAATATGTAAACAGCTAAATTCTAAGAACGAATTAAGAACTTTCTCTTGCCATTAGGGTAGGGGTAGATGTATCGGATGGAATTCGTCATAGTATCGTATCATCATAGTATCTATGCCTCGTTTACAAGGTTCGAGTGATATTAGCGACTTCACCCGGGGTCGCATCGTTGGCCAGAGTCAACGTAGCGCTTCGCAACGTGAAATAAGTAAATTTTTAAATACTTCATTGTTCACAGTTAACCGTGTGATTACACAATTTAAACTCAAGGAAAAAACAACAGTGGAGCCGAGACCAGGTCGTGCCGGACCTTCTGAAAGAAGTAAAAGGGTGCTTGTGCACGAAGTGTTACGAGAACCGCGAGCTTGCGGCAACTTCACATAAAAGTCAGCGCACCGTTCTGCGATACCTCCACAGTGTGGGGATGTATAAAAGGGTGGCAAAAAAAAATCCTCTCCTTACGGCGTTTAAAAAACGGCGCCGAATGGCTTGCGCAATCGAAATACGAACGAAGCCCGAAGAGTTTTGGCGGTCTGTGATTTTTTCAGACGAAAGCAGATACTGTCAATTCAGTCATAGTGGTCGTACGTGGGTATGGAGACGTTCGTCACGGCAACTGGATGACAAATTTTTGCATCAGACGGTGAAATACGGCGGTGTGAACATCATGGTGTGGGGCGCGATATGGTATGGTGGAAGATCGCAATTGGTAATCTGCGA
Organism: Trypoxylus dichotomus; assembly: GCA_023509865.1. NCBI lineage: Eukaryota > Metazoa > Arthropoda > Insecta > Coleoptera > Scarabaeidae > Trypoxylus > Trypoxylus dichotomus. Next base: position 30,151,565 of record CM042082.1, on the reverse strand, counting down.
CGGAAATGTAAATGCGGCAAAATATATCCAGATATTAACAGAAGGGCTGCTACCGATATTCGACAACGCCATTTTATCTAAAGAAGACGCCACTTTTATGGAGGATGGAGCACCCTGCCACAAAGCAACAACCACATGGAAAGAGGAACAGGGGATTCGGATTTTACCATGGCCAGGCCAATCACCAGACATGAATTCGATAGAGAATGTTTGGCACATAATCCAGGAAAATATGGCGAAATGACCCCGAAAACCCAGCAATAAGGAAGAACTCGTGGCAGCTGTTACAGAAGAGTGATTAAATATTCCAGAAGACACCATTAATCATTTAATAGATTCTATGCCACGACGACTCGCAGCACTTCACGCAAGTAAAGGTGGATCGACAAAATATTAGTCTAATTTAAAAATTTTAAAATATTTTGTACATATAACGAGAATAGAACAAGCAGGTGGGCGGCATCCAGCAAGTTAATATTGAAATAGAAATGCCACCAATACCGGTTGATTGTGATTTAATGAATTAAAGTACAAGATACACTAGTTTTGTCTTTCTTGGCCCTCGTTACAGCGTCATCTCTGAGTTTCATCATAAATTTAATATTACCAGGTAACCATGGTGTACTTTTTTCTTGAAAACAACTGTAAAAGCGTAAAGTTTATCATCAATATTAAGCAAATTATAGATATGATGCCATGGGATAGTATTTAAGCCATTAACAAAAGCTCTTGAGACAAAATGCGAGAAATCTCTCGTTATGCAACAACTGAACGATGTATCAGATAGTCTCAGAATAAAATCTATGACCTAGGACTGCTGATAATCTGTTTCACACCTAGGGAATTGCAGATATTAATGAATAATGAGGAAACACGATTATTAGAATCCAAAAAATTAACATTGAAATCCCCCAAAACAATTCATGAGTATCCACCACAAAATCAGACAACAGGTTTTCAAATTCATCAATAAAGGATGCAGTGCTGACCTGCGGAGGTCTGCGAATAACGTCCACCGTGCCACTGTCACTACCGATATATAATTTAGCCGAGAGATTTTCAAAATTTATATTACCTAATACTCTCGGTACTGAATATCTTAAGCTATCCCCAAAAAATAGATGGCTACACCTCCAACACGCCTACCATCAAGCCTACCTTTTCGGATCAAAGTATAATTATTTAGGAAAATTGCATTATCATTAACAGCATCTATTAGCCAGGTTTCTGGAACAGATAGAATGTCATATTCGTGCCCAGAGAAATAATCTCTAATACATGGGAATCCCATCAATGCTAAGCGTACATTAAGTAGACATGAAGTGGAAATGGTTCAAAACGTTAGCAATTGGATACCAGAATTAACAGAAAGAATGTCGAAACATCAAAATGCTTGTCCAACGGCAAGAAAGAAAGGTTGTTCGAGTTGTTACTCAAGATGAAAAATGGATTTACTACGAGAATTCTAAACACGGTAGAGGTTGGGCACAGTCTGTTAAAGCTGATCACTCATAGCCAAATCGAAGTATAAGAACACTTACAAAAACGGAATTTAGTTTTCCATATCTTAATAACTAAAATTAATAATGACCCGATATTTGCATAATTCCAATGGTCTCCCTAATCAATTTAGAAACGACTTGCAAAATACGTCTCCAAAGAATCCCGCGTCCTAAGATAGCGAAAGATCAAAAACTTCACCACATCCGAACAAACTAAACTCGTAGAATTATTTATTTTTTACAAGTACAGAAAGAGGTGTCAAGCGGGAGCCGTAATAACTTGGCGACGCTGGTCGGGGGACCTATTCTAAATGCAAATTACTCCCTAGTCTAGCTTTAAATCCTCCGCATTCCTATCCTTCTATATCTACGGTCCCCCTCGCTACGCGACGCTTTTAAAGCGAGCGCGATACGAAGGAGGTCTTCATGAAGAAGAAAGATTCTAAATTCCGTTGTAATTGAACGAGAAGTCGCGAGAGAAGGAGCGAAGTTTGTTATGTTCTATTTGGAAAGCCGTTTTCTTTAGCCTTTTAATATCCTGGATCGCGACGTTTGGCCTTCTTGAAATATTCAGGGAAGCGACTTGTCTGCTTGAGATGCGACGGAAGGCTTGATGTAATTCGAAGACGAGAAGTTCTTATCTTCGTCGTCCGAGGACGTAATTAAATAAGTGCTTTTCGATCAACACGACGATATGGCTCTATTGTCGTTGTTTAAAAACTGGATGCCTTCTAGTTTAACTCTATTATCTTAGGACGTACTGATAAGGGAGTCGGAATAAATGGTGCTGATTGCTGAACAATGCTAGAACAAACACAATCGATTTAAGCTATATTGTATTTAGAGCGGATTTCAAAGATTTTCGTAATACTACGGTACACAAAATATATTTAGACTTTTTAAGCTATATTGTACTTCTTTTCTAAAACTAGCTATTTTAGTAATTTGCTAATTTCGAAGCCATAGGATGTCGTTGGTAAGAACTCTCTGCAGAATCTCTAGTTCTGATGTTTAAAGAACCCCGCGCAACAGTTCCTTGATCTTAAAAACAAAATCAAAATGGTAAGGTGTTAAATCTGGAGAATAGGGAGGATAATAAAGGACTTCACTAATCCAGCGTCTTAAAAAGTCAACTGAAATTTGTATATTTTGTAATTCCACTATTTCTTTCGCTAAAAGTTTTTTTCAAAGCTATAGTGAAGTAACTCGTTTAGAGATGTTAAAGAAGTATACGAAGATGGAAAACATTTCTTTTAAAGGTTAGAAGATGCCCGGTCGATGACATAATTCTTGTTTCCGAGAGTTAGCTTGTCGTTTACTAGTGTATTTCGAGAAGGAAAAGCGAAATGGAAGTTCTGTAATATCTGTTGAGGCGGATTGGTTGGTATTAAAGCAAAGTTTGCATTATAAATTGTATAGAGTCTGTAATATAAAACAAAAGGAAGAAACTCCACATGCTACTCCTTCATCCAGTACTTCAATAGCTCCGAACAAGTCAAGATTGCTGCCCAAAACACTTGATGTGTCAGAGAGGATTAAAATGGATGTTCGTAAAGTAATTTATAAGATGTACAACGATCGTAAGCTCATTTACATAATTAAATTTCAATTCTAATTTAATATATTTTTATAAAAAAAACAACATGTAACAAGTGTTACAAGAATTGCTAGAACACACTGTGATGTTCACTCTATCTTTTGGGGTTTTATTTCAAAAAAGATGATAACCACAGAGCTTATGGGGAGGAATGGTATCTCAGGATTACGATTGTCCTTCCTAATGAAGTACAATGAAATGTGGACATCACATTGATACAGAGATATCGTATACCTAGACGAAACATGGATATCTTCAAAGGAAATAGAAAGGAAATCATGCAGATACTAGAAGTGGATTTGTATGAAATACAAATTTGATATTTACCTCAAAATTAAATAGAGTTGATTACCATGGTGCTATTAATAGCGATTTATTTGCAAAAAAAAAACTCAACCATTTCCTAATTTAGAAGAACCATCAATAATTTGAATGGACAATGTTCTGTGTGATAGTGTTTTACTTGGGAAGTCGCCAAATTTAAGTTGGTGCAAAGGAAACATTATTGGAGGGGTAAATAGTAATAACATTACCTATGAAAATAGAATGAATAAAAGTGAATCTTTAGAAATAACCAAGAGACGTAAAAAAAGAGAAGCTTTATGTTGTTGACAAATTACTTCGGGCACATGGACATGAAGTTTTAAGAATTCCTCCGTGTCGCTGCGATTTCGATCCTATTGAACTGATATGGACACATCCGACACATGGATATTACAATAAAAATATTGGTCGAGATGATTATGGCGAGAGACAAGTGTTAGGATGTGTGGCAAGAAAGTTGACAGTTGGCAAAATTGCATAAACCAAACAGACATAATAATTAAAGACTGGTACGAACGTGTTCTGCAACTTGTTTTTGAAGTCAAATTTAGGTTGGTTAATTTTTAAGAAATATTTAATTAATTTATTTGGAAAATTTACGAACTCATGGGTATCTTGATTGGTATTAGTGCAAGTAGAACTTGTTTTTAGAGTGAAGTTTTGTGAAAAAGGTACATTTTTCTGCAAGAAACATAAAGAACCTTTATCGATTCAAAAGCTGCCAGATGACTATCATTAAGGGTGGAACTTAGTGGAGTAAAAATATTGAAATTAATTAATTAATTTTTAATTAATCAAGCTAATTTATCTCGAAGATCCTGAAGAAGTCAAAGGCTTCTAGATTGGTATTACTGCAGATCTCAGTTAATTTTTTTAGTCAAATTTATGTTTTTAATATACTTGTTTCGTTTTCAAAATATGTGCGTTTGATGTCCTATAGATTCAGAATACTGAGTATTATAAAACTTATTTCTGATGTCGAATTCTCTGGGTGTAGCTCATTTTTAGAGAGAAAAAAATATTTTAGAGGTGATCAAGTTAATTTGTTCTGAAAATTTTGAATCCAATGGGATCTAGATTGATTCTGCTGGGATGTTTACGATCGAATTTTGTCTCAGGCGTATTTTTTCGGTGAAAATATTGATTAATTTATTTTTTCGTTAAGATGTATGAATTCAAAGGCTTCTAGATTAATATTACTACGAATAAGATTTGTTTTTGAAGTCAAATTTTGCGTTTTCTTTATGAAAAATAACTAGGGGGCGGTCAGCTTAATACATTTCTTCAAATACATGCGTTCAACGGCTTTTAGATTGAAAATATTGGGAGTAATTCTTTTTTATTGAAAAAAGAAATGTTGGAGGTTTCCAAGTTAATTTGTTTTGAAAATTACGAATGCAATGGTATCTAGCTTGATATTGTTGGGAGGTGGGATTTTTGTTTAAGGTCAAATATTATGTCCGAGACGCATTTTTCGGTGAAATTTTTTTTTGAAGATTTATGAATTGAAGCACGTCTAAATTAATGTTACTACGGGGAGGGAGTTGTTTTTGAGGTTAAATTTTGGGTTGGTTAATTTTTTTAGGAATAAAACTGCCTGGAACCCCCAGAATGCATTTACTACATTCGATCAAATCCCGCTCATCTGAATTTCCCCTTCCATTCTTTTTTATCTTCGTGGAAGATCACCTAAAACCAATACCATCGAGCCCAGGTGATGGTAGCAGCCGCGAGACCTCCGTACGGCAATCAAGTTTACTGCCAAACATTTGATTAAAACTCGAAAGCGCCGTGAAACATACTTTTACGTCACCAGTTATGCACAATAAAAGCTCGAAAAAAGTCCGCGTTATCGCACGACCCTCGCGAACCAGAAATACGACTGCACAACTCAAAACTTTGTCCGTCTTAAAGGACGCCGGTTGTCAACGGGTGTGAGACGATATAAAAATCGCGGAGTACGATCCATCTCGCAACAGTTTCTTTAAGCGTGGTGAGGGGATGCCGGAACACCTCAATAAAACTTCCAAACAACCGGCCCGCGTGCCTTTATTAGCTCCTTGAGTTCGGCATAATTTTTCTTCGCTTTTTATTCGTCCCGTTTTTCCTTCGCGTATATTTATTCGATTTCGAACGATGTCGTAGCGGTGGGAAGGAATAAAATTCAACGCGTTATGATTCGGGGGCGGTTCTGATAGGAAAATTTTTCGCCTGGTTATTCGATGTATTTGAAAGTCTCTCGAAATGTTTGTTTCGGCTTTTTATTTGTGTTTATCTTTCCCTTTAGCTCATTTCACTAGAAACAGGTGAAGTTGGGTAATTAAGTTAGTTATACTGTTACCTACTTCGAAGTATATACTTAATTTAATGATGGAAGTTCTTCCTCGACGGATTGTTCCCAAAGTTTTCTCAGTTCTCGTTAGTTTCTTTCCGCAGTTTAGGTAAAGTTATTTTTAATTGCCACATTCTTAATGGAAATGTCTTATAAATAATGAAACACTTCTAAACTATACCTTAGAACTTAAACATCGTGAAATTTAGAAAACATTTCATCATATAATGCAATGTTAATTTTCAGCTTACGAGGTACCGTCAACCGGGGTGACAAAGTGCCATAACACATGGATTGAAAAGTCCCGGGCCTAACACATAGATGACGCTAGTTTTATTGCAGTCACCTTTCTCTCAGTTAATACTAACCTTCAAAAGACAGCTGTTAAAATTTCATGATATTCTATTCATTAGTTTGTGAGTTATTGTGCTAAGAGTCACGCTACTTTTGTTATTTTCAAAACAATGGATCAAAAAAAATTTCGTGTTTTAATTTTACACTGCTTCTTGATGGCAAAAAATATCGTTCAAGCGAAGCAATGGCTTGAAAAGTGTTATGAGGACTCCGCTCCATCAGAAACAACAATAAAACGTTAGTTTGCTGACTTCAAACGTGGTCGTAGAGACACCGATGATGCAGAACGCAGTGGACGTCCAAATGAGGCGGTAACACCAGAAAACATCAAAAAAATCCACAAAATCGTTTTGAATGATCGAAAAGTGAAGTTGCGTGAGTTAGCTGACATCGTAAAGATATCAAAAGATGAGCATTTGGCTATGAGAAAGCTCTGTTCAAAGTGGGTGCCGCGTTTGCTCACTGTTGACCAAAAACAAGAACGTGTTGATGATTCTGAGCAGTATTTAGCCATGTTTAAACGTAACAAACCGGAATTTTTGCGTCGATATGTGACAATGGATGAAAAATGGATCCATCACTTCACTCCGGAATCAAAACGATCGTCATCTGAGTGGACAGCAACTGGAGGACCTCGTCCAAAGCGCCCGAAAGCACAACAATCGGCTGGAAAGGTTATGGCCTCGGTATTTTGGGATGTGCGTGGTGTAATATTCATCGACTATCTTGAGAAAGGAAATACCATCAACAGTGAATATTACATAGCGTTATTGGAGCGTTTGAATGCCGAAATTGCAAAGAAACGACCGCATATGGCAAAGAAAAAGAATTTGTTTCATCAAGACGACGCACTGTGTCACAAGTCAATCAAAACAATGGCAAAACTACATGAATTGAACTTCGAATTGCTCCCACATCCACCGTATTCGCCAGATTTGGCTCCCAGCGAATACTGATTGTTCGCAGACCTCAAATAAATGCTCGCCTGTAAGAAATTTCGCACGAATGAAGAGGTTATCGCTGAAACTGAGGCCTATTTTGAGGCAAAAGATAAATCGTTCTACAAAAGTGGTATTGAAATGTTAGAGCGGCGCTGAAATGATTGCGTTGCTCTTGATGGAGATTACGTTGATGAATAAAGCTAATTTTGAACCAAAAAAAACGTGTTTTCTTTGTTAGGTCCGGGACTTTTCAGCCCATGTGTTATTTTGAAGTTTTCATACCATACCTCAATCTTTAATACAATATAGACTTATATCTTTGCTATTAATTTATAAATATTAACTCGTAAAACATCAACATAATTAATACTTTTAATAACAAAACAGTAAAAGGTTACCAATACAATCAAAAAAATAAGAAACAAACAAAATCGTGAGTTGGTGGGAACACCTTTTCTTTAAAAAATCTGACCTATGCATTGTGCCAAATTCAAGTTAAGAGGAAACTAACTTTAAAGGAACTGCGTATGGACAACTGTTTTACACTTCACTGTACAGAGTTTAGGAATTTAAAAAAAAATTGAATTAAAAGAATGGAAATGAAGGAGATTAGTAGTTCACGTGAAACTTGTGGCTCCTGATTTCAATCGGTGGCACAATTTTCCTTTTAATTTGTTGCTCTTGGTATCGAGGAACATCCGGAGGTTCAGGCCACTCCGACAGCATACATTGGCTTCCCTGCTGACATCAAAATTAATCAACCGCGATATTCCATGACACCGAGTGACCCCTATAGGCACTTAGTCATCGCGGTTGACGACAACCTAGCCTTTTTTTATCTATTCTAGAATTTAATATGAAAAGAAAATCAACGCATTAATACAAGAAAACCTTATCTAAAAAATCATATGTATACCTGTTAAAGGAATCCCCTTATGCCGAGCTGCTGTAAACCAGTCATAACACAATTTGTCAATTTTAGTACCATCACCCGTCAAAAAGCTTCTTCTTTCATTGAAATTGCTGTTCGACATCCATTTGTTTAGAAGGATTTCTTTATGTTTAATTATATCTGCAGCTTGTGTTTTTCCAATATTAAAACGCTTGGATAAGTTCCTTACACTTAATTTCTCTTTATTGTAAACTTCAACAATCTCAATTTTTTGTTTAAGCGCGAGAATGTTTCTATTTGGAGCCATTTCTACAATGAATGTGTCGCCCACTGTGTCTTTTCCGCGTAGACATTAGACTAATATTGAAAGCAGATTCAATCGAAAGCGTACACCCATAGAATAAGAACGGTAAATCCCCGACCAACTTGGGGTAGTCCCTAATTCACGCCAGGCAGAAATGCACGGTATAGGCTGCGTTTGTACCGAAAGATTAAAGTCGGTAAATCTCCGGTTGGCTCGGGGAAGTCCCAACGAAATTGGCGCGCGGGGCGATTAAGAAATGCAATAGCAGCACTCTCGATATAAAAATAACATAAGGCGTTTCCTTTTATTTTATTTTTTGTCCGGTTAGGAGAACATTTTCTCGTGTCCGCGTCCGTTCAAGAGAATGTCCGTCCAAGAAAGAGTTAATACAATGGAAATTATATGAAAGCCGGTCGACACCATGAGAAACTGTCCGTTTAAGGGAGGTGTTCGTGTAAGAGGGGTGCCCGCGAAGGAGAATTTCACTGTATATATATATATCTATAGATAAGTGAAAGGTATACTAGTAGTACGTAATTTTAATAATTTACATTTAGCTTATATTAGTCAACCGATGAGTCCTACTAGAATCGATAACGTTTTCGACGAATGCATTAAACTTGCGAATTTGGTCTAGGACAGCAATTACTTGTCTATTTCATCCGTAACAAATAAGCTATTGATATAGGTAATCTGCTGTATAACTCAAGGTATTTTTTTGTGCAAAGATAAGATAAAAATGCTTCGAATTTAGCTAGTCTATTTATAATTTATGACGAATAAGATACCTATTTATCTAAACAAAAATGAAGGGGTATAGTATATCTACGGTGACGATATCTTATTTTAGTAATTTCTTTCTGTAATTAAAAACAAAGTTAAAAACCTTAGTTTTCAATGTTTTCCCGTGCTCCTTTTCCCAGAGCTCAACTCCATTGTGTAGAGGCACTCACTGCTAGCTTCAATTCGACACAATGTAACGTATTATTACTTAGACCGTTATACAGAGCTTCCTGAAAGCTTCACTCTGTTCGAAATATAATTACTTTCGAAACTTTAACTCTAAATATATTAAAATAACGTTGCATGTAGCCTTTTTCAATTTATTTTAGCTTAATGAACATTATAAATTAAAATTTCGTATATTTTTCTAAGTGATCTACAACTTACAAAAATACAAGGTAATTACTAATTAATTTGATTCTCATACTTACATTAACTTAAATTTTCGAAATACTACTGCTAAACATCTAAAATATGCACAGCAATCTTCGAAATCTACAACTTCTCAAGTTCTAACCAAACCTTATTCTTAGAAGCCATCAAGAAAGCCGTGGGACTGACTCCAATTGGTGTGACGGTTTTTGAATGCAACTTAACCCTATATTTACTCAGTATAAGTGCTAATCCGACGCGACTCTGCATCATCCCGAATCTTAAACCTGTAACAAAGACAAAGATGTACTTCAACCCAGAAAGTGAAGTCTTAATTTACCGATGCAAATTCTAGGACCTTCTCCGAATGGTATGTGGACGTATGGATGTCTTTTCGCCTTGTTTTCGTCTGAAAAACGCTCCGGGTCGAATTTATCCGGTTCTGGATAGTATTCTGGGTCGCGCTGTAAAGCATAGACCGGTATTTCGACTTTAGTCCCAGCTTCTAATGTGAAATCGCTGTCTGGTAGTTTATAGTCAATAACGCATTTACGAAGCAGCGTTGGAACTGGTGGATATTTCCTTAGGGTCTCTGAAATTTATCAAATATGCTTCATATGGTATAAATGCTTTACGAGATCTTACCTTCCAAGACTTGTCCAAGGTATTTCATCCCCATCGCACCATCGTAAGTAAGTTCTCCGTTGTTCTCCTTGAGGTTTTGCAAAATTTCTTCGCGTAACTTCTCTTGAATATCTGGATGCTGTGTTAGTTCGTAGAAACAAAAGTGCATCAGTGTGGACGATGTTTCAAATCCAGCTAGAAAGAATAGGAGCGCTTGCGCGGCGATTTCCCCAACGGTTAGTCCGCCCAGCATACTCTTGTTGTTCTTCAGCTCCACCAGCAAGTGCATAAAATCATTTCTCGAGATGCCGTTTTCCTCACGATACTTGACGGTATCCTTGACGACGTTAAAGTAGAAATTCGTAAGACTCTTCTCGAACATGGGTAAGCCTATCATCTTGCAGAAATCGGGAAAGTATCTGATCAAAATAATTCTTATCAATCTTAAACGATTCATTCCGAAAAAGTTCTTCCCAGCCGCTCTGAACGGTGAATCCTTAGTCTCGCTATCGAAGCTGTTACACTCCAAGCCGAATGCGCAAGACCCGATGACGTCCGTCGTGAAGCAAGCTAGGATTTCTTTTATATCAATAGCATCTTTTCTATCGTACTGAAGTTCCAACCTATCCATCATAGGCATACCGCAATCAACTAGAGTTTGGAACATCATTTTCATCTTGCCGCTGGTGAAAGTTGGGGATAACTTCGCCCTGAGATTCTTCCACCTTTGCCCTTCTAGATTAAACAATTGCCCGCTTATGGGGTCGTGTTTCTCATCGTAATACATCCCTCTATCCATGAAGTGGGCGAAATCCTTCGCCAAAACGTTTCGGACCATATCGGGATCTATAACTTGAAGGACGGGCTTGTGAGCTGTGAAGGTACCAAAATATTTATGGCCCATTTTCTTGTGCGCATTGTACTGGTCTTGCATTACCAGGAAACCCGCTTTACGCTCTTTTGGTTGCGGTGTAACGAATATTATATCCATAGGTTCGGATGGTACACCCCTGCGGGTCCAATATCGTTTCCGATTTTCAAAGAAAAAGATCAAAGCTAGGTACGAAGCTAGGATAATCGTTGCTATGATTAGAAGCGCCATCTGTAGTGATAAAAATGCAAATGAGTTTGAGGATGGGTTTTCATTGATTTGGTTTTGTTTGTTGCAGATGTGAGGTGCGACGAAGCAACAGAATTTGAAGATATATCTAGGTAAGTTGACAAAGTACTAACAAAAAGAATTGAAGTACTTACTGAATGATAATACTTTTAAATATTGGAATAATAACAAATGAGTTTACAAAATATTATCTGACCTCGGTATCTTATTTAATAAATTTAATATTGTTAAATACAATCTATATTTCTATAAACGGAATTACTTACATTTAAACGTTGTGTGCTCTATACTATTTCGCACAGGTTTTAAATATTGCAATTCTTCGACAAAATAGACAAATAAAATTGACTCCTTGTCTTTTTATACTCATCGTTTTATCTATTATTTGTCTATTTTAAGAGATAATAAAGGCAAGATAAGAATCGCCTCATAGTCAAAGCGATTAGTCAAGATTTTAAGATAATTTTTTACGAAGGTATAAAATTTTCTATTTAGATCTAGGATAGCAATGATTCGTCTATTTCATCTTTAGAAAATAAGCTATCAATATAAGTGATCTGCTGTATAATTCGAGTGATTTTTTTTGTAAAGATAAGCTAAGAATAGGAAAATTACACATACTTCGAATTTAGTTAGTCAAGTAGATAAGTCAGCTTAGGTATGACAATTATTTATTACGGAAAATTTACAAAGAATACTATGTTCTTTTGTGTAGAAAACAGGGACCACGTTGGTTATCACAACTTTCGCTGCTGCTGCGCGGAATAGGGCTGTTGTTTTCTGTATGTTTCTGTGTCTTTGCTAGCTTTTATCGTAGTTATTAATTCGGCGTCTTTCTCCATGCTACAGCAGATTTCTTCATTAGATACGTCTTCTATCCATGAAATTCTTAAGACTCTCCACGTTCAAATCTCTGCTAATTTCTTGATAGTTGCTCCGGAAAACACATAGCAACGGAAGAGTCTCATTTTTGTAGTTAGTGTAAGAGATGGGCTTTTAAAAACTGACGCAATTTTGACACAGACGTTTCTCACTTTGTCTATCTTACATCGAACTCTTGTGGCTGGTCCCACTGCTGGTTGACTGTAGTTCCCAGGTATATCTATTTATTGACTTTCGAAATTTGTTGTTGATTTAGCATAAGGGGTTGGTATGGAATTTTACTTTTGCTTAGAATCATATATTACGTTTTACTGATGTTTATAACAGGATCAAGGTCTCTCATTCTAGTCATCAGTTGCTGTAGTCCTTTCAGATTATCTAGTACAATAACGACTTTGTTTGTTGGTATTTCCCTAGTTAATCTTCCACAATAATTCTGGTGTGAGTATATAAACCCTGTATAGCTCTTATTAAATGTTGTGGATATCAGTTCTTTCATAGTATCACCATAATATACATCTTTTTGCATTATCGAAAACTTTCCCTAAGTCTATAAAGCCTATGTTTGTTTCTCTTTTGTATTCCCTGTCCTTTTCTATAATTTGTTGTAGAGTGACTTTTCCATCTGTGGTTGATGTGCCTTTTCCAAAGCCCATTTGTTCCGCTTCTATTAGTTCTTCTGCTACGGTTTTCAAACTGTCTTTTTAATATCCCGGCGTAAATTTTATAAGCGCTGTCTAATAGGCTGATTCCTCGGTAATTTTGAGGGTTATTCTTATTGCACTTTTTAGATTTCCCCCTTGGAATTGTTCAGCTATATGCAAATGCGATTTTCTACGTTATTCTTCCTATATAAAAAAGAGCATATGAAAGCTATGGGTAAAGAAATTATTGATGGAAGGTGTAAAATTTTATTGCTGATGATACTACTAGACACGTTTCTACTCGAATTCCTTACTAGTGAACTTTCGGAAACCCTACTGAATCTGAAATCTATGGACTTTCCTTATAGGTGCTTTATATCAATACTGAAATTCTACGAGAATTAGATGACACCCTGTATGTATTACTGTGTTTGTAACCTGCTTGTAATAAAATAGGTTCTTGGTGTTGATCAAATTGTCGTTTTTTTTTTTTCATATATGCCCCAGGTTTATGCATATTTTCTTAAAAATCGATGCATATATATGCGCATATATTCCAGTTTTTCTTTGCATGTAATCCGGTCTCTAGTGATAACTTACTCAAATAAAATATTGATGCACTTCCAAGCAATATTTTCATTTCGGGTTTTAAAACTGGTTATGTACTCAAGTAGAATAATATGTAATAGCAATGTACTTTGTGGTATTCATGTGGTATTCATGAACCATCTCGACACATCCTATTTTAAATCAGTTAAGGGCAATTTGTGTTTAAATATTAGATGAATCTCTAAACATGTAGATTAGAACGCTGTAAATACCGCTTTTTCACATGGTATTGGTAAAATCATTCGCGAGAAGGACAACGCGAAGAGACAAAAAACGCTAAGACACGGACATGTTTCTGCCTATACGGCGTCGTCAGTGTGGTTCCGAGCGGTTATTTGCTCGACACATTGCAATTCCCTCTTTGCTACTATCACCATATCTAACCCTCCAAGTGATTATTCTCGGCGCTAACTAGTACCAAAAGAATGAACCACTTGTCTGCAAAAGTCAGACACAGCGACAAGAAGCGGGTACAGCTTTCCACCCTTCTCTCAAAAATTTGATTCATGATGACACTACGAGACATATTTCTACTTGCTAGTAAACTTTTTCAAATCCTACTGAATGTGAAATCATTGGACTTTTCTTATAGGTGCTTTAAATAATTATTGGGGTTCCACGAGAATTAGAGGACATCCTGTATGTATTACTGAGTTTATAACCTTCTTCTAATAATACAGGGCCTTGGTTTTGATCAAATATGATCTTGGACATTTAAAGTCGATACCTCCTCAACAAATATCGAACCAAGCTCCTCAGGCATGTGCTTATAAAAAACATCGCCTAATATAATTGAATCGTAACAAACCCAATATAAAATAACTTTAATGGAAACCATTTTATCGTATCAACAAACATAAAAGTCAATAGTTCGTAAACCGGTGCGGATTCAGTTAGAGGATTTCATTTCGTATCTGGTTTAAATTTATCACCATCCGACCAATGCAAGTTATACAAACGAGTAGTATTCCAGCGTTAAAATGGACCGGTTAGGAAAGTTCCACATATATTTAAGCTTTTATCTAATGCGCCCTCTATATAACACGACTACAACTAGTAATATATAGTACGCAGCTTTATAATAAAAGTTATCGCCAGTGAAAAGGTTTCAGATAAGCTAACGTTTTGTTTTTCAACAAGCAAGTTTTTTCTTGTTTCGAATTGAATGAACATTTCTAGAAACTTGTTTATTTCCTTATATTATAATGATATAATAGTACATAAACATTCAGTCATAATATCTGATATATTGCATCACATTTATCTTACACAAATTATAATCTCTCCATTTCCAAGAAAACATTATTCTTCGGCTGCAATAAGAAGGCACCAGGATTCTGTCCTAATGGTAATTTGGTTCTCGGACTCAGTTTCACCTTAAAATTCTTCAAGATCAATGCCAGACCGACTCTGCTTTGCATCAGTCCAAAACGAAGGCCTAAAAAATCGTATGGGAGTCTCTTAAATAGAAATCAAAATCGTAGTGCTTACCAATACAGATTCTAGGTCCTTCCCCAAAAGGAAGATAAACAAATTGATGCCTGTTCGCTTTGTTCTCTTCGCTGAATCTATCTGGATTGAATTTCTCCGGTTCTGGATAGTATTCCTGATCATAATGGATACCCACGCAGGGGATCCAGACCCTGGTACCTTTCTCTATGGTTATTTTCGAATCTGGAATTGGATAGTCCCTAACGCATTTTCTAAAATGTGTTGGGGCTGGGGGATACATTCTTAAAGTTTCTGAAACATCAAGGAAATCGTTGTAAAAAGGAATTCTTCAAGATTTTCTTTTCACCAACCGTCAATGACTTGTCCGAGATATTTCATATCCATGACGCTTTCGTATGTTAATTTACCACCATGTTTCTTCAACGTATTCAAGATATCGGCCCTGACCTTTTCCTGGACGTCTTCATTTTGCGTCAACTCAAATAGACAGAAATTCATTAGAGTGGAGGATGTCTCAAACCCGGCTAGGAAGAAGACAAATGCCTGAGCCGCTATCTCTTCGATGGTCAAACGTTCCTCTTCATTCTTCGCATTTTTCAACTCCAATAGGATCTGCATGAAGTCGTTGCGTACGACAGAGTTTTCCTCGCGATATTTGACCATGGTCTTGACGACGTTCATATAGAAATCGGTTAGCGATCTTTCAAAAATCGGTATGCCGATCTTCTTGCTCAAATGTGGCAGGAACGCTATCAGGAGTATTCTGATCCTTCTGGGCCAATTTGGAATGAAAAGCTTCTTACCGTGCGCTCTGAATTCCGATTCTTCGCTTTTAAAGCTGTTACACTCGAGGCCGAACGCGCAGGAGCCAATCACATCCGTCGTGAACCTCGCTAATACATCCTTGCTGTCCATGGCTTCATGTCGATCGCTCAACTCGCCGATCTTAGCCATCATCTGGTCGCCGCAATCCAGCAGCGTTTGGAACATCATTTTCATCTTTCCCGAGGTGAAGGTCGGCGTCAATTTTACGCGGAGATTCCGCCATTTTTTCCCTTCCAAGCTGAAAAGGTGAGCGCTTAGGGGATCATTCTTTTCGTCGTAGTAGGTCCCCCTGTCTTGGAAATGGGCGAAATCTCTCGAGAGGACGTTCTTGATCAGCTCGGGGTCGACTAGAAGATAGGATGGTTGTATTCCGATGAAGATTCCCCCGAATTTGTGGCCGGCTTTCTTCAGGGCGTTGTATTGGTCTCTCATGATTTCGAAATTCGCTCTTTTCGGGTTTAGAGGATTGGCCATCGTTCCGAATGGTATTGTAGGCTCAATATATGGTATTCCTTTACCGGCGAAGTATTTGTACTTGTATTTGAAAAAGGTGATCACCCCGACGCAAAGGGTTATGAATATTGTTACTAGAATAAACGGATCCATCTGAAAAATTGGAAATATCTTTCAAATTAGAGTTCAATACTAATTTAGATACACTACCGTCCATATAAGTTTGCCCAAGCAACAAAAAAATTTTAAAATTCAAAAATAAATAATTAATACTAAAGAAATAAATATAATACTCTTATCCATCCTTTTGATGAATTATTTGAAATCTTCTCTTAGGATGTTGTTCCATTCTTGTTGAAAGATATTCCGAAGCTGTTCCTTAAAAGTAGGACCGACATTTCGAACTCTTCCATCAAGTTAATCTCATGGTAATTAAATAGGGTTGAGATTCGTGTCATAACTTATAAAATATCTATTTGATTGTGCTCATTCAGATACAGTTTGCATATTCTGGCTCTGTGATTCGGATCGTTATCTTCCATAAAAGTAAAATCCTCACTGATTAGTCGGAGACCAAAAGAAATGACATGCGTCTCTAGCATTTCCCGGTACTGCTCTTTTCTGTTCTTGGACAAGAAAAGCAACCCCCAAACTGTAACTGAACCGCCACCATGTTTTATTATCAGTACAACGCATTCTGGAAGCATCTTTTCATTAGTGGAATATCTGACAAACACTCTAAGTACCTTAAATCTTGATTCGTCAGTCCATAAAACATATTGCCACTGTTCTACCGTACAATCCCGATGTTCGCAGGCCCGCTGTGGCCTTTTCAGTCTGTTACCCTGGCGTAGCAATGTTTTACGAGCTTGTTATTAAGATTGTCATCGTTGAATGCGATGAAGCTGGTTGAATTAAAGTATTATAAAACTTTCTCCCATAGTCAAACTCCTATGGAGGGTAGTGTAAACAATTGTTTTACCAAGGTGAAAGGAAAATAATGATTGTCATTTATTTATTAAGCAGGATTACAAAAAAAGGACTTAATAAATATGGAAAAACGATATGTGTCTCATTAATACAAAAAATACCCGTTTTTAACCTAAAGAGGTTTTAAAAATCTTTCTGGAAGTTAACTAATCAAACTAAAATATGTATAAGAAAAGCCCGTATAATGACAAAGTCCTTTCTAAATATGCAGAAAAAAACATCTACAGACAAAATTGAAACGACGACGTTCAATGCTCGATTAATTTCTGGAGCATTATTTCGAAATCCCGACTATGCTACCTCACCTATCCTTCGTAGAAGTGAAGTAAGTTTGAAAGAAAATGTGCAATTGTACGAATTTTTATAGGTGATCGTAATGTCACCATCTGAGTCAGAAAATATTGAAGATAGGAACAAGAGCAAGGTTTGTGTAGAAGAACATATATTTATTGATAATAATACCAAAATTGACACCAAAAATAAAACCTCCTTGACGAGTTTTGTGAGAGCACTGGTAAACATCTCCTTATACATCTTAGTTGGAATACATCAGTATCGTTAAGAGGAGACCTAATAAAACGAATTTAGAACTCAAAATCCGGTGCATATCAGATGCAGTATCGCCGCCTGATAGTTCAGGATTTCGGTCACCTTTAGCCTCTTCTAATACGAAACTTTGATACGAATTAACGGTATACTTTCAGAATCATCTAAGCTTGGTTTCGATTACGACTTTGGTTTTAAGCTACCTTTGGCAATCTTGCCTTTGCTTATCTTCAAATGTCGTCTTCGCCATTGCAATGGTTGCATCGTCTTAGATCAGATGGTTTCATTTAAGTGGTTGTGCGGGAGAATGCTGTCGAAGTGGTACAAGATTTTCTTGATTGTTGGCTGCTATTAGGAACATCGTTGAGTTACTCTTAGTAATTTTGCACCATGATATCCGTCTTTTCAATACCTCTAATGATCGTGTCTATTACTGCAGCTTCTATTGCACTAGTGGAGTTTTCAGCATGTTTAGTTTCGCTTCGTAGTGCATTTAGTTGTACAGCTATTGCAGAGTCTTTATTGAGCAAATATATTCTCCATTTGTTCAGAGCTTCGATCTGTTAACTAACCAACAGCTAAATGTCAATTTATTTCTAAGACATACAAAATGGCACGTCTGGTCAACGCTGCTGTGTGGGGTGAAAAGTTGGACTCTAAAAACTGTTGGTATGAGCCGCATCGGAGCATTTGTAACGAAGACATACCGAAGAATTCTGAAAATCCCCAGGACAACACACACCACGTTTCTTACACACAATTGAAGTAAAAAAGACCGCTTATCTTGAACACTTTTTGAGAAGTAGGAGATATCGTTTACTTCACCTTGTAATCCAAGGGAAAGTAGAGAGTGGACCTGGAATCAACAAAAGCAAGCTGTAAAGGATGTGGGCTGAATTTTGAAGACCTTATTAGAGCAGCTAGAGATCTAAAGACCTTTGATAAGGTGATCGCACAAATAGAAAAGAAAGATCTAATAATTTCTGATTTAAAAAGAAATCGTGATTTTTGTCATCACTGTTTTACAAATCGATATTTGTTGTAAGAAATTTTTATTTGTTTTAATGACAACTATAAGCGAGTAAAGTGTCTAAACATATTCATGAGACATCCTGTATCCTTAAAAAAATTACTTATTCAATATTGAAAAACACTCACTTAAATATTCGGTCCTGAATTCATTTAGTGTAAGAAATATATTCTACGTTCATTTTGATTTAATTACTAAGTATATTCTACGACAGCGATAACGTGATTCAGAACATATATATTTTATAGCATTTAGAATGTCAACAATCTAGTTATTATCGTTATCACTTACTTGCAAGTAGGTGTTATTTTTCGTTTTGAATTTTACAATGTCATTGTGACGATTTCATAAAAAAGATTAAATAAAAACAGTGATGACAAACAAATTATTCGACCTTAGTAACTTGTTTAAGAAAAGGAATGTTTTATACGAAGCTTCTAAAGAGAGGTTTATAACATCAAACTTATATAAACTACTTCAATATTATTGTCGTTATTTTTCGCAATACCCCGCTAAGAAATAATGCAAAAACATACATGTTTTGCTGATAAAATAACTTACTTATCTTATTTCTCTCTCTCTCTATGTATATATATATATATATATATATACGTATGTAAGTTCCAAAAATCACACTTTTAAATAGTTTATTAAACCAACGGCTGGAGAAACTAGTGCACCCAACACTTATTTCACGTAATTTATATCATAGTTTATATGCCTAACATTCTGCGTTTATATACCCTGAGGATTGAATACTACTGCTTCATTATAAATTCGAGAGCAGTGGCTGCCTATGAAATTATATACTACAAGGTTATATATGTTGTAAAAACTACGTAGAGAAGTTAATTGAGTTGCCTATGGTTTAATCGTTGGATTGGACTTGAATTTACGAGATAATTTTGCATGCATTACGATATGAAGTAAATCGGCTATTTCTACAATGTTTACTTAATCAGCGAGCATATGAAATGCGCTTTAACGCAAAAAGAAACGACGTATTTGGCGATTTTAATATCAAGCGATAACTTTTTTATATCCGACCTTGTAAATGGGATGTAATTGATAGCGTGGCGAGAGTACACAGCATACCATCTCCGAAGAGTATTAGCGATAATTTACTCAAATAAAACAGTGATGTACATACGTACAAGTAAAATTTTCATTTCGGATTTTAAAACTGGTTATGTGTACTCATGTTGAACAATATATAATAGCAATGTACTTCGTGATATTTATACATTACAAATGTTACACCTAGCACCATCTCGACACTTCCTGTTTTAAATCAATTAAAGGCAATTTGTGTTTGAATATTAGATGAATGCCTAACAAGTAGATTGTTTCAAATACAGGAAGTAATTTTTTAAAACAAAAGGAACAAAGATATTAAGACAATTCGGGGAAGGTGAAGTTCCACTTAAATTAAATAGGTGGATGTTCTTCAATGACGTTGAATAACGATTTGTTGTAAAATAGAAAACCATATTTACACTTCTTCTTCGTAAACATCTACAAAATCTCGCTCTGGCTGGCAACCTCTTCACTTGCATCCGTTCTACGTGTTTTTTCATTTATTCTCTCATTTATCTGGAAGGTGTTTAGTTCTGTTCTTATATGGAGATATTGAAACCGCCGTCTTCGATCCCATGAATTTTATTATTACTGTCTTGGAGCGTAAGAGCTTACCATGTTGTATTCTGCTTAGCTGGAACGCTATGACGTTCGAGGCACACCTTTATCCTGGTTTAAATCTTACTATCCTGGTTTGAATCATACGCAGCGCAGACAGTTGGGATCAACTCCAATGGTGTTCGTGTTTATTCAAGTCCCACTTACGTTTGTAAGGGCGTACCTCAAGGCAGTATCTTGGGACCACTACTTTTGCTTATTTAACTTAAAGATGTCTATGCTGTCGAGTGCCCTTTGATTGAGAATAGACCCATGTGAATGAACTAAGCCGATGACACTTCTTTGATAGTTATAGGATCTTCATTGGAGACGGTCATCGATAATGGCTGCAGATATTTTAGATTGCTTGAACAGTGGTTAACTAGTAATAACTTAATGCTTAATCTCAGTAGAACCAACATTATACTCTTAAAAGCGAAGGAAATGAATTATTCTGAGCTTCTATCTCTTAATAAGTACGACGTCTTCTAGGACTTGCTAGGGATAACTGTCTCAGGTCTCAGTCATATGGATTTAGTTTGTAAGAAAGTAAGTACTTTTGTTATTGTATACGAATACTACGTGATGTGGTTAGCTCTGATGTACTACTACAGGTTTATTCTTCTGTCTGGTATCCGCATTTAAAGTTTGGGGTCTTCTTTTGGGGAAGCAGTAGAGAACTCGATCGTGTTTCTGTCAGTCAGAAGAAAGTTTGCCTTTGTAGTTGTCTGCTAAGAAGCAATCAAGCATTATTATCCTATCAGATCTTGTGTAACCTTTCACTCTTCTTGAAAATGTCGTTTCTTGTGACTGTATCCTATTTTCTTCTTCTGTCGTTGTTGTTCACGTTTCACCACTGCGCAAGAGGGTTGACAATGTTACCATCTTGCAAAAGTTTATTTGTATATCCTTTCTTTTTTGGGTTGTTCCATAGATATGTGTGAATTTATTCAGGATTTCTTTGTTTCAATCAATTGCTGATGTTTTCATTTCATAGTTTTGGCAATTTTTTTGTAATGTATATATCCTTTCCTGTAGACCATCTTCTGTTTCTGTTAGGAGTTCTAAATCGTCAGCGTATAAGATAGAGTTTAGGGTGGTGTTCTGATGTAAGCGTATTCGTTTAGGGCATTTCTTTTTCCATTCCTTTATAATAGTGTTAAACAGTATTATTTAGTTTAGTAAGATCTTAATATAAAATACAGTTGGTAGCGATGTATATAGAGTTAGATGTCGTGTAATGTAGATTGAATTAAAAAATAGAAATAAGTGACTTATTTACTTAAATTAAACAAAAGAAAAGAGAAAGAGATTTTTTTGGAGATTTATTGAGTAAGTGGATTTAATATCTAACATCTCAGAAGTGGGATACAAGCGGGATACAAATGGTTTTCAGGTGTGATCATGAGCAAGTAAAGCACGAGAATGACAACGAACGACTTTGAGGACTTAATTAATGCGGAGATGGAATTGATGGCGTCAGACGTTTAATGCAGACGATAGTGTTGGAAAACAGAAGGCGTGATGAATTTATAACGCAAATATTGGATAAACTGGCAACTATGCAACAACCGAGAAGTAATGTGAGTTTAAATACACCAATAACGCCAGAGAAATTTTGAAACATTTGATGGCGATTGCTTAAAATCAAAGACGTGGCTAGAAAAATTGAACGGTGCGAGAGTGATAGTATACCAGGCTCTTATGTGTTCGAAATAGTCAGAAGTCATTTGATCGAGGGAGTAAAAGCATGGTACCAAGCAAAAATTGGGAGTATCAACACCTGGTAGATATATAAAAAGGCATTTGAAGAAACTTTCCTTATCAAAGAAGGGCCAACAGCAAAGTGGAAACGGATTGTAGGAAGAATTCAAAGCAGAAACGAGCACGTGAGTAAATATTATCTTGAAAAGATAAAATTATGTAAAGAGTCGGACCTAGCTGACAAAGAGACAAAGGAACAGGTATTAATAGGGTTATGTGACAAGAATCTATGTTATAATATGTCCGGTAGATGCCATGAAAACTTAAACGCTTTAAAGCTCGATATGGTGGGATATATTCGAATTAAAGAAGCCAGATGAGGGATATATGGGTTCAATAAAGTAAACAATAACTAGAAACCACAAAGAGCAGCTATAGGTGAAGCTAGAGCAGATAGCAAACATTAGAACACATACGGGACTACCTGTCAGAAATGAAAAAGATGAATACGCCGAAATATTTGGAAGATTATACAGAATAACGCAGGATAGACCAAGTGTAAAATAGTATTATTTAGTTTAGTAAAATCTTAATATAAAATACAGTTGGTAGGAATGTATATAGAGATAGATGTCGTGTAATGTAGATTGAGTTGTAAATTTATTTACTTAAATTAAGCAATTAAAACAAAAGAGTTGTTTTAGAGATTTAGCGAGTGAATTTCATATCTAACAATATCATCAATATATACACTAGGGTGACAGAATAAAATAGACACCTACTAATTAAAAAAAAGATGCTATTCTCGTTATATATACAAAATATTTTAACATTTTTAAATTACACTAATATTTGTCGATCCACCTTTACTTGTGTGAAGTGCTGCGAGTCGTCGTGGCATAGAATCTATTAAATGATTAATGGTGTCTTCTGGAATATTTAACCATTCTTCTGTAACAGCTGCCACGAGTTCTTCCTTATTGCTGGGTTTTCGGGGTCGTTTCGCCATATTTGTCTGGATTATGTGCCAAACATTCCCTATCGGATTCATGTCTGGTGATTGGCCTGGCCATGGAAAAATCCGAATTCCCTGTTCCTCTTTCCATCTGGTTGTTGTTCTTGCTTTGTGGCAGTGCTCCATCCTCCATAAAAGTGGCGTCTTTTTTAGATAAAATGACGTTGTCGAATATCGGTAGTAGTCCTTCTGTTAATATTTGGATATATTTTGCCGCATTTATATTTCCGTCGCAGATTACTAATTGCGATCTTCCACCATACCATATCGCGCCCCGCACCATGATGTTCACACCGCCGTATTTCACCGTCTGATGCAAAAATTTGTCGTCCAGTTGCTGTGACGAACGTCTCCATACCCACGTCTGAAAAAATGACAGACCGCCAAAACTCTTCGGGTTTCGTTCGCATTTCGATTGCCCAAGCCATTCGGCGCCGTTTTTGAAACGCCGTAAGGAGGGGTTTTTTCTTAGCCACCCTTTTATACATCCCCACACTGTGGAGGTATCGCAGAACGGTGCGCTGACTTCTCTATGAAGTTGCCGCAAGTTCAACTGTACTTTTTCGCGATTCTCTTAACACTTCGCGCACAAGCACCCTTTTACTTCTTTCAGAAGGAACGGCACGACCTGGTCTCGGCCCCACTGTTGTTTTTTCTTGCGTTTAAATTGTGTAATCACACGGTTAACTGTGGGGACAACGGAATATTTAAAAATTTACTTATTTCACGTTGCGACCCCGGGTGAAGTCGCTAATATCACTCGAACCTTGTAAGTGGGGCATAGTTGTAACGATACTAAACTATGACGAATTCCTTCCGATGCATCTACCCCTACCCTGATGACAAGAGAAAGTTCTTAATTCGTTCTTAGAATTTAGAATTTCCCTAGTTAATCTTCCGCCTATATCTACCAAAATTCTGGTGTCAGTGAATAAATCCTGTATAGCTCTTATTAGATAATATGGATATTCGTGTTCTTTCATAGAATCTCATAATTTACATCTGTTTACATTATCGACATCCTTCTCGAAGTCTGTAAACTCTATTTCTTTGTTGTATTCTCTCTGCTCCACTTTAATTTGTTGCGATCTGCCTTTTCTAAAGCCTATTTGTTCCTCTTCTATTAGTTCTTGTGCTATGATTTTCAACCTATTGTTTAATACTCTAACCTAAATTCCCAAACCAATTTCGAGCTTTTAAATATTCTTGATTCTATGAATATTTTCCAATTCTTTGCTGTTACTTGCATTTCTGCTTTTTGATTTCCTAGCATTTAATAGCAAGCACTCTTATTTATTATATTTACAGCAGATCTTCCAATCACTACTACGTAGGTTTTTTTCGATTTTAAAAATAATTTGTACAAAAAATCATTAGCGTATCAAAATAGTTATATAAAATACGCTATTGATTTGATTTGAATAATTTATCTTTCGTCAAACGATAAGCTCTTGTTAGATTTGGGAATCTTCTTTGATAGTTTTCAGCATTCTCGTTTATACCACAACTAACAAGTTTTTCTGGAATTTTAATCTAAACATGTTTTTTTCTTCTTAGGATGTTCGAAATCATAAAATGATTTCGACCTTAAATATTATTTCCATTTGCTACTTGTGACATCGTCTGTTTTTACTTATGCAATGTTAATTATCTGACTTATGAACTTCATTTATTATTTTAGTTGTCATATTTTTATTTACGAAAGTTTCTCCAAAAATACGGAATACAGAAAAAGGAAACTCCTGTCTTTTAGAAATTATACTTACCATTCTGTGAACGAATCTAATCATATTTCTTGAAACACTAGTGCGGTGTTTCAGTATATCAGTACCACAGTGTTCGTGTTCTGTGATTTAAATCATATATAGTTAAAAATACATTATATTTACCATGTTTACACCACAACTTCACCCAGTGGATAAAAGCGGAATTGGAATTGTTGTTATCGTTAATTGTTAAATTATCTAGATGCATGTAAATTGGTTTTATTAAGATTATGGCACTTCCTGAGCAGATCATGAAGGATAAATAATTTACAAAGAGTTTACGCTTTGGATCAAAACTATATGACGTTACGAATGAAAAAATGTCTTACCTTTCTGCTCATGATTGCTTCTAGCGGATCAAAGGCAAATAATAAACACTTTTAATGCATATCTTTTATATATTTTACGTCGTATGTACAACAGTATACAATTTAAACGATATTCTCTTAAATCTAACTATAACAAAATAAATACTGCTCTTTTTTATGATAATTACAATGCATAACAAATAATTACCTAAGTTCTAACTTCCTATATGTATGTATATACGTATAAGTACAAAATGTTTATGTACAAAATTGACTATTAACGCAAGTTATTGCATTTTTATAGCATTTTCTCTTCAAGGCCAACCCGTTTATGACAGGACGTTATTTACTGAAAATGTTGCGGCTATTATGCGTACAACGTTGGCAATGTTCACGCAAACATCATTACTTTCAAATCTGCAGCAATGGGAAATGGAAAAATTCTTTGTCATTGATAAAACAATTACTGATATTACGTTTATATTTACGTAGACTTGGCGTGTAAATAAGAAATATATTAAAGCGTTATATTACGAGTATTCACTATCTAGATAACCTAAACGGATCAGTCTTATAATTTAACCGAATCCACCTTTTCGAAATCCAGCCATATCTTATTCCTGGTAGTCATAAGCAAGGCTGATGGTTCCATGGTTAACGGCAATTCGGTTTTGTCGTTCAGGGAAACCCTGAAGTTCCTCAGGAGAAGGATCAAACCGACTTTGGTCTGCATGATTCCGAATCTGGAACCTGGAAAGTCGAGATTATACAGAGGGAATTCGATTCATCTTCGAAGAAGCGTACCTATGCAATTCCTAGGACCCTCTCCGAAAGGAATGAAAGTAAACGGATGCCTTGTCGCCTTATTTTCCTCGGAGAAACGTCCTGGATCGAACTTCTCCGGATCTGGATAATATTCCGGGTCCCTATGGAGTCCCAATACCGAAATATACACCCTCCTGTTCTTTTCCAAGACGGTATTAGTTCCTGGCATTTGGTAATCTCTCGTGCATTTTCTGGATAGGTGAGGAACTGGAGGGTATTTCCTCAAAGTCTCTGGAAAAGTAAAATCCCGTATAACCCTAAATTTAAATTAAATCCCTGAAGATTTTTACCATCAATAACCTGATCCAAATACTTCAATTTCTCAACGGAGTCATAAGAAACCTGCTCGTCCTGCAGAATCTCTTCGATCTCACTCCTGACCTTCTCTTGAATATCGGAATGTTGGGCCAACTCGAACAGGCAGAAGTTGATGGTGGTAGCCGACGTTTCGAATCCGGCGATGAAGAAGACGAACGCCTGGGCCGCCATCTGCTTGATGGTCATTTCTTCGTTGTTCTTGTTGCGCAGATCCATCAGGATCTGCATGAAATCGTTCCGATGGACGTTGTTCTTCTCTCTGTACTCGATGACTTCTTTAACGGCATTCAAGAAGAAGTCGGAGACTTCTTTCGGGATGAAGACGACGCCTAAGAACTTGCAGAGGGTTGGAAAGGTAGCGACTAAAAATACGCGAAGTTTTCGTTTGAAGGTCGGTTTGAATAGGTTGCGACCGTTTTTCCTAAATTCGGCATCGGGCACTTTGAAACTGTTACATTCCAGGCCGAAAGCACACGAGCCTAAACGGGAAAAAATAATTAGGGGGAAACATTACGCTGGATTAATGTCACCAAACATAAGAACGCTGCAAATACAGTTTTTCTCGCGGTATTTGGTAAAATCATTCACGAGAAAGACAATGTGAAGAGACAAAAAACGTAAAAGCTGCATTTACAGCGTTCTTATCTTTGGTGTTATTCTCTAGGCATTCTGGATTAATATGTTTATTATATTTATGAATTTACCTATAACATCCGTAGAATAACACCCTAGTATCTCCTTGATATCAATCGGATCGTCTTTCGAAGACAACCTGCTGATTTCTTCCAACATCTGCTTGCCACAATCCAGAAGAGTCGGAAACATCATTCGCATCTTTCCACCGGTAAACGTCGGTGTTAACTTCTGCCTCAGCGTTTTCCATTTTTGCCCTTCCAAATTGAACAGATGCGCACTTAACGGGTCTCCTTTCTCATTATAGTACGTCCCTCTATCGTAGAAATGTTGAAAATCTTTGGACATTACGTTCTTGACATAATCCGGATCTATTGTCATGTAAGTAGGCCTGGTGGTGATGTAAATTCCACCGTGCTTGTGATGCTCGCCCCGAAACTTATCGTAGTAGTCCTTGACCGTCATGTAAAACGGTTGCCTAATTTTGAAGGGATTTGGACCGTTCCCGAACGGTATGCTAGGTTCCAATTGGGGTACGCCTCGTTCAATCCAATAAGTGTATCTCTTCTTGAAGAACATCCTAACTAGGACGGTTAGGATGATGAAGATGGCGGCTACGTCCCCGATAAATGTGAACATTTTGGAATCTGCAAACAATAAGAATGGATATTTCTCTACCGGGTGATTTCTCATCAATGTAAAAGATTGAATATAATAGCGCGGAAGGAAAATGTCTTTTATTGCGAGATTTGGAGATTCCAACAGGATAATAACACATGGGCTGAAAAGTCCCGGGCCTAACACATAGATGACGCTAGTTTTATTGCAGTCACCTTTCTCTCAGTTACTACTAACCTTCAAAAGACAGCTGTTAAAATTTCATGATATTCTATTCATTAGTTTGTGAGTTATTGTGCTAAGAGTCACGCTACTTTCGTTATTTTCAAAACAATGGATCAAAAACAATTTCGTGTTTTAATTTTACACTGCTTCTTGATGAGAAAAAATACCGTTCAAGCGAAGCAATGGCTTGAAAGGTGTTATGAGGACTCCGCTCCATCAGAAACAACAAGAAAGCGTTGGTTTGCTGACTTCAAACGTGATCGTAGAGACACCGATGATGCAGAACGCAGTGGACGTCTAAATGAGGCGGTAACACCAGAAAACATAAAAAAATCCACAAAATCGTTTTGAATGATCGAAAAGTGAAGTTGCGTGAGTTAGCTGACATCGTAAAGATATCAAAAGAACGTATTGGCTTTATATTGCATGAGCATTTGACTATGAGAAAGCTCTGTTCAAAGTGGATGCCGCGTTTGCTCACTGTTGACCAAAAACAAGAACGTGCTGATGATTTTGAGCAGTGTTTGGCCATGTTTAAACGTAACAAACCGGAATTTTTGCGTCGATATCTGACAATGGATGAAACATGGATCCATCACTTCACTCCGGAATCGAAACGATCGTGATCTGAGTGGACAGCAACTGGTGAACCTCGTCTAAAACGCCCGAAAACACAACAATCGGCTGGAAAGGTTATGGCCTCGGTATTTTGGGATGTGCGTGGTGCAATATTCATCGACTATCTTGAGAAAGGAAATACCATCAACAGTGAATATTATATAGCGTTATTGGAGCATTTGAAGGCCGAAATTGCAAAGAAACCACCACATATGGCAAAGAAAAAAAATTGTTTCATCAAGACAACGCACCGTGTCACAAATCAATCAAAACAATGGCAAAACTATATAAATTGAACTTCGAATTGCTCCCACATCCACCGTATTCGCCAGATTTGGCTTCCAGCGACTACTGGCTGTTCGCAGACCTCAAAAAATGCTCGCCGGTAAGAAATTTCGCACGAATAATGTGTACCCATGTGAAAACTGGACATTGCGGAAGAAAGATGAAGTAAAGATAAATGCAATGGAAATGAAACATCTAACAAGAATAGCGAATACAAAATGGGTTAGGATCAAGAATGAAGACAATAAATGAACTACTTCCGGAATTGAACCGTGTCATGATGAGTTATATATAAAAAGAGACAAAAAGGAAAAAGAAAAAATGATAAAGGGTGGGGGTACATGAAATACAGAGACCTTCTGTATGTTTTCGCCTCTAGCGCGGTCAACACTCCCAGTCACCGTAACCTTCTGCCAAAGTGGTTTCGCCTCTAGCGTGGTTTCCACGTCGAGTTACCGTGCCACTTTGGTTTCCTTTATTCTTCTTTTTTCTCTATTTCCTTCTCTTATTCTTTTCACCTTTCTTTCTATTTCACGTAGCCCCCACCCTTTATCATTTTTTCTTTTTTTTCTTTTCGTCTCTTTTTCTTTCTCCTCTTACTCTCATATATATTTCATCATGACACGATCCAATTCCGGAAGTAGTTCGTTTATTGCTAACTCTGGCCGTGGAAGGCTACGCATTCATTTTAAGAATGCAGATATTGGAGAAATAAAGCAAGGACCAATTATAATAAAAAATAAGGGGGAAGCAATTAAATTGGTATGGAGATATAGTAAGGATGAAGACAGATAGTGTTACAAGAAGAATAATGGAGACTGAGCACCTAAAAAAAAAGAAAAGAAGAGAAAGACTTTGGAGAAAATTAACGGGCCAGATAAGAGTAATTGATAGAAGAAAGGGAAAAAACTTAGAAGAATAAGAAGTCTACCTTGGTACATTATATGTCTCCAATACCTCATTCACCTTCAGCACCCAATACAAATCATTATTTCTATTTTATAACAGTATTATTTCACACACCCCTGTAGATTAAGTAATAAACGTCTAAATACTATTCTACTTTAATTAAACGATTCCAATAGTCGCCAATTTTTATAACCGTCAAAGATTCTAAACATCCTCCTTTCTTCCAGGGTAATAAAAAAGCAATTACGATTTCAATGCGAATACAAATCATTTAGAACAAACGCCGAAACCTCTCGTCGCCATTACCGAAATAACAACAACAAGAAAAACGAGCTAAACGAGACGGAACACGACGTAAAAACGGAAGATTCAACGTTCCGCACTAAATTAGTGGAACGAAGTTGTAAAATCGGCGCAGTGTTCTATCCCTCTTTTTTTCCCAATAAAAGCGGACGAGATCCGAGAACGTGAAATGCGAACGGATACTCGCAACAACTCCGCGAAAGCCATTAGATTTTTGTTTGCAAGTTGTATGTGTTTCGCGAGCTCAGGACACTAATTGCCAACTAAAGCGGCGAACTGAACTAAAAGCGCTTAGCTCGTCCGCATGTATGTTGTACGATAGTGATGAAAACGTAGGACTTACGCCTAAGGGTAACGAGAACGTTGGTGTGAGGGATGGAAACCGGTTTGAGCCGGACTTATTCGACCCTTATATTCGACCATTACACCCCGGTTGTTTTGCTCGTATGACGGTTGGCGTTAATCTATAGTAAATTGTCGTGGAAGATATACAGGCCGTTCGCGAATTGGAAGGTGTATTCATTTCGGTAATGGAAATGTAAAGAAGGTGTTGCTTTAGCATTGAAGGGTAAACTATAAGTTTGGCAATAGATAAGATAAAACAGTGTTCAACAGAAGCTTACAAAAGAGAAATTACACTAACACGTATTAAAACGTTATGTCTATTGCTATCGCATGCTTCCTGTAACAACGAGCATAGCGACATTTTTCCATCATGCAAATCACGAGTGGGGAGAGGAGAGAAGTATTGTGAATTAATAAATAAAATACTAGGCATTTTATTGCTATGGGTAAAAGCCACAAGGCTTTAAATAGACATTAAACATATAAGATACATACGCATATTATTTGTTTCTAAACAAAAGCTACTGTTAAAAATATAATTGACAAAGTTAATTATGGATATTTAAAACTATTAATAAATTACCAGTTAACAGAAATAACAATCAGAGAAGGATCTTCTGTTTAAGCGATGCTCCCTTTCATATAAATCAAATTCCTTAAATAAGTGCAGTTTAAGATTGCTGAAGCGAGTGCAATATTAACATCTTATCATGCAGTATTTTTGCGTGTAAAAGACATGCTAATAGCAAACAACACCGATTAAATGGGCAATGTGATGTACCATATTATAAATTTCCGTATAACTTCAGTCACTTGTTAAGTGTGTGCAACATTGCACAAAATTTGAATTTCGAAAGTTTCGGGAGAAAAAAAGAGCATAATTACTGGTTCCAAATCACGAGTGGGGAGAGGAGAGAAGTATTGTGAATTAATAAATAAAATAATAGGCATTTTATTGCTATGGGTAAAAGCCACCCAAACCATTACACTGACGTCACCAGAATTTTGGCTCATCGCATTGAAATATATATATATATATATATATATATATATTTGAAACCATCAGGCCCATTCAAATTAAATTTCTTCTCGTCAGAAAATATGATGTTGTTGACAAATTTCAGTCTTGCCTATTTACGTGTCCCTTTTGAGGGTGGCTTTGAAATCTTTCTTAGTCACTAAAAACGTTTACTGCTGGAAAATTTGTTGCAAACGCTTGTTTGTTACGGATACATTTAAATTATATTTTATTTGTTGCGTGATTACATTACCAGAAGAGGCTAACCGAAATATCGATTAGCTCTACCTTCGATTACACCCTTAGCACGATTTTTGACGTAGGAATTGCCCAACCTTATAAAATTATTGATGAGATGAAGGAACTACAAAATTATATGGAAGTAGAAAAATTTCACTGAGTATATACTGAGTGTCACTAATTTAAAAAAAACAGTATCAAATCACGAGTGGGGTGGGGGAGGGGGGAAAGAAGTATTGTGAATACTCAGCAGAAGAGTTATGAGAGTGCTTTCTTTAAATTATATAAAATAAATTAGTGAAGTGTGTCCCATATTTTGCGTTTTTGTTCGTGTCCTTCACGATTTGCTTAAAACTGCACATGTTCAATCCAATTACCCTAGTATAACTCAGTGCTTCATGTATTGTCCTCTGGTATCAATAACACTTTCATATTCTACCAAAGACGCAGCATCACGTCCCCTTCAAAACTTTTGCGCTCGACCACGGATTAACCACTTATCTGATTTGTATGAATTACGAAAATTATTGTCACTCGTTATACCTTTTTATCGAACAAATCAGTAACGACCACTTTCATTTGCGAAGAATTTTTAGCGGAAGGAAAGGATCGTAATTACTAAACCCTAGGTCATAGCTATATGGCGGATTTGAAAATTTTACACCTGAACCGTTGGGTCAAGTCGCCAGGGTAACAGATTTAGTTAGTTTAAATGTCAGACGGACAAAGTGAAGCATATGTCAAATTAATATGCTGCGAACTTTTCGCTGGCGCTATCTCTTTAAAGTTTAAGTCTCTGATATTGAAAAGAACTGCTACAAAAAAGAAAGAAGAGAACTGTTTAAAATAACGATGAATAACTTGGCGTGGTTGATTTTTATTAACACTTTATGTGTACTGGTAACTATTTTGTTGTATTCCTAGTGCTTGCTGATAATTTTTCTGCATTCTAATTTAATTTGCAGCTTCCTAAAAGGTACCAATTTGAAATAATAACAGTGAATTGGTAAGATGCAAATAATCTCACCTTTTTATGCATCTGCATATTTCGTCATGATATTACCTACGTACCGTATAAAAATATTTGTTTAAAAACATCCAAAAATAGAACAAGCAACCTATACAAGTTCATTTAACACTACGCTCAATATCAGGTAACAAAACCAATTATTTCAAAGTAATACTACATAGGTCAGTGAATGTGTAAATGTTTGATAAGACTGTAACCATATTCCGAAAATATTTTCGTATTGCATGTAAAAAATACTATTCAACTAATATAATATGTAAATTCACAATATTTGCAATGGAATATTACATTAAAATATTAAATTTACAATGCATATGTAGGTTAAAAAATGTTATTTTTAATAACACACTAAATGCAGGCTGTTTCGCAATGCTTTGGAAATACACTTACGTTATACACGTTTTTAAAATTAACCCTGTTTCACTTTTAAATACGATGAGCTTGGATAGTCTACCGTCTTAGACCAACATGTTTTTTTACGCTGTTAGATGCATCGGAACGAGTCTCCACACGTTTAGATTGACTATAGTAAATCTTTCGCTAAAATTGTCTGTTAGATTCCTATTAATAAATTATAATAGTCTTGGGACATCCATCGTATACGTAAGTATATCTAGTATATCACAATTTGTTAAGCTGGTTTGATATATGGGGTCCCGCACCGATCTCATGTTCTCTCATTTTCTTCACTATGCTCACGGTTTCAAGATTTTAAAGTCTATTTGGTCATTATAGAGCGGTGTATACGTGACCGGTTGTGTAAAGGACACTGAAAATATTGTGAAATAATCAAATTCGATTTCCATACCGTTTAGAAGCAAATGCAAAGCATGGTACACCTGAACAGAATATTTGTCTTTCTTAATTGCTTCGAAGTTAATGCTGAACTACAAAGCAAGACGAATGCAAGGGAAAGCGACATAACCCAGAACAGGGAAATGTCTATAGATTCACTACCACAAAATTAATAAATAAAATAATAGGCATTTTATTGTTATGGGTAAAAGCCACCCAAACCATTACACTGACGTCACCAGAATTTCGGCTCATCGCAACTTCAGTGTTCTTGTGCAAATCGTGCCAGTAATATTTGAAACCATCAGGCCCATTCAAATTAAATTTCTTCTCGTCAGAAAATATGATGTTGTTGACAAATTTCAGTCTTGCCTATGTATGTGTCTCTTTTGAGGGTGGTTTTGAAATCTTACATTACCAGAAGAGGCTAACCGAAATATCGATTAGCTCTACCTTCGATTTAGTATTTGATTACACGCCTTAGCGCGATTTTTGACGTAGGAATTGCCCAACCTTATAAAATTATTGATGAGATGAAGGGATCGTCCTATTTTCTTAGGTATGGGCCTCGGCTTGAAAACCCTGTCTCTGTATAACAATTTATTTTTGTTTCTTTTTACTCTTCGGATAGCAATTTGCCTTTCGGCATTTTTTATTAGCCAATATACTTCCATAATATATACATTTAATAATAAATAAATCTTTGTTTAATGTTTAAAAACTCTTTTATAGTGAAAGGTTATTTTGTAGGATGTCTGTCCAACCTGTGGAATTATAGAAATTCCGCTTGTATTTTTTAATATTCGACATATCTAATAGTTGCGATATTGACAAAATAATGTCTCTGCTAGTTCTTTAATTCCCAACTCATATCGTTATTAAATGTCTATAGAGGAACTACAAAATGATATGGAAGTAGAGAAATTTCACTGAGTATATACTGGGTGTCACTAATTTCAAAAAACAGTCTCAGTTATTCGATATGCATATATCACTTTCTAATTTACACAATAAGAACAAGAAAGATTACCATATAAATTAAATTATTCAATCCAACACTTAAGTATTACTATTGTGCGTGTATGAACAAATAAAATAAAGAAGACAACATTTTGTGTCTTGCTTCCTAATGAAGTAATAAAAAGACTTTTACGTGTGCGCATCCATCTGTAGCATAGCTATAAATCCAACGAAAGCAATACAATAACGCAATAAAAGTTAAACTAATCCACTTGAACCTCAAACACGTACAACTAGCATCACCTCCAAAAACAAGATTCCATAGGCACAGGCGAAAATCACACATTAAATCGCGTATAAGTGCAAATAACTAAACACCCTACCTAGATTCGGCTACACACCGACTACGTTACGTAATACGGAACTTTATAGGTTTCAAACGCGACCCCTTAGAACAGTAACAGCTACTGTCCAATTCGACCCTGGACTAAGAGCTTATAACCGCCGGCGTGAGTTGTTGATTGCCTTTTTGGTGGGACCAAAGAAAACCTATGAATACGGAACGGAGTGGGGGTACGTTCAAGGTCGGATTAGATAGAATGCGGCGTCAAAAGGACATTTGATCCGACCTTATCCTTTTATCAAAGATAAGATTCTATTCAAAATAGATTTTTGTTGGAATTTTGTCGGAATTGTTTTTTTTGTATTGTTATTCGATCGGAATTGCGAGAAATTATAGCCCTTGTTGTTAAGTTGATATTTCCGGCGTTTGCGAGATAAAATTCCGATAGAAATACTTCCAGTGAAACAGCATATTTTGCGGCGTCGTTAATGTAGAAGGTTCGAGTCCCGAAATGTATCTGTGGAAAGATGTTTCGAAAACAAACAAAAGAATTCCGATTCGCATTAGTTTACCAACAAGGGTAAACTTTTTCGACTCCTTTGTGTTATTTCAGTATTATTGGTTCGAACTCAGTACTTCAATATATCCTTGTTACTTTCTTTGCTTTTAATAAATTCTACTAAGTGTTTACACGGTACTCTATATAAAGTTGAAAACAATAACGTCAATATTTAATATCTTGTTGAGTAATGACCGGTTACTATTTACGCGTACAAGCAATAGTAAACAGCATACATAGTTTACGAGTATAATAAGCGATTAATAGGTGACATTGTAGGGGAACTACCAATAACGAAGGCTTTAAATAGACCTTAAACATATAAAATACATACGCAAATTATTTGTTTCTAAACAGAAGCTACTATTAAAAATATAATTGACAAAGTTAATTATGGATATTTAAAACTATTAATAAGTTACCAGTTAACAGAAATAACAATCAGAGGAGGATCTTCTGTTTAAGCGATGCTCCCTTCCATATAAATCAAATTCCTTAAATAAGTGCAGTTTAAGATTGCTGAAGCGAGTGCAATATTAACATCTTATCGTGCAGTATTTTTGCGTGTAAAAGACATGCTAATAGCAAACAACACCGATTAAATGGGCAATGTGATGTACCATATTATAAATTTCCATATAACTTCAGTCACTTGTTAAGTGTGTGCAACATTGCACAAAATTTGAATTTCTAAAATTTCGAGAGAAAAAAGAGCATAATTAGTGGTTCCAAAGAGTAGAATGACCGGCTATTTTTTATAATGGATCTTAAGGTATTCAGAAAGGATTTGGCGGTATTTAAAATATGATCTAAAAAACATAATTTAGCATCGAATGTGATACCTAAAGCCTTAACAGTCGTGTAACGATTAATAGGAATGTTGTTATATACGATAATCTGTTATAATATATGAGAATGTTACACTTGGATACCATTCATGCCCAATTTGTTTGAAGAACGCCACCTGGAGATGGTGGTGATTTGTTGCAGAGATTCGATAATACAGTTTTAAGTCACCTCCAACTTTTCACATTTGAAGATATCACAAAGATCATTAACGTATAATAGGAAGAGCAAAGGGCCTAGATTGCTTCCTTGAGGGACTCCTAAGATAGATATAAAGAAATCTGATCGATAACCATTACAACACACATACTTGTTCCTTTTTAACAGGTACGACTGGAACAGTGATGCTAGACGTGGAGCAAACCCGATGAATGCAAATTTCTCCAGCAATACCCTACGATCAATGCAATCAGAAGCTTTCGAGAAGCCCGTATATATGACATCGACTTGTTCGTTAGTGTCCGAACATTGCGAAAGATACTGGCTCAGTATGGGTAAGTGGGTAACCGTTGATCTGTTCTTCACGAAACCTTGTTGATATTCTAATAGGGATGGTCGGATTTGCAGGTATATGAGATGATAAAGGCATATTTCAAAATGCTTTGGCAAAGTTATTAATGACCGATATTGGGCGATAATTTTCCTTTTTTCTGTGAATGGGAATGATTTTAGTTGTCCTCCGGCAATTTGGGAAAACATAAGCTGTTAAAGAAAAGTTAAATAGATAGCAAACTATCAAGTAAGGTAAGTTATCACGTCCCGTTGTGTGTTTATTTTTTAACCCGTTCAATGTTCAATTCTTAATATTGTTTCATTCCCATTCCTTGTTATAAATTCATCTACATTACATACGAGGGGAGGTCCAGAAGTTCGTGGAATGAAAGGGTTTTTTATCTTTCGCCTCAAAATGGGCCCAAGTTGCCTCTTTTACCTCATTGTCGTCGGAAAACTTTCTTCCATGTAAGTCTTTTTTTAAATTGGAGAACAAATAAAAATCACTAGATGCCAGGTCTGGACTGTAGAGTGGATGAACTATTGATTGAAAGCCATGCTTGTGCAGAGCAGCCATTTGCACTCTTGTGAACCGGCGCATTGTCTTGCAAGAGGAACACACCCCTGGTCAATTTTCCTCGACGTTTTTCCTTGATGACCTCCTTTAATTTTTCTAATATCGCTGCGTAATATTCTCCGGTTACGCTCCTACCTTTTTCTTTGTAATCAATCAATAATATCCCCTCACAATCCCAAAAAACAGTAGCCATCAACTTTCCGGCCGATTCTGACACTTTGAATTTCTTTGGCGGTGGTGTCCCCTTTTTATGCCATTGCATGGACTCCTGTTTGGACTCAGAATCAAAGTGATGAACCCATGTTTCATCCCCGGTACAATTTTTGCACTTTTTCGACGATGTGTGAAGTGGTGGCCTCAACTGGCCGTCCTGAGCGGGGGTCGTCTTCAATTGACTCCCGACCATGTTTGAAAAGACCGTGCCACTTGTAAATCATTGATTTACTAGGGCACTGTTCCCCATAAACGGTTTCCATTTCATTCAATATGGTTTGAGCGTTCTTTCCTTGCTTTGTAATGAACTTTATCACAGCACGGTGTTCAATTTCCTCCATAGTTTCAGTTTTCTTCCGGATTGACTTGTTTAGCAGGCTATTGTTCGTAAACGACTGACGCTATAGGCTTGGGTCGGTTGTTTTTCATTTACGAGGGTCGGAGTTACCTCCATTTCCTCTTCGTCTTTATTTATGGGTACAGTTCATTTATTTATTCATCTATTTATAAATTTACATTTTTTTTTATCTTTTCTCCCCTTTTTAGGGCCTGTGTGCAGTGTGTTACATTTGTTGTTTTATTTTTTTTGCATGTTTGCTTCTTTTCGGGGGTTGAAGCGTTATACCTTTCTCTTCTGCTCTTCTTTTTATTTGTTTAACACTGTCTCTTCGCAGTCTTCTGATTGGCTTGATGATTTTCCTTACCTCTTCGTTTGGGTGTGACTTCGTCCTTTGTACGGTGTCATTGGCTCTTCTTAGGATGATAGCGTCTAGGGTTTCCAGCTCTCGTTCCGCGTGGAGATCTTCGTTTTTCATGTACCGCGAGGCGTTCGTTGCGAAACGGATAATCTTGTTTAGTTGGCCTTGTATTCTATTTTTTTGTTGATCAGACGCTTGGTGCCATAGTTCCCCGGCGTAGGTGATGATCAATTTTATTTTGTTATCCAAGGAAAGTTTACTTCTTGGATTGATCAATGGGTATAGAGTCTTGGATGCAACACAAATTTTCTTCCTTACTTCGGCTATGTGTGCCTACGCTATAGGGTTGCAACTTGACTTATATACTAATGATGAGTCGCCAATCAGAATGACACCTAGCGAGTGCCCCTACCCCCACTCCATCCCCTTCATTCCACGAACTTCTGCACCTTTCCTCGTATGTAATAGGTGATGCTTAATTATTAATTAAAAAGAAATAATTATTATGCCAGACGAGTTCTGACGTTAAAACAATATAATTATTCAGTATCGACCTGACGAAAAAAGCGATAACATTCAAACGCGCCACGAAAATACGTCTTGACAAAGGAAATATAAAGAAGAGAACGTAAACATCATCATATAATAAAAGCATAATTACTAGCATATTAATTTAGAACCTATAATATAAATATAAATATGACTTATTCATTTCAATCGTAAAACGTAATGACCCGATGTTGGCCGGTCGACGTTTCAATCGATATGACGGCTGAAAATACATTAAAGAACGCGAACCGTGTGCCGGTATTCAACGGCTACTCTTTCCGGCTAGCGTTGACGGATAGAATTCAACGTAGACACCATAAAAGTTGGATTTACGCATATCCGAGCGATTTCGAATAGATAACGCGACTTTATGGTGGTACGGTGTCGTTCGGAGTCCGTTTAAAATGGTATGGGTCGTTTGAAGTTTAACGTTTAACGCGCTATTTTGACGTAAGCATCGTTATAAAGATTAACGTTCGAGTAGCGTTGATAATTTTAATGATCTTTCTTCGATTGATATTGAGGAATTATATTATTCTGCTAAGTATTTTATTTGATTCCGCATTTGTACAAGAAGAAATTTCTCATATCAGTATTATGAAATAATAATAATCATATCAGTCTTTGCTAACCAAAAGAACCGAAGCTGAACCAATAACAGGACAATATGGTATCAGATGCAGCTGTTGTTAGTCTAAATCATATCTGGGCAATAACCGGCCCGCGAGACATTTTGAAAAACCCAATTAAAAAAAATATATTACACTACTTACTCATACTCATTCCAAATGAGGAAGATCGAGTGATGGTAGATTTTATGCAAATAAAAGATAAACCACTATCTGGATTGAGTGACCCAAAATTGATGTGTGACTTAGCATTTCTGGTCGACCTTACATGCCAGTTGAATGATTTATATTTGAAACTTAAAAACAAGGACAGTCAGTAAATGATTTGTACAGCCGTCTGGAAGCGTTTCAGAACAAAATCCGCTTGTAGGAGGCACCGATGCTGTCTGGTAACAGTTACCATTTCACCACGCTCTCTGCGTATGAAAATACTAACACATGGGCTGAAAAGTCCCGGGCCTAACTCATAGATGACGCTAGTTTTATTGCAGTCACCTTTCTCTCAATTAGTACTAACCTTCAAAAGACAGCTGTTCAAATTTCATGATATTCTATTCATTAGTTTGTGAGATATTGTGCTAAGAGTCGCGCTAATTTTGTTATTTTCAAAACAATGGATCAAAAACAATTTCGTGTTTTAATTTTACACTGCTTCTCCATGGAAAAAAATACCGTTCAAGCGAAGCAATGGCTTAAAAAGTGTTACGGGGACTCCGCTCCATCAGAAACAACAATAAAACGTTCGTTTGCTGACTTCAAACGTGGTCGTAGAGATACCGATGATGCAGAACCCAGTGAACGTCCAAATGAGGCGGTAACACCAGAAAACATCAAAAAAATCCACAAAATCGTTTTGAATGATCGAAAAGTGAAGTTGCGTGAGTTAGCTGACATCGTAAGGGTATCAAAAGAACGTATTGGCTTTATATTGCATGAGCATTTGACTATGAGAAAGCTCTGTTTTCCGGAGAAAATTCGCAGGAAATGCGAACAGGTCTTTTCAATGATGAAAGTTAATAAATCAAAACATCGTACAAGGCTGACTGACGATAATTTGGAAAATTCTTTACGTCTTTGCATCAGTGGAATTAAACATCGATGGATTAGTTTCTCAAATTCAAACTCAAGTGTCTCATTGATTTCGTTGTCGCTATTTAACTTTCGCAGTTTGTAATAATTCCAAATTTCACGATTTACTTATAATGTTGCACCTATTTTAATAAATTGCATTATAATAACATTGTCGTATTATTTCATGTCTGATATCTATCGCTTAAAAATATGAACACTACCTTAAAACGCACTACTTTTGTACGTGGCCCGCGAACGTATTTGCACACTAAAGCTTGACCCACAACATCTGAAAGGTTGCCCATACTTGGTCTAAATGGATATAACTAGAACCCGACAAAATTCACACATTGCCGTGTTTGTTATCGTAAATATTCAAAAACATCACATTTATTTAAAGCGAAATATTTACAAACCACATCCTTTTATTTAAAAATTCATTGTTAAGGTATTATTGTCTTTAAATACCAGTTTTAAGGATATACATATTAGCGGTATTTGTTTGATTCTAGATATTTTATTCATATACCACAAAATTGGTTTTTTACTAAGGTCTAGAAAAATAAATATATAATAGAGATAATGTTGTGGTTTCATAACACAATATTAATATATGTACGTATTCCACGAATTCAAAGCCAAGCAGAAATCGAATATAAAGGCAGTGGTATAAATGCATCTAAAACACAGTCCTATAATATATAATATAAAATATCTGCATCTGGTAAGCTTATGTCTCCCCTACTGATAGTACTAAAAGAACCTGGTGAAAAGTTTAGGCCCCAAGTACAACAAACCCCATTTCGACCTGCAAACTTTGTTATTCAAGCCTCAGATCCAGCGTTCATTACAGTTTTAAGCCGTACATTTGATGGCTGGGGTTTAGTAGATGCATGTAAGCTACCATAGAATTGTTCGACCATGTGAACGATGTCAACATCTTGTTTTAATTCATCTTTACCGTCTTTCAAATGATGTATTCTTGTTTTCCCTTATGTCCTTTCCTGATCATTCAACTACTGCGCCCAAATTACGTTGAATTATAAATGAATGTGATCATTATTCATTGAAGACGTACACCCTGAAAGTTTTAGCTATTACTGGATAGTTTAAAATTCATGAATGCAATTTAATAGGTCGTATTTCTTTTATCTTTTGTCGTATTTCACAAAGAATATTTCCGAACAAAGGCACAATATTTAAATGTATATGTGTACGTAACCTAACAAAGGATTTATTGTATTTATTTAACAGAGGAAGCAATTGTAATGTACGTACATGTGTAACGTGTGCGCAATTTTTATTGTTAACTGCGTCTAAAATTAGATTGAATTACAACATATTACCTATTAGATGTCAGCTTATGTACGGATATATTTACAAAGAACCTAGTGAACATAACTGACCTACTTTATTGAATGCTACGGAATTGTAAAGAGTAAACTCTTTAAGCAGGCGAGTAATTCAAACGTCTGGGTTTTCCATGCGTTCTCTTCTTGGGGAAAACAAGGCTTTATAATCTTGTAATTCGTAAATGGGGGCACATCGATTATATTAATATGCGAAAGGTTCGACTCTCGATGGATATTCTATTTTTATTTTTTGTTACGTTTATCGCCGATTTTTTTTCCTCTGATGCAAGGGAAAGTTTCCAAACAATTTTGCGAATGGTCACATGTGATTGACAGTCTTTTTTCATATTCTGGATGGAAGTAATTTTTAATAACAAATACGCATTGTTTAATTCCGTACCTTTCCGATTTTGTTACTCATAATACCTCTGCAAGACATCTGTCAAATAACATACGGTACTATACTGGGTATCCCAAAAGCCTATTTCAGTTTGTCACGATCATGGAGTAGAGGTACGCCTCCATCCTTGAGAATTGCATGCTGTATGCTCAGATGAAACGCATTTTCACCTTAATGACAATGTAAACAAGCAGAACTGCCATTATTGCAGCTAAACAAATCCAAAGCAGAAGCATGAGGGGCCAATTCTAAAAAGTTACTCTTCGAGTTGCAATGTTAAGAAATTATCGCGCCATACCTTTTTTATGATGACAGAGGTCGTATCAGTAACCGTAAATTACGAGGGATATGTGGAAACGATTAACAACTTTTTCTTTACTCCAGCCTTGTAAGAATTTAATGGTTTTAATCAAAACACTTGGTACTATCAAGATTGAGTGACATCTCACATGTCTAATGTGTCCTTACTAGAAATTTTCTCTGGAAAATTGATATCCAGACGCGTTGACATAAACTAGCCTGCACGTAGCTTTGACTTGATACCTATGTTGCTAAAGATATAGAACAACATTCCTCACCCTTTCAATGGGTTCAAAAGGGAATAGTTAAAGAGAAATGGCGGCTATCACGGAGAATATGTACCGAATTAGTTCTCGAAAATTTTACCTAAATTTACATTTAGAAGAGTACTTAAGCAAAATAACTGAACCCATTTAGGACAGATAATTTTTAATAAATAATTATGGGACACCTTGTAGTGTAAAAGATGTGTGCCTCTTTATGTCTATTCTCATTGCTAAGTATGAAATATTTCGAAAAAGGAATGGATAGCCTCCAATTTACGTGTTAAATAGAAGCGCGTACACATAGGCAATTGCAGAATTAATAGCTTTTGTTGTGACCAGTATTAGAAACTTGAAGAAGAAATGCCCCGACTGTAGCCTTTTATGCAAAAGTACTTCGTGCTTGTTCATCTTTTAATGAAATATGACGTTGATCCACAGGCTGTGTTCCATATTAACTATGTTTCATATTGTAAAAAATACTTTTGAAGCAGGTCTACGGCACCTTCCACTTGTGATTGACAGATCTGCCACATACCGTTGTTCTATGTTTTTGTTTTGCTATATTGAGTAAAGAACACCCGGGAGCCTTTCCTTGTCAGCTGAATGTCTTCTGGTAGTTTCTTATACTACTTTATATCCCAGAGCTTTTAGATTTAGTTTTGGGGATGCTGTAAATATAGTGGCATCCCCACCTATAAATTCTGCAATTTGTTTGACGACAAAGATTTGTTCCGCAAAGAAAAGTTTTGTGCTGGTGCTTCTTTGGCGCAAAAATATATCTCTGACGCATATATACGGCACTATATTAATTATGCTTCGTCCTGTTTTAGACGGCAAAAAATACACCTTTGAAACCATATACCATTGTTTTATGCTGCTTTTGTTTTGTTCAGTACAGGATGACTTTCTTTATTGCAACACTGTTGAAAATCTTAAATTGCATTGAAATTTACATGTCCCTGATTACAATCACGTAATGTTGATGGTAATTGGCAGTATAATGTTTTCGAATAATTTATTTAATAGATTATGTTTCTTTTTCTGAAGGTATCTGCCATTCCCTGAACCTCGCACTGTTATTTTTGGCTAAAATACGGTTTAGCGATGACATAAAAGCACGACCAGTGAAAAGACAAGGTGTATCTAGAATGGCAGCGTTGTACCTCTTCAGACTCGCATCAAACATGTGAAAAGAAAAGCCATAGTAGAGGAAAGACAAACAGAGGGCGCGTGAACATACTAAAATGATGTTGAGGGAAGTGGGGGGGATCATATCGACCTCTTGCGAAAATGTAAATGATATATTTGTTATTTGATTCCAAACCTGTCGTGTTTGTCCTTTTTCGTTTTGTTTTTTTTTCTCTTCTCTTTTTGGTGACTGATTTTCGACATCGAACATGAAACAGAGATGCCGATATTTTTACGGTAGATGGAGGATGTGGGATGGATATTGATATGCGAGACAAAAAGAGCTAATGGAGGATTCCATCAA
This sequence comes from Trypoxylus dichotomus, assembly GCA_023509865.1. Lineage (NCBI taxonomy): Eukaryota > Metazoa > Arthropoda > Insecta > Coleoptera > Scarabaeidae > Trypoxylus > Trypoxylus dichotomus. The sequence goes on along the minus strand of CM042082.1, from coordinate 30,107,613 downwards.
TGTATTACTGTTTCGGAGTGCTGGAAAATTAACACGCATCTGTCCCAGTAACCGCATCAGCATATTTGCGAGGTTAGTCAACAAAAAACAAGAGGAATTTAATACGAATGTTTGCGCGTTCAATATTGCCGAGTAAATTTGATGAAATCCGTTATAAAACAAAGCATGTCGTTTTTACGGAATTGCATTAGTGTTTATACGAGTTTCATGTATGTTTGTGTATCTATCTAGGCATCTATGAGTGATATTCAAAAATTATTATACAGGATACAACTTACGCGAGTTGTGCAGAAGCAATAAAGTGACGAGGATAAATTAAACACAGTATAAATTTGATAAAATTACAATTTCCTTAAAATTAACCGACGTAATTAAATTCCTGCAAAAATATCAGTCCCGGTAAGATTTGAACCCACGACCTCTGCGCTGCCAGCGCATTTCGGATAGTTTGTAAGGTATTTGTGGCTTCTTCCGGATACTCAGTGATATTTTGAAGTTCAAGAATTTTCTCCACGATTTTGATAATAAATTTTTAACGGTTTATTCCTTCCTGAAGCTAGCGAATAAAAAATTTAATAGCACTTAGTAGCAGGTTTCTAAGGTAGAATCATAATCTGTATTAATTACGAAAAAGGTTCCCAGTGTTTTTTTTTTTAATCTAACACCAAGACAACGTTGAAGGTAGATAAAATATATATCTGTTGTAAAAATTTGGAAGTAAGTATACGCTTTGAAGTAGATTGGAGAAGATTAAATATATTGAAGATTAGTGAAGATTTAAAAGTAAATTTCTATATTGTATTTGAAACAAAGTCAAATATGAGGTGGGCTATTAAATCCTAACAAAAAAATCTTTTGCTACGTCTTCATATAAAACTTGACAAAGATAGTGAAGCGAAGACAAAATAAGGAATATTTATAGGTCAGCAAATCAGAGCAATTTAAAGCTGATATGACTCCTACAGGAAAAGATACTTCGAATGCATTTAAAGCAGCTATTGGAAATTGGAACATCTTCATTATGTTAAAAATTGTGAACACATGCTAGAAAGATTCAGAACTTTGAGAAGCAGCATGAGTCCCAAATTACCCTTTTCACATTTAGACCTGTTTCCTGACAACCCGGAAGGCAATCGGTGAGGAGCAAGGAGAAAGTTTTCACCAGGGTATTCGAGAAATGAAAAGGAGATATCAAGAATGAAGGAATACTGTACTGATTTGAAATTGTTACTGTTATGCTACGTAGGGGACAAACATTCTAGACTGAATGAACAAGATTTTACTGATACGCTGTGTGTAAAATGAACTAGAATGTGAAATTTGATAATAAAAAGACATATAGAAATATTGAGCTACACTTTTTCTTTATTACACAACAAAAATTATTTGTAAGAAGAGTCAATTTTGGAATTAATTGTAGAATAGAATTACAACATGCAATAAGGTAATCTGATGTATTTATATTTGCATGCATTCAAGACCGGATACGGGTCATTTGATTGGTGATTGCAATTGGTTGATGAGGTTATATAAAGTTTAGGCATTATTAACAGATTGTACGGTAATTACTCTGAAAACTGAAGTAATTGGATTTTCGAATTTTGTCCATGAACAGTGGAGCCTAAGATAGGTGACGTGGTGAACATATATTCATTCGTCTTTACAACATAAATCTACATTCTATTTCAACATAAATCATATTAGATTTACCATGGTCCTAATACCACCAGTATCTGCATCTTCACATTGCGCCAAACACGTTCAATACGGTATTGGCGACTAAAATAACGTTACAACACCATTCCCAAAATGTCCGTTGAAAACTGTATTAAGCAACATAACCTTCTTCTTCCAAATCAAGATCTCTTGACTTACACATCCTCGTCCGAAAAGGTATCATCAATACCAAAACATGGCCGTGACATTAAAGCGATCAGAACGAAACGTTTCGACGTAGTTATTTTAAAACCTTATTTCGCCTTTAGCGACTGTTATGAGATGACCCCCAACTGAATCGCGAAACGTAAACAACATTTCAATTTGCCTTTTTTATGAGTGTGCGAATTATTCCAGCAAACAAGCGAGCTGTACGTTGTAAGAAGACTATTGTTGTGGTTTTGTTTGTTGTATTTATTTAATCCGCCCAACTGTTATTCAAAATCCGCAAATAATTTCTGGAGATGTATCTTTGGGATACAAAAGAATTTTACGGTGTGCAATAATACCGTGCTATTTAACAATTCGAATTGTTTAAGGTATGAAGAACGAAATTCATATGAATCTTAATTTACTTCAACTTAAATATCCCGTTACCAAACAATAAACCTATTTCCGTATGACTATTTGTCATTTATCAAGATATACATAATGAGAGATAGTCATCTTGCATTTGATTATTGATGAGTTAACAAGAAAGAAATGTGTTGAATGTATTCCTTAAGATAAATGCAGGTTTTGGGGACATTTATGGTTGAAAATATGCATTGATGACTCGAAAGCTTTTACACCAGAGGATTTTAAAGAGTAAACAACTCAAAAGGTGTTGATTCGGTACTATGACAGACTATACTTTGAATTTGGAACATCTTCGAGATTTATTTAAGCTCAAAATTATTGCTGTATTAGCTTTATGGAAGAACTGTTTATTGTAGCTGAAGTAATTGCATCTATTAGAAGCAACTGTGTTGTGTGTACTCTTATAAAAATAAGCCTGCCCTTGTATTGTCGTTAAAATTAATTGGTCCACATTTGAATTCTCTACACCAGCAAAAAATTATTCCATTTTCTAACTAATCTCTCAACTTTGACAGTTCATTGTCGCTACAGCACTGCGTGTATCACACTGAATCTTTGAATTTAGGTTGACTGAAATGGAGGTTATTTTAATACGGTAGACCAATTCTCCTAGCTGAATCTTGGGATCTACTGTACTGCGCTACAACAATGTAACTTACGAGGGTACACAGGAAAAGTCGGTAACTAACTATGAGATGGCGCTGTGTGAAAGCAAACGTTGATGCTACTGTGTAACTTGATGTTTCACTAGTATATGTGTTAAACTTCATGTCGATCTGTTAAGTAGTTTGTTGTGTACTCTTGTTCAAAGTAGAGCATCCTAGCACCTTACCCTAGTAAGACCCACTTCAAGAAATGGGTAATTTCCCAAAAATTTCTTTTGAATTTCTATTGTTTCCAAGCCCACTTTCTAATTACATCAACCCGTTTGTGAAGTATTTCTGTACCGTTACCATATCACGGGGATGCATAAGAGAGACATCCAAAAAGGGAATGGAGATGCCTGGACATCAAAATAGGAATCGGTTTAAATTTCCTGGGTATTTGCCGATCGGTATCTACCCCTATCTCGTTTGTTTCTCTTGTAAAGACCAATTCGTGAGGTTGGCGTACGTTTGTTTTTCTTTTCCTCTGCGGATTGGGGATGCAAGCGAAACAGGGAACGATTTAGCGATAGAACAAGACGGAAGATGCGTATTTTGCCCTGCCGGTGATATTTTATCTTCAAAAGTCAGACGTGACGTTCGTAAACAGGAAGAAATTGGCTTGTTTTCTTTTTTCTCCGGGTTCCCGGACGATTTTCCGCGTTCTTTCGCCTTCGTAAAGGGAGCGAAATCATTTCCTATTACTTAAAACTGCCAAAACGGAATCGGTAAATATTTGGGAGATGAAATTTCGCGCGAATTTAAATCACGGATGAGGTAGATTTCATTTAAAGGTCTCCTTCGACATTTATCACATCTTCTTTAAAGAGGATGTTGTTTTACGGATGCATTTTCTTTGGAAATCTGGTTGGAATAAGAAATGTCAAAGATTGAAATAGAAAGAGTACTAATGTTTTGCTAAATGCTTGGTTGTAAATTAACAGTAATTAAAACAGTGGTTGCTACAATTTCCTTCCAGAAGATCTTTCTATATTAAAGACCATAATACTATTCACAGGTATAGCAGTAAACTCCACTCACACAAATTAATTAATTATGCGGAACGCAGCGTTTCGAGAGCACGTGGGCTCCCATTGTCAACCGTGTTACCGACTGAAAGTAAAAACTGTATCACACATGCAAATTATTTTCTACGCAGGCTCTAAAATTTCTAAACCAAATGACTATTTACAATCTACTCGGTGGTCTAATGCCTTTTACGGGAAAGGATTGACCGAAAGCGAACCGTATCTTTAACAGGGCCTATGGTAATAAATCCATCAAACTCGAGTGTGCAATTGGGGGTGGTTCTCTGTTCAATAAGTTTCCGTTCTTCTTCATATATATCGTTTCGTACGCGTCTAATTCTCTATACGAGTTCACGTTTTTAAGTAGTGTCAGATTTTTTAAATCAATCTTATGTCCGGATTTTACCATATACTCCGCTACGATTGATAGTTCAGACTTGTCGAAACGATAGTGTCTAATATGTTCTTTGAACCTCGTTTCGATACTCCTTTTTGTTTGTCCAATATAAACTTTCCCACAATCATTGCATGCGATTTGGTATATTCCAGACCTTTTTATCATCTCCGGTTTATCTTTCGGATTCCCTAAGAGATTCTTTAAGTTGTTTTTTGACACAAAAGACACGTTCATATTTAGTTGTCGGAAAATTTTACTTCACCCTTTTACTGTTGGGTGAAAAGGAAGAGTTATAAATTTCTTATTACCGGTGTTTGTTGATGTCAAAGTCGTGGAATTTCTGATGTGTTGTTTGTATTGGACCTTCCTTAAAATACGGTCGACATCCATAGAAGAGAAACCTTTGTACCTCGCTACATCTTTGATATACTTTAATTCTTTGTCATACCTGCTCTTGTTTAGCGGAAATCTGACGAGTCTATTGACCAGAAAACTAATCGCGGACATTTTTTGTTGTTCGCAATGGTGCGAATCAAACGTGATGAATCTGTTGGAATTAGTTTCTTTTCTGTAGATGTCTATTTCTAATTTATTGTTATTGCGTATGACTAGAGTATCTAGAAACGCCTTCCGTATTTTAAAGAAGGTCCAATACAAACAACACATCTGAAATTCCACGACTTTGACATCAACAAACACCGGTAATAAGAAATTTATAACTCTTCCTTTTCACCCAACAGTAAAAGGGTGAAGTAAAATTTTCCGACAACTAAATATAAACGTGTCTTTTGTGTCAAAAAACAACTTAAAGAATCTCTTAGGGAATCCCAAAGATAAACCAGAGATGATAGAAAGGTCTGGAATATACCAAATCGCATACAATGATTGTGAAAAAGTTTATATTGGACAAACAAAAAGGAGTATCGAAACGAGGTTCAAAGAACATATTAGACACTATCGTTTCGACAAACCTGAACTATCAAGCGTAGCAGAGCATATGGTAAAATCCGGACATAAGATTGATTTAAAAAATCTGACACTACTTAAAAACGTGAACTCGTATAGAGAATTAGAGGCGTACGAAACGGTATATATGAAAAAGAACGGAAACTTATTGAACAGAGAACCATCCCCAATTGCACACTCGAGTTTGATGGATTTATTACCATAGGCCCTGTTAAAGATACGGTTCGCTTTCGGTCCATCCTTTCCCGTAAAAGGCATGAGGCCACCTGGTAGATTGTAAATAGTCATATGGTTTAGAAATTTTACAGCCTGCGTAGAAAATAATTTGCATGTGTGATACAGTTTTTACTTTCAGTCAGTAACACGGTTGACAATGGGAGCCCACGTGCTCTCTAAACGCTGCGTTCCGCATAATTAATGAATTTGTGTGAGTGGAGTTTACTGCTATACCTGTGAATTGTACATCCACACAGTCCTTGCAATCGTCACCATAATACTATTACTAAATGTTATGAGGAAGGAAATTGAAGTGAACTATGTAATAGTTTGGCAACAAAGTAATTTTCGATTTTAAATGTACATAGATGGGGCTAGTGTTTCTTTCAAATCACTTCTGTCAGTGTTACAATTATATACTTTTGGTATCCATCAGCTGTGAACTTAAGCTTTCTTCAAAACCAAGTTAAGTGTATTTGATGTCAAATTTGTTTGTGTGGGTCTAATTTTAACACAGAGAACTAAAGCGTTGATTTTCGTCATATTTAGCTCCATTATCTCCAAAAAGGAAAGAACATAATCCAAGCTGTTAAAAAGTTAAGCGATGTGTCTGGTGAAGCACTAAAACAAAAAAGTACCAGAATTGGTTTGACAAATTTCATCCTGTTGATTTTCCCTCAAAAATGAAAGAGGATCTGGTAGATCAAACTAGGCCATAACTGATTTATTAAAACACCCGATGTTTGGGTTCATCATGAGTTAAAAGAAACCCAACGTTTTAACACCTGCAATTTGCACCTTAAAATGAAGTGAAATCGAACCTTCTTTAAAGAGGATAATCACTGGCGTTAAAAAATGGATAGTTTATCATAACTTCGAATGGAAGTGGTCATGGTCTAAAGAAAATAAGCTGGCGCAAACAGGATCAAAAGAAGATAATGCTATTAATTTGGTGGGATTGAATATTTCGAGCTGCTTCCTAAGAACCAAACGATTAATTCAGACGTGTACTATCGCCAATTGAACAAATTAAACTCCGCAATTCAAGGAAAACGAGTTGGTGGATCGTACAGGTATTATATTCCACCATGACAACGCTAAGCCACGCATATCATTGGTCATTTGCGAAAAGTTATAGGCGCATATATATATATAGTGTAATACTTTTAGTGGTAATAATGCCGCTAAATTTCACCTAGTTCAGTTCTTTGCTGATAAAGACCAGATGTTCTATGAATCCGACGTTCATAGAATGAAGTTGATGGAAAGATTGCAAAAGGTCACTGATCAAAAGGGAAAATCTATTATTGAATAAAGTTTGATAATTATGTGGGTGGATCTCTGGGGTTGTACCGCTGAGCCCCTTACAGTAAAACTGCAGTGGCATTATATTTTTTTATTTTTTGACATAGTCCTCCTCTGCACTAATGCACTTGCTCCATCGATGCTCCAACATCTCAACACCCTCCTGGGACAAATTTTGTCCAACCTCTGCAAACCACCTTTCTACAGCTTGCGTCGGTTTATAATTACTGAAAAATTTTGCCCCACGTAAGATTTATTTTCACTTGGGGATCAGCCTGTAGCCACTAGGGGCCAAATCCGGTAAATATGGCGGGTGCAGCCATACCAATACCAGTTATATCCTCGGAGCATTATCCTGACGCAACAGCATATCCCGGCGTTTTTCTTTAATAGCGTCTCGCAGTTTACTATTTCTTTTTTGATCAATTAACATTCGAGGAACCCATTTTGCACTCATCTTTTTCATATCTAATTCTCTAGTCCGTATGTTGTACACCACATGATATGATAAGCCAGTATCTTCCCCAATGTCCCTGTTGTTACCGTTATGGGAAGACCACCGGCATGTTGGTTTTTACAGGATGTTCTTCCACATTTAAAATCTCTTCATTTGTGGAAAAAAATGGGCAATAACTTTTTTGTCAAGTATAACAAATGAATTCTAAAATTACTTTTTTAAATCTATAATAGAACATGCAAATAATTTAAAATGCTCGAATGCAGTTCAGTATCAATTAATTTGTGCTATTATATCATACAATGCAAGTTTAACTTAGTCACAGAAAATTTTTCTATAGAAAAGAGTTACTAACGTTTTTATAATATAAATATTTTAAACAGATTTTCAAAATACCAACGATATCCTGGCAATTATAATCCGACTATTTTTTTAGCATTTAAAGCGCTAAATATTTAGCTCGAACTTCTAAAATCTAACATATGGATACTAAGATTTCACAGACACAACACTTTACACGACATACATATGTATAGGTTTACATGTACATATACGGTTTCTATTTTTAAATCCGCGTTATCTCTGACACTCGAGGTTAGCATTCTAAACATAAAAACCGTATTTTCATCTATCTAAAATTCTTTACACAGATAAAGGAAATATTTGTTTTAAAATTTTTACTTTCATAATTATTATTGCCGCAAGCTACGATCTCGTAAAGTACATAACTTGTATGTATAGCTACATACTACGCGTGAAATTAGGTTGTGAATCTTATCTATGCGGCGAATGACCAGGAAATTGTCAAAAAAAGGAAACAAACTGTGAAAAGTGAGATAGAAATGGGATTTTTGATGGTAAATGCTTACGAAATGCTTAGGTTTCTATTGCACTTATATATATATATTTCATCCTACGTTATCAGGTGCTAACGTAGATACAAAATACCCGTAACTAATCCCACAAAAAACTTTCATACCCATTCTTATCTACGCAACTGCCTTCTTAAATCTCCTACTTAATTCTATAAATATAATCCTACATAAATGCAAGTGACCTAGACCGATGAGGTTTACGCTTCTGTTGTTATGTAACTGGCTGTGATCTTTAACCTCACGCGCTTATTTCTGTCGGAAGATCGATGTGTCCTTGTATACATAAAAAGGGTACAGAAGAAATGCATGCAAGGTCAAGATGCGGTCTCCGTTATAATCTGTCGCTTACGGATGTTATTGATTACATTGCTTAGAAAATAAATTATGATTTATATCGGCATAATGTGCGAATCATAACATTCAAACTTTTACAGTGTAAATCAAGGAAGTTCTTGCTCTCTGGAACTGTTATGTAAGCGATTCTCTTCCAGATTAAAGACTAGAATAATATGTGGTTTTGTTTTATTAGCATACATTGTTTCAGTGTTTTCAATGTAGTTGTTTGTTAAAATTGTCCTAGCCTAAAGGAATTCGCAACTCGCATACGCTACTTATTTTGTTTTTTTTTCTAACATAAACATTAACATAGATAATTACCATAAAATTAAATATAAAAAAGTGATAATTTTAAGCTTTTATTGTGAAGGTTGAAAGCAAATATATTATAAAAAATAAGTCGCAAAATGAACATAAACTGAACACAAATTGATACTAAGAGCAAACTTTGCCGACATCTGCATGAAAATTTAAATGATTTAAATAAACGAGACAGAGATAAACAAATATTATTTGAATTTAATGAAAAGAATTTAACATGTTTGCGTATATATTTTTTTATATACTTTGAAATAGTAAGCCACATGCAATCTTGAAATAAACATGTGTTCTTTTAAAAGCATAGCCTAATAATGATAGATAGATAATTTATTTAGCTAACAAGGTATACAATAAAACAGAAACAAACGGCTTCAATATAAAATACAATCAATTATAGTACTCAACAATATGCATGTACAAATACTTGTTAAATGTACTAATATTATTATTTTTATTAGATTTATCCTCTTACAAATATATTTTTGGAAGTCTGAGTTCTATGAATGATATAAAAACCGTTGTAGCTTCTAGACTCTTAAATTAAATTCTTTGACGGACATTCATTAAATTAAGTGTAATTAACATATCTTTAACAGGGGTATATCTGTTACATTTTAAAATTATTCTCATGGCTCTATTTTGATTTTTTTTTTGTATTTGCTGGACCTCGTTCTTATTTACATTAAAAAATACTGTTGGACAAAATTCTATATGCGGTGTAACTACAGATTTATAAACAAGCATTTTTATATACAGAGATAAAGGTCTGCAAGTTCTGCTCATAGTTCAACGTTTTATTCATAAAACTTTTTACATGTTCTTTGAATAGCAAATGTTTATCTATGGTAATTTATTTTTTTATTAGTATTTAATTTCTAAACCACTATTATCAATTTTAATCCCAATATTTGTTATATCAATATTATTTAACTTATACATGCTACCTCTAACCATATACTTTGACTTAGTAACATTAATACTTTATTTTCACATAACTATTGATATAATATAGATAGTTGATTACTTATAATCATTGTCATATCGCCAACACTACTACGACTTATGTAGAACATGGTATCATCTGCAAACATACATATATTACAGCCTTCCATTGTCAACAATAAATCATTAACATATGAATTAAATAATAAGGGACCTAACACCGTCCATTGTGAAACCCCATGATCTGTATTTAAACTATCAGATATCCTATTATTATATTTCACTTTTTATTTCGCTCACAAAAATCATGTAATTGGTCTTTTACGCACAGTTCCAGAATTTTCTCGTAACTTGGTACAGTATTAATAAGCCGGAATTCATCACATACTTTGGTCCCTGCCACTTTGGGAATTTGAAGAAGTTTTTCGGAAATGTATCTGTATCGAATATATTAAGTTATACTGCGAAATTTATTATAGTTTCTTCCATGTATACATAAAGGATTCGTAACTGTTATCCTTGATGTATTTTGGATAATATCATCTATGGTTTTTAAAAAATAATAATCTCCTATTTCTTGTTAAGTCCATCTTCCGATCTTTTTCTACTTTTTTCCATGAGAAATTAAACATTACAATTACATGTAGATCATAAATGAATGACACATATCAAAGTAGTCGTCGCCAAATGCACGAAGGTTCTCAATTTAATAAGAGGTATAACGAAAATGCTTATATACACTATCGCCCATAATAGTATGGGCACTTCCTATTTCATGCAAAATGCAACAATACGAACTAGACTGGCGTAAACGCCTTTCTAACCGTAGTGACGCTAACTCTTTTCGGCAGCAAATTTTGGTGTTGTTTTTCATCTATTTCATTTGTTTCTCATTACAATTACGCGACCTTTTGCTGGTGTTGTTATTTTTGACCGTCTAGGTCGTTGTTTATTCAATGCACCGGCACATCTTTGATAATTTTTAGCACTGTAATCCACGCTTCTACAGATTAATTTCAGTAATTTAGCATTTTATCGGTGGGAGGTGCTCTAAAATGAATTTAATCAATATTTAACATTTCTAAAACATCGGCAAAGCGACATTGTTCAATCAAATTTATAGTTCTTATTGAAATTTAAAATACCCACTGAAGTCAACAAGAGAGGGAGCTACCTTATCGACTGGAAAAAGAGGATTGACAACATGACTTTTAATGTTCTGCACAAATTATGTTATTCCATTAAGTCTCTTCACTTTATTTAAACCGTATATTTTGAAGCAATTTGTTATATAACACATGGGCTGAAAAGTCCTGGGCCTAACACATAGGTGACGCTAGTTTTATTGCAGTCACCTTCTTTCAGTTAGTACTAACCTTCAAAAGACAGCTGTTAAAATTTCATGATATTCTATTCATTAATTTGTGAGTTATTGTGCTAAGAATCACGCTACTTTTGTTATTTTCAAAACAATGGATCAAAACCAATTTCGTGTTTTAATTTTACACTGCTGATGGGAAAAAATACCGTTCAAGAGAAGCAATGGCTTGAAAAGTGTTATGGGGACTCCGCTCCATCAGAAACAACAATAAAACGTTGGTTTGCTGACTTCAAACGTGGTCGTAGAGACACCGATGATGTAGAACGCAGTGGACGTCCAAATGAGGCGGTGACACCAGAACACATCAAAAAAATCTACAAAATCGTTTTGAATGATCGAAAAGTGAAGTTGCGTGAATTAGCTGACATCGTAAAGATATCAAAAGTACGTATTGGCTTTATATTGCATGAGCATTTGACTATGAGAAAGCTCTGTTCAAAGTGGGTGCCGCGTTTGCTCACTGTTGACCAAAAACAAGAACGTGTTGATGATTCTGAGCAGTGTTTGACCATGTTTAAACGTAACAAACCGGAATTTTTGCGTCGATATGTGACAATGGATGAAACATGGATCCATCACTTCACTCCGGAATCAAAACGATCGTCATCTGAGTGGACAGCAACTGGTGAACCTCGTCCAAAGTGCCCGAAAGCACAACAATCGGCTGGAAAGGTTGTGGCCTCGGTATTTTGGGATGTGCGTGGTGTAGTATTCATCGACTATCTTGAGAAAGGAAATACCATCAACAGTGAATATTATATAGCGTTATTGGAGCGTTTGAAGGCCGAAATTGCAAAGAAACGACCGCATATGGCAAAGAAAAAAATGTTGTTTCATCAAGACAATGGCAAAACTACATTAATTGAAGTTCGAATTGCTCCCACATCCATCGTATTCGCCAGATTTGGCTCCTAGCGACTACTGGCTGTTCGCAGACCTCAAAGAAATGCTCGCCGGTAAGAAATTTCGCACGAATGAAGAGGTTATCGCTGAAACTGAGGCCTATTTTGAGGCAAAAGATAAATCGTTCTACAAAAGTGGTATTGAAATGTTAGAGTGGCGCTGGAATGATTGCGTTGCTCTTGATGGAGATTACGTTGATGAATAAAGCTAATTTTGAACCAAAAGAACCGTATTTTCTTTGTTATGCCCGGAACTTTTCAGCCCATGTGTTATACATAAACAATCAATTAAAACATTCGTCAGATATCTTGCAACGTTTTGAATCACAACTTAATATTGTTGTCAATGACATCATGTATGCTTATTATTATTACAGAAAAGAAAAGAATATATTGGGTTTTGCATCTCATTTAAATAAAATGCGATTATGAAAACCAAGGAATAATAGGTAAAAATTATTAATCACTCAGTGCATATTTTTTGCTCATTGGGAATGAGCAGAAATTCCCCTGACTCGTTTAAGGTTGATTTAAAAAATTATCCCGCATTATATTTATCATATTAACATTGCACTGCATAGTATGTTATTTCCATTTGCCATTATCATAAACATTTCATATAATATTTTCCTAAATAATTAGAGACCGTATATGCATACACCATCTAATATATCGAGTTAAACTGAATTCGATTTTACTAGAAAAAGAAATTTAAAAATCATCGCATATAATGACAACAATACTGATAATAGGACCAGCGGTTGATAATTCCCGGAAAAATTATCTGGGAAAATTGATTAAATAGCCAGAAGCTCTAATGGGAATGATAAATAGGAAATTTTATATTCACACGTAAGTGTACGTATGTACGTCCATGCACCTCCTTAAGTGGTACGTACGTTATGTAACACGTAACGCATATAGTATTAAATACCACGTTGGATCGTAGTGTCAAATGAGTTCTAATTGCTTTTCTAAATACACGTTTGTTGATGGGATGTAATAATATCGTGTTCAATGTTACTGATATTGCACTTGAAAAGCGCGTTATATTATTTAAATGGTTCTAAACGATGTAATGGTAAGATTGTCAGAGTAGAATTGCAAAGGTTCTTATCGCATAAACAACACGAACTGTTTTATTTTTAATGGGCTTATAAAGTCTCTTATAATCGCTGGATTCAATCAGAAAATATTTCATTAGTATTGTAAATTTCTTATAAGTTCCTCGCAATCTCTAGGAAAAAACTTACACTACCTAAAACGGTTTAAGGAATCCTACAATAAAACTATCTGCCTTTTATACTTTACGTCACATTAAGAGGTAGCAAAGTCTCGTGAGGACGTTCTTAATGCTTACTGGGCAAAAGAAAGGAAAGTATACGCCAAAAAAAGAAGACCCAAACGTTAACCTGTAGTTTGTTCAGCCAACATTCTATTGCAATTTTACTAAAGATTACCAAAAGGGCGGATGTGGATATCAAGTGAGAGTAATGACCATGGAAGAAAGGAGACACGCTTTAGATAAACTAGAACTAAGAAAAACACTGCGTTAGGACGAAATGATATTAGGAATGATGAGGTCTTTGAAAGGAATGGTTAAGAAAAACTTTAACGAAACGATATATTAGAAGGAAAACAGGTACCCAAGGTTTGGAACGCAATGATTGGTTAATCATGCCAACGCCTAACAAGGGCGATGCAAGAATATGCTCTGGCAAGCAACAGCCCTTCTCAGGGCGCCCCTGAAGACGGCAGTAGATAAACTGCCGAAACATCGGACTATACAAGTTCAACGAAGGATGGTAATAGCCCAAACAACAACTCTAGTTAATATGAGAATCCATCGCCAACAATATCACGTCAAGAATATAGAGGAACTACAGTATCAAGTATACTCAGTTTTTACCACAATAATAGAAAGATTAAGAGAGGAATTAGAAGCAACCTTGGAAGAATCACAACCCAAATTCAGGGAAGGACCCTAGCAGGAAAAGAAAAAAAATCATTTACGTCTTATAGGCTTGAAAAAAAATGTTCAATAGAACAACACCAATATTTGTTACTATATGTAACAAAGAGAAGCCGAAACAAATATAATTGCAATTATAAAGCAATTACATAAGAATAAACAGAAATAAGATAACAATACACGATCGAGAATCCACGGAGTGCTTAGAAACAAAAATTGGATTAAGACAGAGATGCATATCAAGTGCATAGTCATAGATGATACCACAAAAACTTGACAATAAGCAAATGGAGGATGAAGAATGTGACACCGCAAGAACTACTGGTGACATGACTTTGGTAACCGAACCACAAGAAAGATTACAAAGTATTGGAAATAGACATTGAAAAATGTAAAACTATAATAATATTCACAAAAGAAAACACATTGGAAGAGGTCCCAAGGTTTAACTATTTTGGTACAATTATAGAAGGATCTAGGATCTGATCGAAACCAAGAATTTAATGCCAAAAGTCACAAAAATTATATTGAAGCATGTAGGCGATTCCATCATAGTTTGGGGATGTTTTTCCTGCCATAGAGTTGGTCCAATTAATCGCATTAAAGGAATTATGGAGCAACACACGTATATTAATATTTTAGAGACTATTATGCTACCTTCTGCAGAGAAGAACTTACTATCGTTTGCAAATGTCAGCGTGATGATGACCCAAAACATTGCCAAGACAAAACATCATTGAATTACCGCAGAAGAACGATTGACTGAACTAGAATCGGATTTAGAACATTAAATGGGGTGTCGTTGGTCTATGTGAAGTTATATGACATGGAGAATAGCTCTGGAAACTGGAATCCGACCATGCTTTCTACCATAGATATCATAACCCAGACATCGTGTTCATTAATAAAACATCTCCTAGAGTCATATGTGTAGCACTTTCACATGACTCCATTACAGTTTTGTAAGCAATGGAAAATTAGAAAATGGAGAATAATAGGATATTTTAGCTTGAATTAATGCATGTTTGCTTTCATCTTTTGATGTTTTGACAACAGTAATAACCAATACAACCTCGAAGAACACCATAAGAAAGAAATTAAAAACTTTGTTGACACGGCGAGAGCTTTAACAAAATTAAGACTTCCGATTAAATAAAAATGGAAATGAACTGTTGGAGGTCTGGATTGTTTAATTGTATAGGTGGCTACAAACAATTGAAATAAGTCTCCGAAATATTTGGGACTTCTAATCTAAATATGTATTTCTCTTCGCCCTGCATACAGGATGACCATGAAATAAAATGCAAAGGTATGAAAAATGGGAAGATAATTTTATTAAATTTAAATCCAAAATATTTTGAAAAAATTCCTTCGCAAATACGGGAAAAAAATGTCATTATTCACAGCCGAAATATTCATCATTGAACACTTAGCATGCAGTTTGAAAGGTAGACAGTGTTATCTTGTAGTTCTTATAACAACGACAGCTGTGTTACTGCAGTGTATGCAGCCTCCATGTATGTATGCGAATTTGGTTGGACATATTATAATGTCCTAGGGTTTCTTTTAATTTTTCATTGGCGCCGTAATTGACACAAAATTTTTTGAATTTCTGCTCTATATAATTACACCTCTTCATTTTCCGTACTTTTTATTTTATTTCAAAGACACTCTGTATATACGAACTACGCATGAATATGTTTGCTTGTAGATTTTTATGGTATACTAACTACTGTAATTGCCAATATATCTTATCGTGAAAATAAATGAGAAGCTATAAATCAAAGCATTGATGGTTAAGTAGGAAGTTTGAACAACATTTTCAATTAAAATTTTGTCCTGTACCATCTTCGTCACAAAATACAAAAATTGCGTGTTTCTTCCACGATTGAGCAAGTTTTTATATTATATATAATTACACCTTTTCATTTTCCATACTTCTTCATTTTATTTCAAAGACACCCTGTATACTCCGCCGATTACGTAATAATTCAGAAACTCGTCCTTCTAAATTAAACATCAAATTGCTCAAATATGTGTACATCTATTATTAGTTCTCGATACGTCTTCACATAAAATCCTTCGCAGAAAAACAACAGGGTTTTAACAGTAAAGGTAAACAGCCATCGACAATTAACGCGTAATTTTGTAAGATTTACGATCACCGTAACTAGAATTCGAACGCTAGACATTGAACGTATGATTAATATTTTATAAACATCGGAACGCATACACTTGTCACATGCATTCGATTGTTGTTATGCGCTATTGTGAAATATTAAAACACATACATGATACGATGAAATCATCGCATGTCAGACGAGGAAATATCAGCGGGCTTAGGTTTTAAGCAAACGATGATATTTCTCTTTAGATGCGCGTATTTTTACGTCGGGAAAGTAAATATTTAATTACACAACGGACGGTGACATGTAGATAGCGGTTTCAGTTATGCCGATAGATTTTTCGACTTTGTATCGATGGATTCTTAAGGGATTAGTGATTTAATATTATAGAGATTCGATTATCTGGAATATTGATGGGGAAAATGTCGCCGGATAATGGAAAAGGATGGAAAATCGAACATGCATAAAAAGAAGACGTATATACATACGTATTGGGGCTGGACATTTCGTCGTGTAATATTATTAGAAATAATAATGACTTTACTTCTCAGTAAAGCACAAACACATAAAAAAAGAAAATATACATTACAATTGAGAGACTTAGCAAGGATAACCTTTTTTGTGGCAACTGTCAAAATTTCAGACGTCTACTGTCAATAGTTGTTGTTTAAGAGTGTGTCTTGTGTAGCAAGTCAAGCGGTTTCGCAAAAATTAATAAAATCGAATTTCGTTCAGTGATAACACACTTCCTGATGGCTGGGAAAACGGCCACGGAAATTCGAAATATTTTGCTGGAGGGTCATGGCGGATGTACTCCATCATTTTCGACGATCAGTGGTCGCACAAGCTACCAACGATGAAATCGTCGACAAGACTCATGATGTCGTGTTAGCCGATCGCCGACTGAAGCTGAAAGAGATAGCAGAGACAACAGGCATTTCAGAAGAACGCGTTGGCCATATCCTACACGAAATTTTGGGTATGAAAAAGCTTTCGGCACGACGAGTACCGCGTTTGCTCACACCGGAGGGAAAATGAGATTGGGTGACCGTTTCGGTGGAGTGTCTGGCCAGGATCCCATGTAATCCAAGGGATTTCTTCATGCGTTTCGTAATCATGGTTGAGACTTGGCCACCACTACATACCGGAGACCAAGGAATAACACATGGGCTAAAAAGTCCCGGGCCTAACAAAGAAAACACGGTTTTTTGGTTCAAAATTAGCTTTATTCATCAACGTAATCTCCATCAAGAGCAACGCAATCATTCCAGCGCCGCTCTAACATTTCAATACCACATTTGTAGAACGATTTATCTTTTGCCTCAAAATAGGCCTCAGTTTCAGCGATAACCTCTTCATTCGTGCGAAATTTCTTACCGGCGAGCATTTTTTTGAGGTCTGCGAACAGCCAGTAGTCGCTGGGAGCCAAATCTGGCGAATACGGTGGATGTGGGAGCAATTCGAAGTTCAATTTATGTAGTTTTACCATTGTTTTGATTGACTTGTGACACGGTGCGTTGTCTTGATGAAACAATTTTTTTTTCTTTGCCATATGCGGTCGTTTCTTTGCAATTTCGGCCTTCAAACGCTCCAATAACGCTATATAATATTCACTGTTGATGGTATTTCATAAGATAGTCGATGAATATTACACCACGCACATCCCAAAATACCGAGGCCATAACCTTTCCAGCCGATTGTTGTGCTTTCGGGCGCTTTGGACGAGGTTCACCAGTTGCTGTCCACTCAGATGACGATCATTTTGATTCCGGAGTGAAGTGATTGATCCATGTTTCATCCATTGTCACATATCGATGCAAAAATTCCGGTTTGTTACGTTTAAACATGGCCAAACACTGCTCAGAATCATCAACACGTTCTTGTTTATGGTCAACAGTGAGCAAACGCGGCGCCCACTTTCAACAGAGCTTTCTCATAGTCAAATGCTCATGCAATATAAAGCCAATACGTTCTTTTGATATCTTTACGATGTCAGCTAACTCACGCAACTTCACTTTTCGATCATTCAAAACGATTTTGTGGATTTTTTTGATGTTTTCTGGTGTTACCGCCTCATTTGGACGTCCACTGCGTTCTGCGTCATCGGTGTCTCTACGACCACATTTGAAGTCAGCAAACCAACGTTTTATTGTTGTTTCTGATGGAGCGCAGTCCCCATAACACTTTTCAAGCCATTGCTTCGCTTGAGCGGTATTTTTTCCCATCAAGAAGCATTGTAAAATTAAAACACGAAATTGTTTTTGATCCATTGTTTTGAAAATAACAAAAGTAGCGTGACTCTTAGCATGAAATTTTAACAGCTGTCTTTTGAAGGTTAGTACTAAAACTGAGAGAAATGTGTCTACGATAAAACTAGCGTCATCTATGTGTTAGTCCCGGGACTTTTCAGCCCATGTGTTAGTCGAAGCAATGGAATTTTTGTGGGCGAATCGGCTCCGAAGAAAGCAATCCATTTCATCGATCGGTAAGATCATGGTGACCATTGTTTTAGGGTTCCCAAGGTGTTGTCCTCATTGACTATCTTACAGGGCAATACTGCAGCGATCTATTGACCCGATTCGATGCAGTATTGAAAAACGAATGACCTCGTTTGCAGCGGAAAAAGGAGCTTTTCCACCACGACAATGGCGCATCGTGGTGTCCAAATTGAATGAGTTCTCAAACCTGAAAATATCAATGGGGGGAAAAAGATTTGCCCTAAAATCTTCGTAAATTTAGTGAAATTTACGAAAATTCAGTACAAAATATGGAAGAAAGTGTTGGTCATATACGTTAATGAATTAATTAATGTTTACGTTAATTTTCCCAACAAAATCATCTTCAATGACGAAGCACATTTCCAAGTGGGTGGAACTGAAAGCAACTAAAATTATCATATAACAGCAAAGGGACCACTTCTAAGGCATTCTTTTTAATTCCTAATCTGCAGTTTTTGGACTAGCATTTCAAACGGAAATATATTGTTACATTTTGAACGATTATGACTAAATTTCATCTACTCCAACAAAGAAGTATGAAAAAAAATGGTCAAGCACTTCGGTGATGACCGCAAGAATTGTTATTATTTTCAATTATGCAAATATCATAATCTTCAACGCGTTAATATTACCACATATAAAATATTACCACCTATGACGAGGTCAATGTCCCCTTAAAACCCATTCCAACTTGAAATACACCCTGTAGATACAATAATGAATTTACGCAATATGAGTTGTCTAAAAAAAAACCCGACATGCACACAATAACATCCAACAAAA
This sequence comes from Trypoxylus dichotomus, assembly GCA_023509865.1. Taxonomy (NCBI): domain Eukaryota; kingdom Metazoa; phylum Arthropoda; class Insecta; order Coleoptera; family Scarabaeidae; genus Trypoxylus; species Trypoxylus dichotomus. Next base: position 30,088,169 of record CM042082.1, on the reverse strand, counting down.
CCCCATCATTAACATTTACACTTCATCAATCTCGAATTCAAAAGAAGATTATACACAACGCTCGACGTTCGACACTTCAATTACCTTACGCAATAAATTCATTTCTTCGAACGCATATCCGAGAGAAACTTAACGTCGACGTACTTGCTTCCAAAATTACCCGAAAAGTTTCGCAACGTGGGATGCAGATTATTTTAAATTAGCAGTAGTTAGTTTATATTACGCCGTGCAAAGGTATGCAAGCCTTAGAACTAAAATTAGAGTCAAGAGGTCTTTAAACAAATCAGAGATGACCTTGTAATTGAAGTGTTTATGTACTGCTTTACGTTTTTGCACGGTTTTTGCATTGAGTGTACGTTTTTTAAGAGGCATGTTTATGTATGCGGTTATCGTCGTGATTTATAAGTATTTCAGAACAAATTGAACGTAATTGGATAATGCATTATTCTGATAATAGGAAGATGTAAACAGAAAACAAGATATGCATTTTTTTAAAGCGTAATAATACTGTTTTTAGAAATTATCGCTAGTAGATATGTGTTTGCATATTTGTATATAGGCGCATTTTACAGTCAATTTTTCGAAAAGAGCTTTTTGGTGCATTTGCACCTTCTGCGATATCTAGGGTCTAATTACCATAAAAGCAGTATTATTATGCCTTGATATCCTAATGAAAATTCTAAATGCAAATTGCTGATAGCCAAATTTCCTCACAACTTATAAACATCTGTAAAGCGCTAATGCGACATTTTAGAAAATCAATATTATGGTCTTTTCTAGAATAACATCGCAGTCTGAAGGTGTTTTGGAAGAAATGTACCATTAAAGACGTCATTTACGCTATAGCAAACATTTGTATATCTTTTATATCTTTCGAGACTGAGTAACATGTAGTATCAACTCCTATGGTTGAATTTCAAAACGTCCCCTTGGGAAATCTACAACTCTAACCAAAATGAAACACGTTAGCAAATTGTACATGACATCTTAAAAACGTCAATATCTGCCTATATATTGATTGTAGATACTCCTGAAGATACCAAACTGCAAGATGCATTGACAACAGTGAATGTGTTGTTAAATTAGCTGGGTCGACAAAATGAAGTTGATAACGTTGATGCGGAGAAGCAAGCTCAAATTGCAGACTTTCTTAATTACATTTTAAATGAATATACATATACGTATATTTTATTTGAGGTGTTCCGGGTGTTGATCCGTGTTGATAGCTGGTTCTTAGAACAACCTAAAATAACTCGACGTTCTTTTTCTTGAGCAAGTTGTAACTCAGATTCGAAATTTCCGATCGTTAGCCGAACGAAAGCGCCCAGAAGAAGATGAGTAAGATCGTCGACCTAGTCGAAACGATCTCTTTCGGGACCAACAGCATACGCGGCCAGGAACCCGGGAATGTTATATACAGCTGCGAGCAAATTTTATAGGCACCCTAATCAAACATGAGTTTCGCGCAGCAGGTAGCGCTTCTTAAAACAAGGGTATTGTGAACCTATACCTGTTCGTTATCTAAAGTAGAAATTTCTAGAAAATATAAATTACGAAACTATAGAAGACAGAAATTAAAATTTTTTACGTTGAGTAATATATTGTGCGTATATATTTAGTGTGCGGATCTTCTTTTGTAAGTTCGTGTATACACAATATGCCAAAAAAGCCCGAAATATTTGAGGCTTTACGAGGCCAGATAATTTTATTGCACAAACAAGGATTGTCACAAATAAAAATTGCTAAGACAATAAAATGTTCGCGTTGTCCAGTGCAAAACACAATTAGCCGCTACCAAAGGACTGTAGCGGCGATGACCCTCTCATGACCAACATTTTTCCATATTTTGTACTGAATCTTAGTAAATTTCACCAAATTTAACATAAGTTTTAAATAACAAACATTAACTGCCCATTCGTAGAAGAAATACACAGTCTTTATATTGCGATAACTATTCATTATGTGACCAAGATGGTGCATCACAAAATTTTTATTAAAGATATTGCTCGTACTTCATGGTTATATCACTGTAATTTTCGAAGTAATAATTAGTTAATTGAGTTGAAAACCAAACTAATTCATTTATTTATTGTATTTCGCGTGCTATAATAATAACATTCACTAGAAAATTATTCTCTTTATTGTTTTTTTGCCTGTTAATTGTCTTCTTTGATGAGAACCATAGAAAAAAGACTATGGGACCACAATAATGTAATACAGTTTCAAAACAATACTATTTACCGTTTATTTACTTATTTATTTATATATTTATTTATATATTTTCCAATATCTAAATCAATTTTTCGGCTCATTAATATTTTTTATCTGTTTTGGTAACTTTTAGTCCAGACACAATAAGTACCAACTTAAATTTCATTAAGTATAACTCATATACCACTAAGCATAACTTGGAGATAACCCTTTTTAAATCTATTTTTAGGTACCTTAAACTAAACTTCTAAAAAAAAGAAGGGTCATTTTAAACACATCAAAACGTGAGCTTTTCCTTAGGATCCATTCAACTCGTTAACTCGATTATACGTAGCTACAGCCTAAAATGTTTATAATAAATAATTTTTGTCATAAAACGATTTTAGTGTTTTTCATTTTCGCGACTCCTAGGTTAAGAAACGATGACCTAGGTGCTTCTATACTTTTGGCGTGTAGTGTACGATTTAATAAAGACACCATAATAATTTCATTATCGTACTTTATCGAGGAAATACCTTCTTAATTTACGTAAAAATTTAAACTATAATTGCTTTAAATGTCCATACGAAACACGTGAATAATTTCAGATATAATGAAATTATATACGTATAAGCAAACAAGCGGAGGTATGACATTCTTTTTCGTCGTAAAACACATAGTAAATATTATTTACTCACCTAAATACGGTGTCTTTTTTTTTGATACGCAGAGTAACGATGATAAAATTAATGAATTAGCACTAAACCATACACTCACTTCTATCTAATTACTAAAGAAAGAAAAAAACCGCTGGGAATTGTGACTTGTTCGATTTCGCAAGTCAGTGCACTTGTTATCTACGAAAAATTTCGCGCGAAATACGTACATATGTATTAAAAACGTTCAATTTTTAATGTGAGTAACGAAAAAGACAGCCGCTAGCTGAAGATTATATCGACGACAAATATCTAACGCCCGATCTTACCACCGTTATGGCATAAGACGAGAAAAATTATTTTAGCTAATGCTATACTATTACTCACTGTTGTATGCGACCGATTTTCGCGGTGCGTGTAGTTATAATGCGGCGTCCGAATCGGAAACTAATGGACTAGCGATCGTCGGAGGCTTCTACGTCCAAATCAGAACCATCGTAATCAACGGATTGAAGGTTTCTAGTCGGAACGTCGCGATTTTATTTAAACCGCGTGAAGCGTCACTGCGCCTTGTACGAAATGCTTATCACCGCTACAACTAAAAAAATAATTCCGCTACATTGTCCGTAATAATGCGTAGATTTAACAAACTCCACATGCTCGGTTTCGAAGTATTCAAGCTGCCCCACATGACAGGCATATTATTGAACTGTAAACATTCGGTTATTATGTTTTCATTTTGTTTTTACGTTTTATTGGGTTAAGTGGTTTTTATGTTTACAAGTTAGGCGAAAGTTAAATATCTGGGACTTATAATCGATTACAAACTAAGATGGACCTCTCATATTGATCATATAATCTAGAAAGGGGAAAAACTGTGTAATCACAAAAATTAGGTTGGATGCAGATTTTTGTTCTTCCATGAATGGTTATAGAGCGTGTATTAGATCCATTGTAGATTACGACTGTGCCATATATGGTAACACTAATGCTACAAATTTACGTAGAATTGATATTTTACAAAACAAAGCCTTGCGCGTCTGTCTGGGTGCGATGAGGCTTATCTGCGCCTTACAAGTGGAAGCTGACGAACCGCCTTTAGTGCTACGTAGACGCATCGTGTCAATTAAATATGTAATAAAACTAAGATCGTTGCATACGTCCCCTATCTTGTTGAAGATCAAGCAGTTGTGTCTTCTAGATTTGACTGCGCGTTACTGGCAGAAAAGAGGATCCCCTGCTTTATGTGATGTTTTCCGATATACCGCTGAATTAGATCGATGCCTTTATACGGGTTAGAGTCTTGCAATCTCATACTTTCAATATATTAAACCCATAAATATTGTTTTTCCTCCCTACATTAGGCAACAGGGCCACGACGTGCAGCTTTGCACATCCATTCTAAAATTCCACCAACAAAGTCTGATTATATTTACAGACGGATCTAAAAGTAACAATGGATGTGGATGCGCTTTTTACTGTTATAACAGTGGGTATACAAAGCTTTTTCGTCTTGACATCGATGGATCAGTATTTACTGCGGAAGCCGTAGCCGTCTTAGAAGCATTTCGTTATTGTGCCTCTACTAACTTTAAGCGCATTGTTATAATGTCCGACTCCGCTAGTGTGTTACAGGTTCTTTCAAATCTATCAGTGAAATAAATTGTATATTATTAGATATTATGGAAGTTGTATCATACTTGGAGTCCAAGGATACGCATACAAAATTTTACTGGGTCCGAAGTCATGTTGGAATTTTTGGTAATGAAACTGTTGACAGTCTCGCTAAAGTCAGTTGTACCGATGGAGTAATTTACAATCCTATCCTTTTTTGTGGAGAGTGTTTTACAATTTGCAAACGAGAGGTGTTGAACAGAGAATGGGAAGATTTGTGGCAAACAATATGTACCCATAGGATGACTTAATACGCTTATATTCGTCCATGTATCAACATTAAACCGTGGTATTATACGAATGATAACATATCTCGGTATTATCCTACAACAATTGCCCGTATTAAATTTGGACATGGTCTTTACCCAGCCCATTTGTTTAGATTGGGATTGGTGGAATCGGCTGCATGTCACTGTGGCTATGAAACGGCTGATCTGAATCACATTTTCCTTGGTTGCGGTTCGCATAGAAACACTATTGACTCATTTATTAATCTTTTAGTCTCACTAAAGTTCCCACTGCCTACTTCTATTATTGCACATTTGCATTCCAACAATCGAGAAGTGTACAATTTACTTATAGAAATGTTGAAACGAATGAAACTTAGGACCTGAGCTTTCACTGGAGGTCAATAATTACTTCCTAATTTAAGATTTAGTTGTTTTTTTTTTGCTCCGAGGTGCACGGGCTGTGATCCCGTAGACACCATAAAAAGAAAGTTTGGCGAAAAAAAATGCGGACCACACGCATTTCATTCTTGATATTTTCGGGATGTATCAGATAGATGGTGGCAATGAGTCGTTAATAAGGAGGACAAACTGTGGCGTATCGGTAACATTGTAGATTATATGCTAATAAGTGTTATTTCACAGCGATCTTGATTAATCTTTAGATGTTTATGGTACGTAATAGCAGTAGATGAAAATAAACATACATCTGTTGAATTACAGAAAACTTTAAAAACACTTTTGCTTAAAATAATAGTCCCATCAATACATACGTAGGTTTTGATAATATGACGATGACAGATGATTTAGAAATAGCACAGAATTTTAATAAATAATTTTTAAAAAGCATAGATGATATAATCCAAAGTATACCAAAGATAACAGTTACGAATCCTATATGCATGCAAATCTATAGTTGCACCACATATAGAATTTTGTTCTACGGTACTTATAAATCTAAATAAGAATGAGATTGGGCAAATTCAAAAAATTGAAAGTAGAGCCCTGTGAATAATTTTAAAATGTAACAGATGTACTCCGGTTAAAGATCTATTAATTACACTTAATTTAATTCAAAGAATTTTATTTAAGACTCTACTATTTATATATGAGATGAAAAATAATCTACTTCCAAGTTACCTTAGTGGAAGATTGAAAACTGTTCCGATACTCATGCTTACAACACTAGAAACTTCAATGATTATTATATTACCCCCTTCCATAACATATTTGTAAGTGGTCTCATGTTATATAATGCTTTACCATATGAAATTAAAAACTAACAATAATATTAGCACCTTTAAGAAGTATTTGTATATGGATATATATATGCGATATTGTATAGCTAGCTAAATAAATTATGTATCTATCTATCATAAAATTAACTGCGATATTGTGTTCAACATTCGAAGAAATTCAAGAATTTTCCCATATTTTTTTCAATAACGTAAATAAAGCCATTCGTATACTAGGGTTTTTCCCACCGCAATCACAGACTAGTTTAGAGACTTCTAATTTCTTTGTCCTTCATACCGTTTGCAGTATTCTTATCTTATAAATCCTCTCTCTGCAGAATCTTGAATTTCCACAAGTTAGTCGAAGCAAAGTTTTGACAGGTTTAATGCCCTCACGCGCCAAAGATTTAATAATAATACGTTGCTCAACAGACGTATGTACCTCTTGCTCAGATGTGATGTTACTAACAGCCATGGAATAATTAAAATAGAAAAGGAAAGCTAGTGTAAAACTTTTGAATATAATTATGCCACTAATGGATGGTATATTATATATATATATATGGTGTCCACAATTAGAATTAAAAATGCAAAGCAGGTTTATATATATATGTTAAAGTAAGAGTATTAAGATTTTACATTTATAGCACAATGCATAGATGATGTATTTATAAATCCAATTTCAGGAAGACACATTTATGAAAGTACAAGACTCATACTAAGCATAAGCATCTTTTACAACTAATGGATTCACTGCACATGAATGTGCAGAAAACTAAAACATTGTAGTGATTTATTTGTATGTTAACAGCCCATCTGCTCTGGCGAATCGAACTAGTTTACTTCCCTCCACCTTACATGCTCTCCCCCAAATACATATCAAAACGTGACACCACTCATTTCACCTAGAGAGCGTTAGAAAGAAAAGGCCGGTTTATATTTGATTCACCCTCGTAAACCCTGGTAACATTTTCAAATTTCATTAAAATAAATCATATTTTATCCATGAAAAAATTCAAATCTCCAAAGCAGATTTGCTTCGAAAAAAAAAAGAACAGAAACAACAACAACATCTATCTTCCGTACATTCTCCCTCTCTTTCCACAGCCAACTCCCACGTCTTCTCGTCCAAACTCTTTTTCTCCCTTTTCCCGATACTACGCGAGGCCCTTTTTTTCCTTTCTAACGTCCAATTTGTGATTAATAGACTTCGCTAGTCAGCCTTCAACCTCGTCGCTCTCTTGTTTTATTTCCTCCTTCCCCCTAACGGATCGGAATCGTACGCCACTGAACGGTCGAAAAAGCGGAAGAGGGAGACGGGCGAAGGGAACGGGGAGGATCGATCCCGGACGCCCGACGTTCTATTGTTATCGATTTTATGTCCTAATTCATGACCTACTAGAATTCGAGTTGGTTTACACCTTTTTCGCGAGTGCGAAGGGTGAAACAGGAGTTAAATGTTGTGCAAACATACAAAATGGAGGTGTGGGTATTGTGATGAATGAGCAGGTTGCTCTGTGTATTTTGAACGGACGGCTGGGAGGCGATTTGTTTGTGGAAGTGGAGGGAGTGTGCCTTTGAAATGTCGAAAATTGTAAATAGGAGGTTGTGAGCGAATACGGGGGTTGTCTTTTAAGTTTTGCGTACTGTGATCTAACTAATCATGAAATGTCAGTACTAAGAATTAACCTCCATCTTTAGTTAGCGTAAATGCAAAGTTTCAGTATGATACGCGTAGTGTTGGAACTACAATGAACCGTCAAAGTTGTCAAGTTAGTTCGAAAATGGAATTAAACTGAGAACACATTTGCGTAATAACTAATTTTCCCAGACGTTTTCAGACATGAAGCACTACATCAGTTAACAATTTCTCATTAGTATGAGTATGTAGATGGATTAGTTTTAACAATCCAAGAGCAGGCGTACCACAAAAAAGAAAAAACGAGGAACTCAGGATAAAATCAATGCCGTGCGCAAAGCCATGAACGAAGATCATGTGATATATCGCGAGATTGAGGTATCATTGGAGAGTACAAAGATCTGAATCCAAAGGCTTTTGCGTGATGAAGTCATCCGTTCTCCAAGTGGTTCTAAAAAAAAGTCGCAACATTTGTCTCGAAACCAGATCATGTAGCAAGGACCCCTCTACAAGGTCAAAGGACTGTTACTCCTTAGCGGTATACAAAGATTTACCTTTCCACATGTATTCGCTGATCTTTGAAAAACCAACCCCGAACAACGAATCATTCTCCACCAAGACAATACGAGTTCGCGTACGATACGCAAGATAATTGAATTTTTAACACAACGAAAGGTCGAAGTGGAATAACTGCTTCCAGAATTGATTGGAACGTATGCAGAAGTACATTAATCTTAGAGGAGAATACTTCGACGAAGTATAAAGTCTTTAAAAGTTATCTACTGTTTTATTCCAGTTCTATCTGCATAACTTAAAAGACAACCCTTGTTCCATATTTCCCTATCACATGATGATAGTTTGCGAGAGTCGTATAATATCTCATTACTCATCACTCATCACTCAAAATCAGAGAAACCTCTTACTATCGAGGAACATTTGGTTTTCCCTGTCACTGAAGACCACTCAAGCATGCAAATGATACACTCAAAGGATAATTACTTTCAGCACTAACACAGTTCAGTAAGACGTATTGATGATGTTGAAAGCTCATTACGTGATTGTCTGCAAATAAACCAATTCGCTCTTCAACCGGACGGGTCACCTTTTATTTAATGATGAAAGATTGTTGTTGGAATATGTCCATTTTGTTTAGACGCTATCGCAATTTTTTTTTCCGAAAAATCGAAGCCATCTAAAATATGTCAAGATACGTATGAAGCTGAAGATTTTGATGATTAGATTATAGCTCATAATGGATTTGGCTCGACTACAACTTGTTTATTTTATTATTAACGCAACCCTGTAATTGCACTTTCCCCTACCGATTTTATCGTGCTTATTAATTTCGAATAAACAGCAACACTTCCGTTCCTTCAATAAAAGGCAAACAAATCGTGCTCGAGAGTAGTCGCGTATTTCAATTAGCCTTTCACGCTAGAGTTAAACCCATTCGTTCTTATATTTCCTAAGCGTATTTCCTAAGCGTTTTCAAGCTGCATATGCTTCCCGAATATAACACATAATAAGCTTGTTTATACCTCCAGCACGCCTGTTCCCTTATTCGCTCGACGAGTAGCTTGCATAAAGAACGTAAGGTCGCGGAAATTTGCATTCGACTTGACTATTGCATCGGAGGTGAAGTAATTTTCCGTTTCGTACTAAACGTCGCTCCGTATGTTTGTAAATCAGCCCGCGTCGTCTTATACATATTTGCAGGAGTACGCGGCGTGTTCGCCTGCAATTGGGAAGACATGATTGAATTCCGTGAAAAGGTTATTTGCACGGAGGGAAATAACGTTACATGTTTCGCCGTTGATATTAATGTATGGGGTTATTCATAAGGGAAATTAGATTTACTATATATTTTTTCGAAGGTTATGGAATATAGAAGGAACTATTGCGTTAACTAGCGTCATAAAATGAAATTTCATTTTAATGATGTGAAGCCAGTGGCGTCGATGGGAGAGGGTATCAAGCAGAGATAAAACGGTCCACTTGATTATATATATATTATTTATATGTATTTGATAAGACTACTTATCAGTAGAGATCGGATTATATACATGCCTGCGTATGATTTAATTAGCAATGTCAAAAAAGAATTTTTAAAAGCGCCTTTACGAATCCAATTTTATTAGGAGCGACTTCCCGGTATTAAGTTGCCTCCTGAATCGTTTTATTACGCAACAGCATACAGCTTAGTACAAAATAATCGTATAATGACTACTATGAAACAAGAGTGATTGTGTAATACCAAAAAAAAAAGCAAAGGAACATGCAAAAATTTTTTAAGCAACAGAAAACTGCTCTAACAAAAGTTGCCTCAAAGCATTAATAGAAATGTTAAACAAATCAAATCTAGATGAATATACATTAACACTGTTACATATTGACATAAGTGGTGACTGAGAATGGTGGCGCATGTTAGCCACGGGAAGATAAAAAGTTAAACTATTCCTACTACTCAACTCTTTAGTATTGCGAAACAGAAAGCTTAACGTTTTAAGAGACTGTTGACATATACGTACTTACAATATGCTTTTTAAATGTAAGCTTAGTATCAAAAAATATACCAAGATCTCTGTACTCTTTACAACGCGTTAAAAGTTCATCGCCAACATTGTACGCATACCCCACTGTATCAGTTCTACTGGCAAACGTCATCGCTTTTCACTTAGCAATATTTAGTGGTAAATGGTTCTCTAGACACCAAAGGTGAATAGATAGCAGGTCACCCTGCAAAATGTCACAATCTGCAGTGGAGTATATTCTGCGAAAAATTTTAAGGTCATCGGCGTATAGTATGCATTTAGATCTAAGCCGGTCAGGAAGATCATTAATGAAAATAATAAATAGGAGCGGTCCAAGAACAGAGCCCTGTGGCACACCTGTAGACTGATATAAGCCGATCGAAAACCACGGTATTCAACGTAATTGGTACGCCCACTCAAATAGGATTGCAACAACAATATCAGATCATCAGAGATATCCCACATATTCAGTTTACGTAATAGGGTTTGATGTTCAACCCTATCGAAAGCCTTAGCAAAATCTGTATAAATTACATCTGCCTGAAGACGTAAATCTAAAGCCTGTTGATCTGCCTTTAATAAAACCATGTTGCACTGGGGACAGTTCAGCAACAACGTGCGAATATATATATTTATATAAGATAATTTCAAAAACTTTAGCAAAGTTACATAATATAGATATCGGGCGATAACTCCGAATGTTATTCCTCGACCTGGACTTAAAAACAGGTGTAACACGGGACATTTTCCAACAACTTGGAAAAACTCCCTGTCTCAATATTAGATTATAAATGTGAAGGAGCGGCCCACAAAGAACGAATCTACAGTCTCTAACAACAAAATCTGGAACGTTATCAGGACCAGCTGTCATTTTTTCAATCGACACAGAGCTTGTAAGACATTTTCCTCGTTAAATTCTTTAAGAAAGAATGTATCGGAAGCGAAGGTATCGTTATCGGAATGCATAGTAGTGACGTTTGCCTCAGACATGGTCTCCGAGAAATACGAAGCAAAGGCGTCAGTAATCTGTCCAGGGGACGAAAAGGTACTGTTGTTATCCGTCATAATACCTAGTTATACGTATAGAATTCAGTTTAGAATTAATGCAAGACCAGAGTCTGTTGGGGTCCGCCTGAATAGATAGTCAATATCCCTAATATAATTATCGGAATCCCGTTTAACAGATATTTGAACATATTTTCTGTATTCTTTAAATCTATTTTATGCTTCTATATTTTTTGAGATAATGGCGCTAAATTTTAATATTTCTACGTGTTTCATTAGAGAACCAAGATGGAAATACATTCTTCCTGGGTATTGTATTTGGAACAGTCTTATCAAAATAATCAGATAATGTAGAATAAAGTTCATTGCAGGCACCCTCAACCGAATCACAACCGATCACTGATGTTTCCTCTGGTTGCCGAGGACAACGATCATCCTGCTCTAGCGCTGTGCCTATCAATTCCATCGTCACGATATAGCAATATGTGTGTAATAAGGACAAAAGAGTGTATAATTTTAAGCGAGCAGACTTTATTAACTTGTATGATTCTTTATTAACTACAGATTGGAATTTTATTTACAATTATACCAGTATAGATGACGCTTGTTCTGCATTTTATGCTGAAATCTATAAAAATTTAAATATGTTTGTCCCCGTAAAAACCAGTGCGCATACAAATTATCCACAGTGGTTCACGCGTGATCACATTAGTAACATCAAACTCAAAAATCATTATCGATTGATGTATAAAAGAACAGGATGCTTAAGCGATTTAAATGCTTTCAAAGATATGAGAAGGATGCTGAAAACAGATTCTAGGCGGTTATATAAGAACTTTATTCAGAGCGCTGAATTCTCATTTCCAACCGATCCTAGACATTTTTGGCAGTTTGTGCGATCTCGGAGGGATGGGGGAGGTATTCCTAGAACTATGAAGGACGACTACGGCAATACGTATAACGACCCACCTTCCATAGTGAGCGCCTTGCGGGAGTTTTTCCAATCGGTGTACCTTCCTTCATTTGCTCCAACGCCTATTGCTCCAATTGCTTCGTCCGCTACTATGGTTGACCTAGGTTCTGTAACTGAGATGGATGTGGTGTGTGCTATGAAATCCTTAAAGAATAATTGCACGGCGGGTAGTGATGACATTCCGGCCTTTTTTGTTAGGGATTGTGCAAATATATTTGCTTCTCCTCTTTGCTACTTGTTCAATCTCGCTCTCAAAACATCCACCTTCCCGTCTGTGTGGAAGATTGCCAAATTAATTGCCTGTTTTTAAAAAAGGTGAAGTGTGTTATTTCCAACTATCGTCCCATATCGTTATTAAATAATTTTGCTAAAGTTTTGAGAAATGTTTGTACAAGTATATTTATGCTCAAGTTAGACCCTGGATTTCAAATGACCAACACGGTTTCGTTGCTCAACGATCTACGGTAACTAATCTTGTTACAATTACACAATACCTATCTGATAGTATTGATGCCGGTGGACAGGTAGATGTTGTGTATACTGACCTAACAAAAGCTTTTGATCGAATCGACCACACCGTGCTTATTAATAAATTGGACAATATTGGATTTTCGTCTTCTCTTTTGTCTTTATTCCAATCGTATCTTCTTGATAGAAAGCAATTTGTGACATACATGGGATTTGAGTCTGATTACTTCGCGCCGAGCTCTGGAGTTCCTCAGGGAGTAACTTGGGTCCACTTCTGTTCCTCATATATATAAATGATTTGTGCTATCAACTGAACTGTCCAAAGTTGTTATACGCAGATGACTTGAAGTTGTACTCAACAATTTATAATTCTCAGGATTGCAATCATTTGCAAAGCCAACTCGATATATTCCACACGTGGTGTGTCAACAACAGACTAACAGTTAATGTAAACAAATGCAAAATTGTCACCTACACTCGTAAGACGACTCCAATTATATATACCTACCACTTGGCTGGATCTTCTTTACCTAGGGAGACCTCTATGAAAGACTTGGGCGTCGTCTTTGACTCAAGACTGACCTTTATGGAGCACATATCCAGTATTTGTACATCAGCGTTGAGTATGTTAGGATTCATTATACGTGTTACGACCATTTGCTTCTATAACAGCAATTCTTCCTCTTTATTTCGCTTTTGTTCGGTCTCGACTGGAGTATGCGTCCTTGGTCTGGTCACCTATGTACATCTATCAGATACATCTTCTAGAGCAGATTCAGAGAAGATGTTTGAAGTTCTTGTACTTTAAAAAATTTAATACTTACCCGATACAAGGATTTAGCCACAGTGCTCTGCTAGAGGCATTTAATATTGATTCATTAGAACTACGTCGAAAACAGGCTGAGTGTAAATTCCTATTTACCTTACTTCATAATGGTCTTGATGTCCCTGAGTTGTTGAGTAAAATCAGCTTCATTGTACCACGTTCAGGATCTAGGCAAACAAATACTTTTTACTGTTTCGCACCTAGAACAAACATCGCCATCAGATCCCCAATACACAGATTGTGTAGCAATTTCAACTCTGTGGAGTTTGCCGAGTTGGATATACATACCTGCACTTTACCGTCCCTTTTGACGGTATGTAGACCGCATAGTGCGTTACACTTAGTTGAATACTTTTTCCGTTCTCTCTTTTTCCTAACCACTGGTAAACTACTTTTTTTTAATTTAAATTAAAGCAACTAGTTACTAAGTTTTCTAATTTGACATACTTTAATTTTATGTTATTTATATTTGCATGTGTACATTATTTAACATTGCCTTGTAATTGGATATTTGTATCTGTTGGGCATTAAATATTATTATTATTATTATTATTATCACTGAATCCCATTGTGTATTCAGCAAGAATTCATAAAGGTGTACCAGATTGGCTGGTCTGAAATTGAAGCTCGCGACGTTAGCCATTTTAAAACGTTTCTCTACTACCGAGGCACAAGCAACATCAAATGTAAGAGCAGGATGATAAACATCCTCAGCCACCAGCAAAATATCGGCCCGTTCAAGATCACACCTCAAAACCCTAGAGCAAAAAATCAGATTTATGCTTCTATTATTACAATTTTTTACGTTATTCATCTGTTGAGCATCAAATGAAGGAACAAAATAATTTACAATTATTGATGAGGTAGAATCAGCACAATCTAAAGTCGGGAGGTTAAAATCCTCCGCAAGGATAAAATAACTGTCCAACAGAGAAGGCAATTCCGGCCTAATAAGACTGAAGTTTGCACAAGATTATATGAGATCGTGAGTGGAACAACGTCATGTATTTTAACGAGAAAAAATTTAACTTGGACGGGCCTGGTGGTTTCAAATGTTATTGGCACGATTTGCGCAAGAAAACTGAAGCTTTCATGAGCCGAAACTTTGATGGCGGCAGCGTAATGGTTTGGATACCTTTTACCTATAACAATAAAATCTCTATATGTTTTATTTCCACGCGAATGAATTCTAATTCTTATACAGAACCTTTGGAAATGGTTGTGATATACTTTGGGGAAAAATTGCACGCAAATCTGGATATTTCAAGGAAACAGATATTCATAATTCTAGGCAAATAAAGGAGATGTTGGAATGATTTTCTGGGATGTTTGAAGTTGTTTTGAATAGAAAATCTGACACTTACTACTAAGTTAAGAAAGAAATATGCATCTTTGATGTATATATTTTTATATTTTCTGTATAAAATGTAATAAATTCTATAATGTTATTTTCTCTTGCATTTATATTTCTTCGCAGTATATATAATAACTTCAATTCATAATTTCCTGAAGAAAACCAAATATGTTGTTCAAAAGTTCATATCAAACCATAGAAATTTCGCTGAGTATGTCATTGCTGCATAATGTAGAAGGGGACTCACTATCTTATTTATAGCTAAAACATCGCCTTAAATTTCATTTAGTTGTTGTCTGTTTAAATTACAATTTTACATGATTCAGAGAAACTCTAAAGCGTGCTACGTTCACATTGTAATAGTTTAACGCAGTTGCGTTCACTTATGACATTTTTATTCATTGTGGTTAAGGCTTAGATCATAATCCATACCTCTAATTGTTACTTATTAAATGCCGAATGTTTTAGATAATCCAAGTAAAGTAACTAAAATTCTCCGGGAGATTTCGGTCCTCATATCAATCCTATCCGTATTATCGCAGAAAAAAAATTATTCCAATGCGTAGATTATCTCACAATCCACAGCACCATCGATCACGGCGATTTGAGAATATCAATTGCACTCTTGCTCGAAAGATAATACGTGGAATTTTATGGAAATTTATAATTAATTAAGAAATTCGTATATAATTTATAGGTTTTAAATGTAATCCAAACGATAGGATCCACAGACTAATGAGAAGCGCGTGGCAACGAAAGCGTCGTGAGAGCTTAAAATACACGAGACGGCCGTTTATTTTCCGCTAATCACTGTAAAACATAAAAGATATTAAACATCAGCTGCGATATGCTTTTAGAAACGATGAGCCTGTCACGTCTGCTATCTACTTTCTGGAAGCACAATATTCTCAGGAGAAGATTGCCTTGGGGTATATCGTTTAAAATTTCACAAACTTCTTGACGGCGTTGCTGTTGTTCGGATTAGTCCGTAATTTACGGATTTAAGGAATATATTCGTCTGACATGCCTTTTAATTTTCCAACAGCGACTGTCTGCGTAAATTATGAAAGATCTATGGGTGTATCTGTTAAGGATTAGATTGTCTAACACTAAGTTATAATAAAGTATATTCATCTTAAAGTATTATACTGCGTTCTTTTCTTTATTGTACAAATATTATTTATATCAAATTTAGTTTTATATGAATGAAAATCAAAAGATCTAAATATAAAAATGTCTGTAAATTATTTAATATACACTTCGTCTAGTTTCAGTTTTTACCTACATCATTGATTTTTATCCATATCAAACAAATCAATACTTCTAAGTCAAGTTAAGTACCGTATAAACAGTTAATTTGGAAATAAATTTAATGTATTGTAGGGCAAATTATTTTATTTTAACAAAATTAATTACCTTTTAATTTCTAAATGTTTTACAGCAACTATATAATGAAAAATACATTTATTTCAATATCTAACATATAACCTGAAATATGACAATGAGAACCCACGTGCTCTCGAAACGCTGCGTTCCGCATAATTAATTAATTTGTGTGAGTGGAGTTTACTGCTATACCTGTGAACCTGAAATAGGTTAGAATTTTAAATAACAAATATGGACCAATATGTTTACGATTAAAGTAGGCTCGGGTCGAATTTCTATCTTGAATAAATAAGACTTAGTATGCATGTTTATATTCCAATTAAGTTATCTAACCACTCCCTCTATGTTCTATGTAACAAACAACCATTTTCATTAATAAAACAACATACATCGTTTTCATTATTTAATTATATTTTAAGGTATCAAGAGAACAAATTTGAAATAATATCCGTAATAAACAAGTAAACATTAAGTAAACACTCATTTATGAATTTATAATATAAATGACTGCAATCATCTATATCTTCTTCAGAACTTGAAGATTGGGATTGGCAATTGCTATGGCCTCCATGTCCATCTCCACTACGTTTCTTTCTCGTGCATACCAATTTCTTATTAAATTGTTTGTGTCTTACACAGTTCGATGTGTTCGGTGTACAATGTTCCAATGCTTCGATCCACATATTCAGGACATTCTCATCACAATAGCTATCCCTACCAATATTTTGATTATAATATCCCCTTGCCTAGGCCCAGATCAATTCGATTGCATTCAAAATTCGCAATGATGTGGAGGAAGTCTCAATACTTCGTGACCATGCACCATGCACACAGGAAAGTCTGTATAAAAGATTTAGATACACATAGGTAAAACACCACATTTGAATTCTACATAAAAATATATCTTCACAATGTCAAATTAGTAGAATATCCTTTACATTAACGTAGGAAAATAAACATTGACGTGATACCTTTTTCTCATATACGAGGAGAGGTCCGGAAGTTCGTGGAATGAAAGGGTTTTAAATAAAATAAAACAATAAATCTATTTTTCCTTTTCAATATAATCACCCTTAAGCGCAATACATTTATTAGATCTATGAATTAGTTTGTCTAAATCATCATAAAAATATTTTTTATCTTTCGCCTCAAAATGGGCCAAAATTGCCTCCTTTACCTCATTGTCGTCGGAAAACTTTCTTCCGCGTAAGTTTTTTTTTAAATTGGGGAACAAAATCACTAGGTGCCAGATCTGGACTGTAGGGTGGATGGACTATTGATTGAAAGCCACGCTTGTGCAGAGCAGCCATTGCAACTTTGCTCTTGTGAACCGACGTTTTTCCTTGACGGTCTCCTTTAATTTTTCTAATATCGCTGCGTAATATTCTCCGGTTATGCTCCTACCTTTTTCTTTGTAATCAATAAATAATATCCCCTCACAATCCCAAAAAAACAGTAGCCATCAACTTTCCAGCCGATTCTGACACTTTGAATTTCTTTGGCGGTGGTGTCCCCTTTTTATGCCATTGCATGGACTCCTGTTTGGACTCAGGCTCAAAGTGATGAACCCATGTTTCATCTCCGGTAACATCCGCTCCAAAATCTGTGCAGGTTTGTCTCCACACAGCTCCAAAAATTGTTTGGACGCACAGACGCGCTGCTGTTTCTGCAGCGGCGTGAGCATTCTCGGTACCCATCTTGCGCTGACTTTTGTCATACCCATGTGGTCAAGTAGGATACGCAAAATGGTGGTATCTGATACTCCAACTAATGCAGATAATTGTTTTTTCTTCAAATGGACATCTTGCAGTAGAAATTTTTGCACTTTTTCGACGATGTCTGATGTGGTGGCCTCAACTGCGGCCAGTTGAGCGAGGGTCGTCTTCAATCGACTTCCGACCATGTTTAAAAAGACCATGCCACTTATAAATCATTGATTTAGTAGGGCACTGTTCCCCATAAACGGTTTCCATTTCATTCAATATGGTTTCAGCGTTCTTTCCTTGCTTTGTAAGGAACTTTATCACAGCACGGTGTTCAATTTCTTCCATAGTTTCAGTTTTCTTCCGGATTGACTTGTTTAGCAGGCAACTATTGGTATTGTATATGTATTGTTGGGATATAGTCCCTTATTTATTTCACTCATATAATGTAATCTGATACTAATGCGTCGGATTTAAATGCAATAATGGGTTAAGAATAATTTAAAAGTAAACTTATTGAACGAGCAGAGCTGGCAAACATTTCCCTTATTTCCACGAATGATTTTTTTTTCTTTCATTCCGACATAAAACCTCGCCAACCTTCTCCGAGACGCTCTGAGGATCCGCACAAAAAATCTACGCACCGTTTACGTCTAGGTATAAACAAATTTCTCGTTTCTATCCGTTCGACCTTCCAGAAATTCCTTTTTTTTCCGCTTCGTAACATCAAACGGATGTTCCGTATTTTTTTTTTTGCTCAAATGCGTACTGGCATTTTTATCGCGCACTTTATACCTGAATGTTCCATCAGTCAAACTGTTTTTGAGCGTTGGATTCAGCTCTTTTGAGGAAGAGGAATGGGCGGCGAACATGTGAGATATTTTCGGCGTCATCTAAGCTCGTCGAATAGAAGCAGGATTCGGGAAAAACGGTTGCAACTCTGTAATCTGTCGTTTTTTTTTTTCGTATATAAATCGGAAAATGTGATTCGGGAAACCGTATATTTGCGAAAAGTATTCGCGGAAGCGAAACAAATTTATGGAGTTGTGGGTTGTATCCGGTGGTGATTTATGTAATTATGAACGTTTTAGGCTTCAATTCCTTTCAGTTTCTCTTTTTTAGTAAGCGTTTAGTTACTAAAAGTATAAAAAGGAGTATATAGAAGCAGTATTCGTATATAGAAGGACTGCTTGTATGTTTCTGTATGCCGTAAAAAATAAGGTAGGAGCTGGATGACGTGGTAATCTATAGACATACACTATCGCTCGAAAATGTAGGAGCACTTATTAAAAGTAAACTATTAAAAAGTCAATAACATGGCGATGCACTTATGGCTTTAACATAAAGTGGAACAGTATCAGCTAATCAAATAACTTCTTACGATGTTTAAAATACAACAGTGTACAATGAATATGTTTTAAGTTGTCGATCGATAGCACTTGTTATCTGTCACTTACTTTAATATAAAGCCTTTACAACTTCACTTCAAGGTTGTTTACTCTTTGAGTACAAATTTGGTACCAAATCTGCAGTGGCGATACGAAAAATATATATCGGATTCGGGGATGATGCCGTTAGTGATCGAGTAGCACATAGGTGATTCAAGAAATTTTCGCCGGGATATATCAGCTTGACCAATGAAGCACGCTCTGGAAGGCGAAAAATCATACACAAGGAGGATTTGTTTTCGTTTTTTTTTTCTTTTCGTGGCCTTGACTAATGGTCATCAGCCACGTAAAAAAAAACTACACGAGTCTTAAAGAAGTTGTGGAGGCAAATTCCAGTACATACCTAGAGCTTGCGGAAAAGTTCAATGTGAATGATGAACCTATTCGTTTGTATCTTCTTCAGCTAGCAAACACGTGTAAATTAAGCAAATGAGTCCCACACGAATTGTCAATTGATAACAAAGTAAGTCGTCTCACCATTTGTTCCTCAAACATTTCACGCAACGATAAAACGAACCGTTTCTTGATCGGTTGTTAATCTGCGACGGAAAGTGCATATCGTACTCAAATTCTAAGCGTTCGAATCATTGGTTGTCGTCTACTGATTCGACATCATACACTCCAATAGCTTCCTTGCACTCAAACAAGGCTTTATTCTCGGCTTGATGGACAACAACCGAAAAAGTTCATTACGAGTTTTTGGGAAGAGTTCAAAAGTCACTGCGAACAGCTTCAGCGAGTACCAGCAACACTCCTTCAAAAACAGCCTTGTTTAGTTCATCGAAACAAACTGGTATTCTGTATAAACTAGATTGGCCCGGGAAAGAATTTCAGAATTTTGCTGGGAAAAAAATCGCACAAGCTTATGCAATTACCTGATATTTTTAAGGTTATAAAAGCCATAAATGTGGCGGTGCATCGAATACGTTAGAGTACACAATCTATTCATTTGACGATCTTTTTCTAATATTACTCCTGAAAAAAGAAGCAAGATTTGCGCTTGTTTCGCAGACAAAGATCTACTTGGTTCGATCTTATTAGAGTGGCAAGCAAGGGTAATGCTAGATACTACCGCAGGATTCAAGCTACGTGAACTGTTTATCTTCTAGCATTTGTTGTCGGTTATCAAATGTAGGTTAGCGTCGTTTTTTGTATTTAGTTTAATATGTGTGGTTACGTTTTACCCTTGTTTTACTTCCTCTCTGCATTTTACGAGTAATTATGCTTTCTCCTCCTCCGAGAGAAACTCGAAACAACACTAGAAGATACTCAACATGGATTTAGAAAAGGAAGAAGCACTCAAGATTTAATTTTTGTAATCAGACAATTGGGAGAAAACCTAATAGGGAAAGGAAAGGAAATACATATATGTTTTATCAATCTTAAAAAAGCTTTTGATAGGGTAAGAAGAGAAGATGTATGGCAGAGCCTGGAAAGGAGAGGTTTAGAGAAAGGAATGATAGAGATGATCAAGGCATTGTATAAAAGCAATAAGAATAAGGTGAGAACTTCCAATGCAGAATCAGCTGACTTCGAATCGCAAATTGGATTAAAACACGGATGCGTATTGAGCCCATTGTTATTCTCTATATTAATAGACGACGCTGTTAAAAAGGCTAAACAAAAAGGAAAAAATATGAAATTAGGAAACTCGAAAATGAATGCAATTAACGTACAGGAACTAATGTCTGCAGATGATATGGTACTGATAGCACACTCGGAAGAGACATTACAGCAAAACTTGAAGATATACCAAGAAAAACTAACAAAGATAAACATGGAGATAAACACGAGGAAAACAAACACAATGATAATAGCGGCAGAAGAAAGAAAACATGACATCAAAATCGGGGAAAAAGCATTGGAACAAGTTAAAAGTTACAACTACTTAGGAACAATCATTAAAGACAATGGGAGAATAGAGAAAGAGGTAAATGAGAGGATAGGGAAATCCGCAAAAATATATAACATATTGAGAAATTCGTTTCTGGATAAAAAAGAAATACCAAAAAAATAAAGACAGAGGTGTATAAAAGAGTGGTCAGACCAACATTAACATATGGTAGTGAGTCATGGATAACCACGAATAGAATCAAAAGCAGAGTTACGGCCATGGAAATGAGATTCCTAAGAAGCATAGAAGGTGTAACTAGAAGAGACAGAATCAGAAACACGACAATCACTAATAGTCTAAATATCAATAGTAATAGTGATAGAAGAGAGACAACTGGGATGGCTTGGACATCTACACAGAATAGAAGAAGATTGAACCACAAAGAGGATATTTGAAGCGAAAACAGAGGGCAAAAACAGAATAGGTAGACCCCGAAACACCTGGAAGGAGCAGGTGTATAGAACATTGGAAAAGAGAAGTATGGGATGGATTGAAGCCAAACAACTGGCTCAGAACAGGAACCTGTGGAAGATAAAAATAAGAAAATAAATAGTCCGACACTGCAAGATACAAAGGACATAGGATTAAAAAAAGAATAAAATAATTTGCTATTTATACGGTATTTAATTTGATCCAGAAGTCTCGATTTGTTTCATACTGCTAAAATTCAATTACCAAGGTAAAAACTGCGAATAGACGAAACGTATATTAAATAACATTGGGAATACACAGCAGTCTTGTCTAACTCTTTTGTTTGTTGGTATTTTCTTAGTTAATCTTCCGCCTATATCATAATTCCGGTGTCTGTGTATAAACCCTGTATAGCTCTTATAAAATGATGTGGATATCCTTATTCTTTCATAGTATCCTGTAATTTACATCTGCTTACATTATCGAAAGCCTTGTCTAAACCTATAAACCCTATGTGTGTTCCTCCGTTGTATTCCCTGTGCTTTTTTATAATTTGTTGTAGAATGTTCCTGTTCTATTAGTTATTTTACTTTGTAGATTTTTCGAAAAAATATAAAACATACTTTACACTTTATACCAACGCAAAACCTCGCCTTTCAGAAGAATTTATCACCACGACGCCGAAAATTTCTCGAGTAATTCCCCGAACAATTCCAGTAAATACACCGCGCACCGTATTTCTAAGGATTTTAAAACAACCGCTGTCGGCGCACCGTCATCGTAGAGAGCCGTTCTTTTCATAATTTCCCACCGGCTCCTAGTTGCGAGCTTCTCTAACGCCCGCGGAACCAACGGCCGATGTTTTCCAGCGTTGCAGTTGAACAAGCGACGGACCGCGACGCGAGACCGTAGCGCCGGTTTGATAAATTGAGTTCTACATTATAAATGGCGGAATGATGAGGCGTAGCGCGCGCGTCTGCTTTCCATACGCCGGCTAATTCAACCCCTTTGGTAGGTTCGTTTCGCTAACGCTAGCATTGACGATATATAGGCAGAGATATAAAAATACGCTTGTTTTTTGGGAGTTGTTATTGATGGAAACTTTTTGGAGCGAGAAGGTTCTCGTTTGTCAGAAAAAAGGATCTCCTTGTGTATTTTTATTTGGAGAACAAAAATTTTTGTAAGGAGCTTTAAAATGTAACGTTGGCAGTATTGCTATGCTGTCACAGCTATTTTCAATACTAGAATTTATTAAAATCCATAATTAAAACGCATCTTTAAAGAAGAAATTTACAGCTGGTGATGACATCATTCCTTACTTTTTTGTGAAAGGTTGTGCTACTATCTTTGCCATTCCTCTATGTATAATCTTTACGAGGCTAACTTGAAATGTTAGTATCTTAGTGTTAGTGTAGTATCAAAGTTGCAAGATTTAGACTGATGAAGATCCTCAAAATACTCAATATTCCTCTCCGAGTTGAAGAATTAGATATTTGGTATCTGGGCTTACGGTATAATTGATGCCGAATGCTTTGAAGATGAAGAGAGAATTCACGTTGCCATCACTTGCGAGTGCTACAGAAATATCATACCAGAATATTTGTGGCCGCATTGATTTGAACAATGTTGCCAGTAGAATAGCTGTGGAGATTCTGGCACAAAATCCTGTGTATTTTCTTATTGAGGTCGGAATTCACATTTTATCCCCACCACTCCTACGTTGGTACGTCACGTGACCTCGAATCAGGTAAGAAACACGTGTTAACATGTATGGAACAGGTACTAACGGGTATGGAACGGGTAATTATCAGGTATGGGACAGGTACCTACCAACTACAATACCTGTTCCTTACCTGTTCCATACCCGTTAATACCTGTTCCATACATGTCAATACCTGTTTCTCAACTGCTGAATTAATTCTATGCATTTAAAACTTCCATGCTTTATACATTGTTTTTCCTATTATTAAAAAGCGTCCGGTGACATGCGACGGGGCTTCTCACAATGCTCCACCGACCCTACTGACGCACGGTGAACCTTGTGACCGTACGGGGTCACGTTACATACCGAGGTAGGAGTAGTGGGGATAGAATGTGAATTCGGACCCCCATAAGAAAATACATGGCTGACGGTAAATGAAATAACGAAAGATAAATGTGAAAAGGATAGTAAAAACTATAGAAAATATCTTTGGGAAGTTCAACCCAATTTGTAATGTTGGTTACAGATGAACGTTCGAACATGGTTAAAGTTACTAAAAGCATGTTATTCTGAGTTGCATCATATAACCTGTTTGTTCAATGCATGTCATCTTATAGCTAAATTTATTAATTATCAAAAAGTAGATCAATTTAGAGTTTCTACCAAAAAAAGCTTTTGTCAAATCTCCAAAACGAATCCGTGAGTTTAACACTTACCCATCGTAGTGCAAATACTGTAACGTCTTCATAACAAACAAACTTTAATCACGAAAATATATTTTGTTACCCACTGGAAACATGTTTATTGGACTGAGTGCACCCTAAAATAAAACTGTAGATGCTTTTCAACATTCTCTCTAATTAACATAACACTAAACAAAAAATCCGTAAACGTTATATTTTGCTCTGTTTTTGACACAAATACCAGAATTCTTCTTTAGCAATATTATATGCGAAAATAAGAACAGATCCTTCACAATAAATGATCGTGCGACTAGAAAAAGATAATAATATAAGAAATAACCTAAAACAAATGAAAAATTGCAGGGGGTCAAATACTCAGAGAGCGTGTTTACAATTTTTACAAATCTTTGCCGCACTTGCTAAACATGTAAGTCTATGGTAAATTTTACACAAATAAAAGGTTTTTATTTTAATTCTAGAAGGCCAAGTGTAACATGTTTTTTTTTTTTCACTGTTTCTTCTAGTAGTCGTCAGGATTGGGAGGAGAAAGGATTATGCGAATTACAGTTCGGATGTTACGTTTTAGATCTGCATTTTGTGCACGTCTAGAAAGATGAAATCTCATTAATTCATCTGCAAATATTTGCAGAAAATCTACTTTCTTTATTTTGGAATTGCCTTTGATGCACTGATGAACAACATGTCCATTGTAATACATTTTTCGTCAAGTGCGTCAACTTCTCCCTTTTAGGAATTAGAGGAAGATATAATTTCTGGTTTTCCCACATCCTTCTGGAAGCTTTGCGTATAATACATCGACGATATTAACAGGATTGCTTTGTTTTTCGGGGGTATAATGCTTTCTTTGTGAACCCATGTGAAGATGAACCAACTTCTTTATGGATCCGACATATGTAAGTCCTTTTTTTCTTAACTATTCTGGTATCTCCAAGGACGAAAACCAATTATCAATAGTAATGTTGCGATTCATTTTCTGTATAGGTTTGGACAGCCTCAAAATAGATTGCGTCGGTTTCGAAAACTTTTTTTCTTCCACATACTGTGAGTTCAACTCCTGAGTCTGTTTCATGTTCACTTTCTTCATAACTCTCTTCATATACACTGTCTTTGTCATTAATATCTTCATACCATGCCAATAAACTTAAATTTACTATTATTCTGTGTAAAAAGCGCAACTCAAATACTAGCGTTAGCACCGGTTACTGTGACCGTTCTGTTACTTTAGCTGTGTTTTTATTGCGTACCGAAACAAACATCAACTTTTTGAAGCATACTGACAATGCACCCATTTGAAGGTAGCGAGAAAAGAGGTGCGTGATATTAAAGTGGGTATAAGATAAACAAAAATAAAAATCTGCGGTCTCTGAGACCGCACTACGGAGGTTAAGGGTTAAACAGTCTTGTTCGGCATTCCTAAGATGGAGAACGTGGCTCAAAACCGTTTTATATTATTAAATATTTTTACGCATTATTAAACCTTGTATCATAAATTTAACTCCACAAGAAGGCCACATTTCCAAAAATTATTCAATTCCCCCCTACCATTTCTGTCATTACATGAAGGGCTAAATATAGTAGATTACCTCGAAGCCTCCTTAGGTAATTTAACAGATAGTATAGGAAGATTAACAGATTCATTGTGTGCGGTTGTAACTAGGAATTCCGATTTTCAAACTGTAGTGTTTATAGACAATGGTTTAACTGAAAACCAAAACTGCGAATATGCTGCGAACGACCTTTAAAATTCTCGAACACCACGATTACACGCATTGAATTTTCGCGTCCTTCTACATCAACAACACAATCAAACTAAAATTGTACATAATCACACTCATTACTTTTAATTATTATTATTACAAAATTTAACGTTTGTCAATAGAGAGCTGTAAATAAATCTACTGATTTTGAAATTAACTTTAATATATAGTACATTCCGGAAATGTAATTTTTCAGCCAGAATGGGTATAATAATTTGTTAATAACCGGAACTGGATAACCATAAAATAATTTTAACAAATTCATGTTTTTATCCTGTAATATTATATGGTAAATTACTACATACACGTACATGACCTCACCTTTAACCTTTAGCGTCCGAAATCGAGTCTAAACACCCGGTATTCTAAACCGTTTGTTTATTTTTCCATAGCTGTGGTTAGCGAGGCTGTTTAATAAATACTTAGGCACGAAAAAACACGCGGATATCCTTCTGCTAAATTAATGATGCCGCGCTTTAGAGTGCTCGATTCCTAATAAAGTACTCGAATAATGGAATGTTAAAATTAACTAACGTCGACCCGAATTTACTCAGTTTATAACCGCAAATTCCAGCACCTTAAATTCTTAGAAGATTAGAGTAGGCAATAACGACCAGCAATAAACGATACGATAAGTAAAATTGTTGGCATATCAATTACGTAAGTTCGCCAAGATAGAATGTTGCGGTCACGTGACACAATAGAAACGATCATTGCGTTTGATGACTTCATTGATGCGTTAGTAAAATCCCTAAAGGAAAAAGAAAACAAGAAAAACCGCAAGAGTTGTTCGAGATTAAGCGGATCTGTTTACTTATACGATTATTTTATTGCACGCGATTTAATGAAGTGTTTCAACTAATTTTCCTCGATGAGGATATTTGCTAAAGATACGTATGTACGAGGGCGACCTGAAAGGTTTCCGGATTCGGTAAGAGATGGCGCACGAAGGTTGAAATGGATTCATTGGTCTACTGTCAATAATTGTTGTTTAAGAGTGTGTTTTGTGTAGCAAGTCAGGCGATTTCGCAAAAATGGGTAAAATCGAATTTCGCGCAGTGATAAAACGCTTCTGGATGGCTGGGAAATCGGCCAAGGAAATTCGAAATATTTTGCTGGAGGTTCATGGCGGATAATCAGCTTCTGGGTGAGCGAGTTGAAACGTGTATATTAACACCACTAACATCGAGCCTAAGGATAGGAATACCATACAACACATGGGCTGAAAAGTCCCGGGCCTAACACATAGATGACGCTAGTTTTATTGCAGTTACCTTTCTCTCAGTTAGTACTAACCTTCAAAAGACAGCTGTTAAAATTTTATGATATTCTATTCATTAGTTTGTGAGTTATTGTGCTAAGAGTCACGCTACTTTTGTTATTTCCAAAACAATGGATCAAAAACAATTTCGTGTTTTAATTTTACACTGCTTCTTGATGGGAAAAAATACCGTTCAAGCGAAGCAATGGCTTGAAAAGTGTTATGGGGACTCCGCTCCATCAGAAACAGCAATAAAACGTTGGTTTGCTGACTTCAAACGTGGTCGTAGAGACACCAATGATGCAGAACGCAGCGGACGTCCAAATGAGGCGGTAACACCAGAAAACATAAAAAAAATCCACAAAATCGTTTTGAATGATCGAAAAGTGAAGTTGCGTGAGTTAGCTGACATCGTAAAGATATCAAAAGAACGTATTGGCTTTATATTGCATGAGCATTCGACTATGAGAAAGCTCTGTTCAAAGTGGGTGCCGCGTTTGCTCACTGTTGACCAAAAACAAGAACGTATTGATGATTCTGAGCAGTGTTTGGCCATGTTTAAACGTAACAAACCGGAATTTTTGCGTCGATATGTGACAATGGATGAAACATGGATCCATCACTTCACTCCGGAATCAAAACGATCGTCATCTGAGTGGACAGCAACTGGTGAACCTCGTCCAAGGCGGCCGAAAGCACAACAATCGCTTGGAAAGGTTATGGCCTCGTATCTTGGGATGTACGTGGTGTAATATTCATCGGCTATCTTGAGAAAGGAAATACCATCAACAGTGAATATTATATAGCGTTATTGGAGCGTTTGAAGGCCGAAATTGCAAAGAAACGACCGCATATGGCAAAGAAAAAAATTTTGCTTCATCAAGACAACGCACCGTGTCACAAGTCAATCAAAACAATGTCAAAACTACATGAATTGAACTTCGAATTGCTCCCACATCCACCGTATTCGCCAGATTTGTCTCCCAGCGACTACTGGCTGTTCGCAGACCTCAAAAAATACTCGCCGGTAAGAAATTTCGCACGAATGAAGAGGTTATCGCTGAAACTGAGGCCTATTTTGAGGCAAAAGATAAATCGTTCTACAAAAGTGGTATTGAAATGTTAGAGCGGCGCTGGAATGATTGCGTTGCTCTTGATGGAGATTACGTTGATGAATAAAGTTAATTTTGAACCAAAAAAAACGTGTTTTCTTTGTTAGGCCCGGGACTTTTCAGCCCATGTGTTACGCTTTAACTTTTACCCAAATCGACTAATTATTTTATACAACATAATTTAAACCGGTTCAAGTTCAATTGCTGATATCACCTGATATAAATACTCGCATGAAATAGTACGCAAATATTATCGTATGGCGCGTTTTCGTTTCATAAATAGATACCCTCTTAACTATTGCAACTTTTCGATAAGCGTACTTCAAAATACGTGCAAAAGTGATAACGAGACCATTGTGTTTACGAATTTAGATTCGATTAATCGCTTGTGTAGATTCCTCAAAAGATAGGCGTGGAAATAATCTACCTACTACAAATGATGCAATATCGTTAAAACAATAAGCAATAACGTAATGTTTTTCAGTGAATCGATACATCTTGACGAACATTGTGAAGGGTTTATACTGCGAACTGAATTGCGTTAATGTGATTTTACAAAAACAACGAGAACATACACCGTTAAACTTTGTTACTTGAACAATAAAAAAAAAATGGAGTTGGTTCGTAGTAGTGGAGATTATTCCTAGTTTAATTAACCTTTGATCAACTTTGTCTCGAATGGAAGATTCGATTTTCATAGTATTGATTGAAACGTTTTGTTTGTTAGTTGGGTTGCGACACAAAATATACAGGCTGATTCAAATTAAGTGTACACTATTGCTATTTCTATTATTATTGGTTTTTTTTTGAAAGTAGGCTAAACTAGCAAAATAATTATGCTTTTAAGCCTGATTGATACGAAGTATACCAAAAAATATATATTAAGTTATAATGTAAAAGTATTAATACGCGTAATATCGTAAAATGAATAATAAAGAATTTAAAGCAGTTTCCATTTTGTTATAAATGTTATTCCCCCACCAACTCTTGACAAAGCAGATACACTACCGCTCAAAAGTGTTTAGGCACTCTCACTGAGAGCAAAAATGTTAATAATATTTATTTTTTATGTACAGGTACACGTACATGAATAAAAATATATTAAATAAATGTGAAAATTAAAACGTTTAATTTAAATTTTGATTTCATCTATGTGACCTCCTCTTGATTTAATAATTGCAGCACACAATCGAGGCATTCTCGCAATAAGTTTTCCCAGAGTTTCTTGTGTTATTGAGGTCCAACTCGATTGCGATTTGTTCCACACGTCAGTAGCTGACGTCATAGCCGATTTCCGTACTTCCCGATCTAGTTCTTCCCATAGTAACTCGATTGAATTCAAGTCGGGGCTCTGGGGAGGCCATTCCATAATTTTGAGAGTTCCTTCCTCTTCTAAATGGCGTAAATAGTTTTTATATAATTTAGAGGAATGTTTTGGGTTATTATCTTGCTGGAAGATAAAATTTTGACCCAAAAGTCGAATTCCGGAAGGTATTGCGTGGTTCTCCAAAATTTCGCGGTAGCCTTCTTTTACTAGTATACCGTCAATTTTCACAATGTCCTCTACACTAGTACCAGCAAAATAGCCCCAAATGATGAACCTCCACCATGCTTCACGGTAGCAGCAATACACTCTTCTCTGGCACGTTCACCCACATATCTTCTTACGAATATGCGTCTTCGGGTTCCGAACAGCTCAAACTTGGACTCATCCGTCCATAGGACGTTGTTCCACTCTTCTATGGTCCAGTGTTGGTGTTCACGAGCCCATTTAAGTCGCTTTTGCTTGTTTTGTTTGCGTAGTAATGGCGTTTTCATCGCAATACGTCCATGGAACCCGGCTTTCTGTAGGCGACGTTTGACTGTAGAAACACTGACTGGTTTTTGGCGACCAACATTTAATTCTGCGGTGATTTCCGGGGCTGTTTTGCGTCTATTTAACTTGCTGGTAACCACTATTCTGCGATCATCTGCAGATGTTGTCGCTTTTGGCCTTCCACTCCGTCTTTTATTAAGAAAACTGCCAGTTTCCCGATATTTTTTTACGTTATAGTCAACCGTAGCGTGGTGTATTTTCATTTTTTTGGCAATTTGTCGATTACTTACGCCACTTTTATGGTAAGCTATTATAAGCGCACGTGTTTCCGTACTAATTTCTCTTCGCGGAGGCATTTTAAAAAATTGTCACACGATATTTCGCTCACGACGTGAATAGAGTAACCAGTACCACACTGCAACTGACCATAGGTTACAGATTTCACTATAATCTTCTAGGAAGGTAATTTAAACATTATTACCTACAATCTAACAGATGACTAAATTTACCCAGTAAATTCAGAGGGATTGTTATTGTAATTGCACCGCAATAAACAGTTTATGGTAATCCGACCAAGTGCAGGTAAATGATAGTAAACCTTATGCGATATAATGGGCGTTTATCTTACCGAGCTACATTTTAAATACGTATTTCATTTTATTATAATGTTTTTTTGGTAAACATAATACTATATGAATAATCCATGAAAACAGGGGTGCCTAAACACTTTTGAGCGGTAGTGTACATGCACGTCTTTGTGTTTAATGCTTATTCTAACATACTACGTCTTAAACAATGTCGTTGCAATTAAACGGAAAAGAAGAAAATCAATGTATAACTTAAAGGTATCACCTTCCTTCTCGATACATTTTCGTGCCCGCTTAAGTATGGTACACTTTGGGTAGTTCTTAGAACCGTCCTTCGAACCAATTTGCCGAAAACTTTCTTTATTTTGCAATTCATACACCTAATTTTTTAAATGTCGCCAAAGAAAGAAGTATAAAGGTCAAAGATCACGAGAGGGTGCTGACTGCTTGCAAAAGGGGCCTACTATTCACAATTGATTTCTAAGTTACGACACGCCATTAAAGAGAAACCCCAAGGAAAATTAAGGCACGTTGTGGCTGCTATGTACCAAGCAAGCTTTGAATTATTGGAGCACCCACCATATTCGCCGGATCTGGCTCCCTAGTGATTACAGGCTGTTTCCCAAATTAAAAGAAATCTTACGCGGGGCAAAATTTTCCAATAATTATGAAGAGATGTAAGCTATACGTAGGTGGTTTGCAAAGGTCGGACAAAAATTTATCCGGGAGGCTGTTGAGTTGTTGGTGCATCTATCGACCAAGTGCATTAGTGTAGAGGGAGACTATGTCTAAAAATAAGAAATATAATACCACTGTAGTGTTACTGCGAGGGGGTCAAGTATAGGATTCAGGTTATGCACCTTGCTTAATGTAATGAAGAAAATTTCCAAGTTTAGCAACAATTATCATATAATCATATAATATCTCTTAGACTTTATCCAAAGGACAACTGTATTTTAGAAAGGTACTATAGAAAATCGACTTAAACATATTTGTTAAGGACTTAACATTGTTTTGTATTTTTATAAGTGAATTTTAAGTTTCTAAGGAAATGTATTTTATATGTTTTTATTTTCCTTGCAACCGTATGGGTTAGCATTATTACCTTATTTTCATTTAGAATATTACTTTATTTTCATTTTTATTATTTATTTACGAAAGGCTGTGGAAAAGGAAAGGTTATGATAACAGCCAGTGAAATATCTTTTTGTGATTTTGATATGGTATTTGGGGAGTTATTTGGGATGCGCTGCGAGAGAGTCCTAAGGGAAATATGAAAACAGTATTACCAGTGTGTTTCTACTACTCTAAGGACGGAGAGTTTATCTGGAGGGTGTTATTATGTTGGTACAAACAAGTGTACCTAAAAAGATGTGATGCCTGACAAACCATGCTGCGATGAGTGTAAAAAAATTGTTTGCATGCTCTATTCACTTCTGCGAGATATATTTTTTTTCTAAGACCACTGATACGGCAATAAGAAGAAATATAAGTCCATTGTATGATGTGAATAAAAGATTATACAACCGCTGCAAACGAGTGTTCTTTAGGTTTTGAGAACAGTTGATAATTGCCGGGGGCCAAATCTGGCGAGTATAGCGGATCCTTAACTAATTCGAAGGTTGCTTGAGTTGTTGCACCTGTCGGAATGACGGTCTTGTGACTGTAATTTTAGCCCCTTTGTGCTTTGGAAATCTACCTCTAGCGTCCTAAAATACGGATAGCATAATCTCTCCTTATTGAAGGTTGTACCTTGAATTTTCCCGGCGGTGGTGGGCCTAGATGGGTCCAATCCTTACTCTGTATTTTAGTGCCAACATCATTATAATAGATCCAGGACTCATCCATTATCACAAACCTTGCAAGAAATTTTTCCTAGTCGTGTCCATACTGTGTTAAGGACTTAACATTGTTTTGTGTTTTTATGAGTGAATTTTAAGTTTCTAAGGAAATGTATTTTATATGATTTTATTTTCTTTGCAACCGTATGGGTTAGCATTATTACCTTATTTTCATTTTTATTATTTATTTATTTTGCTCTCTTAGAATATATCCAATTTTATTTTAATATGTATGTACATTACGCATTGTATATGTATGAAAGCCGGCCATTCACAATACTCTAGCTAAAACTGCCTAATTTAAAATCATTCAGTGCAACGTCGTCGAATAAATAATGGGAGTTTTCTTAAAATTTAATATACACAAGCACAGGCAGTCGTCTCCCGCGCGACGGTCGAGGTATTAGCGATCATGCACTCTCGGTCACCTTTCGTACCTCGTCGTAACATGTACAGTAACGTCGTCGGATGATTATTGGAAGTTTCTAATAGTTTCTAGTTTTGGCGGGAATCGTCGAGGACGTTGTCGTCTATTCTCGATTTTCTATCATCGTCCGTCGAGACTACTGTGTCCGTACATACTTTTAGTCTTCGGTTAAGTTTGTGTCGGAAATCATTTTGGTAAGATTGTCGGCGCGCATGTATAGACATCTTCTACAAGTGCGATCACTCCGCTTCTTGTTGAGGATCGTTGCGGCCGCAGCGCCCGTTGTCTTTTGTACATTTGTTCGGTCCTTTGTCGTATCGGGACTTAGAAATTTTTTCATTTAGTTGTTCGTCGTAGCGGACGAGTTTCACGGGCCAGTTTTCTTATGTAATGTCGGCATTATCGCTCCGTTTTATTTGTCAGTGCGCAGTTCGCACATTTGCTGGCTACTGGCTTTTTCCCTTCTTTCGGGCGCAGTAGTAGAGAGCTAAAGATTGCACATAGCGTATTATTTCGAACGAGAACGCCTGGGTAGCTGTGACATTACTTTTGTTTAGAGATCGGCTATTATCGCTACTGTCGCCCTCGACCAGGCGTTCAAGCTCTAAGGGATAGGGTGGGTTCCCCTATAAATGTGAAAATAACGAACGTATTTGGTTCAAGTCCCTTAGGCAAATTTAAAACAAGGAAAATGTATTAGGCTTCCGAGGTGCGCTTATAAATTTACGAAATAAATAGGGTTGGCTCTCCTATAAAAAGGTAGTGTGGTGCATGCAAACAGATAGAGGCATTAATACATGCCTCTAACAAAGCTTCTGCGGAAGCATATAAGAAACATACATATACACATGCTAATGTACATTACATGTATAAGAGAGCTCGAATAACTGCAATTATTGCAAATATATATATATATCTTACGTACATCGTAACTGTACATAGGCAAGAGTGGAAACCGTGTACACATTTTATTTTTTAAATATATTTCTTTGCGCATGCGCATTGAGTTTCACTGTACAACCTTTCCTCTAGTAAATAAGCGAATATACTCTACAAGTAAGTATTGGTCAAGTAATTCAGGAATTTACGAGTAGGCTACAGCGACGCTGTTCTTCAAACCAGGAGAACGTAACAATATTCATCCAATTTTATCAGTACAAAATAAAGTTACACAGAATCTAACATTGTAACGATAATAAATTACTAAACAGATGAAAAACCCCAGCCATAAA
Source organism: Trypoxylus dichotomus (assembly GCA_023509865.1). Classification (NCBI taxonomy): domain Eukaryota; kingdom Metazoa; phylum Arthropoda; class Insecta; order Coleoptera; family Scarabaeidae; genus Trypoxylus; species Trypoxylus dichotomus. Next base: position 30,054,110 of record CM042082.1, on the reverse strand, counting down.
ATCGAACAAAAGCAAACAAGTTTAAAGTACCTACAATTGAAACGGTAGACAGATTTAATTTTGTTCTGCATTTTTGTTGACTCACCAATAATGCTAATAAAAGAAAATATAAATTTATGAGATTTTATATGGCTTGCATGGTAAACTAACAGTGCCCCATTTCTTTTATCTTAATACCATTATCAAGTACCCGAAAACGAGCTTAAACATGCAGAATAACGCATAAAAAACATGATCGATTTTGCTTTAGCGATTGACTCTGAATTACTAAACCAAATACGGACCAACAAAGGCAAACGTGTTAATGTATTTAGATTTAGACCCCGTCAATACAAATCCAACTAAAAACGTCAATATTTACCGTCAAACGTAAGAAAGTATATTGCATGTTTACCGATCAAGATGGCGGTGGTTGGAATTCGCGGAATACGACTGACGTAAGCGCAATTTCGAAGGAGCCAAGAAACGTTATGCGAGTACGGTACGATCCTACAAGAACGTTCGCAAAGATATCGTTAACGCAAAACAGCGATTGATTCAATATTTGTCAGATGCGGATGCAGATGCAGACGGCTGCAGTGTTCCCTCACGATTACGTTCGCGTCCCCTGTTTGATAAACAAACAAACATTTGATGTGCGTTGATGTACACGCAGCCGATATACAACGGTAAACAGAATATATTGTCGAGGTACGATATAACAATGCCAGTTAGCGCGTACAACATGGCGATGTGAAATGATTTAAGTATATTTGTTAGTCGCTAATATTTGCACAAGATATTATTATTGCCAAAATATTTACGTAATGTATTTTACATGTTATAAATATATTACGCGTTTTAGTGGGGAGGTGATCGATTGATCGAAGGAACTATGAAATACGAGAGCTACCTGAAATGTTTCCCGAACGATAAGACAAACACGTTATTGGTGTGGTTTCTTATTTTTATTTTTCGATGTCGTTTCCTCGAAGATCAATACTTTTACAAACGGTGCTTTAGTCTCTTGAAGCCGCCGGAAAAGTAGGATGTTTCGAGGTCTGCAAAATAACCATCTGCAGCGGTGATGGTCTTGTCGACCATTTCATCGTTGGTAGCGATTTTTGGGCGTTCACTGCGTGGTTCGTCACTTGTGCTTGTGCGACTGCGTTTGAACTCGCTCACGCTGGTCGAAAGTGATGGGAGTACATCCACCATGGACCTCTAGCAAAATATTTCCAACTTCCGTGGCCATTTTCCCACCCATCCAATCACTGCACGAAATTCGATTTTCTCCATTTTTGCGAAACCGCCTTACTTGCTACACAAAACTCTCTTAAACAACAACTATTGCCATAAAAAAGGTTACCCTTGCCAACCAATGAATCTACTTCACCCTTCGTGCGCCGTCCCTTACCGATTCCGACAACATTTCAGGTTGCCCTCGTATCGAAAAACATCACCGAACGTTTTCAAAAAAAAAGTGATAATAAATGAAATTCAGCAACGAAATACATTAGTGCATGGTCACTTTTTATGTGGTTTTCCTTAATTCAAAGCAACACGTTTCATTCGAGAAAGTACACACTGATTTCTAAAGCAGCTGTTTTTGATAAGTGGAAACGCACTTTTCTCGTGGAACATTCTACACATGGATTATTTGCGAAAACACTGACACTTATTTCAAAGAATATTTATTTGCTGCAAAATTAACCCAAACGTTTTTAAAATAATATTTTAAACAGGACTTTTGAATCAGGTTCGGCATCAACTCTGCTACGGTATTTATTTTTTGTCAACACATAGGAAAACATGCATGTATATACAGTGAAATCTTCCTTGAACGGACATCAACGGGACCAACTGAAGATGTCCGTTCAGGACGGGCGTCCTCATAAAAAAAATATGTAGTAGATACAACAAAAATCGTAGATACATAGATGTAGTATGTAATACAAAACAATGAAATGAATAGTCAGTTTAAGGACGCAAAAATTCATATATTGTTGTTTGTCTTTTCTTTTTCTTTAAAATGGTGTCTTGAAATCGTATTTCTAATTTAGAAAGAAGCTCCAAAGACTCTGTATCTCCGTGATTTTCGACAAAACTTTTGAGCTGCTTGGTCAGGGTAATAGCTTTACCATAATTTGGGATAGCTTCTGTTGGCACTGGAACCTCATCGACATCAGAATATTCCGAAAGTTCTCGCATTTCAACTGGATTTGGAATTTCTTGTTCTGAATCTGGATCTTCAACATACAAATCTTCATCTACGTTCAAAAAATCATTAAGGTTTTCATTATCCGTCAATTTCAATAAATTTTTATTTTTGAGAATATCTGAAAGTAGACTAAGAGGCAAATCATCTTCTAGGTCAGATGTATCAGCCTCAGTTAACTGGTCTTCACTTTGCATATTTTCATGATAATTTATGAATACTATGCCAGAAAAACTACTTGCCTTTTTGCAGCAAACCATTCATCGAGCCTGTTTCTTTGTGGGGAAATGCCGCTAATGCTGATTTGAATAGTAAGACTGTATGTTTTTGTAATTTTTATGCAATAAATAATGTAACTAATACTATGTGATACGAGTGTAGACTACGAACTGCACATGACTTGAGCTGTAGTAGACCTACTGTAAACTTGTAAAATTGACTGTAAATAGTCTCTGTTTGCATTATTGAACCACCCTAAAACTACCTGATTATTCACAATTAAATGAAGGTTCTAGGTACATGTCTGACGACAATAGATGAAACTTCTAGGTTCGTATCTGACGACAATACACGAAGTTCTAGGTACATATCTGACGACAATAGCAAACAATATATGTACTGAAATATATCTGCACAAACGAAAGAAAGGTTAGAATGATCTAAGGTAAAATTAAGTGATTTGAAAACCAATACAAGTTTATAGAAAAATTCGGCTGCACTGAATAGAGCCATTTTCCAACTTCCTCGAAATTCCTGCGAGCGCGTGCCCCATTGGTACGAAGATGTGATAGTCAGATGGCGCCAGGTTTGGGAAGTACGGCGGGTTCGGAGGAATATCCCATCCAAGCGATATCAAGGTGTCTTTCACTGGTTTTGCTCTGTGAGACGGTGCATTGTTGCGTAAGAAAATTAGTTTCCCATATCTTGTGGCCCATTCCGGTCGTCTTTGGATTAATGCGTGGTTTCAATTAATCACTTAAAGGCGACAGCGTTGGGTAGTAATGGTTTCCCCGAGCTTCAAGAATTCACATGTAATACTTTTGCTAATTGCCGTTGAATTTGAGTTGGGTCATCATCCAATAACCTCTGCAGTTGCTCGTCTTCGCATTTTTGTGGTCTACCAAAGCGCTCACTACCTTTCACATTGTAATCACCACTTCTAAAATGTCGAAACCATGCCTCACATGTTCTAATCGATGGAGCGTGTTCACCATATGTTTCTGTCAGTAAGCGATTACTTTCAACAGCCTTCTTCTTTTGATTAAACAAGAAAAGTAATGCGTACCATAAATGGATTCAGGTACAAAACTGGTCATGACCACTGAACGATAAAGCAAAGACGCTAGTTTTTGGCGGACTCAACTTCTGTATCTTTCTAGTTTAAAAGAAGTAAGTGTCAAATTAATACGCTGCGTACTTTTCATTGGCGCCATCTCTTAGCTCAACCGGAAAGAAACTTACTTGCATACATCTGATTCACTAGTACCTATAATTTATTATTTCTTCAAACAAAGTTGTTATGGCGAGAAAAAACATTTATTCTCTCAAATATTCCTATATATAATCTACACTAATTTTTAATTCGTACATCAGTCTTATAATAGTTTTTTTCGAAAAGTAAATAATTTATTTAAATCATAAATTTCTTGCTACGATAATAAAGGATCCACGTTGTAAATATCCCTCGGTGTATAATCTTTTAATATAGGTGACGATTTTCAGTATGCCCAATATCTGCGTCACCTGATTCACCACAAATTATTTTAAACGCGATAGCATCGCCATACCTTCATTGCCTCACAACCCGACCTGTTTAAACACCCCTCTCACTAACGCCGAAGGTCAGAAAGAAACGGTTTCGCAAAGTTTCCTTATCAAAACGACGAACATAATACGATCTGAATAGCTCCAGAAAGAAGAAAAGTACCGCATCAAAATTCGGGAATTTCTCGATATTTTAGGAAGTCTTTCCGTAGCCACCTCCTCCATTGGGGGCCGAAGAAAGGAGGTTAGCCAAGGGGTGAGATTCCGAGCCGCAACTCTCACTTTCCGAAAGGGAAAAAAGAACTCGTCGTGACCGGAATACCCTATAGATGTCGTTGCGAGCGAATTCTTCGACGAAAGATACAATTGGCGTTCCGTTTTCGAAGCGATACCTCGGTTTCTAGATGGAAAATAATAAAATTTTCTTTTCTATCTGTATATTATGGATGCGAGGGCTAGTTAGATATGCAAGGGCCGCGTAACGAGAATATAGAATATGTGGGAATGGGATGGCTATAGTTATGCTGGTTGATATGGAATTGTGTTCGGGTATGCTTCTCATTTCCAGGCGACTATTTTCCGTTCTCTCGAAAAGCACGCCGTTCCCGTAAGAGGAGGAAGAAAAATGATAAAGCCTCGTCTCTCGGTTTTGCTTCGGTAGTCTGGAATTCTATTATATCTCCCTCGGCATTAGATCCGGAAGCCGAGATACATATACGCTCTCTATATTCCACTCCTTTCCTTTTCGATGCCTACTGCCATCGCTTCTCCTTTTTTATTATTTATTATTGCGAATGGCTTCGTTTTTCCGACTAGCTGTTTTCATTTTTTCCCATCTGGCCGAGTGTGATGTGATAAGAACTGTAAATTGGTAACGGTGAAAGAAGACTAAGCAAAATCAATATTGCGAATATCTGCACTTACAGTTAACTTGGTTTTGTAAATGCTTGTTGTACATTTCATTTTGATCAACCGAACAAAATTTGTCAGAACATGTCTTATAATAATAATAGTAATTTATTAAATATCCAACAGAACATCCAAAAAATGGACACAATATTAAATAAAAGATAATACATGTAATGCATGGAACAAAATGAAATACTAATAAGAAATAATAAAATAATAAATACCACTAATATGAAACGTTAAAATAGAAAAAGAACAAATTAAGGCAAATCCAAATGGTAGTTATTAAAGTTTCTTATGTACCAACGGCGCCCGCCACAACACGTTCGTCCTAGCTATAAGGATCCGCAGCAGGTGATGCGACTTCGATTCCGGACGTGATACAATGAGACCAACTCCAGACAGTAAACCAGGAGAGTCAATTCTTCCGGTGAGAACGTTTTGCATAAAAGAAGCACTAATACGGTTTCTTCTTTCCACAAGCATTACAAAGTCATGCCTCTGAGTTAGCTCGTCGTAGAGTATATACATAGGATATCGGCCATCGTTCTTGTACGATAGATATTTCAAAAATTTGCACTGAATCCGCTCAAAAAAATTAATGTGCATGTTGTAGAAAGGATACCAAGCCACGGATGCATATTCGAGCTTGGTAACCACCTAACCAAATAAAAGAGTCTTTATTGCATCAAGGCTAGTAAAATCGTTACCAATGCGAAAAATAAATCCTAATAATTTAGAAGCGTCGCAATATCTGAAACATGCTTAGAGAAGGTAAACTTTTCATCATAAATCACACCAAAATTTTTAATAGAAGATTGACGGGCAATATTAATATTGTTAATACAATACAGAGAATCGATTCTACACACCCTTTTTGTAAAAGACATGAAGAAACACTTATCACCATTTAATTTTAAATTATTATGCAGACACCCGGTATAAATCATGTCCAAATTACGATGCAGAAGGTCAACATCATTGAAGGAGTTAACGGCGTGGTAGATTGTAATATCATCAGCATAGGCTAATAAAAGATAGTTAATTAAAATAAACGTAATTAAGTCTGATTAGAAGATATGATCGAATTAATTTTAGGAAATTCTTGCTGACACCGAAAAAACTCAGGTTCTCCAACAACTTATCATGATCAATCAGGTCAAAAGCACGGGAAAAATCAGTCTAAATAACATCCAGTTGACCACCCCATCCACGGTTTCAGCTATTGTTTGAGAAATCTGAGCCAAGTTAGTTACAGTAGATCTAGATCTAGATTTCATACCATAAGAAAGACGTATATAAATTAAGACTTCAAAAACCTTCGCAAAAGAAGAAATTATAGCCACAGGTCTATAACTGCCAATATTGGAACTGTCACCCAAGATTGGCGAAATTCTGGCTACTTTCCATATATCAGGAAACGTACACGTCTGTAGGGCTAGATTAATGATTATACATAGAGGAGTGGCAAAGATGGTAGCACAATCCTTCATAAAAAAGCAAGGAATGTTATCATCACCAGCTGTAAATTTGTTCTTTAGAGTTTCGATGCAATGTATTAATTCCTCTACCGAAACAGACAGCAAACACATCAGTGGTAAGCTGGAATCAATATCTGGAAGATGAGAGTCCAAAAACTACAAGGTAGCTTTTAACCATCTGAGTGTTATCATCTCTTTCATCTAGAAAAGCAATTATTTCGGGCAATAATTGTTGAAAGATTTCTAGAAATTTTCCGCGATTCAACCACCTTACGTCCGCGTGAAAAACTCCTAGTCGAAGAGTCGTCGTTGCAAGTTTCGGGCACAATGTTAATTGCGATGTTCATAACCACCTCCAAGTCTAGAACTTTTGAATACAAAACCTGTTGATGGATAATAGCGACATTAGCTCGACATAATGCAACAAAATAATTTTTGTCTTCAGTCACGGCTGGTCCTCCATCTGGAGGAATCATTCTTAAAAATTCTTCTTTAACCAACATGGCATTAAACACCATTCGAATAAAAATACTGACCAGTATCTGTGGAATTGGTGGATTCGTCGAAGTGCAAAGAAATGTATGTACATTCCATGATATCATATTTTAGTTTATCTGCCATTTCTTGGCTCATGACTTCAACACGCTTTGGGACTGTCGGACCAAATAACTGTAGTTCTTTAATAGCAGACATGATCTCTGCTTTATTCTTAGAATCTCCAAATAAAACCTCACCCGCTTCAACAAATGCTTTCTTTACAATCATTCAGTCTTCAAAAGGTTCCTTGTATTTCACCAATATATGAGAAATTTTAAGTGAGCGATCGTTGCAGCTCTCTATTATTTGGCTGGTCTTGTGAACGTGCTTTACTCTTTTTTTAAACAAGTTATCAAATCATGCATTTTACATTTTCTTAATTCACTCTTTGTTGGGATATCTTTTCATAGTTTTCATAAAAGGTTTTATGATGCCCCTCTATATTCCCACGCTTAGGTATTGCAACTGATGCTTAATACGAATTCTTTTCGAAGAAGATTTAACGTTGGTAATAACATGCTTTATATTCACCTCCAAAAATCAAGATTAATAAATCGCTATCTCGTTTATACGTACACTCTAGGATTTATAGTTATAACAATACTTCAGATACCATAGAAGAGATGGCAAAAACTCCGTTAATAAGTTGGTTACCAGAGCACTTTAATTTAATTAAGTTATCAGCCTTCCCACCTATCTTGCCATTCTGGACATTTCACTTCTTCTGCTCTCTACTTTGTCCAAATATCAATCCTTCACAGTCCACAAGTATTTGGTATGTCTTTTTATTAGCAATCGTGCAAGCTCTAATGCAATTCCCTCAAAATTCACGGCCTGAAATACGAAGTAGACGCTATTCGTATCAGTTAGACATTTTTTTCTTCCTCAGTGTGTACTACTTCCATTGTTCCACCTAAAATATCCTCATTTAACTCTATTTTCCGACGACGATACGGTAACTAACCAGTCTTGCTAGTCATGTTCGCATTGTACTCTTTCATGAACATAACCCGAACTTTATTCGCTTATTACGATTATTGTTACTGTAACGGCCGCCTGGTGGCGCGTTATGCATCCACTACGGACTCGTATGCACGAGTTTGCCTCGCAAGCTCGGAATAGACTAGGTGCAATTTGGCGATACTTCCCTACGCCTTTTTACTTCGGCTATTCGGAGGATGAGCGAGCTTTTCTTCTTCCCCAGCGAAGTCTTCGGCTTGCACAACGTTCAAGACCTGAGCGTATTCAATTAGGTCGCCGTAAAAGGCGAGGTGCGCTATCTTATACCGTGGTAAGTACTGAGGTACGCCATTATCATATAAATTAACTGTTACACACGCTGACGGAGTACAGCTATTGCGCGGTTTCGTTATTAAAATCGTATTAGGGTTAATGCGTTTTAACGAACGACTTCTATATACATACGTACATCCACAAGACATTGTTTACGTCTTTGGAAGCTTTGAATTTGCAACGATGATGCTTCTTAGTTATAGGACGGGGAAGACGTTAACCTGCGAGGGTGGGGTTAAAACTTCGCGTTGATATTAGCAATATCAAGACCGTATATAAGTTCAACTGCACAGCATCCGATCTTCAATATTCAGATGAAAACTTATACTATGGATAGGTTTATATTGTAAGTAAATGTACAAATATGGACTGGGGTGATAACACTCACCAACGCACATTTTGGTGCTTCGAATTTTTTAAGCTTGATATACAGTGGTGGAAAAATGATTTTGTTTCTGTCAACAAATGGTTTGTTAAGGACGTTGTGTTCTTGAATTAAAATATTTCTTAAAGGCAAGTTTCTGGTAAACAAGTATATCTTCTTTAATCACTTTGTTGCTCGAGGATAAAGTTTAACGTTTTTAGATCGATTTATATCACCCACTGATACTCTTCATACTTAAACTTTTTCAGGACCAATGATATTGTCACGTATTCCTTTTTCATAGTGGTAAAATGTCCAATAGGTACAGAACTATGTTTATTACCATTGCGTAAAAGTGCACATGTTTAACATCGAGATGAACTGTCTATAAGAAAACGTCATTCACCTGGCGTGTATTCAGTTGACCCCATTTTCGTCATGTCTTATGTCATTACAAAAGACTAAGTTGTCTTCTTTAGAAAAATACTGCAGCTGATCTTTCTATCTGGTTGGATAAAATATAATATTACTACCTGGACACAGTAAGTTCTTTTTCTTTAGTCTGGAAGTAAGAAATTGTACGATTCCTTGGAGAGGTTCAGATCTCTAACAAGCTCATTAAGCTCATTTTGGCTGAGGTGTTGGGGTTTCACTAATGGTCCTTCAAAAATACTATAACCTTCACTTTTTAGGGACTGCACCTCGTCAGACGATGTACTTGAGTCATCCTCCGGAAGCACATGTAAGTTGGAATAGCCATTTCCTCAGAATAAGGAAGAGGTCTCTTTTCTGACTCATTTATGCCGGTTATTGCGATTAAAGCTTTTGATGTTGACAAAACAAAAATTGTAGTCATTATGATGGCTGTTAGGCTCCCTCAATACCATAGGTATTCCAAATTTTCTTTCTCTTTCCGTTTGTCCACTGTCGCAAATTTTCCACGCATGTCTGGCATACAAAATGTGGTGACCAAGATTTATCCTGGTCCCCTGACTGGACGCCAAAATACACCAAATATGCCCTTTTTATAAAGGGAGATATAGGTTTTCTCCTTTTCAAAATGTATTTACCACAAATATAACAAAAAACATCTGGTTGGTTCACACAATTCTGTCTGCTTGTAGCAGCCATTGTTGGCATTCGAATTTTTAATATTAATGCAACAATTCATAGCAAATATTTAGTACAGACTGAAGCAGTTTTTAAACGAAAGCACAATACTAAACTGAAGTGTGAGATGCAGGCAGAGATACTGGGTACCCTATGTTGGAGATAAATGAAGTTGTGCGGATTAGGGTTGGATTGGGTTAGACAAGTAGATTTCTCCAGTAATGGGGAATACTGTGATTTATAATTATATTATAATTCTAATTTCAGATAAAAACAGCCAATTTAGGTCTCCTAAATATTTAATTAATTATTTAGATTTTGCTATTTGTCCGTATCAGTAATAAATTTCACCATGGTGTATCTCAAAAACTAGAGCTGTTAGGAAGAAATGCCAGTTATTTTTGGAACAAGCATTTCGTAGATACCCTAAATTAGTTCGTGTTTCACAGGCACCACGATAACAAATTTATTCTATTAGGCGGTCTAATCTATCCTATAGAATTGTGACTACTAGAAACAATTATTTGCGCTCCAACTTTTTGGATTTATTTATACACGGAGTACTGTATTTTCTATTCGTATTAGTTTTTATTTAAATATGTTTTTTTCACTGAAGAATTGTAAGCTATTTGTATACAAAAGGTTATACACAAATAAATCAAGCAATGGAATAATACAGATAACCGTAAATGAAATATTTGTTTAAATATAGAGAGTCAAGCGATATACTGTATTTGTACATATATACATATATGAACATCCACACATTAATGAACTGGTTCCATCAACAGTTCGTTAGTGAATATATTTGCGAATAATTTTAAAGCAAACATACCCAGTTTTATGTAAAATATCATTTATTTAAGCATATATAACATGCGAGCAAAAATAGGAGTTTTGATGAATTTCGGGGCATATTTTCTTTTTTTGGAAATAGCATATAATAAATACATATATACATTACAATTTCATGAGGTATATATACTATGAATCCTTTCAATTTTTACATAAAATACGTTTGTGTATATATTTCGATATTTATGCGAATGTTTAGTTAAAACATTTAAATAGAAATATATAATAGAGTAATTTAATTTTGTTGTTTAAGTTTGCTGCAGATTTTCAGCCATTGCAAATTGTATTATATTTGTTTATCCATAGGGAATTATCAGAATTCGGTTTTAGGAGCTTGTAAATTGCATAAATTGATTCAATATTAAATGAAAAATTTTAGACCTTGTGATATACTAACGCTGTTGAGTGCAAAGAAGATATCTCCTACGTTCTTAGTAAATGTGAGGGCGTACATTTTAAAAACCAAATCTATCATAAGTTCTCCAAGGTAGCCATCAGTTACGAGACCTACATCACACTGCAAAACTGTAACAATACCTACCTCCAATAGATGTTCCAACATAACCTTCTGGAACAGATAAATGGAATCTTCATTGAGTGATTAAATGATTTAGTTTGGATTAAGGCTGCAGAAACAGGTACTTTCGCAGTAGTGTAAGGCTCGGTTAGTATCAATATTAAAACTAATGAACGTAATCACTTACTATTTTAGTTTGAATATATTGTGTAGAGTGACGCAAAAATTCGCTGTAATAATAATAATATTTAATGCCCAACAGATACAAATATCCAATTACAAGGCAATGTTAAATAATGTACACATGCAAATATAAATAACATAAAATTAAAGTATGTCAAATTAGAAAACTTAGTAACTAGTTGCTTTAATTTAAATTTAAAAAAAAAAAAAGTAGTTTACCAGTGGTTAGCAAAAAAGAGAGAACGGAAAAAGTATTCAACTAAGTGTAACGCACCCGCGGTCTACATACCCCAAAAGGGACGGTAAAGTGCAGGTATGTATATCCAACTCGGCAAACTCCATAGAGTTGAAATTGCTACACAATCTGTGTCTTGGGGACCTGATGGCGTGTTTGTTCTAGGTGCGAAACAGTAAAATGTATTTGTTTGCCTAGATCCTGAACGTGGTACAATGAAGTTGATTTTACTCAACAACTCAGGGACATCAAGACCATTATGAAGTAAAGTAAATAGGAATTTACACTCAGCCTGTTTTCGACGTAGTTCTAATGAATCAATATTAAATGCCTCTAGCAGAGCACTGTGGCTAAATCCTTGTATCGGGTAAGTATTAAATTTTTTAAAGTACAAGAACTTTAAACACCTTCTCTGAATCTGCTCTAGAAGATGTATCTGATAGATGTACATAGGTGACCAGACCAAGGACGCATACTCCAGTCGAGACCGAACAAAAGCGAAATAAAGAGGAAGAATGGCTGTCATAGAAGCAAATGGTCGTGTAACACGTATAATGAATCCTAACATACTCAACGCTGATGTACAAGTACTGGATATGTGCTCCATAAAGGTCAGTCTTGAGTCAAAGACGACGCCCAAGTCTCTCATAGAGGTCTCTCTAGGTAAAGAAGATCCAGCCAAGTGGTAGGTATATATAATTGGAGTCGTCTTACGAGTGTAGGTGACAATTTTGCATTTGTTTACATTAACTGTTAGTCTGTTGTTGACACACCACGTGTGGAATATATCGAGTTGGCTTTGCAAATGATTGCAATCCTGAGAATTATTAATTGTTGAGTACAACTTCAAGTCATCTGCGTATAACAACTTTGGACAGTTCAGTTGATAGCACAAATCATTTATATATATGAGGAACAGAAGTGGACCCAAGTTACTCCCCTGAGGAACTCCAGAGCTCGGCGCGAAGTAATCAGACTCAAATCCCATGTATGTCACAAATTGCTTTCTATCAAGAACATACGATTGGAATAAAGACAAAAGAGAAGACGAAAATCCAATATTGTCCAATTTTTTAATAAGCACGGTATGGTCGATTCGATCAAAAGCTTTTGTTAGGTCAGTATACACAACATCTACCTGTCCACCGGCATCAATACTATCAGATAGGTATTGTGTAATTGTAACAAGATTAGTTACCGTAGATCGTTGAGCAACGAAACCGTGTTGGTCATTTGAAATCCAGGGTCTAACTTGAGCATAAATATACTTGTACAAACATTTCTCAAAAACTTTAGCAAAATTATTTAATAACGATATGGGACGATAGTTGGAAATAACACACTTCTCACCATTTTTAAAAACAGGCACCAATTTGGCAATCTTCCACACAGACGGGAAGGTGGATGTTTTGAGAGCAAGATTGAACAAGTAGCAAAGAGGAGAAGCAAATATATTTGCACAATCCCTAACAAAAAGGCCGGAATGTCATCACTACCCGCCGTGCAATTATTCTTTAAGGATTTCATAGCACACACCACATCCATCTCAGTTACAGAACCTAGGTCAACCACAGTAGCGCACGAAGCAATTGGAGCAACAGGCGTTGGAGCAAATGAAGGAAGGTACACCGATTGGAAAAACTCCCGCAAGGCGCTCACTATGGAAGGTGGGTCGTTATACGAATTGCCGTAGTCGTCCTTCATAGTTCTAGGAATACCTCCCCCATCCCTCCGAGATCGCACAAACTGCCAAAAATGTCTAGGATCGGTTGAAATGGAGAATTCAGCGCTCTGAATAAAATTCTTATATGACCGCCTAGAATCTGTAATATTGTGTCATTACTATGCCTTCCAGTGCAGACTCAAACAACAGCGAGGTGAAAATTTGTTGGTGTATTTAAAAAAGGGGGCTTCTGCGTGTAATGATGTGGTGTTTGCGAATTTAAAAAGCTCGCATTAATATTCCGATATCGGCAATAATCTAGTGTTTACAAATCAGAAGTTAATTGTAGCGTGCTGGGATAGATGTTTTATTGGTAAAATTTATTATTTTAATTATTAAATTATCAACACTTTAACTTGCATATACTCCATCTTAGTCTAGATTACTGGAAAAACAGAAAAAAAATAAAATTTAACGACGAATTCACAAAACTATTACTCTTCAGTACAGTCCGTTAAAACGTAAAAAAAAAATTGAAATATTAACCGTATCCACCTTCCTTATTATCCTCCCATAAGCTTCCTTACCTTCCATTTTCTGCGAGAGCTTTCTCAAAAATTTATTTAGACAAACGTATCCGTGACAAATGGTTCCGAAAAAAAATATCGTCACCCTCCTTCTCCTTATCCTTAATAAATGGCGCGATTTATTCCGCCAGGGTAAGCATTACGAGGAACACTTTCTGTTGAACTTTCCGAGCCGGGAGATGCAAGAGAACTTACCGAAAAGGTAAGTAGGACCGAGGGGGAGCATCTAAAATGTCGTCGCAATAGAATTTTTAAGGTGGCAAGCCTGTAAATCTTCCGCCCTCATAAATTTTTTCGGCGGAAATTAAAAGTTATTAAATTACTAAAGGGCGAATTCTTTCAAGGGGGGGCACACGTTAATTGCGGTTTTTATGGACGTTATTAGCGTTCGGTATAAGGCGTTTATAGATAAGGAAAAATGAGGTGCTATGAATCTTTCTGTTTGAGGAATGTGTTTTTAGGCTTTCATCTTATGAAATAGCATGAGATATGGTGTTTATTAGTATATTGCCTAATATTCCCTTTTCTCAATTGTTTAGAACAGTAGCTCTAAAAACGTTGGTAAATATTTAACAAAAGAATTGTAATCACGTTTCTATATCCAACTTCAGCAAGACTAACGGTATCGCTATATTCATTTTCATACAAATACAAAGAAGTTATTCCACCAGGCAGATACTTTTTGTGTAACCTCTAGACGAGTTATTCAGTTTATTTAATGTCTGCATGTTCTTCAAAATGATTTATTTTTTAACCCTGCGTCCTTTGTACCTTGCGCTGTCGGACTACCATTCTCTTATTTTTGTATTCCAGAATATCCAGTTCTGAGCCAGTTGTTTGGCTTCAATCGATTCCATACTTCTTTCTTTTAATGTTCTATACATTTGGTGTTTTGGGGTATACCTATTCTATTTTTTGTTTCTGATTCTTTGTTTTGGCCTCAAAAATCCTCGTTATTATTCGATCTTCTTTCATTCTGTGTATATGTCGAAGCCATCCCAGTTGTCTCTCCTCCATGACTATTTCTATCTATATGTTACTCCTTCTATTCCTCTTAAAAATTTCATTTCCATGGCTGTAACTTTGCTTATGATTCTATTCGTCGTTGTCCATGATTCGCTGCCATTTGTTAGTGTTGGTCTTTTATGCACTTCTGTCTTTATTTGTCTTGGTATTTATTTTTTTATCTAGAAATGTATTTCTTAATGTATTATATATTTTTACGGATTTCCCTATTCTCTCGTTTATTTCTATATTTTCCCGTTGACTTCAAAATGATATAGCGCAGTATATATCGAACAAATATAGTGCAAAGAAAAACTTTCTAAACAAAATTTTCACTAATAGAATACGAGGCTGGATCTCTATGCTGAATCCCTGATCCTCTTTATTAGGGGGTACATCTTGAGAATGTCCACATTAAAATTGACACTACATTCTCGTAAAACCCGTTTTTATTTCGATCCTAACAACCGAAAATGACTCAATATACAGGGCGTTCCGTTTAAAAAAGTGCGGCATTGATGTTTGCAATCTTGGGATAGCCTGTATACTACGAGAACAATTTTCAAATGTACGAGGGTGGATCTGTATGCTGTACCTTTGACCCCCCTACAGTAAAACTACAGTGGCGTTATATTTTTTTATTTTGCGACATAGTCTGCCTCTACAACCTCCTGGAAGACTTTTTGTCCGACCTCTGCAAACCACCTGTCTACAGCTTGCATCACTTCATTATTACTGGAGAATTTTGCTCCACGTAAAATTTCTTTTAATTTGTTGAACAGCGTGTAATCACTACCCGCCGGTGCTCTACTAATTTAAAGCCTGCTTGCTGTATAGCAGCTATAGCAATACCAGATGTATGGCTGGGAGCATTATCCGGATGGAGCAGCACCATGATTCAACCATGGTCACATACCAACTAAGAAAGTTCTTTCTGTTTTGCTTGGAACTTTTCCAAAAGACGCTTCCAAATCCACACCCGGTTTCTTTTTTGATCAATGATTAATATTGGGGGAATCCTCTTTCTATCTAATTCTTTAGTCAGCATGTTGTGCACCACATGACGTCATAAGCCAGTATCTTCCACAATGTCCCTGATGCATACTCTTCGGTTTTGCAGAATGATATCGTACACTTTTTTAATATTTTTGTCTGTTGTTACCGTTATGAGAGGACCATCAGCATGTTGGTTTTCACAGGATGTTCTTCCTCATTTAAAATCTCGCCACCAGCATTTGACTATATCATAGGAAAGTGCAGACTCATCAACAGTTGGCATAATATCGTTATGAATTTGGGTTGGCGTCATGCCCTTTCTCTGGAGGTATTTTATTACGCTTCTTCATCCTAGAAGATTCATTTTTGTGAACTAAATGTCAAAAACATTAATCAAATTATCAAATCAAATCAAATTAAAATACAGACTCCTCCCTCGAAAAGCCTAGATTCACACCGATGATGAAGCGAGCACGTTATGAGTGGGCAAAACGTCATCAACATTACATAATTGAAAATTGGCGAAAGGTAACTCAAAATAGCTTAAATCAAGCAACATTTTTTTGTTTGTTTCGTTAAAGATCGTATTAAGCGATAAATCAAAACTAGAAGCCATAACCGAAAGAACTCAATGTGTTAGACGACGTCCATCTGAACGATTTGGTGAAACTAGTGTATATCAGTCGAAGGTCCTGGACCCAAGGCGCCATGAATCAACACCAATATAAGCGTGTATTCCAGGATGTCTTCATGCCATATATCAATGACTTGGATCCGAATAAAGTTTGTTGGAAAAGCATACTCTGCCAGTGTTACTTTGGCAGGGAAATTGTCCCGACTTCAATGCAATTTGAGAACGTGTGGAGTCTTCTGGAGATTATGCTTGCGCAATACGTTTTTCATTATATATTTTAAGAAAATCGCTATTTTCGCGAGGTGCTCTAATAAATTGGACAGGGACTGTACATATTACGCGCCCATTTTCTAGTTTCCTGCATGTCCACTAGTGGCGTAATTGTGTTCAAAATTTCTACATTAGCTTCCTCTTGTATTTTAGTTATTCTATACTCCAAATTAAAGCGGATGAGTACCAAGGTCAGTGGTGGGTCGGCGGTAGTAGTGGTAGAACGCAGTCACATGTGAGAACCGAGTGTTTTTTGCTTTCCGAATGGTCCTCGTGTTTAATTAGGAACATATAAAAGCTGTAATACAATACCAGTAGAGATACACCATCGTCATTGAGCATACTCATCGTGTCCACGGAAACTTTAGTCTATAAAATTCTTATAGGCGTACAACTTTACCACACGAATCTAAACATTTTCACGTTCCTTAAAAAGGGAATTTCAAATAACCCAATTAAATTAAAAAAAAAAAAAACGAAAAAGAAAACGTAAGCCTGCATGCAGCAAAATACCAATGACGCGATCAAAAATTCCTTCAACCCGCCGATATAATTTATACGCCCGTCCAAACATTCAAATATCACGGGGAAACGTACACCTCGTAGCTATCCCCTTACAGCTACACGGTACTACGAATAACTCCGAGCGACTGTAAAAAATGAGACCGGAATTATGCATGTCCGTGTGCCGCTTCAAAGCGAGAGAAAAAAAATTGCCGAATTCTCCAAGTTAAATGGAATATATTTGAGTTAAATTTGAAACGAGAGTCGGCTAATATATTATACGGGAGATCGTCTCTCCCCTTTACACGGAGTACAGGCCTTTCCCCAAAAGCCCCTCATATAAAGTTGGAAATGTTACAAGTTGGATGGTTGGAAGGTGTTCTGTTCGAGTATCTATTTTTTTTTTTGAGGGGAGGAAAAATATAACTTGTGAAGTGAAGTTACATGTGTATGCAAATTTATTCGGACTGTGGAGATATTAATGACAACGAAAAAAAAGGAAAAAGAAGAGAGGTAATGTTTATACCGGATTAGTTTTGGTTTATTCTTGCTTGAGGAGTCTTGCAGAAGGGTTTGGATAAGATTTATTATAATTGTAAATATCATTAGCAAAGCCCTAACACATATCCCCTTATTGTCACATTCCGCTTTCTCTAGAGCTACTCCACACTTATTCCTTCCAATTATATTCCAGTAATTTTGTTTCTTTGGAAAGAAGGGGTAAAACATGACCTCTTCTGTCCACAACTTTTACTATGACATTGTCCCAAGTCTACCCTGGCATTCCCTTTTTCTTATTTTTCGCAATATTTGCTTTCCATATTCTTCTAGGTTGTCTCTTATTACCCATTTAGACGCCCCCACCATTCCAGTTGTCTCTGCTCAATAAATTCCAGTACCGAATTAATTTCTAAATCTTTGTGACCCCTCTAACTCTTCTCAGATACTTCGTCTCCATGGCTCGTACCTTACTTTTTATTTTTGGTTTAGTATCCATGATTCGCAGCCAAACTTCTTAACAAGACTTCTCTTTTTATGTACTTAGTACTTTAAATTGCATGCTATCTGATTGTATATTGATTCTGGGAGATTTTAATGTTCCTTGTTTTGTTTATGATTGCAATGATACGTACTCTACTGTACTCGATAATTTCATGGATTTTAGTAACTTGTAACAACTGAATAAAATTTTCAATGTTACTGTTACACTTGGTTTTTTCAAAATTTTCTTGTGACGTATCTGCTCATTATTTCCCAACCTTCAGTTAGGGTATCTCCATCTTTACTCTGGATATAATTCTACGTATCTTGTATTTTTTCGTGACTTACTGATTCCAAGAATCCATAAAACACCTTTTGATTTTCTTCATTATTATGCTCTATCTTTTCCCCAAATTCCCTCCATACTTTATTTTTCGTCTCTAATACTAATTGTTTGCTTTCGTTTTTTCATTTTTGTATTTCTCGTAATTATATGACGTTTGATCTAGTTGGTAAGTTTTCCATGTTTTCTTCTTCATTTTGGTCTGTATTCTTATTTCCTCTGTTCACCAATGCTGTCTGTGAATAATTATCAATGTTGCGGTCACATTTGACAGACACGAGTTTTTGAGGCAAAAGATAAATCGTTCTACAAAAGTGGTATGAAATGTTAGAGCGGCGCTGGAATGATTGCGTTGCTCTTGCTGAAGATTACGTTGATGAATAAAGCTAATTTTGAACCAAAAAAACCGTGTTTTCTTTGTTAGGCCCGGGACTTTTCAGCTCATGTGTTAAAGGTTCCATTGTGTTTAAACACCAATTACAGTTGTCCCTATAATAAGCTTCAAATTTCCTTAAAACTAAAACAATAGAGACTCCAACAATCCATATCATTAACCATATCCTTTATTTAATTAAGCCTTAACAGGATTTCTCTTACGTCATGTATACACACGTCGAAACAGATGTGAAAAAGAGAGAAAAAAGTGTTCATTCACCCAGTCACCTTCCAGACATTACGAACGTTACCCCTGCCAGTCGTATTTATTGAAAAAGCAGGTAGACGGAGGCGTATACTTATCCCACGAGCTACGCCAACCATATTGGAGTGATTTTAATGGAAATGTCGTTATATATACGTGTATATATATAGGTATGAGAAAATATATCCGACCTCTAATGCTGTGACAGATGGCTGAATATAAATATAGAGGCGAAATTGAGGCTATGAACGTGTTGTAAAAGGGAAGAAAGGAGTAGGTAAAGCAATAGGTGACAGGTGAACAGCTCGTAACCTCAGCTGAATTTATAATAGAGGAAAATGGTATTTCCCTTGTACTTTCTAGAGATCTGTGTTTGTAGAGGTGAGTTTTGCAAATGATTTTGTTTGTTCTTAGCATCTGTGCATCCACATATCAGGAAACCAATTAAGTTCATGTAGTCTTTGTACACAGCATGGTGCCATGAATATTTTTCAAGTTATTGATCAATAGCATTTGTTTGTTATCTGTCATCTACTTTAATACGAATCATTCCTTTTGTCGGATACATATACATTTGGTAATAATTGTTTAATTCCTAATTTGAATAGTGGAAAATGGCAACCAATACAATTTTAATTCAAAGAATAGATGTAGTGGTCGCACGAAAAGTATGTGTAGCAGCACAAAAGTAGTTGAAGACATTTTTTCGGGAGATTTTAGCTTGGTCCGTGAAGCACATTCTGGAAGACTGAAGATCATTAATAGCGAGGATCTTAGAGAGGTTGTGGAGGCAAATTCCGGTACAACGTGCTGCAGAAAGGTTCAATGTAATAGATGAAAGACGTGAAATATAAGTAAATGGGTCCCACATGATTTGTGAAATGATAACAAATTAAGTCGTCTTACCATTTGTTCGACAAAACACTTCACGCAACTGTAACGAACCAGTTCTTGATCGGTTGTTAATCTGCGACGAAAATTTGGTATTATGCTCAAATTATAAGAGTTCGTTAAGCTATTGATTCTATACCACACACTCCCAAGACTGTATTGCACCCAAACAAAGTTTTATTGTGCGTTTGGTGGACAGCAATCGAAATACTCAATTTTTTCATTGAAAAGAGGCCTATGATGTCGCTGCAGAATCAGCCGCACGTCTATGCGTCCAAACAATCTTTGGAGCTGCGTGATGAAACATGGGTTCATCACTTTGAGTCTGAGTCCAAACAGGAGTCCATGCTATGGCATAAAAAGGGGACACCACCACCAAAGAAATTCAAAGTGTCAGAATCGGTTGCAAAGTTGATGGCTACTGTTTTTTGGGATTGTGAGGGGATATTATTGATTGATTACAAAGAAATAGGTAGGAGCATAACCGGAGAATATTACGCAGCGATATTGAAAAAAATTAGAAGAGGCCCCAAGGAAAAACGTCGAGGAAAATTGACCAAGGGTGTGTTGCTCTTGCAAGACAATGCGCCGGTTCACAAGAGCAAAGTTGCAATGGCTGCTCTGCACAAGCATGGATTTCAATCAATAGTCCATCCACCCTACAGTCCAGACCTGGCACCTAGTGATTTTTATTTGTTCCCCAATTTAAAAAAAAGATTTACGTGGAAGAAAGTTTTCCGGCGACAATGAGGTAAAGGAGGCAATTTTGGTCCATTTTGAGGCAAAAGATAAAAAATATTTTTATGATGATTTAGAAAAACTAATTCATAGATCTAATAAATGTATTGTTTTATTTTATTTAAAACCCTTTCATTCCACGAACTTCTGGACCTCTCCTCGTATATCTGATTAACTTAGTTTTAACACGAACAACTTCCTTGATATTTAAAATATGACCAAAAAATAATTTGTTCTTTTGCTCCTAATTACTTGTGGCCATTCTTACAATAAAAACTATTCCTCCCAAGCTTCGATTGCCACTCTTAGTTGAACCTCTAGAACAAATAATGATGAGTGATAGCATTAGAATCCATTATCCATCAACGTGGGGGATCGAAAACATCAAACTTTATGATATAGGCAATAAATGACGGTATATTGACCTCGCCAATCGATACCGGCCCCCCTTGATCGTTCCAAAATGTCGACAACCGTCCCTAGTAGCGATAAACGTTAGCGGTTAATGTGCCGGAAATATGAAATGAAAATAATTAATTTCTCCGATGTCGGTGTCGTTAAGCCGGAAAATGCTTCGCGGTTTTCCGCAATTTTCCTGCGATTTGGCGGATCGGTGGAAGTCTCTATGCGTTCCTCGTGAGTAGATGAAGGAAATGAAAACGTCGTGGGAGAATTGCACAGGTATATTGAGGCGAAAGAATGTTATGGATCTCTTCTTTGTTTTCTATCTAGGTAGATCCACTTTACGTATGTGTACGTTCATTAAATTAGAAATGGAAGAAGTTAGAGTATAGACGAACGTGACCCAGAAGCATTGCTTTGTTTATTCGCGACCTTTTAGATCTTTAGGGGTTTTATATACACTAAATTTATGGAGGCAAATCTGATATATCCAGTCAAGACCTCTGACACGTCAGTACACTGATTTTCTACGATTTATCCATCTCTATTGGTATGACGGTTGAGCTAATAGAATCATTGCTTGAATGGCTTAATCTCCTTCTTCTTCTTCACTTCAGATTTTAGGTATTTTGCTCGTAACCACACCCATCATTTATTTGGTCTACAGTTCTTCTTTCTAAACATCTAAAAAATCTCGCCCCGGCTGGGAATCTCGTCACTTGCATCCATTTTACGTGTTCCTTACACTTATTTTTGTTTTCCTTTATTCTCGCATTTATGTCGAAGTGAAATATGAAGCATGACTCCCTGTGCCGGAGTAATTTCTTTGTTGAGTTGTATAATTGTTGGTGGAAAATTACTTATTTCACTTTCCACACGCTCTTTTTCACCTTTTGTTAGGTTACCGGTTTCATTTATAAATTGGAACCTGATAACTCTACAATATCGAGTTGAGGAAGGTCAAGGATTAACCCAAATATCTTCATCTTCATTTGAAGTCGAAATCATAAGTAAATGCAAATCATTTCTCGCTTCACTTTCATTAAAAAATGGTCGAGAGAACTGCCTCTGACTGGAAGAGCAGTGAAAACCCCATTTTGTGTGCAAAATTAGTTTACGACCTTTCAATATCTCGAATTCCTCTTCGTATTTTGTTTCAAAAATTATATTTGCAGTATGGTCAACCAAACCTTGTAGGGAGATTGCCGCTAAAGTTCCTGTAACACATGGGCTGAAAAGTACCGGGCCTAACATATAGATGACGCTAGTTTTATTGCAGTCACCTTTCCCTCAGTTTGTACTAACCTTCAAAAGACAGCTGTTAAAATTTCATGATATTCTATTCATTAGTTTGTGAGTTATTGTGCTAAGAGTCACGCTACTTTTGTTATTTTCAAAACAATGGATCAAAAACAATTTCGTGTTTTAATTTTACTTCAAACGTGGTCGTAGAGCCACCGATGATGCAGAACGCAGTGGACGTCCAAATGAGGCGGTAACACCAGAAAACATCAAAAAAGTCCGCAAAATCGTTTTGAATGATCGAAAAGTGAAGTTGCGTGAGTTAGCTGACATCGTAAAGATATCAAAAGAACGTATTGGCTTTATATTGCATGAGCATTTGACTATGAGAAAGCTCTGTTCAAAGTGGGTGCCGCGTTTGTTCACTGTTAACCAAAAACCAGAACGTGTTGATGATTCTAAGCAGTGTTTGGGCATGTTTAAACGTAACAAACCGGAATTTTTGCATCCATATGTGACAATGGATGAAACATGGATCCATCACTTCACTCCGGAATCAAACCGATCGTCATCTGAGTGGACAGCAACTGGTGAACCTCGTCCAAAGCGCCCGAAAGCACAACAATCGGCTGGAAAGGTTATGGCCTCGATATTTTGGGATGTGCGTGGTGTAATATTCATCGACTATCTTGAGAAAGGAAATACCATCAACAGTGAATATTATATAGCGTTATTGGAGCGTTTGAAGGCCGAAATTGCAAAGAAACGACCGCATATGGCAAAGAAAAAAATTTTGTTTCATCAAGACAACGCACTATGTCATAAGTCAATCAAAACAATGGCAAAACTACATGAATTGAACTTCGAATTGCTCCCACATCCACCGTATTCGCCAGATTTGTCTCCCAGCGACTACTGGCTGTTCGCAGACCTCAAAAAAATGCTCGCCGGTAAGAAATTTCGCACGAATGAAGAGGTTATCGCTGAAAGTGGGGCCTATTTTGGGGCAAAAGATAAATCGTTCTACAAAAGTGGTATTGAAATGTTAGAGCGGCGCTGGAATGATTGCGTTGCTCTTGATGGAGATTACGTTAGTGAATAAAGCTAATTTTGAACCAAAAAAATCGTGTTTTCTTTGTTAGGCCCGAGACTTTTCAGCTCATGTGTTACCCTGCATAGCACTAGGGTAACAAGCTTTTTATGATTTTTGTTACTTTTTTGTAGCTGGGAAAAATATTGCGCCCTATTTTTTTTGTAGCGGTTCTAATTACTTTATACTCAAATCTGGATTTAGCCTGTATAAAAATTGAAGGCACTACGTTAGCGCTGAAAACTTTGGCGTGGTTAGCTGGCTGTGTGAAGAAGGCAGCATCTATTAAAGCTTGGAAGTGTGATGTTCATTGACGTTTTTCTCCACAATCTTCGAAGTTTTTCGTAGGCATTCGTCTGCGAACTTTCGACACCGAACACGAAGGGGAATCTGTATCGTCTGCAACCGTATGTTCAGCACTATCAGCGGGAAACGTAAACACAAAATTATTCGCCATCCAATCACTATTCCTCTTTTTAAACACATTTTTGTCTCGATTGACTAATCTGCACTTAACATTGAAATTAGGAAGAAATCTTCAACAAATACTCACGGAAATCACTGTAACTAATGGCTAGAGGCTTCAATATAACTTGAGATCAAATGTTACACAAATGTTACTAACCCCTAATTTGGAATAGTTTATATAACACATGGGCTGAAAAGTCCCGGGCCTAACAAAGAAAACACGGTTTTTTTGGTTCAAAATTAGCTTTATTCATCAACGTAATCTCCATCAAGAGCAACGCAATCATTCCAGCGCCGCTCTAACATTTCAATACCACTTTTGTAGAACGATTTGCCTTTTGCCTCAAAATAGGCTTCAGTTTCAGGGATAACCTCTTCATTCGTGTGAAATTTCTTACCGACGAGCAATTTTTGAGGTCTGCGGACAGCCAGTAGTCGCTGGGAGCCAAATCTGGCGAATACGGTGGATGTGGGAGCAATTCGAAGTTCAATTCATGTAGTTTTGCCATTGTTTTGATTGACTTGTGACACGGTGCGTTGTCTTGATGAAGCAAAATTTTTTTCTTTGCCATATGCGGTCGTTTCTTTGCAATTTCGGCCTTCAAACGCTCCAATAACGCTATATAATATTCACTGTTGATGGTATTTCCTTTCTCAAGATAGTCGATGAATATTACACCACGTACATCCCGAAATACCGAGGTCATAACCTTTACAGCCGATTGTTGTGCTTTCGGGCGCTTTGGACGAGGTTCACCAGTTGCTGTCCACTCACATGACGATCGTTTTGATTCCGGAGTGAAGTGATGGATCCATGTTTCATCCATTGTCACATATCGACGTAAAAATTCCGGTTTGTTACGTTTAAACATGGCCAAACACTGCACACAATCATCAACACGTTCTTGTTTTTGGTCAACAGTGAGCAAACGCGGCACCCACTTTGAACAGAGCTTTCTCATAGTCAAATGCTCATGCAGTATAAAGCCAATACGTTCTTTTGATATCTTTACGATGTCAGCTAACTCACGCAACTTCACTTTTCGATCATTCAAAACGATTTTGTGGATTTTTTCGATGTTTTCTGGTGTTACCGCCTCATTTGGACGTCCACTGCGTTCTGCATCATCGGTGTCTCTACGACCACGTTTGAAGTCAGCAAACCAACGTTTTATTGTTGTTTCTGATGGAGCGCAGTCCCCATAACACTTTTCAAGCCATTGCTTCGCTTGAACGGTATTTTTTCCCATCAAGAAGCAGTGTAAAATTAAAACACGAAATTGTTTTTGATCCATTGTTTTGAAAATAACAAAAGTAGCGTGACTCTTAGCACAATAACTCACAAACTAATGAATAGAATATCATGAAATTTTAACAGTTGTCTTTTGAAGGTTAGTACTAACTGAGAGAAAGGTGACTGCAATAAAACTAGCGTCATCTATATGTTAGGCCCGGGACTTTTCAGCCCATGTGTTAGGAAAAGCTGCAGTTTCAAGGAATTGTGTAATATAAAGCACTTTAGTGTAATGTAATGTAGTGTGATGTAATATAGTGTAATACAATGTAATGTAATATTATGAAATGTTTTCTATATTTTTTTAAACAATGATGATTTACATAACTGTGGTGAATAATGTGCTCGGTATTTTGTATGTCAAAGACGAGTTTTGCTTACTTAAATAATAAAGACATTTCAAGAAATAAGTTTAGACGTAGTCAACTCTAATACAGGTTGTTCGTAAATGATACGAGAAGTGCAATAAATCGATAAAAATTATACCATTAAACATAAAATAAAAAACTTGATATCAACACCCTATACGCTGCAATAATGTTAAGCTGAACCTATTTTTTTTTCAAATGAATTGTACTTCACCATGACTACATTGCAAGTTTCAAAATCAAATTCCCACAAGAAGTTCGAAAACTTCTAATAAGACAGTTTGACGGGGCAACCTGTATAGTTAGTTACATAATACCTAGTTATAAACATCGTAACACCGATGGAAGATATTTTTCTCTTGAAATGAGTTCGATGACGTTGAAATATTGAAACTATTTGCACAGATTCGGAATTTTCACTTAGATCCCAGTTAAATGACGAGAATGCATTCTGATTCTAACTTAATCGATGCCGATTTAAAAGAGGGCAAAGCTTTCCTTTTTAATCAAATTATACCCAGTATTTATAACGCAAATTGGTTTATTCACTTGTCATATGTTTTGGCCTTGTTACTAGATGTTCGTACCTAATTGATATTGGCAGATACTTTGAAGGGAGCTGAAGAAAGTCTTACCAACTCGCGTCTTCATTAAACTTCTTTATTAAAATTTACTCATCGAACACCCTATAGAAACCGCACCAACCTCCCTCCTATAATGTAAACCAACCCCTTATAACTAATTTCGTAATATCCCCTATATTAACCGACCTCACCTCCACCCTAAACCGCAAAATCTCATACGAGCACCGCATTTGAAGAAGGCGTACGGGGTAAGGGTGGATGTAAGAGGGTTATAAACTGGGGTTTCGTATCTGGAAAGCCGATCTTCGTTTTGCGAGGCCTATTATTTTCTTGTAATTAAAAGATTACAAACTGCGAACTTCTCACTTAAACCTCGAAACGAATATGTTTCCACGTGGAGCGTGCAGCGTGCAGATTACCAAGCGACGAGAATTCGGGGCGAAATAGAGGTAAGGAGAGGGGGGCCGCGCCCCCTAGGGGTAAATATTACGCGCAGTATTATATTCGTAACGTAAGGGAGATTTCTTCGAGATGATATTTCGTGAGGCCGAGGGGGACCAGTTTATTTACTCGCGCCGTATTGATACAGCCTTGGTTTCGGGATTTTCTACGTTCGTACGTTGGTAGATATGATCGGGCAATCTACGGGTCGCGGTCCAAAAGCGTGGAAAACGGAAAACAGACCTTGCGGGGGATGTTTATGGTGTGTATTTGTCGAGTAAATATTTTGGTTTGATTCTGGGCGATTTTAGGGTGGAATATATGGAGGCAATAAAAGTAATAGCATCTGGGGCGTGTAGGTACATCTGGTGCTCGAAGTACTAAACATTCGAATCCTCTACAACTTTAAGGTGGTGAAGTAGAGAAACGTGACATGAGAATAACAGATAATACTTAACAATATGTAAAGGGAACAACATATTTTGAAGATATAATTTCATGGCTTACTAGAGGGTAAATTTTATATAATCATACAGTATTTCATTGTTCCATCCCCTTTGTATTGAACAGAACTAAATATTATTATAGTTTTATTTTTTATAAGTTTTAAACAACTTGCATTTACATATTTTTTTCGGGCTTAATATTCAATATTAAGTCCGTTTGAAAAGAAAATAATACACTACGTGTTATACACGTTTACCCTTCTCAAGAGCAAAAAGAAAGCCGGTAATTTCTTGTCCGAAATGCGCCTAAACAAGAACTCTCTAATTTAATCCATTTATTTATCTAACAGCTTTAGCATGCGCTTTTTACCAAGCTACAAAAACAGAGAAACAATCATATTTCCTTTTCCTATTCTATTGTAGGCTCCTTTCATCCCCGCCGAAAAGCGGGAAAACCTCGTTGCCCGACGTTTCCTGTAGATGGCGCTTAGATAATCTGATTTAAAGTAAATACACAAGCTCCCTGTATTCGTTTCTCTAAATTTTCCTTTTTTGTCTCGTACAATGAGATCCGTCGGGTTTTCGCAAACAAATTTCGCAAATCCGTGCCGCCCATCGCTAGGGGGGCGTTACCTTCACTCTCATATTCATCCGTAGCGAAATCAACCCCTGCAGGTTAGGCTTTCTTTGCGTACCGTAGGCGAAGCTGGTAATTCTGGTTCTTGTTCGGATTCACGTGTGGGGGAGCTAACTGTATCCTAGCTGCACGTAGAAGCGTGTACGGGCTGGGTGGTGGTATAAAGTTTCATATAATAATGTGACCCCCTCCGGGGTATACGTCTACCGCTAATCCATGAGGTATTATAGCGAAAGACTGGTGGATTATGGAAGATTACTTCTAACCGGGATAAGCTTGTTCTCGTCCTCGGGTTGGCGGTTTTTATTTGTGCAATGCGGCAGTGGTTGTGTGTATTTCCTTGTTTCGATGTGAGTTGTTTTATTTCCGAGAAGGTTCTGTCATGTGTCTACTAGTTACCAGCTTTTTCTCTGTGTGGACTTGCAGACGTTTTCGGGATTCAAATAGAAATGCATTTAAGTTGTTAAGGAGTAAATATGTTGCTGTTTCAACGCTTTAAACATGTCCGTGTGTTAGCGTTTTTCATCTCCTCACAGGGGTCTTGATATCATGAGTATATTGATGGGATATGAAATATTTAGCAGCATTATATAGAGTATTCTTTTCAAGGCAATGTTTTTCGATATATTCCCCGCTGTTTCACAGATTAGAAAATGTTGAGAACCGCTGCTCCAGACACCAAAAATAAAGCCATCTCAACAAATTTTAAGACGAAAATACCTCAGCGATAACGGTTTTTACCTAGACCCAGTAAAAAAACAAACTTCCCTTCAAAAACCCACCTCGTTTTTATTAAATTCGCTCCACGACAGCTTATAGATGTAACCGATTTTTCTCGATCGGAAAGCCCCGCTCGATATTTCTCTAATTTATAAACGAACTGCTGGAAAACCCGTGCCGACCCTCGCTTAGTACTTCCATTTTCCCGTTGAACAAGACGGAAGAACGAGAAAAGAAAATACCGACGGCTGAACGTGACATATGTTCCGCTAGAATTATTAAAAAATAAACTACCGACTTAAGGATGATATATCGCATCCGGAGGATCCCGTTGGCGCGGCGGACCTTTCAGAAGCCGGCCGATACACGGTTCAATTCGGACGAAATATACGTCACGTTAGAAGGCATCTGAAACCGTTTCGTATTAAGGGTCTTGTTGCGTCCCGGAAAATATGCTATCCGTAGCGTAACGGGTCCCAAAGAGGGTCGTTCGAGTCCGACGTATACTTGGAACGTCTCCCATATTTCTAGTTGCAGTGACATACAGGTTGTGAACGTGAAACGTAGCGGTTATAATACGAAGGTAGTTGCGAAAATTTTTTTGAAAAAAAAATATATAGTCTTTCTTTTGTTTTGTTACAATCTTTGTGTCTTTTCTTCTAAACTTTCTGTGGTATCTTTCTACGTGCTGTAATTTCTCATATTGCATCAATTTCGTCGTAAACATCGTAACTACTGGGTTTCCATCTTTCAGTTTGTCTTTTATGTTATTAATGAAATCAGTGGTGGTACAGGCGACTCTAGAATACTTCTAAAAAGTATATTGCATGTACATATTATTACATATTTTTACGCTGGATGTGACATTTGACTTTCGATACGTTACTCCAATATTTTATTTATGTAAGACTGAAATTTTCATACAATTCTTCGGCTGCAGTTTATCACCTTTTTTTATATTGGGCTGATTATAGCTTTTTGTTAGGTATTTCGAATAATAATGTTCTATTCTCTCGTTAGGGGAGAAACTCTATTCTCTGTTCATTGCATTATTTTAGATCCTACTCAAAAAATTAAGCTGATACAGAAACAATTGTTATGGAAATCGATTCTATAGGTTAATTTCTATCTAGAAAAATATTTTTTAATATTGGTCCAATTTTGCCACCAATCTAAACTCGGAAATTTGTGTTGAAAACTCATTTTCGTTCGAACTTTTTCATTTTTTATACATTATTTTAAACCGTATTCAAAGAATAAAAGACATAATGAAATAAGAGTAATGAAGATCGACTCTACGGGTTCCACCTAAAAAAGAATTTCTAATGTTGCTATAATTCTATCACCAATAGAAAAGCGAAAAATAATGCGAGAAACTTATTTTCGTACTAAGCGGCACCGTCGAGTTACAATGCCACTTTGGTTCCCCTGCTTTTCTACTGAAGAAGCCTCATACGACGGAGGCGAAACGTCGAAATCCCGCCCTTATCTTTTCTTTCTTTTATTTCATTTTTCTCCTCTTACGTCTTATCATGGAACGGTCCAATTCCGGAAACGGTTCATTTATTACTGACTCTGGCCGTGGAAGCCTACGCATTCATTTTAAGTTGGAGCTGTTTTTATCAACAACTATCAATAGTATACGATTAATTCGCTATTCTTCTTCATTCTTTTAGATTGCACTCCAAAAATAATAGCGATATTGAGATATGATTCATGGGAATCGACTCCATGGGTTGGTTTCCATCTAGTAAAGTAGTTCTTAATATTGTTACAATTTTGCGACCAACTTTAGATCTAAAAATAATGCTAAAAACTCACTTTCATTCTAACTTGGAGCTATTTTCGTCAAAAGATATCGAATAACATACACTTAATTCGCTAGTTAGAAGCCGTAGACGTTGAAAGAACTTTGCTATCACTCTTTACAGCATTATTTTAGATCGTACTCAAAAAATAAAGGACATTATGAAATAGGAATTATGGAAATCGATTCTACGAATTAAATTCTATTTAGGAAAGCGCAATTTTAGCTTATTTATTGTGTAAAAGTATTTCCAGCTAAGCTAACTAGTAAAAACACTCAGTTCTTCGCTATATTTATTTTCCAGAATTTGCTTCAGAGGAAAGTTTTTTTAAGTTTATGTTAATAACCGCAGTTTTTCGGTATCTCGGCGGTTTAAAGTTAGATTGCTCTTGATTCTGAAAACATATTTTTAAATCGAATCAGATTTTTGTTATATAACTGATTTCTAATTAATTCATGAATAAACTATATTATTTTTTATTAGGAAAATCCGTTTTCACTTTCACTATCCGCTTGTTTATATTATAGATAGTGAAAATTATAGAATCATAAATACAATAGAAGATCATAAATCAACAAAAAATTACGTTATCCAATGGTCACCGAATATAGTAGAAAAGGTATACATTTACCGCCCTTATTCGAAAAAATTTGACGGCATTCGTCGGGGTACAGCCCGTATTGACATAAATGCTATCATCGGACTAGTGCAAGGCTTGTCAATTTCGTTCGATCAACGGAGAAATGATTTCTTTTTATGGAAATCGACACCGTAGAATACGAATATGGTGTTAGAATTGATCTACAATGCTCACGTGTGATGGTATAAGTAGTAGAAGGATCTGAAACGCAATTATACGGTTGCACTAATTTTATCTCTCTATCGTAGCGCTCGAGCGGGCTGGGTCATTTCTAACATTAAATTTAACAAATATATTTTACTGTTTCGCATCAAGAATAAAATCGCCATCAGGTCCCCAATATGTGGAATGTGTAACAGTTTCAACTCTATGGAGTTTGGTGAGTTAGATATAGAGTTTTGGCAATGTGTAAACCGGAGATACATTATGCATAAAAAAATTCTTTTTCCATTCTTCTTTTTTCTTTTTAACAATTGGTGATTTTTTTTTAAGTTAAATTAAAGCAAATGACGATTGCAAGGACTGTGTGGATGTACAATTCACAGGCATAGCAGTAAACTCCACTCACACAAATTAATTAATTATGCGGAACGCAGCGTTTCGAGAGCACGTGGGCTCCCATTGTCAACCGTGTTACCAGTCGGTAAAGCAATTTGGATATGGTTGTAGATAGTCATAGCACGATATACATAGTTAGTTATAACTTTATAGTAGCTTGACTCGTACGTAACTTGTTTTACAATTAGATTTTGCCTTGTAATTGGATATTGTTTGATCTGTTGGGCAATAAAGTATTATTATTATTATAAATGAATAAAATGCATTTCTCGAACCTTCAATACGAAAAAAAATATATATACAGCTTTCTAAAATTAAATTGTAGTGACACCTGTCATTGCAATATAATTTTAGAAAGCTGTGGCCACCAAAATACTCTAAATAACGTACAACATTTTGGTTGTTTAGACGAAGGTTGAAAATATTTAGAAGTGGTTAGCAAAAATCAAAAACTAAACCATACGTAGTTAAACTCGAACTTAACAATCCAGATTTCCCTGTATATCGCAGAGTATCGGGGCAAACGCGGTTTGGGGATCCCAAACACGACTCAGCAACGTATTACGGGTCAGTAGATGACCTCGACCGATCATAATGTCTCCCTCCATTCCGCATCCCTCATGAATGTTGGATGTCATTCTGTGCGTGAGGTCGGTATGCCCGAAATAGGCGCATTTAAAACACTTACGACCTCGTTCAGATTGTTAAGGATATATATTCGGGAGGCTCTGCGAGGGGAAGGATGCGAGAGATGAATATGAAATTGATGCTAACGCGTTTTATTATATATGTGAAAGGGGATTATTCCGTTTATTTAAAGCCTAACCAAGTAGAATACGATCGTTTAGAAGTACAACGGTGCCGTGAACCGTTTACGATAGCCTTTCGTAAGTTTAACGGCTCGAAAATAATTCCGAGCGTTGTTTGAAGAATCCTGGAAGATTTTATTGCGTATGTTACATTCAATAAACTGCGTTTGATGTTAAATTTTGGCATGAGTCTTTTGAAAGATGATTTTGATTAAAATCTTTTATTTCAGTAAGAGATTGAAGCTTTATTAATTCATCAATGTCGTTTCTCCTAACTTTGGATAATAAATCATCTTTGATCCTGTCAATTATTTTAATTAACTATAATTAGATATGGCGATTGCAGGAGACCTTACGCTGAAGTTTGTAATTTATCTTGCTAAGAAGTGTTGTCTGTACACCGTCAGGATCGAAGAATAATATTAATGATAGTTAATAAGTCCTTTAGAATTGATAAAATTACACTTTTCTTGTAATATCCAACAGAAATTGCAATTTCATCATTACTAATGCCAACGGTGGTTTAGTACTGATATTCATATTAATATTAGTATTAATATGGATGTCAGTTTAACCTTTTGAATTGCTTTAACCTAATTTAAATCAATCGTACATTGATATTTATGGGTAAAAAATGCCCCAATTGAAGCAGAGATTAACTGTGTTGGTGTGTGCTAATAGAGCAGGATATACGAAACATAAATTATTTATAATTGGAACATTCAAACACCCAAGATGTTTCAAGCACTTATGTATAAGTGATTTTAAAAATAATCGGCTGGAGTTTCTACCACCAAATTCCACCTCCGTGATGCAGCCAATGGACCGAGGAATTATTCATACCTTAAAATCCCATTATCGACACATGTTAGCAATGAAACACATTATGAATTTGGATACTGAAACTTCTAACGAAGTAAATTTGCTGCAAGCGATGGAAATCTTTGCCAAAGCTTGGTAACAAATTTCGCAAGTAACCATAAAAATTGTTTTCAGCAGCCCCGGAAAATCACCTTTGATGAAGACGGCGATTTACCGTTGCCTCAATGGTTTGTTAAATATAATAACATCGATAATTTGCCTTTAAATGTATGGTTACACAATAACTTGCAAGATCCTAGTATCATGAATCTAGAAACAATAGATGAATTTGTGTCAGTGGATAATAATCTCATTACTTCGTGTAGTGATACAGATTTTATTGAGGAAGTTTTAAACCAGAGAATAACAGCGATGATAATAGTAATAATAGTAATTTATTTCCAACACGTACATTACCCAGTTACAGGAAACACTAAAATTAATATGCATGATAGTAAAATACCAAAAGAAAAAAAAAAGGAATATATATGTGTATAAAATAATTGCAAAGTTACATGTATTTAATATCTCAAAAATACTGAATATTACCCTATGGTGTAAGAGTATATAAAAATATAAAAAAATCCTCACGAAAGAAAAAAAGGATCACTGTATAAGACGGGGGCGTTTTTAGAAATATGACATATGTTAGTGGTGCTTTTAATAGTACGTTGGTTCGTGCCGTGGGGATAAAAGAAGTGTCAACAGATCTATAATTCTAATGGGGTATGCTAAAGTCCACCTGGGATAGTAAAGACGGGAAATCAATATGCTGGTGTATCAATTTAATAAGAAATTTCGCGCTAGCTGCGTCTCTGCGACGCGACAGCGACTCGAAATCATGCCTACAAAGTGAATTGATATAATCAGTACCACGAGGAGGATAAATGGCATCAGATTTATACGAAAGATATTTAAGAAATCTCTTCCGAACTCGTTCAATTGATAACTGGTGGTAGTGATAACATGGGTACCAAACAATAGAAGCATATTCAAGTTTAGGGCGGACAAGCGAGTAGTAAACAGACTTCAAGGCGCAGGTATTATAAAAATTCTTGCAGAATCTGAACAAGAATCCGAGCGACCTAGATGCAGCAGAAGTCATGTTTAGCTGAATTTTGTTTATATAACACCAATCATTCGTCAATGACACCAACGTTTCTCTGTAACCTTAAAGAATCGGAGGAAGAGCTAATTGTGCTATAAACTTTAAGATCGTCAGCGTATGCAAGAGCATTACAATCCAATGATAGTAGAAGATCATTGATATAGATATTGAAGAGGAGTGGTCCCAAATTGGAGCCCTGAGGTACGCCGTTAGAAGCAATGAATGTGTGTGACACAAACCCATTGTAATGGACATAGCATGATCGGTTGTGAAGGTAGGATTGAATTAGAGAGATAACGCTAGGAGAAAAACCAATGGGAAATAGTTTATCTAATAGGATGTAATGGTCAATTTTGTCGAATGCTTTGGTAAAATCCGTGTAGATAAAATCTACTTGTCGACGATTGTCAAGTGCTTCGCTGACATACTGAGTAAGTTCAACTAAATTAGTAACAGTTGACCGTCCACTAACAAAGCCATGCTGATTAATAGAGAGGTATGACTTAACACAGTTGTACAACCTAGTGTACACAATTAGGGAGAATACTAATTGGTTTGTAGTTAAGAATATCAACCTTATCGCCCTTCTTGTAAACTGGTGTTATCCTACTAACCTTCCAGCAAGATGGAAAGGTAGAAGTGCGAATAGCCAAGTTGAAAATAAAGAGGATCGCATAACACCGGAGCACAATCATGCATGAGAAAGCTCGGAATATTATCATGTCCAAAGACAGAAGTTGTTTTGAGTCTGTTCAAAGCACGCCGAAAAGTACCCGATATTGAAAGAACAGCTGTTGACTTCCGACTTGGATATTGTAGTGCTATTGGAGAAGTTAGTGGTATATCCATTTGAAAACACACTGGCAAAGGCCTGCAGAATATCAGAAGGCTGGTCAAGAACAGTATTGTTATACTTCATAGACCCGGGAATTCTAGAGGAGTTTCGTTTGGTATTCATAAATTTCCAAAACAGTTTTGGATCACCGACAATATCGTTTTCAATCCTTTTGTGGTATTGTTTATAGGCTACTTTGACTTGTGTTTTGATTAAGGACCTTAACCGTGAAAACTCTCTTCTATAGGCAGACGACCCAGTTCTTTTCCACTTAGCGTAATAGTAATTCTTCGTTTTCAGATTCCTCTTGATATCCACATTAAATCACGGAGGAAAATTACTTTGAGAACTTCTACATCTTGGAACAAAAAGACTTAAGGTGACATACAGCTGATCATAAAATGCAGCAACAGCATCATCAACATTAGAAAATGTTTCAACAAAGGACCAATCCACATTCATAATACTATGATACAATGACGGGAAATCGGCACAAGTTTGTGTTAGATGGAAGGTTTTTTGCGGATTTAGTATTAGCTATGTCAAGGGTTATACTCAACGCAGGATGAAATACATACTCGGATACAAACGGATCAGTATCATGAGATACTGCAATTAACCATGGAACGTTAGACAAAACCAAATCAAGGACTCTATCACTACAGTTCAAGATATCATTAAATTGCTTCCGGTTCAAGGTTAATATGAAATTATTAAGTATGGAGGTTTTTCGATCAATACCATAATGAATAAAGATAATGAAGTAAGCGTAGAACAAGAGGCAGGTGAAATTGTAAAACCCAGTTATGAAGATACGCTTACCAGAATAAGACGTTTACAAGATATTTAGAAACTGAAGAACGTATTACCAATATAATTTTAAATAATGCATTATTAGGTATTGAACATTTTTTTAGAATTTATTTGAAAAAATCAAAACGATAGACTCTTGTTACCGACCTTTTTACTAATTAAACTTATATATGTATTTGTTTATTACTTATTATTATTTATTATTATTATTGAATATCTTTTTATTATTTTATAAATAAAAATTAATTTTGATAGTATACAGATAATCTTTGGTTATATTCTCTTGTAACATACTTATTTTTTAACGTTCTCTATGGTCCCGACGAGTTTAATAGTTATACACTAATTTCGTTACATTAATAAACACTTTAATTACATCAATAAAATAATACGTTGAAACAATTAAAGAATCAAAACACGTCGTATAATTTATCCATTTCCCACACTTCTAAGCGAAATAATCCTAAAGCAACGTATTCGTGACCCATCCCGGTGCCGTCCCCCGTGCCACGAACCTAAACTTTACAAAACGCGCAATCCGAATTAAATTCAGACTCGAGCACGTATTTCCACGCGATGCGCCTTCCCGGGTCGACCCCGGCGCGCGCGATAAATAATGCGAGGCATTATCTAATAACCTACTCTCGATTCAAAATTAAATCTGTAATTTACCGGTCCAATTTCGCGATTTCTCCGGGGTGCAGTTGTCCGACCCGCAACCTACGATTCTCTCTCATATCATAAAAGAGTAATTTTCGGGGACTTCCGGAGCGTAGCGCTCAGATAGAGACGGCGAAACGCTCTTGCAGGTGTACGTACGTATGAAAAAATTGCCAAGCTTTAAATTGGGTCTGTGTCGTCGTGAATATTGGATAAATTCGGCGAGATTATCGTCGGGTTTTGGTTAAAGGGTTCTCGTTAGATTTAATACGTTTTTATCGAGTTCAGTTTGAGGTGCGGATAATGGGTTAAATACAGGTGCGTGTAACTCGAAAGTTATATTGGTGGTGCTGTTAGAAGATGTGAATTTTGAGATACTCGGCGTTGAATTTTTTTTTAACCAAAATTAGACGAAGATTTTCTATCTGCCAGTGGATCTTGTAAACAAAAGGTTAAGACCTACGTGACCTTCATTTGCTGTTCTCTCATTAATTTTTTTCGTAATCCATCTCCAAGTAACTCAGGAAGGGGGACGGATGTTAATGTACTAATATTCGTCATAACACATGGGCTGAAAAGTCCCGGGCCTAACACATAGATGACGCTAGTTTTATTCCAGTCACCTTTCTCTCAGTCAGTACTAACCTTCAAAAGACAGCTGTTAAAATTTCATGATATTCTATTCATTAGTTTGTGAGTTATTGTGCTAAGAGTCACGCTACTTTTGTTATTTTCAAAACAATGGATCAAAAACAATTTCATGTTTTAATTTTACACTGCTTCTTGATGGGAAAAAAATACCGTTCAAGCGCAGCAATGGCTTGAAAAGTGTTATGCGGACTCCGCTCCATCAGAAACAACAATAAAACGTTGGTTTGCTGACTTCAAACGTGGTCGTAGAGACACCGATGATGCAGAACGCAGTGGACGTCTAAATGAGGCGGTAACACCAGAAAACATAAAAAAATCCACAAAATCGTTTTGAATGATCGAAAAATGAAGTTGCGTGAGTTAGCTGACATCGTAAAGATATCAAAAGAACGTATTGGCTTTATATTGCATGAGCATTTGACTATGAGAAAGCTCTGTTCAAAGTGGGTGCCGCGTTTGCTCACTGTTGACCAAAAACAAGAACGCGTTGATGATTAGCAGTGTTTGGCCATGTTTAAACGTAACAAACCGGAATTTTTGCGTCGATATATGACAGTGGATGAAACATGGATCCATCACTTCACTCCGGAATCAAAACGATCGTCATCTGAGTGGACAGCAACTTGTGAACCTCGTCCAAAGCGCCTGAAAGCACAACAATCGGCTGGAAAGGTTATGGCCTCGGTTTTTTGGGATGTGCGTGGTGTAATATTCATCGACCATCTTGAGAGAGGAAATACCATCAACAGTGAATATTATATAGCGTTATTGGAGCTTTTGAAGGCCGAAATTGCAAAGAAACGGCCGCATATGGCAAAGAAAAAAAAATTGTTTCATCAAGACAACGCACCGTGTCACAAGTCAATCAAAACAAAGGCAAAACTACATGAATTGAACTTCGAATACTCCCACATCCACCGTATTCGCCAGATTTGGCTCCCAGCGACTACTGGCTGTTCGCAGACCTCAAAAAAATGCTCGCCGGTAAGAAATTTCGCAGGAATGAAGAGGTTATCGCTGAAACTGAGGCCTATTTTGAGGCAAAAGATAAATCGTTCTACAAAAGTGGTATTGAAATGTTAGAGCGGCGCTGGAATGATTGCGTTGCTCTTGATGGAGATTACGTTGATGAATAAAGCTAATTTTGAACCAAAAAGACCGTGTTTTCTTTGTTAGGCCCGGGACTTTTCTGCCCATGTGTTATATATAAAAAAACCTACCTTCATGATTAAATCAGAAAATAAACTCGAAGACATTGTTTCTAAAGCCCACGTCTCCAGCTGAATTATTCAATGTGACGGAAACTGAAAGACTCTAAGTCAGTGGGACATGATGAAATTCCAACTAAGCTAATCAAAGCATGTTCACATATCCATTAGTTTACTCAATAAACCCTCCATTTGAGAAAAAAATTTTCCTGGGTGAACTTAAAAAATTCCCTACCAAGTTTATATTCAAGGGGAGATAGAATTGTAAGATCGACAACTTTCACCCCGTACCTATTTTGCCAAATATATCTAAAATCTTTGAGAGAATCTTACATGACGGAATTCACTCTTTTCATTGAAGAATGCAATCTTATCTCGTTCATGCAGAATGGATAACTATGTGCGACGTAGTAGCACGTATTAACCTGCATGAAACGATCGTAGGAATTTTCTTGGATTTGACTAAGACTTTTGACAGCGTTTGTTGGAATAAATTACTTCAAAAATTAGAACTATTGGAAATAAGAGAAATCAGTCTGCATTTGGTAAATTCTTACTTAACCATTCCACAGCAGGGATTGCAGAGTATTGATGTAAAAACAGGGCAGCATATATACGAGGGCGACCCGAAATATTTCCGGAATCGACGAAAAAACACGGTATTGGTATGGTTTTTTATGTTTCGATGTAGTTTCCTCGAAGATCCACTTTTTTAGACGGTGCTCCCGTCTCTTCAGGCCGTTGGAAAAGTAAGATGATTCGAGATTTGCAAAATAGCCATCTATAGCGGCGATGACCTCCTCACTTGAGGCAAATTTCTTTCCTTCCCAATGATTCTTTCAGGTTTGGGAATAGGAAAAGGTTACTGGGGCTAGGTCCGGTGAATGTGGATGATGAGTGACTAATTCGTAGCGCAACTCATTCAATTTGGACAAGACAATGCCGTATGAATGAGCCGGTGCATTATCGTGGTGGAAAACACTTTTTACGTTGAATACGAGGTCGTTTCCCATTCAATACTGCATCGAATCAAGTTAATAAATCGCAGTAGTATTGTCCCGTGATCGTCCTTCCCTTCTAGAGATAGTTGATGAGGATCACATCTTGGGAATCCCAAAAAAATGGCCGCCATGACCTTTCCGGCATCGGAGAAAATTCGCCCGGA
The DNA here is from genome assembly GCA_023509865.1 of Trypoxylus dichotomus. Lineage (NCBI taxonomy): Eukaryota > Metazoa > Arthropoda > Insecta > Coleoptera > Scarabaeidae > Trypoxylus > Trypoxylus dichotomus. Next base: position 30,014,605 of record CM042082.1, on the reverse strand, counting down.
AAAGTCCACTGCTTCGACTGTTCCTTAGTCTCCGGTATGTAGTGGTGGATCCAAATCTCAGCCACGGTTACGAAACGCATGCAGAAATCCCTTGGATTGCGTTGGATCACAGGCATGTAGGACGTTAATTTTTAGAAGTGTAACGACTCAGGTTGTTAAACCTTGCTGTAATTAAGGCAAAAGGTTGATCCACTATGATTGATTCTTTTTGTATCATAAACACCTGACAATGACAAATATATAGAACATTAGAAAAAATGGTTGGGATGGATTGAAGCCAAACGATTGGCACAGAACAGAAAACTCTGGAAGACAAAAATAAGAGAATGGTAGTCCAAAATGACGAAATAATTAGTCGTTTCTTATTAGTCATTCTTAGTGGGTTATTACCAATATCTTCGTATAAACTGAGCAATCTTTCCCTCCCTTTTCTTATCCTTTCTCTTTCGCTCCCAACTCCCACTTCATTATCCCGCGTGGAGATTCAGCGCCTACCACATTATAAGCCATATTTTATTTATTTCACGCAAAGATAAACTCCTCGGCGAAAGAAAATACGGCGAAGTTATTAAATCTCCTTTTAAAAAATATATTTCGAAAGAACTCGGAATAGCACCATCTGGCGGATAAAATGCGAGATAAACGCTTTCCTCCTTTCTCCTTGGGAGGAAGAGATTTGCTTTATTGCCTGTGGATAAAACTTGCGTTACGGTTAAGAAGGAAAAGGTTTGTTTTGTGTCTTTAAGACCACTTCTACTGTTCATTCTGTTGGCTTCGATTTTGAGTCAAATACAATGCTTGTGTAATCTGTAATTTAGCTCTGCTCTCGGCTATTGTCGCTGCGAATTTTGGCCCATTAGCCGTCTCCATTGTCGTCGAATCTAGCTGGGTAATCAACGGTACCACCGCCCTTATGTAAACGGTAGCTTAATCCGGTTGTCCGAACGCCTTGTAAGCTCTCACGCGGTGAGTAGGTACAGTCGGCGATGTTTGTTTGGATTAGCGACTGATATTGGATGCGCATGTGATTCACGTCAGAAGAGAACAGCATACGTTACTCGGTGCTGCAGATTTGTCATCCTCCTGACAACAACGATGGACCGTTGGAATTGCACCGATTACTAATTCCATAGCGTATTGTTCCAATTCGAATGGTAGAAAGATCTTTTGTAATGATTTACACTCGGTAATTGAAGTGCGCGTGGGAAACTTGAAAGATAGAGATACAGATATTGATAACTAGAGATCGAATTATATGCAAAGTGCATATGTTTTATTTTCCGCATACCTTTAATTATAGTCTATATGTAGACGTATTACACTAATTGACGCTAATTAGCGCTAATTAGTGATTGCATATATTGCATATTTAGGCATTTCTATGCATATTTTTACAAAAGTTGCATATATTGCATATTCAGGCTTTTTCTTATCCTTTCTATTAGTAAAAATACCTAGTAATTCCTAATCTAGATCGACAACGGACAATTCTCAGAACGATAAATCTTTTACATTGTTTCTCGTATACTTTTTTCCAAGAACTGAACGTGTTAAATTTCGCAACAGCAGAGGGGATGCGGTAAATACGTTTTATTATTATTAATTCCCAAATAAACTATTCATTCATTCAATATCTTTGAGCGAAACAGCATGTAACTGTGTTTCGTTTTTAAGTACTGTGCGTACATACAATGAGTATAGCGAATAAAATATCTTTACGGATAAAGCCGTATCCCGAACTGGTAAAAGATGGCGACAAAATATTCTGTCGAGCCCGCAGTAAACTGGTAAGTTTAATGTTACTAAAAGCTTTACAATTGTTCTTAAATTCTTTAACTTTTGATATAAAATGATAATTGTTGTTGTGAGTGTCTTGTGAGAGAAAATACCGGATTGATCAACACGCTAAAACTCCGTCACATATTGGAAAATGTGAAAAACTAAAGCGATTCGCATGTGTGCAGCAATCTATATATCAACGTGTAGCATCAACTTCACGAAACTCAGAACAAGAAGAATATAATACGGATCTGTGTAACGCGTTAATTTCGTCCAACATACCATTAGCAAGATTAAACAATGTTAACTTGAAATCATTTCTGCAAAAATATTGCAAACATAATATACCTGACGAAAGTACCTTACGAAAAAAATATGTCACATCTTGTTACCAGCAGACAATGGCAGAACTTCAACAATTGGTAGGGAATAATTTTATTTATATCATGGTAGATAAAAGTACGGATAAGTGTGGCCGTTATATTGCCCACTTGTTAATAGGAATTCTTCATGAAGGTATTGTAGGTAAATCATATTTAATTTATTGTAAAGAACTTCAAAAAACAAATAATGTGACAATTGTCCAATTCGTTCAAGAAGGTTTATCAAATTTCTTTTTATCTGGAAGTATACCTTGTAAAAAATTTGTACAAATGTTATCCGGCGCTGCACCATACATGATAAAAGCCGCGCAAAATTTAGAAATTCTTTATAGTAACAATATTCATACCACTTGTTCAGCTCATGGGTGCAATCGTGTAGCCGAAGATATTAGGAATCAATTTCCTTTGATTAATGATGAGATGGAGTAGATGGTTAGACGCTGCAATTTTTTACGCCGAAAATTTTGAAGGAATAAAAAATGTAATTCTTGAAATCACTGCAGACTGCATTGCTCTAGAAAACTGTAAAAAGATAGTAACATCAACAGAATTGCTGCAAAACCTTTTGTATATTAAGTCAAATTATAGCTTTGTTTCAAGTTTCATTCGTAAACTAGAAACGCAAGGAATGCCGCTCTCGGAATCATTCGAAGTAGTAGACGAATTTGATGTGCTATGTAAGAAGGTTAAGGGTACAATGGGTAATTCTATATACGATAAATTTAAAAAAGTAATATATAGGTAATGTATTCTTCGGTTCTTTGCACGAAATTTCCTGAAGACAGCTAGCAAAGATTACTTCACTCCTTTAATCAATCACCAAAGCAGCTAAATATGATCATTAACACTGATAAAACCAAATGTCTAGTAACATCCAAAGAACCGGTAAGATGCAAACTGGACTAAAGGATGATCGAAGAAGTGAATCCGTTTAAATACTTGGGAGCTGGTATAAGAAGCTCTGGAAATATACATAGTGAAGTCTGGGAGGAAACAACGAAAGCATCTCAAATTTCAGTCTGCTTAAGGACATCGTATGAAGAAACAAATACCTCAAAACGGAAGGCAAAGTGAAAGTTTCCAAATCGGCAAACATATGCTGCTGAACAAGACCAGACACCTCCAAGACCCAGCAAATGATGGCAACAGTCGGAATGAAGACAATAAGAAAGATTCATGGAAGAACACTACTTGTCAGAATGTCTCCAAAGTAAAATACAAGACGAGGCAAAAATGGATAAGAAAACGAAGAAAATGCTGGAGCAAGCACGTAAGCAGAATGAGCGATGATAGACTGGTAAAAGGTGCCAACATAAATAACCCCGATGGAAAAACAACACAGCAGGCAATCAAAACGCTGGAAACATTGCTGGACATCTACATTCGAAGAGGCATGGGAAGAAAATAGGCAGTAGCCTACCTACTACGTGTAGAATAGAAGAAGAGGAAGAAAATCGTAATTTTATTCGGCAAAAAACCGTTTCACACTGTACTGCATTTGATTAAATATATTTGAATAAAATACACATATACAAACATACATATATGTATATATTACACGACTATCCCTCTCGCTTTTGAGTTTGTTCAGTGGGTAGATTTTACCGTCGTTGTAACCAGGCGGAAATGCAGTACGATCTACGCTATGGGGAAACTTTAGATGAAAATATGTATCGTATATACGTACATGCACGTAACAAACGTATACAACGCTTGTATATCTCTTTCTTCGTTTATTTGGGAAGTGGAAACTTTATTTTCTAGCTCGTATATTTCGTACGCGACAAAATAAATACCAGCCAACAGCTTCCCAATGTCAGCTTGCGCCGCTACGGACGAAGATAGAAGACGCGATCGCTTCGATTTGATGAAAAGAGACCGTTAGCTTTGATATACGTACTCGTCTCGTCGATGTGAACGTACGGACGGCGTGTACTATATACATATTCATCTTGCGCTGAATCGCTATGAAATACAAGGTCTTTTATTTGCATATGATGATATGCGGATTGTTAGTTACGAGTTAAGCCATTTAAGGAATATAGCGGAGATATGATAACTTCCAGTGGAGCGTGACGTCGGGTCACATAACTCGCCTTCAAACCTGACCTAACATACTAATGTAATTTAACCTCTATTGCCTTACTTATTACTTCTTACGTCAGTAAGTATTATGGCAACACTGAAAAGTTTCTAAACAAAACAAAGACACGTGATAAAACTAACTTATTCCTGTCGATTCTTCTTGTTTGCCACGGGTAAAAATACCTTACGGAGGGGATTAGGCAATGAAATTAGTTTAGGTGAAAAGCGGGTGAGGCGCCAGCATAGCAAATGCGCTACTGCTACGCATGCGTTGGCCGAAAACGAAAATGAAAGCATGGCCGGGAAAGGACTGCCATCGTTTCTGTTCGATTTTCTGTTTGGTTCGTAGAGATTCTACAAAATTTTTAGTATTACGTATTAAGATAACACATGGGCTGAAAAGTCCCGGGCCTAACACATAGATGACGCTAGTTCTATTGCAGTCACCTTTCTCTCAGTTAGTACTAATCTTCAAAAGGCAGCTGTTAAAATTTCATGATATTCTATTCATTAGTTTGTGAGTTATTGTGCTAAGAGTCACGCTATTTTTGTTATTTTCAAAAGAATGGATCAAAAACAATTTCGTGTTTTAATTTTACAATGCTTCTTGATGGGAAAAAATACCGTTCAAGCGAAGCAATGGCTTGAAAAGTGTTATGGGGACTCCGCTCCATCAGAAACAACAATAAAACGTTAGTTTGCTGACTTCGGTCGTAGAGACACCGATGATGCAGAACACTGTGGACGTCCAAATGAGGCAGTAACACCAGAAAACATCAAAAAAATCCACAAAATCGTTTTGAATGATCGAAAAGTGAAGTTGCGTGAGTTAGCTGACATCGTAAAGATATCAAAAGAACGTATTGGCTTTATATTGCGCGAGCATTTGACTATGAGAAAGCTCTGTTCAAAGTGGGTGCCGCGTTTGCTCACTGTTGACGAAAAACAAGAACGTGTTGATGATTCTGAGCAGTGTTTGGCCATGTTTAAACGTAACAAACCGGAATTTTTGCGTCGATATGTGACAATGGATGAAACATGGATCCATCACTTCACTCCGGAGTCAAAACGATCGTCATCTGAGTGGACAGCAACTGATGAACCTCGTCCAAAGCGCCCGGAAGCACAACAATCGGCTGGAAAGGTTATGGCCTCGGTATTTTGGGATGTGCGTGGTGTAATATTCATCGACTATCTTGAGAAAGGAAATACCGTCAACAGTGAATATTATATATATATATATATATCAATTATCAGATTATACCATAATAATTTTTGAAAATATATACTTTATTCAATGCCTAACGAACACAGAACAATAGACAAGAAGAATCTGTATCGGTTTTAGGACTGTAAGCCAACATAATTCGCCAGAAAACGTCATAGGATCAAATTTTAATTTCATTACGAGTCATGAAGTAGAAAATTATTATTGCTTATTGTATGTGGGTTCTGTTAGAAGGTGTTTAATATAATTTTTAGATACCAGTGAGATATTTTAGCCCGGTGCGGTACATTGATACAAATATATTTGAGTAAGATAACTAATTTGAAGAAATTAAATTATTTCAATAATCGTTATTGGATAAATATGTATACATTTTTCTAATTTCAAATAATTTATCTTGTTTAGCATTGTGGTGAAATATAGAAGTTATTAAATGTGCTATTTAATAGCTGACTTTATGCATATGCTAATGAAAATTTACCTGGAATTCGCCCTTAAGAAGTTTTATAAGTCGTGTTTATCTTCGTTTTCCCAACAGTATGAAGAAAAGTCCCAAGTTTTTAATGTCTAATTTCTTTGTTCACATTTAGCAGTCAAGCATTCTAAGTAGCAGATTAAATTGCCCTCGTCTTTCTTTTAGTTAGGGTGAAAAGTAGATAGCGGTGCTGATGCAAACCCATTTCTAACAATTTAACGTGGACTTATCCAATCTACGAGTTATCTTTGTTGTTTATTCTACTATTTTGCGACAGTAAGCAGCATAATATTGTTCGTTAAATAAAATTATGAAATTCATTACAATTATTATTAGAATCTCTACTCATTTACGTGACTTTAAAACATATCTAGAATGATGTACAGATAATATGTCTAAAGAAGATCAACTGTTAATTACACTCATAAAATAGAGTTTCATTTGTACTTGCATCCAGGAGGTCTGGCTCTACACGAGATCTTGTATTACCAGTTGATGAAATACGTACCAATCTCTAGGAAAAATATAACGTATACTATCATGCTTTAGTAAATATACAAGTTGTATTATACTAGAGTATACTAAAATCAAATCATACATTTCGTATGAATATATGAACACTGTCCGAATGTTTGTTGGTATAACTCTAAATGGTGTAATGTATAGCCAGATCTCCACAACGCAAGTCCAACTGAGACTTGATTTCATTAATACAATTAACAGTTGATCTTCTTTAGATATATTTACTGCGGTCCATCCTAGATGCGTCTAAAAATTAAGCAAATGAGATTCCAATAATAATTGAAATGATTTTCATCACTTTACATAACGAACAAAATAATGCTGCTTATGGTCACAAAACAGCACAATTGACAGGAATAGGTTAGTTTTATCATGTGCCTTTGTTTTGTTTTAATACTTTTTCAGTGTCGCCATAATACTGACTGACGTCATCACTTTCCTTGTCCATTAGCACTACAGAATTTAGTAAGAAGCATCAATGTATCTAATAACCTGAGCTGAAGAAGAAGTAAGAAGAAGAAACTGTAGATTTTACATCTGATAATCATTTATCATCATTCATTATGCAATTATAAACATGTCTAAAATACAGTTTAAAATACTAAAGGAACAAGGAAATAACATTCAGTAAGATATTATTTAAAGGTGATAGATAACAATTTCACAAATTGTTTTAAAATTCTTTCATGTAAAGAGCTCGTTATTACTTTGTTTCAACAATTGTATATTCGTCAATATTTATTCCATGTTCGTTATTTACGAAGTACTTAAGCAGAGGAAATCTTGAAACGTTTTTGCCAAAGCGCTTTGGCTAAGCTCCACACTAACAATCCGCATACATACGCATATATATTTGAAGAGAAGCATGTAATATGCATAGAGGACTGTATACGAAAACTATAATCGTGTCGCGCAAACAGCGCCCTCTGGCGGTCTCCGCGGTAAACTACGATCTGACGGCACTAGAAGGGTGCGTATATATAAGGCACGATTTCTTTCGAAATTTACATTTTGATACCGATATTTTTTTAGCGTTCTAATAATTTTCATCGTAAATATATAGCTGCAGCATATCAAGTATGCCTTGGAGGCATCTTCTTTGAAGTTTTTTTATGCTTATGGTAGGTTGTGGATGCGCATACATTGATGTGAAAGAAGATTGAGACTATATTTTTAGCGCTTTTAATGTAGTACTGTGTAACACGTATATGGGGGCTGGCCATTCCTTTTAACTTGTTTTCGTTAAGAAGTATATAGGTCATTTGGAAAGCATTTTTTAATATTGATTTCTTCAGGACTTCTTCGATCAACTGTAAACAACGTATTAGGCAAATTCTGGTCTACTTTTAATTTTTGTTCTTTTTCTTTTAGACGTAATTATTTTCCGGTTGAATTTCGCTATTAGTAAATATTTTAGTGGGATTTTACCGTGTGTATCCTAAACATAAATAAATATAAAGAAGATAAAATAATGATCCCTTAAGTTTGGAACTCCTATCCTGTTTATACAACTTCACTTAGGTATATTAGTTAAATAGATAACACTGTCCAATACAATTTTTGCTGATTTCCATAAGAGACATGCTTTTTTACCAATTTAGGTGTTCTGAATACGAAAATCGCATTAGTTTTTGCCTATCTCGTCAAAATTTAACAAAAAAATTACAAGAGCACTTGTAAAATCAGGGAATAAATTTTCGATTGCTGTACTTTCTGCTGAGTATTTTAGTTTGGCAATCCCTTTGAATACTCTAACAGTAATCGGCCATCATATCAGGATTCCATCTTCCTTGATACCGAGTTTCCATGGTTTTTAAATCTTGATGAAATCTCTCGCCTCGTACATTGCTTAGAGCACCTGAACTTTCGGGAAACCTATTACAATGACTGTGAAGGAAATGAAACTTTATGCTCGTATTACGACCTAGACGGTAACATTCTTAAAGCATTGATTCCTCTTAGCAATTAGAGGCTCTTTTGTTTTCAAGATAATTGTTATCCATAACAGATAAGGTGCAAGCTTCTTTTTAACACTATTATTCTCTTATTAATAGACGACGCTGTTAAAAAAGCTAAACAAAAAGGAAAAATATGAAAGTAGGAAACTGTAAAATGAATGCAATTAACGTACAGGAACTAATGTTTGCAGATGATATGGTACTGATAGCACACTCGGAAGAGACATTACAGCAAAACTTGAAGATATACCAAGAAGAACTAACAAAGATAAACATGGAGATAAACACAATGATAATAGCAGCAGAAGAAAGAAAACATAGCATCAAAATCGGGGAAAAAGCATTGGAACAAGTTAAAAGTTACAACTACTTAGGAACAATCATTGAAGACAATGGGATAATAGAGAAAGAGGTAAATGATAGGATAGGGAAATCCGCAAAAATATATAACATATTGAGAAATTCGTTTCTGGATAAAAAAGAAATACCAAAAAAAATAAAGGCAGAGGTGTATAAAAGAGTAATCAGACCAACATTAACTTATGGTAGTGAGTCATGGAGAACCACGGATAGAATCAAAAGCAGAGTTACGGCCATGGAAATGAGATTCCTAAGAAGAATAGAAGGAGTAACTAGAAGAGACAGAATCAGAAACACGACAATCACTAATAGTCTAAATATTAAGCCAATAGAAATATTCATAGAGGAGGGACAACTGGGATGGCTTGGACATCTACACAGAATGGAAGAAGATCGAATCACAAAGAGGATATTTGAAGCCAAAACAGAGGGCAAAAACAGAATAGGTAGACCCCGAAACACCTGGAAGGAGCAGGTGTATAGAACATTGGAAAAGAGAAGTATGGGATGGGTTGAAGCCAAACAACTGGCTCAGGAACCTGTGGAAAATAAAAATAAGAAAATAAATAGTCCGACACCGCAAGATACAAAGGACATAGGATTAGAAAAAAAAAACTACTTTAACACGCAAATATTCAATATCACTTTGTACATTTTTTTATTATCACAGAATAATCCAAAGTATTGTCTACATACATACCACCCCCCTACCAGACCTCGAAGTGCACTCAAATCTAAAAGAATCAATGCATATACTGTGGTGGAAAATCTCAGACTCTTAATTAGCCTAATGGGTTCTTCTGTTTAAATCTTTGTTTGTTTTAAATTCAAATATAAATAATATTGAATAATCGAAATAGTCAAATATAAGATTCTATAAGTATATTGACATACTAAAATTTATCTATATATTCCTTTTTTTACAAAACTTGTTTTTTAACAAATACCTGTTTAGCTAAATTTGCAAATTATAAACGGAATACAAAATGAGAGCAAAAGAACAGTAAATTTTCATAATTTATTATAATTTGAGGACTTTAATTTTGTAATCGCACATACACTCACGCTTACTATAATAAACTTCAAATAGCTTTGATGAATTTCAAAAACTATTTTTAATTCGAAAAATAAGAAATTTTTCTCTGGAGAGACAATTCTGACATTTGTGTTTACGTATATCATAGGTCACACAGTAAACACGCTCTTGATGGAATAATATTATTTATAATATATATAATATAATAAAGTACATTATACATCTTTTAGAAATTTTAATTAAACACAAAAATATGTTTAGGAAAAACGATATATATATATGTTAGATAGTGAAGTTTATGTTTCCACTGTACATATTGCTTAAGGGACTCTTTTTTTTAACTTTCATGTTGTAAATTATCTGTCAATAATGAACAACCAAAGTAGATATCTGTAATATTTAATACACAGAAGGAAAACCGTACAGAATAAATATAAGTAAATTAAAGAAGAGGGAGTCCTAGCGGTACTTTGTCTCCAACAACAACAACAAAATAAGGGCGTGAACCACACAGTAACGAGGAAATATCAAACACAGAAGTATAAGAAAAATTTAGAATATCATTACAGTATATATTATCCAAATCATATTCGGAATCTAGCCATGTCCCTGTTAATATTAATATGTCTATAGTTTTCTATCCAGAATCAAGATCCTCATACAAATAAATATCACCCGAAAATGTCTATTATTTTAACAAAGTAACAATAATCACAAAAAAAAACAAAAATATAACTTCTTAGTTATTTCGTATGTTGGCTATGTAATCAATTTGCACACCAAGTTTGGAAATTAACCACATCATAAATATGTATCTGCAGGGCTCATCGTGACGTCACAGGCCAGCTTCAAGCTCCGTTGATAAATGTGTAGAGTAATAAATCATGTAGTTTGCAGTTTAGTGAGGAGCAGGATGAGGATTATCTACGTTAGTTTAATTCCATGAACATTAAATTATCCAGGATATCTTTGTTTTCGTCCTGTAACACTTCCAGTACAGTTCCAATTAGAAAAAATGCTTGCATAACCTAATTTCTACAATAAAATCGAATTTTAGAAGACGCATCTTCTGCAAACGCAAAAATATTATCCCCCTATTACGTCCCACGCAAAATAACAAACATTTTGAGACGGCAATATTTCCAATCCAAACACACCACGATCAAACAACGCTAAACCAATTCCCAAAAATTCCAAATGACGATTTGTCAACCGTATCGAGTTCGCGAATGAAAGCGAGCTTGTTGTCCGCGTATCCCCTCCGCCCCTCCGATTATCCACCATTATCCGACGTTTCATCCCATCAACGTGTCACCCGATCTGACTGGTTCGTTTATCAAAAATTAAACAAACCGTAGACCACAGGGACGGCGATACCACCGCGCTGTGGTACGGTACCGTATCGGTTCGCCTACTGAATCGAGCTAGAACACAGGCCTAAAACTGACGGACATGTCCGAATTTGCGGTCGTTTGTGCGGCCAAACTCCGGCGTAACGCGGATACACACCGCGTATTGCAACGTTTACGCTATTGTTTTTAAACCCCTAGCGATTCCGCGTAATGTTTTTCTTTGTTTTTACCGACACGCACCCTGCCGCTGCAAGCTTAAAATACGCGTACCACCCGAAATAAGTGTATTTATATTGCTTATTGTTACGTTCATGTATATATTTGCTCTTGGTGATATTTTGAATGGCAGCAATAGGTGTTACAATGGGTTTGACGTGGATATATTGCAAAATAACCGGCGCATCCACCAAAAAATATGACGTTATACTCTGAAATTTGTTCGCTATGAAGAGGCAGCATTTTGAATCTGGGACTTCATGGCGAAATGGGCTTAATGCAAATTTAAACGACCAGGGTTTTTACTCTATTTTCAAAATTGAAAAGAACTAGGAAGGTTTTCCGGGATAATCAGTGTAATATTGCTCCAAAATTTTGAATATTCATTGACAACCTGTAAAATTACTGATGCTATAATACCCGATTTATAATGTAAAATTGCCTTCAGAGCAAAAGATAAAATTAATAGTATTAGCATTTGTATGGTTATGATTCATTCAGCGACGGAATAACACATGGGCTGAAAAGTCCCGGGTCTAACACATAGATGACGCTAGTTTTATTGCAATCACCTTTCTCTCAGTTGGTACTAACCTTCAAAAGACAGCTGTTAAAATTTCATGATATTCTATTCATTAGTTTGTGACTTATTGTGCTAAGGGTCACGCTACTTTTGTTATTTTCAAAACAATGGATCAAAAACAATTTCGTGTTTTAATTTTACACTACTTCTTGATGGGAAAAAATACCGTTCAAGCGAAGCTATGGCTTGAAAAGTGTTATGGGGACGCTGCTCCATCAGAAACAACAATAAAACGTTGCTTTGCTGTCTTCAAACGTGGTCGTAGAGACACCGATGATGCAGAACGCAGTAGACGTCCAAATGAGGCGGTAACACCAGAAAACATCAAAAAAATACACAAAATCGTTTTGAATGATCGAAAAGTGAAGCTGCGTGAGTTAGCTGACATCGTAAAGATATCAAAAGAACGTATTGGCTTTATATTGCGTGAGCATTTGACTATGAGAAAGCTCTGTTCAAAGTGGGCGCCGCGTTTGCTCACTGTTGACCAAAAACAAGAACGTGTTGATGATTCTGAGCAGTGTTAGGCCATGTTTAAACGTAACAAACAGCAATTTTTGCGTTGATATGTGACAATGGATGAAACATGCATTCATCACTTCACTCCGGAATCAAAACGATCGTCATCTGAGTGGACAGTGGTGAAGCTCGTCCAAAGCGCCCGAAATCACAACAATCGGTTGGAAAGATTATGGCCTCGGTATTTTGGGATGTGCGTGGTGTAATATTCATCGACTATCTTGAGAAAGGAAATACCATCAACAGTGAATATTATATAGCATTATTGGAGCGTTTGAAGGCTGAAATTGCAAAGAAACGACCGCAATTGCAAAGAAAAAATTTTGTTTCATCAAAACAACGCATCGTGTGACAAGTCAATCAAAACAATGGCAAAACTACATGAATTGAACTTCGAATTGCTCCCACATCCACCGTATTCGCCAGATTTGGCTATCAGCGACTACTGGCTGTTCGCAGATAAATCGTTCTACAAAAGTGGTATTCAAATGTTAGAGCGGCGCTGGAATGATTGCGTTGCCCTTGATGGAGATTACGTTGATGAATAAGGCTAATTTTGAACCAAAAAGACTGTGTTTTCTTTGTTAGGCCCGGGGCTTTCAGCCCATGTGTTTCTTTATAATCTATTAATTACCACAGTACCTATAACCTCAATACAACGAAATCTCTTTCCTCAAATCATCTCAACCCCTAAAGATTAAGGAAATCTATCCTATATACTCCTTTTCATGAAAGGAATACGAAACGATCCAAAATCACGCTTCCAAATCCATCTCCTTGCCGCATATGGCGTTTGATTCCGAAATCCTATCCCTCGTTTTCAAAATTTTCCCCGTAAAGCACCATCAAACGACTTAAAAACGTCAATTCCATTTTATCTATCCCCTATCTTCTTCCTTCCTAAGATAGGCGAGTTTCGGGCGGGGCTGATTTTAAAGTAGATACGCAAATAATTTCGCCTTTGTCTCCCTTCGCCACCCCCCCCCCCCTCCACTCTTTGAAGTCTGATTTGTCCCTACTTTGTTGAAGCTTTTTCCTCGTTCAATAGATGGCGTTATCGCCGCGACAATGGGTCTGGCTCTTGAAAGTAAAGACGATTCTCAAACAGCAACGGCTTTTCCTTCGTAGATGGATAGAAGGAGGTTCGTATGGTCCCTTTTGGGGATGTGGGGAAAATGGAGACGTGAAAGGTGGTGGGGTTGATGAAAGAAATGTATATATTTGTGGAATTGTTAAATATCCTTTTTCTAAGGTGTTATTCAGCAACGTGTGACAATCGATAGAGTTTTAGGAACGGATAGGGTTGGTGTAAGCTCCACTTCTGGTTCTAACTGATTTAATTGCTTTCCAAACATGCGGAACTACTCTAATGAAATAAATTATTCAGTCCTTGCGAGACTCTAGCAACATCCGAATGTATTGGACTTCACAAGTCTATTGGTGTACTTGAAAGAGATTCCTCGCTTGGACGCAGTTAATTACCACAACATTTACGTACTGGCAAAATTAGCACTACCAATAGTGATGAAATTGTCGTTTTGAACGTTTGGTAGGCGACGTTATATATAAAAAAAATTTTTAGTTAGCTATACTAAATTGACACTTTTTTCTCGTATTAAAAATCTTTATGTTGTTAATTTAATGTTCAAAACGTATTTCATCCATGAATTCATATTCTTTTCTTAGAGTTTTTTAATTTGAATTATCTCAATATTAAAGCCGATAGATTTCTGCGACAATCAGTTTATCACAAGGTTTCGCGATAGATCAATAGAGTCTTCTCATCCCTGCTAAGGCTGGTAAACTTAAAATATTTACCTCTATTTACTTTCGGGCACTTTGGACGAGGTTCACCAGTTGCTGTCCACCCAGATGACGATCGTTTTGACTCCAGAGTGAAGTGATGGATCCATGTTTCATCCATTGTCACATATCGACGCAAAAATTACGGTTTGTTACGTTTAAACATGGCCAAACACCGCTCAGAATCATCAACACGTTCTTGTTTTTGGTCAACAGTGAGCAAACGCGGCACCCACTTTGAACAGAGCTTTCTCATAGTCAAATGCTCATGCAATATAAAGCCAATACATTCTTTTGATATCTTTACGATGTCAGCTAACTCACGCAACTTCACTTTTCGATCATTCAAAACGATTTTGTGCATTTTTTTGATGTTTTCTGGTGTTACCGCCTCATTTGGACGTCCACTGCGTTCTGCATCATCGGTGTCTCTACGGCCACGTTTGAAGTCAGCAAACCAACGTTTTATTGTTGTCTCTGATGGAGCGGAGTCCCCATAACACTTTTCAAGCCGTTGCTTCGCTTGAACGGTATTTTTTCCTATCAAGAAGCAGTGTAAAACTAAAACACGAAATTGTTTTTGATCCATTGTTTTGAAAATAACAAAAGTAGCGTGACTCTTGAATGAATAGAATATCATGAAATTTTAACAACTGTCTTTTGAAGGTTAGTACTAACTGAGAGAAAGGTGACTGCAATAAAACTAGCGTCATCTATGTGTTAGGCCCGGGACTTTTCAGCACATGTGTTAGTCCTAATCTTGATTTATAATTTAAGACCAAATCAATTATTTTTATTCCAAAGCGATCGTCACATCCTCCCATGATCTAGAGTCGTATATTTACGACAAAGAAATTTGGATTCTATTTTCGAGACATCCTTTGGGCATCTGTTTTTTCCTCCACTTCATGGTTAAATGTATCTTATGACTATTGACAGTATAATCTCCTAATAGCATACACCCAATCTAAAAATGGCAAATCCGGTTTATAGAAGGGTCCATTAGTTAGAGGTGAGAAATAAAGGAATAAAACACGTGACGGTCTATTGCGTCTCAATTAACAAATGTAGAAAAAAATTATCAGAGAAATAATCAATTCAGTTCGCGCGTTTCTCAACTTCGTATCATAAGTAACCTGATCCTTCAGGATGCCAGCCTATTCCTCGGCGAGGATCCGGAACCCTAACAGTTACATAAACTTTTAAAAATATACCTATGTGCCTCTCTTTTTTAAACAGTAGTGTATAATATTGGCTATGTCGCGTGTATAATTTTACGATACTCGTAACAATACCTCCATTCCAACTGCTAATTATACCTTTCAGTAAATTTCTAAACAATATCCGTGTATTCACGATCAAAACTAAAACGCTAACGCTGGATATTATCGGCTGAAACTGCCGCGTTTCTGTAACTGACTGCCGATGTTATCTGTTTCATAGCAAGTCTATTAGCGGATTATCTATTCCTACGTAGGCAATGGCCCTCTAACCCTCGGCCTATATCGTTACGTGTATATACATTAGGTTCAGTCGACAGGTTGGCAAATGGAACCCCGCAAAGCCAGTAATTAATTCATTCCGAGCTGGCTGTCAAGTACAATAATTTTATGGCAACAAACGTTAATAATTATCGCGGCGAATAGAGAAGGTCCGATTTTCAGTTAGCGTGGCTGTTCATTTTCTGCTGGGTTTATATTTGGTTTTAATTACGATAAAACAACAGAACATCGCTTTGGCGACGGTCTAAAACTAAACAATTCAATTATTTCTATTACGTATACGGAGCGCGTGATTTCGCAATTAATGTAGGGACGGAACCGGATATAGGTAGTTTTGTTATTGGGTTACGAAACGAAGGGTGAGGTCGTATAGTTCAAATACGTAGATATATTCAATATTTACGGAACTGAATTAACCTGACGGTTATGGTGCGGGTAGGAAATTAACCGGACGTGACCTGACGTGATCTGATCTGACTTCGGAGCATCTGATTGGACCTGACGTGATTTGAAACGATTTAGCTCCTTATTTCCAGAATTTCATCAATATTTCAACTCAAAAGGTCGAAAAAAAAAGAAACCTAAAGCAATTTTATATTATAATACAATGAATGGACGTGCAGACGTCTTTTAACGCAGTATGTTACGTTGTCCTGGTTTGAAGAACAGCGCCGCTGTAGCCTGCTCGTAAATTCCTGAATTACTTGACCAATACTTACTTGTAGAGTATGTCCGCTTATTTAATAGAGGAAAGGTTATACAGTTAAACTCAATTCGCATGCGCAGAGAAATATATTTAAAAAATAAAATGTGTACACGGTTTCCACTCTTGCCTATGTACATGTACGATGTACGTAAGATATATATATATATATATATATATATATATATATATATATGCAATAATTGCAGTTATTCGAGCTCTCGTATACATGTAATGTACATTAGCATGTGTATATGTATGTTTCTTATATGCTTCCGCAGAAGCTTTGTTAGAAGCATGTACTAATGCCTCTATCTGTTTGCATGCACCACTACGCTTTTATAGGGGAGCCAACCCTATTTATTTCGTAAATTTATAAGCGCACCTCGGTGCTATGCTTATTTATGTGTCCCTTTTCAGGAGCCTAATATATTTTCCTTGTTTTAAATTTGCCTAAGGGACTTGGCCCTGTATCATTGGCATGTATTTGTACTTGAACCGAATACGTTCGTTATTTTCACATTTATAGGGGCACCCACCCTATCTCTTAGAGCTTGAACGCCTGATCGAGGGCGACAGTAGCGATAATAGCCGATCTCAAAACAAAAGTAATGTCACAGCTACCCAGGCGTTCTCGTTCGAAATAATACGCTATGTGCAATCTTTAGCTCTCTTCAACTGCGCTCCGAAGAAGAGAAAAAGCCAGTAGCCAGCAAATGTGCGAACTGCGCACCGACAAGTAAAACGGAGCGATGATGCCAACATTACATATAGAAAAATGGTCCGTGAAACTCGTCCGCTACGACGAACAACCAAATGAAAAAATTTCTAAGTCCCGATACGACAAAGGACCGAACAAACGTACAAAAGACAACGGGCCGTCAACAAGAAGCGGAGTGATCGTACTTGTAGAAGATGTCTATACATGCGCGCCGACAATCTTACCAAAATGATTTCCGACACAAACTTAACCGAAGACTAAAAATATGTATAGGCGACAACGGACACAGGAGCCTCGACGGATGATGAAAGAAAATCGAAAATTTGTACTTATTAAAGAAATCCGTACATGCGATCCGACAACCTTACCAGAATGACTCCCGCCGGAAATAAATGTATAGACGACAACGTCCTCGACGATTCCCGCCAAAACTAGAAAATATTAGAAACCACTAATAATCATACGACGACGTTACTGTACACGTTACGACGAGGTACGAAAGGTGACCGAGAGTGCACGATCGCTAATACCTCGACCGTCGCGCGGGAGACGACTGCCTGTGCTTGTGTATATTAAATTTTAAGAAAACTCCCATTATTCATTCGACGACGTTGCACTGAATGATTTTTAAATTAGGCAGTTTTAGCTAGAGTATTGTGAATGGCCGGCTTGCATACATATACAATGCTTAATGTAGATACATATTAAAATAAAATTGGATATATTCTAAGAGAGCAAAATAAATAAATAATAAAAATGAAAGTAAGGTAATAATGCTAACCCATACGCTTGCAAAGAAAATAAAATCATATAAAATACATTTTCTTAGAAACTTAAAATTCACTGATAAAAACACAAAACAATGTTAAGTCCTTAACACAGTATGGACACGACTAAGAAAATTTTCTTGCAAGGTTTGTGATAATGGATGAGTCCTGGATCTATTATAATGATGTAGACACTAAAATACAGAGTAAGGATTGGACCTATCTACGCCCACCACCGCCGGGAAAATTCAAGGTACAACCTTCAGTAAGGAGAGATTATGCTATCCATATTTTAGGATGCTGGAGGTAGATTTCCAAAGCACAAAGGGACTAAAATTACAGTCACAAGACCGTCATTGCGACAGGTGCAACAACTCAAGCAACCTTCGAATTAGTTAAGCATCCGCTATATTCGCCAGATTTGGCCTCCAGCAATTATCAACTGTTCTCAAAACCTAAAGAACACTGGTTTGCAGCGGTTGTATAATCTTTTATTCACATCATACAATGGACTTATATTTCTTCTTATTGCCGTATCAGTGGTCTTAGAAAAAAAAATATATCTCGCAGAGCATGCAAGCAATTTTTTTACACTCATCGCAGCATGGTTTGTCCAGACATCACGTTTTTTTAGGTACACTTATTTGTACCAACATAATAACACCCTCCAGATAAACTCTCCGTCCTTAGAGTAGTAGAAACACACTGGTAATACTGTTTTCATATTTCCCTTAGGACTCTCCCGCAGCGCATCCCAAATAACAACCCAAATACCATATCAAAATCACAAAAAGATATTTCACTGGCTGTTATAACCTTTCCTTTTCCTCAGCCTTCCGTAACTTCCCACCCCCCATCCAAGTCATCTCATAACTGCCTATTTACTACAATTCACATGCCCCCCACATCGATTTCCTTCTTTCCCCCTCAGAATCCCATCCAAAAGACCCTTTGATAGGTATCTCTGTACTCGTATGGAGAGAAATACCGTTTTCTCATTTTTACAGCCGATTTTATGCATATAAATAGAACATCTGAAACGTGGGCCTGGAGGAGGGATGGAAGTGTGGTTCGGGACCGGGTGAAATATATATTTTTTCCGATAATGCCGAATTTTCCGCAAAGCATTTCTTTGTTCCCTCCACCTCCACCCCTTCGCCCTGCGTGAATGTCGCCTTTAACGCCGCTTGTCGCCCCCTGTTCGGTTGCCTCCTTTGTGAGGATATTTTATTGGGCGTTATATTCATTTTGTGTTTATATCGGCGCGAGAAGTTTGGAGAAAACACGGTGCGTCGTACAAGAGGAGGGTGCGGCGTGTGTGGGGGGTCGAATTGGGGCCTCGTTTATGTAGAAGGGAGTCGATAAACATCAGGATATTATTGCATTTTTTATGTTTGAAGGTGTGGTTGGAAGATAATGGATGTACGAATGATAAGGGTCTCGACGATAAAACCAAATTATCGTTAATATTCTTTATTTTATAAATTCCTCAATCGAGATTTTGTACTTTATAAAAGTGGGGCTAAAGAAGGAAAGCTTTTAATGAGATGGTGATCGTGTACTCATATTGATTAAAAGTTTAGGATCACCTATTAAAGAGATAGATCAACAATATGGTAAAAAAATGTACATCTACACAGATACAGTGGAACTCCCCTAACTCGAACCATCTAAATCCCCAAATAAAATTCGAGTTAGAGAAAATTTGAGTTACAGAAAATTCACAATTTACTTTTCATTATATGTATATATTTATAAAGCATAATATGTAATAACAATATTATATAAAATAAATAAAAAAATGATTTAAAAACAAACTGAAAATACAAACTACATGCATTAGGATATATATATGTACTATATGTATATGTATGAAATTAAACAAAAATTGTCCTATATACATAGGTATTAAATGTGTACTGTACGGATGTGTTCATACGATTTTTGAATTTTATTAATGAACATATATGTCTTATCGGATGTTTGTTCATGAGACATAAAATAATTCTTTAGTGTCTCGAATGCTTGTAAAACTTGTTTGTGTGATGGTTGCTCCACAATTTCTTCATCGCTTTCTTCCGAGGTTTCTTCATCTGTAATGCTTGATACACTCCTTAGAATGTCTTCGTCTGTCGGATAGTCAGTAGTTAAGAGGTTACTATCAATTTCAAGATAAGTGTCAAGAGATACATTCTCGACATTTAGCAACTCAACATAGTTTTCAAAATCTTGCCTTACTTCAACAGGAAATTCTTTATCTTCTGAATTTTGCAATCGTTCTTTTAGTTGAGCAAGGGGAATTTCGTCTTCGTCCTCGTCTTCGTTACCAAAACCAGCCTTTTTAAAACAGTTTTGAATGGTTTTTTGTTTAACATCCACATGCCATGTCATGGCAACCTCTCTCGCACAGTCGAGAAGTGATATGCTATGAGAACCGTTATTCTCTAATGCATATAAAGTTTTTTTAAGGATTCTTCCTTTGTAATGATCTTTGAAACTTTTAATGATGCCTTGAGGGTTGCAGTTTGGAAGTTCCGTTTGGTGGCAAATATTGCAATTTGATGGCCTTCAGCTTCTGTTGTATTGCAGGATGAGCAGGGCAGTTGTCTATAAACATTATTATTTTTCGATTCTCGTGTGAAAATTGCTTGTCCAATTTAACCAACCATTTTTCAAAAATTTCAGAGGTCATCCATGCATCAGATGTGGAGAATACTATGTTACAGAGAGGGTGCGACTAGGTTAGTCGGCGATGTCAAACGTAATATTGCGACTTTTCTTGTTATCGTGGCAGGTATCAGCTGGGAGATTTGCTAACGTCAGTGAATTAGAAAATGTGCGAAGAAGGCAATAATTTGATGGATTTAGAGGGTCGCGTACCTAACTAAGGTGTTTAGAGAAACTACTAAAATAGATAAGGCTTGTTAAATTTTATAGAAGTGACCGTTGTAACTACCAGCAAATATTTGAAATAAGAAAGGAAAATGCGTTTAGCGCAAAGATACTTATAGAGTTTCCAATCAGGACCACGTCATCTGCATATAGTAAGCTACTCACTCTTACAGATTCTAGGTTTCTGTACCTTATTATTGTGGTGTACTGTTCGGTTTGTGCTTTTATTCGTTTGACTACTCTGTCCATCATTAGTACGAGTAAGAGTAGACTTAGACTGTCCTATTGTTTTATTCTTTTTTTAATTTGGAATTCTTCTAATTTGTATCGTAAATTTTACTATCTTGTATATACTTCTGATGGTATCTGGCTGGATTTTAGGGTTTCTCCATTTCCTTTAAACTCCTCTCTTCTATCTAAAAACTGCCTTCAGATCGATGAATATTAAAAACATTTCTTCTCCTTCTTAAATTCTTCATTATAACACATGGGCTGAAAAGTCCCGGGCCTAACAAAGAAAACACGTTTTTTTTGATTCAAACATTTCAATACCACTTTTGTAGAACGATTTATCTTTTGCTGCCCATGCAATATAAAGCCAATACGTTCTTTTGATATCTTTACGATGTCAGCTAACTCACGCAACTTCACTTCTCGATCATTCAAAACGATTTTGTGGATTTTTTTGATGTTTTCTGGTGTTACCGCCTCATTTGGACGCCCACTGCGTTCTGCATCATCGGTGTCTCTACGACCACGTTTGAAGTCTGCAAAACAACGTTTTATTGTTGTTTCTGATGGAGCGCAGTCTCCATAACACTTTTCAAGCCATTGCTTCGCTTGAACGGTATTTTTTCCCATCAAGAAGCAGTGTAAAATTAAAACACGAAATTGTTTTTGATTTATTGTTTTGAAAATAATAAAAGTAGCGTGACTCTTAGCACAATAACTCACAAACTAATGAATAGAATATCATGAAATTTTAACAGCTGTCTTTTGAAGGTTAGTACTAACTGAGAGAAAGGTGACTGCAATAAAACTAGCGTCATCTATGTGTTAGGTCCGGGACTTTTCAGCCGATGTGTTATAGATATTGTAATTCATTTATCTCTCTGGCCTGAAAGCTCCTCTTCTTCCTCTAGCCTTTGCTCCACATAAATTCTTAGTCGTCTTATTCAATATTTTTGTGTAAGCCATCGGATTATTTTCCCTTTCTCTTGGTGTTCTCTGATCCTTCCCTATTACTTTTAACATCTCCCATGTCCATTTCTTTTCCTCCTGTCCTAGCAAATTGATTATTTCTGGTAATATGCCATCATCTCCGCCTGCTATAGCTTCTTTCACTTCTTCTTAAAAAAATATTAACAATATAACTTCCTTTTACCTTGTACACGAAAAAACACTGCACATACCTTCACCGAATTACCTTAATTTCGTTGCTCAGTATGCGCTTTTTAAATTTTCCCATTTGTTTAAAATCCCGTTTTCGTAACAACAACAACATTATCGCGAATGAAAACATTAATAACGTACTTCGTAATTTATTCACGGCTGAAACTTTTATTCGATACATTTGTTGGTTCCCTTTTGTTGCGAGAGCAAAATTCGCAATCAAATTTCGTACTGATTCGAAAGCATTTAAAACCTGCACGGCAATAAAGGGAAAACATCAAATATTCCTGCCAGGCTCTTATCGAAATTAATAATTCAACAGGTAAAATTTAATTTCGCAACAATAACAATAATTGTTTTATAAAATCCCAATTATTGCGTTGAATATTCAACGAGCCAGCGGTGTAGAAGTTAGGGGGTAAAATTTCGATTCAGTACATTATTTGGCGTGAATTATTTATAATATTGCATATTATATCTAAATGAAATACCATCCTGTTACCCTGCTATGTTACAATACGAAAGAGGTCTGTGATGTGGTAATAGAAATGTTAGTTTATGGAAATTCTCCTCTAATTTTAGAATCTTGATTATTTCGCGATGTTGGATAATTTTCTTACATTCTAATCATCAAAATCTTCAGTTACATACTCATCTTGACATATTTGAGATGACTCTAATTTTAGAATATTAAATGTTTTCACATGATGGATAATTTTCCTACAATCTAATCATCAAAATCTTCAGCCCCATACGATTCTAAAACCAGAATTGGCGCAAAGATCACACCTGTAAAGTAGATCATGCATTTGATTCAAGACTCACTGAATGCTATCTCCAATCATACAATCACAAAGTTGTCATGAACAGAGTTATAATTCAACATGTTTGAAAGTAACATGCATGTTATTCTACATAACAGAAAGGATACATAGTTGGCCTGAATAGCACGTCTTTTCATAATATCGTCTCTTCCATTTGTAGCATTATAACGTAAACAAGTTTACGTGTTTTTCTCATCAAAATTGTATTGCTCCTTTTTCAAAGAATATATATTAAAAATATACGCGGCCATTAACATACTAAAAATTATAAGAAACAACTTTAAACAAGAAGTTATTTTGTAAGAGGCTAGAATATTTAAGCTTTTCTTTTGATATACTGAACCTATTAGACTTCCTAACGTTCAACTCAAATTTAATCGATACACTAAAGGATTACGTAGGTGGCTATATTTCACTACGCCAATTATAATGACACCCTATAACGTATATCTTTCTTCGCACCGCATAAAACTATTTCTATTTTCTATTTTAAACGCCGCCACCTAGACGAAGCACTTTCGACTACCATACCTGCACGTTCTGGCCGCGTTTCCCCCCCGTTTACGCCGCGGATACCTTCCTTATAACCTGCCAACCACTCAACCGGAAGTCGCCACCTTCATTTGAATATTTAGCATGTCACTCGCAAACAGCGTATACCTCGAAATTTATGATCGACCCTTAAAAAGCATAATGCTAAGTGCGGGGAGGCAAGGTGGGGTATCGTGAACCTTGGAGGATGGTACGGTGGCTTAAAAAGGGGGGAGAGGGGTAAGCAGGGAACGGAAAATTTACGATTTTCAAACGTTATCCGACGGCATCGCCGGAAAGCAATAAACCCCGGTCAATAAAATCCGGTACAATCGCGTTCGTCCCCCGGAAACTCCGGTAGACGTTCTCCGTCAGGACTCGGGCAGCGTTCAAATATTGCAATTTTAATAAAGCGAACGCTGGGAAGCGTGAAGAGTGGATGCATGAAAAAAATAACATAGTTTACTCTCTTTTTTTAATTGAGAGAAGCGTCTTCGAGTCGGATTGACGATTGATTATATTATTTTTATAGTCAGTCCCTTATGAGCTGATTGGCATATTCAGATTTAGTGTCTATGATTTTCCTTGTAATGAAATACTATAAACTAATACGTTTAAGTGCTCTTTTCTTAATATTGTTTTTCCTGTGGTGCTTCCGGAATCGGCAAGAGATGGCGCACCAAGGTTGAAATGCATTCATTGGTCGGCCAACTTTCTTTATGGCAACTGTCAAAATTTCAGACGTCTACTGCCAATAGCTGCTGCTTAAGTGTGTGTTTTGTGTAGCAAGTCACGTGGTTTCGTAAAAATGGATAAAATCGACTTTCGTGCAGTGATAAAACACTTCTAGATCGCTGGGGAAACCGCCACGGAAATTCGAAATATTTTGCTAGATGTTCATGGCGGATGTACTCCATCATTGTCGACCGTCAGCTTCTGGCTGAGCGAGTTCAAACGTGGCCGCACAAGCACAAGTGACGAACTACGCAGTGGAAACGCTAAAACCACTATCAACGATGAAATGGTCGACAAGATTCATGATGTCGTGCTAGCCAATCGCCGATCGAAGCTTAAAGAGATAGCAGAGACAACAGGAATCTCAGAAGAACGCGCTGGCAGTATTCTACACGAAATTTTGGGTATGAAAAAACTTTCGGCGCGATGGGCATTGCGTTTGCTCGCATCGGGGCAAAAACGAAATCGGGTGACCATTTCGGAGGAGTATCTGGCCAGGATCCAACGGAATCCATTCATTTCTTCATGCGTTTCGTAACCGTGGATGAGACTTGGATCCACCACTATATACTGGAGGCCAAAGAACGGCGAATCGGCTCCGAAGAAAGTAAAGACCATTCCATCAGTCGGAAAGGTTATGGCGAGCATTTTTTCTTGGGATTCCCAACTACAGGGATTTATTGACCCGATTCGATCCGGTATTAAAGGAGAAACGGCTTCGTTTGAAGCGGAAAAAAAGTGCTTTTCCGCCACGGCAATACTCCGGCTCATTCATCCCGCATCGTGGTGTCCAACGAATTAGTCTCTCATCCTCCATATTCACCGGACTTAACCTCCAGCGACTAGTTCCTATTCCCAAACTTAAAAAAATAACTGTGAGAAAAGAGATTTGCCTCAAGTGAGGAGGTTTAAAAAAGTGTATTCATTTTAGAGAAGACTACATCGAAAAATAAAAAACTACATCAATACCGTGTTTTTCTTGTCAATTCCGGAAACATTTCAGGTCGCCCTCGTACGTAGGAATATTTCGACCGTGAACAATAAAGAAATCTTTATTTTAAATATCTTTCTTATTTTTTTTCACACGTCTGCAAAGGAACTTTTGCAAAATATTTTGGATATAAGTCTAATGAAATTAGATCTTTAGACAGTTTTTATACTTTCTTATTTTATTTTATGGACAACTTGTGTAGTGGAATATAAAATACTTTTTACGCAGAATGAGCTATTAAATTTACGCTCTTGATTTTCCCTGTTGCACACATATCGTTCAATATGCGCTCAATTTTGTATAATGTTTTACTTATAGGAGTGGAGACCGAAATGACACTCATCTCATCACATTTAACCAACTCTTTATTACCGTCTGCGTGATTTCCATATCAACTGGAGTGTTTGTATAATATTAAAGTCATTAATTTTAAAAGTTTTAAACCTTGACGACAAATTTTATTCTCCGTAGAAAGCAAAGGCTATTCCATCGGCTGGAAAAGTCATGGCTCCATATTCGCTTCTTTCCAGTTTTCTATCAATTTCTAACAGTGAAATGTTGCTCACTACCTCAGGTTTAATAATTTTTCCTACTCCTTCTATAAATATTCTGTGTAATGTTATTCTCTCATTCATTTATATTTCTTTGCAGTCCAACATTAACTCCGATGCATAAGTTGCCGAAGATATTAAGGAAACCTAATATTCTTTTGGAAACATATCGAACTATAGGTATTTCGGCGAGTGTAGAATTAGGCGAGTTGTTTTTTTTTTGGGCATCCTAATATTGCAAAGTCTAATCGCATAAAACAAATTTATTTGTTGCATTAATGTAAATAGTGATATATTTTCGTTAGTATGCTAAAATCGTTGCACTATTCAAGCATTCGCCCTTAAAATTAGTTAATACTCTGTAAACATATAAAACATAACATATAAAAAGAAACACAGAGTGTAGTAGCTTCTGCATGAGGACACTTAAATGAAAAATATTCTTGATGGAGGCACAACGCCCCGATGTACCGAAGTAGAAACGAAATAAAGTTAAACATTTATAACGGGCTATTTTCTGTCCTGCAGACCTTCGTAATCTAATTTAAGTTTTTAATTATTAAGCGGGCACCGAAAAGAATTGACGGCAAGGGAAATGAAGGGACTGCACGTAAAAAGCTTTAGGAACTTTAATAACGATATAACTTTATTTTCGAACAGAAACAACAGATGTCACAATTGAAGGTTATCGTTTTATTCCGTAACATGTTTAGTAACACGTAGAGTAAAACTCGATTTATATAATTCCGAATTCCGAAACGAACGCTTTGCACATGCGCAAACGTGCATTTGACAGTTAACACTTGCTACTTTATTGTACAATGAGATCGTGAAAGAACGTAATCGAGAGGACCACGTTTCCTTTTTTTTGTTCTAGAAGCAACTCTCGAAGCTCACTGACTGAAGCTTGCATGTAAGCATTCTCGTGGAATTGTCTTTGAAGAATTTACATTGAATCAAACTTTTTATCGCGAGATCCTTCAAAGTTTGGCGAAAAGAGCATGTTGCGACTTGATATTGCCAACTTGTGGATTTTGCACCACGATTTGGCGTAGAAAAACATTTATTCGATCGAGATTAGAATATGGTTCTTTTGTGTGGAATCTGGGATATCATGAATTTAGTTGAGATTGTATAGCGTAAATTTTTGAAGGTCAAAATGTCCAAAAGTGTCTCTTTATTTTTTAAAGATGACATCGGAAAGATGTCTTCCCATTCGGCGTTCACACTCTAACAGCCTGTTATGAAAACTCTTGAATGCGCGGTGTAGCAAATCTTGAGGAATGGCAGTGATTTCTTGTTAAATGTTCTCCTTCAGTTCATGGATTGTTGCAGGTCGTGTACGGTACACCTTGCCTTTAAGATACCCCCACAGGAAGAAGTCGCACGCCCTAAGATCAGGGGATCTCGCAGGCCATTCAATGTCACCGTTACATGGAATAATGCGTCTTCCAAACAATTGACGAACTGCTGCCATCGAATGTCGAGCAGTGTGTGACGTGGCTCCGTCCTGCTGAAACCACATGTTTTCCATGTTAAGATTAAGCTCGTACAGTCTCGGTGTAAAGAATGTTTGAAGCATTTCAACATATCGAGCGGATGTTACTGTCGCTGCACTACCATCCTCACGTGCAAAGAAATAAGGGCCGATAACACCATGACATGATACATCACACCATATTGTGACCTTGTCGCTATGTAGTGGTCGCTTGTGTAACTCACAAGGATTGTCCTGGGCAAAATAACGAAAATTCTGTTTGATTACGCAACCGTTCAGGTGTAAATAGGCTTCGTCTGATATCCATATGTTACCAACGAAATTCGCGTCCTCGTTAATTTTAGCCAATATCTGCCTACTAAACTCCATACGTGACGCTGAGTCTCGTTCATGTAATTGTTGCACAATCTGCAACTTATAGGGATGGAAATGTAATTCGTGCAGTATTCTTCGTAAGCTTCGTCGCTTAATCCTTAGCGTAGATGCATGCTGTCGAACGGCGCGGCGAGGACTTCTCTCGATTGCACCTCTAACAGCCTCAATGTTCTCTGGGGTACGTACCGTTCGAATGCCACCTGGAGCTTTCTTTTTCGAAACAGATCCTGTTTCTTCAAAATTACGCATCCACGTTGTAATCGCATGCGCAGATGGGACACGTCCATGACGTCCAAGCTGGTAATGCTGTCGAAATATTCTCCGCGCGGCAGTCGCACTATCACCATTTTTATAAAACGCTCTCACAGCTACTGAACGTTCCGCACCAGTTCAACGATCCATGATTACTAAATGGCAATGGGTTCACAACAATTGTGCGACGTTACGAACAACTGCCGGCTACTACAGTGCTGACAACTGTAACGTTAAAAATTTCCCGTTCCCCTGCGCCACCCTGTACTAATCTTTTAAAAGAATTTGCATTTATTCCTTTGGCGGATCGTCGTGTTGTATGACAAATAATTTTTGCACATAAGAATTTTAAATGGTGATCAACAAGTTACGGATTTGCTGTCTCTTTAGAATTGACACATACCAGTACCCTTAACAGTAAGAATAGGTTAACTTTTTATCTTCCCGTGACTAACATGCGCCACCATGCTCAGTGACCAATAACGTCAATCTGTAGCAGTGTTAACGTGTATGCATCTAGATTTAATTTGTTTAACATTACAATCAATGCTTTGAGGCAACTTTTGTTTGAGCAATTTTCTGTTGTTTAAGGATTTTTTTTCATTTCCGTTTGCTATTGTTTTCATGGTTCGATTATCCCGTAATAAGCTGTATGCTGTATGTATGGATTATTAATTATGCTTATTTTGTCTATATATGTATATTCTTTTTGCGTATTTCGAGGGGACCCTTTCATTATAAGGACTTTTCCTACAGAAAGGTTTCTAAAATATTTTAGGACAAAAAGGCACATGTTTCGTATTAACGAGGCACATATCGCATTCTTATGTTTATTCATGTTTCTGTATTTGAAAAATATGTCAAGTAATGTGCTCTGCTTCTTAAATAAATAACCATTATTTTATTTTACTTTGCTAAAGCAATTAATTGTATGAATTAGTACCCAACTCTGGTTTCAAAGACGTTTCCAATTTTGCAGATTACCCTGTAATACGCTGTATACTGTTGGGTAATAAATTAATTATTATTATTATTATTCCAATTTTGTCTAAGTATGTCTTTTTGCATATTTCGAGAGGACTCTTTCATTATACGGACTTTTGTTATAGAAATATTTTTAAAAAATTATTTTTTTTGTATTTATTTGAAAAATATGTTAAGTAATGTGTACTGCTTAATAAATAAATAACAATCCTTATTCTATTTTACTTTGATAAAGCAATTAATGATATGAATTAGTACCCAACTCTAGTTTCAAAGATATTTCCAATTTTGCAGATTACCATGTAATGAAGTGTATGCTGTTGGGTAATAAATTATTATCAGGGCCGGTTTATTCACACTCTGATAGATATTACAGGTAGCGCAATCGGATGTTATAACCCCACTTTATTTCGTGCATTTGTTTTCATACAGAAATATTCTGAATAAATGTGGAATTTCTTGAAGATTTTGCAGATGTTTTTATCGCAGATGAAGTTCAAACAATTGAAAACATCGATAATCGCTGTTAATTTAGTTTTCTTCTTGACTTACTGTTAATAATTTTGTTGGTTTTATTTTAAATTTACTAAATTTGTTACGTTCTCCTGGTTTGAAAAACAACGCCGCTGTAGCCTGCTCGTAATTTCCTAAATTACTTGACCAATACTTACTTGTAGAGTATGTTCGCTTATTTACTAGAGGAAAGGTTGTACAGTGAAACTCAATGCGCATGCGCAAAAAAATATATTTAAAAATGAAATGGTTACACGGTTTCCACTCTTGCCTATGTACATGTACGATGCACGTAAGATATATAGATTTGCAATAATTGCAGTTATTCGAGCTCTCTTATACATGTAATGTACATTAGCATTTGTATATGTATTTTCATTGGTAGCAACATAAAGTAATGCCTCAGCATGTACGTTGCAACGCTATGTCTTAATTCTGTTTAAAAGGTTAAACTCTTATATGCTTCCGCTGAAGCTTTGTCAGAGGCATGTACTAATGCCTCTATCTGTTTGCATGCACCACTACCTTTTTATAGGGGAGCCAACCCTATTTATTTCTTAAATTTATAAGCGCACCTCGGTGCTATGCTTATTTATATGTCCCTTTTCGGGAGCCTAATATACTTTCCTTGTTTTAAATTTGCCTAAGGGACTTGGCCCTGTATTATTGGCATGTATTTGTACTTGACCAAATACGTTTGTTATATTCACATTTATAGGGGAACCCACCCTATCTCTTAGAGCTTGAACGCCTGGTCGAGGGCGACAGTAGCGATAATAGCCGATCTCAATACAAAAGTAATGTCACAGCTACCCAGGCGTTCTCGTTTGAAATATTACGCTATGTGCAATCTTTAGCTCTATACTACTGCGCCCCTACAAGTAAAACGGAGCGATGATGCCGACATTACATAAGAAAACTGGTCCGTGACACTCGTCCGCTACGACGAGCAACTAAATGAAAAATTTCTAAGTCCCGATACGACAAGGACCGAACAAACGTACAAAAGACAACGGGCGCTGCGGCCGCAACGACCGTCAGCAAGAAGCGGAGTGGTCGTACTTGTAGAGGAGGTCTATACATGCGCGCCGACAATCTCACCAAAATAATTTCCGACACAAACTTAACTGAAGACTAAAAATATGTATAGACGACAATGGACACAGTAGCCTCGACGTACGATGATAGAAAATCGAGAATTTATACTTATTAAAAAAAATCTATACATGTGGTCCGACGACGTTACCAAATGACTCCCGCCAGAAATAAATGTATAGACAACGTCCTCGACGATTCCCGCCAAAACTAGAAAAACTTAGAAATCTCTAATAAACTTACGACGACGTTACTGTACACGTTACGACGAGGCACGAAAGGTGACCGAGAGTGCACGATCGCTAATACCTCGACTGTCGCGCGGGAGACGACTGCCTATGCTTGTGTACCTTAAATTTCAAGAAAACTCCCATTACATATCCGACGACGTTGCAGTGAATGATTTCTAATTAGGCAGTTTTAGCTAGCGTAATGCGAATGGCTGACTTGCATACATATACAATGCGTAATGTACATACATATTAAAATAAAATTGGATATAAGAGAGCAAAATAAATAAATATAAGAATGAAAATAAATAAATTTAAAAAATGAAAATAAAATAATATTCTAAATGAAAATAATAATGCAAAGAAGATAAAATACATAATAGTAAAAAACTTACAAAACACAAAAAACAATGTTAAGTCCTTAACAAAATTTAATATTATTAATTAATATTTAATTAATCAGTTTATTCTCAGTCCAAAATGAAATTCGCATTAGAAGTTTTCAAGATTTTTATTTTTAGTTCATGTTCTTTCTCCAAATATTCCAACCGTCGCCCCTTAGTCTTAATTTCTAAATCTTTGACTTGAGATTCTTTTTCAGGAATTATTAATTGCTTTTTTAAAAGATCTGATAGATGACGATTGCAAGGACTGTGTGGATGTACAATTCACAGGTGTAGCAGTAAACTCCACTCACTCCACTTGACAATGGGAGCCAACGTGTTCTCGAAACGCTGCGTTCCGCATAATTAATTAATTTGTGTGAGTGGAGTTTACTACTGTACCTGTGAATCTGATAGATGCATCAGCAAGCTTTGTGATGCTTTAATATTAATTTGTTCTTTAGGTTTTTTTATCGGTAATTCTTTTGGAACCTTAAACCTTTCGGTGTCGAATTCATATCGAATCATATTTCGCATAATTAGTCGGCGGTTATCTGCCACTTTATCAGAATGTGAATAAGCCGGCCCTTATTATGACGAACTTGCAACTGCGCAATTCAGCTATTTTCTATTCAAACGCATCCACTTCAAGTACATCTTACCTACCTTCAACTCGAACGTATCGCTTTAAAATCCCATCGGGATTCGATAGCAAACATTTCAATATCGAAACGGACTCCTGCTACGAAAGAAACGAAAAAAAAAAACCAATCGAATTAGTGGTTTTCTAAAAGAATCGACCCACCGGAAGAGCTCGCGACTCGCTTCTGAACCGGCCCGTCGATTCCGTATTAATTAGAACGAGAATATCGACTACTCCGTCTCGTTTGTCCTTGTACCCTTCACGGTACCGGATCTGGCTTTAATTCGCCTGTTTATTTTCAATTAACTTTACGGTGAACGCGATTTACTCCGGCTGTTGGACTTGCTCCGGCGAAATTTCTCGTCTGGTATTGGCATCTCGCTGAACTGCCGGGAAGGAGTTCGTAAGGTAATTCGAGCTGCTGTAGTTTTTGCCGTTTGTCGGGTAAGGACGGCGGAAGGTTGAAAAAAGTCGGGGGATCCGATCGGGTTTATTAAATCTGTTCGTTTTTAGAGCAATTACCTATTTAGAGTGGCGTTGATTCTGTGCACGTTCTCTTTAAATGAATTCTCCTTTTGGTATTAACCCTGTTGAATGTTATTTTAGAAAAAGAAGTTGATTAACTTTTTTTTCAATTAGAAAACTACCGGCAATATACGGGAAGGACCTCGAATGTTTCCTGAATCTGCACAAGATGGCGCACGAAGGTTTTATTGATTGACAAGAGCAACCTTTTTTATGGCAACTGTCAAAATTTCAAACGTCTACTGTTAATAGTTGTTGTTTAAGGGTGTGTCTTGTGTAGCAAGTCAGACGCTCTGGTACGATAAAATCTAATATTAGTTCCTGGACACAGTAAGTTCTCTTCTTTTAAAGTGGAAGCAAGCAATTCGGACGACTCCTTTGGGAGGTTCAGATCTCTAACAAGGTCACTAAGCTCTTGTTGACTGAAGCGTTGGGACTCGCTGAGTGTCCTTCAAAACCAAATGTTAAAGTTATATTTATGGTTGGAGTGGCCAAACTATGCTATGAGAGTGCCGGAAGTATTTCAACAGCAAAATAGGGCTCTGGGCTTATGTTTATAAAGAGCCTGCAAAAAGAAACAACAATAACCGGACAAAAGGAACAATGGTGAC
Organism: Trypoxylus dichotomus; assembly: GCA_023509865.1. NCBI lineage: Eukaryota > Metazoa > Arthropoda > Insecta > Coleoptera > Scarabaeidae > Trypoxylus > Trypoxylus dichotomus. The sequence goes on along the minus strand of CM042082.1, from coordinate 29,981,588 downwards.
TAAAAACATCGAGTCCATTAACGCAGCAAAATACAAAAAGATTGATTATGGATAGCGTTTCACCATTTGTCTGCCGCAAGTCATCGCTGAGCTTCGAAAAACCAACCCCGAACAACCCACCAAGACAATGCAATTTCGCACACAGCGCTCAAGACAATTGAATTTTTAATTTTTTAATCCAATCAAACGTCGAGTTATTAGACAATCCTCCATGTAGTACAGATATGAGACTCAAAGGTTTCTGTACCTTTCCGAAAATCAAGGACGGACTTCATGGTCAAAAGTTCCAGTCGATTCCTTCAAAAATGGAGGATACTTCAAAAAAGAATAAAGTCTTTTAAAGCTGTCTATTGTTTTACTCCAGCTCTATATGCAAAACTTAAAAGGCAACCCTCGTATTAATGCAGTCGATGTTATACTTTGAAAGTCACACTAAGTTTTTCGTTAATTTCAGATGATGTGTATATAATTCTACCTCTAATTTAGTATGTCTAGCGTACTGATATCTTATTTCGTTTCCTAGTCAACGACTTTCAGTTCCTGTGGTAATATTTGCTATTTCCCTGTAATTATTTGAAAAAAATTTCATGAATTTTGGGAAAACGATGTTCTTACACCGCTTTAGAAGTAAGTGATATAAAATATCGGTCTATATTAACGTTGTGAATCAATACAATGAAACTCACAAGAGTCGTGCATTAAACGGTTGATATCCAGGTTCATATTCTCCATGTTAGATTCCATTTATATATAAGTACATACAGAAAAATATTAACTGGAAATGCACAAATTCATTTTGTTTCTGATTTAAGTCCAGCGCGAATAATGATTTCGCAAAAATCAACTTTTTATTCCTCCCAAATAAATATACGCTTCGCATGGAAAACGCCATCAAATCAAAACGGTCTTTTTACTATTATTTCGAACATACCGGCACTAGTTTTCGAACCCAACCCTAACCGGAATTAGCCCGCGTTACCCGACGTTATTGCTCGCGTTCCGCTAGCAATAAAACGCTGGAACGCAATAACACGTCGAGTGGGCCATGATTAAAAGAGACATTACACCTTGTCTCTAATGAGCCTACGCTAGTTTTTCACCGCGGTCTCGCTTCGGGTGTGGCGGCGACACTGTCGCCGCTGTCTGTCGAATGCGAACCTAGTTCGCTAAAAATGGGCGCTACTAAAACGGGATTTAGCGAGCGCGGAAGACAGGTAAACGGTGCAACGGTTTCGTTCGGTAGATATGCGTTATTCGTTTCCGTTTTTTTCCCCCTGTTTGGTTTTCCGTGTTTTTTTTTTGACGTTCGTAAATACGTAACATTGATGCTTGTATTACCGCTTCACCAACCAGCTGCGTTGGAAATTACCACGCCGCCTATAACTCTTTTTTTATTACCCTGGCGATTACACTGACGTCATAGTTGTGTAAATCACGGCGTTAGACATGCGGAGGGAAATGAAACTCTCTCCCGTTCTCGGTTTGAAAAGAGACTGGGAGGTAATAAACATTTTTGGAACGGGGCTTATGCATAACTTACACCATGAATCTAAAAAGAGTCTCTTCCATCCTGTGGAGTCACTGATAGTATCGATTCGAACAACTTGAAGAGACTACTGGAGACGAAAACTTTCTGTTCTTAACATCACTATATGGATTGATACCGAAAGCCCTCTCCAGGGGATCTGAACTTGACTGGAAAACATGGAAAACCCTTAATCGACTCCAAAGCCAGGTAGGACGAAACAAGGATCTTCTCCGGTGGGGATATGCGGGAGGAGGGGGGGGAGGGCAGTGCCTGCTCCTGCGGGGCTGTCCAGCACTCTCAAACACGTGTGGCACACAGGATCTTATCATGGGTAATGAGGTGGCGATTGCCTGTGCCAGGTATTGGATTGATATATAACAATCATAAATAGTATCTCAGACTTGCACGACTGTTTAACATAGTCGTAACGGTTGTCGGATTCCGCCGTGTCACTAGGCTTTTGTCCCTGACGTTTCGCGATGAACTGCGGTTCGCATTTTCAAAGGTACAATTATAAATGATTCGAAACTTGCTTATTTGTTTGTTTGCCTTTTACCTACTTGTTGACATACATTTTACTTTTTATATTTACACTAGTATATCTATTTAACATGTGTATCTTGGACACAGAATAAATAAAAGACGATAATTGCATATACTAACATAAAATTCTTCGACATCCATAACGGAAGTCCCGTAAGGGGGCTGCTTTGAAGGCGCAGCCTTATTATTTTGTTCTTTTTACCACTCATAAGAGTGGGACTTTCAAAACACGTCTTATATTGTTTTCATTCTTCGTCAGTGCATACTCTTATTTTGATTGCTTTGTACACACTTAAAATACGTTGGAAATAATCAGCACCTATTTACTAAAAGTTGTCACCTACATACTGCCCTTTCGTTTTCCTTAGGCGAATTCCAGGGCATACCGATGTCTACTTCGGTCAGTAAACAGGAAGGTATTAGTATCACGCAGTAAAAATAAGTTCGAACACTGGTAAACATTTTTATTCAAGTAAAGAATTCACAATTGTAGAACAAAATATTTGCAGCAATTATTTATGTTGGTATAAAACGTAAAAGAAATAAAAGTACGATATTGTGTGATCACATATTGATGTATTAATTTAAAGAAGTAATAAATGATACAAAAAATGTAGGATAAGGAAAAGTATGTACTTTATAGTGCAGCTACACATTAATTATAAATTCTTCAGTTATAAAATCAGTAATTTTTTCATTTTTTTCCTACTCTTACACGATGATTTCTTTTATTTTACTATTTTACTTTTTCTGTCGCTGTTAAACGAGGTTTTTCTTTTGCCACTTCTAAAGCAATACCTACTTTAAATTTGGTATCTTTCTCTTGCGACTCCTTTTTTAACAGAGGCCCAAATCAACTCCATGGCATTGAGATCCGAATGATAAGGAAGTAACCTCAAAGTCGCGTGTCCTTTCTCTTATAGTATACTATCAAATTTATAGTGAATATTCTTTGCAATACCTTACCAAGACATCATATCTCCCTCTCCAACAGTGGTAATTCAGCACGTGATTACTTTGGACATTGTGATGAGGTGCATTGTCGGCAACTACGAGGGCAACTTGAATTGTCTCCGGAATCGGTAAGAGATGGCGCACTTTTTCTATGGCAACTGTCAAAATTTCAGACGTCTACTGTCAATGGTTGTTATTAAAAAGTGTGTCTTGTGTAGCAAGTCAGGCGGTTTCGAAAAAATTGATAAAATCGAATTTGGTGCAGTGATAAAACACTTCTGAATGGATGGGAAAATGGAAATTCGAAATATTTTGCTAGAGGTTCATGGTGGATGTACTCCATCATTTTCGACCATCAGACTCTGGGTGAGCGAGTTCAAACGCGACTTTTCCAACGCCTTGAAGAGACTGAAGCACCGTTTGAAAAAGATCTTCGAGGAGACTACATCGAAAAACTAAAATAAAATACCACATCAATACTGCTACTACTCTAATGGCGATTCCGGCAACATTTCAGGCCGCCCTCGTATCACAGACATTTTTGAATTATTAATAAGTAATTTTTCTTAAAGCCATTTTTCATAATTGACAGGATTCATTCAGATTTCTGAGTAATAATTACCAATTACGGTACCAGATTTAAATATCTGCAAACAGCTTGGAATAAAGCATGTAGTTCCACAAGCATGTATTTGATAAGGCGATCACTTTTGGGAAATATTGAAAGTAACCCACTGTTTATGTATTCACTCCAATTTTTGGACGTAGTATATTCAAGGGTGAATTTTCTATTTTAGCTCCTAGTGAAGGTCATTTGCAGTTTTTATAAGTTCAGAAATTTTGAATGATTTACGTTTCAGTGTCATAAAAAGAATGTTTCTCAAAGTTTTACAAAGTCCTTCAGTTAAGTCAAGAAGTTCGAAATTTCGAAATTATATTCTTTCCCGTTTTTCGAAACATATTTTTACGAATTTCCTAAATACAAAGGAACTTTCTTCCCACTCGATTGCATTTCAGAACGCAACGTAATTAACGCCTTTAATATTAGGCGACAACCGTCGGCAGTGTGGAAATTTTATATAAAACGCCACAATTTTCTAGTCGAGTGACGGTACATCAACGTGATCGTTATGGTGAACTTGGAAACAATGATTTATTGCTTTCTGTAGGCTTTCTTTCTTCTTCCACAATTCGTTTCACATTTCTTATCGATAGGGCTGCCCAAATGTTCGGCGCATCAGGTTCGAACTCCTCACGCCCAATTTCGTTGAATTAATCTGCCTCCGTTTCCCCGCTGTGGATGCACGTACGGTACATCGGATTACGTGTTGTAATGTATTTATACTTCATTAAATGGAAGAACATTTTATAGTTTATCTGTATATATTTCATGAACAATAGTAATATACTATAATAAACGAACTTCTGGACCTCCCCTCGTAGTTAAAAAACAAAAGGGATTTGGTTGAAAAGCATGTTCCCAATTGCGTCCTAGATGAAAAGGACTTGAAAACTGCTGTATTAGATAAATAAACTATTATATTCTACAAATTATAGCATTTTTTTAACAATTAAAACCTCAAATTCTCGTATTTACTTCCATCCTCTATATTCTCCTTCAAATCCTTATTTCGATATAATTTAAGTAGGCAATGAAAGTAGAACGCCCACATTCATCGAAATCGAAAATTTACTACGGACAACGAAAGAAAAAATACCCGAATAAATAATAAACAAGGCAGCGGATTATCTGGAAAAAGAAGAACCGTGTTCTGGTTCGAAAAGGGATGTGATTGGTGTGGAGATTTACCACTTTCCCCGGCTTATATCGTTCCATTGTTGCGCCTTAGAAAAAGGGTGAGGTCATCTAACAATCGTTTCGGCCTAAAAGCGGCGCTAGAAGAACGCGGTAAGTCGAAGTTATTGAACGGGATCAAATTTGACGTGGTTGCCGACGCGTGAACGAGCTTTCGGGGTGAAAATATGGCGACCTACCTAGCGTAGGATTTAAGGAGAACTGTCAGAGGTGTCAATTTTATTTTTTCTTTGCTTTCAGATGGACCATATTTCACGTAATTGGATTCTGAATTATTTGGGACCTGTCGAAAACGAATACTAGAGGTAAGGTGCTATTAAATAGATTATTTTTCGAATGGAGAATGTAAAAGGTGTTTCGTTGGATGCTTACTTTCTAAATTTATGATAGAACGTTGATGTTTTTGGGTTCTCAGTAACATCAGAACTTACAGCTGCTTTTTCTATCATTTACCCTATTAATCTCCTTAAATTTTTTAACAATTTTTGTAGTGGTAACTAATGCTGCAGAAACGACTGATTTTGCAGTGGCGTACGGCTCGGTTACTATTAATATTAAAAATAATGAATATAATTACTTACTATTTTAGTTTAATTGTGGTGTTGAGAGTGACGTAAAAATTCGCTGTCGTATTGTGTCATTAGCGTGCCTGCCAGTACTGATATACAGTGAAATTTCCTTGAACACATAAAATAATGATAAACTGCTGAAACACTTCCTGTTTTAAGAAGTTTCCACGAACTCACAAACTGGGTGGTATCTATTAAATACTAGACTCATTAGATATGTTTCCGTACTTGTTTCGCTCAAATGAGTACGGCTTGCGGGATAAATATTTTTTAATGACGAAAACGACCGTTCCACATCGAATGATGTTGTATTTGCAAATTTAAAGTAATCCTTGTGACAACTTAATGGATCTTTCGAGGCACCTTCACAAATTTCTCTTAGTATGAGAAGATTTGGATCTTTGTGAATAACACTTTGAAATTTTCTTATTACATTTTTTTTCGTCTTCCGCCGGACGTAGATCTTGCGAATACTTTCTAAATCACATTTCACCTGAGCATCTTAAAACATTTTCTGGCTTTTCTTGATAGTTTTGACGCCACAAGGTTTAAAGCATGGATTTTACATGTTACAAAACAAAGTAATCCACAAAAGTACAACGAATGCTTCGATCGCTTTTCATTTCAACTAGAAAAGTTTAATATTCCCTATATAATACCCATAGATATTATTGACGTATTAATAATAATATCGGTAAAATATATCTAACCACCATGTAGCGACGCAATAACCTATATTTCAACATTAATTTCGGCCAAATGTGGATTAGTTTTCGATCAAATCGATATCGGAATTAACGCCCCTTTTATCCCAAATTTTTCGAATTCCATCGAACAATCGCCGTCGCCGCCAACTCGGTTTCCAATCAACGTGTGTGACCGACTAATTTAACTTTATTAATCCCTTTTTCGGATCGTGGCTATCTGCATAATTCGAGTTTTTTTTTTGTTTTTTCGTCAATACGACGACATCCGCTCCGACCCTACGCTGTGAAAAAATCAGCTTACGATGTGACGATGTGATGTCGTTGAATCCCTCGTCGAGTGTTCAGCGTATTCCTCCCTCTGCCGCTTCCTATTGCCTGACGTAATCGATATTAACCCAGCTCCAATCTACCCCATTGAAAGGAGGAGGGGCGAGGATTGCTTAAATAGATCGCCTCAGGTTCATTAAAAAAGGGAAGGGATTAAATTTATGCAAGCCAACGTGCATATGTATATACGCGGATTAATGTTGGATTATTGCTGTTTTAAGTGGTCTTAGAAAAGGCATATTGGGGGGTAATCTATCCCATATAAATAACTAGTAGAGGATCTAAGACAGTGCCATCACTACCATGGACTTTTCACGTTTTACAAAATAATTTTCCAAAGTTCTTAGGAAGGATTCAATACCAGTTTTCGAAATCGAAAACTCCATGAGCAAATGTGTTCATCTCTGGTTATTCAAACACACTACTTTAAACAGTGATACTTTCACAGGTATAGCAGTAAACTCCACTGACACAAATTAATTAATTATGCGGAACGCAGCGTTTCGAAAGCACGTGGGCTCCCATTGTCAACCATGTTATCGACTGATACTTTATAAAAAGCTATTTATTTGTACAAGACGATGAACTTGCTGAAACTTGTTGAAGCATATCGAAACATGTAAACCACTATATATAGTCACTACAATGGAGTATCGCCGCTTCTAAAGCTTTTTGGATCTGAAATAATCTGCGGGGTAGATCAATTGTTTCTGTCTTTGGTCTTCTCCTACCATCTGTAGACGCTAGCTCTACCAAGGTCCACCTTATAAGGAATAATTTATGTTTTCTTCCGTATTTTTCAAGAAAATCTCTATTTTATGAAAGTAGAACCAACAATTTGTATATGGTTATAACGAGGAACTTACTTTATAAGCAGTTTTTTTTAATGTGACTGCTATAACTCACGCGATAACAATTGCAAAGACACGTTTATTTATAGTCTCTGTTATTAATCATTAATTTATTTTAGGAAAAGTTTTATTACTAACACATGGGCTGAAAAGTCCCGGGTCTAACACATAGATGACGCTAGCTTTATTGCAGTCACCTTTCTCTCAGTTAGTACTAACCATCAAAAGACAGCTGTTAAAATTTCATGATATTCTATTCATTAGTTCGTGAGTTATTGTGCTAAGAGTCACGCTACTTTTGTTATTTTCAAAGCAATGGATCAAAAACAATTTCGTGTTTTAATTTTACACTGTTTCTTGATGGAAAAAAATACCGTTCAAGCGAAGCAATGGCTTGAAAAGTGTTATGGGGACTCCGCTCCATCAGAAACAACAATAAAACATTGGTTTGCTGACTTCAAACGTGGTCGTAGAGACACCGATGATGCAGAACGCAGTGGACGTCCAAATGAGGCGGTAACACCAGAAAACATCAAAAAAATCCACAAACTCGTTTTGAATGATCGAAAAGTGATGTTGCGTGAGTTAGCTGACATCGTAAAGATATCAAAAGAACGTATTGGCTTTATATTGCATGGGCATTTGACTATGAGAAAGCTCTGTTCAAAGTGGGTGCTGCGTTTGCTCACTATTGACCAAAAACAAGAACGTGTTGATGATTCTGAGCAGTATTTGGCCATGTTTAAACGTAAGAAACCGGAATTTTTGCATCAATATGTGACAATGGATGAAACATGGATCCATCACTTCACTCCGGAATCAACACGATCGTCATCTGAGTGGACAGCAACTGGTGAACCTCGTCCAAAGCGCCCGAAAGCACAACAATCGGCTGGAGGCCATAACCTTGCCTCGGTATTTTGGGATGTGCGTGGTGTAATATTCATCGACTATCTTGAGAAAGGAAATACCATCAACAGTGAATATTATATAGCGTTATTGGAGCGTTTGAAGGCCGAAATTGCAAAGAAACAACCGCATATGGCAAAGAAAAAAATATTGTTTCATCAAGACAACGCACCGTGTCACAAGTCAATCAAAACAATGGCAAAACTACATGAATTGAACTGCGAATTGCTCCCAAATCCACCGTATTCGCCAGATTTGGCTCCCAGCGACTACTGGCTGTTCGCAGACCTCAAAAAAATGCTCGCCGGTAAGAAATTTCGCACGAATGAAGAGGTTATCGCTGAAACTGAGGCCTATTTTGAGGCAAAACATAAATCGTTCTACAAAAGTGGTATTGAAATGTTAGAGCGGCGCTGGAATGATTGCGTTGCTCTTGATGGAGATTACGTTGATGAATAAAGCTAATTTTGAACCAAAAAAACCGTGTTTTCTTTGTTAGGCCCAGGACTTTTCAGCCCATGTGTTGCATACTGCATATTATAGTTTTTTTTTTTTACCGAAAGCGTATTTGATTTTTATATAAAGTTTCCCTTCTTCATAGTTAAAGATGTAATTTCTTTCGAACGAGTAAAAAGAACCGATCTAAAACTGCGTGTTATACATTCAACGCATTTATTCTACATTATAAGCTATTCATTTGTTTTAATTATATAATACATGTTTCTTTATTTAGCACGGTTACGGTTACTTTAGTGTACGGAGAGCTTAGGGCTTCGTTGAAAGCATGTTAGCATACTATTTAGTGAATTATTACAAGCTAGTAAATATATTCTAGCATAATTATGTATTACTTACTTGTCTTCCAAACTACACAAGAAATTCACATGATCGTCCAATATTTCCTTTCTTGTCACATGAGCGATACCCCATAAAAATTGCTGACCCATACTGTACTACGCGAATAAATTAATGAATGTAAATGGCGTATTGTAGGGCATAGCCTGTTTACTACAAATTAAATGTAAAATGCCGTCTATGTAAAAATTTGAGGGTTCGTATGTATACAGGGTTAGGCGAGAACCTACATTAACATGATTGGTAATACATTTGTGTTTGAATTACATTGAAATATAATGACTAAATAAACTATATAGCTTACTTGATTTACTCTGCTATAATATAAATTTACACCCAAATTAGTATTACAACCTAATACGTATTATTTTTACGTTTTACTTTCCTTTATACTCCTTTCCGTCTTTCTGTTCCTTCGTCTTTTCTTGTTTTCCTCTTTCTTTTTTTTCTATCCCTACCCCTCCTTTTTCATGTTATCCTTCGATTCACTTTTATTACTCAACTTCGGAAAACTGTGCCGTTTCGATTAACAGTTGCAATTATTGTAATTGTTAATGAAACGAAATTTTGCTCTACTTTAGCTATATAAATAAGTAATGGTATTGATAATAACAGATATAATAATGAATAAAAGTTTATCCCTTCATATCCGCTAAAAATACTCCCTATTAAAGCTATTTTTGGACTGTATTGGCATACTATGTTTTCGAGACCTACATAATCGAGCTTTTACCGTAAAACTAAAAATATAATACACATACAAACCAATAGCATTTTAAAACATACTACTCGTACAAGGATAAGAAAACGCTGTAAATACAGCTTTTGTTACGTTCTCCTGGTTTGAAGAACAACGCCGCTGTAGCCTGCTCGTAATTTCCTAAATTACTTGACCAATACTTACTTGTAGAGTATGTTCGCTTATTTACTAGAGGAGAGGTTGTACAGTGAAACTCAATGCGCATGCGCAAAAAAATATATTTAAAAATGAAATGGTTACACGGTTTCCACTCTTGCCTATGTACATGTACGATGTACGTAAGATATATAGATTTGCAATAATTGCAGTTATTCGAGCTCTCTTATACATGTAATGTACATTAGCATTTGTATATGTATTTTCATTGGTAGCAACATAAAGTAATGCCTCAGCATGTACGTTGCAACGCTATGTCTTAATTCTGTTTAAAAGGTTAAACTCTTATATGCTTCCGCTGAAGCTTTGTCAGAGGCATGTACTAATGCCTCTATCTGTTTGCATGCACCACTACCTTTTTATAGGGGAGCCAACCCTATTTATTTCTTAAATTTATAAGCGCACCTCGGTGCTATGCTTATTTATATGTCCCTTTCCGGGAGCCTATTATACTTTCCTTGTTTTAAATTTGCCTAAGGGACTTGGCCCTGTATTATTGGCATGTATTTGTACTTGACCATATACGTTTGTTATATTCACATTTATAGGGGAACCCACCCTATCTCTTAGAGCTTGAACGCCTGGTCGAGGGCGACAGTAGCGATAATAGCCGATCTCAATACAAAAGTAATGTCACAGCTACCCAGGCGTTCTCGTTTGAAATATTACGCTATGTGCAATCTTTAGCTCTATACTACTGCGCCCCCAAGAAGGGAAAAATCCAGTAACCAGCAAATGTGCGAACTGCGCACCGACAAGTAAAACGGAGCGATGATGCCGACATTACATAAGAAAACTGGTCCGGGACACTCGTCCGCAACGACGAGCAACTAAATGAAAAATTTCTAAGTCCCGATACGACAAGGACCGAACAAACGTACAAAAGACAACGGGCGCTGCGGCCGCAACGACCGTCAGCAAGAAGCGGAGTGATCGTACTTGTAGAGGAGGTCTATACATGCGCGCCGACAATCTCACCAAAATAATTTCCGACACAAACTTAACTGAAGACTAAAAATATGTATAGACGACTATGGACACAGTAGCCTCGACGTACGATGATAGAAAATCGAGAATTTATACTTATTAAAAAAATCTATACATGTGGTCCGACGACGTTACCAAATGACTCCCGCCAGAAATAAATGTATAGACAACGTCCTCGACGATTCCGCCAAAACTAGAAAAACTTAGAAATCTCTAATAATCTTACGACGACGTTACTGTACACGTTACGACGAGGCACGAAAGGTGACCGAGAGTGCACGATCGCTAATACCTCGACTGTCGCGCGGGAGACGACTGCCTATGCTTGTGTACCTTAAATTTCAAGAAAACTCCCATTACATATCCGACGACGTTGCAGTGAATGATTTCTAATTAGGCAGTTTTAGCTAGCGTAATGCGAATGGCTGGCTTGCATACATATACAATGCGTAATGTACATACATATTAAAATAAAATTGGATATAAGAGAGCAAAATAAATAAATATAAGAATGAAAATAAATAAATATAAAAATGAAAATAAAATAATATTCTAAATGAAAATAATAATGCAAAGAAGATAAAATACATAATAGTAAAAAACTTACAAAACACAAAAAACAATGTTAAGTCCTTAACAGCTTTCTCATGGTATTAGTGAAATCAATTCACGAGAAAGACGTGCGAAGGGACTGGAGAGGGTGGAAAACTGTACCCGCCTCTTTTCGCTGTCTGACTTTGCGGACAAGTGTTTCTTTTTCTCGGCACTAGTTAATATTCACTTGTATCGCAACATAAAACTGCTCTAAACCACGCTGATGGCCCTGAGTAGGCAGAAACATACCCGTGTGTCTGCGTTTTATGTCTATTCACATGTCTCTCTCGTGAATTGATTTCACTAATACCATAAGAAAGCTGTATTTACAGCGGTTTCTTATCATGGTGTTATTTTCTAGGAATTCTTTTAGATGAGTGTTTTTATAATACTCGCATTTATATTTCTTACTTTAATCAACTATAGCCACACCAATATTCGCATCATTAATTTCATCGTTTACAATGAAAGCAAACATCGTAGATATACCGTTGGCAACATTACAGGTTGTCAAGGAATATTCAATGTTATGGAGGAATATTATATTGTTTTTCACAGCAAATTCTTCTAGTTGTATTTAATCTTAAAAATAATCCAAAAAACCCAGGTAATTTCGCTAGAATGCTTTTAATAATCACCTAGAAAGCAAGTAAACTAAGCAGTAATACTACTAGGCGATCATAGTAAAATTACCATAATTTTTTAGAGAGTAGATTAATTCCACCATTATATTCGAATTCTACCGGATCGGTTCCTATAAAAAAATACATTACTGTGTCAATCTAGCGAAATCGACAAGATTTGCATCAGTCCGATGGCAGCACTTATTGGGATACGGGCTGTCCCCCGACAAATGCCGTCAAATTTTCCCAGTTGAGACGGTAAAAGCAATTTCTTTATATACTTTCAGATCATAGCAGAAATGGGTTTTCGCGCTCCCTAACTACAATACTACCGCATTAACTATTAAAATTTTAACGATTTCATAGAAATCTCCAATTTAATAGCCCTCCGCTGTAAAAACACGTATTTTTTTACATCAACAAAATTCATTTATTATCCCATACTATGCGTTGCTTTCATATCGCAAATTGGGACGATATTGTGTGGATAATGCAATAGAGTGCATCAGAGTTTAATTATTGTAGGCGGGAGGTTTCGTACAAAAACGATGCTCGCGGATGCAAACCTCGTTATACGCTGACATAGTTCTCCTCAAAAGTTCGGTGTGGGACGGATGAAGGTGATTGCCTGGCAAGTTTCCTCCAACAAATTGGATTTAATAGCACGTTAAACACTCGATGCAGCCTGGCCGACGTTAAGTGCAATGTGTATCGCCTTACGAGCGCTAAAGGCTTACAGCCCCATTATCCAGGATGCGTTCTGTGTAAGATCGTAAACTCCGGACGTCGGATAGATCTGTGCATTGTTTTGGGTATCCTAACAAAGTGCGGAACGGTGTCATCTTCAGAAAGGCACGTTTGAGCTTATTCTAATTCTAATTGCTTCTCAAAGGAGGAGGGGGAGGGGGAAGTTAAACGACGGGCAGTAAAATGTTTGGTTGTAAATTTACCGCTTAGTTCAAAATAATTAGTGAATATTCGGGATAGTGGTGGTTAATGTAAGATCTACAAATATTTCTATACACCAAGGGCCAAGAATTTTAAACAAAGAACTGGACACGCAGATGCATGTATTGAAGCAATCTCCATCACTATGATTTGGATTTGAGCTTTTAGCCACAGAGTTAATAATTTATAATCACTTATCCCCTTTATTTATTTATTAATTTTTATTATTAATTCCCGGTAGCAATATGAAATGTTTGCTCTTCATTGAGATGTTCGGAAATTTCAAAAGTTTAGACGATGTGTTAGAATTGCTATTGTTCAAGAAAAAAATTTAAACAAGCCTTTTCCTTATCGTCTACAATGATTACTGGTGTGGGGAAGTTATGGCTTTACAAAAAAAGCTTTGCCAACTTCGCTGCTTCTGTCCATGTTTTTTTACCCCTTCTTTCAAGGCCTTCTGTTATTTTTTGCAATATTTGCTTTCCATATTTTTGCAGGTTGTCCCCCGTTATCCATTCTTTGCAGATACCCCCACCATTCCAATTGTCTCTGCTCAATAAATTCCAGGATTGAATTTATTTCTAAATTTAACTACGTCGTTGTTTTTTATTCTTATCGCATTTTGTGAACCCTCTAACTCTTCTCAGATACTTCATTCCCATGGTTTGTACCTTACTCCTATGTTTTTGGTTTAATATCAAAGATTCGCAGCCAAACATTAATATCAGTAGATAAATAGACTTATATACTTTAATTTTCCGAGAAACTCTTTCCTGGTTTATAAAGTTAATATTCATAGCGTAATATAATTTCGTTGTTTTCTCAATTCTTTCATTGATGTCTGCTTCTTACGTTCCACACTCGTCGAATGTCAATTCTAGATTAAATGAATACGTGGGCTTTCACGGCCAGAGTCAGTAGTCAACGAACTACTTCCAGAATTGGACCGTGTCCTGATGAGATATATAGAAATGAAATAAGAGTAAGAAGAGAAAAAAAATAAAAAGAAAAAGAGATAAAAAGAAGAAAAATGTAAAGGTGGGGGAAGGGGGTGGAAAAGGAAGAAAAGGTAAAAAGAGTAAGAGAAGGAAAGAGAGACAGAAAGAAGAGGAGAAAAGAAGAGGAAATTACTCTTAAAATCTTATCCTTTTCTAAACTACGTCATAAACCTTCTAAACTCCTTTGTACCCCAAATTTTCTCCGTCGCTGTCGAGACAACCAAATAATCCCTAATTTTCTTAGAATTCGTCACCATATACCCACTCCAACTTCTCAAAATATCTTTCGCCGCACCGACTTAGCTCTTTTTCGCGAACGAATTCAATATACACCTCTTCAACTCCATTTACAACTTTTATCTGTAATTTTCCCTGAGGACTGGTCCCTATTTGACAAAATTTCCTATATTCAGTCCCAAATCGCGTTTGAAAAGATGACGGACAATCACCGACGCAAATTCCAAACGATCTCCCCTAAACCCCGCCCATGTCCAAAACCTAAAGTCGTTGTTAATCACTTGTTCGATTTGAATTTTCATTTGCACTGGTTCTTCTTCTATTGCCATTACTCTAGTTTTATTTTTGTTCATCTTCATTCCATTTAATGTGGAATTCCATATTTCTAAATCTTTTTGCCGCAAACACTACATTTTCTTAATTTATAGGCTCGTATTACTTCTGGTTGGAGTGTCCGCTGTTTGCTTGTACCACCGTTTGCTGTTCCATTTATCTTTTAGTTTACAACATGATCACCCCCTGTTTCTGGTCCTCTTCGTACTTTTATATGTAGCGCATTTTTTCTATTGCCTCTCTCCATCAATACGTAATATAATAATCGATCTTTAGTCCCTCCTCTTCCTTTATCTAGTATATTTGTGGATATTTTTATGTTTGAAGGAAGTGTCGGTTATAATTATGTTGTTTAAGATGCATTCTGCTGTATAATAACTTGAAATAATTATGAAGTGAACAAATTAAGTCTTCCATTTACGTCAAGCGTATAAAGTCACGATCTTATTACATTAGTAACACGAAAACATCTCTCCTTTTTGGCCGAGTTCCAGACGCCTTATTGTTGCATCAACCACTTCCACCGAACTCGAATGCATCAGATAGTCACGGTTATCCCCTGAGGATTATCTCTTTTTCAGTAGATTATGATTTTCGCGAGGAAGTCAGCCGTGTTTAAACCGGATTACGCCGTGAATACGCCCGTTGTCCTATCGGATTTTCCCGTCCGCGTTTGTCGAATTCCTTTTTTCTTCGGTATGGGTAAGAGATGAAAATGTAAAAGGAACCGAAACTTTTCTTAGGCATATAAACGTTTTCCTTTCCATTATTAGCCTTAAAACTTATTCAGGAAGGTATTAGGGTTGGCTTATTATACGACAAATTCCACCGGATATTGTGTTTGCGGATTTTGTTCGATTTAGTTCCGGGACGTTCTTACAAACTTATCGGTTTAAGAAGGTTTAAATAAGGATCATCTACACCGGAGTTACAAGGATTGAATGTGTACAAGAGGACGTTTTCTGAGACTCCTATTTATAATGCTGTCTGTAGGAATTATCTGTATAGGATTTATTTATAATAGGATGGATTTATACGAAGGCCATGTGTAAAGTGAACGCAAACCCACCAATGATTTTGGTACTTATCTGCTTCAGTTTAGCGCACGGGATGTGATGCTATGTAAGAACATGAAATTTACAATTTCAAGGAGTTTGTTTCTACGGTTAGTTCAACATATTTTACACGAATGGCACTATATACGACTGATTCGTGTAAAACCATATGTAATCGACGCAATTCGATCAATGAAAGACCAGTCATTGGTTCATTCTAATCATCTTGCATTTACTTTGACAACGCTTCACCCTTGTTTTACCGTGAATTCTCCATTTTTGTTTTGCAACGTGGTTATTGTAGTGTTTCTCTCTGTATATATGACTGTGTTTGTTGTAAAACTCTTTATTAGAGTTTAAATAATATTAGATTGAAATTTATTCAAAATAAAGTATCTTAAGAGTAGAAAATACAAGTAGAGAATTGTATTTGTGACATCTTATATTCTTTAAATTATACTTCTATAACTTCTATACATTTTTATTGGATTAATAAAGCGATTGTACTGACTAAGCTTCTTTTTAGTTGAAAATATAATGTGTAATACAAGTATAAATACAAGTTCTTCCAAATTAAGTCGATCTCCATATTGAACAACAAATATTTTTGGAGTCATTAAAATGTGAATATCTGACAACGTCTACTAAAACATCAGATGATTTAATACAGTAACGTACATTGGTTTTTTTTTAGTCATATATATATATATATATATATATATATATATATATATATGCATGCCCTCATCCCAATCTACGGTAAACTAAAGGTTCATAAGTAACCGATTTTATTTACATTGAAATGCCATTCCATTCTGTTTGGTGGTAGCCACGATCCAATACGGTTGATTGCTTCTTAGCTTCGCGACTTTAAAATGCATGACAAAATTGACGATCCCGCCTGGTGTGAGGTAGCCAGTACTGCTCGCATAGGCGACGCATATAGGCAGCTAACTCAAAAGTTTTCGTCGAATTTGTTCCAAATTCTGCGAATGTATTGAATACATCTGAAACCGAATTAAACTGGAATATTTGAGTCTGCTGGTAATGAATGTAATTTACAGCTATTTAATTGTAGCAGCGTCCGTAAATCCATTACAACTTCTAATTAAAAAAATGCTTTGGACACCGATTTACGCATTTCATTAATTTACGGAATAAATGAAAGTTGCGCATTGAAGACCACTCGAAGATCGCAGAAAGTATCGACTGTCGATAACAATGCGTCACGAAGTCGGTATGAATATACAAAAGGTGATGATCCTTTAATGTATTTTACCCCACAGCATTTATCACGATTCAAGTGCAGTTGATTACGCTCGCACTAATCAGAGACCACATTCCTGCAAAAGAATAGAACTATCCACACCAGTGACAGCTGAATAGGTCTTTAAGTCACCAGCCAGACAAGATAAAGTTGAAAATAAATCATCCATACATAATATGAACAGCAATGACCCAAGGTTGGATCCTTGAGGTACACCAGATAACAGCTCATATCGTAATGATGCAAACCCGTTATAATATACAGGCAGGGACACTATTATTAGGCATCCCCATTTTTTTTCAATTATCTTTAAGATAAACAATGAACAAATAAAACAAATATTATTAAAGCAAATATTTATTACTAAAAACTAGAAATTCAATATTTGATTGTTTCCCCGCGGGCTTCTATGACAGATTCAATCCTTTTAGATAAACTGGTCACTAACATGTGGCAGGTTGAAGTTGGAATGTCCTCCCATACCCTTTGAAATATTGCTTTCAATTCTTGTTTGGATTTGCATTTGTGTTCGCACACGTTTCGCTTAATAATAACCCGCAAACACTCGATCGGATTTAGGTCCGAGCTTTAGTGTGGCCATTCGAAGATGTCAATGTTCGCTTCCCGGAACCACGCTAAACTTGCAGCTGCAGTGTGACACGGTGCATTATCTTGTTGAAAAAAAACTTCGTCAGTATTCATTCCGAATAATTTTTCAATTGAGGACAGTAAAACTTTATCTAACGGGCTGGCGTAGGTCCTCGAGTTCATTCCACCAGTGCATACGAACATTTCCCCAACCCCTGTCGACGTCATACACCCCCATATCATGACACTACCGCCACCATGTTTGATGGTAGGCACCACACAATCGGCAGCCAAATCTGTTGCCGTTTGACATCGATTTTGTAGAGTGTCGTAACCACCGGTTTACGTTTTGGACCTTTTTCCTGTCTTGATTTAGTATCTCCTGTTTCTTGGTAACGCTATAGAGCTGTTTGTACGGCGCACCGTGAACATTTTTACTAACGATCACTTGAGATAATCCCTCGGTATGTAGTGTAATAATTCGCACACGTTGAAACTCAGAAAATTCTTTATATTTCGGCATTTTCAGTTGCATACACATAAACTAATCACGAATAAATATTTTTATTTGCCAATAATAAACGCACATATAATTTAAAATAAAAATACTGATATTCACCGGTCATTTTACCGAACTATACTAACTGTAAAATACAATTAGTTCTGCAAATACAGCAATAAATGGATTAACAACTGTATTTCTAAGAAGCGGTAGGTAAAGACTATTTGTCTGTTAATGACGCTAGATTAAAACATCTAAGGAGTGCCTCATATTCATGTCCCTGGGGTACGTAGCTTATTCTATTTTTTTAAGTAAAAAAATAGTCGTAGTAGGAATGGAGAAGAGCCAAGGTTATCCCGTTTATGAATTAGAATGGTATAGTTTATAGTGTCAAATGCTACCTCACTGATGTATTCGTGGATCGACCAGGAATAAAACCGTGCTGGAATGGTGAAAGATATGCACTTAACCTGGAATAAATTGCACTGCAAAACACTTTCTCATATACTTATTCGAAGTTAAGAAGGATGCAGATTCGTCGCTAACTCTGCAATCTCCCTTTTTAAACACGGGGACTATTCGTGCTATTTTCAATTTTGTAGGGAATATATTTGTTCTCAAACTAAGATTCATTAACGTTGTTAATGGCCCAGCCAATGACATTGTGAATGCATTTTATGCTATAAAATATAATCCGGAGATTTCTATGGCCATTACTCAGCTGAACAAGCCAGAACTAATTCTAAAAATGCAATTACTCAACAACGAACCTACAGAACCCAAAACAACTTATTCAGACGCCTACCACAACGCATTTTCGAAACAACCCACAGTCAGTTCAGCCGCTTAATAACTCCGCTATTTAACAAATCGTAACCTGCTACCTTAAGGCGGCATATCCGCGCCGATATTAATCATTCTCGTTATCTTCGGCGTTTGAAATATCTTTATTTCGCTAACGAACAATCGAAAACTAGTTAGGGGAGCCCGTCGTCGTATACAAGCCGTATACGCGTCGAAGAAACCTAACTTAACCGAAGCGAAGTGATGTTAGCGTTTTGCAAGGACGTGGAAAAGCTTCCCCATTATCATAATAAGCAATTAATTATGAGCAGATATTCAGTTAGCGAAAGTTATCGATGTGAACGCGATATTGCGGTCTCCTCTTAGCAAGGCGGCGGTGTATATAGGTAGTGGCTTCGAGTTGGGGATGCTTTACCGGCATATAAATTGGTTAATTAAGTTGTAGTAGTTTATTGCGCTAAAACGGATCGTTTCGTGTACGAGTGTGTATTGGAAACTGTCGATTACGTGGTAGAGTTCAATATGTAAAGTTTATGCTGTGTAGATAGTTTTCCAATATAATTTTTCGTATTTTAAAATCGTCTATCTGCTTTATTATAAAACTATTCTGGATTATAACAACAGTATAACGAACGAGAATAATTGTATCGGCCGGCTCAATCGAAATTATTACAGAAGCATCCGTAACTTTCCTAGGCAGTGGGTACTTTAAATTACTACATCAAACGTGCGTTGTGTTCTCAAAATCTATGGTTCCTCGGCCAATGTTCCAAAAATAACGTGTTTCCGAAATATATGAAAGTGAAAACTAACAATAGAAGCAGATCAGCATACCTGGGCTATAAATCGGGACTCAAGAAAGGGCTTACAGAGGACAATTTCAGAAGAGAAGAATTTAAAGATAGTACATACAGAATTATTATACAAATTAAATTATCTAGAATTTGTAGTATTAGATAATAATACTAGAGTGAAGGCGAAGTTTATAATCAATGAAAAATTACAAAAACAAAAACGTAAACTAAAATACCTAGCTGCTAATAGGGTACAACAAAAAACTTCTACAAACTCACATCAATTCTCAGATCATTTTCGGATAGATTTAGAAACCCAAGTTCAGTTGGATTTTCAAAACCGAAACAGTCTTTTAGGAAAAGGTTTTAAATACAATCTACATACGAATATAACCCCCGAAATATTAGATACTTTAGCAGTAGATACAGAAATAACTTTAAAAAATTTACCGCATAATACAGATAAAAAATTTTTAATAGCAAACATTTTAAAACAAGAACATTCTAAATTTTTCAAACCCAATCAGGAAAGTGGAACATTAAAATCAATTATAAAGAAGTTAAAAGACAATAAATTAATTTACACAAAAGCAGATAGAGAAAATACAGTGATAGCACTAAAACAAGATGATTATATCAAAAAAATATTGGAATTTTTAGACCCCTATAAAGTACGAAGTGTTGAAATCGGATCTTGCAGGTAAATTTCAAACATTAGCTAAGAATTGTAAAAGCTTATTTAAGGAAAGTGAGAGTGAGTTTTTAAATATGAACTCTCAAGTCCCAAAATTATATTCTTTAGTAAACATACATAAAAAAGACAATCCTATCGGACCACTTGTTTCGTTTATGTCAGCTCTCACCTATATACTATCTAACAAAATTCTAGCGATTATACACAATTTTCAACCGAATTTACAATAAAAAATTCTCTAGACTTAGTTAAAAAAAATAGAACGTGAAACTACCAAATAACGCGAAATTCATTTCTTTCGAACCTCACGAATTTATTTCCAAGTATCCTAATAGATACTATTAACTTGGTTGAAAAGCTTTTAGAAGTGAAACGTATTAATATTATAAAGAACGAAGATATTATGAATTCCCTTAAAATCAGTTTAGAACAAAATTACGTTGAATTTAACAACGCTTGTAATGATGGCTTGATAATGGCTAACCCTCTTAGCTCAATGTTATCAGAAATATTCATAGATTACCTAGAGAAACAAATTTCTACACATCCAAATTTCAAACAATTTATTTATTGGTATAACACATGGGCTGAAAAGTCCCGGGCCTAACAAGGAAAACACGTTTTTTTTGGTTCAAAATTACCTTTATTCATCAACGTAATCTCCATCAAGAACAACGCAATCATTCCAGCGCCGCTCTAACATTTCAATACCACTTTTGTAGAACGATTTATCTTTTGCCTCAAAATAGGCCTCAGTTTCAGCGATAACCTCTTCATTCGTGCGAAATTCCTTACCGGCGAACATTTTTTTTTACGTCTGCGAACAGCCCAATCGCTGGGAGCCAAATCTGGCGAATACGGTGGATGTGGGAGCAATTCGAAGTTCAATTCATGTAGTTTTGCTATTGTTTTGATTGACTTGTGACACGGTGCATTGTCTTGATGAAACAAAATTTTTTTCTTTGCCATATGCGGTCATTTCTTTGCTATTTCGGCTTTCAAACGCTCCAATAACGCTCTATAATATTCACTGTTGATGCTATTTTCTTTCTCAAGATAGTCGATGAATATTACACCACGCACATCCCAAAATACCGAGGCCATAACCTTTTCAGCCGATTGTTGTGCTTTCGGGCGTGGTTCACCAGTTGCTGTCCACTCAGATGACGACCGTTTTGATTCCGGAGTGAAGTGATGGATCCATGTTTCGTCCATTGCCACATATCGACGCAAAAATTCCGGTTTGTTACGTTTAAACATGGCCAAACACTGCTCAGAATCATCAACACGTTCTTGCTTTTGGTCAACAGTGAGCAAACGCGGCACCCACTTTGAACAGAGCTCTCTCATAGTCAAATGCTCATGCAATATAAAGCCAATACGTTCTTTTGATATCTTTACGATGTCAGCTAACTCACGCAACTTCACTTTTCGATCATTCAAAACGATTTTGTGGATTTTTTTGATGTTTTCTGGTGTTACCGCCTCATTTGGACGTCCACTGCGTTCTGCATCATCGGTGTCTTAACCACCACGTTTGAAGTCAGCAAACCAACGTTTTATTGTTGTTTCTGATGGAGCGGAGTCCCCATAATACTTTTCAAGCCATTGCTTCGCTTGAACGGTATTTTTCCCATCAAGAAGCAGTGTAAAATTAAAACACGAAATTGTTTTTGATCCATTGTTTTGAAAATAACAAAAGTAGCGTGACTCTTAGCACAGTAACTCACAAACTATTGAATAGAATATCATGAAATTTTAACAGCTGTCTTTTGAAGGTTAGTACTAACTGAGAGAAAGGTGACTGCAATAAAACTAGCGTCATCTATGTGTTAGGCCCGGGACTTTTCAGGCCATGTGTTACGACGAATCACCTATTTAAGCAAAAACTCATTTCATTGTATGATCCTCAGACTAATTTCATTACCATTAAATAAAGAAAACTTCCTTAAAGAACTCAATATCATCAAACAAATAGCAGTAAATAATGGATATAGCCCCAAATTAGTAGAGCTAATATTAAAGAAAAAGAACTATAGAACAGCGATTGAAAAAGTGTATTCAAATATAAAGGAAGAAGCGATTATTTACAAAGAATTAAGTTATACAGGATTAATTAGTGAAAAAATAGGCAAACTATTAACCAAATCTAATTTAGCGATAACCTCCGAAGCCAATATTTCATTTGGAAAATTCATAAAAAACGTAAAAGAATAAATCAAAAATAAACAAAGGAAAAGAACCGGGAATTTATAAACTAACTCGTTTTGATTGCACAAAAACGTATATCGGCCAAACAGGCAGGAGTTTTTTAATTTCGAAATTATATATTCCAAAAATTAAGGTCTACAATTAAGCTTATTGAAATCCCTAAAGATAAATAAACTTAAATATTCATATGTATTAGTAAATGATCAAATATAAATAGGGGTAGCTTAAGTTTGAGTATAAATGTTATCTTAATACTGCGTTAAATATATTGTAAATCTTGTAAGTTGAGTTTTACTTCTCCGACCATTGTTCAACAGAATAACGCTTTGTTTGTTTGTATGTGCGTATGTATTTATATAAAAAATAATAATTTAAAACTAAATATGTTTATAATATTTACATAAATGAAAATAAAAACTTTAAACCTTACGCCTTTGTGTGGGAACAACCCCTATTGATGCGTTGCACGTGGAAGCCCAAGAACCTCCTTTAATGATTAGAAGGAGGTATGTGGCAGCAAATCAAATTATAAAAATGAGAGTCCACGGAAAGAGGTTTTTATTAGATGACATACATAAACTAGCTGTAGAAGAAACATATAACAAATGGATATTGGAAGTTTAAGAAGTCTGCACCTCTGGCCGATTCTTCTTAGCACAGCATGATAAATAACTTCATAAATTCCAGTGAAGATGAAAAGTCATCCGATTGTATTGGACATACTCAATGACCTTAATAAACCACGGAACGCTGCAGTTAATATAAAATTTTATTGGGTTAAAGATCATGTAGGACTTCAGCCAAATAGCTAGATGGTATTGCATATCATCTAGCAAAAGAATCTATTTATTGATCGGTAGCTAATTAGCAACACAGCCCTGCCAGCAGTGGAAGCGTCTTACCCAAGACACATGACACAATATGTCAAAATACCACTTTTATTTGCATCAAAATAATTGCAACTGCCAACAACAGCAATTGTCAAGATTTTGTCACACAACGATCGTCACGCTAAAATTCAATCACTGTCAATTCCCAGCTCATTTGCATGAAATAACATCACTTGATTCACCTTCGTGTTCGTGTGGAGAACTCAATCACTTGTTCTTGTTCCAAATCTTCTCAACACACAGTTCCTTCTGGAAGAGCTTTTTCATACTGGACTTATTATCGCAAAATCGTGTATGCGATTATGAAATTTATTAAAAACACTAAAATCATTATCTAATTTTGATAAATTAGCTATTAGATATCCTTTTTACCAGTGTAAATTATCCCCTTCGATCGTTTTTTTGTTAAGCCATCCCGATAGATGTCAGGATGTGAAGCTTGTCTCCTCCCTATCCCTTTCTACCATCTAGATTTAAAATGTATGTGTTTAGTAATTTACTAAACCAAACGAAATAATTCCATTCATGATTACACAAGAAAACCATCCCCAGGGGATATCTCGGAGCTCTCAAAACATCGTTAACGTTTCTCCTTCGATTCCAACCTTGTTACCGTCGAAAACATCTGAGAAGAACCGACCGACCCTATCTCCAGAGAATTCGTCACATCGCCAGCCTCGTTTTAAACGTTGCGAAAGGTCCGCTCGTAAAACCGCGAGGTCTTATTTTGTTAATTAGAGGGTTGACGTTTTAATTAATTACGGAAGAAACATGGGACAAAGGTGCTAGGTCGACGTCTAGAGATTTAAGTACAACTAGAAGTTTGTTTTGAGTTCGAGAGAAAAGAACGAACACCGTGCCTGCGCCTTTTAAGGCGGTGTTTCGGGGAAAGTTTCGAACGCCTATGGCGACGTCGTGCCGTGAAGCTTTATTCTACGGAATGACGGTGATTGTAGATGTTGTATGGTGAAAGTTTTAGGCTATTCCGAGCGTTGAAAATTGGATTATTCCTTGCTACGAGATCGACACTTCGATGTTTATTCAGGAAAAAAATGTAGTATGAGTAGATGTTCGTCTTTTCTCTGCTAAGATGTGTTTATACTCAGAAAGAGACCAGTTGCATTACAGATTGAGATTGAGAGATGCTTTAGATGCATTATCAACATCGTATCCAGATGGCACTTACCCTAGATGCGGTCTTGATTATGCAATTTAGCGGTCATTTTCTATTTAAACTGATTACTCCATCCTCCTTGACGCTCCTTCCCTTATCTCCAGAATTAATTTTGTGGTACCTTACTACGATACCAGGTCCTTCCCTAATCTTAAGGTCCCGTCATATAAAACTAATGTTCTGCTTAAAGCACTCACATATGACTAGAAATGCCAATGAATTAAGTGAGGATCCATTTTGTTGAAGTTCCTATACGGTTTACATTTTCTTCTTGCTCTTTGGTGTCACCGGGCTATTCTGTTTATGATGCAGCTGTATAATTTTCTATTAATTTTAATTTATTACCGTACTGTATATTATTAGTATATTATACTAGGATATATTATTCTCACATTGTCCTGTAAATGGAATTATTTTCTGTTGGGCAATAAAGGATATTATTATTATTAAGAATGTAAAAAAGAACACAAAAGAATACCCAAAACACCAAACAGCCTCACACCCTCTACACAAACGCGACCAACTACTGTCCCCAAAAGGGATTGATTCAATGCCTTCGGATGTCCTACAAGAGTAGAAAAGGACAGGAAATTTCCCAAGTATACGCTCCACCAGACCGTCAACCCTTAAAAATCAAACAGGTGTAGAATCTTTAATACCGCACGGAAGATAAATCACACTAAACAAATAAGTAGAGAGCCTCCGTTCTCCTCGAGAGAGGTCTACCCTTTCCGGCAGGCCTATACCGTAATTTTTTCTCAACGTTTTAGGAGAGATCGATATACGTTCGGGCGGAAAGGCCGAGACGTTGTAAGAGAAATACTTACGTCCGCAAGAGGGCGTAAACGTCGTAGATATCGAGTTTACCGTTTTCACTCGTTTGATTTTGTAGTGGATGCTGATGCGGGAGTGGAAGAGGTAAATATTGACGGGAAGGGATACGAGATAATTGGAATTGAAATTGTTAAAGATATTATATGTAACTTCGAACGGCTTCATAAGGAATACTAACAAGAGGAGATTTGATCGCATGGCTTTGGAAATATTAAATGCTTCATTAATTCCGTTTATGTATAGTATCGTGCACCGTACCGGTACTTTGGAATTATTTAGCAAAAAAAAAAGAGGAACCAACGCTGGAAATTGGACTTCGTCGTAGATACAGGAGAGGTCATCCTGACCCTAGCTTCCGGCACGCGATAACATCGCGTCCTCCTCTGCGAACGGGATGCATTATCTTTTAGGTGACCCGCCGCCGCCGGTAACTCTAGGTGAAGAGGAGGTGTACGGCTTAATTGTTTAATGGTGCGGATATTATTCGGGCCGAGCACAGGAAAATGTATCGAGAAATTATAGCCCCACGTTCCGTTGCCGATGTGGACTGCTAGATATCGCGCTCAGCTCAAAGTTGTATACGTTATCTCGGGGCCGAGGGACTGACGTTACTTGTTTCGTTTTTCCGAGGGAAGATAAGGCGATGTGATTGGGAAATATTAATTTACGAGGGTGAGCTGATAAATTCGGTAACTAAAGCATAGGAAATAGCAATATTTTAATGAGATGTGTTTTATTTTTACACATAATCTCTCTCAAGATCAATACATTTATTCAGTCGATGCTCAAGTTTCTTTATCCCTTCACAGTACTCACTTTCCTCGGGCTTCTCAAAATAGTGGTCCATGGCCGCTAACAGCTCCTCATCTCAAACAAATCTCATACCATCAAGGTGGGGAAGAAGTGATAGCTTAAGCTTGGGGAAGAGATGATAGTCCGAAGGAACTAAATCCGGTGAATAAGGGGAAGCTCAAGTGATTCGAAATTTAATTTGGTCAATTTTACGTCGACAATTCCGCTCTTGTGAACTGGCGTATTCTCTTAATGGAAAATGACCTTTTTCTTGCTTTCTTCCGGGTCCAATACGTTCTTGTGATATCTTTACGATATCAGCTAACTCACGCAACTTCACTTTTCGATCATTCAAAACGATTTTGTGGATTTTTTTGATGTTTTCTGGTGTTACCGTCTCATTTGGACGTCCACTGCGTTCTGCATCATCGATATCTCTACGACCACGTTTGAAGTCAGCAAACCAACGTTTTATTGTTGTTTCTGATGGAGCGAAGTCCCCATAACACTTTCCAAGCCATTGCTTCGCTTGAACGGTATTTTGTCCCATCAAGAAGCAGTGTAAAATTAAAACACGAAATTGTTTTTGATCCATTGTTTTGAAAATAACAAAAGTAGCGTGACTCTTAGCACAATAACTCACAAACTAATGAATAGAATATCATGAAATTTTAACAGCTGTCTTTTGAAGGTTAGTACTAACTGAGAGAAAGGTGTGTTAGGCCCGGGACTTTTCAGCCCATGTGTTATATATATATATATATTCTACATAGCCTGTGTATTCGTGCAGTAATAAAGAGTTCTGAAATGTATAGAGAAATGAGGGTGTGGGGGGTTGTTGACGTAAACAGATACTTGGTATTGAAAAAGATCTTGTCTTAACTTTTATATCTCTCACAGTGTCTGAGTTATTAAGTAAAACAGCGAGTGGTAGTCTTGAGGTTAGGGTAGCCGACACTCCCCTAACGCGCGATTGGGATACTAAGATAGTTGCCGTTGGTCTTGCACTAGATTGGTCTATAAACCCGCCAAATTTCATTTAAATCGGTGAGACACATTTGCCTACCTTCCCTTGTAAGACCGACAAAGGTAATGGCGCCGTAATCTTAACGTAATCGTAACTGCGCATTAATTTTTTTAACTGTCCTTTATTGTTACACACAATAAAGCACGCAAGTTTACAAAACGGAAATAGTTACCCCGGAAATTACATCACCATTACTCTAAAATAGAATCACCCGGCATCATCGTAAATATTATCACCCAGTCTCGCCGCATAGAATAGCTTTCCAAAATTAACGCCATACAATTGTCTCTTCAAACTATTACGTTCTCTGTTATTATTATCATTACCGCCGCTGCCGCTTCATCGAGACGCTCCGGACTCGCGGGGGTCCCCTAACTTAGTTACAGCCGGTCGAAATTACTCCGTAATATTAATTAGAAAGTTTCTCGAACTATTATTGCCGCCTCGCACACGTCTTTAAACGTAGCGACTCTCCAGCGTGGTCGAAGCACGTATTCGCTCGTTTTTGCTCTTCATCTGGGCGCGCGTTGATCCTCGGAATTCGCCTCTTTCCATTTCCGTGTCCGGATCGCGCTCTTGCCCCGATATTCGTTTCCGATTTTAGCGATCGGTGGCCGCTAGAAGTTCTACGCTTGCACGAGTTACAAAATTATGTGGTGAAGGTTTTAGGATGGAGTTTGGAGGGGGTGGGAAGTTTTTGATTAGATGTTGGTCCTTGATCACTTGGGCACATTCATGTTTAATTTGTTTGAAGAACACCACAAAGAGGGAGAAGTGATTTATTGTTGCAGAAACGTGCGGGCTTCGTATGTTTGAATTCGATAATACAGTTTCAGATCATCTGCAAATAACTGTTCACATTTCAAGATATCACAAATATCATTAACATAAAATAGGAAGAGCAACGGGCCTAGATTGCTTGCTTGAGGAACTCCCGAGGTAGGTATAAAGAAATTTGATTGATAGCCATTACAATACACACACTGTTTTCTATTTAAAAACAGTGATGTTAGACATGGATCAAACCCAACAGCTGCAAGTTTATCCAGCAATAGTTCATAATCAATGCGATCGAAAGTTTTAGAGAAGTCGTATGTAGTTTGATTTGTTAGTGTCCAAACATTCCGAAAGATATTGGCTCAGTATGGATAAGTTGGTTACCGTTGATCGGTTTTTCACAAAACCATGTTGATATTCTGATGGGGCACATTATAAATGCTTTGGCAGAGTTATTCATGACCACTATTGGGCGAGAATTTTCAATAGAACTAACATTTCTTTTTTAACGTACTCCAATAGAACTATTGAGCTTCGGTTTTCTTTTCTCGACAAAAAAGAAATCGTGAAATAAAGGGTTAATCAGCTCCGATACCTAAACCTATACAGATCGACTGAAGTAGTACTCTCGAATTTATTTCCTCATTGATTATTTATTTGCCTTTCTTTACGTTTGAAGCGCGAGCTTTTAATAAACTAGAATTATGTGCTTTCGTTGTGAAATATACGATCATCTGTCTGAACTGCGAAGTCTGTATTTAAGTCCCGGATATCATTCATCATATTTTCAGATTTTCTCCATCTCTCTTCCCACGACGGCGTTATTTTTTCTTTGTTATTTACGTTCGTCGGCCACGTCCTCGCTTTTCACGGCTATTATTCCACCTCGTGCAGTTCACGTAGTGGCAACGCGAAGAACGTAGACAATAGCCACGGAGCACTCGACTCGCTCCGCTACTATCTAATCCTCGGTTCGCTTCGCCGTAGGGCCGAAAATGGAGATAATACCGTGAAATACGATCGCGTTAGACGAAGACGGCGAGCTCCCTGGTATTTTTATAAGTGGGTTTATCGTAATTTGCCTTGCGGTTTTAACACAGAGCGCTGCCCACGTTTCTACGGATTCGATAATCTATTATTTTCTACGTTCTTAAATTTTTTCGTTCTTCTTGCTTTCGTTGCGCTTGATTCGCGTTCGCGCGGCGGCGTAGAACTCGCTGAAACGATGCCTCTACCTCAGAGAGAAATAATCGAGTTGAAGGTTGGATGCGAGCGTAGATAAGGGAAAGATAGATGGCGCTTCAATCGAACCCCCTACCTTTTTATTTTCTCTCGAAAAAAACGAAATTTGGAACAAAGGAAGAACGATGGGAATGGTTTTAAATGTAATATGAAGTCGTTGGAAATTAGATATAGATGGTATAGATTAGCGGAGGAATAAGGCTTTATATTCGTTAATTTTATTTTTAGAATTTCATAAATATTAACTCGAACAAAAATGTGGCTTGGAACAAGTGAAAGACTCAGAGGAACAGAGTGCTTTCAGACGTGGAAGACCTTGTATTCATAATACGGTGTGCGGCAAAATAAACAGTACCGAAATGTGTATGCGTCATGTGCTGAAATGTACCGAGTGGTTTCTGAACGCGGTTACAACGTATGTGAATGTATTTTTATTGTTAGTTGCTTTGGCGTCGTTTTCACTGTTGTAGAAAAAGTTTTCATCGTGAAGCACTTAGGTCTAAATTTAGGTCTAAATTTATGAAACAGGCTCCGACCAACGTTACGTTTCTTGGATTCGAACGCCCCGACACAATCGTCTTCATAGTGACCGTGTTACCATTTGGTGGGCTGTATCCGCACATGTCATATTGGGCGCCTATTTTATTGAAGCGGGCGATGGAACGCCGTTAACCGTGAATCTGGAGCGTTACAGAGAACAGGTTATCACACCATTTCTGCACGATTTCCAGCGATTTTGTCGTGGCAGGAACCTATCACGTAATCAACAATGGTTTCAGTAGGACGGGACAACCTGTCACTCGGTTAGGTATGAACGGCAAAAAGATGGTCGCAACAAAAGAGCTGTTTGTCATCACTGAGCTTTAAAGGACCAATCCCGAACGATGATTCACCCTCCACCAAAACAATGCAAGCTCGAACGTAGGACGCAAGGCAATTGAATTTTTAACGCTATTAAACCATCCTCCTTACAGTCTACATTTAAGTTCCAGCGATTTGTTTACCCTTTCGAAAAACAAGAACAGACTGTTTCGTCAGAAAGAGCAGCCTATACCTTCAAAAATGCAATTTCGACTGTACCAACAAGCGAGTGGAATAACTGCTACCACAGTTGGTTTAGGAGCATGCAAAAGTGCATTTTCGTGGAGAATATTTTGAAAAACAATAAGATCTTTATAATTTACCTTCTATTTTATTCCAACTTTAGCTGCAAAACTTAAAAGGTCGTATACAGTTCTTCCTTGTAATCAACTATACTCTGAGAAGAACAAAAGTTTTGACGTCTGCCTTACACCACAATAAACAAATTAGTATTAGGGATGACAGGAAACCGGAAATGATATTAGGTCGCAGCGCTATATGTGCTATAGATACAATATGATCATATGAAGTTACCCTCTAGCAAGCCATGAAACTATTTCTTCAAAATATGTTGTTGGTAGTGCGTAGTGAATTGACGATGACAAATAAAATACACAAAGTCTTCATTATCGAATTACTGAACTTACTGAAGCTATCCGAAATGTCCGTGAGTAAATTACACCATATAATTTAAGGAATACCAATATGTTGCATTAACCAAACAAATAGAGTAATTTGTTTTCTCACTGAAATACTGACCCCAATGGATCAGGGTTAACCCTTTCCATGATAACCTTTTTCTGGTCTTATCTGTACATCCGTTAAAGACAAAATGTTTTCCGTTTCACAAGATAACATGCACCGAGCTTACATAATCAGCACAAGGAATTATACCAACAAAATCTCAACTTTTAAAGTCGGATGCTTCCTTTAATAACCACAAAAAATGTTAGAACAATCCCAACAATTTTCCATCACGTTTCATATGAAAATACCTTCACTATCCCGAGAAACCATATTTGCAGCCCGAACACCGTCAAACTCCATCTAATCGTATTAAAATCATCGTATTAGACTTCATGTCGACTCGCTTTTCTGCAGGTTAACCCTGCAAGGACTCGCATTGCGCCGCAAAGTGAATCAGAAGCGTATACTACTGGGTCCTGTTGAAAATACTCCGCATAGTCGGGATATCAAAGGTCGTTTCCGGCGTACGTTCCGGATCGACAACTTCAAACGGACCGTGTTGCGAGAACATGGACGACGGACGTTTTTGCTTTTACGTGCGTTTAATACGTACATCCGTTTGTAAAGCTCGTGTTTGTCGCTGGGATAGAGCGAAGAAATAGCTATTATATTTTGGAAGATGTAGGGGTGATGGCAGGTATGTATTTAATATGGTTCTCAAAGGAACACCGTCGGACCGATCCTTTTTCTTTTTCTTATCTAAGGAATCTACAGTTTCTTACTACAAGATACAGCGGCACTCCAGCGCTAACATCGAAATTAAAACCCTCAGTCAATCGATTTCAGTTAAAAGTAGATTCTGGTACAAATGTTCCTGCAAATTCCGAATCTGTTTTCCAAATTTCTCCAGCGCGTAAGGTCTTTGGGAACATATTATACATATTTGCACACGAATCTTTCCAATATTGCAGCAGTCCATCGTCCAGCTATTCTGAACTTCTTCAATCAGTTAACTAAATGTCAAAAACATTAAACAAACAACCAATTAGAAGTAATTGAGGGGCGGGGCATGAGCATCCGCCCTCGTATAATCATTTTCTTCTATGCGTATTGCTCTATTTTACCATTAACATCTTCGCTACTCTGTAGCTTCATGCTTTCATAAGGCTTCTTCATATTCACATCATGCGCAATAGATAATGGAAGAATGTTCATTTCCATTATCCAGGAGACTACTAGGAGACTACAGTCTCCACTCTTCGAGATTCTGATGACAAACCATCAGATTCAATCATGTTGACGGTATAAGCAATGGATGATCGAAGAATGTTTACTTCCATTATCCAGAAGAACCCTGTATTCTTCTATTCTAGTGTATAATCTCCATTATTCTAGTTTGTGATGCCAACCCATCAATTGTAAAGCATTGATATCATTGCAGGATATTAGGTTATCTTAGTTCGACAGTAAATGCTGTAATTCTTGCTGCCTCCTATAGAATGAGCATATTGTTTTCCCTGTGTGTAATAAATTCATCCAAATTGTAACAAAATGATGGGTGATTAAGAGATTCTAATGGAATATTCAACCTCAACAGGCAGAGTTACAGTTCTTGTAACAAAATCTTTATGAACAAATGTTATCTGACCATGTTATTAAACGTTATTATATTATTAAAATAGCTAAAATTTAAAATTGTGCTTTATAACTTAAAAACTACTATTTCTCTCTAATTTCCAACCTCAAATTTACCCATCCTCCTCCCATTTGGGGAATATGATTTAAAATGTATAAGTTTCATAGTGTTGGTCCTCCCAGACGTAACTTCGACGCTAGATAGCCAACACCGCCTACTTGGAATAGGACGGTAGTAGAGGAGGTGATACTGGAGAATTCTCCCCAGTGGAGAATCGTGTAACGAACCTTTCCCAACTTAATCTTCTTCTAATTAACTACGTTTGTTTCGCCAAATTAAACTCGATGTTAAATTATGAAAACAATTAGTGTTTTTCCCAGTTGGGGGGAACTGTCATGGAATGGGGGGATCGATAGAACATATTTGAAGAAGGAGCGAGTTTGACCATCGCTCCTTGGCAACGTTCCAATACGAATCGTTTTCTCTTCCTCGTTTTAAAAGCGGGACGCTTGGAGAGCAGGGTGAAATCGCAGAGAGGGAGGGGGAAGAGATAGCTTCGTTGTAGGATAAGGCGAGAACGCAAAGACAAAAAAGAGAGAGTAAAAAACGCCACCTCCAACGTCCCTATGTTCTTTGTAGTACCCTGAAGTGGTTTTACTTTTTAGAAAGGGGAATCTTAAGATCCAGAAGTGTTCTTGTATTCCAGCTACTGTTTCTTACCTTTCCTTCTCTCTGGGTGAGGGATAAAATCGGGGCGAATTGGACAGCGGAAGAGAGGGAACGCGATAGCGAAAACTTCGTTTAATGCTTTTTATTTTACACGGGGTTGATGGTTAAAAATTAAAATTTAAAACTTAATTTGAATATGTTAATGAGTTCATTAAAAAAAATTCGCCCCAAAAATGTAAATACAGCGCAGAAGGAAGACGGGAAACAAGGAGGGTTATCTTGTATCTCAGATTATTTCTTAAATGAAAATTAAAAAAAAAAGGTGTTATAAAAAGGAAAAGAGACTGTTAATGTAACAGCTGCAACTCCTCTTCCTTTTGTTTGGTTTTAATTAAGTCTAATGATCAGAGAGTAAATATTTTGCTTCAGTTTTAAAGGGGATGAACATTGATTTCGTTTTAAGGTAAAATAAATGATATCGGCGGTTTCAATATGTCTACCCCTAAGGAATACATGCTGATGACAACTATATAGTCGGTTAAATACAACCTTCTCAACATCTTTTGAAAATGCTGTAAGTACTATTCACAGATATAGCAGTAAACTCCACTCACACAAATTTATTAATTATGCGGAACGTAGCGTTTCGAGAGCACGTGAGCTCTCATTGTCAACCGTGTTACCGACTGAAAGTAAAAACTGTATCACACATGCAAATTATCTTCTACGCAGGCTCTAAAATTTCTAAAACATGTGACTATTTACAATCTAGTCGGTGGTCTAATGCCTTTTTCGGGAAAGGATGGACCGAAAGCGAACCGTATCTTTAACAGGGCCTAAGGTAATAAATCAATCAGACTCAAGTGTGCAATTGGGGGTGGTTCTCTGTTCAATAAGTTTCCGTTCTTTTTCATACATATCGTTTCGTACGCGTCTAATTCTCTATACGAGTTCACGTTTTTAAGTAGTGTCAGATTTTTTAAATCAATCTTATGTCCGGATTTTACCATATGCTCTGCTACGCTTGATAGTTTAGGTTTGCCGAAACGATAGGGTCTAATATGTTCTTTGAATACTATCGTTTCGACAAACCTGAACTATCAAGCGTAGTAGAGCATATGGTAAAATCCGGACATAAGATTGATTTAAAAAATCTGACACTACTTAAAAACGTGAACTCGTAACTTATTTAACAGAGAACCACCCCCATTTGCACACTCGAGTTTGACGGATTTATTACCATAGGCCCTGTTAAAGATACGGTTCGCTTTCGGTCCATCCTTTCCCGAAAAAGGCATTAGACCACCGAGTAGATTGTAAATAGTCATATGTTTTAGAAATTTTAGAGCCTGCGTAGAAGGTAATTTGCATATGTGATACAGTTTTTACTTTCAGTCGGTAACACGGTTGACAATGAGAGCCAACGTGCTCTCGAAACGCTGCATTCCGCATAATTAATAAATTTGTGTGAGTGGAGTTTACTGCTATACCTGTGAATTGTACAACCACACAGTCCTTGCAATCGTCATACTGTAACTAGGCTTATAGGCCTGTAACTATCCAGATCACCCGTCTTGTAAAGAGAGAGAATCACATTTGCATGTTTTAAGCTATTAGGGAAAATATCGTTTTGAAAAGAGAGGTTAATAATATGGAAAAGTGCTTCTATATAACACTAAAGATATTTTTAAAAAATAGGTGGGAATACCATGAATTCCCGACGACCCGGAACTCCTTAATAATTTAATAAAGGTTAAGAGTTCAGTAGGACATGTAGGAAACAAATTGAAAGACTGAGGATTCTTACGAATAGTATGAAAGTTATTGCCACCGCTTACAATGGACACATTGTGTGCGACATTGAAATGCACGTTAAATTTATTAGCTGATAGTTCGATATCGTCAGCAGTGGGGAATACTCCCGCCCTGGAACTTTTTCCGAGGTGGTTATTAATTATGTTTCATGTGCATTTAGATATATTAGAAGAGTTGCGAAAATTCTACTGATTTGAAACCATTGTAAAACACATAATTGATTTTTTACATCAAATAAGAACGTAGCAATTTAAATAGATTTGAACTAAGTCCGAAAGTAGAAAGTATTGTAAGTAGGGCTGCGTGATCAATGCTGTCAAATGCACGGCTAAATCGGTGTCATACAAAATCTGGAATCCTTCTGAATGGAGAAAGATTGAATAATGTTCTCTATGCAGACAATACGGTTATTTTTGCTGACAGCTTTGAAGGATTACAGCAAGTTACAGATAGAATAACATACCACAGCCAATTGTATGGTTTGAACATAAACACCAAAAAAAATTAATAGTCATTAGCGAAGAAACAAGTGACAACTGTCATCTCACAAATAAATTATTCCGAACAGTAGCAAACAAAGTTAAAATAATATGCATGGTAACCAACATCCGAAACGGATAGGAACTATTAGAGGAAGAAGCGTGACTAGTTACAGTTGAACGTCAACGTACAAAGCCGTAAGGATAAGGAGATGAATAAATGATATCTTGAAAAACTTTTTTTAAAATTTAGGTTTTGTCGTCCTTATTAAATATGACAAAGTCTGGTTCGTGGCCAAATTAAAAGATTGATTACACCGCCCAATAAAATAATTTTTTTGTCGTGGTGCCTGTAAAATACCAACTGATTTAGGGTATTTTTG
Source organism: Trypoxylus dichotomus (assembly GCA_023509865.1). Taxonomy (NCBI): domain Eukaryota; kingdom Metazoa; phylum Arthropoda; class Insecta; order Coleoptera; family Scarabaeidae; genus Trypoxylus; species Trypoxylus dichotomus. Next base: position 29,945,712 of record CM042082.1, on the reverse strand, counting down.
AATAGCTGAGTACCAAATTCTTTAGTCATTCAAAGAAGAAAAATAACTAGTACAAGTGATAACTAGCACGAACCCGTTGCAGTTTTTAACTGTGTGGGTTCAGGGCTGGTTTTATAACTCGAGATTTATTGCATTTCATCCAAAATTTTATTAAAATAGAAGACATATTTTTTCTTAAATTTTATGCACATTGGTACCTCATTCCTTTTTTGTAAAACAGCTTTAAAAATGCACCAAATCCAAAGTAATTTGGTATCAAAATGAAAATAAGATACTGATACGGTCCCAATTCATACATTTTTTCGTACTGGGACGTATTAAAAGTTCACAAATCAACATTCTCGGACAGTAAACATCCTCGCAGGAAATTATCTAACGTCCCAGAAACGCAGAAGTTAGGAAACGACCCGCTAGATGGCTCCGCTTTAATAATCCTCGAGAAAGCTCACTTCCAGACGTAGCCGTCCATTTTCTCTCCAGCGGATATTAAACAAAACACTTTAGTTTATTGTGCCGAAGATCGGAGTACCTTAGGCAAGCGGAAGCATGTTCGACCGTCAAGTCGATGACCCAACGTACGGGGAAGAGTAGCGAACACATTGTTCTGAGAAGGGTGTAGTAGTGGAAGTTGCTCTAAAGTATAACGGTTAGAGGAAAACGTCTGGGGACGTTTATATTTAAGACTCCCAAGATTTCTAAGAGGTTGAGTTGCTGTTTCGTCAGCGTACCAATGTCGTCACCTTCTGCAATATGTAATATTTTAAAGGAAATTATAATAACCGTATACTTGTACGATATATATTATAAAATACTTACGGCTTTAAACAGGATTAGTGGTTGGTTTGGCTCGGCTAGTATTTATGTTACTGCAAGGATCATATGTGAACAAAACAACCGTCCACATATAGTACTGTAATATTGGCATAATGAAAATAATAGACGCATAAACACAATACGTTTGATTTAATCCTTTGACTATGTGAAGCACTCAATGGGTTTTCGGGGAAAGGTCTGCGAATGGATCACTTCATATTGTGACGTAGCTGGGCGTTAGGAGGCTATTTTCTCTTTCACTGGTCTACCTATTATGATAGGCATTAAATACAGTTACACTTTCTCTTCTTTTATATATATATATATATATATATATATATATATATAATTTTATTTTTACTTTCTTTTCTACTTTTGTTTCACTAAACTTTCACTGGATACCTGGCGCCTCCACCACTTGTGACGTAGCTAGGGATTATGGGGCTATTTTAGTTAGTTTACATTATTTTAATCTAACGCCTTACCTACTAACTATGTAACTACTAACTACCAACTTCCCACACAAAAGACTTCTATCGTCATTGTCTTCTCCCCGCCCTCCATTTTTCTCCTCTTCAGGGATATCTGCACCAAGATAGACACACTAATGAGCATCTCTACACATCAAGTAGGTTCTATAAAACAGAATAAATTCCCTCAAAGTGCAATGAGGCTGTCTTTACATTCGAGGGAATGCTCTGAATTGGAACCTGAGTTTTATATTTACCTGCATATTGCCCTGATTGATGTTGAAACAGCAACACTACTTCTGCTCCTTTAAAAAGGTAAAGTAAAGAAACGCAAGGGACCTTGATACAAAGACACATTGTTGATAATGTGAAAGATAAAGGCAAATTAATTGCCACAGATTTATCATTCGCAGGTATCGCAATAAACTCCACTTCGCAATTAATAGTTATTCGGAACACAGCGTTTCGAAGGCACGTGGACTCCCATTGTGAACGGCGTTACCGACTGGATGTAAGAATGTATCCCACGTGCAATATTTCCTATGCAGGCCCTAAAACTCCGTAAAATATATAACGTTTTACAACCTAATGGTGCCGCATATCTTGTGTCTTTTCCAGAAAGGAAGGAACGAAAACGAATTGTATCTTTAAAAAGTTACCATAAAAATGGTAATAAATCAAGCAGATTCTAGTGCACAATTAGGTGTCGTTCTCTATTTATGTCGTTATCTTTATCGTAAACGTCGAATTTACATTTTTCAGTAGCTTAAGATTCCCTAATGCAATATTATATTCGGATTGTACCATATGCTCCACCACGCTAAATAGTTTTGGTTTATCGAAACGATAGTGCTTAACATGTTTTTTAAACCCCGTTTCGATACTCCTTATTCACAATCATACCATACGATTTGGTAAATTCTAGACCTTTTTATCATATCCGGTTTATCGTTGGGCTTGATTAAGAGGTTCTTTAAGGTGTTTTTTTTTTGTGCAAAAGACACGTTCATATTTTGTTGACGGAAAATTTTACTTAACCCCTTTACTGTTGGGTGGAAAGGTAGTGTTATAAATTTTTTATTGTCACAGTTTGTTGTATGTCAAGGTCGTGAAATTTCTGATGGTTTGTTTGTATTGGGCTTTCCTTAAATTACGATCAACATCCGTAGAAGAGAAGCCGTTTAACTCGCTACATCCTTGACGTATCTAGGTTCTCTTTTTTTGCCCCAAATACTTTCTTTCCTTTGTCTACTTTAAGGTAAAAACAATTTTTATATCTAAGACTCTTAATTTTTAACATATTTCATATATCTAGAAATCTTAATTTGACATGCGTTTCTGGCAAAATCTTTCATAGCGACATCCAAGTTTATGATTTTTTTTCAATTGATGCTATTAATTCGTCAACATTTTAATGCTTTATTTAGGAGGTTCATTTTGTCTTTATTAAGGGTTCTGCGTACAAGTGGTGGTTTCTCCTTGATGTTCACAATGTTCTCGTCTGATTTCTTTCGACAGAGTTGCCTAAACTTTTTATTACGAGTTACCATTTTTAATTTAAAGTTTCTATGAACACGCTGGATGTCACTTCTTTGGAAATTACACCATTGTTGAAAATTTTACGACAGATTTATTAGTTGCACAACGATACTACTCTAAAATTTATTTCTACCACCAGCTTCGGACGTTTGTAGATAGTCCACCTCCTTTAAAATTGCCTTCAATTTGCTTTCCCAAAACGGCGTCAGCTCAATTCTTTTGATACAACCTCCCTCTCAATCGCCTTCAACGAAATGCAAAGCTTATAATTACGTTCCCCGCTTCTTCACAAACTCTAATTGCTTATTCGTTATCTCCCTCCGAACCAATTACATCGCATTGTTTATGGATAAGTGCTTAAGATGATTTCGAAAGTTCGGAGTGGGTCGCTGTATCGTACAAGCTATTGCTTTCTAATTATAGTTGCCGCTGTCCTCCTGTTGGTACCACAATGAATACATTAACGTATATACCGTGCCGTCAAAATATAGCACCTATTCATTCGTCTTTCCTTCGCTACCTCAAAAGATAGAGCAGGAAGGCAACAGTAACTCGTAGCCCCACTAGCAAAGTGAGTCCGGACTAGCATCATTACTTTTTTCCACTGCCGGGTTGCAGTTAAAATTTATATATTCATTATACGGCACTAGTGCAGCGACTCGACTAAAGAGGGCGCTGGCATAATGCTCTTTCGTCGTCTCATCGTCGAGTGCTGCGGATACAAAGGGTGCCGAGAAAATTAAAATAGGGATATGAAGAAAATTGCATATATAAACTAGAAACTTTACGATATATACCATAGGGAAGTTGTGGATGGCGGAACCAGGATAAAAGATGGCGGAATGGGTTTAATCTTTGCTGGTTTTCTTTTTTTCTTTCGTACTTTTTAGCGGAGGTGCGTCTAAACCGACGAAAACCAGGTCTGGGGTAGCGAAAAAATACATTAAAGAGGCACTGTGTGCTTCCTGGTTATAATTAGGGATCGGCATTCGAGGATACATTCCAGGACCGGACTTAGATGAAATTTGACACAGTAATACAAGATACAAAACCACTATTAGCAGCACTATTATCAATAAATAAATTAGATTATTAATCTTATAGTCAATTGTAGAAGAAAAAAATAAGAAATGTCACATTCGTAAATTATATTTGAATAAAAGCCGTTTCGTATAATTTGGAAAATACAGACAGATATTATGCAATATAATACGGTAATAAAGATATATTAAAAATATTGGTTATTGTACATTTATTCATATAGCCAACTGTAGAGCATAAAACATCATAGGAATATAATTTTGACACAATGTGGCAACCGTGTCCGCATTTCCCGTAAGAGTCATACTGAATTTTAAGGTGCGAACGGACTATACTAGTTTTACTTCAGTACGATCTCATTCCCCATTTATTTCTCAAGCTTGAATTCCTCTAACTGATGATGGATTGATAACGTAATTTCCTTCCCAATATACGTTTACACATCTAACCGATCTAATCGAAGTACGACATCCATCAATTCCCTGACTTGCTTTTGTTTTCGACGCGTCATACAGCGCCATCGTTCGACGACCGGGCAAATACCGAAGCAAACACGGACCTTATTTCCCGTATTTACCCGCCCTAACAAGTGTACATCGACGTCCTAGTTTCCAGTAATTCTTTTTCCGTGCGACCCCCTTGTATTCGGACGTTGGACAAGAATCTAAACGCAACGCCACGTCGATTTTAGAAGAGTGTGCAGTTTATTTGACCCTTCGCCTTCCTTTTGCGACGGTACTACGTCCGCGAGCTGTTATGAATAATGCAGCGCGCCGGGATTTATGTTGGCACCATTGCGCGGGTCACGCTGATCGAAATTTCATTTGTTTCTGTCGCTACCATGCGGTTCCCGGACCGTACACGAACTTTAGTACAGGCGTAGGAGGCGGACGAGGGGACAGCGGAGCGAAAACGAGGACGAGGAGAAGGAAAGGGTTGGTGGCGGTTATTGAAAATGCAATAGCGTTACGTAAACTTTATATTACCTTAAGATTGGTTTGGAGTACCTTGGAATCTCCAGTACGGTGAATGGAAACGGTGGAAAGCTGCGGTAAGGTAATATCGTTTATAATATTGGTTTTTCAAGTGAAGAGGTTAGGTTTCTGGGTTTGCGTGGAAGGGAAAGACATATGGAGATAATATTAAGTCGGTCTTTTAGGGAATTTAAGATCTAATTTGTTTTAAATTGAAAATGATGTTACAGTGTTATGTAAAACTAGAAGCGTAAACTTTGAAATACGATTTCTCTGCAAGTATAACCTGTACCCGAAAATCTGTTATATCATTTTGTTCGTCTTAACGAGGAAAGAGTTTTGACGTCATCATTTCTTAAAAATCTTTAATAATGTATACAATTATTTGATAACTTTCTATGAATAACTCGCATTTGTTATCTATGCTACAGTAACATTAAAGATGGTTTCTTAGTGATACATGGTGTTAATTCCAGGGACGGATCGAAGAGTAAACAATAAATCTGTCAGCTACAAAGAACTTTCATGATTTAACTATACAATTATTATTATTTCAGTCATTATTTAGTATTTCATTATCTACAATTCTAACGTTTAACGAACACCACTGCAGGTGTCAACATCTATCAAAGATTGGGGGGTGCTTTTTGATACCACTCTGTCTTTTTCTTATCACATATCTCAATTGGCATCGCAAAATATATGGATTTATTTACCGTAATTGTAGGGACTTCCGCAATATACAAGCCCTATCTGCATTATTCTTTTCTCTCATTCGATCTCGGTTGGACTACGCCGCGTTGGTCTGGTTTCCTATTTATGAAACACACATATACTCTATTGAGGCGATGCAAATTTCTGAAGTTCCTCTATTTTCTATCAGAGGGATCTTATCCACGTAGAGGCTTTGAACATGGTGTAACACAGGGGCTGAAAAGTCCCGGGCCTAACAAAGAAAACACGTTTTTCTTGGTTCAAAATTAGCTTCATTCATCAACGTAATCTCCATCAAGAGCAACGCAAGCATCCCAGCGCCGCTCTAACATTTCAATACCACTTTTGTAGAACGATTTATCTTTTGCCTCAAAATAGGCCTCAGTTTCAGCGATAACCTCTTCATTCGTGCGAAATTTCTTACCGGCGAGCATTTTTTTGAGGTCTAAGAACAGCCAGTAGTCGCTGGGAGCCAAATCTGGCGAATACGGTGGATGTGGGAGCAATTCGAACTTCAATTCATGTAGTTTTGCCATTGTTTTGATTGACTTGTGACACGGTGCGTTGTCTTGATGAAACAACATTTTTTTCTTTGCCATATGCGGTCGTTTCTTTGCAATTTCGGCCTTCAAACGCTCCAATAACGCTATATAATATTCACTGTTGATGGTATTTCCTTCCTCAAGATAGTCGATGAATATTACACCACGCACATCCCAAAATACCGAGGCCATAACCTTTCCAGAGGTTTCCAGTTGCTGTCCACTCAGATGACGATCGTTTTGATTCCGGAGTGAAGTGATGGATCCATGTTTCATCCATTGTCACATATCGACGCAAAAATTCCGGTTTGTTACGTTTAAACATGGCCAAACACTGCTCAGAATCATCAACACGTTATTCTTTTTGGTCAACAGTAAGCAAACGCGGCACCCACTTTGAACAGAGCGTTCTCATAGTCAAATGTTCATGCAATATAAAGCCAATACGTTCTTTTGATATCTTTACGATGTCAGCTAACTCACGCAAGTTCACTTTTCGATCATTCAAAACGATTTTGCGGATTTGTTTAATGTTTTCTGGTGTTACCACCTCATTTGGACGTCCACTGCGTTCTGCATCATCGGTGTCTCTACGATCACGTTTGAAGTCAGCACACCAATGTTTTAATTGTTGTGTCTGATGGAGCGGAGTCCCCATAACACTTTTCAAGCCATTGCTTCGATTGAACGGTATTTTTCCCATCAAGAAGCAGTGTAAAATTAAAACACGAAATTGTTTTTGATCCATTGTTTTGAAAATAACAAAAGTAGCGTGACTCTTAGCACAATAACTCACAAACTAATGAATAGAATATCATGAAATTTTAAGGGCTGTCTTTTGAAGGTTAGTACTAACTGAGAGAAAGGTGACTGCAATAAAACTAGCGTCATCTATGTGTTAGGCCAAGGGCTTTTCAGCCCATGTGCTATTGCTGCAGAAATTTAATTTTGCTTCCCTTTCTACCAGGAGAACGATTTCTTTACTAAAATTTCTATTTTGTTTAGTGCATAATGAGATTCACTGTCCCTGGATCTTATTACTAGAATTAGATCCAAGTCGCCATTTGCCTTCTATTGCGGTCGCACCCGAACAAAAGTCCTCATATGCTCCCCAGTGTACTAACTTCAACAGCGTCTCTGATCTTTGTGACATCAAGGCTGACCCATTTAAATCTATCATTGATGCAGTTTTTCTTCGCCTGGTCTGTTCCCCACAACATTTGACAACTTTTAATTACCCATTTTAGTTTTAGTTATTAGTTGGATAATCCTTTTTTTTATATATATCCTCTTATACCATAGGGTAATAGTAATACTAAGTATTTTTGAGACATTAAATATATGAAACTTAGCAATTATTTTATTGACATATATAGTTCTTTCTTCTTTTTGTATTTTGCTGTCATGCATATTAATTTTAGTGTTTCCTGTAACTCAGTAGTGTATCTGTTGGAAATAAATTACTATTATTATTTAAACTATTTACGTTTATATTTTATTTATTTCAGTTGGTATAATGTAGGTAATGATTTATACTTTATATGGCCGTTGCAGAAAAGGAAAGATACGGAGAACAAATTCCATAGACGTGCGTAATTTATATACATGAAATTGAAAAATATAAATTTAAATTAAAAATGCCTGAATCCCATTTTATCCAACAGTGCCCTAAAAGCTGATGTCTTTCCAATGAAACGGATCAAATATCGTCTGTAACAAGCTAAGACATAATTATAATTTCAGAGACTAGTTGTAGGTAGAACTTATTTGAACCTATATGTTACTATAGATGCCATAATGTTTTTCTATTATATTACCAGTTCAAGCCATGCTCCAAAACCTTTCTAAGTTGTTCTATTCCCTAAGAAACGACGCACCAAACAAAATACGAAAACACTTCCTCTCGTCTCAAACCACTCTTGCTTTTACCGCAACCATTTAATCAATCTAAGTGCCATTTTAAATTAATCAAAAGAAAGAAAAAACCTTGGTATTCTATTGAAACCCTTTTCCAATAGACGGAAATATTAATGCAGCCAATAAACTCATTAGAAACTCGTATAAATAAGTAAAACTAATTCCCGAAACTAACTTAGAACCGTTCGCCTACAATATAAAATATGGACAAACATCGAAAAACTTCCGGAAAAGTTCATGCGCGTCCTAGAAAAGGGAAGCAAACAAAAAGATACGGTACGAGAGGGTACCATTTGCGCAATCGAAATTTACCAATGCATTAAGGTAGATAAATATTGAAGTAGATGGCGGTGTATTGATCTAATCTATTAGAGTTACTGTTTAACTTCGTCCATAAAACAAGCGAAACTTAAAATTGATATCCATAGTCGTATATAGAATTTTAGTTGGTGGATTTTAATTTCTACAGCAACTAGACAAAAAGTTTTAAAAATATTTGAAAGGTTTATGTGTGCCCGATACACTGAGGAATGTGTTTTATAAAATTACATATACAGGGTGAACCATTTAAAGTGATAAACGCAAATAACAAAGTTCAAAGCAAGAACCGTAGACGCTCAATAGTGTGGACGAAATGAAACGCAAACTGTTTGAATTAACGATTTGTTCACATTAAAGGGAGTGGCTGATTCTATGCTTAAAATATTAGTTGTTTACTCATTTATAATTGCGGATTATTTTGTTCACGAACCAGCGTGTGCGTCTTATCTAGGGGATTGTACAGTCCTTCGACATAATTTCTGTATGATTCTTGTCCAGTTGCTCTTTGTAATTGGCACGAGTTCATTGTCCATTCAAGAACTATATCCTTCACCATATCAGGTCTTATAATGGAATCTGTTGACCCAGCCAGATATCGTTTTCTACCGATGAAGCATTCCACCATCAGAATTTTGGAGCTCCTATTTAAACGTGATACGTGAAATTTCATTTGTTGCAATGAATCTGTTTTGCACTTATTCCTTTGGTTAACTGTGTGAAGCATTAAACTAGCAACACGATATTGTAAGCAAACGCTTTTATAATGCATACAATGCAGCAAGTATAGTTAAAATCCTTCTTACGTTATAACCTGGTGTTGCATAAGACCTTTCTATTTGTAACTTTAACAATAAATATACGATCTCCCAGTCCAAGAAAATCTTCCCCATTTCGATCTTTAGTTACTACAATTTAAAAGGAAGGAAATTATTAAAATCGTAATATCCCCTTCAATAAATTCCGTATTTGAACTTGAAATAATCGTCTTCCTTGCTCCATCTTCTAATCCTTTCAACCCGGACTCCCAAAAGAGAAAAGAAAAAGCAAACAAAATTATCGCTTTATTACGATCAGGATTATTGCTATCATTATTGCCACTCGAAAACATCCATCCAGTTACCCCCGTAAGCAAATTCCCTTTATTCCGTAAATGATATATCTTCATAAAGCGATCCCCGCGTCCGTAATACCGTCGGCCAACCGGAAAAAGGGCAAACAGCGAACGGATTACGACGATCGCAGCCTACTAGATATCGCGCGCTATACCCGTTGCGTCAACAGCGCCCTCTGTATCTGAGATTAATCAACGTTTCTAGCGTTTCTTCTCCTTTGTTCGGCCCGCGATGCGCCGTTGTATTTCTTTTTTTTCCCAGTTATTGTTGTTAGAACTGGAAGGCTGCGCGATGGAGAGAAAGCGCAGGTCAGGGGAGTGCGGAGGGGGGAGATCCGCGGAAAGGGTCAGAAACTGTCGCAGCGTTGGTGCTTTGTCCGACATCAAACGACTTTTTTGTTTGATGCTTTTGCTGTTGTATGCTATCTCTACTGGCGCCGAGATGATTTTTTTTTCTTTTGAAGCAAGTACATGTGTGTGGATATTAGAAAGTACGAATTGAAGAAAGAAAATTAGATGTTATGAGGTAGGCTTCTTGAGGCGAATTAGTTTAAGTGCCAATTTAACAGCATTCGCAATGTTGGTAATCTACTAGTTATTTCTAAACGACTATGGTGTACATTATATGTATAGAAATATACAGGTCGCGCAGGGAAAGCTAGTGAATAAGATAGGTGGGATTACGCTTATAATAGTTGGGGTTAACCTGGCTATACGTTATAACGTTCGGTATCTCGGTTTCGGCGTGACATTAACCTTAGAATAATAATATTGGTATTCCTATTTTAACTTGTAATTCAGATTACTTTCAATCTGTTTATTTCCTTGTGCCGGATTCTGTAAGCTATCACATCGCGGCAACTCCGAATGGGGGCGCTATAGATTCTCGGTCTGACAGGCTTATACAGGTTGAAGCATGTTCAAACTCCGTCACGGCATGTATGCACGTGCGCGAGGTCTACGCTATAAACTGTAGTAGTTTTCAGTAGCCAGTCAACCAACATGACTATCGCATGAGAAGTAATGAAAACTGAATACCGCGCGGTCATCAAATTTTTAACAAAAGAAGGGCATGCTTCTAACGACATAAAACTACGTTTAGACGGCGTTAACGGTGATTCATCTTCTTGGTATTCCACTGTAAAAAAGTGCGCTAAATGTTTCCCTTTGATGCAAGAATCCCTTTGCTTCATAGCTCTCTCTAGTGTGATGTGGCTTCATTTTTTTTCCGTTGATTTCAATGAAATTTCACCTGCTTCAAATATGCGTTACCTAATATCAATAGATGTATTTATCTCTTACATATTTCTTCTAACTCTTCACATTTATCGATTTTCCAACATCTACAGAGAATATGTTTATGTTATGTCTGTGACTAACATATTAAATAATCGGAAGTCAGATGTTGTTGTATTGTTACTTATGCCATCTCACTTATAAGAATATTCGACTTTCCAACCATCCTATGTACCAAATTCCATAATCAACAACTTTACCTATTTATGCATTATATTTTCCTTGCTCAGCAAACAGATGTCGCTGCTAAGTATTATACTTTTGTATATCAAAATATTATGTTGTGGATTGAAACACACTAATTTAACTTACTTTAATTAAAATTTCATATTAAAAGTACAATATATGTTTTCAGATATGCACTGTCTTATGTCTATTCTACTTCTATCTTGATCTTAACATGCTGTTTCTAATTATGCACGAAAATTACCCCTCGCTACCTCGACGTAGGTGGTCACTTTCTAACTTTACGTAACGGTCAACTAGGGTAAAATTCGTACTGTGAATGGTTATGCAATAAATTCAAAGGAAACATGGACTGAGCTATTTCTTGTCACGAGAGTAAGGACAGAACTATATATGGGCTAAAGTAAACGGTTCGAAAAAGTATCATGCAACGCTATGTTCTCCGACACTTTGAAGTTTGAAGATGGCAAATATATGTTGGCATCTTCAAAGGGGAATCGTACTATTCCTTGGGCGAATTGGGCTTGGTCGTGGAAGGTGGTCAACTAGTTGCTGATAGGTGTCCTCCTCCTAATTCCATGTTTCGATTGATGCCTTAATGGTTTGATTACGACAGTCATTAGAGATATAATTAAGTTGTGGTGTTAATAGATTGATTTCGCATGTAGATTCTCCAGTTATTCTGCTTGTATGGAAATTTTTACAAATGTGCTGTTGACTTATGTGCTGCTGGCAATCTGTTAAACTTTGCATAAAGGAATGGTAGGTTTTAGTTTGTCATAATAAGAGGTGACAAGTAAATCAACCTTACCTAAAGGATCGATATAAGAAGATGGATTAATTAAATTTATGTTTTCGTGGATTCGTTCTTCGTTTTGTTTTAAAGAATTTATAGACTTGCTGAAGTTTTTGATAGTGCTTGACATTATTTGAAATTGTCATTTTAACATAATCTGTATTTACTCACTATTGTAAAGTAAAGAATTGATGCTGCATGTATAATATTGAGCATCTCCGGTATCGGGGATTCTGAATAACCAATTAGAACACAGAAAGCGCCATGACGTACATTTGGATAAAAAGAGATGTAAAATCGATAAGAGAAAACTCTAGACTGGAAAAAATCTTGCTAATTGTCTTCTCTTTTTTTTTAATGAAGTCCTTTCGACGTATTTTTCCTTTCGTTGCGGATCGGACCCCCGCCGGCGGATTCGGAAGGAAACGGACCTTGGCGAGTAATTAGCAAGTTCTAACGCTCATTTGCACCCCGCGTTTCCACCACGCGACTCCTTTAAAAGGTCAAAGAACACCGCCCTAACCTCCCCTATATTTTCCCTTGCTCGTCCTCCGAGTCCGTTGTGCTTTGTCCCCACCTCCCTTAAATGCATTAAATGCGAAAGCGCGGGCTTGCGTGTCGGTGTGACGGTAGGTGGGACCGGTCATCGTAAGGAGAAGTGGGGTCCTACCTGCATGTAAATAATGAAAATAAACAGAAATTTAATTGAGCATGTGAGCGGTAAAAACGCTGGCTGTTCTGGGCGAGGGAAAAAATGAGGTCACAGCCAAGCGTTTGAAAAAAATAATAAAAAAAAGAAATAAGAAGAGAGAAGCGCACACTGAAACAAAACGATGAAAAAAGCTAAAGGTAAATCGAAGGAAAAGAGAGAATTTTTTTCCTTCAACCGGTGGCGTATTTGCTTTATCTTTTATGTAACATTTCACCGAGTTCTTTTTTCTGACATTTCTATTTATTTTTTTTGCTCATAATTGGGGTAGAAGATATTCATTTGTTTGTTAAAATTCTTTTTCCTCTTGAGGGAAGGTTTTGTGTTAGTTGTTTAAAGGAATATAATTTTTCTTTTTTAAACACTGCGTCAATATTGACCTTTTAAGCCAGAGGTCTCCAAACTTTTCACCTAAAGAGCCACACTAACTCCTCCACAAAATTCCAAAGGCCTATAACGCTATCTTGTGGGAAGTTATGAACCGGATTGGCAGTTCTCGCACGCTGGTGCTGGCGCGTGGGCCATAGTTTGAAGGGCATTGTTCTAAGCGAAACGGTAAATCTTCTATAAACATCTTTCTTTAGAAAATTTGCTTTTTTACTTTGGACATTCTCTTATCACGACTCCCACAACTTCTGTAATAATTATTCCAAAGCACAATGCTTTAACAAACAGTTATTCATTGCGATAGCCTAATAATTTTTTGTTATTGAGTGATAAAATAGAACCCTCTATTTGGACATCTAATTTTAGACAGAATTAGAAACTACAATCAGTAGCATCGTTATATAACGGGCATCTATTTCTTAAAGAATACAAACTAATTGCTACAGCTCAAGAACAAGAAGACAAAATTGCAATCCTCACGTCATCTATACATACCAAGGGATGTCCCCCATTTGGGTATGAATAAAATTAATGCAAGATGGGTACCGCATCTTCTTTATGTTCTCTAACGTAAACGTCGAGACGAATGTGTACTGGACTTCTTAAACATGTGTGGAGATGACCCAAAACCGATTTTGAAGTCCATTGTCACAAGGAATGAAATAATGGTTCTGTTTTGCGATCCCCTATAGGAAAGGGAGTCCATGAAATGAGGGCGATCTGATGAGCCTCATCCCAGAAAGGCCACAATACTCTGGGATTGTGAAGGCATTTTGATAATTGACTTCGAATAGCGCAATGCAACTGTGAACGGCACATATTATGCGTCTTTATTGCATAATTTAAGGAACAGTATTCGTGCGAAACGTCGTGGAAAATTAACAAAAGGTGTGCAATTATTGTACGACACTGCTCCCGGCCATACTGCCGCCATTTCACAGGCTGTCATCCGTGAATGTGGCTTTCAAGAATTGGAACATCCACCGCATAGTCCAGATTTTCATTTGTTTTCTAATTTAAAAAAAGACCTTAGGGGACGTTATTTTAAGGACGACAGTGAGTTTCAAGCAGCTGTTATAGAACATTTTGACGGAAAAACTTCAGGTTATTTTTACAAGGGCATCGAATAATTAATTAATCGTTGTAATAAATGTGTAAAAGTTGGGGGAGATTACATTGAAAAATAAAATTTCGTCTATTGTTCCAAGTTTCTTTTTTCTATATCAGGGCGAGAGATTATGGCACCTACCTCGTACAACAGGAATTTTCTAAAAGTTATGGCCCCTCATGGTAAGCGGTTCATTTTGGATAACGGATTTCTGTAGTTACAGGAGACAAAACATAACCCCGAATCAAAAAATACTCGAATAACGGAGCACATTTAGAAAACAAGCTTGTATTTTAATAAAAAATAATTTATTAATAATATTCTTTTTATTTTGGAAACGACTTTTGACACACCTTGTATAACAGTTCAACTACCGTGAAACTCGTTCGATCAAGCGATCAGTACGTGTTCATACATATTTGCGAACATTGCTTTGCTTAAGAAAATCAAAGTTTAATAATTTATTCTTATAACCCCAATACTCGGAAAAATAAAATAAAAAATGATTTATTTTCTTTTAAAAGACATTCTTACGTAAATTTGAAAAAGTGACATCTGGTTGTATGCGATGAAAGATGCTCTTATAGGATTTCATCAGTATCGTCACTAGATGTCGCTTAGTAAAACGGTAATACGGTATTGGTCAATTACCAACTAATAAATGGCGGCGGGAACGTTAAAAATAAACGCCAAACCAATAACCAAAAACAGTGAAGCGTGATTAAATAATGAATAGCGCGTTGTTTATTGAAAGTGCTGTGTTGTGTTGATTAACAATTGACTCTGTGGGTAACTGTAAATTTCGGAATTCTCCTGTTCTTCCATAGAAACATGAAAAGGGTAAGTTTGTTTTGGTTTTATTAACGAGCTTAAACGGAACGATAAAATCTTAAGCGGAATGTGCGTTTACAATTTTAAACAAGTTGTTACTGTATAAAGGAAATAAGATCGCTCTAACAATGTTTAGAGATATCACTAAGCATAACTTATAACCGTTAGCTTTGTGAATGTGACTAGAGACAGTTCTAATGATTAGTGATATAAGGCATAATGCTAGGAAAAAGATCAGGAAAATGATTCAGAATGGTGTTCTGCATTTTTTGATGAGTGATATAGCACTTCTTTTATATGACGTATACTCTAAAAGAAAAAAGTACGAACTAGGCAAGTTGTATACATACACTATCGTTCAAATGTAACATACAATGACATCGAAAAGTCTCTTTACAAAATTTGCAAAATTGTAATTTCAAAAATAATTCAAAAAGTTCACGTCTAATTATTATTGTCTCAATAACATATCTTCTCTTTAGCCTCAGAAGTCTTTAAATTTTTGTGGATCGTAAACGGCACGTCAATATTGTCAGTGGCGTAGCTTCAAATCGTAAGCGTTTCGAAGTCAAAAACGCCAAATAAACTATATATTGTAGTCGAACAAATTACAAAACTTGATTAATTACTGTATCCAATAATGCGATGTATATATTTAGTTTAATATCCTTTCTGACGTAAGGTATAATTATAAAAATATTCTTCTAGTGTCTCTATAGTTAATTGTAGATGACTAAAAGCCCGGGGCAAATCTACATCCCGTGGTTATAGTAACTCTAAAAGTATTTTCAATTCTGCGAAGGTTTTTGAATGAATTCTAAGGACAAAGGTGAATTCAACATTTTCTGAACTTTTTTGGATTCACCTTTCTTCTTGTCTGTTACTACTAGCAGATGTTAGCTTAATTGTAAAAACATTTGTAAAATGCGAGATCTAGACTATTCCGTTTCTTCTTAAACTAAACTAAGCAGTAAACAAAATAGTGAAAATATTTTGAGAAATAACATTACGACTATACAAATTGTAATACACTATGCTTTTTGAGTGCTTCGATTTGGTATATCTTTATTTCGTTTTATTATCTTTCGGTTCTTATAGTACAATTAATTTCAGTTTTAGATTAGCGACTGTTGACGAGATTCATTCAATTTTAAATAATATAAACCCTGCTGCAATTGGTTATGATGGTATCTCTTGCGAAATGGTTAAACATTGCAGTCGCTTTATAACAAATGGGCTGAAAAGTCCCCGGCCTAATACATAGATGACGCTAGTTTTATTGCAGTCACCTTCCTCTCAGTTAGTACTAACCTTCAAAAGACCGCTGTTAAAATTTCATGATATTCTATTCGTAAGTTTGTGAGTTATTGTGCTAAGAGTCACGCTACTTTTGTTATTTTCAAAACAATGGATCAAAACCAATTTCGTGTTTTAATTTTACACTGCTTCTTGATGGGAAAAAAAATAACGTTCAAGCGAAGCAATGGCTTGAAAAGTGTTATGGGGACTCCATCAGACACAACAATTAAAACATTGGTGTGCTGACTTCAAACGTGATCGTAGAGCCACCGATGATGCAGAACGCAGTGGACGTCCAAATGAGGTGGTAACACCAGAAAACATTAAAAAAACCCGCAAAATCGTTTTGAATGATCGAAAAGTGAAATTGCATGAGTTAGCTGACATCGTAAAGATATCAAAAGAACGTATTGGCTTTATATTGCATGAGCATTTGACTATGAGAAAGCTCTTTTCAAAGTGGGTGCCGCGTTTGCTCACTGTTGACCAAAAACAAGAACGTGTTGATGATTCTGAGCAGTGTTTGGCCATGTTTAAACGTAACAAACCGGAATTTTTGCGTCGATATGTGACAATGGATGAAACATGGATCCATCACTTCACTCCGGAATCAAAACGATCGTCATCTGAGTGGACAGCAACTGGTGAACCTCGTCCAAAGCGCCCGAAAGCACAACAATCGGCTGGAAGGGTTATGGCCTCGGTATTTTGGGATGTGCGTGGTGTAATATTCATCGACTATCTTGAGAAAGGAAATACCATCAACAGTGAATATTATATAGCGTTATTGGAGCGTTTGAAGGCCTAAATTGCAAAGAAACGACCGCATATGACAAAGAAAAAAAATTTGTTTCATCAAGACAACGCACCGTGTCACAAGTTAATCAAAACAATGGCAAAACTACATGAATTGAACTTCGAATTGCTCCCACATCCACCGTATTCGCCAAATTTGGCTCCCAGCGACTACTGGCTGTTCGCAGACCTCAAAAAAATGTTCGCCGGTAAGAAATCTCGCACGAATGAAGAGGTCATCGCTGAAACTGAGGCCTATTTTGAGGCAAAAGATAAATCGTTCTAGAAAAGTGGTATTGAAATGTTAGAGCGGCGCTGGAATGATTGCGTTGCTCTTGATGGAGATTACGTTGATGAATAAAGCTAATTTTGAACCAAAAAAACCGTGTTTTCTTTGTTAGGTCCGGGACTTTTCAGCACATGTGTTAGATCCCTATTGTCTTGAGTGTTCCAATTTCTCTAACCTTTGCAAGAAGGGCATCGCCTTTGCCCAACGTATCCAATCCTGACACTTTTCCTGATTTACGAATCATCATTATACGAGGGCGAACTGAAATGTTTCCGGAATTGGCAAGAGATGGCGCACGAATCAACGCAATCCAAGAGATTTGTTCATGCGTTTCGTAACCATGGATAAGACCTGGATCCACTACTACATACCAGAGACTGGGGAACAGTCGAAGCAGTGGACTTTTCGGGGTGAATCGACTCCGAAGAAAACAAAGACCGTTCCATCGGCCGGAAAGGTCATGGCGACCATTTCTTGGGATTCCCAAAGTGTGATCCTCATCGACTATCTGCAGAAGGGAAGGACGACCACGGGGCAATTCTACATCGATCTACTGACCCGATTCGATGTAGTATTGAAGGAGAAACGGCCTTGTTTGAAGCGGAAAACTGTGCTTTTCCACCACTACAATACACCGACGTCTTCACAAGCTTTCCATCTTCAAAGGGTTTCTTGTGCTTCGCTAGTATATGAGAAATTTTAAATGACTTGGCTGGTCTTGTGATTCCCTCTTTGGTGGAAAATCTTTTACATACTTTTTATGAATGGTTTTATGATGCCTCCCTATCTTCCTACGCTTACGTATTGCAACTGATGCTAGGCAAATGAGAGAAATGCACTTATCCTTCACCATGCAGAATAAGAATTCTTCATCCAAATCGTTATTAAAATGATTGGCTCGTACTCCCATAGGCGCAGTATTTGTATCGGCGTAGGTAGTTGCGGCATGGTTTGTTAGTGTATCGGTAAACACACCGTCTAAAGTTTCCAGTAGGCGGGAATCAAAGACGCCGCGCGCCGCGGTTTTTCTCTAACAAATACCGCGCGCTTTTTTGATAAAATCGCCTTTCCCGCTAGCAGGGGGGTTATTCCTATATAAAAAGGTAATAAGGAGGTTATTCTGGCTAAACAAAAACTGTGACTCGATCGATATCGGTCAATATTTTGAGCACCGCTGGTATAAATTGATCAAAGTACACAGCGTTAAAGACACAAGACCGTATTAAATACACCGAAACAAGCGGAACACCATTCTGAATTGTACATTGTAACTACGGCGCCGCAATAATAGCCGTAGCGATCCTCCACCATTGTATTACGAACTCTAACACCTAGCATGCGATATCCTTTCATTCACCTCATACAATCCTATTAATTCCCAATAACTCCCTCTAGCGGGCGACAACGCCGTAGAGGCGCTTTAGAAAAAGGGACCGATCGGTCGCCATTGTAGTCGCTCGGTTGCGGGAGACTGTAGTCCCATCGTTTCGGTTGCAGCATCTGTATAGCCGTCGCCCGATCGGGAATTAATGCCCCCGGGTTTATTGTTTTTGCGATTGCATTGCGCGCCCTCTGTCGCCGCACTACAACTGTAGCTCTCGTCGATAATTTATTCGGATTTAGCCGGAGGATATTGCGAAGCATAATAGGGGCGACGGTATAGACGGGGAAACAAAAGGACCGCCAGGAACCGTGTCCTATAAGCGTTCCCGTGACCGTTCTCGATAATTTAGGAGGGATAATTGAATCTTAAAACAAGTCCGCTTGCTAATTCGGCACCGCGTTGTTGCCATTGGCGGAAAGTTGCCGGCGCTGGGGGGACGCGACGAATAAAAGGGGTCAATCATTAATTTTTTACGAAGGTCAAAGTCGGATGAAGTATAATTAGCAACACGAGGAAGTTTTCGTAATTGAAAGTGGCGCGAATAATCCTCTTTTTGTTTTAGCAACTACGAGGGCGAGCTGAAATGTTTCCGGAATCTACAAGAGAAATACGGTATTGGTGTGGTTTTTTATTTTTATTTTTCGATGTAGTCTCCTCAAAGAGCAATACACTCCTTCAAACGGTGCTGCGGCCGATGACCTCCTTAGTCGAGGCAAATCTCTTCCTTCCCAGTGATTTTTCAGCCTTGGGACTAGAAAAAAATTGCTGGGGGTAGGTCCGTTGCATATGAAGGACGAGAGACTCATTCGTAGCGCAACTCATTCAATTTGGACACGACGATGCGGGATGAATGAGCCGGTGTATTGTCGTGGTGGAAAAGCACTTTTTCCGCTGTAAACGGGGCCGTTTCTCCTTCAATACTGCATCGAATTGGGTCAATATATCGCTGTAGTATTGCTGCAAATAGTCGATGAGGACCACATCTTAGATGGAATGGTCTTTGCTTTCCTCGGAGCTGATTCGCCCAGAAAGGCCCACTGCTTCGACTGTTCCTTAGTCTCCGGTATGTAGACCAATGAATCCTCTTCAACCTTCATGCGCCATCTCTTGCCGATTCCGGAACCATTTCAGGTCGCCCTCGTAAGAACCTCAATTAGATGCGACGAAGAAATCTCAGACATGATAGTACTTCATTTACCATCTTCTCATCGTACATTTAACATTCTTATTTACGACAATCTAAATATAATCATACAAAAGTCTAACATAAAACGCTGAGAGCAATAAAAATTATAAATGCCCTACAAGAGTAAATTTCAAAGCTTGAAAGATGCGAAATGTAACTAGGAATGGGTGTTAACATGCTCAGAGAAGAATGAACAGAAATCCAAAAGCGCTATGATCTTTTACATTTACGTTCCATCTTATGCAAAAAGATTAAACATTGCAAGATTTTTACATTTGAAATAGATAATATGCAGCATTGTTTTAGATAAATTTTGTTATTTATACACTAGTTATATATAAATTCAAAATAGACTTGTAGGAAACCATCGTAAGTTAAAACTTCGTACTCGGAACTCTAAATATCTCTCTTGAACTCTGGAATTCTTGAAATATCAAGTGTATTCGTTATTGTCAAAAGACGAATTCAAAAATTGAAGCCAAATTAGTGTTAAAACCACCCCGGTTTTAACACTAATTTGGCAAGCATATCAGAAGAATAGAGGATCGTTGAAAATGACATCAGTATATAGTCGTTTATACAAAAATTCTCTAATAGACTGTGTAACTGTATGCATAAGTTTGTAAGAACTGAATGGATAGTTACCAAACTATAATGAAAGCTGGCTTATTGCACTTATGGATTCTGGTGTAAGAAAAGTGGTCACAAAGTCTTTCTATAGCTTTATGAAGCCGTAATACGACAGCAATTTAGGTTAGCTGACCTGTCTCCTTGCAGGTGTAATCCTACTGTTTCCAGAAAATAGTAACTGTGAAAATGGAGGAAAGAAGTTTTAAGATGACGGCTGAAGGCTTGGAAATCAACCTCCCACAGTCGCAAATGAAAAAGTTTGGTAGACAATTATATTCAGAACGAAAAATCCTACTTAAGATGATTAATTGCTGAGTACCCCTTGTAATGTAAGTGCAACAAGCAACCAGAAAACTATATTATAACATCTAATTAAGAACGTTTTTCAAAACAGCGGACAAGGAAGAACATGGTTCTATAACCTGAAATTCCATCCAAGAATTTATCGACATTTATTTGTAAATATCCATCGGATGCCCAATTCCTATTCCTCTCCGATATCCAAAACATTAAATTCCCAATGTCCTCTTTTCCCTGCCACCGTAGCTTAAAATAAGACCTCCCTTTTACTCTTGGCCGCTTCTCAACCTCTCAAAATCCGAAAAGTTCCATTTTCCGCCTTGTCTACCGTCCCTTCGTAAGATATTAATGTCGTTTGTCTTTTAAATTATTTTCAAAGCCGTCGGGAACGACCATCTCGGCGCATTACGTGGCGGAAAATTATTCTAGAGGTTTCCGGCGGCAAATGTTTCCATTCCCCTCCGCTCCTCCGTCATCCCTGTACCACCCGTTTCGCTTCTTTTCTTCCAAAACGCTTTCAAGCGCTCTCCTTCGCGAATAGTAGTTGTAGTTGCACCGAAACGTCAAGCGGCCGCATTGTAAACAGCTCTGGTTCGGTTTCAGTAGTGCCTGATATCGATCAACCACACTTTCCTCCAGCCTCCTTCTTCAGATGCACTTGGGGTTGGTTATAACAACCGGATATGATAGAGTGCACTTTGTAGCCGGTAGGCGCCGCCATCGTAAGTGCTTTGTGGCATTACGGGTTAGGGTGCCGATGATATCCAGTTACCCATGTATACACGGTTTAGGACGTGTATATCGGAGATGGTTTAGGATATGAATATTGATAATATCGAGATATGTAATGGATGGGGGATGGAAGTGTGTTATGAGGATTGTATTTTTGAGGAAATAATACACCTGGAAATCAAGAAGATACGTTATTATGAATAATATAATAACAACTTGAATAATTTATACTATTTACAAAAATTAATGGTGCTAAAGTAGGATCTTTAGGTACTCCAAATTGTCTTATAATCATCAATTCATAAAATATCCAGCTGTTACATTCTGAAACTAACAATAAATTAAGTTTTCATAGATTATATTTGTTGATATGTGTGACACATTAAACATTTATTATATATCAGCACTTTCGTCTTTCATATATAAATGAAATCAAATTAATAAAACTTCAACGCTACACGATACATATCACAAACGTAAACAAAATCTTAATACACAATAAATATTCTAGGAACATATTCTATTAAAATCAGTGACCACATGAAACACAAATGCTTTGGCCAAAATATTTATACTATGCCTGCAGGTCACGAGAAAGACAACTTATCGTGTATAACGTGGTGGCACTCAGAAATCCACATAAGCGAGTAATGATGGTGAATCGACTTCATTAGGATGTAATTTAAGTAAAACCCTTGCACTATTTTTGTTCTGTTTGATCTTCTAATGATCTAAGGTTGTGCTGCTGCAGCAATGTCACATAATCCGAACCACGGTCTGGATAAATACCACTAACCTTCTAGGTGAGATATTTGAGGAATCTCTTTTGGAGACGTTCTATTGGAATAATCTGGTGCGTGTAGTAAGAATACCATATTAAGTTGGCATATTCCAATTTTTACCTAAGGGCGTAGTATGGAGTCCTTATCGCCGAGATGTCACTAAAAGCACAAGTTCTTATTAGGAAGCCTAATGATCGAGAAGTAGGAAGATAGATAGCAGATATACGATCAGAGAACCTTAGTTTTGAATTAAAAAGTACTCCTAAATTCTTTACTTGTTCTGTTCTTGTAATAAATGTAGATTGAATGGTTGTAGTTGAAAATGATAGGCTTAAAGCTTTTGGTATATGAGATCTCTACACATTTTCCAATATTTAAAGTAGAAAATGCCATTCAGAGTACACCAGTCATTAATCAAGGTAAGATAAATCTGCAACTTGACGCAATCGACTAGTGAATCGATAACATTCTAGATCTTGGGGTTGTCCGCTTACGCTAAAGACTCACATCGCAATTTATCAAGTAAATCGTTTAAAAAATACTAAATAATATTGGTTCGAGATTAGAACTCTGCAGAGATAATTCTAAAGCGAGCCGACGAATACCCATTATAAAAGACATAACCATTCCGTCCAAAGAGGTAAGAAGAAATTAACATCACCAATGAAGGAGGAAGGCAAGTTTAGTACACAAAGTAAATTATGGTTAATGGAATCAGAAGCCTTAGCAAAGTCCTGGTCCAATGCTCCAGATATATATTGGAGATATTTGCCAAGTTGATTACAGTAAATCTGCCTCGCGTAAATCCTTGTTGATGTATTGATAAAAATAGTTTAACATTAGAGTAAATATTATTATATAAAATCTGTTCAAATACTTTTGCAAAGTTCGCTAAAATGTTTATAGGTCTGTAGTTCACAATATTAGCTCTATCACCTCCCTTAAACACTGGCACTATTTTAGTAGTTTCCCAAATTGTCGGAAAAGTGGAACTTTTAATAATTAAATTGTACAATACTGACAGTGGATACGCAAAGGCATACGCACACTCACGAACAAGAAAACTAGCTATGTTATCATCGCCTGATGTCGTATCATTTTCGAGTTTTCAAGCACTCTTCAGCACATCATTCTCAGTAACAAACACAACCACCAGAAGAGGGATAATTGGTAGTTATAGTCTGCGAGGTCGACATTGTAACCCCGAATGCGTTAGAAAAATGATGCGCAAAAACTTTTAACTATGTCTTATTCAGTAAGCACTTCACCGTTGCACAACATGTGCCCATGAATCCTTGAAGAAATGAACAAAACGCCTTAGGATTAACTTTGATATCCGCTTTTATTTGCTCTTGATAATGATGGTATGACTTACCCACCTCCTCTAATTTAAGTAATTGACGAAGTCCTTCTACCTCACTCAAATAACAATCCAATCTTGTATTTTTCCATTTTCTAAAGTAGAACTTTTTATGTAACTATTTATGAAAAACTTCCATTGTTACCCATCTCTTATTTTTACCCATATTTGCAACGGAAAGATTTAGACTCTTAAATGCTGTACTGCACGTACGACATCGCCATATTTTACATCTTTCAATTTTTGTAGAAGAAATTTCGCTGGACACGATCCACTGAGGACTACACCACATATACAACCGTAAACTACTTCGAATGCATCTGTTGCCAGTCAGTGAACAACTTTTTAAATAAAAGTTCGCACACTTACATATACCCATAATCGGATTTTTAGAATGCATATCAGCTATGACGTTGTTAATTATGTTAGAATGGGCTTTACACCATACGAACTTCACTTGCACATTTCTTGTAACCCATATAGCAAGTTGAAAATCTTATTGACAATGACATGATCTTTATTAGAATTCGAAAAGTTTTGTATTGACTTCAGGGCAGATTGGGAATCAGATATTATAACAACGCCATTCCAGGTAAAATCTTGTAGACAAAGTTGTAAAGCTTTCATTATAGCGAAAAGCTCAGCAGTAAAAAAATAGAGACCAAAGAAAGATTCAAAATAGTTGTTTCTTGGAATGGATAAAGTGGAACCAACTGAGCTAATATTTTTGGAACCATCTGTATAAATTTGTAAACACTGATTGCAATTTTCTGCCGCATTGCAAGTAACAGATAAAGAATTACATGGAACTCTTCCATGTACTATTACAATTGCCACATTATCTTTACGTATTGATAGATAATACTTTGTCTTCTTATGGGACACGTTAAAACCTCCCTGACATTCCATAAACCATTACCGTTTCAAAAACACGCCTCGTCGCCACTATTATTCCAACGAACATAGATCCACATGCCAATTCAAGCGTCGCGTAACAGATATAGACGACACATTTTTCACGAAATCTGAAATATGACTTATTTACCGTCTTACATCGAATCCGTCCGATATTAGATATTCAGTATCGACATCCAGGCGGTGGATTCTACGTAAGCGACTTGTTAAAATTTCAGTCTCGCGTTCGCCGGGCGGAACGATGGAAACAACGGGAGTGGATGTAAAGACTTCGGATCGAGTTCACTCAAAACCGGGAACACAAATTCACACAAGTGGTTCTGCTTCGTCTGTCTACGTACTGGGGGACACTTATCTTGCCCCAGCCACTTCCGTTAGTCAACGGACTTCTTGTTTGAGGTCCGTATTGTTCTTGAATTGCTTGTACGCTGTGTGCTTAGAAAGAAAGGATGGATGGAAAGGAAACTGGTCAAAGTGCTTCGAATCCTTTGAGGGGGACGTATTTGGTGTAGTTAATGGTGCTGTAGAGTATTAGAGAATTACATAATAAATGATAAGGACAAAGAAGAGTTTAGAGTTAATCATGGTGTTCTTTTAATCTTCTTTTAACACATCTTAGCTTATGATTTAGACGGTAGGAACTGCAGAAGATTTTTGAAAAGTATTGTTTAAAATTATTTTGATTTGAAGACAGAACAAAGTCGAATTTTTTGGGATAGTCGCATCTATTGTACAGGCTTCAAAGTATTGCTCTTCTAAAGATAGCATTAAACGTTGTCATTTCGACAAATTCCAGACAATTTTTCATTGAATACCGTTTATTAGGCCATGGGAGATATATTCCTTTATTTACCATTTTTTAAATTTTAATATGTGTATTAGAATATAAAACACAAGCCTGGAGGTAGATATTACTAATAATAGTGGTACTATATACACTACCACTCATAACA
Organism: Trypoxylus dichotomus; assembly: GCA_023509865.1. Classification (NCBI taxonomy): domain Eukaryota; kingdom Metazoa; phylum Arthropoda; class Insecta; order Coleoptera; family Scarabaeidae; genus Trypoxylus; species Trypoxylus dichotomus. The sequence goes on along the minus strand of CM042082.1, from coordinate 29,920,332 downwards.
GTATGGACACTTCCCATTTCATGCAAAATTTGATGGTTGTCTCAAAAATTTAAACAAAACAATTATAAGAAAAGTATTTATTCATCAATGACTTATTGCACGTGAATACACAAAAGAAAAAGCACAATTGGTGGCATTCTTCCTACCGATTTCTTCCACTTCCACTCCCTGTTTAATACCATCCAGAGATAGGTTTTGAACTTTGGACGTTCCCTTTTAATTCGTCTATTCAGTTCGTCCCACAGAAGCTCTGTGGGATTAATATCTAGACTTTGAGAGTACAAGTCAAGTAGTGTTCCTTCATTCTCTGCATCAGTGAGGTAGTTTCTGTGCTTCGGATTGTTATCGTGTATCAACTCAAATTTGTTGCCTATTAATTGCAATCGGCATGACAAATCATCTTCTTCTATTATCTCGCGATAATTCTCCTTCCTCATTATTCCATCAATTTCCACAAGGTCTCCTGTTCCCCTTAATGAAAAACAACCCCATACGAAAATGGAACCACCACCTTTCTCTATGTTGATGTAATGCAGTCAGGAAGCTTGTACTTATCAGTCCATAGTATGCTTCTCAATTGTTTTATTGTCTAGTCTTTGTGAGTGTTGGTCCACTGGAAACGTCTTTGTGTATTCCCACGACGCTGCAACGGTTTTGTAGCAATATGGCCTTGCTTCTTTTAAACGACGACTCATTGTGTTTCATGTTTCTAGCCCGATTTATTTCCGCCGTAATCTCATGAGCTGTTAATCATCTAACTCTCTTGCTAGGTAATTATGCGTTCATATTAAAATTTAAAGTGTTCATTCTATTATCAGCGGTGGTGTACATGTGGTTTAATCATAACAACATAACCTGAAAACTAACACTTAGCGCAATTTTAGCTGATACGTTTCATTCACGTTACATTAGGAAAGATTTTATGTTAGGTAGAAGTTTCGATGCAGCCAAGTCAAGGCTGCAATAAAAACATTATGGAAATTTCGTTGTCATCATCGATATTATTAAAAGTTAAAAATGGTAACATTTCGGGAACATTATCACGCAATTTTTTTCAGTTTATTTATAAATTTTGCAATGACAGAAAGGAGAAAGTTTTTTTCACAAACTATTGATTATTTAACTATTATTTAGGTTCCTGGCCATAAACTTTGATAATTTACCATCATTAAGCTAGAACTTGTATGTTACAATAGCGCAATATCTTGCGGACGATTTTCCTCAACTTTTTCAGGTCGTTTTTCAGAAATTGCTCTCTCTAATTTATCCATCAAAACGGCGTAAGACAATCAATTAATAGTTTGGCTATTTACGCAGCGTTTCTTGGTTTGAGTCCCAAAAATCGTAGCAATTACTTTATCCACAGATAAAAATATCTGTGTCCTCTCTTAAAGTTACCGTTTGAATTCAGGAACGTAGTGGTGAAGCCGTACTTCGCAGATCATGACGAATTTTTCTAAAAACTCAGCTTGATCTCTATTGAAAAGCATCAAATTATCTATTTGAGGGTGGTGTTTGATCAGAGATCCTTGCAGATAGCTTAGACATGCGTTAGATTCCCATAAAATCGACTATTTGATACAACAACCACCTTTTGTGCATTATTCTTGTTTATTGGCAAATTGTTCTAAATTACTTATGTTCGTAAACGCTGACTTGTGCGAAGAAGTTTCACAATATACTGGCTTTCCATTGATATAGGGAAAATTATCAAACTGTAGGAGAAAAAGAGTAAGAGAAAAAGAAAAAAATAAAAAAAAAGAAAAACAAAAGAGAAAAAGGAATATATTTCTTTTCCCAAAATCGTGATTTGTTTGAAAATAATGATAGAAGAATCGAAAAATGCTGTAATCGATACAACATCAACAAAATTTCTCAGTATAAATACAAATTAAGGCGTTACATTTCCGTACAGATCAAAACGTTCCCTCGTTTACGACATCCAACCTTTCCAGGACGAAGTAAAACTTTAATAAGACAGACATCTGTCTCGTCTTCATTTCGTTCTCCTGTATATACATCCACCAGCGTTAATATTTTGAAAATTTCATTTCGCAAAGGCACGTAAACAATTTTTGCGAGGTTGGCAATACTTTTCCTCGCACCGCGATGAACCGCAGCTATACCGCAAAAAGAAAGTACGACGACGACGTTGCTATAGGGATCCTAACCCGAAGTTTTTCAATAAAGTCGGCGCGTTTCACAAAGAACGCTTGCAAGCGTCTTATAGGCCCGTCAGTCTGCTCCGCGACGTTCATAAGATGTCTTAATATATGTAAAGCGTGTCGTGCAAAGAATTTTCAGGTCGAAACGAATGAGGGAAGTCAACGCGAATGAGAAAGGATATTCGACATAGTGCCAGTGCCGACGGAATGCGATGGAGTGTTAGAAGCGACTTGTAAGAAGTTTTCGGTTTTACTTTCGTTCGCGGACAAGGAAATTGTACATTAACGTATACATATTAAACAATAAATTGACCTTGTATACATGTTAATACATTACATTACCATCTAAAGTAATTATTCACTATCACCTTCTATTTCACTTGAACTACTACACACTAATATAATAGATGGCTCTATCTATCATCGATTAATTCATCTAACCCATAAATTTTCTTTAATCACATGTTCTACACATTTCTACCAGTTGTCTGTAACACCATTCTCAATTACCTATAGTAAAAGTACCCTTGTATCTGCTAAATTGAATGAGATATTCTTAGTTGCCACTTCATCTTCTATTTGAGCCCATACTAACTCAATTGTGTTGAGTTCACAGTGATGAGGTGGTAACCTCAACACAGTTTTGTTGCAACTTCTGGCCATCTCATCTATCACATGTGTATTATATTGATCTTTATTAAGGTGAATTAAATGAAGAAGTTCAGATCGATATTTTTTTTAAATTCAACCAAGTCTGCATATCGAGTTTTTTTGATGTTGTTGTGCGAATTTTTTTACGACTATGATACAGTACTGCTAGATAATGCTGTTATGGGTAATGCTACATATTACCCATAACAGCATTATCTAGCAGTACTGTCAATATTTGATGAAACCATCTGTCAAACACCTCGGCATTCATTTGTTCATGATAATCGTTTTTCTTACTTTCGAAAAGTAATAAGCCATTCTCCACAAAACCAGCTTCAGAACCTGTGTGCAAAGTAATGAGACGTGTTTCTTTTCCTGCAAGATTACATAAGCCTGTAGTCAGTTCTCCAATTAAACGCTTATAAATTATCATCTAATTTTTTGTTTGGTGTAACCTTCGACTAACCATGTTTCGTCTAAATAATAAGTTGGCCGATCTTGATGATGATAATCTTTTATTGCCTTTGCCTGAACACATACGAACACCAGCGCACGTACGTTGTCTCCAACAATCTACTACTGGTTTCGCTCACTTCGCATGACATTCATTACAAAGAAACCACTCTTTTGAGAAAATATCTAATGACGATTGCAAGGACTGTGTGGATGTACAATTCACAGGTATAGCAGTCGGTAACACGGTTGACAATGGGAGCCCACGTGCTCTTGAAACACTGCGTTCCGCATAATTAATTAATTTGTGTGAGTGGAGTTTACTGCTATACCTGTGAAGAAAACATCTAACTTTAACATTCTCCATTGCACTAACAAGAGTTTACGTTTGAATATCTTAGAAAGCATAGAAATATTAAGACTGCAGATATTTGAAAGATTCAAATCATTAAATACGTAGATCACTTTGGATTCTACTGCTACCTTTCAGATATTACTTGATCATTGCAGTAGATCCTTGCCTAATTGATTCCACTTACCTCTCTAAATTTGTGTATTGGTTTCACCTAGCTACTTTGGCATATAGACGTCGTTTCTTTCTGGGGAAACGCCGCTAATGTCGGATTCGAATAATCAGACTATGTTTTTGTAACTCGTATATACTAAGGAATGTAACTAATACTATGTGATACGAGTCTAGACTACGAACTGTACGTGACTTGAGCTGTAGTAGAACTACTCTAGCACTGTAAAAACTGACTATAAATAGTCTCTGTTTGCGTTATTAAACCACCCTAAAACTACCTAATTATTCAGGTAAATGAAAATTCTAGGTACATATCCGACGAAGAATGATAAGAATAAATAACAAGGTGGAATTAAGAGATTAACACATGGGCTGAAAAGTCCCGGGCCTAACACGTAGATGACGCTAGTTATATTGCAGTCACCTTTCTCTTAGTTAGTACTAACCTTCAAAAGACAGCTGTTAAAATTTCATGATATTCTATTCATTAGTTTGTGAGTTATTGTGCTAAGAGTCACGCTACTTTTGTTATTTTCAAAACAATGGATCAAAAACAGTTTCGTGTTTTAATTTTACACCGCTTCTTGATGGGATAAAATACCGTTCAAGCGAAGCAATGGCTTGCAAAGTGTCATGGGGACTCCGCTCCATCAGAAACAACAATAAAACGTTGGTTTGCCGACTTCAAACGTGGTAGTAGAGACACCGATGATGCAGAACGCAGTGGACGTCCAAATGAGGCGGTAACACCGGAAAACATCCAAAGAATCCACAAAATCGTTTTGAATGATCGAAAAGTGAAATTGCGTGAGTTAGCTGACATCGTAAAGATATCAAAAGAACGTATTGGCTTTATATTGCATGAGCATTTGACTATGAGAAAGCTCTGTTCAAAGTGGGTGCCGCGTTTGTTCACTGTTGACCAAAAACAAGAACGTGTTGATGATTCTGAGCAGTGTTTGGCCATGTTTAAACGTAACAAACCGGAATTTTTGCGTCGATATGTGACAATGGATGAAACATGGATCCATCACTTCACTCCGGAATCAAAACGATCGTCATCTGAGTGGACAGCAACTGGTGAACCTCGTCCAACGCGCCCGAAAGCACAACAATCGGCTGGAAAGGTTATGGCCTCGGTATTTTGGGATGTGCGTGGTGTAATATTCATCGACTATGTTGAGAAAGGAAATACCATCAACAGTGAATATTATATAGCGTTATTGGAGCGTTTGAAGGCCGAAATTGCAAAGAAACGACCGCATATGGCAAAGAAAAAAATGTTGTTTCATCAAGACAACGCACCGTGTCACAAGTCAATCAAAACAATGGCAAAACTACATGAATTGAACGTCGAATTGCTCCCACATCCACCGTATTCGCCAGATTTGGCTCCCAGCGACTACTGGCTGTTCGCAGACCTCAAAAATATGCTCGCCGGTAAGAAATTTCGCACGAATGAAGAGGTTATCGCTGAAACTGAGGCCTATTTTGAGGCAAAAGAAAAATCGTTCTACAAAAGTGGTATTGAAATGTTAGAGCGGCGCTGGAATGATTGCGTTGCTCTCGATGGAGATTACGTTGATGAATAAAGCTAATTTTGAACCAAAAAAAAACGTATTTTCTTTGTTAGGGCCGGGACTTTTCAGCCCATGTGTTATGTGTCCATTTTTTTTCCACTAACTGCTAATGTGTTGATACTATATTGCCCTACCTTATCGACTCCTAATACATTATCCTTCCTTACCAACATTCTACATGTCAAGCTGTATCTGAACATATTTAAAATTCGCTTCTCTATTGAAAATCTCATCCATTCGAGGACAACAGGATAATTTTAATTCTAAAATTTAACAATCGCAAGGATTAGTCCTTGATAAAACACTCAAATTCAATAAATCGTAATCCCACCGATAGAGAATCTCATCAATACATCAAGATCTAGGGCTGGCAAAGGATCGGCGAAGAGCGGACGCAACTGCAACCGCGTGCAAGCCGCGCATATAAACCGTTTCCCCTAGCCTCCGGCGTCTGAATAAAATGGATTTAAGCCCTCCAACGAAGCGCCAACCATTTCAACGGGCCGAGACTAACATAATGTATCTCAGCGAGAGAATAAATTCAGCATTTCGACGGATATATCGGCGGCATTAATTCCGCAGGCAATAAAGTGGGAAGATATCTTACCTTATTACGGACTATTTCATCCTGAAGAGAAGACGCAGTATCAACCCCATTGCTTTCATCTTATTCTCCGTTGCATTCTGTCTCGCTTTCTCTCTGTTATTGCATCTCGACGGTGGATGCAAGTTCGTAGCCTGAAAAGATATACCTCTGCGTGAGTAGAGAGGGAAGAACGTATAAGAATTCGCCTATGCCTTTAGAACGGATTTCTTTATTCCTCTCTGAGATAGTACAGAGCCGTATCGCAGTACGTTCTATGTGGTAGAATAAGCAGTTTATTCGAAGGCGAAACCGATGCACCATGAAAGGATGATGTTGCTTCGATACCTATTGATTCTGAAAAGAAATACGTGCGATTGCCAAGTGATCTTTTATCCTTTCAGGATACTGGGTAGCATTGTGAATGCATCCACAAAATTTCTGTCGAAGTTAGTACATACACATCTAACCATCGACCCTCGCTAATGAATACATTCCCAGACAGGTCTAGATGCACTTCTAACAAGATTACCATCTTCCTTATTGATATTTAAACGTGCCCTGAATAGGATCATGTTACATAGCAAAATCCGCATGTTTTCGCGTAGATTAAGTCGAGAAGTTATTCAACTCGATATCTCCAACCGTTTAGGAGGTATACACGTTTAAAATTTTAAAACGTCTAAAAATGCTTCGTGGCGCCCTAACCTCTAAACGGTTAAAGATAGAGCTCTCTGGCTTCTGAACTTCGCACCGGGATCTTTAAAATGGTCATAGATCAGTCCCAATGTGACCATGGATAGCTGAGATACAAATTGTTGGCGGTGGAAGATCGCTAAATCCGTCAAGTTTGTGAATGTCCAAAGCCAAGGTACACGAAATGGTTCTATACGGTTGCAATATATCAACAATTTCGTGCAATTTTATCTGAAGACCAACACGGTTTTGTGCGTCACTAATTTTACTACGATTACACAATTCATAGCTGAATCACTAGATGAGAATATACAAGTTGATGTCATTTATACAGACTTCGTGAAAGCCTTTGACTGAGTTGATCACGAGCTACTTTCATTGAACCTGTAATTAGACTAGTCTGTTGGGTAATAAAGATATTATTACTATCAAATGTCCAACCTAAATACGCCGAAGAATTTTTTTAGTGAACGTTGATATGTCTGCCGCATCTAAAAGCCAAAAAGGTATCTTTTTCAATTCTGAAGCTCTCCAGTGATTTTCTAACTCGTTCTGCTTTCGAACAATGATGATGTCACACTTTTTTACTCTGCATCAAACCCATAATCCAACCTGTAACTCTTCCTACATTCGAGCAATGGAAATGTGGAATTTTCTTATGACCAAACCGATGACATTTTTTCGACCTGAATTTTGACAAGTTTCAATCCGCTAGCTCTAACCCTTTGAGAAATATTGCCATTTTAGGAAAGTAAAAATGCAAAATCGTCAATCAGGTTCGGAATAGTGTTAAGTTACATATCAAAATATGTGCAGTTTGGCGTAGATTAAGTTGAAAGAGTATTGAACACGATATCTCCAACCGTTTAGGTGATATGAACGTTTAAAGTTTTAGAAATTCTAAAAATGTTCAACTCTCGAACTTTGGAGAAACCTAGCACCTAAATGAGGCGAAAGGATTTGTGTATTTTTTTAACCTTCCAAGTAACACTTCTTTCTGGCACAAAAGTGTGTAGACATCTCTAATATTATTATATGATTTCTTAATTCGTATAAAATTAGATTTACTAGAAAGGTCCTCATACATCTTTCCTTTTTTTATATTCATCCTATTCCATGGTCATGGAAGTATCAGTTAAATGTTTTTGCCGTTCGAAAGTACGCATGGAATTTTTTAAAGTTAACAAAGAACAATCTCGATTCAATATCATTCAAGTTTTGTCCATCATGCCCATTACTTATATTAGATGGAGCCAGATCTGTGGATTTTAGCTGCTACTATGTCTGGAGGACAAACAGTATGAACATCTTTTCTCAATTTTGAAACGCTCAAATGCTCAAACTATTAGATTTAAAACACTCATTGGAAACTTTGCAGCGAATCCATCATCTAACTTTTAACTCTTCCTGGTTTCGAGCAATGGAAATATCGCATATTTTTTTCCTAGCCAAAACGATGAAATGGTTCAGAAAAATCGAAAGGTGAAATTTCGATATAGTTCACTTGGAACTTTGCAAGAACTTCGCTTTGGATACCTACCATTTTACGGACCTGTTTCTCCATACGATTTTGCAACTTACTATCGTATACCTAAACGAAATTCGCTTCATATTGTTCTAGAAAGGAGTCCTATATATACTCGGTACCGGAAACTAAAGCGATTCAAATGTGCTACTCCGGAACTAATGCATTATTCGACAAAGAGGTTCCCTTTTTACGGATACCATCGGCTTCGAACGGGGCCTGGCTGCATATCTTACCGTTTTACGAACACGGTAAAGTCGACCGCATCTTTAATATTTACAACGGGCTCGAAATTTACGCTATCTTATCCCGTTTACTGTCATCTTGCGTGCACTGGCAACTAAGCTTTATGTGAGGAATCCTCTATATCTCTCTTTTACTGTCGTAAATGTTATTGGTCAAACTATATTATGCAGTATAATTACATGGACCAACGCTTTCTTATAATTGAAGAATATAAAATTTTGGTGATGTATTTTGGTGTAATGCGTCTTGCGTGCCATACTCCCATACTGATTGTACCATTCTTGTCGCAGAAATTGTTATCAAGGTAATAAAATCCTCTCACTGGAAAATCTATGTCACTAACTGGAGCAGTAAATAAATAGATTATTTTGCCAGACAGTCTGCACCCATATTTGGGTTAATTTCTATATGGTCTTCAATTGAGTAAAATTTAAAATTTACTTCAATCTTCAGCAAAGTCTGTCAAGCTCATTGTATATATCCAACCCAGCAGGGTGTTATATTTATGTTTGGAAATATAAAGTCCATAGCTATAACCTTCTATTCATTTTGAGCCATCATCCTAAATACAAACTACATCCACAGTTTCAGTTTGGATTTTCCGAAATAACTGGAAATTATGGATTGGTTCCTCATTATATTCTGGATACCTTACATACACAAGGTGATTGCCACGTTGTGCCAAGATTCTGTATGAGTCAGTTAGAGGTCGGTGTTTCTTAAGCCTCCAATATATATTCGTTAGATACTCTAGAGCCAGCATATGTGTGTCTTGTAATAAAAACCTTTTCCCATAGATATATTGTAATATGCTTTGCAGGCACATACTGCTTTATGGACATTGAAGAAGGTTCTTGTGCTTCAATGTCACACCTCAATTGGGGTAGAAATTATTACTAACAGTACAATAGACCACATATATTAGAAAAATTTGTAATAGTAAATTACAGTTTTAAATAAACAAAACATCACTATCACTCTCATTATTTACATTAATAATTAAACTTTTTGTCGTTTCATCAACCAATGTTTCTGATTCTAAACATTTGTCTGCAATATTAACAACGTTATTCCTAAGAAATTCTCGAAAATTCTTCTTCTGCTAGATCGGGGTGATACGATGGAGGTTTCAAAGATACGTGTCCATTGCGTAGCAGAAATTCGTCGAATTTATACGTTATATAGTTGTGGCTTTAACATTCTAGTGTCAAAAGGAATACTCTTTAACGCAACCATTCAATCATTCCATTTTTCTTACTGTGACTTGTTCGAGGATGATTTCTTTGTGTATTGTGATAGGGGCATTATCAATTACAACAACGGAGTTTGTCGGTAAGTTTGGTATAAGCGTCTGTTCTTTCTATCTGCCATAATTTTCTGCGTTAATATCCGAATGGTAATCACCAGTTTTTACGCCGGATTTGAAGATCAATAAGGCGTTAGAGGTAAAGCCCATGTTGCCTCCTGCGTGCACTCTTATTAGTCTGGCTGCTTTAGATATGTTCTTGAAAAGACCTATTGTACTTTCATCACTCCACATCTTGGAAGACTACTGTGAATGTAAGTCTTATCTAGCTATACAATGGATCGATTTGAATCACGAAAATGTTTAATCTTTCGAAAGTAATCAATTCTTAATGCTCGTATATCGATGTGTTTAATCTATTCCATCATTTGAAACCGTAACTCGTCGCTCGTCCTTTCTATGAAAATCATAGATCATATCTCGTACTATTCATATTTGATACTCCAACGAACTTCTGACATTCTTTATGCTTTGTCTCTTTGTCTTACCAGGACTTCTAAAACTTTTCTTCATCGCTATTTGATGCTGTATTTTCCTCTTGAATAATTCTTTCTATTGTTCATAGTGACACACCAGTTGCTTCATAAACATATACTTTTATTTCGCTTAATGTCAGTGATATACTTTTATGTTTATAAAAGTAATTGTCAAAAACTCGCGTTTGAGCATGCATCACTTTATGAGTCCCTAGCAAAGACATTATGATCCGCCACTGACAAATATATTCTGACTATTACTTCAGTAAGACGACGTTGGTTCGCCATCTAATTTAACGTTTACAGTACATACTTTAACATGCTCTACATTTCCACCAAGTTTCATTAAAATCTAACTACGACACCCAGGAATCTTCCTTGTCAGAAATTACTTTAAGCATCCTAAATCCTAAAGATACGAAGCGTACTTCTCAGCCCCCATAAAAACACCTACTACGAACATCTCGAATAATCTCTTCTCTCGACACTAAAATCTTTTAACCTCAGATATGAGGGCTAGTGGGAGAGGCGAAAAAGAACTAACAAGAAGGCCGTCGCAAGTAAGACGAATCGCCGTAAGAAGATATAGCAAAAATGCTCGGGCGAGGAAAGTTTTAGGAAAGCTCCAAGTTTTCGATAGGACTTACATCTCTCTGTTAGACGAGGTCTCTGCGCGGAAAAAAGAATCGGTCAGGTCGCGGCGGAGAAAGAGGTCATGTCGTGTCCATTAGAGCCGATTGGTTCTTTAAAAAAGGAGATATAGATTAGCACGGTAAGAGGTGAAGAAACGTTTTTGAAATGCGGAAGCGATAAAAGTAAAAACTACTCCTTAGGGAGGCTTTTTTCTATTGTGGAACGATTTTCTCGGCGTCTAGAAACGTATATAGTAAAAAAAAAATTGTTAGGCAAAATTTATTGGAACTGCGAAGATTTCTAGCAACTATTGTAGTACGTATAGGGAGAAGTACAGTTTGTAATGAACAAAGTAACCATTAATCTGCTACATTGCGTAGTTCCCTAAATCTTTGCGGTAGCTTTTTATTACTTTTACCAAAAAAAAAAAATGAATTAATACACACTGTGTCCAAGTCAAGGATGTACAGCAAAGATATTTTGAAATTGTCATATACGTTATTTCAAATAGATCTGTAATCGTAAGATCCCATTTCTTGTTTCTTCAGTGCATTTAATGGTTGCAAGAGACACTTGATAGTTGTATTTTCGCGTTATCAATTTGAGAATGTCGCCAAATAAAAGGACTATACGTAGCCCCTTGAGCTGGACCGTTTACAAATTCACAATGCGATACAAAGTGTCCCAATAGCCCTTTTTTAAAATCAAAAGAAATAAGGGCCAGGTTCGACGAATAAATGTTTGTTTTTCCATTAAATTACGGAGTTTGAAAATTATTTCTTAAAAATTACGTTGTCTAAATGTGCACCGTTATTTTTCTGGCACTCCTTTGCAGATTGAAAATGATTTTAAAGTATTCAATTCAATGTATCTATTATATTTAGCTCCTCCGAAGTCTGCTCCTTTAGAATGGACACCGCGTCTCCAGCGAGTTTTCCATTTCTAGAACAATTCTGAAAATGTCGGTCCATTGGGCTGCTTAGAACCTGCGTCGTGACTCTTTGGATATTGTTTATTATTCTGTGGTGGGAACCTTTCAATTTACGCTTAAGCGTTGGAAAAAGATAACAGTAAAAGAAAGCCAAATAAGCTAGAAGCCTCAGGTGGCAGAATAATTTGTAAGAAAAGAAAGAAATTGCAGATACATCCAAGGAATCTTCGCAGACGAAGAACACCTTCTAAATGCCAAAGAAATGATTATATAAAAGGACCAACAATTCTAAAGAAAGAGATTTTGAATGTTATTAACTAACTGAATATTAGTAAAAGCTCCTGTTCAGATAAACTGAGAGATGCTCAAACTTATCAATGAGAAAAATATAGATCTACTGTTACTTCTCTTTGACAACATATATAAGGCAGGTAACATCTCCAACGAATTGATCGAATCTATTTTTGTACCACTACCTAAGAAGCATAGTGCAAGAAAATGTAATGACTGCAGACTGTTAGTCTGCTGAATCATGCTTCCAAAATTTTACTGAAGATCATATGTAAGAGAATATATTATTAGCTAAGAACAATTTAGATTTTGAAAGGGGTTGGGTACAAGAGAAGCCTTGTATCGTCGATGTTAGGAGGCCGTTTGATCGGGTAAATCATGATAAACGTTTTGAGTTCTTCGAGGAGATTAGGCTAGATAGTATGGATCAGAGACTTTTGAAAAATTTGTGCTGGCATTAATCTGCAAAAATGCAATTGTGAAATAACTTAACATCGAATAACGTTGACACTTGTAAGGGAGTGAGACAAGGGTGTATATTGTCCACTACTCTTTCGAATATGTACATATTGAATATGAATATAAATATTTATTTGTGGAGGCGGTCAAAAGTTGGACTGACAGCATAAAAACGAACGCAACATATCTGCTATTCGGTATACAGATGATACTGTATTAGTTGCTCATAGTGATATAAAATTACAGAATATAATAAACAGATTAACTATAACAAAAGATTTAATATGGCCATAAACATCACCACACCAAAAGTGATGTTGATATCCTATAACGATTGCAAGGACTGTGTGGATGTACAATTCACAGGTATAGCAGTAAACTCCACTCACACAAATTAATTAATATTATTAACCGTGTTACCGACTGGTCGGTAACACGGTTGACAATGGGAGCCCACGTGCTCCCGAAACGCTGCGTTCCGCATAATTAATTAATTTGTGTGAGTGGAGTTTACTGCTATACCTGTGAATTGATATCCTATAGTTTAAACTTTCCGGTGCCCATGCGGGTTGACGGGGCAATATTGAATGGGGTTGATCATTTCAAGTATCTGAGCTCTTAAGTTGACTCGAGGCTGGATCAAGATGTTGATATAAAATGTAAGATTGAGCAGGCAAAGAAAAATTTTCTTCAATAATATATCGACTAACCAATAACTAAACATCGATCTACGTCTAAGATTTGCTAAATGCTACATCTGGTCAACACTACTGTACGGGGTGGAAACCTCTACCCTAAGAACTGTTAATATGAACCGCATCGAAGTATTTGAAATATGGATATACGAAAGAATTCTGAAAATCCCATGGACAACGCAAACTACAAATGAGGAAGTCTTAAGGAGGATGCAAAAACATCGAGAAGTGCTTCACATAATTAAAGTAAAAGAGACCGCTTATCTTGGACACGTGAAATAGGAAATATTGTTTACTTTCGCCTATAATCCAAGGAAGAGTAGAGGCAAAGCTGTCATAGATGGGGAATATTAGGAACTGGACGGGATTAAATTTTGAAGATCTTATTAGACCAGCAAAATAACGTTGAGCTCTAACATTGTCAGCTCGAAATGAGTCTGGAAATGGATAGAAAAACTAAACAAACTAAGCAGAGAAAACAAAGTTACACTATGCTGGGTACCAGGACGGACTGGAATCAGCGGCAACGAGAACGCTAATCCATTAGCAAAAAAGATCCCCACAACTTCGTTTGTGGGACCGGAGCTGAGCACCTATAAAAAAGAACTTAAAGACAGAGAGGAGAATCTTCCTGGTCTAAGACATTCCAAGGTATTGGAAACCCCAATAAGCAAAGAGCGAAGACTACGCTAGAACTTAGCAGAAACAGACTACGTGTCCTTACAGGTTTTCCTACAGGGCATTGTCACTTTGGGATAGGTCTGAAACAAAATAGCGACTGCACGTTTTGTGGAGCAGAGGCTGAAAGTCTGGGACACCTAACGTCTAACCGCACTGCTATTATAGAGACCCGTGCCAACCTTCTTGGCAAATACGTCATAGCCCAGGTGGAAATACCTTCTTTGAAACCATCACAGCTACTCCGATTTATTAAAGCTCTTAGACTGGGTGGAGTGCTATAAGTTCCGGCAAACCCTAGCAGCTTGCAACTCATATAAGGGGGCACAATATAACCCTCAATTAATCTAATCTAATCTAGACCAGTTACAGATCGAGAGACTTTTCATGTGATGATCGGCAACCTTCGATGAGGGAGATGACGCAAATAAAAAGTAGGAAAAAGAAAGAAAAAGAAAGTAATATTATAGAGCCATGTCTGGACTGAAGGATGGGTGTCGCAGTACTGGAATGTCAACTCGCATAGGCAAACGTTTGATTCACTGTTTGGTCTTACGGTACGAATTCTTTGTCAACAATTGCAGCACTTTAATATCTTCAGTCACGGCGCAATGTTGGCAGTCTGACGGAATGAAAAACTTTGCTGGAGACACATTCCAGAGGAGCATACTTTGATGGGGACAATATCAAATTGTAAATACATTCAATTAAACACATTAAATCTAACCAGTATATACATAATCCGGTCCTAATTAATATGTAGCTATTTCAAATTTCTTGTTTAGCATTGGCTGCTTATGCGTAGATTACCAGAATAAATCCATAATAGGATTATTTATGATTTCACACTATAGATTGAGACTAACTGTTAATCTTATTTCATTTTATAAAAAAAAATTCTTGCCATTGTCGTCCAAATACCTCGAACTCTATAAAATTGCAATCACTACTTCATTACCCATCTAACCCTTCGTCTCTCGCATTTCCCTTTCCGAGCTTGCTCCTACGTCGTCGACCCCAATCTCGCTTCGGCTTCGAAATCGACGACGCCCCTTATCCGTTGACGTTTCGTTCTTTAGCAGCGCCATCTTCGGGCTTACGATATTCGCGTGAATTTATTTCGTCGTCTTTTCCGCCTTAGAAGCTACATCTATTGAGGGTAACGAGATGGTGTCTCCGCGTCGTTTGTTTTCCGCCGAGCTGTTCGAATCAGATATGAAAATTGGTCGCCTTTGTAGTTTTTCGTCGTCCCGAGGGAGGGCGGCGGTTGTGTATCGGGAAATTTACATTTCTTATTCAGATTAGGAGGGAATTATCGTGGGTAGTTTGAATAATGTCGCCGTAGTTTTTGTTTCCTTGTCTTTTTCTTTGTCGAGTTTTGTTTTTTGTTGCTGTTGTATGGTGAGGAAGAGGAAGTATCCAATATATATCATATAAAGTTTCTAAGGAAGTCGTAATTTGATTACCTATTTATACGAGGATTGCTATTTATGCATCCGGAATGATAAATTGAAATGGTTTTATTGTTTTTCAAAATATTCTCTAGTATGATCGATATATGTACTTTTGCATGAGTTTAAACCAATTTTCATACGCATAGATCCAAAATTCGTCACCTGTATTAATGTTATACATATTTTGGCGCAAGACGATTCTTTTTTTGGACCATTTCTTCGCAGCAATCGACATATTTCAACGATTGTCAAATTGTGCGGAATTCAACGTGCACAAATTTTTTTCACGACTAAATATTCTTGTAAAATGTTGTGTGTACTTGTCATGCTAATGCCCAGGGATGCCTCAATCTTACGGTACGTCACATGACGATTTTGCTTTATCACTTCGCGCACAGCATCAATGTTTTTTAGCACAACTATCGATTTTGGGCGACCCTCTTTAAATTCGTCCCTGAGTGAACAACGGCCACGATTGAATTCGCTAAACGAGTGATATACAGCGATTTTAGATGGTGCTTCATCGCTAAAAGCTGATGTGAATTTATCGATGCGCTGTTGTTGAGATAATCCACGTCGAAAGTTATAGTAAATTGTCGCACGAAAATGCTGAAGAGTTAATTTTATTTTTTAACTGAGATGAAATATTTAACTCTCTAAAGAACAGAAATAGCATCCATACGACGAAACGTTCTGAGTACGTATACTGTCAAATGATACCAAACTTTACGATATACAGCTGCGAGCAAATGTTATAGGCAATGTAACTTTTTTAGCGTTACGATAAGACGAGAATCTCAAAACTAAAAAAAAGAACATAATTCAGATCATAAGGTTCTTTTATTAAATAAATCAGTATTTAATGCTGCCTCCTCTAGCCTTTATTACAGCTTTAATTCTTTTAGGCATAGTAACTACCAGTTTGTAACATGTTTCTGGGGAAATAGACGCCCATTCCATAAACACTGTTTGCTTTAGGGCTTCTTTAGAGGCATGGTTGTATTTACGAACCCTGTCCTTCAATATATGCCATAAATTTTCAATAGGCGCTTGGTTATCAGTAAACCATTTCATTACAGGTCGAGCCTTGTGGCAAGGAGCATTGTCTTGCTGAAAGTAATACTCCTCTGAGTCCATATCATAAAATCTGACAATTGATGGTTCGAGAACCTCTTCCAACATCCCGATGTAGCGTGCCCCATTCATGCGGCCCTCGCACACATGAACTTCCCCTACACCTTGTGCAGACATACACCCCCAAAATCATAATGCTTCCACCGCCGGGTTTAACAGTAGGTGAAATACACTCTGGGGAAAATGCTTCGCCGGACCTCCTCCGAACATAACTTGCTCCGGAAACGCTGTGCACCTGCACAGAATAAACGAAGGACGTTAACTTTTTGAATATTTCTATTTTGGTGAGAAAAGTAGGGGCGCTGAGTTCAATTATGTATATTGCAAGGATTATGAAATATTTTTAAGCACTTACGTCTATATTAGATTCATCGGACCAAAGTACTTTGACCCAGTCATCTACAGTCCAATGTCGGTACTTCTTTGCCCGCGTAAAGCGTTGCTTGCGGTATAGCTCGGTCAGCAAAGGCTTGTGTCGCGGTTTCCGGGCATGAAAATTCGCCGCAGTTAACCTTCTTCTTACTGTATGCACGGAGATCGGTGCGTCTCGTTGAGCGCGGAGCTCTGCAAAAATCGCTATCGCGGATTTGTGCCTATCTCGGAGCGCGATACGCTGTATCAATCGTTCTTCTCGCACAGTCGTTATACGTTTTCTACCGCTCTTGGGTAGATTATGATACTCTCCAGTCCCTTTGCAATGTTTACTTGTGTCAATCCTTGATTGTGCAATAAAATTATCTGGCCTCGTAAAGCCTCAGACATTTGGGACTTTCTTTGGCATATTGTGTACACAAACTTACAAAAGAAGGTTCGCACACTAAATGAACTTTTGAAACCGACAAACGACGTTTCTTTCTATACGCACAATATATTACTCAACCTAAAAATTTTAATTTCTGTCTTATATAGCGTCGTAATTTATATTTTCTATGGATTTCTACTTTAGATAACGACCAAGTATAAGTTCTTAGTACCCTTGTTCTAAGAAGCGCTACCTGCTGCGCGAAACACATGTTTGATTAGGGTGCCTAGAATATTTGCTCGCAGCTGTATATCTTACATGGTGCCTAGCGACACCATTGTTGCCAATTCGGGACACATAGGAACACTCGTATTTCAAAGTTTGAATGAATGCAATCTTTACAATAAATTTGCTTAAGCCACCGTTCCCAATTGTATAAGATTCACGTGGAACTTCACGCTTAGATGCCAACGGTAAAAGTGACCGAAAAATTCACACGTGAAGGTGGTGGGGAAAACCACAAATGGAAATGCGTTTACTGAAGCAATATTTAATCGAAGTGAACATATAAAAAAGAACATTCCCCAATAATAAGAAATTAGTAAATGAAAATAAGTGGATTCACAAGACGCAATTTTAATACCGTTCCCATCTCTAGCGCACTCTATAAATGTCTTATTGCGCGAACTAACAGTGGACAACAGTTCCAATCGACTTAGGGACCCTAGCAGCCGTAAAGAACAGATGATTCAAATGAAAATTAAAATTTACTAAAGTTTTAATTCGACAACTAGAGCGAAACACTAAATGAAAACAAATTTAAAAATGCTGAACTAAATTATACCCTATGTATTTTGATACGATAAAAAGGGACGTAACAATTTGTTATTGATCTGTTACTCATCATCAGTATTGATATAAGAGTGGACTTTAGCGAAAAAGACGAATATTACGTTCATTTTATTTCAGCTGAGCTATGACGAGTCCCCGAATGTTAACAAATCTATACTGCGGCCTCGTGCTTATACACACCTGGAGCTGAAATGCTTCCCATTTCTAATCGCACAGAATGCAATCCGCAGCTTGTAGCATTTCACGTGGTTTGTGCGAACATGAAATGTAAATCTTTCGGTTCGTAAATATTTTCTTCTAGTCTTGTGGCTGTGTACATCTTTAGTCTTCGTTAATTTATGTTGATTTGAAAAATGTGTTTTCCAATTGTATAGCGCATCAGGGGTTGTTTCATGTTAGTAATTGAATAACGTTCAATTCCTGATTTTTTTATATGTAAAGCCTGTGTTGGTATCCGTATATCTATCTTCTTCTGTTTTTTTCGATGAGTTCTGATGAGTATTTCTTTAGTTTGTAATGAGCATTCTTGATATTGTACTTTGTTGCCTCTCTTGGGCATAGAACCTACATAGCCGATTTTCTATTCTTCCGGTGCCCTATAAACAGGATGTAAACAACCTGGCAATTGTTTCTAATGTTACGATTGGGGAATTCTTAATAAGTTCCATAGGCGTACCTCCTGGACCCGCCGCTTTGTTATTTTTCATAGTTTTCATTGCCTCTATAACTTCTTTCACTGTTACTTATTTTACGCCTTAGTTAATCGGTTCATTTATATAATCTGCTTCTCTAAAATTATTTCTGTCTTCAATTAATAAAGATTCATAGCACCTCTTCTAGCTGTCCATTACTATTGGATTTATAGATTTTACTTCCCTTATATTTCTCCTGAATGTTCTCAAGGTTTTCCAATACTTGCCTAGATTTTGATCCTTTTATAAGTCTGTCCACCTTTACAACATTTATCCACGGCTTCTCTGTCCTCCACATCTTGTGTTGTCAGCCACTTCTGATATATTATTTTCTTCTCATTTACCAAAGGCTTTATTAAATATGTACGCATCAAAATAGGAAGCTTCTTAAGGAAACGAGCTTACTAGTTAAAGCTGGATATAATCCCAAAGGAGGATGTTAACCTTTCTTGAATAAATTTATTAAGGCTTCATTTATATTGTCAAACGAATTCGCAACGAACGTCTACTCTAGCAAATTTCTTTAAACCAACAAAAGATACTTTTGACAGTTCTAATTATAACCTCCCACCTTCCTATCTCGCTTCCCGGAAAAAAGGGTGAGATCCCGCACAATTTATAACAAAACTACCACCTTGCTTACGCGGCGTACAAAGGCGTTCGCCTCCCTGTTAGAGCCGCGCGAGATCCCTCGAGATGATGCCCCTTTTCCACGGCAGACGAACGAAAACTTTCGAAAATATTCATTAAGACACAATGCGACGTATCCCTGCGAGCGAACTTTTCGCGGCCGCCACCCATTTCTCGCCGTTTCCATCTTCTTTCGCCGCTACCTCTCATTGTATATATTATTTGTTAACAACACGGTTTTCGTACGAAAGAGGGCGCCGTACCGCTGGGGAATTTGGGGTTGGTTCCTCGTTTCTTTTTCGCATTTCCTTTCGGAAATCTCTCCCGAAGTAACGGAAAAAGATTTCGCTGTATAAACCGTGTTTCCGTTATGAAGTATCTATAATACGGTGGGACGAGGCGCCGTGGGGGTTGTAAAAAGAGGGGAGCTTGGACAGCTTAAATAATTGAAATAATACCCTCGTCGGCAATAATTCCAACCCCCACATACCATTGGAAGTTTGCTTGCCGCCACGTTTCAAACTTTCGGGAACTGTTAGGGGGACGCTAGGGGGTACGGGGCGGTGTTAATACGGGGCGCTGAATCTGCGTCGGATAAATTGGGGATTAGAAGAATTTCGGGGCGGGGTTTAACGGCTGGCTGCCGGGATTATTGGCGTAAAGATTTTAAATATTTTCGAATAAAGCGGGTGGTAAAAATGTTTCGCTGCTTTATGTTATTTTATGGCGTAGACTCTAGCTTGGTGGTTTGAAAATTATCGGAAATATGCTTAAATGGGGTCGATTATCATATCAAGTAGGTCAGAATACTTCAAACTGTGTGATCTAAATATTAAATTGAAGGAAAAAATATTGAATAACAATGAAACAGTACGGAAATTATGGTCGCCAAATCATTTGGAAAGGACACTGTTAAATAAAGGCTATGAAGGAAACAGTATAAGTTTTCGCGAATACGATGAACCCATTACATGCAAGAGTAGAAAGAGAAAGAAATAAAAAGAAAAAGAGATAAAAAAAAGAAAAATTAAAAAAGAGGATGGGGTGTGAAAGAGAAAAGGTGAAAAGAGTAAGAGAAGGAAAGAGAGAGAGAGAAAAAAATTTTCTTACGACATATTTCTAAACCAATTTATAATTAAACAGTCGGTAACACGGTTGACAATGGGAGCCCACGTGCTCTCGAAACGCTGCGTTCCGCATAATTAATTAATTTGTGTGAGTGGAGTTTACTGCTATACCTGTGAATTATTAATTAATTCCTATTAACAAGTGGGCAATATAACGGCCACCCTTTCCGTACTTTCATCTACCATGATATAAATAAAATTATTCCCTACCAATAGTTGAAGTTCTGCCATTGTTTGCTGGTAACAAGATGTGACATAATTTTTTCGTAAGGTACTTTCGTCGGGTATACTATGTTTGCAATATTTTTGCAGAAATGATTTCAAATTTACATTGTTTAATCTTGCTAATGGTAATGTTAGACGAAATTAACGCGTTACACAGATCCGTATTATATTCTTCTTGTTCTGAGTTTCGTGAAGTTGATGCTACACATCGATATATAGATTGCTGCACACGTGAGGATCGCTTTAGTTTTTCACATTTTCCAATATGTGATGGAGGTTTAGCCTGTTGATCAATCAGGTATTTTCTCTCACAAGACACCTACAACAACAATTGCCATTTTATCTCAAAAGTTAAAGAATTTAAAAACAATTATCAAGCTTTTAGTAATATTTAGAAATTTTAGTAATGAATAGATTATTTGGGAATTAATAATAATAAAACGTATTTATCACATCCCTTCTGCCAGGCGAAATTAAACAGGTGCCGTTATTGGAAAAAATTATAAGAGAAACCAATGTAAAAGATTTATCGTTCTGAGAATTGTCCGTTGTCGATCTACATTAGGAATTACTAGGAATTTTTACTAATAGAAAGGATTAGAAAAAGCCTAAATATGCAATATATGCAACTTTTGTAAAAATATGCATAGAAATGCCTAAATATGCAATCATGTATATAATCATGTATATAATTTCAATTAGTTGTAATGTAATAACATATAGACAAATGCAAAAAATAAAATATATGCACTTTGCATATAATCCGGTCTCTAGTTATATGTACATGTACCTCGCACCTTATAAAATATCCCAGCTAGTTTTATAAAGCCAAAACCAAGATTAAGGATTGATTTGCTCGGAACCAATCCAAATTCTAAAGCTCAAATTCGCCCCGCATAACGAATGACATCGTTTCAGGCGCCATCTATCGTAATCACTAACTAATTGATTCCTAAAGTAATTCTTCTCGAATACACTTACCTGCTCTCGGGTCCTATTGATATTCTCGTCGCCTGGGCGCCTTTCGTTGAACAACAGGAAGACGAATCGTCCTATCAATTAGGTAGAGTTTATAAAACGGAATTACACCCCTCTTCTACCCTATTAGATCTCTTCTTCCCACTCCAATACCCCCCGAATTAGTCAAGTGCTCGAATAGAAACTAGGTAGACGCTACTCTAACAACGTCAAGGTTGATGTACGGCGGCAGTAAAGCTCTGAAAAGCTTTCCATGTCTTCGCGAAGGCTTCCGATTTGGTAATTGAAGTGATTCGATGCTTACGGCGACATGAATAAACCTAAGGGAGAGGTTAATATACTTTGTTAATTTTCTGGAAGTGCATTAGAAATATTGAAGGTAGCCTAATGTTGGTGGCAATATAACTTAGGAACTCCTTAATTTCTTTTCTTTTTGAAAAGATTCGTCGTGAGAAACGCGCTTAATTAGACCATATTTTTAAAATGCAAGATGCTAAACTTCTATGGCAGAACCTAAAATCATTGAATATTTATAACAACACCAAAAACTCCAAATTACCAGCTAATTTGTCGGACGTAAATGAAATTAATAATCATTTCTTTAGTGTTATGAATGAAATTATTGCAATAGTAATGTACGTAGTGATTTCAATTTCATATTATCAGTCAATGATATGAATTCTTCGCTTAATTCCATCAAATCTCAATCAACTGGCATTGAAGACATCTCTATTAAAATCTTAATCTTATGCTGCCCACAATTACACATATAATTAACACATGCTTGCTGCAGTGTGTTTTCCCTCTGATTTACTGCTAATTTCTACCCTTCCTGTATTATTAAAACTGCTAGAGAAAGCAGCTAGTTTGCAAATTCGACATTTTCTTTATATTCATGGTATTTCACCTGGCCAGCAGTCAGGATTTCGCTCGGGCTATAGCTGGAAGTCTGCATTGGCACAGATTGTAGATGATTTGCTATGTGGTTACTACCTTGATTTTATTACACTACTCAAAGGCTTTTGGATACTATTAACCATTCTTTTTTTATCTGCTATTTAAAAGTATAGTTTCGTATGATGGTACGTTATGTTTCCGACTTTCTGTTGTATCTGATGTCCCTCAGGATAGTATTCTTGGTCCTATACTGTACACTATCTGTACATCTAATATTGTAAAATGCTCAAGATACTGTAAATATCATCTTTATGCCGATGATACGCAAATTTATTACTATTTTAACGAGAAGGAAGCGCGTGAGGCTCTTCTAATATAAATAACGATCTTCAAATGTTTACTGACATATCGCTAAAACGTTGTCTTCAATTTAATACAAGGAAAACTTCAGTCCTACCCTTTGGTCCAACTAAAGCTCGTAATGCTTCTATGTCGCATATTCGAATCAAAGTTAATGATGAAATTATTTCAGTATCAGATCATGCGTGTAATTTAGGACTCTATTTAGATACGTAAATCCGTTTTAAAGAACATGTATCCCATATACTGAGATTTGGCTACTGTTATCTGAAAATTTTATACGGTAGCAAGGAGTGTTTAGATGCAAACTTAAGAAAATCATTATGCGAATCTCTTGTTTTATCAAGATTTAATTTTTGCGTGAGTGTTTACTATATTTGCTTGGATAGTGTTGACAGATGTTCAGTTCAGCAATTGTAAAACTCTTGCTTAAGATTTATTTACGGCATCGAGACGGTATTCGTTTCTAAGGATTTGAAGCCATATAAAAAGTGTAACGACTATTACTCGTCGATATTTCGCTTGGATTTGATTCAAGGCTCACTCTCTAATTTATATAATATATAAATTAAATATAAAATAATAAGCTTCAGTTGCATACGCATGACTCTTTTGATCTGGATATTTCTTTCACAACATTTCTACTGTGCTTCTAAATTTCATGATTAACTTCGGCATGTAATTTTTTTGTTTTTCTTTCACTGGATCTTCCATCCCATCTGATCACATTTTTAATCCTTTTTCTTGCCGAGTTTCTTCTTTATACCCAAGACATCAGATGTCGTTTTTTCAACGCCTGTTTTATAACACATGGGCTGAAAAGTCCCGGGCCTAACAAAGAAAACACGTTCTTTTTGGTTCAAAATTAGCTTTATTCATCAACGTAATCTCCATCAAGAGCAACGCAATCATTCCAGCGCCGCCCTAACATTTCAATACCACTTTTCTACATCGATTTATCTTTTGCCTCAAAATAGGCCTCAGTTTCAGCGATAACCTCTTCATTCGTGCGAAATTTCTTACCGGCGAGCATTTTTTTGAGGTCTGCGAACAGCCAGTAGTCGCTGGGAGCCAAATCTGGCGAATACGGTGGATGTGGAAACAATTCGAAGTTCAATTCATATAGTTTTGCCATTGTTTTGATTGACTTGTGAGAGGGTGCGTTGTCTTGATGAAACAAAATTCTTTTCTTTGCCACATGCGGTCGTTTCTTCGCAATTTCGGCCTTCAAACGCTTCAATAATGCTATATAATATTCACTGTTGATGGTATCTCCTTTCTCAAGATAGTCGATGAATATTACACCGCGCACATCCCAAAATACCGAGGCCATAACCTTTCCAGCCGATTGTTGTGCTTTCGGGCGCTTTGGACGAGGTTCACCAGTTGCTGTCCACTCAGATGACGATCGTTATGATTCCGGAGTGAAGTGATTGATACATGTTTCATCCGTTGTCACATATCGACGCAAAAATTCCGGTTTATTACGTTTAAACATAGCCAAACACTACTCAGAATCATCAACACGTTCTTGTTTTTAGTCAACAGTGAGCAAACGCGGCACCCACTTTGAACAGAGCTTTCTCATAGTCAAATGCTCATGCAATATAAAGCCAATACGTTCTTTTGATATCTTTACGATGTTAGCTAACTCACGCAACTCCACTTTTCGATCATTCAAACCGATTTTGTGGATTTTTTTGATGTTTTCTGGTGTTACTGCCTCATTTGGACGTCCACTGCGTTCTGTATCATCGGTGTCTCTACGACCACGTTTGAAGTCAGTAAACCAACGTTTTATTGTTGTTTCTGATGGAGCGGAGTCGCCATAACACTTTTCAAGCCATTGCTTCGCTTGAACGGTATTTTTTCCCATCATGAAGCAGTGTAAAATTAAAACACGAAATTGTTTTTGATCCATTGTTTTGAAAATAACAAAAGTAGCGTGACTATTAGGACAATAACTCACAAACTAATGAATAGAATATCATGAAATTTTAACGGCTGTCTTTTGAGTAGTTAGTACTAACTGAGGGAAAGGTGACTGCAATAAAACTAGCGTCATCTATGTGTTAGGCCCGGGACGTTTCAGCCCATGTGTTATTTCCCCATTCTTCATTGATATCTTCTTTTGTTTCTGGACATATTTTTTTATTAACGATTTAAATTAAAATATTCAAATCAAAATTAATTACCAAAAATTTCTTTTAATTCCAAATATCTTTTGATAAAAGTTTTACAGACAGCTTTTTCACCCACAAAATTCCCCATACTTCTTTCCCTTCTCTTACTCCTCTCGGAAGTTCTATGGAAACATCAGTTGATACATTTAAAAACGTTTTAACAGAAAAAGATCACTCTGGGAAGAAAAGTCAATTATCAAATACACAGCTAAACAATAATTCCTGAAATATAGGCAAATCACGATAATAAAGCCTCTAGTTCTTAGGGGAAACCGATTTACCCTTTGAGTAACATTTCGACGTTCCAATTTCAACGCAAATTTCCGCTCAGATAGCGGTATAATCACGTATTGGATCGCTAGCGATGTAATTTGCAGCTAGGGCATCTTCTGAACTTCGAAACTATCGATCAGCTCCAGTATTGTTTTGTAGTGTATAGGCAAAACCGACGTTCCGAATTATCGACAGCGCGGCGTTCTCATCTCTCGTACTAATTTCAGTCGACTGGGTGTTGTGCAACTTTTCTCCGTCGTCGGGAACAGGATGGAGATTTCCTGTTCCTAGTTCGACAGCCGAAACGTCGAACGACCGACTAATGCTTAATTTATGTATAAAGTTAAGGGTGGTGATTCAGTTTTGATGTGCAGATCGCGAATTATAGGGTGCCATCCAGCGTCTCCTTCGCCCCTAAACATCTTGTTAATATCTTGTTTAAGTGTTAGTTGGAGATAGCGTCGTAGATTATAAGGTGTGATCAAAAGGTACTGACTATATTGGTACACCTAAGAAGTTGGCATAGAAAAGTTCATAGCTACAAATATGAGTCGAGTGTAGAGTCCAGGCTCAACAGATTAACAGTGAATTCGGTTTAACCATAAAAATGTAAATTGTACTAAAGTTCTGCTGATGTATGTTATGAACTTGATGCTGGTAATAGAAACTCGTGTATTTCGGCAGTTGACAGTATAATTTAGCATGATGCTAATTAGTTTGTAACCACAAATTAATACTGATAGGGGTTTATGCTCCAACGGACGGTGCAACTGCAGATATAAAGGATAACTCCTTTGAAGACCTAACAGAAATACTAGATACTGTGGGAAATAGAAATGTTGTAGTATTAATGGGAAACTTTAATGGGCGAATAGGGAAGACCTAGTAGGCCAACACAGTGAACATGTGGTTAACGATAATGGGATGCGGTTAATCGAAGTACGTCATGAATATGATTTGAAGGTGATGAATAGTTTCTTAGATCACAAAAATACATTAATCAGCCCAAGAAGAAACAATAACCGATCATAGATTATAATTATTTCTTAATTCTTAAGCGAAGCCCCACACTTAAAGTCCAGGATGTCAGAGTACAGCGAAGAGCCTCCTGTGGATTTGGCCATTATCTCGTAAAGGCATAGCTATTTTTTCTTCAACTAAATATCAAACCAATAAAGAAAATGATGTAAACCAAACTAAACAAGTACCTCAATGGCCCACATACAATCTAGACAGTCTTCCCAATGAATTGACTGTATTTTGGTATAAAAAGAAGTTGGCAGCCAAGATGGAAAATTCAACAGATGCTACAGTCGCAGAACAGTACAATTTCATCAAAAAGTATATTCACGAGGCCGCAAACGAAGTACTAGGGCAAACAGGCAAGAATATCAAAACAAATGGTGTTTGGTGAAATGAATGTTTTTGGTAAATGAGAAGAAAATAACATATCAGGCTGACGACATAAGGTTAGGAAGATAGAAAAATTTATATGAGGTACAATTATGAAGTAAAAGAAGAAGAAAAGGAGCCATGAATAATTGTTGGGGAAGGAAATCTGATGAGGAGGACAGAGTTATAGGAGGATCAAAATTTATGGAAAACCTCAGTACCTTCGAAAATGCGAACCGCAGTTGCTCGCGAAACATCAGGGACAAAAAACCTAGTGACACGGCGGAACCCCACAACCGTTATAACTATGAAAAACTTGGATGTTCCACTCTTTCGGTGAAAGCTGAGTTAAACAAAGTGAAGTCTGGGCGTTGAGTAAGAAGATGGAAAACAAAATAATATCAACGGAGATGATGTACTAGAGACACTGCTGTAAGAAGACATTATTAGATCATGAAATCATTAGTGAAATAATGCAAGTTGAGACAACAAGTATTATGGTATGGCTACCTGAGGAGAATGGACCAGGACAGACTACCACAAAAAGTTTGGAAATAAAAACCTGCTAGTAGAAGGAGTTGGGAAAATGAATTAAAGACGCTATGCAAAAGAGAGGACTGGGTGAAGATTATTTCAGGGAAAATTTGTTCGAATTGGAGCTTTGAGATCCCCAATGATGACCTTCATGTTATGAAATGTATAAACGAGGATATCAGTTTTGGGAAGGTTCGCACATGTTCAACATAAATGTAATTTTTAGACTAGACATACGTTAGTTTCATCAATAAAATGCCCCAACATCCTCAAGCGCTATCAAACACCACAAATCGGAAGTTCTGTATGATATAAAGTACTTATTACAGGACATGGAACGAGGATACATACCACGAATAACTATCGTTAAATGAGAAAGATGGTCGGTGCTAAGACAGCATTTAATTTTCATGAAACAAAATTCCTTTTTTTAGCTGAATGTATCTAAACATTATATTTCAGAAATTTATGCCATGCACAAAATAAATATTTCTCTATCTGGAAGAGAGTTAAAGTATTGTTTCGAATAATAAAATAAAATAATAATAATAAATACGCATAATATTTTTTCTTGATAAAAACCACATCTATTAGCATCTCGGTATCAATAATATTGCATATTACAGCATTTCTCTGCACGAAATCATTCTTGCCATTTTCTTTCTTTCGCAGAACACCAGCGTTAACACTAATTTAAATCCATTTTCAAATCCTTTGTGTACGTTAGTATCTATTATTTATCATATTAATTTATATCATATCAGATCGCCTTACCTTAAACAGTATTTATATTTCCTGTTACTACATAAATATCTTATGTAAGTCAACCGATATTGCATGTAAGCGGGATAATATATCTGCTTAACAGGTCAGGTTTTTTCTTAATACCTTGATTTAAAAGGAGTGTTTCCAGCGCCTTTCGAAGCATAACGAACATACGTTACGAATCGCAATTAATACGTTTTAAACATAAAAGAGGATGTATATTTTTTATGCGTATTATGTATTATTAATTTCGTGATGTATGCGTGGTTGAGATGTTTGTAATTGTTACGAAACAGTAAGGAGAGATATTACTTTGAACCGTATCGAAACAAATAAACAATTATGAGTTCATACGATTTTGCACATGTTTGAACTTCTCCTGGTTTGAAGAAGTTATATTTTCCTTTGTAACACGTTGTTAATAAAATTAGTAAATATAATATGTACACTATATTTACAGATAGTTACAAAATTTACTTAATACACTGAATGACGAATTAACTCGCTTAATGATGTTGAAACTTACTATTTACCTTTAATAATGTATGTAACTATTACTTGCTTTGATGGAGCTACACGTTCCACTCGATTCAAATTGTGTTGTGTTTAGTTTAAATAAGCCTCGGTTTGTCTTATGGGTAATTACAGCAATACCTGATCGTATTTAGAAATCGCAGCAATAATACCCTAACTGGGAATGAGGATAATTTGCTAATGAATACTATTAGACTAATAGGAACACTGCCGGGATTTCTACTAAGTCTTAAATTTATACATACTTAATGATACTAATCATATAAATATTTGAATGACAATAGAATACACAAACACAAAAACAGAGATAGATTATTTCCAAAGACGTAACAAGAAAAAAACAGCGAACTCATCAATCAGTCAAACATACAAGCTGAAGACGTTCTCTCTGATAGCAAGATTATAACTGTTGCTTGGTGGTAGATTTTTCCAAATTAAGCCCCTGTTGAATGGTTCTCTTAATTGTTTTAACTACACAGTCTGTTTATAAGAAACATCTAAGTTCAACTGCTGTTAAGCTTTGTTTTGCATCTGCTCTTGAATCGTCACTAAGACTAAACCGTTCACGTTTCAATTCCCCATACCAACGAGAAATTGTTGAACACAGAAACCTACTCTGTGAAGCGTTCTTGAAAAAATTGCGCCAAAATTTCCTCGGTTTAGTTCCATTTTTCAACTTGACGCTTGAACTATTAGTTATAGCTACAACATTACACGTACCCCACTGGAACTTTGGATTTGGAATCACTGAAGATGAAAGTTAATTTTTACTAATGGCATTTGATTAATGGCGCCCTCTATGTCCTAGTATGCAAAACTTAAAAGACATCCCTCGTACACGTATATCCGAATTAATAATAATGTTTATTACGCATTTCCCAGCCTTCATTATTCACTACTATTATACAAAGCGATGAAACTAAACTTAGTAACGACGCCCTCTATCGTGCAAAGCATGCGACATCGTCTCTTTACTCCCAGTTCCTAGGCGGTCCGCCACAGAAAACACCTCGTCATCAGTTTCGCAACGTTGATAGCGATTTATCGCACACGTTGCTGTTGTCCAACCTATAACGTCCACCCGAACCGACAAAAGACGGACGAAAATTTCCCCCCTCGCGACATATCACCGTACCAACCCGCTTTACGACATTATAAACCGCATAAACCGCAGCGATCTTACATGAAGATACGAGTTTATTACATTAGCTCGTAACGTACGACGATTCG
Organism: Trypoxylus dichotomus; assembly: GCA_023509865.1. Classification (NCBI taxonomy): domain Eukaryota; kingdom Metazoa; phylum Arthropoda; class Insecta; order Coleoptera; family Scarabaeidae; genus Trypoxylus; species Trypoxylus dichotomus. The sequence continues at coordinate 29,890,436 of CM042082.1, read as the reverse complement.
TCCCCTTAAGGGATGAGATTTGTATGGAGGAGGGATCAGGAAACAAGGCGACCCTTCACTTCATACGCTATGTCCTCTCCAAGTTTAACATTTACGACCACCACAGGAACATGGGAACGTTTCGCTAGCGTTAATTTCTTTTTGTTTCCATTTATTGTCGACCAGTGTTGTCACGTAGTTATACGCTGGTTATATTTGGATGGAAGGTTTTGCATTCCCTTTTGGAAAAATTTTGAATTGGTCAATTTTAAATAGAAAAATATGTTTCAAATTTATATTCGGATATTTGTTTAGTAGTTTCAACCTTTGTTTGTGATGTAATCATGATAGTTTGCTATTAATTCATAGAGAGTCAGCTTATCACCTGGCTCTGTCAATCGCCTTTGATTTTGGCAATGGATCGAGTACGTTAATTTCCCTACGGATACTGTGATGCTCGTTAATTACATTTGAGCACTCAATTACTTTATACTTATTTATTTTAACACCATACTACAACTGCTAAATGGAAACTGTTGCTAGCACGTGGTTAGGGACAATACACCCACTCCAAGTGCCTCTAGTAAGAAGCATCACACACACACACATATATGGCACCATACAAAAAAGGTATTTTATTTCCATATAGTACAGATACTACCCAAAAACATACAATTTCAGACGAGCTGATTTCCCAGCTCTATATAGAGCTATCACTGCAACCAACTGGTTTATTTTGGACACTTGTTCATATTTGACTCTGCAAGTACTCAGCTTTATGGAATTATTTATAGTTTATTTGATAGATTTGTCCCCGTTTATAATCAGTGTAAGAGGTCAAAACGAGTTCATCCTTTATGGTATTCCGCTCAGATTATTGAGAATATCGAAATCAAATACAGATTGCATAGAAAATATAACAGATCAAGCAGTTATGTACCCCTGGATTATTTCAGGAGATTGCATACTTTGGTTCAATCCCAAATAACACAAGAATATAGCTATTGTATATCAGATGTTGAGTCCTCAATGTGTTCTGATGCCAGAACCTTTTAGTCGTTCATGGGGTAACGTAGAAAGTCTGCAAGAATTCCTGGGGTCGTATTTAAAGATGAATCATCTCAATCAACCGCAGTCAATAGTTGATGCGTTTTCTAATCGTTTTTTTATGTTTCTTCGACGTTGTTCTCCACTAGTGACGCTGGAGACTGTTCTGATGTTCATATTGTCGCTTTATCTCATGTGCTTTTTGTGATGAAATAATTGGGGGACAGACTTCTGGACCTGACCATGTTCCTAGTTTCCTTTTGAAGGATTACGCTACTATGCTTTCTTAACCTTTGTGTATTATTTTCAACCTTACCTTGAAAACATCCGTTTCTCTGTCTATTTTGAAACTTACTAGAATTTGCCCTGTATTTAAAAGTGGTGCATGATCAGATAATTATTGACCAGTTTCAATACAATATTGCGAATCATCTTCCAACTGCTCAGCATGGTTTTGTTGAGAAACGGTCGACTGCAACTAATTTGTGAAATTTTGTGCAGTATCACGCGGAGACACTGGACAATCAAGGTCTAATTGCTACAATCTATAGCGTAATGTGAAAGGTATTCGATCCACTTATTGCACTAATGGGTTCGTACTTGATTGGTGAAGAGTTTTACGTTTTAATTACATCGGGAGTGCCGCAGGGTTCCAATTTGGGCCCTTTACTGTTTCTTTTATTCATCAACGATATCACTCATGTTGTGAATTGCGAGATTCTAATGTTCGTTGATGATATTAAGATTTCCTCACACAATGATTGCTTGAAACTGCAGAAAAACTTGGAATTGGTGCCTCGTTAGTGCATTTCAAATAGATTAAATTTAAATATATTCAAATGTAAAATACTTACCTTCACTAGGAAGAAGTCATCCTTCTCGTTGAAATATTCAATCGATACTGAGGCGCTAACTCGCTGTAATAGTATTAATGGATTTGGAGTAACATTTGACGCTCGACTTGATTTGCGAAAGACCATAGGTTGTTTATGAACTTATCCTCGTTAAAAGCCTTATTCTTCTTCTTTAGTGCATTCCAAACTTGAGTATACTACAATTGTATGGTGTCCATATTATGATGTTCCTATAAAAGCCATTAGAAATGTGCAAAGTCGTTTTCTTAAACGCTTATCGTTTAAACAAAATAACATCTACCCTTGCAGAAGTTTGCCATACGAAACATTGTTGGACTCCTTTTCAGTTACCTCTTTAGAAGTTAGACGCAGTAACGCCTATCTCTTATTTTTATACAAGTAGCTCAATAACAAAGCTGATTCCTACTTCTTGTTGAGCAAATTAATTTTTTTGGTTCCACGTCGTCCAGCATTCGATATGATACTTAATCGCATATGCCCTAATTGTCATATATTTAATACTTCCTTGAGGTGATTGTGGGATGTTAATATCGGCAGCCTTGGTTAATGCACTAGTGTTTATCTGGGGTTGGCACCCCGGATATTTATAGATATTTGTGTGGTGGTATTTACACGTGTAATCTTTGTTTATATTTTACAATTGTATATTGTATTTCTATACATATTTAATATTTAAATTGATCTTGTAACATTACCCTTAATTTAGTACTTATACTATTGGATAATGAACATTATTATTATTATTATTATTGAAAAATATCTGTCTTTCTTTCCAGGTGAACAAGCCCGTTAAAAGTAAAGATGCCCTCGCCTAAAGCTGCATCAACCACAACCCTCTATTCAAACCATTCATAATCCGTAACGATGGACAAAGACACTGGTCATTATTGCTATGAATCGTACCCGTCGGTAACCAAGACCAATACGAATTCTTTAAAGTCTATCGACACCAAGATGAAAAAGAAAAAGGAGATTAAGACGTGCGATTGTTTCGGCTCTAAAAAGCGGAAAGCTTTCCTCACGGGCCTCGCGACAAACATAGGAATATGCATCCTCCTATTCGGGTACACCCTAATAGGTTCAATAGTATTCTTAGCCATAGAGGGCGGTAATACCATACAACATCATATACTGGCGACTACGTCTATGGCCACCAATATGAACTATAAAAAATCCGCGAACACCAGCTACGAATTCAAATCGAAGACGGACGATATTCGAGCCAGAACTGTGGAGAATATCTGGGATATAACGGTGAATTTGAATATATTATACCGCGATAATTGGACAAGGTTGGCTGCGCAAGAAATTACCAGGTTCCAGGACGAGTTATTGAAGTCCCTGTCCGAGGATTATCAGGAATATCCGGTGGTGGAGAGGAAAGTTAGTAGCGGTAGGATAATCTCGGAAAATTACGAGTGGACTTTTGCAAGATCGTTCTTATACTCCTTGACTGTCCTGACAACTATCGGTAAGTCTCGAATCTTTTGTTTTACACTAAAGTTAAGGCGAGCAGTTTTTCTAATGAAGAATGTAAATTTTCGAGAAACACATTTTAATTTGGTGCTTGTAAATAATAACGATGTACCTTTCTATGAATTTTAATCGGGTATCTTGGTTTTTAAACTATTAATTTTAAAATATGCAGCTCATAATAGTAAATATAAACAATATTTGCGCAAAATTAAATTGCTAGATTATCAGAAATTAATGATACTTTATTGCATAGTTCCAATAAATTACAACGTAGCATTAACTGACTATTAAAAGAGGACACCGTGTAGTGTAACTAACTTAAGAAAGGTCTTATGTACCGTTAGGAATTGTTCCATATTAAAAATTTATCAACCACAATTCATATTATGATGTTAAGTAAAGTAAATATAGACCAGAATCCTTCGATATTATATATCCGTCCATTTATTACATTTTATACAAAAATATTTTGCTGACCTCTGCTTTCTTTGCGGTGGAGGTTTTTTGTTGGAAGTGAATATGTTTACGTTAAAAGTGACCGATTGACATTTTTTCAGTGTAACGTGTAAGAGATTACCTTTTATTTTTTTATTTCTTGTTTATTATCTGCGTAAATTATTTGCGAATCTATTCCGGAAGTCTTTGTCCAAGAAAAGAAACTGTTTATAAGTCAACGCTTCATATTCTTTGTTACATTATAGGAAGTATCACATCCAAAATATCACCATCAATAGAACAGTTAACGATTTTATCCATTTTTGCGAAACACACTCAACCTTCGTGCGCCATCTCTTGCCGATTCCGGAAACATTTCGTGCCATAGTGTTTTTTTAACCAGTAAAATGCTGAATTAATGACTCATTACCCTCTAATATTAGTTATATTAGCTGTAAAGTAAGGGAAATACCTCGCAAATTACTTCGAGCGTATGCGGAAATGCGTTGATGTGAAAGGTAAATACTGTAAATGCCGTTTCCAGAAATATTGCGACCAACTCTAGTTTAAGTAAGATCGTACGCTGTTTATTTTACATTTAAATTCGAAAATTTTAATAGAATTTTTCAATATAACTTCGTTAGTTTCGCGATATTCTGCAATATAGCAGCGTATTGTTCTCTTATCACACTTCAAGAGCATGTAACGACTCCATTTAGCAACGTCAACATCTAGCGGAAAGACTTTAATGATTAAAGTTCCTAGTCGAGTTATCAGATTTTCGGTTCCTGACGTGAACGCGATTGTTTTACGTCTAGGAAGCAGAGGATTTCTGCGCAACCGAACGCAGGTTTGATTTCTCCCTTTTTTCAATCTAACTTTGTTATTTGTTCAATCCTCTCTCTTGCGCTGCCTCTGACGAAGCCTTTCTCCGGAATAATTAGAATTACAGGTTTTGCATCGGAGTTATTACTAACTATGAAATTTATATACATATAGGGACTAGTTTTCGCGGATGTTGCCTAGGGGTTCCAGTCGAGATGAGCGTAAAGTTTGCTAGTAACAATATACGAAATGGAAATTGGTTTTCAATAATGGGGATATGTAAATTAATGAAACTATCGTTTTGAAATTTTGGAGAAGTTTATTATATCGTAGATAGGGCTGCATTTTCTCAAAATATATTTAGTTTCATGGCATACTCGATTACATCAGAAACCGAATGTGTTATATGTGATAGATCTTTAAGCTAGCCATTTTAAAGACAGGTTCAATGATAATTCAAAGATATTCCTGTAATTAGATATGTTAATGGATATGAGAATCGTGATCTCTCCACTCTCTATTTTTCACTTTGGTCTCGGAATTATAGTGGTGCATCCACGACTTATTCGTGGTTACATACCGACTAAGAAAGTTCTCTTTGTTTGCTTGGTACCTTTTCAAAAAAACTGTTGCAAATCAATACCCAATTACTTTTTTGACCAATGGTTAACATTCGGGGCACGTATCTTGCACTCATCTTTTTAATATCTAATTCTTTAGTCAGTATGTTGTGCATCAGATGATAATGTTTGTTGTCTGTTATTATCGTTATGGGGAACCACTGGCACTGTTGTTTTTCACAGGATATTCTTCCACATTTAAAATCTCGACACCAGCGTTTGGCTGTATCATAAGAAACTGCGGACTCACCAGTAGTTGCTACTATATCTTCATGAATTTGAATTGGCATCATGCCCTTTTTCTGTAGGTGTTTTATTACAGCTCTTTATTCTACGGGAAATATTTTTATGAACAATCACGACACACAATTGAAGAATTAGAAACAGCATAGCAATGTCTTGAGATACAAACTTGATATTATGCAGATATGATCAGCAAATGTTAGTTAATTAGATGACAAAAATCAAACATCCAGTGGGAAGTCGATGAGGAGTGGGGCATGATCCGCTCTCGTATTATTATTATTAAATCAGAGAGTTCTTGTAAACACTATAGCAATATAGTCCATGGGGAAGATACTTTCGGTTTTGGACAAAACTTGCATACGACAGTATCTCCTGGAGAAGGAAAAAACTTAAAAACGATACCAAAACAAATTCCTTAGTTAAGCAATCACAAAGCGTCATCTATATGAAGAAATGTTGAATGGAAAAATCACAATGGAGTTCTACAGTGCCTATAAAAGATAATATAGTAATTAGTTTCAAATTTTACCAATAAAAAGAAGACAATATGGATACTTATTCACAATATCACTGGCAAAGAGAGCAAGAAGAAAATTTGGTCAATTATTACTACAAATCGGGAAGCAGACATTTTAAGTTCTAAAGATGACAAATCTTCGAAGTAAATCGGAGGATCTCCGAGAATTGCTTATTACCAACCTCCCTTTAGTAAAAAAAGATGTTTTGTTAGCTCTTCCATTTCGTTGAAGAAAAGAGAGAGAGATACACGGAAATTTTCAAAAAACCACGGACGCTACACCCACGAGTGCTTAAAAGAACGTTTCCGAATTCCTCGAACAAGAATCGCGGTATCTTTCTCGGCACCTTAAAACTCAAAGCTCAAGCTTGTATTATGAGAAACGCAGGCTAATATCTTTTTTAGGAAAAGAGATAGAGGGATGGAAATGTTTTAATGTTCGTGGTTTTGGCACGTTATACGTCTTTGCTTGTAGTTTAAACGTTGAGCGGCTGGTGCAATTATACAAAATAAGACTACTGACATCTACAAAGGTCTGGTTTAAGAGCGATACTGAGAACTGGATTTTGCAAGAGGATAGCGATCCAAAACATCAAGCTACTACTTGGAAAATCACATTACAACATTGTGGGCTATAATGAAGCACAAATTCCTAAATGAGCATACATATAAAATAGAAGAGCTACGTCGTAACATAAAAAAGATATGGCCTTCATTACCTACGTTTTACGCAGAAAATTTGGTAAAAAGCTTGGAAAAGTATTGTCAAGCTATTCTGGGTAGTAATGGAGATTGGACCCCTTTTTTAATTTAAGATGTTCATTTCAAAAATATAAATACACACTTTTACTTTTTCTTAAATTTCTTTGAATTTGGCCTTTTTCTTATACAAACTGTATTAAGAAATTTATAACTCTTCCTTTTCACCCAACAGTAAAAGGGTTAAGTAAAATTTTCCGACAACTAAATATGAACCTGTCTTTTGTGTCAAAAAATAACTTAAAGAATCTCTTAGGGAATCCCAAAGATAAACCGGAGATGATAAAAAGGTCTGGAATATACCAAATCACATGCAGTGATTGTGAGAAAGTTTATATTGGACAAACAAAAAGGAGTATCGAAATGAGGTTCAAAGAACATATTAGACACTATCGTTTCGACAAACCTGAACTATCAAGCGTAACAGAGCATATAGTAAAATCCGGACATAAGATTGATTTAAAAAATCTGACACTACTTAAAAACGTGAACTCGTATAGAGAATTAGACGCGTACGAAACGGTATATATGAAAAAGAACGGAAACTTATTGAACAGAGAACCACCCCAATTGCACACTCGAGTTTGATGGATTTATTACCATAGGCCCTGTTAAAGATACGGTTCGCTTTCGGTCCATCCTTTCCCGTAAAAGGCATGAGGCCACCTAGTAGATTGTAAATAGTCATATGGTTTAGAAATTTTAGAGCCTGCGTAGAAAATAATTTACACGTGTGATACAGTTTTTACTTTCAGTCGGTAACACGGTTGACAATGGGAGCCCACGTGCTCTCGAAACGCTGCGTTCCGCATAATTAATTAATTTGTGTGAGTGGAGTTTACTGCTATACCTGTGAAACTGTATTTAAAAAGGCGCATCAGAATCTATTAACATGAATTACGTCTCTTTGTAGTTAATACATGTAAACGTTGACGCGGAGATATAGTGACCCCGTGTAGCTAAAGGAACTCACTATATGAAGAGTTATAGGTTTTCTTTCAGCGAATATACGATTCTAGATTGTTAAATAGGTTCCTATGCGATCTAAACTTCATCTAGATGGTTTAGCACTTTTCTTCCTCTAGAAATGCTACCGTTTTTCTTATAAATTTTAATTTGGTCTTATAAAATGTTGTTCAACACTTTAATACTTCCTTTAAAAAGTAACTATAGGTAATAATTATCAATTACACATCTAATATACTCAAACTATATTTAATTTAATACATGACTCAGAATCCGCACGAAGTTCCTAAACAGTCTGCAACACCTTATTACACCGCATAGCCATCTCAAAACAATCCATCCGATTTTGCATTTTCATTTCTTAAAATGCACACTGTGAACGGCCCAATAATTCCGACAATACCAAGGCACAACGTTCGAGATGAAATTTACGAAATTCACCAACACCAAAAAACAGCACACTATGCTAAAGGTGACAAGGTTGACCAAAAACATTGTCGTCAATAGCACGTAAAGTACCAAGTATACATCGTTTTCCGTTATTTCCATATTTGAAGCGTTAGTAGCTTGTACTATGGTGGTTAATATGGATCCAATTGTGTTGCTACAGGAATACAATTGACTTGATGCTATACGTATCAATAAACAAATGAAAGGAGGGAAACGTCGTGTGCAGACGTATCGTTTGCTATTCAAACCGTTACATTTAATGTGCTATTGTTTCCCTACAGAAGTACAGTTGTAAATCATGCGATAATTTGTATATTCATACGTAAAGCGCATAAATGATTAATAATTAGTATTAAGCAACATATTTCATGTTATAATTATTATCGACTGTTTACCTACGAGACAAGATAATGTCCATTACAATATAAAAATATTCTTGTATCATGTTAACGATTCAGTCCTGAATACGCCTCAACAGCAAATTGCCGGTACAATACGTTAGTGTTTGTTGTGTATTCTTGTTAAAGATCGTCTTCATTTCTGCAAATTTACATGCGTTGTGGTCTTTCAGTTACTTAATTAGTTTAAAGTTGTCTCCATATTCGAAAGGTTCTTAATTATGTCGGTAAAAAGAAAGCTTTTGTCGCCAAAAGACAAAATAAGTATAACACCACCCAACAAAATAATTTTTTCGTCGTACTACCTGTAAAATACGAACTGATTTAGGGTATTCCTAATATGCTGGTTCCAAAAATAACTGGCATTTCCTCCTGGCAGCTCTAGTTTTTGAGATGCACCACGGTGAAATTTATTATACATACTTATACAGATAAATAGCAAAATCAAAATAATTAATTAAATATATAGGAGACCTAAATTGTCTGTTTTTATTTGCAATTAGAATTATAATGTAATTATAATTCTCAGTATTCATATATCATTTATCTCCAACATAGGGTTCCCCTATCTCACACAGTTCAGTCGTTCAGTTTAGTATTGTGCTTTCGTACCATAACTGTGTCAGTGTGTACTAAATATTTGCTTGATATTCTTGCATGAATGGCAACAATGGCTTCTACAAGCAGATGGAATTGTGTAAACCACTCAGATGTTTTTTTATTGCATTTGTGGTGAATACATTTTTAAGGAAAGTAGAAAACTCGTATCTCCCTTTATAAAAAGGACATATTTGGCGATCATTTAGGAGACTAGGATAAATCTCGGGCACCACATTTTCTATGCAAAACATGCGTAGAACATTTGCGACAGTGGACAAACGGAAAGAGAAACAGCTTAAAATTTGGCGCCTAAAAGCCATCACGATGACTGCTATTTTTATTCAGTCAAGGTCAAAGGCTTTAAGCGCAATAACCGGCGTAAATGAGTATGCCCTAACATGGAGTAGGCAAGGAGGCCTCTTCCTGATTCTAAAGAAATGTCTATTCCAACTACTAACTTACCTATGCTTCCGGAGGATGACTCAGATACATCGTCTGACGATGCGCAGTTCCAGAAAAGTGCAGGTAATAGTGATTTTGAAGGACCATCAGCGACTCCCTAACGCTTCACCCAACAAGAGCTTAATGACATTGTTAGAGATCTGAAGCTCTCAAAGACGTCGTCTGAATTGCTTGCTTCCAGATTAAAGGAAAACAATTTACTGTGTCCAGGTAGTAATATTACATTTTATCGTTCCAGAGAGAAAGATGCGCTGCCGTATCTATCTAAAAAAAAAACTCAGTGTTTTGTAACGATACAAGAACTATCTTGAAAAAAATAAGGTTAAATGAAGGCTTAGCACAAAAAAACTGAAGGTTAGATTTTTTTTGTGGTTGTTGAAGTGGTTAAAAATTTTCTTGGAAATCATAAAGCACCAAATTACGTCGAATCAGCATTCTCATCACTCTCATCAGTCTCATTAGTCTCATCAGTCTCATCCGTCTCGTCTGTCCCCTCTGTTTCATATGTCTCATCTGTAGGTTCTGTGGGTTTAGTAGGTCTACTAGGTTTACTAGACGTTATTTCATCTGTCTCGTCAGTCTCATCGGTATCCTCGTCTTCATCGGTCACATCTGGTACGGTAGTAGTGGGCTTTCCCCCAACATCTTCAGGATTAATGTACACCACGATGCTATTACCGGGAAGCGGTATGTAGATCACGTACGCCTTAGCGGACGGCTTCGACATCGACTGCAATAGCTGGATATCCTTGACCTTGATCAATTCGGAACTAATCTTCTCGGTGCCTTTGATGATCAACGTCGGAAATACACGCTCACTGTCCGTATACGATATGACGGGATGCCGAGGCAGTTTACTGATTATCTTCACCACCTCGGCGCTGTTGGGGTTCAGATCGATCGTGATCGCATTGCTTTCAACGTCGTAGATCGTGATCGGTACGGTATATTTACTATTTGGCAACTCCAGCAGCTTCCCGAGAATGGGCTTCACCTTCACAGCCACTTAGATCATTTTCCAGAATACTTAGGTGATGTTAGTGTCGAACAGGAAGGAAGATTTCACAACGACTTAAGCATTATGGAGGAAAGATACCAAGGCAGATCAGATGACCCATATGATCGCCGATTTCTGCTGGAATCTTTAGCAACACTGTTCCGGTAAACTTCACTCAAGGAAATCTTATAAAAGACAATTTTGATGATTGAAAGTTGTATATTAATATCTTTCTGTCATATAAATACCTCCCACCCATTTATTTTCGTGTTTCAGTTAACAGTTATCAAACAGTAATGCTTAAAGAATTATGTGCATAACGAAATAATATTTCTAATTTTCTCCAATTTTACCCAAATACGACAAAAAGAGTGTGTTTCGGAACCTAGATCTGAAAGAACAAATCTGACGGCATTTTCGGATTAAACACCCCGAAATTGCTTAATTACACTTAAAAAATTCGAGGCACCAAAATGTGTGTTCGCCAGTGTTATCAATTTGTCTGGAGTGGAGTTTATTGCGATACCTAACCGCCGTCCAGTACTCTGCAAATAGAGGGATATTTTAACCCCGAAAGGGAGTGTTATGTCTGTTACAATGGTTATTCCTCTACGCCGTTTTCTCCAACATCAGGTGTTCCTCAAGGTTCAAATCTTGGACCACTTCTCTTCAATTTTTATATAAATGATTTACTATCTCTGTTTACGTGTCACGTCTTAGCATACGCAGATGACGTAAAGATATTTAATACTGTTGGTAGCATTTTCGATTGTAAACATTTACAAGACAATCTTCTTCGTATTAATACTTGGAGCAAGGTCAATTATCTCCCTCTGAACATCAACAAGTGTACTGTGGTTTCCTACAATAACACTCACACTACTTTACACTATAACTACCAGATTAATGATGCAGCCATACCACGCAATATCAAAACTTTGGATCTTGGTGTTTTGTTTGATAATAGACTGTCATTTACGGAACATATTTCGTCTATGTGTTCATCTGCTTCCAAAACTCTCGGTTTTGTCATGCGTTCTTGCAGGCATTTCTCAGACTTAGGTGTAATGAAACGTTAATGTTATGCCTACGTTCGTTCTAAGCTTGAATACGCCTCCATTGTTTGGTATCCCCGTTATTTACACCAAGAGCTTATGATCGAACGCGTTCAAAAGAAATTTCTAAAGTATCTCTGCTTTCGAATGGACAACGTGTATCCTGCAAGAGGTATCGAGTATTATAGCTTACTTGTTGAGCATGGTTTTCTATCTCTTGCTGACCGCCGCGAGCGTAACAGTGTGGAGTTTCTTTGCAGGATCCTGAAAAATAATATCGACTCGCCAGCCCTTCTAGCGCAAATAAACTTTACCGTACCTACTCATCATACTCGCTACTATAATATATTTCAAGTACCTAGAGCTAATACCAACATTTTGCTTAAGGCACCTCTCAGTCACATGGTGAGGAACGCAAACAAACGGGATCTGGTGCCATTTTTGTGAGTCTTTCTTTTTTTTCTTTTTGTTTCATTATTATATACATTTTCAGCATGTTATTATTGTAGGCAACACGATTTTAATTATTTTATTTTAAATAAGAATTGTATTGTAATTTGTCATGTAATTGGCCCTTGGGCTGTTGGGCAATAAAAGATTATTATTATTATTATTATTATTAAAGGGTTAAAATGAATTTGATTAATGGGGTAGCACAGTTTACTATATTTCCTTAAGGATTTCGAAATTTAACGTGTAAACAGTTTAAGGTCTCTTATTTTTAGTACCATCGTACCTTATAGTGGGAGTATAAAAACCACTTATATAAAATAATTTTATATTAAATAATATGTCATTAGAGGTATTTAAGCTAACTATGTTATACTAGATTTTTTTGGTTAATTATTAAACAAATTACGTAATTGCTCTTTAACCACACTACCATAGTAACGGCTTGTTATTCATTCTTTATCTTATAACTCAAACTAATTAACTTACTGATGACCTTCTTATCGTTAAAATCTAAATATAAACGAAGTTCTTCTCCAAACGCCGTTTTCATCGTTATCACCATTACGTAAGGTCTCTTTTTCGACAAGGCCTTCAGCTCCTCTATCACGAACCTGTCGGCAAGGTTTAGCGTGATCTCCACGCTACTGCTGGTGCCTTGCGGTATCATCAGCTTCACCAGCATTTGCGCCTTTTGCTCCAGGAACGTATGATGGCCGACTTGAATCGACAGTTTGTTTAACTTTTTCAACGTGACTTGACTGTTGAGATGGACGAAGAGGTGCTCCGTTTGTCCGTCGCTGTTGTTATACCTGATCACGGTTAATGGTTTTTTCGGTCTCGGCGTAGAGTTATACTGGTTGTGGAGATCGATCAGTTTGGATAAGGTCGCCCTGTGTTGCAAATTCAGATATATCGGCTTGACAGCGGTACCTTCGACGGTGTATATGAGGTACAACGGTCGCGTTAACGAGTGTTGAATGAGAGATATTCCGGTTATCTGATGGATGACGTTTATTAGCTTAGGACGGGAGGGATCCAACCTGAAGGTGGTGGAAGCATCGGTTACGGTGATTATAACCGCGCCCTTACCTCTGGGCAACGTTTTAAGTACATGTAGCGCGCGATTATTTAATCGGAACTTGTAAGCAGCGTACACTTTATCTTTACTCGGTAAACAGAAGACGATATAAGGGTAATCTTCTATCTTTATCCGATGCAACCTGTTAGTATTGGCGACTTTGGCGAGCTCTTCCACGAAATCCTCGTGATTTAAGTCGATCGCCACCTGCACGTATTGACCGCTACCGTCCCTTACCTCGACGAAGGTCTTCTTCTGAAAATCCTGACTGAATCTCTGCACCGTATCGATGAAGTAGGTGATCGTCTTCACGTCGGATAGGTCCATCTGTATCGCTTCGTAGTGCTGCGTGCGTTTCACCACGATGAACGTAAGCAATTTAATCCTGGGCGCTTCGCGAGGCTTGACCGTCGGCACTCCGATCGCCTGCAGTATCCCTAACACTTGTTTATCGTGCAGATTCAGCGCCACCTTATATTTCTTCGTACCTTCGGTGTACCGCAGGATCGTCGCGTATGTTTGATTCTTCGCTTCGATCTTTTTCAGAAGCTTGCGAATTTGCTCGCTGGCAAGGTTGATGGTGACGGGAATGAAGTCGATTCCGTCCGCGATCTCGATCGTTACCAGCGCAAGCGGTATGCGGAACTGTTCCTGGAGCTGATCTAATGGAAAATCGATTGTGTCGCCGGTGGAGATTTCCGTTAAGTGTATTAGGACCTCCAAAACCTTCTTGTCGTAGATATTCAAGTTAACGGTAAACGCTTTGTCGTTGATTGTTAATGTCACGGTCAATACACCGTTCTTTGGGTCGTTTAACTGCAAGAATTCGTTAAGAATCGTTTCATTATTCACGTCTATGGTCACGGTTAACGGCATGTCTATTGTTGGTACCGTTATCTCGAAAGAAACGAATTGTTGCGTGACAGGAGGACCGATTGGTTTTATCGGTATTAGTGGTTTCGAAGGCCCGCCCAACGACTCCTCCATTATTATACGGATATTTTGAATAGTCGTCGGATTGCTGAGATCGACTATAAGCGAGATCGTCGTACCGTTCGGTAGGTTTCCGGAGATGATAACGCCCGGGCTGCCGTCAATGAACATGCTCGACAGCTCCTCAATCTTGATGACGACGCTCGGATTGTTAACGTCCAGCTGGACTTTGATGTCGTTCCCGTCCGCGTCGGTTATCGTAAAATTCCACCACACCTGCGACGTCGTCACGCTGACCAGCGGCGCCGTCTGATTGGTCGATACGACCGTCAATTCTTCGAACAGATCGAACGTCGCTTGGTCGTAGGGATTCACGTGGATCGCGTACACCTTTCCCTGGAAAGTAATATTGATCGTTATCCAGCGATCACCCGGGGCAAGTCCTTGCGAATACGAGACCAGCGACTCTATAACGTTCTGGTTGCTCAGGTCGAAGGTGTACGTGTACGTGGAACCGGTAACCCCGTTGGTAAGGTTAACGGAGATCCAATAGATGGAGTTGGGGGACGGTTTCGTACCCGGCGCCAACGTAGGCGTATATTCAGTGTCTTCTGGTTGCGCTGTAGCGTCGGGAACCGAGATCTCGACGGTTGGATTAATTGATTGGCCGGTTAATTCCGGAACTGTCCACACTTCTGCGCTAGGTCCTGTAGGTTCACTCGGATTTGCGGTTTCGTAATAATCGGCATCCTCTGTTCCTGCCGCATCTGTTGTTCCCTCGGTCGAAAGGTAACCCGGCTTATATTGGTTCATCGTTTGTCCCTCTTCTCCTGTTTCTCCTGTTTCTCCATCTGCTTCCTCACTTTCCTCGGTCGTGCTTGTATCCTTGGTATTGTCTTCATCCTCTGCCTCATCAGTATCATCGGCTTCACTTGTCTCATCTGTCTCATCAGTAGGTTTTGTAGGTTTACTAGGTTTACTGGGCTTATTCGTTGTTTCATTGACTTCATCAGTTTCATCCGTCTCATCTATCTCATCTGCCTCATCTGCCTCATCTGTAGGTTTTGTGGGTTTAGTAGGTTTACTGGGCTTGGTGGGTTTACTGGGTTTGGTTGGTCTGCTGGGTTTAGTAGGTTTACTGGGTTTGGTTGGTCTGCTGGGTTTAGTAGGTTTACTGGGCTTTGTGGGTCTACTGGGTTTAGTGGGTTTACCGGGCTTGGTGGGTCTACTGGGTTTGGTTGGTCTGCTGGGTTTAGTGGGTTTACCGGGCTTGGTGGGTCTACTGGGTTTACTGGGCTTATTCGTTGTTTCATTGACTTCATCAGTTTCATCCGTCTCATCTATCTCATCTGCCTCATCTGTAGGTTTTGTGGGTTTAGTAGGTTTACTGGGCTTGGTGGGTTTACTGGGTTTGGTTGGTCTGCTGGGTTTAGTAGGTTTGCTGGGCTTGCTGGGTTTACTGGGTTTGGTTGGTCTGCTGGGCTTAGTAGGTTTACTGGGCTTGGTGGGTTTACTGGGTTTGGTTGGTCTGCTGGGTTTAGTAGGTTTACTGGGCTTTGTGGGTCTACTGGGTTTAGTGGGTTTACCGGGCTTGGTGGGTCTACTGGGTTTGGTTGGTCTGCTGGGTTTAGTGGGTTTACCGGGCTTGGTGGGTCTACTGGGTTTAGTAGGTTTACTGGGTTTAGTAGGTTTACTAGGTTTAGTAGGTTTACTGGGCTCACCCGTTGTTTCATCGGCTTCATCGATTTCATCAGTCTCATTAGCCTCATCACTCTCATTGGTCTCAGTAGTCTCGTCAGTCTCATCTGTAGGTTTTGTGGGTTTAGTAGGCTTGGTAGGTTTACTAGGTTTAGTAGGTTTACTGGGCTTGGTGGGTTTACTGGGTTTGGTTGGTCTGCTGGGTTTAGTAGGTTTACTGGGTTTGGTAGGTTTACTGGGTTTGGTTGGTCTGCTGGGTTTAGTAGGTTTACTGGGTTTGGTAGGTTTACTGGGTTTGGTAGGTTTACTGGGTTTGGTTGGTCTGCTGGGTTTAGTAGGTTTACTGGGTTTGGTGGGTTTACTGGGTTTGGTTGGTCTACTGGGTTTAGTAGGTTTACTGGGCTTTGTGGGTCTACTGGGTTTAGTGGGTTTACCGGGCTTGGTGGGTCTACTGGGTTTAGTAGGTTTACTGGGTTTAGTAGGTTTACTAGGTTTAGTAGGTTTACTGGGCTTACCCGTTGTTTCATCGGCTTCATCGATTTCATCAGTCTCATTAGCCTCATCACTCTCATTGGTCTCAGTAGTCTCATCACTCTCATTGGTCTCATCAGTCTCGTAAGTCTCATCTGTAGGTTTTGTGGGTTTAGTAGGTTTGGTAGGTTTACTAGGTTTAGTAGGTTTACTGGGCTTATTCGTTGTTTCGTCAGCGTCATCGGCTTCATCAGTCTCATCACTCTCATCACTATCATCACTCTCATCACTATCATCACTCTCATCACTATCATCATTTTCATCACTATCATCACTATCATCACTATCATCACTATCATCACTCTCATCAGTCTCATCTGTAGGTTTAGTGGGTTTAGTGGGTTTGGTGGGTTTGGTAGGTTTACTGGGCTTATTCGTTTCATCGCCTTCATCGGATTCATCAGTCTCAGCATCCTCATCACTCTCATCAGTCTCATTAGTCTCATCAGTCTCGTCTGCCTCATCAGTCTCCTCCGTCTCGTCTGTCCCCTCTGTTTCATCTGTCTCATATGTAGGTTCTGTGGGTTTAGTAGGTCTACTAGGTTTACTGGACGTTATTTCATCTTTCTCGTCAGTCTCATCGGTATCCTCGTCTTCATCCGTCACATCTGGTAAGGTAGCAGTGGGCTTTCCGCCAACATCTTCAGGATTAATGTACACCACGATGCTGTTACCGGGAAGCGGTATGTATATCAGGTACGCCTTAGCGGACGGCTTCGACATCGACTGCAACAGCTGGATATCCTTGAGCTTGATCAATTCGAAACTAACCTTCTCGGTGCCTTTGATGATCAACGTCGGAAATACACGCTCGCTGTCCGTGTACGATATGACGGGATGCCGCGGCAGTTTACCGATTATCTTCACCGCCTCGGCGCTGTTGGGGTTCAGATCGATCGTGATCGCGTTGCCTTCAACGTCGTAGATCGTGATCGGTACGGTATATTTGCTTTTCGGCAACTCCAGCAGCTTCCCGAGAATGGGCTTCTTGTTAACGTCGAGAGTTATCTCTCCCAACTTCGGTATTGTGATCATGAGCAGCGGATATTTGGCTTTCGGCGGCACCACGATCACCGACGATAGGACGATCTTGTCGCCCGGAATGACGATCTGCGGTATTACGATGGTTAAATCCGGTAGCTTGTCTTTTATCGCCTGGATAACGTCCGGATTGTTCAAATCGAGAACGATAGTTGTGACGGTGCCGTCGGGATTGGTTACTGGAATTTGCGTACCACCTTCTTCGATCGGATGCGCATCGGCTATATCAATTAATGTCTGTACAACCTCCGGCTTGGTCAGATCGAGATGAATGGTAGCCGATCCAATGGTTACCGCTATCACCTGCGCATTGCCCGGTAAGGGTCTTATTATTACATTCATCGAACTGACTATTTCTATAATAGCCTGTATCACCTTCCAATTGGTCAGATCGATCTGCAGTGTGACTTGCGAACCGTCCTCTTGGATAATCTGAATCGTAGTGACGTGGGTATCGTGAGGTTTGTGGAACTGCAAAATCGTCTCGATCAACTTCGGATTATTGAAATCCAGAACTATAGAGATGAGCTTGCCCTTGTGGGGAACCAGGATGGTAATAACGGGAAAGTACCCGTTATGCGGTATAATTTGACTGGGAAACACCAGGAACGGCGCTAGCTCGTTGATCTGCGCCACTACCACCTCGATATTCGGATGATGAAGATCGACATGAATCGTTTGCGTGTCGCCGTTAGTCTGCGGTAAGACTATCTCTAAAGTAGTAGAAGAACCTCCCGTCGACACGGATACGCTCTCCAACAACGAGATCACTTTGGGAATGTTAGGATCGATGGTGATCCACGTGAGACCGCTGGACACGTGGATCTGTACGACTACCACGTGTAAACTGCCGGTTGGAGGTATGATCGTTATCGAGGGCGGTGGAGGTATGTTTATTTCGCCTTCGGCGTCGAGGATTATCTTTACGATTTGCTTGTTCTTCAGATTCAGCGCGATTAAGGTCTGCGTCTGGCTTTCGCCGACCACGTAAAAACTGACGCTCAAGCTCAGCGGATCTTCGAACGGAAAAATATTGACGATCTGTATGAGTCTTTTTATCACCTTTTCGTTGCTGATATCCAAGTAAACCTTGAAGATCTTGACGCCGTATTTCATCGGTATTGTGACGACTCTGTTCCCTTCGTCGGTGGTGATAGGTACAGGTATATAGAGCGGATGCTTAGTTAGTTGCTGGAAGACTTGAAGATTCTCCGTCGAATAAGGATTGACGCGGATGTTTTTCTCCTTACACTCGGATCCGCAAAAGTCCTCCAGCGAGACGCTCCACGCTAATTCGTCGTCCGGCCGCGATATCGAGATTAACGTGTCGGTGACCTTTCGATCATTGAGATCCAATATGATAGGTACGGTTTCCCCCTTTGATCCAACGATCGTGAAGACCAGCAGAGGCTTAACGCCGAACGGGCTTGGCAGCGTGACAGGAAAGATAGGCGCGGGAGTGTATTCCTGCAGGTGTATTATGGTATCGCGCACTTTTTCGTTATTCATCTTCAGCCTGATGGGGATAACACGACCATCGTACACTGTAATGATCGCTATACTATACGGCTTATTCCAACTGGTCTCTTTACTGATCTCAACGAGCGCCTTAATGACTTTCGCCGATTGCAAGTTCAATATTACCTGCGTGACGTGCTCGTTCACCTTGAACGTGACGATCATGATGTATTTCGCTTCCAAGTGATATATCGGCTTGCCTCCTAAGTAGTCGTTGAATAATTCGGAAGGACGCGTTCGAATCGCGACGTTGAGATCGCCGAGTTCTTTGAAGTACAGGACAAGCGCCGAGGAGAGTTTCGAAATCTTCCTGGCGTCCTCCTTCAATTTATTCTGCAATACCCAATCGGTTAGATCGAATTCCATTATCGTCGTCTGTCCTTGCTTATTCACTACGGGTATCTCGAACCTCGAAATTAACAACCCGTACCTCTGCGGATAATTGATGAGGCAATCGACTACGCCGTGCAGCAATAACGTTAACGTGCCTAGCGATAATTGCGTGAAGGCGCATTTAATATCCAAAAGGTAGCTCTTCCTAACTCCATTCTCTTCGTAGACAAGTTGCAGAGGTTGCTTCGCTTTATCCGGTTTGGCGCTCTTGTCTAAGAATTTCAGTTTCCCCGTTACAAGCGGATTGGAGAGATCCAATAATATGTGCTTCTTGATGCCTAGTAGATCCTTGTAGGTGAAATATATGTACGGCGCGGACCTGTACGGGTTAGGAATCGCTACGGGAAGCATTGGAAATGGCGTCTCCTTCGCCAAATCCACAAACTTGTAGATAACCTTAAGATCCCTCAAGTTGAATTTCAAAAATCGTATCTTTCCGTCCGGGCCGGTGACGACGGCCATGTGCGTCGCTTTCTTCAACGTCGTCGCCGAGGACATCGCTATCAGCTCGTTGAACACCCTCACCTGGCCCATGTCGATGATGCAGATCGGAAAGCCTAGACTGAAGACGTTAAGAATGAGCAGGCTACCGTCCATTGGCGAGAAAAACTCTTCGAAGGCGACGGAAGCCAGCTGCGAACAGGCGTACGTATTTTGCGTGTCCAAATAGAAAATTCCTTGCCCCCCGCTTAGCCCAACGCTCATTTTAATCGTATATCGCTTATTTCGGATGGCCTCCAACGATAGTTTCGTGAATAATTCGATCACCCTATCTTCATTAGTATTCAGTTTCAGGGTGACATACCGCCACGACTCCATTAAGCAAGTAACGGAAATTATTCCTGTGCTACTCGCGGTTAGTGTAGGCGAAACGATGGTCTCCTAGTGGGAAAGGGATTTAGAATTTTATTACATCAGTAGAAAAAAAGCTCTAACCTGGACGGCTACGTTGACAATTTGAATCAATTGTGTGACCACTTTCACGTTCGTAAGATCGAAGTAGCCGACCACAACCTTGCCATCCGGCAAGGTAAAACTGATTTTAATTGCGTCAGGATTATTCGGTGTGGAGAAGCCGAGAAGGTTGTTCATAAGCGCTTCATTGCTCTGATCGACTATTATGGGACCGTTGACGGTCCACGCGACCATGGTGTTCGCGTTCACACCCGCTATCTGAATCTCGACCAGATTTTGTCCGACGACACTGACCTCTCCGAGATAATCCATTAAATCCAGCGTGTCCTTATCCATGATATTGACGACGTAAGGTTTGAAAGTGCCCTGGTCGTCGGGAATGGGTATCACGAGTTCTTCAACGGTGCCTACAATATTAAACGATACGTCGTCCGTGTCCATTGTAACTACTGTACGTGCGGCAAAGCAGAAATGTAGGAGAAGTTTTAATATCGAGGGAATTCGAAACTGATCGATACTTGACCTAGAAATTGATGTTTGAGGATTGAATTGATCTAATCCTAGCGCAGCTTTCGAATGAATTAACGGTCTCGTTAGAAACTTTATGAATTTGACGAAGAAGCGTACGATAAAAAATACTTAGGATGACAGACCAAGTACTCAAGAATTTTGCACAAAAATATATCCGATGAGGTCCCGTATATTTGAAAGACTTTCCGAAGGTTCGGATTACAAGAAATTATTTATTGTGGTACTTTGAAATTTGCTGACTTTCAAGAGGCACAACTTCAAACAGGATAATGGAAGCTTGTGAGTTATTTTTCAAAATCGAAGATCCTGGGTTCTTAAAAATATTAAGCAATATAACGTCGAAAGTGCAATTGATATATCTTTCTGGCTCTCCTGGTATTTATAAACGATGTCGCACCAGCTGATCAGTAATTAATTTAAACTAATATTAATATTAAACCACCGTCGGTATTAGTAATGATAAAATTACAATTTCCTTGGAATTAACCAACGTAATTAAATTCCTGAAAAAATATCAGTCTCAGCACGACCTCTACTTAATTAAGATGGTTAATTGCAAAGTAATTGTAAGTTTATCAGTCATTAGTAGTCTCGGCAAAGTAGGGCAAGTTACAGTGCAGTGCAGAGAGCAACGTGGAGGGGCCGAGCGGCGGCCGTATCAGGGCGAGGGTTCGATAATGTTTACGTACTCGCATCATTTATGATCGTGACCATCATGAGCGAGCATAGGCAATGCGGACGCAGGAACATTTACATATAAAATAATGATAAGAAAATATATAACGCGCTGAAACACTTACCGTTTTAGGAAGTTTCCACGAAATCACAAACTGGGTGGCATCTATTAAATATTAGAATCATCAAATGTGTTTCCACACTTGTTTCAGTCAAATGATTACGGCTGGCGGAATAAAGTCCAGTCGAATAATACTGAACAGGCTTTTGATGCGGGTGCTCCGCGCCGCACGCGTCACCCCTTTGCGTTGTTCTTCGCACAGCACTAAAACTTGCCCCTCTTTACCGAGACTAGCCATGAATATTAAACAACAAGATGCGACTACTGCGCTGGTATATGTTCTCCGTTTTAATCTACGGGTACTGAAGCCACAAGAAGGAAATTGGAAGCATTTGAGATGTGGTTATATCGCAAGATACTAACACATGAGCTGAAAAGTCCCGGGCCTAACACATAGATGACGCTAGTTTTATTGCAGTCACCTTTCTCTCAGTTAGTACTAACCTTCAAAAGACAGCTGTTAAAATTTCATGATATTCTATTCATTAGTTCGTGAGTTATTGTGCTAAGAGTCACGCTACTTTTGTTATTTTCAAAACAATGGATCAAAAACAATTTCGTGTTTTAATTTTACACTGCTTCTTGATGGCAAAAAAATACCGTTCAAGCGAAGCAATGGCTCGAAAAATGTTATGGGGACTCCGCTCTATCAGAAACAACAATAAAACGTTAGTTTGCTGACTTCAAACGTGGTTGTAGAGACACCGATGATGCAGAACGCAGTGGACGTCCAAATGGGGCGGTAACACCAGAAAACATCAAAAAAATCCACAAAATCATTTTGAATTATCGAAAAGTGAAGTTGCGTGAGTTAGCTGACATCGTAAAGATATCAAAAGAACGTATTGGCTTTATATTGCATGAGCATTTGACTATGAGAAAGCTCTGTTCAAAGTGGGTGCCGCGTTTGTTCACTGTTGACCAAAAACAAGAACGTGTTGATGATTCTGAGCAGTGTTTGACCATGTTTAAACGTAACAAACCGGAATTTTTGCGTCGATGTGTGACAATGGATGAAACATGGATCCATCACTTCACTCCAGAATCAAAACGATCGTCATCTGAGTGGACAGCAACTTGTGAACCTCGTCCAAAGCGCCCGAAAGCACAACAATCGGCTGGAAAGGTTATTGCCTCGGTATTTTGGGATGTGCGTGGTATAATATTCATCGACTATCTTGAGAAAGGAAATACCATCAACAGTGAATATTATATAGCGTTATTGGAGCGTTTGAAGGCCGAAATTGCAAAGAAACGACCGCATATGGCAAAGAAAAAATGTAGTTTCATCAAGACAACGCACCGTGTTACAAGTCAATCAAAACAATGGCAAAACTACATGAATTGAACTTCGAATTGCTCCCACATCCACCGTATTCGCCATATTTGGCTCCCAGCGACTACTGGCTGTTTGCAGACCTCAAAAAAATGCTCGCCGGTAAGAAAATTTCGGACGAATGAAGAGGTTATCGCTGAAACTGAGGCAAAAGATAAATCGTTCTACAAAAGTGGTATTGAAATGTTAGAGCGGCGCTCGAATGATTGCGTTGCTCTTGATGGAGATTACGTTGATGAATAAAGCTAATTTTGAATCAAAAAAAAAACGTGTTTTCTTTGTTAGGCCCGAGACTTTCAGCCCATGTGTTAAAAGTACTGTGGATGGAACATATAACAAACGTCGACGTTACGAGAAGGATCGGAAGAGAAAAGAATGTGATTAATACCGTGAAAATTCGAAAGCTACAATACTTAGGACTCATAATGGGAAATGAGAATAGAGAGTATTCAAGGGAAAAGGGTAGAGGACGAATTTCTTGGTTGAAAAACAAATTTAAAATAGCACCCATGGTAGCCAGCCAACATCCGAAATGGATAGGAACTATTAGAAGAAGAAGAATGCATACGTATAGGACGTTTAAAGGAGTGCTAGACAAGACCTAAAATTAGTAGTAAATCATATTTAATAGAGGCAAATTACCTATTTCATAGCCACCCGCGCTCGAGTAAGTTCTTGCTGTTGGACGACCGCTTTTACGACTACCCGGAGTTATAAACTTGCCCCTTTGCATAAGTTCGTTTACCACTTGCTTATTACTGAGATCGATGATGTTGGTCCTACGTTCGCCCATATCGTCCATACGGTCGATGATAAGCATCTTATTTGGATCCAGCAGAGTTTTAAGATGGGGGCAGATCTTCTTCACCGCCGCGATCACCCTTCCACTCTCCAGATCGAGATACATGGTCGTTGGCTCCCCGCTAAGATCGCGCAGCATGAACGCCGCCCCTTTCGGATCGATAACGCTTCGTCCGTGTATCCTCAGCAGGTTATCGACGACCACCGGACTGCTGATGTTACAGTACGCGAGGAGCTTCTTTTCCTCTCCGAAGATAGGTATCTTGAGCACGCGGACGTCGTCGATACATCTGCCGCCGATAATCGGAGTGTGGAACCTCATCGTTTCATTCCTGAGCGACAGCATGGCGTTCACGACGTCGCGCTTTGATAGATCGAAGTACAAAGTGACGAAATTGTAGTTTTCGTCTCGAATACGAATCGGTGTTCCTTCCTTTTTCGCGTTCCACATCCGAATCAATTGCTTACGGACCCTGTAGTTCGTCGTATCCAAGATAACGACGTCGACTTCGCCTTTATCGTTAATTACGGTGAAGACGTAGTACGGTTTCGAATAAATCGGTACGATCAAAAAGGGCGACTGAATGTTCAGTTTAATTGACTGTTGCAATTTCCATAGACGTTCGACTACGTCGTCATCCCTAGTATTGATACGGATGTAATGCACCTCGCTTTGTCTATCGGTGAATACAACCATTTCCCCGTGCATATTGACCCATTCCTTCGCCATTCGTAAAAGGGTGCGCGTTACTTTGGTGTTGGTCACAGGTAACGCGATTGTTCGATCCTTATAGGAATTGACCACCATATAGCATCCCATGTCGTCCTTATCTGCTTGAGTACCTTGCTGTAAGACGCGGGTATCTATTCGTATTTTCACGCCGCTCCCATCGGGTCCCAAGACCAACATTAGCGGCTCCGTCATGGGTAAGAACTTCATCTTCTCAAGTAGATCCCTCATCACATCGGGATCCCTCGTATTTACCACGGTTCGTTCGTCGTATCCAGTCTCCGATATGTCCACCGTGACTAGTGAACTATCGTCCAGTGGAATCGGCTTGGCTGGAATCTGCAGAGGCGTGCACAGCGTCGTCAGCTTAATCAACGTCCTAATAACGGACTGGTTGCTCCTGTCCAAGTGGAACATCATGTGTTTCTTACCGCGACCGAGGATTGGTATCGGGATGTGACGCGGATGACCTTCTGCGCTTATCCTTCCTAACGTAGCGAAGACTTTATCATCGCTAGGATTTAATACAATCACTCGCGGTCCAGATTCGTCCTCCACTGTGAATACGATCTGCGGTACAGCATTGCCTAGATTCGGTATCCTTTGCGGTTTCAATTCTAGGGGAATTTCGCGGTTCATGTCCTTGAATTTTTCGCCGTAGAAATTATAATCGAACACCAGAGGCCGCAGATCTCCCGCCAAATCGACGTAATTGTAGAGACCTGTGGTGGTGGATTTAGGATTGATTTCCTTGATGATTTCTTCGATTGCGCGTAAGACATTTTTATTGTTAAGATTGACGATGATCGTTTCCAATTCGTCCTTCTCTTCATTCTGATTCGTTATTACCATGATCGAGTCTCTCGGAGGTTGTATTTCCACCCTTGAAGCGAGCTCTCTCATTCGCAGTAAGATTTCCTTATTTCCTATGGGTAGGGTGACGGTCCTGAATTGGGATTTCGTCACCATATTCACCAAGGTAAGGCCTCTATCGGCGGAAACTGTGGATTTCCGGTAAAATTCCTCCACCTCCGGTGTATTTTCTAAAGTGACGTAGTAATAATTACTTTGAAATTCGTACGGTATGGTAATTTCGTCCGACCTGACGTTTTCTTTCCTCGCGTAAGTAGGAGCGGTCATTTCTATTCGTGCGAAGCCGTTCCTTTCGACTATATCCATTAGGGCTTGATTGGATGATTTTACTGCGCCGGCGGAGAATGGAATATCGACTTCCGGTCCGTCGAGATCAGCTGCTTCGTCAATAACCGTTTGCCGATTATCTAGATTATCTTCAAATACCAATGGCATCACCTTATAATTACTGTCGACTATTCCAACTAAAATCGCTTCAATTCCCTCGGTAGTTACCAAATGGATAGGATCAAATTGCTCCAGAGTAGCATCCATTAGTGAGTGCAGCATTTGATAAACAACTGGATCGTTTGTATCCATACTAATCGGTAATATTCCACCATATCCGTCGGGAACATTAACCACCAAGGCGCTAGCCTTCTGCGGCTTCTCGGCGAATTGATCGATTAATGTCTTACGCGTGTTATCTAGATTTATTAGCACGTAATTTCTCGAACTTCCGCTAGGAATTATCACGAAATTCTTTGATACTGAAAGAAAGTAGAAATAAATTATCCGATTACATGTCACGTACTGATGAGCTCAAACTTACAAGATCCAACAGGAGGTTTGCAACCGTTATTTATATTGTGGACCATGTAGACGACAGCATCTCCGTAAATATCATACTGAAGTGCAACCGGCTGTGCGTCTGCATCCTCGTTTGTTTTGATGTTCAAGGTGATATTTTTGGAATCCGTTGCGAACTTGTTCGCCTCTTGGAGGACCTTCAATGTGAAATGAATAAGTAGGCTTCCACGGTTAGCGACAGCAATGTACGAACGGTTTTCGTAAGTGGACCTTGTCATGATAAGGTATAACAGACCATCTCTACCTTTAGATTAGGAAAATTATCACAGGAAAATTTATATAAATCCATGTACTGTATTGGTGATGATGGTGCTAGCATGAATATGTTGAAATTGTGTGTTCCCTATATTGCACATGTTTAATTTCTATATTGAACGTAGTGTGAAAGTCATCTATAATCAAGCCCATTAAAAAAAAAACAAATCTGTAGACAGTTTGAGGGATTTAACATCAATAGATATTTTACCAATGCTTGAGGAGATTTTTAAAAGTGCATGCCGTACCCCTGACTCCCCTTACAGTAAAACTACCATGGCATTATATTTTTTATTTGTCGACTTAGTCCCTTTCCGCAGTAATGAACTTGGTTCATCGGTCCATCTCAACAGCGTCCTGGAAAAATTTTTATCTTATCTCCGCAAACCACTTCTACAGTTTGTATCACTTCATAATTACTGGAAAATCTTCTAGTTTTTAAAATATTGCGATAAAATAGTATATTGTGCAATATTGTACAGCTTGACACATTTAATGTACTAGTGGATGTCATCTAATATAAGCTTCGATTTCGTCTTCAAGATCATAGCGTAAGTGTTAGGAACACTACCTGCTGAATAGGAACTTCTTGCCTACAGATCAAGAGATTTGGATATCTACGTTACTTATAAAGAATAGGATCCCGCAAGGTTTATTTACCCAACAGTGACATAAACCATCATACTAAATTTCAAGACTCCGATTGAGACGTTCAACAATACGCTATTAACTGTAATGACTTTTTTCTTGTGTGGTTGTTCTATATATTTTTCTTTAACATACTGATTTTTTTTTCTTTTTTATTCGTGAGTTAAAGAAGGAACGAACATTCTGTAAGCTATTACAGCATTGGGCGATTTAATATCTTTGGCTGTAAGTGGTGTGAATAGCTGTAGTAATTATGCTGTATATATAATAAATACGTATTATTATTATTATTATATAGTGAAATAAGAGTAGGCAGAAAAAAGAAAAGAGAAAGGCGAGATCCCGCGGCTCTTTTTTCTTTTTCTATCCCCTTCTCCTATTTTTTTACACCCCTTTCCAGTTTTTCTTGCCTTTGTTTTTCCTCTTACTCTTATCAAATTTTCTCTTATAACACATGGGGTGAAAAGTCCCGGGCCTAACAAAGAAAACACGGTTTTCTTGGTTCAAAATTAGCTTTATTCATCAACGTAATCTCCATCAAGAGCAACGCAATCATTCCAACGCCGCTCTAACATTTCAATACCACTTTTGTAGAACGATTTATCTTTTGCCTCAAAAATAGGCCTCAGTTTCAACGATAACCTCTTCATTCGTGCAAAATTTCGTACCGGCGAGCATCTTTTTGAGGTCTGCGAACAGCCAGTAGTCGCTGGGAGCCAAATCTGGCGAATACGGTGGATGTGGGAGCAATTCGAAGTTCAATTCATGTAGTTTTGCCATTGTTTTTATTGACTTGTGACACGGTGCGTTGTCTTGATGAAACAAAATCTTTTTCTTTGCCATATGCGGTCCTTTGTTTGCAATTTCGGCCTTCAAACGCTCCAATAACGCTATATAATATTCACTGTTGATGGTATTTCCTTTCTCAAGATAGTCGATGAATATTGCACCACGCACATCCCAAAATACCGAGGCCATAACCTTTCCAGCCAATTGTTGCGCTTTCGCGCGCTTTGGACGAGGTTCACCAGTTGCTGTCCACTCAGATGACGATCGTTTTGATTCCGGAGTGAAGCGATGGATCCATGTTTCATCCATTGTCACATATCGACGCAAAAATTCCGGTTTGTTACGTTTAAACATGGCCAAACACTGCTCAGAATCATCAACGCGTTCTTGTTTTTGGTCAACAGTGAGCAAACGCGGCACCCACTTTGAACAGAGCTTTCTCATAGTCAAATGCTCATGCAATATAAAGCCAATACGTTCTTTTGATATCTTTACAATGTCAGCTAACTCACACAACTTCACTTTTCGATCATTCAAAACGATTTTGTGGATTTTTTTGATGTTTTCTGGTGTTACCGCCTCATTTGGACGTCCACTGCGTTCTGCATCATCGGTGTCGCTACGACCACGTTTGAAGTCAGCAAACCAACGTTTTATTGTTGTTTGTGATGGAGCAGAGTCCCCATAACTCTTTTCAAGCGATTGCTTCGTTTGAACGGTATTTGTTCCCATCAAGAAGCAGTGTAAAATTAAAACACGAAATTGTTTTTATCCATTGTTTTGAAAATAACAAAAGTAGCGTGACTCTTAGCATAATAACTCACAAACTAATGAATAGAATATCATGGAATTTTAACAGCTTTCTTTTGAAGGTTAGTACTAACTGATGGAAAGGTGACTGCAATAAAACTAGCGTCATCTATGTGTTAGGCCCGGGAATTTTCAGCCCATGTGTTAATTTATCATAACGCGGTCCACTTCCGAAAACAGTTCGTCTATTACTCACCTTCAAAGTGCACGAATCGGTGAAGTCCATAGCCAGTGAGACCATATTTTTCTGAAAGGGAACGGGGAAATAGAACATATATTTCTTGTGCTTCGTCAGATCTATGAGACCGTCCTCGTAGGACACGGCGACGTCGAGACCCTCGATTACCACCACGTTATTAACATCGAAATCCATTGTTATAATTCCATCGGTTACTATAACCGTCGGCGTTCCCTCATTTGCGATATCCACCCCGGGAAGGCTTCTGAGGTATACCTCTAGAGGCGTCTTATCGTGGATGACGGCGCTTCTCCACGGTTCATCGAAATCCCTGCGCGGCCAAAAGAATACCGCTAAATACTCCGGAGGCATCACGTTATCAATGGTTAGCGCTAGTATTTGTCCCATCTGCGTCTTATCTAAGGTGTCTATAATTAATTCCCCAGTCTTACCGCCTCCGTATTTCAGCTGAAGGCTCATGTGTTTAGCGGCACCGCTAGCTTTTTCTTGTGAAACTAATCCCTTCATATCCCTCTTGACACCCGGCACCGTTAAATCGAATTTAAGCGGTCTGATATTACCATTCTTGTAACGGACGCAAACTATAGCCGAATCCGTCTGCTCGAAGTCTATAGCCGGTTTCACACTTGAGCCTACCTTCTGGATACCTTGCATGAAAGCGTAGTCTATATTATACTTCTTACGCGAGCCTTTAGGGTTTACTAAAGTAATCCGTCGCGTATTCGGATCGGCGAGGTAAGTGTAGGCTTCCAGCATAACTAGGCTCTTTCCATCGCTTAAATCGATGGTGGTGTGCTTAAGTCTGTTGTTCTTTTCGAAGAAAATAACGACACGATCCGAGTACGTGACGTGTGGCTTTGGAATTGGCAAGACGCTACTAACTGCAGGCTCGTAGTCTTCGGGAAACCACGAGCACAATTCTACAGTGCAAGACTCCGGGAAGAGGAGTCGAATGATCCAGTACGCCATTTGCGACGTGGATCTCGACAGGCATTCGCGCAGCGTATTCAAGCATTCTTTCAATTCCCTGCATTCCAGCGGGCACTTCGCCAGCTCCATATCTACATCGGGACGCTTCCTCATCAGGATGTTGAGTCCCGATTGTAGATAAGTCTTGATGTCCGTTTGTTGGACTAGGTCGCTTAACCAGATGACTACGCCTGGGAGGTCACCAGCCACCAAGGCCGGTGGAATCTTTTCACTCATCAAGTAGACGTAGATCCTTTGTATTCGCCTAAATTCGTCTTGTCCAAATCGTTTCTTATCGCGTCGCATGAATTTTAGTAAAGCGAAGAGCTTATTCGGGTTGTTATCTGCGATGCCTCGTAAATACCTTTCGGACTTCTCGATGGTTAATTCCTTAAGAAATTCATTCATCATGATGCGAATTATAATGGGAACCTCCTCGTCTCTAATCTTCTCTTCGAGTTCGCTTTTCACCGCTTCGAACCGTTCGATGATGGTCTCGCGACTGACAGGGGGCAACCACGAACAGGTGAATTTAAAACACGTCAGGGGTCTTATCAATCTTGCGATTATTACGCCGTAATGGTCTCTGTCGAGGGGCGGATCATTCAGGGCCATCTCCATGGTTTCCACGCACTTCTTCACGTTAATACAGTTCACCCTGCATTTCAGCAGGATGTCGCGTATCCGTTGCTTGTTCTCTTCAGCGCGCTGTTTCTGCTTTTCGATCTCATCTTTAACGTCTTGGGTTTTCGTCATCCGCTTTAACAGTTCGCCGAAAAGCATCAGCGTAACAAAGTCCAGGTACTCCGGATGGATGTTAGAATTTAGATATTCTTCTATGTTACTCTTGACGTTCTGCAATTCCAATTTCTCCACTATTTCGTTGTCGACCACCTTGAGGAACAAAGGCAGTAGGTTATTGCGTTCCTCTAATGTTTTCACCGGTAAGTTGCTCAAGCTGGCGTCCGATTCCCTGATCAATACCTTTATGGCTTGCATGTCTAATTTGATGTGGACTGAGATAATTGGATCTTGCTGGAATCTACGCAGTTCTTGCAATATCGCCACTTGCATTTCCTTAACCATGACCTCGATTGAATCCTTCAACCACGGGCAGAAACTGGTTTGGCACATATCTGGTTTCAAGGCCGAGATGATTAGACCAGCCGCATTGCTCTCACTTGCTCGAACGTGTACCAGAAGAGAGTTGACGCAGGTGGTGATATTCTTACAATTTACGGCGGTCAGGTCTAAAACCTCTTTAATTTCTTTCTTGTATTTCAAAAACAACGATTCGCTATTGGTCAAGGTTTGGATAACGTTGTAATTATCAGTTTGTTCCTTTAGCAGTTTTACGACCTGAAGAATAATATCAGTTTAATACTACAAAAGGGGAAACAAGATTGCGGGTTGTTTAAAGTTATTGACGCAGCTTTGTATCATGTAGCTATTGGTGTTATGACTACAATTATATTTTGTAATTTTGCTGTAGCTGTAGTGGGGAGAAAAGAAGTGAACCTTCATTACTATTGTTATATTTCCTACTTTACTGTATAAGGTTATGAACGAGTGTACTAGTCGAAGTAAATATTGCAAAAATTTGCGCAAAAAGAATTTAACGATCTAACACGTAGTAGAACATCAAATATCCAAAGTAACGTGGGAAGGTAGGCAAATGTGTTTCACCGATTTAAATGAAACTTGGTGGGCTTATAGAGCAATCTAGTGTTAGACCAACGGCAACTATCTTAGCGGCCCAATCGCAAGTTAAGGGGGTGTCGGCCACTCTAACTAATCTCAAGACCCTTCGCCCCCGAGATTCCTTAACATTTCCATTGTATTCAAATATTCGGTACTAGAATCGATTCCAAATGCTCGAACATATTTGATTCTCACATAGACGAAATCGATTCTTGATTTCAGGTATCGCTAGTCAAGTGTCGATGGTCAATATCAAATATTTCAAGACATCCAGCTCTATGGGGGTATATTCCTTATTAACACAGAATATAGTCTTTTCTCTAATGCTATTGGAAAGACTGACTGCGTGAGTGTCAAAAGTCGATCAACAGTAAATCAGATATTCACTATTAGGCAGTGGAGAAATGTTGAGAATACAAGAAACCATTACATTATACTATTTATAAATTTTAAACAAGCATATGACAGCATTATAAGAGTGGAGTTATAGAATGCCATGACAGAACTGGGCATACCGAAAAAGCTGATTATTCCCACCAAATCTTATGTGGAGGGATTTACAAGTGCAGTAGGATTTGAAAGAAAACTCTCGACCTTTTTTACAATCAACAATTGCCTCAAACAGGGAGATGAGTTATCCCCGTCCTTCTTAAACATCACGTTATTTAACTGCTGCGGCTTTTATATAATCAATGTGGTTAGGAAGATTTCAGGAATTGGTGCATATGTTTCTTGAAGAACCAATCACGAATGTCAAAGCGTATGTCGTATGATTCCGGATATGTTTAATCCGATTAAGATCCAGGCTAGATGTTGATCGAATTAATCTAAGTATGCACACACAACATGGCCGATATATACATATTTATGGGTATTCAGAGCACCATTTTCTAGAAATTTGTAGTCAATTCCTGGTTCCGTGTAAATTGTTTGTACTATAATTATATTTACACAATTATTCTTTCCGTGACTATACTCATGATTGTACAAAAATTGTAGACAACAACTGTACTTGTACCGAACTACTTGTAAGTAACACAGTATACAGTCCAACGAAACTTGTATTACGTATTTATTTATTGTAAACACAATACAAATGCCCGCCCACACCATAACAGAACTCCATATAAAGATATCCGCTTAGAAATTATACAATCCGCATATCGCTCATTTTATCTTCCCTACCACCAACTGATCGTAGACAAAAGTACGACTTTATAATACCAAAGTGGTTAATTAGATATATTACTAAAATATTGGAAAAGTAAGGTACTTTCAATATATCTTATAATAAGAATAGCTTTCAATTCGTTTCTTTGAAAAAGTTTTGATTAATAAACGAAAATATGATCAATTTAATAAAAGAAAAAAAATGATTTAATAAAGTTGAACCATAATTTATAATTTGTTATAAATAAAGCTAATTTTGTATATATACCGGTGAAGGCATATATACATAGTTTGTGTGTTATTAAGTGAAATACTGAATCGTAGTCTTGAAATTAGGGTGGGCGACACTCCCATAACACTTACACTACCCTCACACTAGATGGATCTATAAACCCACCAAGTTTCATTTAAATCGGCGAGACACATTTGCCCACCTTCCCTTGTAAGTCATTCTCTTATTGGACGCGAGAACAGACAACACTTCCATGCTTCAACAAAAGCAACACTATACTACAATAACATTCCTAAACTACATTAATTATTTAGTGGGAATATTAAGATATCTACTAGAAATTTTGCACCCTTACTGCTACTTCTACTGCAGTTATAACGCCAGTGAGACGCCACTCCTCGAGTATAAATAAAATGGGGGGTATAATCAATGACCTAAATAAATCCCTATATACTACAATTTAATAGCCATCGAAGTGTGGTCGTTGAATCAACTCAGTTTTTGCGTTATTTAATAAGATATGACGAGTCGCATTTCCACATATCAGGATCTATAAAGAGGAACAATAGGAATGTTACCGTGTTGTACGGTTTAGCTGCATTCAGAATGCTAAGCCCATACTTTTTCGAAAAAAATACTCGTACAGTTACTGTCACTTCTCGATGGTATCTGAAGATGTTCCAAAACCTTCTACCTGATAATTTGCAATAATTTTAAATAGAAAATAAGGACTTATGGTTCCACCAAGGTGGAGCAACAAGCCATACTCGACTGCCAAGAAAGCTAGGTTTTTCAAAATATTCCTCTAACGCGACAATTTTTAAAAGCAAATGTTACCCAAGAAATTAGAGCGATAAACCAAGAAATGCTGCAACCAGTTACAGCGGTTTTTCAGTCATGGTTTCATGAGTGTTTAGAAAAGGGTGGTGGCCATTTATCGGATATTATTGTCTAAACTGCATTATATATGCAATAAAGATGCATTTTTTTGACCTGGGTCGTAAAAAAATAACAAACCCGTTTCCATACTTCTAAATACACTTGAACGGCAAGAGGACAAAGATCGATAACACAACAAAATAATATTTTGTCGTGGTGCCTGTAAAATACGAACTGATTTAGAGTATCTCCGATGTGCTGGTTCCAAAAATAGCTGGCATTTCTTCCTAACAGCTCTAGTTTTTGAGATAAACCACGCTTATTTATTAGTAGTACAGATGCTTTCTAACTTTCACACGCTCGCATGTAACCTACGTATCAAGATTCATTATCTTCACAACCACTTAGACCATTTGCCAGAAAACTTAGGTGATGTTGAATGTGTGTAGGGGGAAAGATTTCACAACGACATCAGCTCTATGAAGGGAAGGTACCAAGGAAGATGGGATACCCATATTATGGCCGATTAGTGCTGCAATCTTCAGCAAGGCTGTTTCGGTAAACCTCACGCAATGGAATCTTTGAAAAAGAAATTTTTAAGGGATGATTGAAAATTGTATATGGATATTTTTCTGTTAAATACATAGCTTCTCCCCATATTTTTTGTATTTCATGTAACAGTTATCAAATAGTAATATTTGATAACTGTTACCTGATAAAATAAACCTGATGGCATTTTTGGATTAGACACCCCAAGAATACTTAATTTCACTTAAAGAATCCGACGCAACAAAATGTTTATTGGCCAGTGCAATAGACTATATAATTACAAATAACAAATTAGCTAAACAAGTAAAAGACACAATGGTATATAGAGGACCAGACATAAATCAGATCGTTTTTTAGTCGTAGCAACAATAGAAACCTGTAAAAAGTGGAAAAATTTGAAAAGTACAACGAATTCAAATGAAGACGTCTTTAAAGTATATTTACTTGAAAGGGAAAATATAAAAGGGCTCTACCAAGGTAGATTGAGCAAAAGATTAGCATGTATAGAAACAAAAGAAGATATACCCTAAGAATAGCAGTGAAAAATAGCACAACAGAACTAAACATTTTCGACATAAATAAGAGAAGAAAGGAAAACAAAAATAAACGGAAGAAACACGTAGAATAGATGCAAGCGACGAAATTGCCAGATAGAGCGAGATTTTATAGATGTTTAGGAAGAAGAAGGGTATCGTAACAGGCCTAAAACCTGAAGCGAAGAAGAAGAAGAAAAAGAGGAAGAAAAACGTCAATATCTATTGCACCATAACGAATCATCTGTATCACAATTCACTTACAACTGTCGCAGTGTACTAATTCTGTTCTACTTTGTGGTATTCCACACTCACACATTGGAAGACACTGTGTTAGACTGATATTTTCGCGAATAAAATTACAAAGAATTGATCGAAATGGTAGTTATTTTGTAAGTAAAAGATCACATCAGAGATCGATCTACTAATCCTTAAAAGTAACGTGTAGGATTTGCATAAACATACAGGTTGTTTCGTTATGTTAGTGCGCCAATAACTTTGAACAACCATTGTATTATTTACCTTAATTAAACCGGAAACGTGCAGTATACTCGGAATTTGTTTATTCTTAATGTAAAGTAATATATTTTTAATAGAAGTCTTAATATGGACAGGAACCTGTTGATTGTTGGCAATTTGCTGTAGGACCTCCTGATATATCCGGGCCGAGTTATCTTTGTTGCATAGAACTGTATCGTGTATTTCTTGAGATATATCTGCTATTTCTATGAAATCTATTACGTCTCCTACGTCCATATCTATATGCAATGGGGTATTAGGCGACGTGCTAATTTTAAGGAGGTAGTTGGTTATTGCACGCTTGTATAGGGTAGCGATCTCGTCGTCCAAAGGCACTTGCCAGGGGCAATCGGTTTTAGAACACGATCTCGATTGAAACACGTCGATTAACAGTTTCACGTCGGGTTTATCGCATAAACCTCTCTTAATTAGGGCGTTGAATAGTAAATGAACACAGTCTTCAAGGGGATCACACGGCATATTGATATTGTTTACGTAATGTTGCATGCCCGGCTTGTTACCATCGGCAGTATGTATCGCTTCGTTTATGTTATTTTTAATCGCTTCATCATGGGTATTTTCCAGCATCTCTTCTAGTAACTTGACTAAAACTTCAGCGTCCATCGTCCATTTTTTCAGCGATAATTGTCTTAGGTAATGTTTCCATTCCCTAGGCGTTTCCGCACTGAACAACAGTAGTTTGAGTATTTTATTTAACGATTGGTTAGGATCGCTTTGTAGGATTTTAGTGGCAGTTTCCCTGTCCTTTTCTAGATACTCCTTCACGATGTTCCACACGATCCGTTCCATGACCGAAATATCGGGTTTCTGGATGTGGTTTTCGATCGCAGGTAAAACAATGTCGGGTAATACACTTTGCGGATCCACACCGATCCATGGACATATCTCTTCAGATTTCATGCACGCATTCGGATTCAAGAGTTGCAAGATAAGTTTGGCTGCCGAGGAATCGAAGTAAGCGGGGGAGGCCAATTGATGTTTGATCCTCGATATACACTTTTGTAATGTGAAGCAATCCACCAAGATATCCTCAAGAAGGGTAGCCACGTCCCGCTTGGCCAGAACTATCCTGTTTCCTATATTATGCAGTTCCAGCTTAACGGTGGCATTGGTCGTGTTAGCTTGAAAAACGCGCTTGATAAACTCCATATTACCCAAATTCAACGTTTCAGGTAACGTACTCTTTGACAAATAAGTGTGGATATTCCCTATCGACTTCTTAATGTGGGGATCGGCTATCGTATTCTCGTTCAGCAGCTCCATGAATCTCCCGATTCGCTGGATGATGTCGTCTTCAGTATCATCGCTGTACACGAATTTAAATTGCGCCAATGCCCCCTCTACGTCGGCGTTGGATAGGAACGTAAGAACTTGATCGAAATCCATCGTTAAGTGGAACGATTTAAGAGGGAGGGTGTACTCTGCGATCTCCAAAATCATGTAGTTCAAAAGCGGATTTAACAGGTTCGAACTACGTTCTTCATACGGGTACCACCAGCAGTTCCGACTGTCACATGTTGTTGGAGTTAGTAGGTATTGGACGAGCTGTAGGTGTACTTCGTGTAACTTTTTTATTTTCAAATGGTCCAGTATAGTTTCGAAGCATTGCTTCACCTGGGAACGGAATAATAATAATTGGAGAACAATGTGGAGGGGCCGCTTTTTTTCTCAATAATTGTCCTGCTCTTGAATTGTTTTCATGCCCGTTTTTAAAAAACAGACAGGATATTTTTCGAGATATCAAATAAATTCCATGCTTTTACCTAATCCTATACTGGCTGCCCCAAAAGTCTTTTACAATTTGTTTTGTTCAAAGCGCGATCACAATCCTTCAATGGAGGATATGTGACATCTCACACCCCTAATGTACCCTTAAGTTTGAATACGCTTGATCCTGTATAACCCTGTCGGGCCTAGAATTTATGGCGCCTACCTCGTAAATTCCCAGTAAAAGATAATACCTTAGTCTTTAAACCTGTCCATTACTTTATTATATTGTTTCTAATTTGAAAGAGACTTTTGGAACACCACGCGTATTAACTTTGAGCAATTTCCAAAAATTATCAATTATTTACCTGCAGTCCTTCACATGAAACCTCAAGAAGGGCGCGTTCCAAATAAACCTTGACATCCTTAATGTAAGCTTTTGCAGCTTCCAGTTCATTATCATCATGCGTATTTGTTTGTACGGCTGAGACTGTCTTCAGAAGGATATCGACGCTCATAGACGCGGTGTTTCCCACGTGCAATGAGTACATCTCAGGCGATGGTTCTAATTTCCTTTGCAGGTTCAACCTGCTGTCTCTACTGTTGACTTCTCTTACCATCTCGTTGAAGCACTCTTCCATATCCACGCATCCATCGTAATCGAAGCCCTTCAGCGAATTATCGACGTGCTTGGAATTAACTCTTATTATTGCCGCGGTGCGTTTCATGCTACGCGCAACAACCTCGTCCGTAGTGGGGGAATCCCAGGTAGCCGCTAACCTCATCATCGTCTCGGATCCTCCGACTTTCTCCGGTTCGATCATAAACCGTAGCGCCGCTATTACTGCCTTTACGTTGGATACCTGTTCGTTTGGAAAATCCCCAGCTTTCATGTTGAGATTTCGCAGGGCCGACAGGAGAGTTTCCTGTTTGGTGCAATAATATCCATCAGTTTCTAATGGAAATCCCTCCTTGTTATTCTGTACGTAAGTCTTAAGGCTTTCCGCGGCTAGAACGGTCTCACGTGAGTACTGACTGTAGTCGATTACCTCCAACAGGTCAGCAATCGATAGCGTTTCTGGGTAAGGACTTACTTCTTTTCCGTTATCTCTACGGTTGAAGTATCTACGAAGTATGCAAGTTGGCAAATGTAAATAGTCCGCCTTGTCCTTGAAATAGTGGTCGGCTGTGGATGGGAGAAAAAGAGGCATTAACAAGGAAAGGCTCCCGGGTGTTGGATTCAGATCTAAATGAAACTTGATGAAACAAAAATAAACAAAGGAAAAATCGGGAATTTATAAACTAACTTGTTTTGATTGCCCAAAAACGTATATCGGCCAAACAGGTAGGAGTTTTGAAAACAGAATACATGTGCACTTCATGAGCTATGTACATAAGAATAAAGATTCCAGTTACGCACATCATTTACTGGAAAATAACGAAAATTTCAATAATAATTTCGAAATTTTACATTCCGAAAGTAAAGGTCTAAAATTAAACTGGAATCCTAGAGATTAATAAACTTAAATATTCCGATGTACTAGTAAATGATCAAATAGACTTGAATAATTAACCTTTGTTGAATTTGTTTGTGAACTCTAGTACTAAGAATTTACAGACATAATCTGGCCGTTATGTAAACACATTATGCATACATCATCCTTAATTAGCCTAAGATAAGGGTATCTTAAGTTTGAGTATAAATAAGGTTTTCGTTCAGTAGGAGTAGAATATCTAATGAAGCTACAGTCATAGCGAAATATGTCATATTAATACTGTATCAAATATATTGGAAATTTTGTGAATTGAGTTTTACTTCTCCGACCATTGTTTAATATGGATTTTCAACAAGTACCGGCCGACTCAATCGAAAAAAAAACCTCTTGTATAATTGAAAATGCTTTTAAATGAATTTGCGCTATTTTTTTCCATATTATTGTAATCAGCTCTAGCATAAGAGGCTTGTGCTTCAAAACAACACCCTGTATATACAACATTCATGTGTCCTGAAAGATCTTTCGATGAGGTACAACATTTGCGTTTAAATTTTTGTTCTATTTCCAAGATTTAAATCAAGAAAACTGAAAATCTATGAATTTTCAAAAGGGCTGTTTCACCCCCACAGACTGAATTTCAGCACAAACAAAGAATTTTTATTTTCAACTTACGTACCAAGTTTCATTATGATCTGAATTTGACACCCGGAAACCTTTCCTTGTAAGTATTCTAAATTAGAGCACGATATCGAAATGGGAGACCAAGATAATGCAAAGTGCGTTATAAGTGACTTTAAATTAGCCTCTAACATACTTTTGATATCTGAAAAAATCTTTTGTAATTTTTACTTTCCAAATGCGCAGAAATCGCACATATTTTACTTCCACTCGTACTAATAAAATATCACACTATACAACACCCGCCAAACTCGATTAGATACTCACATCTTAACATAGCAACGATCGCCATGAAACAGGACAGCAGATGGTTGCATTTCTTGTTCGGCGTCGCCTTGAAAATCCGCGTTATCTCGGTTTGCTCGTCCAAGACGAACGTCAGCATATCGAACGCCTCCTCCGTGATGTCCGCGTTGAGATCTGGCGCCAGCAGGCCGTAAGTAATACTGACGAAGAGGTCATGATTGATGAGTTTCGGACCGATTTGAAAGAGTAGATGCGCCTTCAACGCTAGAATGCTCTGCTTGATCTCGATGACGGAGAAATGGGTCTCTTGCAGGACGAAGTCCAGGAAAGCGTATAGCATCTCCTGAGCGGAATTGTAGGCGTAAACTGTGAAGCTCGGGTATTTCAAGTAGCGCGTTATCTTTTCTGTATATCGTTGGATCCTACGTCGAGCTAGGACGATCTCTATGGGATAGTCTCTGAAGTTGACGATGTCGAGAAGTTCCCACAATCGATGTACTTCGACGTAGTGGCCTCTGAAGTATTTTCTGAAATGGTTAATTGGTTAACTTTTCTTCCTGAAATAATTGATATCCATTTGAACCAATTACATGATCTGGTGCTTAGGTTATGTAAAGGTTATTATGAAAGCCAATAATGGCGCTACAAGTGTGTCTGTTACTGGTTCCAATCTGTGTCAGAAACCACAAACGTAACGGATAATACGAATTACACTGGATATCTTACAATGAGTAATGGCACACGTCAAGTGTTCAAAAAAAACAAAAAATTAAATGGCATGGCTTACTAAAAAAAAGACTATAAAATTTTTACGTTAAAATCCAAATATAGGATAGTTACTGGCACCCTATTGCTAACAGAGCTCCTAATTGTCATCATTATGCCACTATACATTTGTCTTACCGTAGCATCATATTCTATACATCTGCTTCACAGAAGAATGTCGCTTGCGATGTTAACTATGTTGTAGCAGTTTCTTTCACCCTGTCATTGTCATCGAAGTACTGGCCAAAAAGAGGAAATTTTATGGTGTGAAAACGAATCATGTGAAGTCTGAACTGTAAGCGTAGTCATTAAATTCACCCTAGCCAAAGATCTGCATGAAATTTTGTGTAATGTTTGCAGTGTGGTGGGAGGTGAAGGGGTTGAACTGTGAATATACCCTGTTACTTATCTTCTACTGAACGGTGCAGTTTTCTCTTTTGCTCAAACATTAAAAATTGGATTGTTGAAATTTGAAATTTGTCCAATGCACATGTTTAGTTGTTTCTGTAACGTCTAATTAATTTCATAAGAAATCTGTACAGTTAAAAAAATAAGCTTCTATATATTTTGTATATAAATTATTAATTTGTTAAGTGATAGGTGTGTAGTTTGTGCCACCTATGGTTTCTTACAACTACTTGCTACAACATAATTATCACCGCTGCCTACATCCTTCTTGAGCAGTGGTGTCAAATCTATAGAAAAGAAGGTCTCTTAGGAACTCAAATTATAAATACCTATAGTCAGAGGATGCCATGTTGTTCTGTATATTATCCAACAGAATCTCCGCCGCGGTCTTCTCCAATCTATGGCAATTCGAGTACGAAAGGCGTGCCATTATCGTCTTCATAACCTCTCGCGGATTTCCGTTATTCCTCTTAATTCTGATACCGTATCGAAGTAGATTTTGACTTCGATTATCTACCAGGAAGTTCATGATGTTGTGCATCGCCTGGATGAATTCTATGTCATCGATGGGCCACGGAAAAAACCGTAAGAAATACGCGACTAGGGCGTTGCTCATTATAGTTTGGCCGTTCTGGTATTCATGCCAAACTCTCGCGACATGAGGACCAAAATATTGTTGACCTTTCAGCTTGGTTTCCTTCAGCTGCTCGACCAATGTTTTCACCCTTCTCACGTCCTCTTCGGTGTCCACGAGGTTGTGCGTTAACGGATTTAGACCGAAATAGGTGATGGCCATTTCCATGCTCACAACTTGCGAATGCTTGCCCCACATATCGGCAGTGCAGATCAGATGGCAGTATTTGCGTTCGCAGTGCTCCTGGATCTGCTTCAGCAGTATCTCAAGCTGCTTATCCGGCTCCTCGCCGTAGAGTTTCGGTAGGGCCGGGATCAGATTGAAGACGTCTATTGCGTTTGTCTCCAAGCCGGATTTCACGACGAAAATGTAATGGTACACTTCGGGCGCCGTGTCTATTTTCATCTGGTTCATTAGATAACTGAATAAGCTAATGATGTTATCGCGAAATGTGGTCGCCAATTTCATCGCGAATTCTCCTATAAGATCTTCCTCCTTAGTCGAAACTTCCTTCCGCCAATTTTGTAGGTAATCGAACTGAGGAGGGTCTTCGAGATACTCGACTTCATCATCCTCAGTTGGTTCCTCCGACTTAGTAGGTGCTAGGTTAATGGATACACAATAACTTTTTAGTTCTCATTTCTGTTTTAAATTATGCTACCATGCTGTGCTTACCAATACGAAAATTAAGTAAGAGCAAATCACATCTGGTCACTAACTATGCATTCTACGAAGATAA
The DNA here is from genome assembly GCA_023509865.1 of Trypoxylus dichotomus. NCBI lineage: Eukaryota > Metazoa > Arthropoda > Insecta > Coleoptera > Scarabaeidae > Trypoxylus > Trypoxylus dichotomus. The sequence continues at coordinate 29,848,306 of CM042082.1, read as the reverse complement.
GTTGAAAAATTCGGCAACTAACAATGAGATGACGCTGTGTGAAAGTAACCTTTGTCGCTATTGTATAGCTTGATATTTCAATGACGTACGTGATAAATTTCATATCGATATATCAAGTACACTCCTTCAAAACAGAACACTTTTGGTGCTTTATAAAAATGGACAATATTGAAATTGGCGCAGTGACTAATACCTGTGAAAAAAATTTTTTCGCCCAAACAAATTAATGCTGACATTGGTAAATGTGTTAGGCGAGGATGCTCCTTCTTTTAAGGCTGTTTGCAAATGAGTGAATGAATTTAAAAAGGTCATATGAACGTAAATGATGATCCCCATTCTGGATGCCCAAAAACAGCCACTTCTGCAAAAAGTGTGCAAAAAATATTGCTAAGGCTACAGGCATCTCCAAAGAATGGGTGACATACATTTTCAATGTTAAATTAGACACGTCTAAGGTGTGTGCAAGATGGGCACTTTCTCGCACCACCGCAAAAACTCAAACGCGTACAATGTTCTACAGCCATTCTGGAGCGGTTTCGGCAAAATCCAATAGATTTTTGCGCCAGTTTGTGACTGTTACTATTCTTCATGAAGTATATACAGATAAACTGTTAAAATGTTCTTCCATAAGTAGTAATACGAAGTACCATACACGCATACACAGTAGGAAAACAGAGACAGATTGCTTCAATGTGCAAATGCGGATCTGGCACGCCGAAGATTTGGTCAACCCTCTTCGAGATACTCTCAGACCTCCATCTTTTTTTCAGAAAGTGGAGGCTTCTTTATGGTGGGGTCGGGAAACACTTCGTAAATTATGAAAAGCTACAAGTAGCAGTCGTTTTGTGTTTATTGCCACTGGTGATAGTTAATTACAATGACGTCACTGAAGATCTTATGCCGCTTTAGAAAAGATGATTTCCTAACAATAGCGACCGTGTAGAGGTATCTGGTTAGATCAAGTATTACTGTGAAACAAGTTTTGGCTGAATCATCTCACAGAAATTTTCTACGTCCAAGAATTTACTGGAACAAGCTAGTGTTAATAGCTTGCGTCATCGGAATAAATGTAGACTTCAAAGAAAGCTTTTGATTTTCTTTGTTTTCATGCGATACCTTAATTGACTCAAACTTCTGCATACTTTTTAAAAAATAGCGTTGCTATACCTAAAAAAATGTACTGTTAATTCAAATATTTAATTCTCAGATTAGCACAACGTGATAGCATAACTAACACATAGGCTGAAAGGTCCCGGGCCTAACACATAGATTACGCTAGTTTTATTGCAGTCACCTTTCTCTCAGTTAGTACTAACCTTCAAAAGACAGCTGTTAAAATTTCATGATATTCTATTCATTAGTTTGTGAGTTATTGTGCTAAGAGTCACGCTACTTTTGTTATTTTCAAAACAATGGATCAAAAACAATTTCGTGTTTTAATTTTACACTGCTTCTTGATGGGAAAAAATACCGTTCAAGCGAAGCAATGGCTTGAAAAGTGTTATGGGGACTCCGCTCCATCAGAAACAACAATAAAACGTTGGTTTGCTGACTTCAAACGTGGTCGTAGAGACACCGATGATCCAGATCGCAGTGGACGTCCAAATGAGGCGGTAACACCAGAAAACATCAAAAAAATCCACAAAATCGTTTTGAATGATCGAAAAGTGAAGTTGCGTGAGTTAGCTGACATCGTAAAGGTATCAAAAGAACGTATTGGCTTTATATTGCATGAGCATTTGACTATGAGAAAGCTCTGTTCAAAGTAGGTGCCGCGTTTGCTCACTGTTGACCAAAAACAAGAACGTGTTGATGATTCTGAGCAGTGTTTGGCCATGTTTAAACGTAACAAATCGGAATTTTTGCGTCGATATGTGACAACGGATGAAACATGGATCCATCACTTCACTCCGGAATCAAAACGATCGTCATCTGAGTGGACAGCAACTGGTGAACCTCGTCCAAAGCGCTCGAAAGCACAACAATCGGCTGGAAAGGTTATGGCCTCGGTATTTTGGGATGTGCGTGGTGTAATATTCATCGACTATCTTAAGAAAGGGAATACCATCAACAGTGAATATTATACAGCGTTATTGGAGCGTTTGAAGGCCGAAATTGCAATGATATGACCGCATATAGCAAAGAAAAAAATTTGTTTCATCAAGACAACGCACCGTGTCACAAGTCAATCAAAACAATGGCAAAACTACATGAATTGAACTTCGAATTGCTCCCACATCCACCGAATTCGCCAGATTTGGCTCCCAGCGACTACTGGGTGTTCGCAGACCTCAAAAAAATGCTCGCCGGTTAGAAATTTCGCACAAATGAAGAGGTTATCGCTGAAACTGAGGCCTATTTTGAGTCACAAGATAAATCGTTCTACAAAAGTGGTATTGAAATGTTAGAGCGTCGCTGGAATGATTGCGTTGCTCTTGATGGAGATTACGTTGATGAATAAAGCTAATTTTGAACCAAAAAAAAACGTGTTTTCTTTGTTAGGCCCGGGACTTTTCAGCCCATGTGTTATATTTTCAGGAAAAAAGCTTGGTGCAAACTGATAACTAACTAGAGTACAGTCAAGATGTTGAGGGTCACTATTTAGGTTTTTTGAGTAAACTAAAAGGGAAAGGTTCCAGGGTGTCAAATTTTTTTAATTCTCAACATACTCGACTTACCTACAAAGTTTTATTAAGATCTGAATTTGACACCCGGGAACCTTTCCTTGTAAGTTGTATTTCTATCCAACGTAAGTAAACTATTCCATGTATCCATTTGAAACTTTTTCTAACATATGACGAATGATACTATTTATCAAAAAAAAAAATGCCGTGCGTATAGTCGTATCGAAAAAGTTGCAAGCTATTTTAAGTTTTACTATTTTATTTATCGATCATAATCAAATCTCTTCAGTGTTTATTTCCTTAGCTCTAACACCCTGTATTTCACTATTTATCAGTAGTACATACCTTCAATGCGGCAAAATGCTGGAAGTGTATTTGAAATGCCTTCTGTTTCTTCTGTTGTAACAAGCGTTGAATGACTTTCGGTTGTTGTCTCTTCATCTATTTCAACCTCGGTTGCACTTTCAGTTACTTCTTCGGTTTCAATTGCATTCCCACCTTCAGTTTCATTCCCGTTTTCAGTTGCATTCGCACTTTCAGTTTCATTCTCGTTTTCAGTTGCGTTTCCGTTTTCAGTTTCATTACCATTTTGAGTTTCATTTCCGTTCTCAGTTACATTCCCAGTTTCAGTTTCATTCTCATTTTCAGTTGCATTTCCGTTTTCAGTTTCATTCCCATTCTCACTTTGGTGTTCATCTTGAGTCTCGTTCTCAGTTTCACTTTCAGTTTCCCCCGTAACGCTTTCGCTAGTATCTTCAATCTGTGACGTACCCTCGGTGATTAAAGTCGTCGCTTGGTTAGTTTCAGAAGGTTCCATCGCCTGGCTAGCCGTACTTTCGGGGCCTTCAGAGATTGCTTCTGTTTCGGTCACGTTGATTGTGACCGTGTCCGTTAATTCTGTACTCATTGCGCTGCTAGTTTCAAGTTGGTTCAAGTTGGATGTTATTCCTACTTCAGTTACGTTAGTTCCTACTTCGGTAGCATTTGTCTCTTCTTCAAGCTGAGTCTGTGTTTGTGTTTCCGAAGGTTCCTCAGTTTCTCCTAGAGAAGTGGATTCTACAGATGCTTCTGATGTTTGTGTTACATCCTCCTGTCTTGATTTCACACGCTCAACATCGCCTTTAGAACTGCTTTGGTCTCTATTGCTTACTGGTTTTCCAAATGTGTACTTTTGAAGCTCGCTTCGAAGGCTGCCGCTTTGAAGCTGACCATTGTGGTCGTCATCACCTTCAGGATGCCCCTGCAGAAGTATATTTCGTTAGTTTGCTTCCAGATGGGAAATAGAGCTTTAGGAGGTTAAAAAACATGTAACTTTCGAAAGCATATGTAAAATGAATGTAAGCATTATTGTTGCTCCATGATTCATATCCAATATAAGAGGAAAATATAACAAAAGTTATCACTTACACCTTGTACGAAGAGCATGATGACGATTACGGACGTGAATGTGATTCTCCGCAACATCTCCTGCTCAACTTTGTCCCTCTCCCTCAATCTAACTTATATATGTATTACCCACCGAGAGTATGTAAAACAATTGAGTTATTGTATTAACCTAATGAATAGGTTTATTGGGGTAATAAAACCGGTGAATGCGTAGAAGACGCCTACTTCGAGCGTTTCCAAAGCGACATTTAATAGCTTTTATATTCAAGAATCAACAAAAATATCATGCAGAACTACGTAACCTTGGTGTTGTGCAACAAAGTTAAGTTCATTCTGGGTCGAAACTACCGCCTCACAGTCGTGCAATGGCGGAAATAGTGGTCTACAAAATCATCCTTTCTTAAGAAATACACCGATTTCGAAAATAATGAATATCAGTTAGGTAGGAACATCTAGACACAAGCCCAATAAAACAATTTACGCTATAAATACTACATATAATTAGATTAAAAAAAAGGCTTTATCCTGCTTTAAATCGGCATAGATTAAGTTAAAATCAGAATATATTAGTGCAAACAATCCTCAAATACCAAGTGACTATATTTGCCTATTTAGAAATTATCGTCATTTAACTGGAACCTCAGCGAATCTGTGCAAATAGTTTCAATGCTTTAACGTCATCGAACTTATTTCAAAAGAAAAATATCTCCCATTAGTGTTACGCTATTTATAACTACGTATTATATAACCAACTATACAGGATGTCCCACCAAACCGTCTTATTAGAACTTTTCGAACTTCGCGTGGGAATTTGATTGTTTGGGTTAACCCCCGACCTTCTTCTTCTTGTATTGTAGAGCTGCCCGTACTGACTTAATAAAAGCTGAAAAAGAACGTGTGGAAACTGAAATAAGCAATTTGCGACCCACGACTATAAAGTAAGCAAATAACTCCGTCATAGCGAGGCATCTTCTATTTTGCAATGTTAGACGGAAAAGTGGCACAATTGCTTCAATTGTCGAGCTCGTCCAGCTGAGATGCACGACTTATCCAAGCTCGAAAGTAAACTTTCGAACGAAGAAGCAATTCGGCTAAGCATTTCTCCATTCCATGCACTAATAAAATTTATGGAGTATATACTACACCTTAGGTACAATCTAGAGGACTACGAAAGCCATTCTTCCAATTAAAGAGGCCACAAAGGAGCGTATCCAAAGGCATTTCATGGCTGAATAATAAATTGGGACACTTTTTCCAAAGAATCCTTTATGAACTCCTTCTACAATCAATTGCCTAATGAAAATTCATCATCTAATCTTACTAGTGACTAGTTTTACGTTGCAACACTGGAAATCTTCAGCTTCAGCTCATACTTACAAAACATATTTCACTTGTCATGCGGGAGAAAAAGATAATCTTTGTTTAGGGTGGTGAGAGTCCTAAATAATGATAGCCTAGTTATGCTATTAACTGACCAATAGATGCAGAAATATTTTGAACAACGGCTTTGTGATCTCTGTTGCATATATATGAAAAAATATCGTCAACATATTGAACTACCTAAGTTGAAACGTCACAAATTCCGTTTAAATCGTAAATATATATATGCACAAACATTAAATACGAATCCCTGGGCATCAGTTTGTGCTTGTCCAAATACACATGAACCTGACAATTAATAGCTTTCTAGAATAACTTAGATTGGACTGAAAGAATTGGAATTGGTCTTAAACCAGAAAGAAGAGAGATACCACGATTTAATAGCTCGGTTAGTTGAATCTCGCTAAATATTTCTTACTGTTATATCTTTAAATTCGGTAGGAATTTTTTAACTATTTCTTTGTATGCGTTAACAATTCTTAAAACGAAAATTATATTACGTACATTTACCGATTCACTCACTCAGACACTCATACAACGAAAATGTAACATTCTTTATGCCTGATTATGATTTCATGTTACCAAAGACATCTGTTCAAATAATTTTGGTTTGGGTTTATCCCCTAAATTACTTAAGAACGTACGAGGGGCATTTGGAAAGTAAATATATATAGAAATTTTTGTTAGATATAATTCAACGAAACTGTATTTTGCATCAAATTAGATACTCAAGCTACTTTTCTATATAGTCACAGTTCAAATTTAGGTACTTGTCTTGCAGTTTTATCAGCTTTTCTCTCCCTTATGCATATACTAGGGTGACAGAATAAAATAGACACCAAAAAGATTCTATTCTCGTTATATATACAAAATATTTTAAAATTTTTAAATTAGACTAATATTTTGTCGATCCACCTTTACTTGCGTGAAGTGCTGCGAGTCGTCGTGCCATAGAATCTATTAAATGATTAATGGTGTCTTCTTTAACCACTCTTCTGTAATAGCTGCCACGAGTTCTTCCTTATTGCTGGGTTTTCGGGGTCGTTTCGCCGTATTTGTCTGGATTATGTGCCAAACATTCTCTATCGGATTCATGTCTGGTGATTGGCCTGACCATGGTAAAATCCAAATCCCCTGTTCCTCTTTCCATGTGGTTGTTGTTATTGCCTTGTGGTAGGGTACTACATCCTCCATAAAAGTGGCGTCTTCTTTAGATAAAATGGCGTTGTCGAATATCGGTAGCAGTCCTTCTGTTAATATTTGGATATATTTTGCCGCATTTATATTTCCGTCGCAGATTACTAATTGCGATCTTCCGCTATACTATATCGCGCCCCACCCCGTGATGTTCACACCGCCGTATTTCACCGTCTGATGCAAAAATTTGTCGTCCAGTTGCTGTGACGAACGTCTCCACACCCACGTACGACCACCATCACTGAATTGGCAGTATCTGCTTTCGTCTGAAAAAATGCCAAAACTCTTCGGGCTTCGTTCGCATTTCGATTGCCCAAGCCATTCGGCGCCGTTTTTGAAACGCCGTAAGGAGAGGTTTTTTTCTTTGCCATCCTTTTATACATCCTCACACTGTGGAGGTATCGCAGAACGGTGCGCTGACTTTTCTGTGAAGTTGCCGCAAGCTCAGCTGTACTTTTTCGTGGTTCTCTTAACACTTCGCGCACAAGCACCCTTTTACTTCGGCCCGGCACGACCTGGTCTCGGCTCCACTGTTGTTTCTCTCTTGCGTTTAAATTGTGTAATCACACGGTTAACTATGGACAACGGAATATTTAAAAATTTACTTATTTCACGTTGCGAAGCGCCGCGTTCACTCTGGCCAACGATGCTACCCCGGGTGAAGTCGCTAATATTACTCGAACCTTTTAAGCGAGGCCTAGTTGTAACGATACTAAACTATGACGAATTCCTTCCGATACATCTACCCCTACCCTAATGACAAGAGAAAGCTCTTAATTCGTTCTTAGAATTTAACTGTTTACATATTTATACCGCTTTACCTGGTGTCTATTTTATTCTGTCACCCTAGTGTAACTTAGTTGCCGCCAAGTTGTTGAACCACTGATTAACGGCTTCTTCAAATTCGTCACCGCTTCCGTAGCATTGCCCACTCAAAAAATATTCAATTTGGCAAATAAGTGAAACTCACTAACTACTAGATCCAGACTGTATGACGGATGTTGAAAAATCTCTCATCGAAACTGCTGAAGCAAGTCCTGCGTCACTCCCCCGCTACATGGTGCTCAAAACTTCAAAATTAAAATTTGTTTCTATTTTTTCGATTTCGTTGGGGATTTCAGATGATGTTATAGCATTGATTGACGCTTTGTTTTCGTATGTGAATGTGAAATGGGATATCCAAGTCTCATTACCAGTGACAATGTGATTCAAAACTTCACCACCATCCTTGTCACAGCGACTGAGAGAAGTCAATGCAATAAGTTTGGTTTTGTCTTCGTTCACTTTATTATAGCCCAGATCTGCACTAACAGTTCCGTGCAACACTGTTCTTGACATGCCTGGAAAGAATTAGTGCAGTTCAGTTATTGTGAAACACCTAATTTCTTAGATTTTTGTTTCAATCCTAGCTTTAAATCCATCTCAGTTATTTGTCTATAAATTTCGATGGGTCGGACTTTTTGGAGATTTAAAAAGCGGATGATACTGCACATCTCACACTTGGAGGGGATCACCAATTAGCTAAGCAATAGTCAATCGTATTGGTTCGTAGATGCCTCTAAACTGAAGCGGATGAATACCAAGGTCAGGTGGAGGGACGCGGTCGCATGTAAAAGCGAAACGTTCTTTACTTTCCAAATGATCCTCGTAGTGCCTAAGCTGTAGTGATATATGATGTTTCTAGTATTTCTCTCAGTATTCGAACTTTGGCCCTTGGTTGGAAACGTATATCTATGGTATATATTACTGTTTATATGATAATTTGGGTTAAGTGTTAATTTAATAAATAAAAACCAGCGTAGATCTTAACTTTAATATGTATTTTATACAAATACACGTCTCAATCTATTTTTTATAACTTAAACTAATCAATTTGCTAACAACCTTTTTATCTGTGAAATCTAATGACAAACTAAGCTTCTCGCCAAATGCGGTCGTAATAAGCAACTGTGGTATTCCGGGCTTTTTCTTGGATAAACGTTTTACTTCATCGATCACGAACTGATCGGCGAAATTCAGCAAGATAGTTAACTCTTTGTCGTTACCTTGAGGTATCGTCAGCTTGACCAGCATCAGTAACTTTTGCTGCAAGAAGCTGTGAGCGCCCACTTGAACCGACAACTTGGCCAGTTGATTTAGAGCGGCTTGACCGGCGAGAGACAGCAGAAGATATTCCGTCTGTTTATCGCTGGTTACGTAACGAACTATCGATAGCTTTCGCTTCTTGGGGTTCGTGATGTACCTGTTGTGCATCCAGATCAGTTTATTCAGCGTGTTCTTGTCTTTTAGGTTCAAGTATATCGGTTTAACGTAATTATTTTCGATCGTGTATATGATGAGCATCGGTCTGGGCGTTGAAAGTTGAACCAGCGCTATACCCGGGACTCTAGGCAGGAATTTATTGAGTCCAGGATGGCTGGGATCTAGCTTGAATGATACCCCGGCATCCATGACGGTAATAGTCACGGCATTGTTACCACCAGGGAACTTCTTTAACACGTCCAATACCCGTTGGTTTAGTCTGAACTTGTAAACCCTATACCCTTTCTTATTATCGGGTAAGCAGAAAACCATGTAGGGGTACTTCTTTATTTCTATCTGGTGACGTTTGCCCACGTACGCAACCCTCGCCAGTTCCTCGATGAAATCCACATCGGTTAAATCTACCCCAACCGGTATGTATTGGGCACTTTCATCTTTAACCTCGATGTAGGTCTTCTTCAGGAAACCATCCTGGAACTTTCGTACCGTTTCGATGAAGAATATGATGGTCTTCTTATCCGCCAAGTCCATCTGTATCGCCTCGTAGTATTTATTACGTTTTATCACGATGAAAGTTAACAGTTTCACAGAGGGCGCACTATGCGGTCTTATAGTAGGGACGGTGATCCCGAGCAGAATCCCTTGCACCTGTTTATCGTGAACGTTCAAGGCCACCTTGTAATTCTGCACGCTATCGTCCGAATACTCGAAGATGGTCGCGTACGTTTGGTCTTTCGCCTGGATCTGTTTGAGAATCTTGCGAACCTGTGGGTTCGCCAGGTCGAGAGTGACGGGTATCGAGTCTGAGCCGTCTGTGATTTCGATGGTTACGAGAACCGGGAGTCGCGCGAATTGATCCTGAACCTGGTCGATCGGCCAGATGATAATTTCGCCTGTCGATTGCGACGTGAGGTTTATCAGCGTTTGCAGCGTGTTCTTATCGAGGATATTCAGCTTGATCTTGACCGTCTTCCCGTTTACCTTAATCGTCAGTATCAAAGTACCTTTCTTGTCGTTTAATTGTTGCAGCTGCTGTATGACCTTGTCATTCGCCAAATCTAGCGTAACCACGAGCGGTTTTTTGATACCGGGAACGTGGATCGTGATCACAATCAATTGTTGGAACACCGTCGGTTTATTCGGCTTCAACGGTTTTAGCGGCTTCGACGGTCCGCCATGGGATTCCTCCATCAACTGCTGAAGATTTTGTACGGTCGTCGGATTCGTCAGATCGACCACTAACGTTATATTCCTACCGTTCGGCAGCGACCCCGTAATGATCACACCCGGACTGCCCTGGATAAACATGTTCGACAGCTCGATGATCTTCCCGATGATACTTGGATTGTTCAGATCCAATTGGATCTGGATCTGGTTCTGGTACGAGTCGGTTATCGTGAAGCTCCACCAGTAATGCGGCTTCTGGATGCTGACCAGTGTCGGCTTGTGGTTCGTAGATATGACCGTCAGCTTGTCGAACAGGTCGAAAGTCATCTGATCGTACGGATTGATGTAGACCGTAAACGTCTTACCGTGGTATTTAATATGGATGGTTATGTACCGGTCGCCGACGGGGATGCCTTGCGAATACCCAAGGAGGGCCTGCAGCACCTTGACACTGCTCAGGTCAAACGTGTAGGTGTAGGTCTCCCCGGTAAGACCGTTAGTGAGATTAACCGAGACCCAATACATATTAGTAATTTCGTTACCCGGTACGCCAATGATACCCCATTCCGTTTCCCCCATGCTTATGTCTATTGTTACACCGGGAATGTCGTCTATATCGATCGTAACGTCGTTAGGAGTTGGTTTACCCGGATGAATAGGCGTTTCTGTTATTGGACTAATGATCCATGCCCCTCCATCGCTCGGTGTAGTAGGTTTAGTTGGTTTGGAAGGCTTAGGAGTTCTGGTAGGCTTAGGGGTTTTGGTAGGTTTAGGGGGTTTACTGGGCTTACTCGGTGTCATATCGTAGTCTTCTGTTTCTTCAGTTTCGTCAATTGCATTCGTTTGATCATAGTCATCGAACGCCGTTGTGTCGGTTTCTTCTGTTTCGTCAGTTTCTTCCCCTTCTTCAGTTTCTTCCTCTCCATGTTGACTGGGTGTAGGTTTGGCGGGTTTGCTTGGAATAGGCTTACCAGGTTTACCGGATGTAGGTTTACCAGGTTTATCACCTATATCTTCCGTATATTGGTCGTAGTCAGTTTCATCCGTTTCTTCCTCTTCGGAGCCGTGTGTTGAGGGTTGGCCAGGTTTACTGGGTGTAGGTTTACCAGGTTTACCAGGCGTTGGTTTACCAGGTTTATCACCTATATCTTCCGTATATTGGTCGTAGTCGGTTTCATCCGTTTCTTCCTCTTCGGAACCATGTGTTGAGGGTTGGCCAGGTTTACTGGGTGTAGGTTTACCAGGTTTACCGGGCGTTGGTTTACCAGGTTTATCACCTGTATCTTCCGTATATTGGTCGTAGTCAGTTTCATCCGTCTCTTCCTCTTCGGAGCCGTGTGTTGAGGGTTGGCCAGGTTTACTGGGTGTAGGTTTCCCAGGTTTACCAGACGTCGGTTTACCAGGTTTATCATCATCTGTATCTTCTGTATATTGGTCTTCGTCGGTTTCATCCGTCTCTTCCTCTTCGGGCTCATGTGTTGAGGGTTGGCCAGGCTTACTGGGTGTAGGTTTCCCGGGTTTACCAGACGTCGGTTTACCAGGTTTATCATCATCTGTATCTTCTGTATATTGGTCTTCGTCGGTTTCATCCGTCTCTTCCTCTTCGGGCTCATGTGTTGAGGATTGGCCAGGTTTACTGGGTGTAGGTTTCCCAGGTTTACCAGACGTCGGTTTACCAGGTTTGTCATCATCTGTATCCTCCGTATCTTGATCGTCGTCGGTGTTGTCCGTCTCTTCTGTATCATCCTCCTCGGGTGTTGTAAGAATACCGCCTGGCTTAATGGTGAAGACCGTCTGGTTTTCTTCGTCCGTCTCATCGGTCTCATCCGTTTCATCCATATCATCCGTTTCCTCAGTCTCATCCGTTTCATCTGTCTCATCTGGGTAATCTGTAACGAATCCAGGGGTCGGTGCAGTTGTCGTCGTCGGCCAAGTTATTGGTGCCGTGCTCATTCCCTCATGTACATCCTTCGGATTAATGTACACAATTACATTACCGCTTGGTAACGGTATTGCGACGGTGTATGCTTGAGGCCCAGGTCTGGATATTGCGTGCAACTGTTTGATATGTTTCGGATTGGTCAGATCGAAATAGACCTCGTCGGTTCCTTGGATGATCAACGTAGGTAGGAGGTTGTCGTTATTTATAAACGAGAAGACCGGCTCCTTAGGTATTTTCTTGATGATCTTGATTACCTTCCACTTGTGCGGGCTGATACTGATCACGACCGCATTTCCCTGCGTATCGTAGACCTTAATCGGAATCGAATACTTGTTCTTTGGCAGGTTTAAGAGCACGTTGAGGTGTTGCTTGATGTTGATATCGATCGTGACCGGCCCGAGTTTGGGAATTTCGATCATGAGTAGGGGGTATTTGCCTTTCGGCGGCAGAACGAGTACCGAGCACGTCGTTATCTTGTCGCCGGGTATCACGATGCTTCCAACGTTTCCTCCCTCACCAGGTGCGGTTATTCCTCCGTCACCACCTGTAATCACTTGCAATTGTGCAATTAGCGCGTCCACTAATTCCTTATTCGTAAAATCGATGGAGATCGTGGTCGTCGTGCCGTCCGGATTGGGCAGTTGAATCTGCGTCCCCGGACCCGTACTAGGGTATGTATTCGATATCTGTATCAGCAAATCTACTACCGCCGGATTGTTCAAATCGAGATGGATCGTTTGCGTACCGATGGTTACCGTAATCGTCGGATATTGATTCGGAAAAGGATTTACGATAATATTCGATTGTTGATTGATGACACTTATAAGCGCCTGGACGAATTTCATATCGGTAAAGTCGAGATGCAGCTGGCCGTGGGAACCGTCCGGTTTAACGTACTGAATGACCGTCGCGAAAGCGCTATGCGGCTTCTGATTCTGCAGGAGAAACTCGACGACTTTGTCGTTATTCAAATCCAACGAGATAGTGGTAACTTGCCCGCCGTAATAGACCTCGATCGTTATGATCGGGTTGAGACCCTGCGGCGGCGTAATAATCCCGGTCCCGACGCCGATAGGCGCTAGCTGATTGATCTGCGCCAGCACCTGCTCGAGTTTCGGATGATTAAGGTTGATATTGATCTGAATCGGATTTCCGTTCTCCTGCGGTATAGTTACCGTCGCGAAACTATGAGATCCCGACGTCGGTTTCGATATTGTCTGAAGTAACTGGATGACCTTAGGATTGTTCGGATCGATCGTCGCCGTATAGACGCCCTTATCCGTTTGTATCTGCAGGACGACCAGGGGCAGCGACCCCGTCGGCGGTTTTATCCCGATTATCGGGGGAGGCTTCGCCGGAACGTCAGTGTTAATCTCCAGAAGCGCCTTGATGACCTTCCTTCGGTTTATATTCAACGAGATTAAGTTCTGAATCTTGCGGTTACCGAGGACGTAGAAGCTCACCGCTGACAGAGGATACTTAACCGGAAATTGCTTAACGATTTGTATGAGCTTTTGTACGACGTAATCCTCGCTGATGCTCAGGGGAAGTTGGATCACTTTGTGGCCGACGATTATGGGAATTACAGCTATCCGATCGCCAGTCTCCCACGCGATCGGTACTGGTATGAAAAGCGGCTTCTTTATAAGTCGTTTGATAGCTTTTATCGTCTCGTCAGAGTACGGACTTATAGTAACTTCGCTTTCGTAACAATCGCAAAGACTATCCAACGACAGTACCCATGCACTTTCGGCATCGGTCTCGGATACCTCGACTAACGTATCGATAACGTTCTTTTTATTAAGATCTAATATCACCGGCGTCTTGCTGTCCAACATGAAGATTAACAGCGGCTTAACACCGAACGGACTAGGGAAAAGAATCGGCGTCGTGGGGGCCGGCGTCTTATCCTGCAGCTTTTCTAACGTATTCTGCACCTTGGCGTCCCTCAAATTTAATCTGATCGTAAAAGAGCGGCCGTCCAATGTGACGATCGTCACCAGAGCGTAAGGTTTGTTCGCCGGAGTCTGTTTCGTCATGCCTATCAACGTCTTCACCACACTTGCCGATTGCAAGTTCAGTATGATATGTCGCACCCTCTTCCTTCTCTTAAACGTGACAATCAGAACGAATTTCGGATCCAACCTGTATATGGGCTGGTGATCATCGCTTTCGGCTCCGATGAGAGACTTAAGATGCGTCCGAATGGCCAAGGTGTTGTCCTGCAAGTCTTTGAAATACATCACGATGACCGGCGTCTTCCGCGGAATCTTCGGCGCCTCCTTCTCGAGCCGATCCTGCAGCATCCAATCGGTAAGGTCAACCCGGAGGACTTTCGTTCCGTCGCTAGTTTCGACGGGTACGACGAATTTCATGATCATAATCGCGTTCTTCTGCGGATAGTTGAGAACAGCATCGCCTAACTTGTGCTCCTTGGCCGTTAAAGTGAACAACGCATTGACCGTACCAGGATCCGAGCCTAAAACGAACGTTCTCTTTTTACCGCTAGGTTCTTCGTAGGTGATTTCGATGGGGTTCTTCGGCCTTTGGTTCGTCTTATCGAGTTGGCCGAGCCTCTTGGTCACCTTCGGATTCGCCAGATTCAAAAAGATATGTCTGACTTGGCCCCATTTGCCTTTCACGGTGAATACGACGAAAGGCAATCGACTGTATTGATTCGCGATCGCTACGGGGTTAGTCGGAACCGGCGTGTGCTTGCTTAGCTCGACCATCTTCTGCACAACGCCGCTTAGACGCAGATTGAACTTGAATAATCTCACGTGACCGTCGGGCCCGCTACAGAGCGCGAAATGTGTGGCTTTTGCCGTCTGGGTCTTCGCTGAGAGCTTAATTAGTTCGTTGTAGACCTTCACTTGACTCAGATCTATGATGCATATGGGAAACGTTATGCTCTTCACGTTCAGAATAAGCAGACTACCATCTGCTGGGGAGTAGTTGTTATTTAGCGCGACGGAAGAAAGTTGCGCGCACGCTTTGACATTGGTGGTATCTAAGTAGAACACGCCGATAAGCTGTCCGCTTATAGTTACGCTCACCTTCAAGTTGAACTTCTTATTTTTTATAGCGGCCTTAGATAGTTTATTCAACATGTCCAGGACACTCTTCTGACTCACGTCGAGCTTTATTACAATCTTCCTGTCATCTTTCGAGGTACACGGTACCGAAAGGACGTTTACATTGGGCACTAGGGTCGGTGGTATGACAGTTCCCTGTAAGAGGAATAAGTAATGAATTCTAAGCTTCTCGTGTTGGGAATAAATGAGAACAAAGTGGCAGAAAGACGAAGAATAGTAGTGCGAGAGGGTATGGTACCACTTTGGTAGGATAATTGCTTGAATAAATGCCTTCTTTTAAGTTTGCCCATTACAGATATTCATTTATGTACCTCTCATTGCACACAGTCCTTATGATGACAAAACACGCACGCGGTCAAAAGCACGAGAAGACATAGTTTCATCATTGAATTGATCTACATATAACACATGGGCTGAAAAGTCCCGGACCTAACAAAGAAAACACGGTTTTTTCGGTTCAAAATTAGCTTTATTCATCAACGTAATCTCCATCAAGATCATCGCAATCATTCCAGCGCCGCTCTAACATTTCAATACCACTTTTGTAGTTTCAGCAATAACCTCTTCATTCGTGCGAAATTTCTTGCCGGCGAACATTTTTTGAGGTCTGCGAACAGCCAGTAGTCGCTGGGAGCCAAATCTGGCGAATACGGTGGATGTGGGAGCAATTCGAAGTTCAATTCATGTAGTTTTACCATTGTTTTGATTGACTTGTGACACGGTGCGTTGTCTTGATGAAACAACGTTTTTTTCTTTGCCATATGCGGTCGCTTCTTTGCAATTTCGGCCCTCAAACGCTCCAATAACGCTATATAATATTCACTGTTAATGGTATTTCCTTTCTCAAGATAGTCGATGAATATTACACCACGCACATCCCAAAATACCGAGGCCATAACCTTTCCAGCCGATTGTTGTGCTTTCGAGCGGTTTGGACGAAGTTCACCAGTTGCTGTCCACTCAGATGACGATCTTTTTGATTCCGGAGTGTAGTGATGGATCCAGGTTTCATTCATTGTCACATATCGACGCAAAAATTCCGATTTGTTACGTTTAAACATGGCCAAACACTGCTCAGAATCATCAACACGTTCTTGTTTTTGGTCAACAGTGAACAAACGCGGCACCCACGTTGAACAGAGCTTTCTCATAGTCAAATGCTCATGCAATATAAAGCCAATTCGTTCTTTTGATATCTTTACGATGTCAGATAACTCACGCAACTTCACTTTTCGATCATTCAAAACGATTTTGTGGATTTTTTTGATGTTTTCTGTTGTTAACGCCTCATTTGGACGTCCACTGCGTTCTGCATCATCGGTGTCTCTACGACCACGTTTGAAGTCAGCAAACCAACGTTTTATTGTTGCTTCTGATGGAGCGGAGTCCCCATAACACGTTTCAAACCATTGCTTCGCTTGAACGGTAATTTTTCCCATCAAGACGTAGTGTAAAATTAAAACACGAAATTGTTTTTGATCCATTGTTTTGAAAATAACAAAAGTAGCGTGACTCTTAGCACAATAACTGACAAATTAATGAATAGAATATGATGAAATTTTAACAGCTGTCTTTTGAAGGTTAGTACTAACTGAGAGAAAGGTGACTGCAATAAAACTAGCGTCATCTATGTGTTAGGCCCGGGACTTTTCAGCCCATGTGTTATATATGCACATATATACTCGTCGAGATCTTTAAAATGAGCACCGAACGGTCGCGCTGCGACCACACATAACCGAGGTACAAATATTCGGTCGAGAAGTTTCGGTGAAATATCGAAGCCCGAAAATGACGAGTCTTATATCTAACAGTTAGTAGAAAATAATTAGTAATTATTTGACATGCCTAACCAACATTTTACGTTTTAAGATAAAAGTGAAGAAATTTGCCAGACCGCCATACATAACTTCAACAAATAATTCATTTCTTCTCTTCTTATTGCCTTACCTGATTGCCCACGTTGACGATATTTTGTAACGTTTCCATTACCTTTGGGTTGGTTAGATCAAAGTAACCGTATTTTGTCTGTCCATCTGGCATCGTGAACGTAACCTTGACGGCGTTTAGATTGTTCGGAGTGGAATAGGCCAGCATATTGTTGACGACGGACACCTTGCTTTGATCGATAACTAACGGACCAGACGAGCCCCAAATAACCAGATTACTCGAGCTAACACCCGGTATTTCTATTGTATCGAATTCGTAGTCTCCGGTACTGATTTGGGCCAGATACTCCATTAGATCCATGGTCTCCTTGTCCCCTATATTCACTACGAAGTTACTGACGGTGTTCGTGGTAGTTATTGGGATGTTCAGGACGTTATTTAAGTTAGTGGTGAAGTCATCGCTTCCGAAGCTGCCTGTAATAATAAATTAGCAATTTATTGCTTGCTGGTAATACGAATTGCATGAATGAGCGTCTCCCGTTTAGCATCTCCTGAATACCGCTAATGTATCTAACGTCGGTTTTGAAAAGTTGTTTTTACGGCAAATTGGGATACTCCCAATAACCTACGTACAATCTATATGATCTCTCCCATGAATAAAAATACAGTCGATTTTGGTATAAAATGAAGTTGGCAGCCGAAATGGGAAATTTAACAATTGCCACACTCCCAGAACTTTGACGCATCTTAGTTGTTATGTCTTCTTTGATAAAGGAACGTTGTTAATGAACCCTGTTGCTGTTTTGAATGAACAATTTAAATAGAGACAAAAGATTACCTATATCAATGGTTCCTCCATATTGTCCTCCTATCGCTATATCTATTCCTCCTCCTATTACTTCTTCTATTCCTCCCTCTATTTCTCCCATACCTCCAGGTATTCCGCCATCAATTACACTTTCTACTATATTACCTACAATGTTGCCTACACCCGCTTTCTTACCGAAGAACCTTCCCCTTTGTGTTAGTTCGTTGACAACTTCTTCATTGCTCAGATCAATGATGTTGGTCTGACGTAGGCCGGCGTCGTTCACACGATCGATGACCATGACCTTACTCGGATCCAGGAAGACCTTAATATGCGGACACGCCTTCTTTATCGCCGCGATTACCTTGTCGCTCTCTAGATCAAGGTATATCGTCGTCACCTCCCCGAAAAGATCGCGCAACATGAACGCCGCACCTTTCGGATCGATGATGCTTCGTCCGGGAATCCTCAGCAGCTTATCAACCACCATCGGGTTGCTGATGTTACAGTAGGCGAGAAGTTTCTTCTCGTTCTCGACGATGGGTATTTTGAGCACCCTGGTGTTCTCGATGCATTTGCCGCCGACGATCGGGGTGTGGAACCGTTGCGTCTCGTTCCTCAGCACCAGCATCTTATGGACAACGTTGGGATCGCTCAGATCGAAGTATAAGGTCACGATGTTGTAGTTGTCGTCACGTATACGAATCGCTGCGCCTTTCTTCTTCGTATCCCACATCTGGATCAGCTCCTTACGGACCCTATAGTTAGACGTGTCTAATATGACGACGTCCACTTCGCCTTTGCTATTGGTCACCGTGAAAACGTAATGAGGTCTGGAATAGGTGGGAACTATCAAGAACGGTGATTGAATCTTCGGCCTAATCTGCTGTTGCAGCTCCCATAGCTGCGCGATCACATTCTCATTCCTCGTATTGATTCGGACGTAGCGGATTTCGCCTTTTCTATCCGGAAACACGATCATTTCCCCGTTCGCATTCGACCATTCCACGCTCATTTGTATGAGCTCGCGCGCGACCTTTGTATCGGTCACTGGTAACGCTATGGCTCGATCTTTATAGGAATTGACGACCATGTAACATCCCAGTTCGGCTATATTGCTTTGAGTTCCGTGGAGGGAGACGCGGGTATCGACCCGTATCTTCACTCCATCGCCCTTCGGTCCCAAGACCATCATCTGCGGTTCCGTCATCGGTAGTAGCTTCATCTTTTCTAGGAGATCCTTTAGAATCGCCGGGTCTCTCGTGTTTACCACGTCGCGCTCGTCGTACCCCGTCACGGACATGTCCACGGTCACCCACGAACTGCCATCTAGCGGGATCGGTTTGACCGGTATTTGGAGCGGGGTACACATTGCCGTTAGCTCGAGGAATTTCTTCACCATCGCACGGTTCTTTCTATCCAAATAAAACATCATACGTTTATTTCCACGACCAAGGATCGGTATAGGAGTAAAACGAGGGTGGCGTTCGGCGCTCATGCGTTTTAGTCGTCCAAAAACGTTATCGTCGTTGGGATTTATGATGACGATATGCGGTCCCGTCTCGTCCTCGACTACGACCGCAACTTGAGGTAAGGGACCGTCTAGGTTCGGTATCAGTTGCGGTTTTAATTCCCTGGGAACTTCTTTGTTCAAATCCTTGAATCTTTCCCCGTAGTTATTATAGTCAAGTACCAAGGGTATTAGATCACCGGTCTGATCGATGTATGGGAAGAGCCCTGTGGTGGTAGATTTAGGGTTGACGTTCTTTGCGGCGTTCTCGACCACGGACATAACTTTCCGATTATTCAGGACGGCTATGACCGTCTCTAACTCATCGGTATCCTCGTTTTGATTCACTATCACCATGATCGAATCCCTAGGAGGTTGTATATCCACCCTAGCAGCTAATTTCCTCATTCGCAAGAGAATCTCCTTATTCCCCAGCGGTATGGTGAAAACTTGGAGTTCCGAGCGTTTCCCCCTTCTTACGAAAGTAAGACCGTTAGCGTTTCCGTTGGCAATTACCGATCGCTTTATGAACTTTTCCACGTCCGGCGTATTTTCCAAAGTTACGTAATAGTAATCATTCTCGTATTCGTATGGTATCGTAAATTCGTCTGGTCTTACATATTCTTGCCTTAAGTATGTAGGAGCAATCATCTCGATCCTTTCGAAGTTTTCATTTTCCATTATCTTCATTATCGCTTGATTGGACGACTTCACCGTGCCGGCGGAGAAAGGCACTTCGATTATCGGACCCTCTAGATTGGGCACCTCGTCTATAACCTTCGCCTGATTGTCTAGGTTATCTTCGAATATAACGGGGACCACTTTGTAACTGTTATCGATTATTCCGATTAATATGGCCACAGTTCCTTCGGTGGTCGTGACACGGACGGGATCGAAAGGCTTTAAGGTGCTTTCCATTAACGACCGTAACATTTGGAGTGTGATCGGGTCATCGGGGTCGATACCGACGGGTAAAAGTCCTCCGTATCCATCAGGTACGTTAACCACCATGACGCTAGTCTTCTGTGGTCTTTCGGCGAATTGGTCGATGAAGGTTTTGCGCGCTTTGTCTAGATCGATTACGAGATAGTTTTGTCTTCTATCTGTCGGGATGATTACGAAATTTACTGCGATATCTGCAAAAGAGAAAAAGGGATTTTTGGTAATTTTTCTTTAATAATAATAATAATAATAATAATCCTTTATTCCGCAACAGCCTAAGGGCCAATTACATAACAAATTTACGAAATTTTTATTTAAAATTTAAAAATACAAAATATGTTGCCTACAATAACACAGCCCAGCAAAATAATCTTTTTTGCCGTGGTGCCTGTAAAATACGAACTGACTATTTCTGATGTGTTGGTTTCGAAAATAGCTGGCATTTCTGCCTAGCAGCTCTATACTTTGAAATACACCACGGTGAAATTTATTACTCATTACTTCAATACATGTCCAGAGGGAGATGCTACCAACAGTACTAAATATCTTTACGTCATCTGCGTAGACGTGACACGTAGACAAGGATAGCAAATCATTTATACACAAGTGGAAGTGAAGCAGTGCAAGATTTGAACTTTAAAGAATAGCCGATGTTAAAGAAAGTGGTCTAGAGGAATAACCGGTGTGGTAGAGATAACATTCTTTTCCAATAAAGTAAGACTCAATCAACGACATGGTGCGGTTAATGCGGTCGAGCGTTTTAGAAAAATCTGCGTAAATAACGTTCACCTGCTTTCGGTTATCAAGTAACTAAACTAAGATATTGGCTAATGCAAGCTAAATCAGTGATCGTCGACCTGCCTGCGACAAAACCGTGCTGATGCTTAGTTATGAAAGGAATTATGCAGGTCTATATATATATTTATAACGCAAATGTTCAAACACTTTAGGACAGTATACTTATAGGCCTCCAATTAACAACTTTCTTAAATACGGGGGTAATTCTGTTAATCTAACAAACTCTTGGAAAGGTTGACGTGCTTATCTCTAGGCGAAATATAATTCCATTCTTTTAGATTTAATATATTAGCAAAATTAAAGACGCCACTTTACGATTATTGTTGACTAGTGTATCGGTTCTTTTATATTCTAGACACTTGAAATCAAAAACAATAACCTCTTTGTTAATCAGCTTAAAACCTAGAGCGTCCAAAAGAACCTCAAAGTTATCATATTCTATATCTTATGGTAAATAAATATTGGTAGTGTGAATTGTGTGCGATGCCATCACGAATTTGCACAATACGATATCAGCCAAAGGAAACAAACCAATCACCAAAGACACATCCAGCAAGACAACTTGAATATTGAAAGAAGTTAGGCAACCACCTCCAGTTAATCTTCCAACAATGTTAAATCTCCTATCAGTTCTGAAGATAACAAACCCGGAATCTAGAATTTCCTCAGCATTAATACTCTCATCTAACCAGGTCTCCATGAATAGCACAACGTCTTCTAGTTTTGACCACCTTTGTAACCTCGTTTTTGTCTTCTAATTGTGTATTTAATGAACAGAACCTCAATCGTTGAACTTTCAAACTTGCGTCATCAAAAATGAAAAGCTGTTTGGTAATAAATGGCGATAAATCCGCAACAAACACCAATATCGATTTGTAATTGAATATGATCTTGCAAAATAACATAGGAAATCCGAAAATTCAGGGAGAAATCAATCACCATACCACTCGCCGTTCACGTTAATGTCACCGAAAATTAAAAAGTATTAAAGTGTTCAGAAAACCCTCAAAAATCGAATCGGAATTTCTGTTTGCTGGAAGAATACCTAGGTTAGACCGAATTCATAGCTGTACGTGTATTAAATTTGCCATAACAGTTTTTAATTTGGAAAAAGAAACCATAACATAAATTTGGTCAATGTCGAAATTTCGTTGCAATTAACCAACGTAATTAAATTACTGAAAAAATATCAGTCTCTGAGGGATTTGTACCCATGACCTCTATATTACCGGCGTATTGTACTACCATTATACACCGGTAAGGTAGAGGTCGTGGGTTCAAATGCCTTGGTGACTGATATTTTTTCAGTAATTTAGATACGTCGGTCAATTGCAAGGAAATATATTAGGTCCTTTATGAAGGTTATTGTTTAGTAATTGTACAGACAAACTTCCAAGAAGATCGATTATAATGATTAAAAATTTATTGTATTTTATGACCCAATATAGTAATTTTCAGAATAATCCTTATCGCGACAAATAGGATTATGTTTTGGGGACAATATTGCAGGTAATAATTTTACGATACTCTTTGGGTAGCAGCAGGCCACCCAAAAGTGTATTGCGTATTGATAAACGCTTTAGGTGCTAAATAAACCTGCTTGTGCGTGTATTAGTATTAAGAGCGTACCTTTTTGTGTGAACCTGATTAATGTTATTAAAATACCGAGAGAAAAACCAACAAGTTTAGGAAAACGCTCTATAATTGTTGCTGTTCATCAGGAAGATTATTCAGTGCATAAAATTTCGGAAAAAGATGTTAGTAAATCAACTGTTAGTGATATCATTCGGAGACATCAACGCAGAAGCAGTTTAAGAGATCGGGTGCGTTCAGGTCGTAAGAGAATAACTCATGCCGACGATGAGCTTATAAATTTCTGAGCAAACGAAATAGAACTGACAGCACCAGTAGTTGCGACCGTGCAAGAAAAATTTCTGTTACTCCAGTGAAAAGAAGATTAAAAGCTGCAAATCTTCACAGCCGCATTGCAACAAAAAAATCCTTAGTTCGACGGAGAAACAGGCAAAAACGTGTCCGAACTAATATAGTCGTGTACATGAAACAATATCAAAATTGATACTTACCCGGTCCACTAGGAGGTTTAGGTTCTTTATTTATATTATGGATTATGTACATAACCACTTCGCCGTAGATATCGTATTGCAAGGTAACCTGCTTGTCGGTTTCATCATCAGAGGTCTTAATGTTCAAAGTAACATTCCGCGAATCCATCATAAACTTATTGTTCGCCTCTTGAAGTACCTTCAAAGTATTGGGACTGCTAAAGTCTACAGGAACAGCGACCATATTCTTCTGGAAAGGGAACGGGAAATAGAACATATATTTCTTGTGCTTCGTCAGATCTATGAGACCGTCCTCGTAGGACACGGCGACTTCTAGACCTTCGTTTATAACAACGTTATTTACGTCGAAGTCCATTGTTATAATCCCATCGGTTACTATGACGACTGGAGCTTCTTGATTTGCTAAATCCATCCCCGGCAAGTTTCTCAGGTACACCTCCAATGGTGTTTTATCGTAGATAACAGCACTTCGCCACGGCTCGTTCATTTGCTTACGTGGCCAAAAGAATACCGCTAAATAATCTGCCGGCATGACGTTATCGATTGTTAACGCCATGATCTGCCTAAGCTTGACCTTGTCTGAGACGTCGATGTTCATCTCTGACTTCTTACCGTTTTCAAACTTGACCGGAACGGTGATCTGGCTAACAGAACCGACCGCCTTAGCTGAATTGATTAATCTCTTCAGTTCATCCTTGACGCCTTCCTTTTGAAAGTCGAATTTTAATGGTCTAATGTTGCCGTTCTTATGTCGAACGCAGACTATTAAAGTATCGGTTTGTTGTAAATCTATCGTCGGCCTTATACTCTTTCCAACCTTTTGGATGCCCTGCAGGAAGGCGTAATCGATATTATACTTTTTATGCGAACCCTTGGGTCTAATAACGGTAATTCGCCTGTTCGTGGAATCCGCTAAATAAGTATACGCTTCCAGCATAACCAAGGCCTTCTCGTCAGCTAGGTCGAGGTTGGTGAATTTGATCTTTTTGCTCTTTTCGAAGAAGATGATCATGTTATCCGAATACACGACGTGCGGTTTCGGAATCGGCAAGCTTTCGATCTCGATGGGTTCGTAGATTTCCGGAAACCAGGAGCATATTTCGGGAGAACAAGGCTCCGGGAAGAGGAGCTGAATGATCCAGTACGCCGTCAGGGACTTAGATTTCGATAGGCATTCGCGTAACGTGCCCAGGCATTCGTTTAATTCCCTGCATTCAACCGGGCATTTCCCCAATTCCACGTCGACTTCGGGTCGCTTCTTCATCAAGATGTTGAGCCCCGATTGGAAGTATGTCTTTATATCGATTTGCTTTACGAGATCGCTCAACCAATTGACGATGCCAGGGAGGTCGCCTGATACTAAACTCGGAGGTATCTTGACGTTCTTCAAATACATGTATATTCTTTGGATTCGCCTGAACTCATCCGGCGTGTACACCTTTTTATCGCGCTTCATATACCTTAATAGAGCGAATAGCTTCTCAGGGTTATTTTCCGTTATACCCCGTATATACCTTTCTACCCTCTCCAACTTTAACTCGTTGAGGAATTCCTTCATCATTATGCGGATTATAATGGGAATATCTTCATCGCCAATCTTATCTTCGAGTTCCTCCTTAATCGCTTCGAATCGTCTGAGAATGGTCTCGCGACTCATCGCCGGAAGCCAAGGGCAAGAGAATTTTACGCACATCAGAGGTCTGATTAATCTCGCGACTATAACGCCGTAATGCGCCTTGTCCAGTGGCGCTTCGTTTAAACCGATCTCCATCGTTTCGACGCACTTTTTGACGTTAACGCAGTTGACCCTGCACTGCGCCATGATGTCGCGGATCCGCTGCCTGTTCCGTTCGGCTTGCGCTTTTTGGCTTTCTATCTCGAGTTTAACATCTTCG
Organism: Trypoxylus dichotomus; assembly: GCA_023509865.1. Lineage (NCBI taxonomy): Eukaryota > Metazoa > Arthropoda > Insecta > Coleoptera > Scarabaeidae > Trypoxylus > Trypoxylus dichotomus. Next base: position 29,823,330 of record CM042082.1, on the reverse strand, counting down.
CTTTTGGTCATCCTCTTTAATAGGTCGCCGAAAATCATCAAGGTGGCGAAATCCATGTATTTCGGGTAAATTTTGGAATTTAGGAATTGCTCGATGTTGTTCTTGACGTTCTGAAGTTCTAATTTTTCCAGCAGGTCGTTATCGATAGTCTTGAAAAAGAGCGGAAGGAGGTTATCGCGTTCCTCCAAAGTCTTCACCGGTAACTTGCTTAAACTTTCGCTAGATTTCCTAACCAGCGGCTTTATAGCTTGCATGTCTAGTTTAATGTGGATCGTTAGGGTGGAATCCTGTTGCATTTTACGCAATTCCTGCAATACGGCGACCTGCATCTCCTTGATCATGATTTCGATTGAATTCTTTAGCCACGGGCAGAAGTCGCTCTGACATATATCCGGTTTAATTACGGAAATTATTAAGCGTGCCGCATTGCTGTCGCCTGGACCCATCTTCACTAGCAATGAATTTACGCAAGTGTTAATATCTTTGCAAGTTATTGGTGTCTGATCTAATAGCTCCTTAATTTCTCCTTTCGATTTTAAGAATAGCGATTCTCCTTTGGTTAAGATCTCGATTACGTTGTAATTGTCAGTTTGTTCCTTTAGCAATCTTACAACCTAGAAAAAAAAATATTCCCTGGTTACTCTAAAGCAGGTTTCAAAAGCAATATACTACTGTACTAATTCTGAATGAATTAATACATCTTCATGGAAATAAAAGGGGAGGTCACCGTAAATAGGTCACGAAAAGCTATTATAGAGATAATTAGAGAACTAGTTCTATTTTTCAACAAAGTCTTCACCTACATTAATACACTTTCCCAAGCCCTTTATCAATACCTCAATGGTTGCTGCATGAAAATTTTTGGGTTGCCGTTTGAACCACGTGCGTATCTCCTGTTGAATTTCCAAGACGCTATTTGAGTGGGCCAAATAGATTATAATCGTTTGGCGCCAGGTTGGGACTATAGCTCCAATTATATAATTCTCGCCTGATGCAATAATATTCCCCTCGTCAGTAGGTTTAAACGTTTTTTCTCGGCTTGCATCCCGAAGCAACAACAAAACTCTACAGTATGATTCCAGCTGAGAGCAACCTTGGATTTCTTTGACGATTGCAAGGACTGTGTGGATGTACAATTCACAGATATAGCAGTAAACTCCACTCACACAAATTATTATGCGGAACGCAGCGTTTCGAGAGCACGTGGGCTCCCATTGTCAACCGTGTTACCAACTGAAAGTAAAAACTGTATCATACATGCAAATTATTTTCTACGCAGGCTCTAAAATTTCTAACCATATGACTATTTACAATCTACTAGGTGGCCTCATGCCTTTTACGGGGAAGGAAGGACCGAAAGCGAACCGTATCATTTAACAGGGTCTATGGTAATAAATCCATCAAACTCGAGTGTGCAATTGGGGGTGGTTCTCTGTTCAATAAGTTTCCGTTCTTTTCATATATACCGTTTCGTACGCGTCTAATTCTCTATACGAGTTCACGTTTTTAAGTAGTGTCAGATTTTTTAAATCAATCTTATGTCCGGATTTTAGCATATGCTCTGCTACGATAGTTCAGGTTTGTCGAAACGATAGTGTCTAATATGTTCTTTGAACCTCGTTTCGATACTCCTTTTTGTTTGTCCAATATAAACTTTCTCACAATCATTGCATGCGATTTGGTATATTCCAGACTTTTTTATCATCTCCGGTTTATCTTTGGGATTCCCTAAGAGATTCTTTAAGTTGTTTTTTGACACAAAAGACACGTTCATGTTTAGTTGTCGGAAAATTTTACTTAACCCTTTTACTGTTGGGTGAAAAGGAAGAGTTATAAATTTCTTGTTGATGTCAAGGTCGTGGAATTTCTGATGCCTATGGAAACCTTTGGCCCAGAAAAAATGTACGTCAGCACGTCACTCTTTCGCGCACGGTCACCACTTTTAAGTTGGATTATAGTGAAGAATAGGAAAGTTGCTCGCTATTATTTTTATCTCTCCCACAGTAGTTTGCGACTTATTTAATGACATTCCCTCGTAAAGTTTACACAGTCATATTTGTATCTTTTACAAGGCACAGTGAAATAATGTATTCAATGAGTTGAATCAAAATTGGTTTCTTACAGGATAACGCTAAGGCTCTTTCGTATATAATAGACAACTTTGCAGAAAATATTAGATTCTAGTAGTTGAAGTAGTACCCACGTTTCTCATATGTCACATTTATTAAATTTATTTAATCAAACTAGTTCCGTTCGACGCTATACCTTGAGCATTGGTACATTATTTTACATCAACATTTGAACGTACAAACCCTTCCTAATCGCTAGATTCCGTTAATAAAAGCTCAAAAAGAAATCTGCACCAAATGGCGCAAAAAGAATCTCAAGAAATTCACCCGAGACCATTCGGATCTAACCTTCAACATCGTTACTAGTGACAAAACTTTATTTGATAGTTGGACAGTTTGGGTATTTCGAAGTTAACCAGGACTAATAAAAGCAAAAAAGAAAATGAAAGTATCGTGAATGCTAATGGTATACCACAAGATTATTTTAGATCGACGTTGTGATCGTCACCCAGTATGTTAAAACATTGACGTTTTAGTCGGTGGATATCTTTGATTAATGACTCAGAAATACTAGCGCAAAAATTATCGCCTGATAATTTAAATCAATTAATGGAATCTTGCACAAAGCTCTTAGAAAATATTGAGGCACAACCACAACTTTTATTCGTTTTAATTATGTCGGATCAAAATATAATAAACAGCATAAACGAGGAGAACTGGGTAAACCATTATGAACAGCTTTGGTACGAGGAAAATATTGACGAAACAACAGTACAAGAAGTATAGTTATAATACTAATATACACTGTACTGGAACAAATATTAGGCCTGCGATGTATGTCGTGATCGAAAAAAAACACAGAAGAAAAACTGAACAAATTTTAAAGCACGGAAGCAACACGTAGAACAGTTGCAAGTAACGAGGTTACCAGCCAGGACGAGATTTTATAGATATTTAGGCAGAATAAGTGTAGACAGACTAAATAAGTGAAGAAGATGGAGAAACAATACGACTACTATCTCCAGAAAATTTCTGGTCACAATGGTTACTTTGCTATGGGGGCATTGAAAAAGGAGTCATGCGAAATCAACCAATTTAATAGATACCAACTTCTGAGTATCTTAGTGATGCTATTATCAAAACATAGTGCTTACATAAAATGCTTTCCTATAGACAATACGCCTTTAAATCATCTGATCAACTTTACCGCATCATTCTCTATAAGCATAGGTATCAACGAACAAAGTCACTTCAGTAGGTCCTGAAGAAGCTAGTGATATGAACAGTGAAACGTTGAAGATGATACTACTACGTCACCAATCGAATTTAGGCGGTTCCGCTATATTTTGATTGCATCGAAATAAGGCTAATTAGCCACTTACCTGTATTAATCCGGATACGTGAAGTATGTTTGGAATTAGACCATCTTTAGTATAATGGAGTATATTAATAATTGAATCTTTAATATCGACAGAAACGTCTGGCCTATCGGCAATTTGCTGTAAGACCTCGCGGTACTTCTCAACAGCGGTATCTTTGCTGCACAAAACGATACTGTATATTTCATCCGCGATGTCTAATTTTTCCAGAGCGGCCACCACATCTATCACATCAAAATCAACGTGCAACGGTGTATCAACCGGCAGGCTAACATTGAGAAGATAATTGAGTATCTGGTGTTTGTATAGAGTCGTAATTTCTTCGTCGAAAGGCACCTGCCAGGGGCAATCGCTTTTAGAGCAAGATCTCGATTGGAAGACGTTGATTAGCAGTTTCACCTCGGGTTTATCGCACAGACCCTTCTTGATTAGGACCTTGAACAGTAGTTGAACGCAATCTTCAAGCTGTTTGCATTTCATATTGATATTGCGGACGTAATGCTGCATGGTCGCCTTGTTTTCTTCGACGGTGTGTTGAGCTTCGTTCAGGTCGTTCTTGATCGCTTCGTCGTAAGTGATCTCGGACATCTCCTCTAAGAGTTTGATCAAAACTTCGGCGTCCATCTTCCATTTCTTCGATCCTAGTTGCGACAGATAAGGCTTCCATTCTTTCGGCGTCTTACGGCTCTTTAGGAGCGTGTTGATTATTTTGATTAATTGCGGGTCGAAAGTCCCTTCGAATATTTGCGTGACCAGTTCCGCTTCCCTTTCTATATTCTCCTTCATTATCTTCCACAAGATACGCTCCATGATGGAGATGTTGGGTTTCTCCAATTGTTTCTCGATCGCCGGTAAGATGGCGTCAGTCACCACGCTTTGAGGTTCCACCCCGATCCATGGGCAGATATCCTCGCAATTCATGCACGAGATTGGATTCAATAATTGCAGGATGAGTTTGGAGGCTTTCCTGTGGAAGTAAGCCGGAGCAGCTAACTGGTACTTCAGCATCGCTATACATTTTTCCGGAGTGAAACAGTCGACAATGACATCGTCGAGGACCACGGTCACCTCTTGCTTCGCCAAGGCGATCTTATCCCCGATATTTTGCAGTTCCACCTGTACCGTCGCGTTGGTCGTGTTAGCTTGAAAAGCCCGCTTCATATAGTCCATATTACCGAAGTGCAACTTGTTAGGCATAGTGCTCTCCGATAGGAAGTTATACGCGTTCTCTATCGACTTCTTAACGTGAGGATCGGGCAGAGTGTTCTCGTTCAACAACTCCAGGAACCTTTCCATTCTCTGCGTGGTGTCCGGATAAGTTTTAAATTTGAAATGTGCCACGGCGTCTTGAATATCCGAACTGGTCAGGTAGGCGATAATCTCGTCGAAATCCATTAATAGATGGAAGGATTTGACCATTTCTAGACAGTAGTAACTCATCTCGTACACAATGAAACGGGCTAGAGGGTCGATTAAGGAACAACCTCGTTCTTCGTACGGGTACCACCAGCAGTTTCTGGTATCACACATGAAAGGCGTTAGAAGATACTGGACTATGGGAAGGGCGACATACTCGAGTCCCTCCTTAAATTTCAGGTGATCCAGAATAATTTGAAAGCATTTCTTTACCTGAAAGAAGATTAAACATGCTTTTAGTGATACATAGGAGATCTGCATAAGACAACCTACATTGTTTGCTAAAGTTTGGAAGCAGCAACAAATTTTAAAAAGGCACAAATACAGTAAAATTTTATTGTGATTATTAGTGACATAAATGACCGTCGTCAAATAAAAGTAAATTTATTTTCGTTGATATGACCTCCTTCGACTTTGTTAACACCGAACAACAAAATAATTTTTTTGTCGTGCTGCCTGTAAAATAAGAATTGTTGGGTGGTATTTATGATGTACTGGCTCCAAAGATAATTGACATTTCTTCCTAGTAGCTCTAGTTTTTGAGTTTTATTACTCATACAAATTAATAGCAAAATCAAAATGATTAACTAAATATTTAAGAAACCTAAATTGTCTGTTTTTATCTGAAATTGGAATTATAATATAACCCTGTCCAACCCAACCCTTCAGTTTACTATTGTGCTTTCGTGTGATAGCTGTGTCAGTGTGTACTAAATATTTGCTTTAAATTGTTGCATGAATATTAAAAATTCGAATGACAACAATAGCTTCTACAAGCAGACGGAATCGTGTGAATCACCCAGATGTTTTTTGTTACATTTTTAAGAAAGTAGAAAAGCCATATTTCCCTTTATAAAAAGGGCATATTTGGCGTATTTCGGTGTCCAGTTAGTAGGCCAGTATAAATCTCGACCACCACATTTTGTATGCAAAACATGCGTAGAACATTTGCGACAGTGAACAAACGGAAAGAGAAAAAGCTTAAAATTTCGAGTACCTATGGTTTTGAGGGAGCCTAAAAACCAACATGATAACTGCTGTTTTTCTTCTGTCAACACCAAAGGCTTTAATCGCAATAACCGGAATAAACGGGTATACCCTAACATGGCGTCAGCAAGGGGACCTCTTCCTCCTTCTAAAGAAATACCTATTCCAACGTTCAGTAACTGTGGATGACTCAGACGCATTATCTAACGAGGTGCAATTCCAGAAAAGTGAAGGTGATAGTGATATTGAAGGACCATCAACGAGTCCCCAACGCTTCAGGTAACAAGAGCGTAATGACCTTGTTAGAGATCTCGACCTCTCAAAGGAGTCGTCCGAAATGCTTGCTTCCAGATCAAAGGAAGATAACTTACTGTGTCCAGGTAGTAATATTACATTTTATCCTATCAGAGAGAAAGATCTGCTACCGTATTTCTCTAAAGAAAACAACTTAGTGTTTTGTAATGATATAAGAGATGTCTTGAAGAAAATTGAGTTAAATGAATACACACCAAGTGAATAGCGTCTTTTTATAGACGGTTCATCCCGAAGCTTAAAATGTGTACTGTTACACAATCGTAATTAACATGATGCTTTACCTATTTTAAAGAAATTTCGCATTCCAGACTTATGGACGGTAGTGAATATATACATAGCTTTATTTAAAAGTAACTTTAGCAAAAGTAAAGACATTAAACGGACCCTAAGAAATGTGGGATTTTTATCTTATTTTATGACAATGTGGAATCGTTAGAAACTTTATCTATGTTAATAAACAAACTACTTACGGAATTGGACTGTGTCATGATGAGATATAACATGTATAGAAATAAAATAAGAATAAGAGAAAGAAATAAAAAGAAAAAGAGCTAAGAAGAAGAATGAAAGGGGGGGGCTGCGCGAAATAGGGAAAAAGGTGAAAAGAGTAAGAGTAGGAAAGAGAGACAGAAAAGAAGGAGGGAGGGGGAGAACGAGAGAAAAAAGAAAGAGAACATTGGAGGGAGAAAAGTGTTTTGTTCTCTTTCTTTTTTCCTTTTTTTTTCTCGTTCTCCCTCCCATCTCCTCCCCCTGTCTCTTTTTCCTTCTCTTACTCTTTTCACTTTTCTTTCTATTTCATCCCCTCCCCCCTGTCATTCTTCTTCTTTTTATCTCTTTTTCTTTTTATTTCTTGTTCCTCTTACTCTTATTTCATTTCTATATATATCTCATCATGACACGCTCCAATTTCGGCAGTATGTAGTTCGTTTATTACTAACTCTGGCCGTGGAAGCCTACGTATTCATTTATCTGTGTTCTCTCTTGGCAAGGGGCTAAAAGTAATAAGATTTTTTTTATTGAAACAAGTATACGGTCTACCTTGAAACTGCATTGCTTTTTCCTTTATTTTTTATGCGAAATTTGAGTCATCTACATCCAGCGAATCGGATAAAATAATATTTATCACTGCAATCTTTAAATTTCCTAGTAACCACTTACCTGAAGATCCTGACACGATATTCCCATAAGCGCAGCGTCCAGATCCAAACGGAAATCGTGAAGATAAGCTTTTGCGGCTTCCAATTCGCTGTCGTCGTCCAAATTAGTCTGTACCGCCGACACTGTATTGACGAGAATTTCGACGGTCATCGCCGAGACATCTCCCACCTGCAAAGAGTTCATTTCCGGCGACGTCTCCACCTTTTCCCTCAAAACCAACTTCGTATCCTTCGTGTTGATCTCTCTTATCATACTATTGAAGCACTCCTCCATCTGGACGCACTTATCGTAGTCGAAGTCCCTCAGGACCTTATCGATCGTCTTGGAATTGGACCGTACTAAAGCGTTGGTGCGTTGCATCGAAAGTATCGTTTCCAAATCGGTGGTGGGTGAATCCCAAGCGGTCGCCAGCCTCGCTACTATCTCGGAGCCGACTGGCTTCTCCGGTTCGATCATGAACTTGAGGGCCGCTATCACGGCCTTGGCGTTGGCTATCTGTTCGTCCGGGAAGCCAGCGTTGTTCATGTCGAGTTGTTGTAACGCGGACAATAGGGTCTCCTGCTTCGTGCAATAGAAGAGATCGGTTTCCAGCGGGAGGCCATCTTCGTGCTCTTTTATGTAGGCTTGGAGCTTTCTCGCTGCGACAGTGGTTTCGTGCGAGTACTGTCTGTTATCTATGATATCCAATAAGCGAGCAATCGATAAGTTTTCGGGATAAGGACGCGCGCCTTGTTTGTATGCTTGTCGGTTCAAATGTCTTCGAAGCAGACAACTTGGTAGATGTACATAATCTGCTCTGTAACTGAACTCTTTGTCAGCTGTCGATCAAAAAGGAAAGAACTATATTACGATGACGAAAAAATAGTTTCTCAGGCTTTGTCGTAAGAGTTCTCATTTCCTTCGTGTCTAAGGTTTCTGTCCCGGCATTCCTCCCCACAGCTAAGCCATTCCGGGCATACTCCTATTAGCGGAACCCAAGAAGTATTACGACAAAGGTGAAGAGTTTCAAAATATCTTCCCCAATAAGATTATATAGGGGGTTTCAATAAAAGCGCAAGATTTGAATCGCCTGCCATGTTTGATAGTCATAATGACACGTGACAAATCGAAAGTTAACAGATGGGAGTTAGTAAAAGTAAACTTGGAGTATTACACTCTAGAACAGGGCGTCCTGATTGTTAAACATTGTTATCAAAATAGTGAAAGTTTTATTGCCATCATTCGTAAAGTGCGTCCAATATTCGCTCGACTGTTATTGTAATTTGAGGTTGTACACATGTTTTATGTCAAGCGTTAAGATCTTGCTACTGATTTTCGGTTGAAGGCCGAAATTAGATGATCTATCAGTGAAATATCGCCACATGTATAGAATAATGTTATTGGAAATTTTATTAAAAGAGTACGCGCGTGCCGGCAACCTCATGACGGTCATTTACAAGATATTTCGTTTCATACATAGATAGACTTTTCTAGAATAAGCAACTTGATTATAGGAAATACGATGTTGTACCAGAAATTAGAGGACAAATATACGTTTGTGGCAGAAGAACGGAGCGCCAAAATTCTGATAGACTATAACACATGGGCTGAAAAGTCCCGGACCTAACAAACAAAACACGGTTTTTTTGGTTCAAAATTAGCTTTATTCATCAACGTAATCTCCATCAAGAGCAACGCAATCATTCCAGCGCCGCTCTAACATTTCAATACCACTTTTGTAGAACGATTTATCTTTTGCCTCAAAATAGGCCTCAGTTTCAGCGACAACCTCTTCATTCGTGCGAAATTTCTTACCGGCGAGCATTTTTTTGAGGTCTGCGAACAGCCAGTAGTCGCTGGGAGCCAAATCTGGCGAATACGGTGGATGTGGGAGCAATTCGAAGTTCAATTCATGTAGTTTTGATTGACTTGTGACACGGTGCGTTGTCTTGATGAAACAACATTTTTTCTTTGCCATATGCGGTCGTTTCTTTGCAATTTCGGCCTTCAAACGCTCCAATAACGCTATATAATATTCACTGTTGATGGCATTTCCTTTCTCAAGATAGTCGATGAATATTACACCACGCACATCCCAAAATACCGAGGCCATAACCTTTCCAGCCGATTGTTGTGCTTTCGGGCGCTTTGGACGAGGTTCACCAGTTGCTGTCCACTCAGATGACGATCGTTTTGATTCCGAAGTGAAGTGATGGATCCATGTTTCATCCATTGTCACATATCGAAGCAAAAATTCCGGTTTGTTACGTTTAAACATGGCCAAACACTGCTCAGAATCATCAACACGTTCTTGTTTTTGGTCAACAGTGAGCAAACGCGGCACCCACTTTGAGCAGAGCTTTCTCATAGTCAAATGCTCATGCAATATAAAGCCAATACGTCCTTTTGATATCTTTACGATGTCAGCTAACTCACGCAACTTCACTTTTCGATCATTCAAAACGATTTTGTGGATTTTTTTGATGTTTTCTGGTGTTACCGCCTCATTTGGACGTCCACTGCGTTCTGCATCATCAGTGTCTCTACGACCACGTTTGAAGTTAGCAAACCAACGTTTTATTGTTGTTTCTGATGGAGCGGAGTCCCCATAACACTTTTCAAGCCATTGCTTTGCTTGAACGGTATTTTTCCCATCAAGAAGCAATGTAAAATTAAAATACGAAATTGTTTTTGATCCATTGTTTTGAAAATAACAAAAGTAGCGTCATTCTTAGCACAATAACTCACAAACTAATGAATAGAATATCATGAAATTTTAACAGCTGTCTTTTGAAGGTTAGTACTAACTGAGAGAAAGGTGACTGCAATAAAACTGCCGTCATCTATGTGTTAGGGCCGGGACTTTTCAGCCCATATGTTATAGTGCATAAGCAAAATCTAACAGACTAGCAGTAGCAAGCTGCTTAGTAGAAATAGACTGAAAAGAAGAGACAAAAAGGTGCACCAACTTAGCAATACACAAACTTTACTTGAAAGAAAATAATGATAAATAAAGAATTCAGACGACTATACATTGAAAAAAGTGAATGGATCATAGAAGAGAGATGGATGGCGTTTAAAGAAAAACAGTATAAACAACAGCAGAAAAAATATGCGGAAAAAAATATTTAATAAACATAGACAAAGAGAGCGAATTCGTGGAACGATAAAAGAAAGAAGAGGGTGAAAGAGAAAAAACTTGTTTGGAAAAAATATATACAAACAAAAACAACACAAGACAAAGAAGCTCACAATTGTAAGAGAAAAATAAGGCTTGGAAGTAAAGTGGACAACAGAAAACTTTGAAAGAGTGGAAACATGGGTACAAAAGGAACCGTAATCTTCATGCGACACTTGAGAAGGATATGAGAAGAAGAAGAAGAGTTTCATATATAATGCCCAACTGTATTCATTATAAATCAATACTTTGCTACAGAAAATCATGTTTCAGTGAACCTTAAAATCTTGCGTTCTTATTGAAACACCTTTTACAAGCTTCCTACAGCCTCATTGGAGTGCTTTATATCGTATTAAAAAAATTAAACCGATTCTATATAATTTATACTGAACACATTTCAAAATGTCGAGTAATGAATACTTCGACAATGGATACACTTACAATTCAGCATTTTAACAATTTCCATGAAGCAGGAAAGCAGGTGACTGCATTTCTTCTTCGGACTCGCTTTGAAGATACGCGTTATCTCCGTTTGCTCGTCCAAGACGAACGTCAACATCTCGAACCCTTCCTCTATAATGTCGGCGTTAAGATCGGGCGCCAACAGGCCGTAGATGATGTTCAGGAAGAGATCGTGGTTGATATGCTTCGGTCCGATCTGGAAGAGCAGATGCGCCTTCATCGCCAAAATGCTCTGTTTAATCTCGTTCCCGCAGTGCCGTATCTCTTGAAGCATGAACTCTAAGAAGGCGTATAGCATCTGCTCCGACGTGTGGTACGTGTATACCGTGAAGCTGGGATATTTGAGGAAGTGGATTACTTTGCCTACGAAGCGTTGAACCCTCCTCCGCGCAAGTACGATCTCTATAGGATAGTCTTTGAAATTCACGATGTCGAGAAGGTCCCACAAGCGGTTTATTTCGATATAGTCGCCCTGAAAGTATTTTCTGAAACGATTAGATTTTAAAATATATTTTGGATAATTCGTGTGGCTCTTTAAGTGTTAGGTATACACTAAAAAAGAACAACAATGATTGCAAAGACTGTGTGGTTGTATAATTCATCACACAAGTTAAAAATTTATTCGGAGTACGGCATTTCAAGAGCTCGTGGCCTCTTGCACGTGGACTTGTGTGGGGAAGAGTTTACTGCGATAACTGTGAACTAAAAAGGAAACTGTAAAATCGATGGAATGTGGATTAAAATTAAAAGGGGCTCACAAATACCTTTATTAAAATTTGGGCCTGTGAATTTCACATATTTTTAAGTCTATGAATATGATTATACAGAGTAACAATAAAATTACAACCAGCAAGGGCGGAATATTCTCTCAATTTCGCTAGAATATCAACTAGAATCTAAGAAGAAATTATTGAATTATTGAATTTTCTTGAATTTGGATTAAGGAACTTTGAAACAGGCAACAAAGGCGTTGTCATTCTTCCAGATATAAAGAAAAGCGATCGAAGAAGTTTTAGTAACAATTCCACATACTACTACATTAGGGCTGCAATATACGAAAGTACTTTCTGTGTATATGTGCCATATATATGTGAGGTATTTCCGGTGTTAGTGGAACCATATCCTGGCTTTAAGAAATCAACTTTTATCCCTAAAATTTTAAGCAATGATGATTAACAAAACTGTGGTGATGATAAGCCACTGTGATAAGTTATAAAATAAAGTGCTCAGTGTTTTATATGAGAAAAACGAGTTTTGCTTACTTAAATAATAATAGATACTTCAAAAATTAAGTTTAGACATAGTCGACCCTTATGCAATTTATTCGTAAATGATACGAAAAGTTTAATAAATCGATAAAAACTATACCATTAAACATAAAATAAGAAATTTGATATCAACAGCTTTTACGTTGCAATACTGTTAAGCTGAAACTATTTTCTTTTCAAATGAGATTATAGTTCACTATGACTAGTCTGCAAGTTTCAAAATCAAATTCCTATAAGAAATTCGAAAAATCCTAATAAGACAGTTTGGTAGACATTCTGTATAGTTAGTTATAACACACGGGCTGAAATGTTCCGGGCCTAACACATAGATGACGCTAGTTTTATTGCAGTCACCTTTCTCTCAGTTAGTACTAACCTTCGAAAGACAGCTGTTAAAATTTCATGATATTCTATTCATTAGTTTGTGAGTTATTGTGCTGAGTCACGCTACTTTTGTTATTTTCAAAACAATGGATCAAAAACAGTTTCGTGTTTTAATTTTACACTGCTTCTTGATGCGAAAAAATACCGTTCAAGCGAAGCAATGGCTTGAAAAGTGTTATGGGGACTCCGCTCCATCAGAAACAACAATAAAACGTTGGTTGCTGACTTCAAACGTGGTAGTAGAGAGAACGATGATGCAGAACGCAGTGGACGTCCAAATGGGGCGGTAACACCAGAAAGCATCAAAAAAATCCACAAAATCGTTTTGAATGATCGAAAAGTGAAGTTGCGTGAGTTAGCTTACATCGTAAAGATAAACGTATATAAATAAACGTATTGGCTTTATATTGCATGAGCATTTGACTATGAGAAAGCTCTGTTCAAAGTGGGTGCCGCGTCTGCTCACTGTTGACCAAAAACAAGAACGTGTTGATGATTCTGAGCAGTGTTTGGCCATGTTTAAACGTAAGGAACCGGAATTTTTTCGTCGATATGTGACAATGGATGAAACATGGATCCATCACTTCACTCCGGAATCAAAACGATCGTCATCTAAGTGGACAGCAACTGGTGAACCTCGTCCAAAGCGCCCGAAAGCACAACAATCGGCTGGAAAGGTTATGGCCTCGGTATTTTGGGATGTGCGTGGTGTAATATTCATCGACTATCTTGAGAAAGAAAATACCATCAACAGTGAATATTATATAGCGTTATTGGAGCGTTTGAAGGCCGAAATTGCAAAGAAACGACCGCATATGGCAAAGAAAAAAAAATTGTTTCATCAAGGCACCGTGTCACAAGTCAATCAAAACAATGGCAAAACTACATGAATTGAACTTCGAATTACTCCCACATCCACCGTATTCGCCAGATTTGGCTCCGAGCGACTACTGGCTGTTCGCAGACCTCAAAAAAAATGCTCGCCAGTTAGAAATTTCGCACGAATGAAGAGGTTATCGTTGAAACTGAAGCCTATTTTCAGGAAAAAGATAAATCGTTCTACAAAAGTGGTATTGAAATGTTAGAGCGGCGCTGGAATGATTGCGTTGCTCTTGATGGAGATTACGTTGATGAATAAAGCTAATTTTGAACCAAGAAAGCCGTGTTTTCTTTGTTAGGCCCGGGACTTTTTAGCCCAAGTGTTATAATACTATCGTAACACCAATTGGAGATATTTTTCTTTTGAATAATGACGTTAACACATTGAAACTATTTGCAGATACTCCGAATTTCTAAATAGGTATTTACCTATATTTATAGGCAGCTGTTGCTTTAGGATTGTTTGCATAATACATTCTGACTCTAACTTAATCTATGCCGATTTGAAGCACGGTAAAGCTCCTTTTTGAAATAAAATTATATGTAGTATTTATAACGCAAATTGGTCTATTCAGTTGTTATATGTTTTGGGCTTGTGTCTAGATGTTCGTACCTAATTGATATTCACTATTTTGAAACTAGAAATCGGTGTATTTCTTAAGAAAGCAGTTATTTCTGCCGTTGTCCCACTCTGCGCGATTTCATCAAATAGGATATTCTGTTGCGGTTATCACTCATTCTTCCAATCTCGTTCCAATCATTAAAAGTGATACGCTAAAATGTGGCACTGTGGTGTAGGATCTCATACACGATCGGAACCTCTAGCTACTTAGATAGTTGTGCAAACGAAGTGAATATTTAATCACAGGGGCTTCAAGTCATGTAGAATCGACTGATAAAAAATGTAGCTTGTCTCATCTTCAGCCCCTAGTGAGGGTGGAAGTGTCTGTATCGTTTAGGAATAGTGACAAAATAAATGAGTATAGGATAATTGAGTGTTTAAATATAATTTACAATCATCGCAAGGACCTTTAGTCTTTCTGATGAATATGACCGCATAACCGATCAATCGCAACTTAGATGTTTCGAACCGTGAAGACGCAGTGACAATCCACCAATACACTAATTATACTAAATGGGGAAATGGCGATTAAAAATGCTATTATACATATCATAGAAATTATTACTATTCACAGAAAATCTAGAGATATTGCTGTAGCGTCCAATCTTAAAATTTCATATAGAATTAGAATATTTTGCAATTCAAATCTCCAGGAAAATAAACACATACTTTTCTTTATAAAGGTGTTTTTTATAGAGGTATAAAACTTTTTTAACTGGGGGCCATTTTGTCAGTTGTCAAGTGATTTGTGTTTAGTTTGATTTTGGGATTTCAACATGAATAGACTGACGCTTGAACAATGCTTCGAAATTGTGCAAATTTATTTTGAGAATCATGGTTCTGTTCGAAATACGTATCGCGCACTACGTCCATTTTACGGTCAACATAATCATCCACCAAAGCAATTAATTCGCTTAACTACGGAACGTTATCGCACCACGTTTACTCTAAATGATATTACGCA
This sequence comes from Trypoxylus dichotomus, assembly GCA_023509865.1. Taxonomy (NCBI): domain Eukaryota; kingdom Metazoa; phylum Arthropoda; class Insecta; order Coleoptera; family Scarabaeidae; genus Trypoxylus; species Trypoxylus dichotomus. The sequence continues at coordinate 29,808,270 of CM042082.1, read as the reverse complement.
TCCACAGAGACGTCGTACAGTGCGTACAGAAGAAGTCATTGCTGCTGTAGAGCGTATCGTAGAGGAAGGACCCGAATCAGTCTATCCGCCATCGTGTTTGAATGGATACGTCAATAAACAAAACTGCCGTATTTGGAGTGATGGTAATCCTCAAGTGTATGTCGAGACACTGCTACATCCAGAAAAACTGACTGTTTGGTGTGCTTTATGGGCTGGTGGAATCATTGGTCCGTACTTCTTTAGAAACGATGCAGATCAGAACGTTACAGTCAATGGTGACCGCTATGGAGCCCTGATTATTGACCTTTTCGTTCATCGATTGAGCAACCATGATGCGCAGGAGTTGTGGTTTCAACAAGACGGCGCAACATATCACACAGCTCGTGCCACAAAGTAAATTTCATGTCAATTTAAAACATTCATCTTTGTCTTATTCCATTTCAAAGTTCTATACCTATATAAAAAAACACCCTTTAGTAGGCGTACGATAATAGACTGCCAACTGAGGCTCTTGAACGCTACGCCATCATCTCTCGTAAATACCTATAATCCGTAGAAGCCATGCCGTTTTGCAAGTTATCCAAAAGAACTTCCGCTGCCGTCCTTTCCAACCTATGGCAGCGGGAGTCAGATAAAGAAGCTAATAGTCGTTGAAGTAGAACCCGCGGTTGTTTCACATTCTTAGGCACCTTCACGTCGCACCAAGACAACGCGTGCATTCTCTCATCTACCAAGAAATGTACGATGATATTCACCGACTTGATGACCTCCACGCTATCGCTGGTCCAGGGAAAGAAAGGTATGAGGTAGCCCAGTAAGGCGCTGCTCAACTTGGTCTGTTTACGTCTAAATTCGCTCCAAATACGGTTTAAATAGACGCTAGATAGAATCGTTGAGTCACCGGTAACCTTCCCCATCTTCTTCACCAATTCTTGCAATCTCTTCTTGTCCTCCTCCGTATTTAGCAGTTCATGCGACAGGGGGTTGTAACCGAGATGGTTGATGGCCTTTTCCAGTTCGTTTCCGTTCGAGTGCTTGTTCCACATGTTCGCCGTACAGATTAGATGGCAGTATTTACGTTCGCACTGCTTTTCGATCTGATCGAGTAACACTTTCAGCTGGTCGTTCGGCTCCAGGTCGTACATCTTGGGCAGCGCCGGGATGAGCTTGAAGATGTCTATGTTATTGATCTCCAGACCGGTTTTTATCACGAAAATGTAATGGTAGATCTCGGGCGCGCTGTCCACCTGAACTTGATACATAAGGTAACCGAAAAGGTTGATGAGGTTTTCGCGGAAGATGAAGGCAATTCGTACAGCGAACTCGCCGAGTAAATCTTTCTCGGCGTATTGAGCGTTTAGGTCCTCCTCTTGTTCTTCTTCGTCCTCGTATTCGTAATCTTCTTCTTCTTCTTCTTGGTCAACTTCGGATCCTATTAAGTTAATATTATCAGGTTCTGTCGAAAAAGCCATGGTATAACGTCGAGTTTTTGCAAATTTGTTATAGTCTAAAGGTTTAAGCATTATTTATGGATATGTATTAACAATGTTACACCTATTATCTTAATATAACATTATTGACCATATGACACAAGATTAGACTAAGTATTGCCAGTACTAACAAGGAAAAGTTCCCGTGTGTCAAATTCATATCTTAATGAAACTTGGTAAGTGGAGTCTTGAAAATATAAATTTTTGTTTGTGTTGAAATTCGCTCTGAGGTGGTGAAATACCCCTTCAAAATTTCACAGATTTTCAATTTTCTTGGTTTAATTCTTGAACGGAAATGGATGGAACAAAAATTTAAATGCAAACGTTGCACCTTATCGAAAGATCTTTCAGGATACATGAATGTGGTATATACAGGGTGTTGCATTTAAGCGCCACCCTCTTGTGCAGATCAAAGTAATATGGAAAAAAAACTATCGGAAGTTATTAATCTTTAACATCCTTTGGTGATTTTAAAGCACTTTTAATTATACAGGGTATTCCTATGCTACTAACATCAAACCATCTATAAGACTGCATCAATTGTTATGCCCTAATGTTCATATTTCAATCAAATTACAGATGAAAAATTTACGTAATTTTTTTTCCATATTATCATAATCAACTATAACATAAGAAGGTGGCGCTTGAATGCAACATCCTCGGACCTTCCCGGACCTTTAATAATGGAGAAACCTCCGAAGAAGAAGTTTTTAAATGTATGCGTGTGTATATGTAGAACATTTAATGAGTGAAATACTGCGAATTGAAACCTTAGTGATGTAGCGGACCCCGAAAAACTGTTACGACAATGGCAAACTACCGGGGAAGCTTGAGAAACTATTACAGACTAATGTTTGATAGCACACCTGCCGTATCTTACTAGGTCCAATGAAGCAGGATTATTAGATTTGTCCACATTTTTCTTCTTACTGAAAAGAAGGCTTTTACCTTTATACAAGAAATTTTAAACGTCCTTAACCTCTATCGAAGTCAAGCCGCTTTTGCTATGGCAGGTATTCACTCTGGGGTACAAGCCGGGATCTAACAAGTTAATATAAATAGTAACTCAGACTTTCACGGCCGTTTGACATAGTTATAACGGTTGCCGGGTTCCGCCGTGTCACTAGGTTTTAGTCCCTGACGTTTCGCGAACAACTCCGGTTCGCATTTTCAAAGGTGGAATGGATATATTATGTATATTGGACAAGTAAGTTAATATAGGTTCATTTGCACCTTACACTAATCACTCGCATAACTTTACGCATTTGGAGGTATTCCAACTTGTGCAACATTTCTTGGAACATTAGAAAACGTTTATAACTTCTTCTTTTCATCAACCCATATTTGGGATATATTGTCAGAAGCTGTGGGTGGTAGCCATAAAGAGACTGCTGAAGCAAATGAAGTGAACAATGATGATGGAATTGGTGAAGGTAGTGGAAAAATTGTGCGATCCAACAAACAATGAAGACAGGAAAAATTCAGCTCAAATTTTACAAATTCGACTTTCTCGTTTACCAGAGCCAATGTATTTTGGCTCCTATCTCTCTCTATACAATTTCAAATTTGACAGAGATTCTTAGTGACCCAACAAGGGAGTTATAGAGTTCTCAAATCAAGAAATAACTTTTAGATGTATCAAATAATATACCTGGAGGTGCAGCTGGCACCTCTTCCGTCGTCGCAATTGGATGAGACGACTCGCTCGCTTCTTCAGGTTCTTCAGATCCGGTTGCAGCCGTCTCGTTAAATCCGCTAGTCGTCTCCTCTGAAGTTACCTCTTCTGTTATAGTGGTGTCACTGGATGATTGGACGTCAGTTGTTTCGCTGGTAGTAGTCCGATTACCATCGATATACTCAGTTTCAATAGTTTCGTTTGAACTAGTATAATTTCCTTGTCCCGTTAATTCCGTTACTTCCGTTACCTCCGTTACTTCCGTGGGTACCACTTCTGTGTCGTTCGCGAATTGTTCTTCTTCCCCGATAGTGACGTTACCTTCCGCACTTGGGATATTCGTGTCGTTCCCCGTAGAAAGCGACGATTCCGTCGCGACCGATTCTGTTCCGTTAACTTCGACTTCACCGGAAGATACGCCTGTTAGCCCATCTCCTTCGCTTGTAGCGTTACTTTCTTCCCCGCTTACTTCCGGTGATATTTCTGCGGTGTCCGCAGAGGATTCAACTGAATCTCCCGCGGAATCTGTTCCCTGAGCTTCTTCGGTGGCTTCTGGAGATTCTCCAACGGATTCTGTAGTTTGCCCCTCAGCTTCTGGGGATTCTCCAGCATTTTCCGTGGATGCCTCGCTACTTTCTGAGGATTCCGCGGTAGTTTCTGGGGATTCCCCAGCATCCTCGGTTTGCGATTCAGCCGGTTGCGCTGCTTCGTCATCCTCTGCGCGCAGTTTCGACCTTCCGAATTCGTTTGGTTCTTCAAAATATTGGTTGTGCCTTGTAAGAGATTCCTCTGAAGCTTTCTCCAAAGCCGTGGTTTCAACGAATTCTTCTGACGCCTCCTCGAATTGTTCTGAAACTTCATCGGATGCTTCTGTAACTTCCCCGGATGCTTCTGTAAATTCCTCGGATGCTTCTGTAACTTCCTCGAATTGTTCTGAAACTTCTTCTTTGGATGTTTCTGTCACTTCATCGGATGTTTCTGTCACTTCATCGGATGCTTCTGAAGCTTTCCCGGATGTATCTGTAACTTCCTCGAATTGTTCGGAAACTTCTTCGGATTCCTCTGACGCTTCTTCTTTGGATGTTTCTGAAGCTTCATCGGATGCTTCGGAAACTTCTTCGGGTTCTTCTGAAGCTTCCAGTAGTTCTTCTAAAGGTTCCACCTCTTCGGCTGATTCCCTTTGTTCATGGTCATCCTTATCACCAGCACGCAATCTGGCTTTCATTAGTTTGGTCGTGGATTCCTCCCGGGATATGGGAGATTGTTGCAAGGATTCGGCTGATCCTCTTTCTACCACGTTTTTATAGAGAGCATCGTTGGTTTGCTCCTCTTCTTCATCAACATCGTCGTCGTAGGAATCGCGATTATCTCTTATATATTCCTGTAATAGTGAATGTAATGATCAGCTCGTCCGATTTGTTGGGCCGAACCTTGTAAGCTGCTAACTCTTCTTAGATTGATTTCTCTTAATTTGTAAGGACTTAAACGTATACTCACTTCTTCTATTTCTCCCTCTGCTTCATCGTCTGTATTCAAGTAGCTGTCTTGATCTCTAGGGCCATAGCCGGGGTAGGCATCTTCGTTTTCAACATCGTCACCGTCATCGTATTCTTGAGGATGCCCCTACAGAAAAAGAAGGTGAACTAGACGGGAGGTGTTTGAAGGTAAAAACCACTTACACCTTGTACGAAGAGCATGATGACGATGAGAAACAGAAAATTGTTTCTTCGCCACATCTCCCCCTCTGACCAATACAACCCCCGCTCTACGCTTTATATATAAACGACCTACGTCACCAGAACAATGAAATCATTGTATTTAATTCAGATGAATAGGTATTGTTGTTTGTTTGGGTGTACGAATCGTAAACGAACGCCTACTTTTATATTCGTGATTATATGGGCTTGCTATTAAACGAAAACTGCGCAGAATTATTTAACATTCATGGTAGATAACGCCTACTTACCACCGCTCTGCAATAAAACCCTCAATTTGCTATTGAACTCAAGCACGATATGAAACGAGCGTTACAATCAGGGGAAGTTTCTTGGGAAATTAATAGCCGTGCCTTTCTTAGTGGTACGATATACGACATCTATGGTTTAATAGTGTTGATACGTGGATAAGAAGTTAGTTTATTTACCTAAGGTAGTGTTCGTATTGTTTGTGTAAAAACCAAAGTTTTAATTCTTTGCGACAGGAACGATGTACGATTTCTAAATGATATCGTCATAATTTGTGTGTGCTCTTTTTGTAACCAAATTCAAATGCAAATTTCGATCGAAATTGAAGCTATTGCAGCAATTATTAGACTCTTACTTCAAATGTATGTTGTTGTTGTTATCAGTGTTGTAAGTGCTTGATCCAATCGAATTTTAGCTTGAAATCGCAAAATTGAACAGCAGTATATTGGACAGCAATAAGAGTAAAGTTTGCTTTTGTTAAAAAAGTTTTGGTAGTATTTTTGAAAATATTTGCTTATGCCACATCGCCAAAAATGTATTCTTCGAACTAATATCAATACCTTCTTAAGCAAATATGTCTTTTAACTCTCCTTTGATATAATTTCAAGCACCCCAAATATTGGTCAGTTCATACAGCAGTAGATGTTTTGGATGTATGCTCTTCCTTTCTACACGTGGTAGATAGGCTACTGCCTGTTTTCTTCCTATGCCTCTTCCGATGGAGATGTCCAGCATTCTTTCCAACGTTTTGATGACCTGCCCTGGGACTCACTACCAGTGTATCATCGCTCATTCTGCTTACGTGGTTGTTCCGTCAACTCCCAAGTATTTAAACTGATTCACTTGTTCGGTTATCCTTTGGGCACCCTGCATTTTGTATCTTTATCAGTGTTAATGAACATATTTAGTTGTTTTGCCGATTGATTAAAGGAGTGGCAGCAGTGAAGTGAGTATTGCCCATTTTGTAGCCTGCTGGTTTAGGTAGCTTCCCGATTGTTTAACCCATAATTATATTGAATATAAATGGGCTAAGTGGGTCGTGTTGTCTTACTCAGGTGCGTATTTATATTCCCCGGTTAATTCATTGACCACCTTTATCATCGTTCTGGAGTGGCTGTTCGTGTCGTAAATTAGCCTCCTAGACTGGACCAATTCGTAGTACGTACGTTTCTTTTTCTTCAAATGCGGCCGTTTCTCAAGACAGCTTATCAATACAACTCCCAAACTATCCTAAAATATAGTTGTCATAATTTTCCCAACAGATGGAGCAGTCTTCGCCTTTTCAAAGCCAATTCACTGTTTCAACTATGTCTTGGTTTCAGAAGTGTAATGAAGTTTCATCTGCAATTATTAATCGATGCCAAAAGTTCGACTTAAACTCGCATTATAATGTTTCCGAATACAACTACTCATGGTATTGATGAAATTATTCACGAGAAAAGCAATAAGGAGACAAAAAACGCTAACACACGGACATCAGCGTGGTTTCGGGCGATTTTTGGCTCAACACATTGCAATTCCCTCTCTACTACTATCATTAAATTTGCAGCTCAAGTGAGCATCTTTGGCGCTAAACTAGTCCCAAAGGAATAAAACGGGTACAGTTTCCCAACCCTTCTCCCGAGCAACACTTGAATTGTTAAACCAGAGAGGGCGCGCACAAACGGTGCATCGGGTAACTAGACGTGCGAATGATTATTATGCGAGGTACTGTTTTTTATCCATTTTAGATGTATTTTTAATCCAATTTAAACTGGTATAACAGAGCTTTAGAAATGTTGATTCGGACACGTTCTTTGTTCTGGATAGTCTTTTACGAAAGTTCTATATGAGAGGGTTACAGGCTATTCTCCGTTCCCTTTTAAGATTTAATTTCGATTTATGAGAAGCTTTAAAATGATCGGAACTTCACCTCCTCTTCATTTACCTGTAGAGTATACTGACGAACAAATAAATTCATATCTAGACTAGCTGCAAATGTATTAAGTGTATACCTCGAAATTATCAATAACAACAAAAGATGAAGGATTTCCAACCCAGTCCAGACTGTAGATGTTAAGAACATCTAGTAATATCGTTTGTGGGCAAACTCCTTCCGTACTGTCCTATATCTTGCTATTAATACTCATTTCTTTCAATGATCGGTGAAATTTTGTGTTTCTCCGTTTGTTTTGGTATTGTATACAGCCTGAATGTCTTTGCTTTCCCTGTATAAGGTCAAATAACTGTGAAAAAGGTGTTGTGTAACCCTTGCACGCACCAACACATTATATAATTTTATCAACCAATTTTGTAGCAGGCACTTACTTTGGAATTATTTTTGATACTAAAGGAAGCTACAAATATATTCGGACCTCGAGTTGCGTAAATATGTGTGTTTCTTCTTAGACCTGGAAGGCCCGCTTCAAATCATCTCAAAATCTGACTAGCAGGTGCTTTCGTTTCAACTATCGGAGTAATCGGTGTCCTTCTAATTAACTCTTCGAATTAACTTTGTGGTGCTGAAATTTGTGCCAAAAGATAAAATTGCAAACCTTTAAAATATATGCAGAAAACCGAAGCAATTGTGGCACAATTATAGGGACAAGCATCTTTTGAAGACCTTGTAATATTTTGTTTTGCAAAAGATATAGAGTCTATGTCACTTATTAGCGTTATTACAATAATTACTTAGAATAATTATTATTATATACAGCTGTGGCCATATGTATTCGCCACCCTTTTTTTGTTTTTTATTCCGACGAATATATAAGAAATAAAAAAAAATTGATCGATGAAAATGTTTCATTGTGAGTGTATACAGATATTGCTTAATATTTGGTAGCTCCTCCCTGGGCTTTTATCACCGCACGAATTCGTCGGGGCATACTGCTCACTAAGTTGTAGCACTGTTCGGGGGTGATTTTATTCCACTCTTCGAATGTTTTTGTTTTTAAGCATTGCTTTGTGGTAGATGAATATTTAGCTACATTTCGCTTTAAAATGTACCATAAATGCTCAATTGGCGATAATCCGGGGATTGTGCCGGCCATTCCAGGACCCGCACGTTATTTTCCTCGAACCAGCGCATTACTTCACGAGATTTACTCTGGCTCCTCATTATCGAATAATTTTAACGCACACGGTTCCAGAACTTCTTCCAACATGTCGATGTACGTCCGACTGTTCATTCGGCCCTCACAGACGAACAGTTCTCCGACACCAGTTGCACTCATGGAACCCCAAACCATTATGCTACCACCCCCAAACTTGACAGTCGGGATGATACTGTCTGGATGGAAGGCCTCTCCTCGCCTGCGTCGCACATATTGAGGCCCAGGTTTACCACAAAGCTACCAACAAAAACATGAATACTGTTACATTTTGGAACCCATTAAAAAGAATAAAAACACTGTAGATACCAGGAATTGAATACAGAATACCGCAAATACAATAATTATGTATTACTTACCTCAATATTTGACTCATCCGTCCACATAACATTGGCCCAATTGTCAATGGTCCAGTCGCGGTGACTTTTAGCCCACAGCAGTCTCTTTTTCTTTTGTTGCGGAGACAACCGTGGTTTATGTCGAGCTTTGTATCCACCTAAATTTAATTCACAAAGGCGTCTTCTAACCGTGCGAGGAGAAATAACAACATTATGTAGCCGAAAAAGCTCACTGGAAAGCTGTTTAGACCCTTTTTTCCGGTCTCGCAAAGACATCCGCTCTAAGACTCGCTCATCTCTGCTAGTTGTCTTCCTTTTTCGACCAGTTTTCGGTTTGTTTGTCAAAGATCCACTCTCTTTGTATCGTTTTATCGTCATTCTAACTGTCGATCGCGCACATTTCACTTATCGGGCAATAGCAGACACCGACAACCCTTGCTTTTCTAACACCACAATTTGTCCTCGCTCTACCTCCATCAATTCGCGTGTTTTCGGCATTACTTTTTACTGTATACTATCGTATTACACAGTCAAAATCACAGACACAATATCTTCACTCTAACTAGTTCAAACTTTACTTTTACAAGTTTTAAGAAAGACTGAAGAAATATTCAGAAATTACAATTTTACGTGTATTTTCTAATTTACTCAGAATGGCCTACAATAAACCATTAAACCCTCATTACCAGGTACCTAGTTAAGTCCGTCATCGACCCTGCTTCTTAGAAATACGATAATATTCGTGTAACACGTTCAAAACGAGAGTGGCGAATACATATGGCCACAGCTGTATATGTATAAACAATAGTATTAATAATCACATTGCAGTATGCAATATATTTAATCTTTTACAAGCATTATACTTTTTTTAATCCTGTTCCAATGGTTTCAGAGAAGTTATTGTTATTGCAAACACGTTAGTTATATATAATTATGTTTTTTTAGTTCTCTTTGTATGCCAGTGCACGCACTTTCGTTAGAACGCTTAATTACTATTATATAAGTTATAAAAAATGGGAGCGTGGGATATTTTACCCCTCATTATTTATTTGTGTCGTCCTTGAAACTACATGTTAATTTCAATTCAACGTTAGGTTCCAAAAAAAATCTGTTACAATTTTCGAGATACTCACAAAAATTTCAAAATCGCATATATTTTAGGCAGTAGTGCTGCTGCTAACTACTTATACGTTTAAATACCGTTTCCTCTATTTTAATGGCTTGGAATTTTCCATACGAAAGCGTGATCCTCTTCTAGTTTCATGTAAACTGCCAATTTTCACTTAGTGTTTAGTTGACAGTTGAATGGTTAGCTTATTTCCTCATAAACTTCTTTTCTAGCTGATACGCTCCAAATTTAAAATATCATAACGCATCGTTTAGTTAGTAGGCAATGTTAATAACCGTACAAGGTTAAAGTAAAGAAATAAGAACGTTATTTGATGTTCGGAATCCATTTTATTTACATCTCTTTGTAAAAATACTCTAACAGAATTGTACATTAACATATACATATGTCTATTCTAATTAGTTAGAAACGATCTGATGTATCGGTACTTTAGTGCGACTTCTAGAAGGTGATGAAAAAGGATTATTCAAACGTTTCAGTAGAATACCGAATACCCCCAAAAAATATTGTTTAAGGTATTACGCTTTATCAGCATTTTTAGCATTGCTTTCTTACTTTTCTTTTTTGGTATACGTAGAATCTACAGACTCAATAAGGACCTAAATATCTTCACTCTCTTATGCATCTACCGGGTAGAATATTTTACGTGTATATGTACTAGATGTATTACACTGATTAAATTTATTTACCGTTAACTAAGTTTAATCAGTGTAAGACATCTATTACAAATAGGATCCGAACTGCATTTGTAGAACATTTTTTATTATCACAATTTCTCGAAAATAATTTTAAAGTATCCCCATAAACTTCTGTGTGTGCCGATACTTATTTATCTAATAAGCAAGTATATGCAACTGCGTCGAGATATTTTAACGATTAATTCGAATTGGAATGGCCTATGTCATCATTGAATATTTCTTTGCATAATTCAAGAATTATATACGGTTAGATTAGGCTATTGATAATAATTAACAAGTATAAATTTCGAGTTTATATTTCTGCCTATTTAAATCATCTATATACCACCAGTTAGACGCTGTAGTCAAATAGTAACTCTATTTAACGAAAGATGTATACAAAAATTAGAGACTGGCTGTGCTGTTGCATACATCTGGTATTGCAATGGCTGCTATACACCAAACAGGCTTTAAATTAGTGTTGACAGGCTGTTCGCCAAATTAAACGAAATCTTACGCGGGGAAAATTTTTCCAGTAATTGTGAAGTGATACAAGCTATAAAGGAGGCTGTTGAGATGTTGGAACACCGATGGACCAAGTGGATTATTGTATAGGTAGACTATGTCGAAAAATAAAAAATATAATGCCACTATAGTGTTACTGTATGGGGGGTAAGGGGTATAGTATAGAGATACACCCTCGTACATCGGTGATATTTTGCAAAAGCATATATATGCTATATAGATGGCGATTTGTTGATCATAGTGGATACGATATATCCTGGCTATCGCATACGTCAGACATAAATCCCTATCTATCGCATATGGGATAGATTAAAACGCCGCATAGTGAAGAAATCCAGTTCCAAAAGCAACTGGAAAGCTTCGATTTGCGGTTTAACTGGAATAGAAAACAATTCCACAAGTTTACTTTCAAATTCTATTAATTAATTAATTCTATTAATATTCCTCAATTTTAGCATTACATTATTTTCATGGTTTTCTTCTTAACATTGACCGTTTAAATTTGTAAAGTATCGTAATTTAGTATTGTCCTATAATTCCATTATAATTTTACTTTGGTATGTGCATGTAAAAGAATAAGCATTCTATTATTTCTGTAACATACTTTATATGCCACAGAAATAAAACTATAACCTTTAAAATGCTTTTTTGTATTCCCTATGGAAAAAATATATATATAGCGCTTTCTAATCTCCTCTGAAATCATCTGTTGGTAACACTGTCTACCAGAACAATACTAGCACTACGAAACCATGGTCTGCTTGATTCTACGCATCTACGACGTTATAGCAAGAAGTGACTTTTCTATTCGAGAAAACTTAATTTCATCAACTTTCTAATAACCTGCGGATCGTTCAAGTCAACTTTCAAAACGATCCTCCTTCCATAAGCATCAATGAAGTTCATAGTCTGCACGTCCTTGCTCGGTATCTGTTCCTCGGACATCCTCTTCAATTCGTTGATAACCTCCATATCGGCGAGATTGAGGTTGATCTTCAGCGGATCCTCCCCGTATCTTCGCGGAATGCTAACGCTCGCCATCTTCTCTATACGCTGCCTGACAAAATTATGGTCCCCTATATTGAAGCTCAACTTCTCCAGAGCGCTCAGACTAGCCTGGTTCCTCAGATTCACGAGCAGGTACTCGATCTGTTTTTGCGAGTTGGTGAAACGGAAAAGGCTCAACGGTGCCTTACCGTTACCAGTGGCGTACTTATTGTGCATTTTTATGAGCTGGTTCAACGTGTTGGCGTCGAGTAAGTTGAGATAGATCGGTGAGACCATCTTGTCCTGAATGCTGTAGATAACAACGTTCGGATGCGGCTTGGACGCTTGGATGTAGGAAATTCCGGGTACGCCCATCAGGTTCGGCACTAACTTGCTGTCATCGGGGTCGACGACGATTCTTTCCTGTTCGTCGACCACGTCGATGATGACGCCGTTCTTACCCTTGAACCTCCTCAATTTCTGCAAAGCTGCGTCGGTCAATCGTAGCTTCAACACGACGTACTTCTTGTTGGTCGGTACGCAGAAGACTAAGAACGGCACGTCCTCAGCGACGATACGCTGATGCTTGGCGGTATGGGCTTTCTTCATCAGTTCTCTGACGAATCCTTTATGATTGAAGTCCACAGCTATCGAGACGTACTGACCGTTATCGTCGCGGACTTCTACGAAGCTCTTTTTCTTGCTGAATTCATCCGAATATTTCCTAACCAGTTCGATGAAGAAGATGATGGTTGCACGATTTCCAAGGTCCAACAACACGGACGTATACTCGCCGCCCTGACGGACGAAAACGAACGTCAGGACACGGACAATCGGTACTTTTCGGGGATGCATCGTTGGTACTCCGACAGCGAGAAGAATCTGGATTACCTAGACGTGGTAATAAAATTGAAAAAAAAATCTAATGAAACAGAAATGTTTGATGAAATGTAACGCGTTTCCTATTTCTACCGAGCGCTTTCAAGGTCTAAAATGGAAGTATTAATACGGTTTTACCCGTGGTACTCCATGGTGTGTTGGATGAAACTATTTATATGTTATATCTTTTAATTAATTTATTTACTCATTATACTACTCAGTAAGTAGTCTCGGCAAGGGCGGTCAAGTTTCGGTATTGCGCGGAAAACAACATGGAGAGGTGAAGCGGGCGGCACGGAGAATCGAGTACCCGTATCAAAGCACGCTTGTTCAGTATTATTCGAGTGGTCGTTATGAGTGCATGTTAGTACACACATACTTAGATTAAAGCAGAATTGAAAGATAACAAATTGGCAATCGGCAAAAACAATCTGTAGTGAATGTGATAGTACGTAAAATGGAAGAGCTTGAACCGCCATCCCCTATCTTACTTGCTTCCAGAAGAGTTGCAAAATGTACCAGCGACGAAATTTTCAAACTGGTGTTGAGGGGATTGAACAAATTTCGAGTTTCAACAACTCAACGTTTAATATTTGTGAGTGGTCAAGGGTTCCAGTCTTCAAAAGCAGCAATTGATGCCTTCAAAGACGCAATTTTGACTGTAGCAACAAACGAGTGGAATAACTCCTTCCACAGTTGGAGTTCGTGGAAAATACTTCGAAAAACATTAAAGTCTTTAAAAGCTATCTACTGTTTTACTCCAGCTCTATATACAAAACTTAAAACACAACCCCCGTACCTGTATAAAAAAATATCACGATAAATTTTCATTACCTGTCGATCGTGAATGTTCAACTTGACCTTGTGCGTCTTATTCTTGGAATCGATGTAGTTTATGATCATCGCGTATTTGGTGTCCTTACTTTCGATCTTCTTCAGCACCTTCAAGACTTTCTCGTCAGTTACGTCGAGGGTAACCGGCACCATCTCCCTTCCATCCTTAATCTCGACGGTGAGGTAGGAATGTACGCGTATCGCGTTAAGTAACGCATCGATATCGTGCTGGCTGAGGACGTGGACGCCGGACATTTGGCTCAGTTTGATCAGCGTCTTCAGGGTCTCGCGATCGAACAGGTTAATCTTGATCTTGTACTTCTTGTTCTGCTTGACGATCGTTACGATGTAGTTGGCGGCGCCCGGCTTGTAGCGATTGTTCAATTCGAGGAACTCCTCCCACACCTCCTTCTTGGCGATATCGATGACGATCTTGATCTTCTTCGTACCGGGAAGTTGGATGAGAATCTCGATCAGTTGCCTGAATACCGCTGGATCGGGGGGAGGCAATGGCTTCAGAGGACGATCGACACCTAGAATAGTAATTGAATGCTTAATCAACGTCTGTTAGACAGATTTCTAGAAATAAAGTAGCTACCGTTTTGAAATTTTGGCTATATATTTCGAATAATCTTATTATTTTTAGGGAAAGTCGTATGACATACCGTCTATCGATATCTGCATGATAATCTTGAGATTCTCAATAGTCACCGGGCAGCTCGGATCGATGATGACCGTAATAGTCTTGCCGTTTAGCAGTTTTCCTTTGATGATGACGCCGACTTTGCTCGGCGCCGAAACGTACCACGACGACAACAGCTTTAACTTGGCGACGACTATGCTGTTGGCGACGTCCACCTTGATATAGATGACGTTATTATAACTGTCCGTTATAGTAAAACTCCACCAGACGTGCGGTGTTACGACCCCGATGAATATCGGTTTCTTGCCCGTCGAGATGATGGTTAACTTCGTGAATAATTGGAACGTATACTGGGAATACGGATTGATGTGTAGGGTAAAAGAGCCGCCCGGAAGAGGGAGTACGATCGTTATGATCTTTTGATCTTGCGTCAGGCTCTGGACGTATATCGTCAGCTGCTGGATAACGACAGACAACGCCACGTCGAATGTGTACATGTATATCTCGTACGTTATATAATTGGTCACGTTTATCGATATCCAATATAACGTATTGGATCCCGGTATCTCCGTAGTGATGCTTACGTTTAGATTCCACGAGGTGTTGGTGCTGGTAAATACTTCCGAGGTAGTGTACGGCGTGTTCGTCGGCGCCGTAGACATGGAACCGACTGATCCACTCGGAGACGTTACCGACCAATCCGGCGTCGTACTCTCAGTTACGTCCTCCGTATCGATAGTACTAACTATTATCTCCGTATCATCCGTGTAATCGGTATCCTCTGTTTCATCGGTGTCGGCTGTACCCTCCGTTTCTTGCGTGGGCTGCGTCCATTCCGTTTCGCCTGAATTGCCGCTTTCGTCGGTGTATATGGTATCAACAGTTTCGTGCGTTCCCTCGTCCTCATTGGTCGTCTCTTCGGTGTATTCGGTGTCACCGGTATCTTCGGTTCCGGGGGTTGCGCCGGTATCCTGAGTATTTCCGGCTTCGTCAGTATCGGTATCATAGGTATCACCAGTACCTCCAGTATCTCCAGTATCTTCGGTATCGTAGGTATCACCGGTACCTCCAGTATCTTCGGTATCGTAGGTATCACCAGTACCTCCAGCATCGTCGGTATTATCGGATCCCGTTCCAGCCGTCACTATCGGGGGATGCACGGTCTCGATGATAGACCCAGGTGTAGTTGTTGCGGTTGCGATGATTTCCGTGGTGGCAGTGTTTTGTCCGCCCGGTTTTATATCGTCCATAGTTTGACCCGCTTCATCCGTTGCCAATGAGATTTCCGGTCCGGTTCCCGGCATTCCAGTGTGCGTGACAATGTCGTCGCTATCGGACGTCGTATCTCCTTCAATTGTTACCCCGGGCTCTATCGTTTCCGAGGAGCCTACCTCAACTGTCTCTCCAGTCTGATTTGTCTCCCCGGTCTCTACCGTTTCTAGTGAGTCTTCCTCAATTGTCTCCTCGGTCTCATTTGTCTCTTCGGTGTAATGTGTCTCTTCGGTGTAATGTGTCTCTTCGGTGTAATGTGTCTTTTCGGTGTAATGTGTCTCTCCGGTCTCAATTATCTCTCCAGAATCGTCAGTCTCCGTCTGAACCGTCTCCACCGTGTCGTCTGTATCGTACGTATAATCCGTATCTATCGGATGATGCGTAATCCATGTAACTGTTTCGTCCGTGTAATCGCTAAAATCGTTAGTTGAGCTTTCGCTTATATCCGTTTCCGGATTCATAGTTTCCCAAGCAGTGGTAAAGGTCGGCCAAGTAAATTCGCTCGTTTCTGCCGTGTCGCTGGTACTTTCGTCCGTGTATTCGCTCTCTTCGGTCTCCGTTACGATACTCCCCATGGTCCACGTCCAATCCGTGTCCTCATCCGTCGATTCGGTGTCCCACTCATCCGTGTCCATCGTTTCCGTGTCCAACGTTTCCAGCGGTTCCGAGGTACTCCACGTATCCGAAGTACCGCCCGGACCGGTATCCGAAACTTCCGTATCCGTACTAGCATCCGAAGAGGTTATTATCGGAAATGTGGTGGTGGTACTGCTCACCGTAATGGGTGGCCGCGTCGTCCAGATAGTTTCGCAAGTGGGTACACCCGATACGCTCGACAAGGTTCCATTTATAATGAATATCTCCAAGTTTGACTCAATCGATGGCAAGTGCAAATATACAGTTACTACGGTGAGTGGAAGCGTTATTATCACCGTGTAGGATTCGGGTGTCTCTTTGGAGATCTGTATGAGCGTCTGAATCACGGACGGTATGTTCAAATTGAATCCGTATACGTTGCCGTTATATATCACGTAGAGAATCGGCAATAATTTGCCCACGATTATCCCGAATGAGATATGGGGATGTACCGGTATCTGCAGCAGCGCCGCTACTACCTTATTGGAGCTCACGTCGATGTTTATGATGACCCCCTCGCCGGTTCCGTCCGGAATTTCGATGACTATGCACTTCTTGCTAGGACAAGCGTTACCAGTAATGTGTAGTAACCCGTTGAAAACTGTATCGTCATTAATATCCCACGTTACAACCCCTATTTGTGTGAGCTGTACCATCACAAGCGGATATATCCCCTCCGGGGGATATACGACCACATTCGCCAACAAAGCCTGCCAATGCGGCGAGGTACTAGTTACTATTACGGACCAGATCTGCGGGGTCGATATGATATCGCCTTCAATCTGCGGTTTGAGATTCGAATTGTTGAAGTTGATGTAAACTATCGCCCTACACTCCTGAGGCGTTATAAATTCAACGGTCCACACCTTGATCTCAGGTGAAGTTGGCTTGGACGAGATTGTAACTAGGCGATCGACTACCTGTTGATCGTTCAAATTGACGTTCCAGGTGGTATGATCTGGTTCGTTCACGTTAACGATCTGCTTCGATTTACTGGGTATCGGATACACGGTGATCGAACTCTTGTATTGCTGTATGGCGGCTACCACTTTCGGATTCGAAATATCGATGTAGATCGTATCCGGTCGCTCGTCCTCGGGCCACACGAAGTCGATCCTAACGGAATCCTTATCGCTCTCCAGCGGCATCTTTTTGATCTGCTCGATCATGTCCGCATTGTTCAAATCGATGACGAGCAGTATCGACTTGTCCCGTAGCTTGATGAGGACGCTGAAGATGGGGTTCGGGCCGCTCGGAGGTATCACAATCGCTGACGACAGCATCAGCTTCGCGAGATCGGTGATCTGGTCCAGAAGGTCGCGCATCTTCGGATCGTACGTGTCGATCTTGACCGTTAAGGTCTCGCCGTTCGGTAGGGGAACCCTGATGGTCGTCAGGCTCTCTGCGCTCACCACATCCTTGTGGATCTTCTTTAGCAGATCGACTACTTTCGGATTGTTAGGATCGATGGTTACTTGTATCATACCATCGGGCAGATGCATAGCTGTAAAGATAAATATGAATAAGTCCTGTGTATTGTACAGTGGTGGTGTGTATTAATGTCTCCCCCTACTACGGAAACTGCTTTCCCTGTGACGCCATAGACATTTCGGCTTCTGTCGGCATTGTAAGTATAAATCTTTTTTCGGTAATTTAATTACGTTGGGTAATTGCAAGGGAATTGTAATTTTATCATTACTAATGCCAATGGTGGTTTAGTATTGATATTCATATTAATATGGATGTTAGTTTAACTATTACGCACTTGCCGTTTAATAATATAGTGTCCGTGAGATATTACGATATATCTACTGGCATCATGGCATCTAGGAGGATTTAAAGCGACTTGAACTCAATGGTCTTGTGGTGCAAAGCTTTAGCACGTTACGTCGGAGACGTAAAGATATTGGGTTCCAGTCCCCTCCGAGACCGACATTTTTTCGGTAATTTAATTACGTTGGTAATTGCAAGGAAATTATAACTTTATCAAAGTCAAAACGTATATAATACAACACCCGAGCGTATAAAAGTCAACTGTCAAATATTGACTTGGTGACTTTCTAGTCAGAAATATTTAACTATTGTCAACGTATTATTTATAGCTTGTTACATCAGAGATCACGTGAGTTCCAGTTCTGAGTAATTGCACGGTACTTTCGTGCATAGAAGGTTAGCTAAAAAGGCTATAAATGATGCTATAGCGCCTAAGAGATTTAAAATTTTATATAGTAAGGTTGAAATATCTTTCGATTATACTTCAAATGCTTGAAATGTATGCAAGAATAAATACATTAGCAGCTTTGGAATTCATTTTGAGTCCACTAGACCCGCCCAGTAGACCTACGGTTAAACATTTGAAGGCTCTGGGTGTCAAAATGATATCTTAATAAAACTTTGTACTTAAGTAGAGCATGTTGAGACTTGAAAATGTTTTTTTTTTGTTTGTGCTGAAATTCACTCTGACGGGGGTGAGATACACCTTCGAAGATTCACAAATTTTCAGTTTTCTTGGTTTAATTCTTGAACGGAAATAGAGAGAAAATGCAAAATTTGTACCTTATCGCATTTGTTGCATTTAAGCGCCACTTCTTTATGCTACAGCTGATCAGAGTAACATAGAAAAGAAATTAAGCAAGTTGTTTATCTTTAACATCCTTTATTACGATGATTCATCTCCTTCGTATTCCACTGTAAAAATATGGTTAAAATGTTTCCGTTTGGGGTAACAATATCTGGAAGATGCTGAACCGTCGGATCGACCAATTAAAGTGATAATGTCTCGACAAATTGCAATTATTGAAGATTTAGTGCTAGAAGATTTCCTTTTGAAAATCAAGGAATTGGCGGTGATAACAAACATATCCGAATCACATATTCGTCGAATTCTCCATGACCATTAGGGTATGAATAAAATTAGTGCAAGACGGCTACCACGACTTCTTTGTGCTTGTCATAGGAGACGAAACAATGGTTCTGTTTTACGACCCTATATCGAAAAGGGGAGTCCATAGAATGGCAGCGACCTGATGAACCTCGTTCCAGAAAGGCGAAAAGGTGATAGCCACAATATTCTGGGATTGTGGGAGCATTTTGCTTATTGATTTTAAAGAGCGCAATACAACTGCAAACGGCACATACTATGCGTCTTTATTACATAAATTAAGGGACAGTACTCGTGCAAGACGTCGTGGAAAATTGGCAAATGCGATTAATGCTCACGTCCATACTGCCGCCGTTTCACAAGCTGCCATCCGCGAATGTAGCTTTCAAGAATTGGAATATTCACCGCATATGGGTCCTTGTGATTCTTATTTGTTTTCTAATTTAAAAAAGACGTTAGGGGACGTCGTTTTAAGGACGACAGTGAGTTACAAGCAGCTTGTTATAGAACATTTTGTCGGAAAAACTTGCAGATTATTTTTACAAGGGTATCGAAGTTAGGGGAGGCTACATGAAAACATAAAATTTCTTATATTGTTCAAAGTAATACGTACCCATCACTATGAGATACACGCCGTTCGGACCAGGTGATATAGGTGGTTCTCCGGTGGGCGGGGACGTATGAGTGACGACCTTGATGACTTCATTGACGACGTCTTCATTGCCAACGTCCAAGGAGCACAATACCAATAATCCACGAGGATCCGGCAAGTAAAACTTCAAATAGGTCTCGGGAAGGGGATCGTCTTTCTTAAGGCTAAGTGCGAGCAACTTTTTAATCGCGTTTTCGCTGGCCGTATCCAAATCGACGTTCAATACGACGCCGTTCGACGGCAAAGGAATGATAATTTTCTCTTCCATCCTGCCCGGGATGGGGGCGTCGGCCAACGGCGACAATGCGCTCGCCCGCTCCAGAGTTTTGCAGGTGTTTGCATCGTATGGATTGATAACGACCGTTATGGTTCTGCCTTTCTTTCCTGGGATCTGGATGCTGTAGCCGTTCGGATTGTCCGGATCGGAAGCCTTGTCGAGCAGATCTATCGCTTTATGCTGGTTTAGATCGATCACGATGGGTCGGCTCTTCGTCGATTTCTGTCGGCCTTCGATCGCAAGGACAAAGATAGGCTTCGGTCCGAACGGGCTAATCACCACGTTAGGAGCCGTAGGGCATTCCATTGCGTCACTCATTCCCTTGAGCTTCTGCTTCGTGGCGCTATCTTGTAAATTCATCCTGATCGCTCTGTGCTTCTCTCGCACCTTTATGGTGACGGCAGTGTAAGGTTTAGTGACCGGAGTCGCTCTGCTTATTGCAAGTAACGAGTTCACCACGTCCTTGTTCTGGAGATTCAGCGTCAGCCATTCGGGACGGCCGTTTTCGTCTTCTACGGAGATGATGAGGAGGAACTCGGGATCGATTACTTTTAGCGGCTTTACCGGCTGTTCCTCTTCGGGAAATAGAACGTCGATATCGGCGCGAACTGCGTTTGTGTAACCGTGTTTTCCGATGAAGTATAGAACCAGCGCGCCCTTTTGCTTGGGAATGTTCGGTTCCTTTTGCTTTAGGCTCTTGTACTGCTTCATGTCGTTCATAGTCACCATATAGGAATCTTCGGAACCTTGGTCATTACCCAAAGTGATCATGATCTTCTTGCGAATATGCGGGTTCAGCAAAGGTATGTTGAGGAAGGCATCGTGGACGCCGTTGTGGACCTTCGTTAGCTCCATCAGCTCATCGATGACGGTATCGTTGCTAACGTCAATTTTGTATTTCTCGACGGGTTTCCCGGCGCCTTGCACATTAATATCGACCAGCTTCTTCCCATTAGTACGAGACAGTTTCTTCAAGGCATTCTTTACCTCTTTCGCGTTCGTATTTAAAAGGATGTGTTTAACTTCACCGGTCCCGATCTTCATCGTGAAAGGAACCAACGGACTTTTTTCACCGTACGGTGATACGACCGGTCGCGGTAAAAGAGGTACCTGGACTAACTGCCCCATAGACAACAGTGTCTTCACGTCTTGCTTATCCCGCACGTTAATCCTATATATCTTGCCGGTGCTTTTCCTACGATCCAAGTGCAGTACGAAATGCGTCGCGTCTTTCCTTTTCACGCGCTTGGACATCTGACGCAGACCTCTTACCACTTGCTGGTTCGTGAGGTCCAAAACGATGATCGGATAATTCCTAACCGGTAAGTTAATGAACGCCAAGGTGCCGTGCATAGGATCGTATTGGTAATCGTTGGCGGTCTGTTTGAGTTTCTCGCACATCTGCGGATTTGTAGTGTCGACCTTGAACGTTCCAATCTGTTTCCCGTTGATTTTAATGTTAACCTTCAACGTGAACTTGCCGGTCTTATCGCACTGCTTAGAGATCTCCCTGAACGCCTGGATGACCTTCTTCTTGTGCAGGTCGAGGTGTAATATCATCACTTGATGTTGGACGTTGACGCATGGAAGTTTCAGCATTTGTAGACGCGGCTTCAGCATCGGCACCAATATGTTGCCCTGGAAAGCGTTGTCAAGCATTTCCTTGAGCGTATACATCTTGTCGGGATTGGTGAGATCCAAATAGACCGTTTTCACGGTCTCCCCAACTACGAAAACCACCTTAGCAGCGTTCGGATTGTCCGGTTCGTTTAACGAGCCCAAGATCTTATCGATGAGCTTGGTATTCGATTGGTCGATAGCCAACGGTCCGGTTACAGTAAAAACGATGGTGTACGGAGATAATTGGGCCGAATTGACCTGCTCCAGGCGACCGGATCCCACACTGATGTCGGTGAGTTTAGTAAATAGATCATAAACCTCATCGTTGTCCAGATCGATGTGAATATGGGTTGGCGTTCCATCTTCGTCTACCACGGGTAATGTTACCACGTCAGAATCTTCGTCGATATCCTCCGGAGGGACTATAACATGGCCCATCTGCGCAAGATACTCTTGAACCTCAGGATTCGAGATATCCAGTATGGTCGTTATTTTGTCACCGGAGGGACCTTCGCTGTTTATTACGACGGTACCATTCAGATTTAATACACCAGTGACTTGCTTGCATATTTTCTTTAATGACCTAATAACAAATAACACCGATTAATATAATTTTTCCTGTAGTCGTACTCATAAGTTTTTTCCGCTTCTTTTGCTAAAAAGAAACACGCAACTTTCAAGGGAACTAATTTGTTTTATTCAAAATAGTGGCCATCATAATCGTAATGGAACAGACTCAAACACAACATACTAAAGGCTGCACAAGAAAGATATGGAATAACAAAAACAGCAAGCACATACACAAGAAGAAGCAGATGGTGGACAGCAGAAATACAACGCAAAGTTAAAGATATGAAAAATAAATGAAACAGATATATGCATAGTAGAAAATAGGAGTATTATAAGGTGTACAAAATTGTTGGATAGAGTTTGGACTAAAACTGAGGAAACTAAAAATTATTCTACGGAACAATAAAACAATTGAGACAGAAGACACCAAGATGATAAAGGAAATATACTAACTGAGGAAAGATGGAGTACTACGAAGAACATATATATTGTTTGAATTTCTTACCTGATCACACCACCATCATTCAGATCGAATATCAAAGATTGCAGTTTTTGTCTAGGGTCCACGTACATCATCGTAACCACACCGCGTCTATAGTTAACGTGTCTACCATGCGACTTTCGTAATTTGGCAGCCACTACAGGATCACTGACGTTACAATTAATCACGTATGTTTTATCATCTTCCATAGTCGGTATTTTGATTATAGGACCGTTATTTGAGGAACCGACTACCAGAGGCAACTCAAACGCCTCCGTATATTCCTTCATCAGTACAATGAGCTGCTGGACGGTGTCCCTGGCATTCGGATCGATGTGGATGATCAGCGGATTCTTGTTGAACTGGGGAAGTTTGATTTCGATGCCTTCGTTAGACGTAGAGTACCCCCACAGCGATATCAGTTTCTCTTTGACTATCGGCTTGCTAACATCGAGAATGATAGCTACCACATCGCCTTTTTCACTCGTTACGGCGAAGACGACGTGCGGTTTGTTAGATTCCGGCATGATCTGATAAGATTGTTCCGTCGGCTTGTACGTGTCCTGCATCAGCTGCCACAGTTCCTGCATCAGATCGAAATCGTATACGTCGACGTGATGCTTGACCACTTCGCCGTTGTAATCGATGAAAACGATGTAGGGCAAGTTGTCATCGTCGGTATCTTCAATCAAATCCTTGAATCTATCGGACGTTTCGAGATCGTTAAGGTTGAGGATGATAGCCGGTTTCTTCTTGTTCGGATACAAAATGACCAGGGTGAAATCTGGTATAGAAGCGAAATTTTTCGCGCCGTGGGACGATCCAACCTCACGTTTAGCATCAACGAAAAGTTCTTCACCCTGACCATCCGGATTGACCACCAACATAGTTGGTGCTGAATCCGGTAAGCTGTTGTGTGTCGCCCTTAACTCCTTCATATCTTTCTTATCCATGGTGTTCACCGTTTTTGTTATAGTGTTGCCATTTTCTTGTATCTAACAGATAAAATAAATATTGAAGAACAGTAATCACTTACAAATTATCTCCTCGTCATAACGGTTGTCGGGTTCCGCAGTGTCTAGGTTTTTTATCCCTGACGTTCCGCGAACAACTGTGGTTCGCATTTTTAATTCAGCGTTTCGTACTTCAAAGATACTGTTTTTGTACACGTTGTTACTGCCTTAAGTATGCTCCGTTGAACCATTGCAGCGAGCGCCAATAACGTAACCGGATGCGTGCAGTGCAATTTCCCATATTCGGTTCAGTTTTAGCCCGTCGTCTCTATTGATGTTGTTAGGGTTTTTCAGGGACAAAAAAAAAGCTAGTGGTACGGCGGAACCCGACATTTGTTACGACTACGACAAACGGCCGTGAAAGTCTGAGATACCAAATTATCTCTTATTGATATAAAATAGAAGCACATGATATAAATAAAAGAAATTAGAAAACGTTAAACGTGTTAGCATTTTTATCAGCAATATCATGCGGCTTCAGGTTACTTGCAACGTTTGAAGCAAACCAACGTCGCGGTAATTCATTTGATATCTCGGGAAAGTGAGTCGCACGTTACATAATTGTAATTGTTCAAAGAGAAAGCATGTTCTTCATATGCTGTCACAACGAGTATTATAGAACGAGACCAAATTACTTACACAACAAGTTGGAAGTTGTAAATCACCATGTATGTACACGTGAAGAACAAAAGGATCTTTAGAGAAGGCAGATCTACAACAGAACGAATACTCACTCTACAACAAATTATAGAAAAGCACAGAAAATACAACAGAGAAACACATAGAGTTTATAGACTTCGAGAAGGCTTTCGATAATGTAAACAGATGTAAATTATGGGATTCTATGAAAGAACAGGGATATCCATATCATTTAACACATGGGCTGAAAAGCCCCGGGCCTAACAAAGAAAACACGTTTTTTTTGGTTCAAAATTACCTTTATTCATCAACGTAATCTCCATCAAGAGCAACGCAATCATTCCACCACTTTTGTAGAACGATTTATCTTTTGCCTCAAAATAGGCCTCAGTTTCAGCGATAACCTCTTCATTCGTGCGAAATTTCTTAACGGCGAGCAGCTAGTAGTCTGTGAGCCAAATCTGGCGAATACGGTGGATGTGGGAGCAATTCGAAGTTCAATTCATGTAGTTTTGCCATTGTTTTCATTGACTTGTGACACGGTGCGTTGTCTTGATGAAACAAAATTTTTTTTCTTTGCCATATGCGGTCGTTTCTTTTAAATTTAGAACGTCAAACGCTCCAATAACGTTATATAATATTCACTGTTGATGGTATTTCCTTTCTCAAGATAGTTGATGAATATTACACCACGTACATCCCAAAATACCGAGGCCATAACCTTTCCAGCCGATTGTTGTGCTTTCAGGAGTGAAGTGATGGATCCATGTTTCATCCATTGTCACATATCGATGCAAAAATTCCGTTTTGTTACGTTTAAACATGGCCAAACACTGCTCAGAATCATCAACACGTTCTTGTTTTTAGTCAACAGTGAGCAAACGCGGCACCCACTTTGAGCAGAGCTTTCTCATAGTCAAATGCTCATGCAATATAAAGCCAATACGTTCTTTTGATATCTTTACGATGTCAACTAACTCACACAACTTCACTTTTCGATCATTCAAAACGATTTTGTGGATTTTTTTGATGTTTTCTGGTGTTACCGCCTCATTTGGACGTCCACTGCGTTCTGCATCATCGGTGTCTCTACCACCACGTTTGAAGTCAGCAAACCAACGTTTTATTGTTGTTTCTGATGGAGCGGAGTCTCCATAACACTTTTCAAGCCATTGCTTCGCTTGAACGGTATTTTTCCCATCAAGAAGCAGTGTAAAATTAAAACACGAAATTGGTTTTGATCCATTGTTTTGAAAATAACAAAAGTAGCGTGACTATTAGCACAATAACTCACAAACTAAAGAATAGAATATCATGAAATTTTAACAGCTGTCTTTTGAAGGTTAGTACAAACTGAGAGAAAGGTGACTGCAATAAAACTAGCGTCATCTATGTGTTAGGCCCGGGACTTTTCAGCCCATGTGTTAATAAGAGCTATAGAGGGATTATACATTGACACCAGAATTATGGTAGATATAGGTGGAAGATTAACTAGGAAAATATCAACAATCAATGCTAGTATAAAGTAATGGAAAAAGAAATGCGATAGAAGAATACGTTTATACCAGGACACCACCCAAAATTCCATCTTATATGCTGACTTGGTACTCCTAATAGAAATAGAGGATGATCTACAGAAAGGGATGTATACATTGCAAAAGATCTGCCTAAACTAGGAAACGAAAATATTGGCAAATAAAACCAAAACTATGGGTTTTCTGGACAAGTATCCAATTAGGACAAAAATAGTCACAAACGATACTGTGTTGGAACAGGTGAAACACTTTAACTATTTAAACTGCGATATATCTTATGATCAAAACAAAGCCATAGAAGGAAAACTGAATAAATTCACTCATATCTGTGGAACAATCAGCAAAAAAATAAAACAAAAAGGGGTACACAAATAAAATTTTACAAGACGACAGCACTGCCAACCCTCTTATACGGTAGTGAAACATGGACAATAACGAAAAAAGAAGAAAACATAATATAGACACAAGAGATGAAATTTTTAAAGAAGAGTGGTAGGTTACGCTAGATCTGATAGAATAAAAAATGTAGATATAAGAAATCATGAAAAAAAGAAACAGCATGGCAATCCAACAGTCAGGGGTAACAATACGGGACAAGGTCAAAGGTGACTGTAACATATCATATTCGTTCAAAGTAAAAAAATTAGTTGAATATTTTGACCGGTCTCTAAATAACAAACAAAAAGTTGTTTTGGTAGTTACTTGCAGTTGTTTAAATCACTGCAAATAGAAAATATTAACCTACAGAAACTCGGAAAATGTATTACATTTTAACTATGATGGAAAGTTATTAAATAAGTCGCAAACTGCTATGGAAAAGCTGAAAATAGCAGTGAGCAATGTCTCTGTCTATCAGTAGGTGTCAGCACAATCCGGTCTTGTACTACTCAAATGACAATTGCCCAAAAAAAATTTCCAGACCCACTGACCAGAGAACTATTGCTGCATCACGATAATTCTAGGCCCCGTTTGGCCCACGCGACCCAGGCGAGAATTCAAGAATTAAGGTGGGAACTTCTTGAAGCTTACAATCCCGACCTAGCTCCAACCGACTATCATCTGTTTGATCCACTCAAAGACCATCTCCGCGGCAAATATTTCGAGGGTGATAACGATGTTCAGTAAGAGATATGCACGTGATTCAAACGGCAACCCAAACACTTTCATGGAGCAGGTATTAGGGCATTGAAAAAGGAATGGGGTAAGTGTATTAATATAGATGGGAACTTTGTTGAACAATAAACTAACTATTTCTCTAATTATTTCTATAACAATAAATCTTCCTCCTTCAAAAAAGCTCAATCTTCCTTACCCTTACCTTTAGTGTGAGTATATAGCTGCCGCCTATAGGAATCGGCATGGTAGGGATGTGGAACGGATTCAATCGTTGCACCATAATATCCAGTTTTTTAAGCACCCCCTTTTTCTTCACGTCGACGTATATGAGATGCTTTTTACCCTTACGATCGGTGACCTTGACAGCGATACCTTTCCCTTTCGATGCCTTAGAGATCTGCTGCAGGCCGCGCATAACCACGTTGTCCATGGGATTCAAAACGATACATCTCTTCTCCGATTCGGACAGTTCCAGTACGAAACCTACCAACGGTATCTTACCGTCTATATTGGCGATCCGCACAGGTTGAATGTTCGAAGGCGTGTACTGCTGTAGTCCATCAAGCAATTTCGTATTGTAGTCGATATTGTCGAGAATAATCGGTATCACGTTGCCCAAGGAGTTCATAAAGAAAAAAACGCCTACAAAGGATTGTTCATGTAAAGATTCGCACATTTTAAAGCATTGGTTCAAATTGAGGGAGGAAGCAGTAATTGTGTGGGTCTGCCGATGGTTTGCTCTCACTTGCATGGACCTTCTTCTCGCAACAACGATACTACATGCAACAGCCCAGAAGAAGTTCCATGCAACCCTAGAACGATTCTTTAAAAGAAAACGACCGTGGAAGACTACAAAACAAATTTACGTATTTTTTTTATTTTTGAGATATAAGATAAAATTTCTTCCCCAAATTTCTGTGTAAGGGATGTTATTGAACGGATTAGAATTGCCTTCGCAGGTTTTTAATAAGCAAACAAAACGGGGGGCAAAAAAACCATTATCGAATATTTAAGTAAACTCCACACCACGCACATTATTTATTTATTCGGGACACAGTGTTTCAAGAGCGCGTGAGCTCTTATTATCAACAGACTGAAATGTAAAAATGCGATACTTTCTACGCAGGCCCTAAATGTTTTTAAATTACCCAATTTGTACAAGTTATTGGATGATCCCAGATATATTATATCTCTCCGAAAGGCAGAAAATAAAAAGGATTCGTATCTTTTACTAGATCATATGTATTAGGGTAATAAATCTATCAAACTCGAGTCTGCAATTGGAAGTAGTTCTGTATTGAATAAGTTTTTGGTATTTTTCATAATTTGTATGCTTATAATTCTTTGTTTATTTTTGGTTTATTGTTTTTAGGAAAATTCATCATTTTCCTAATGAATTATTGGTTTTGTAGGTAATCTTTAAATTAGATTTAGTCAATATTCTGCCTATTTTTCACTAATTGGTCCTGTATAAGTTAATACTTTGTAGCTATCTGTTTTTTCCTTTATATTTAGATACACTTTTTCAATTGCTTTTTCATAGTTCTTATTTTTAATATTAGATCTGTTAATTTGGGATTATATCCATTATTTACTGTTATTTGTTTAATAATACTAAATTCTTTAAAAAAAATTCTTTATTTAATGGTAATGAAATAAGTGTGTGGATCGTATAATGAAACGAAGCCAATTTTTGCTGAACTGGGTAATTCGAACTATTGTGGATAATTACATCTGCGTGTGATGGCTTATGTTAAATTAAAAATATATATATAACACATGAGCTGAAAAGTCCCGGGTCTAACACATAGATGACGCTAGTTTTATTGCAGTCACCTTTCTCTCAGTTAGTACTAACCTTCGAAAGACAGCTGTTAAAATTTCATGATATTCCATTCATTAGTTTGTGAGTTATTGTGCTAAGAGTCACGCTACTTTTGTTATTTTCAAAACAATGGATCAAAAACAATTTCGTGTTTTAATTTTACACTGCTTGTCGATGGGAAAAAATACCGTTCAAGCGAAGCAATGGCTTGAAAAGTGTTATGGGGACTCCGCTCCATCAGAAACAATAATAAAACGTTGGTTTGCTAACTTCAAACGTGGTCGTAGAGACACCGATGATGCAGAACGCAGTGGACGTCCAAATGAGGCGGTAACACCAGAAAACATCAAAAAAATCCACAAAATCGTTCCGAATGATCGAAAAGTGAAGTAGCGTGAGTTAGCTGACATCGTAAAGATATCAAAAGAACGTACGTGGCTTTATATTGCATGAGCATTTGACTATGAGAAAGCTCTGTTCAAAGTAGGTGCCGCGTTTGCTCACTGTTGACCAAAAACAAGAACGTGTTGATGATTCTGAGCAGTGTTTGGCCATGTTTAAACGTAACAAATCGGAATTTTTTCGTCGATATGTGACAATGGATGAAACATGGATCCATCACTTCACTCCGGAATCAAAACGATCGTCATCTGAGTGGACAGCAACTGGTGAACCTCGTCCAAAGCGGCCGAAAGCACAACAATCGGCTGGAAAGGTTATGGCCTCGGTATTTTGGGATGTGCGTGCTGTAATATTCGTCGACTATCTTGAGAAAGGAAATACCATCAACAGTGAATATTATATAGCGTTATTGGAGCGTTTGAAGGCCGAAATTGCAAAGAAACGACCGCATATGGCAAAGAAAAAAATGTTTCATCAAGACGACGCACCGTGTCACAAGTCAAAAAACTATGGCAAAACTACGTGAATTGAACTTCGAATTGCTCCCATGTCCACCGTATTCGCCAGATTTGGCTCCCAGCGACTACTCGCTGTTCGCAGACCTCAAAAAAATGCTCGCCGGTAAGAAATTTCGCACGAATGAAGAGTTATCGCTGAAACTGAGACCTATTTTAAGGCAAAAGATAAATCGTTCTACAAAAGTGGTATTGCTCTT
Source organism: Trypoxylus dichotomus (assembly GCA_023509865.1). Taxonomy (NCBI): domain Eukaryota; kingdom Metazoa; phylum Arthropoda; class Insecta; order Coleoptera; family Scarabaeidae; genus Trypoxylus; species Trypoxylus dichotomus. The sequence goes on along the minus strand of CM042082.1, from coordinate 29,778,403 downwards.
GATGCAGATTACATTGATGAATAAAGCTAATTTTGAACCAAAAGAAACGTGTTTTCTTTGTTAGACCCGGGACTTTTCAACCCATGTGTTATATAACGAAACATATTAATATTACAAAAAAGGACGGGATTATGAATTTGCTCAAAATCTTTTTAAAGCAAAATTACCTTGAATTTAACAAGATATACACTTGTAAGGATGGCTTGATAATAGGTAACCCTCTTAGCCCAATGTTATCTGTATTATTAGATATGCATGGATTATCTAGAAACACAAATTTTAACACATCCAAATTTCAAACCATTTATTTATTGGTGTAGGTATGTAGATAGCATTTTTACCTGCTTCGCGTGAACGGAAAGACACCTAAACAATTTCGTAAAATTTATTAATAAGTTACATCAAAATATCAGGTTAAGTATCGAAAAAGAAGTAAATAAGAGGTTAAATTTACTAGATCTAACCATTTCGAGAGAAAACAATAGTCATATATTCTCAATTTAACATAAACCATCGCACACAGATGTAATCATCCACAATAGTGTAAAGGTGAATGATTTCACCAATGCCATGAGAAAAGCTGTATTTACAGCGATTTTTTCGTTGGTTTTATTTTCTAGTCATTCCTTTAGATGTGTATAAATACGTCATGGTAAGCCTGAGAAATCATTCACATGTGTAGTTCCCTTTGCACTGCCCTCTCGTGGTAGCAGTCCATGTATTGCTCGAGAGATGGGAAACTGTACCCGCTTTTTTCGCTGTCTGACTTTGCAAACAAGTGTTTCTTTCTTTTGGCACTAGTTAGCGCCAACAATATTCACTTGTATTGTAGGGTTAGATATGGTGATAGAAGCGGAGAGGGAATGACAATGTGTCAAACATAGAACCGCTCGAAACCACGCTGATGACGCCGGGTAGACAGAAACACGTGTTAGCGTTTTATGTCAAATTCAATTAACCAAAAATCGACTTCGTTTCATTATATGATTCACAAACTAATTTTCTTCCCATTATAAAAAGAAAAAAAAAGAATTTAATGTTATTAAACAAATTGCAATAAATAATGAATATAATTCCAAGTTATTAGATCTAATATTAAAGAAAAAGAACTGTAAAAAGCAATTGAAAAAGTGTATCCAAATATAGAGAAAAAAACGAATAGCTACAAAATATTAACTTAAACAAAACCAATTAGTCAAAAACAACAGCAAACCAAAGATAAACAAAGGAAAAAGTCAGGAGTTTATAAATTAACTTGTAAACGGGTAGGAGTTTTGATAAAAGAATACGTGAATACTTCGCAAGCTATCTACATAAGAATAAAGATTCCAATTATGCACTCTATTTAGTGGAGAATAACCATAATTTCAACAATAATTTATGATTTAAAACTAAACTTGCTCGTGTCTTTCACTACTCTTGAATTTGTTTGTAAAATCTAGCACAAGACCATTATGTAAATACATAATGTATACATTATCCTTCATTAGTGCAACTGAGGGGAATCTTGGGTTTGAGATATGGATTTCCAAGTATCGACCGATTGAAACGAAAATTTCACATACCTTTAGATGTACTATCTTCATCGATATCCTTTCCCATTTGCATCACTTTGCTGAACACCTTCGGGTTATCCAAATGTAAGATGAAGCATTGCACCTTCAAATCTTCATTAACGGTAACTATAACCATCAGCGACTCGTGTCTTACTTTAGTTTCGATTGCGACCGCTAGGTTTTCTAATTCTTCTATAAGTCCCCGATCGTGTAACGATAGTGTGATCGTATGCATTTTCTCCTTAAGATCGATTAGCACAAAGGTAATACTCGCCCCGTCGATGGTAGGATCGTTATATTTTAACAGAAGTTTAACCACGTCCTTATTGTCGGGATCAACTGTGACGTAATAGAGCATGCCTTCGATGTTCAACGGTATTACAAACTCGCCGGTATCGTTCATATAGCCTATGTAAAAGATCGCCGGTAGATTTTGTTCGATTTCGGACTGCTTGACAATCTTTCGCACCGACTTCGTACTTATGCTGATCGGTCTTTCGAACGGTAACCGTATTATCTCCTCATCGTCGCTTCCCGCGTGTTCGTAGCGCAATAGCTTCTCCCTGACCGACTCAATATCTTCGAAAATCGCTGCCGTGTTACCGTCTTCGCCCTCCACCACGCATACTATGATGTTCTTTCCCTCTATCTTGTACAGGAAGGGTTTCGTTGGCGGTAAGGTGCTGGCGCTTAGCGTTGAAAGGAGACTAACGACGTCCGGATTATTGGGATCAATTATGACCGGTTGGGCAACGCCGTTATCGTCTCTTATGCTGATCAGAAGCAGTTTCCTGTTGGCCGGCACGTTTTGGAACTTATCTAACAAAGTTTTGCGGACTTTTTCGTTTTCTACATCCAACACTATATAGCGCATGTTGTTGTTCACCGAGAGTACCACCCATTTGACTTCTGGTACGCCTCCTAAGTAAAATGGAAGCAATAGATTCTTAGTTGTTTGGTTAAAACTCTATCTCATAATTTTCACAAGCAACCAAAAGTATCATAAAGTAGATCAAAATCCAAAGGTTTCTATAATAATAATAGTAATAAGAACGCTGTGTATAATAAAGGCATCAGATGAAGAGCGCATATTCTAGACAACTCACTGCAAAGGAAAAATACAAACACCTTAACGTATTTATGTCAGTAAATTGCCTGGTACTCTTCACCACGTGGATAAGAAAACTTCTTCAATGTTTTCAACAAAGCTCAAAAATCACTTCTTTTTCTAATATCCTGGTTGAGGATTCCAGTTCCTTTTGTACCCATTTATAAGTTTTTCCCTTCCACCCATTTCCTTTAGGTGTCCTGTCCCCATTATTTTTCTTATAATTCTACCGGTCTTCGTCCTTACTCCTTATTTTTTTTTATTATTGGTTGTTGCTTTGTTATTTTTCTAATATATTCATTCTTGATCTTATTCCATTTTGTTTTCCCCACTATTCTTGTTAGATGTTTCATTTAAATCTCTCATATCCATTTTTTTTCCTTCCTGTTCTAGCCATTTCATCATTTCTGATAATATACCATTATCTTGTATGGCTTCTTTCACTTCTTCTGTTATTTCTTATTGCTGGTTCAGTTCTTCTTTGTTCTCTATTGATTGCGTTAAATTTGTCTTCATAGTATTCTTTCCACATTCCTAGTATGTATTATGTTCCTGTATGTAATCGATTATTCTTACCTTTTATTGCTTTTATTTCCTTCCTTTTCAAAGATCACTCCAAAATCTTTAAATGATTCAACTCCTGGTACAATCTCACCTTTTATTGTATAATACGAATTCAACGATTGATTTGTGCAGGTGGTATGCCGAAATTAATTGAGATGCAACTTTAATGTATTGGTCATGTACCAAGCGGTTATAAAACTGAGAGAGTGAAATATCTTCTTGATTGGAGACGGCGGTTATCTTAACGTTATCCGTATAAACTAAAGCCACGTAGGAAGGCTAACCTACAACTCGCTGAATAATAGAGACAATAGTGGCCCCGAGTTGAAGTCCTGCGGCACACCAAATGTAAATACGTAGAGTACGTAATCAATAGAGACCGAATTATATGCAAAGTGCATATATTTGATTTTATTTGTTTATTATATTTTACGTCTATTTGTAGATGTCACTGATTAAAGTTAATTAACGCTAATTAACTCCGATAAATAGGAGCTCAAAAACCTGGAAGCAAATCCGAAGTGATCCAGCTTATTGAGCAAAATACCATGGTCACTTGTATGGTGTTTACATCAAAAGTCTGTATATAATACACCAACTTGACCGCAATCATCAAGTATCTCACTAATATATTGAGTAACAACTGCCAAGTTTGATTTTGTATGTAGAAACTATGCTGATTTCCGGCAAGTATGATTGCCGCACTATAAAGTGCGCTGGAATAGATAAAAACATGTTCCTACACTTTCACAAACTAAAATTGCTTTAGGTCTGCAATTGTCAACCACTCAAGATATTCGCTTATTTTAGTCATGGGTTCGAACCCCGAAACTTGGGGTTGGGGTTTGCTGTGGTTTTCTTCAATCCATGGTGAATATTGAAAATTAATATCTTAAGACGCAACACAGACGCAAGTGTAATAATAACTCATGGTTGGCTGATGCCTCCTGCAATTGACGAAAGCTACTGGGGGATTCATGGATGTGCATGACAGAGAAGAGTAAGATATCACATTGGTCAACGATCACACCTCCACCTCTGCATTTGGTAACTAAAGAAGTTAATTATTAAGTCCATTGTTTTTCTCTATACTAATAGACGACGCTATTACAAAGGCTAAACAAAAAGGAAAAAATATGAAAATAAAACAAGTTAAACAACTTAGAAGATAGAATTACTTTGGAACAATCGCTAAAGAAAACCGGAAAATTGAGAAAGAAATAAATGTGCGAATAGGGAAATCCGCAAAAATATATTTGGGTAAATACGAAAACAAATAAAAAGAGAAGTGTATAAAAGAGTAGTCAGACCAACATTAACATATGGCAGCTAGTCATGAACAACCACGATTCGAATCAAAAGCAGAATTACGGCCATGGAAATGAGATCCCTAAGAAGAATAGAAGGAGTAACCAGAATAAACAGAATCAGAAACACGACAATCACTAATAGTCTGGGTATCAAACCAGTAGAAGTGGTCATAGAAGAGAGACAACTGGGATGGCTTGGACATCTACACAGAATGGAAGAAGATCGAATAACAAAGAAGATTTTCGAAGCCAAAACAGAATAGGTAGACCCCGCAACACATGTAAGAGAAAAATGTATAGAGCATTAGAAAAAGAAGGAGTATGGAAGCCAAACAACTGGCTTAGAAAAAAAAATCCCTGTCTCATGTAGCCACACCGCAAAGCTCTTACTAATAATTGGAGGAAAACTGTTGAACGAATTTGTCTAGAAGATGTAATACCGAACTAAAATTTATCATTCCTAGAAAGTGAGCTAGCACAATATATAATGAAAGGTAACCAGCGAACACTTACCATCACTACTATCTTCTGGACCACCTTGAAGGATGTAGGTAACAACATCGGTAAGGAAATCGTACCTCAGAGGTATAGATCTACTTTCCAATTTAATAGTGACGGTGGTTTCGTTGCTATGACCTTTCCAATACTTCTTGTCCGCCCTAATCAGCAGGTCGATGACGTTCGTGTCCTCAAGATCTACGGGAAACGGTATCATATTTCTACGGAACGGAAACGGAAAATAGAACATGTATTTCGTGTGCTCGGACTCGTCCAGAATTGCGCTGAACGACTCGATCGATGTTTCGATGTCTTTCTGCACCACTTTATTGTTCACGTCGAAATCCATCGTAATGATACCTTCGAAGGTCATTACAACCGGAGATTGCGTCCCCGCATAGTCTAGCCCGGGCATGTTCATGAGATGAGCTTCGAGTGCGGACCCCTCGCCGATAATCGCCGAACGCCAAGGCGCGTCGTCGTAAACATTCGGCCAGAAGAAGACCGCCCGATAATCTTCCGGCATCACGTCATCTATACTCGCTTCTAGTATAGTGCGCATAGTGACGGGATCCAGAACGTCGATACAGAGTCTATGCCTGCCCAAGGATCGGTCTTTCAATACGATCGTCTGCTTGTTCTTGCCGTGACCGCGAGATTCCTGTTCCTTCGCCAAGTCCATTAGAGCTTTTCGCACTTCGGCCTTCTTAAAGTCGAATTTCAATGGTCGGAGAGCGCCGTTCTTGAATTGCTGTAATATGGACATCGTATGTACCTTGTCCATTTGGATCTCTAATTTTGCATTCGTACCAGCTTTCTTTATGCCTTTAATGAAGACGATATCGATCATCAATTCCTTATGTTTAGCATATACGACGATGACCCGTCTTAGTGTACTGTCAGCTAAGTAGGAATACGCTTCCAGCATGGTAATCGTTTTAGATTTAGACAAGTCCAAAATAATATAATACTCCTTCTTGCGCTGGGTGTAGAGTAAAATAACCCTGTCAGGCTGTATGGTGGTGGGCTTCTGGACCGGTAGATTTTCCCCAAAGTTCGGTACCTTAATAATATATTTTAATATTAATAATAATAATAATGACAAAAAAATAAATAATACAAGGGTAGTTCACTTCACCCCTGACCCCCTTACAATAAAACTACAGTGGCATTATATTTTTTATGGAGGAGAACAGTAATGTTTCCACTCTCTATTTTACACTTTGCTCTCTGGATCATAGTGGTGAACCCATGGCTCATAGTCACATACCGACTAAGAAAGCTCTCTTTGTTTGCTTGGTACTTTTCCAAAAAGCGGTTACAAATCAACACCCAACTTCTTTTTCCATCAACGGTTAACATTCGAGGCACCCATCTTGCAGTCTACTCTTTCATATCTAATTCTTTAGTCAGTGCGTTGAACATTACATGATATGCATATGAATATGAACATCAGCACTCTGAGATACAAATCTCAGTTAACTATATATGAAAAACATTGATCAAACAACCAATTAGAAGTAGGTAAGGGGTGGCGCATGAGAATCCGCGCTCGTATCAGATAAAGACAACACAACAAAGCAAACAAAAACAACTACTAAAATGCTGTAGATACAAACTGAAGTAACTAGTCAAAGATATAATAAAAATGCATAGCAGTGTTTACATTAACAGGATGTCGAACAAAACAATCAATTCAAATATTGGATCAATGCGATTCTGTGAAAGTGACGATGAACAAATCAGGCATTAACTGTCCAAAAACTCCTCACACACCGTGTAAAACAAGTAAGGTGTTAGGTAGGGCGTCAACACTTCTTTAAAAAGTGAAATGATTCTACATTTTCTGGTGTGACAATTACTTAACACATGGGCTGAAAAGTCCCGGGCCTAATACATAGATGACGTTAGTTTTATTGCAGTCACCTTTCTCTCAGTTAGTACTCACCTTCAAAAGACAGCTGTTAAAATTTCATGATATTCTATTCATTAGTTTGTGAGTTATTGTGCTAAGAGTCACGCTACTTTTATTATTTTCAAAACAATGGATCAAAAACAATTTCGTGTTTTAATTTTACACTGCTTCTTGATGGGAAAAAATACCGTTCAAGCGAAGCAATGGCTTGAAAAGTGTTATGGGGACTCCGCTCCATCAGAAACAACAATAAAACGTTGGTTTGCCCACTTCAAACGTGGTCGTAGAGACACCGATGATGCAGAACGCAGTGGACGTCCAAACGAGGCGGTAACACCAGAAAACATAAAAACATCCACAAAATCGTTTTGAATGATCGAAAAGTGAAGTTGCGTGAGTTAGCTGACATCGTAAAGGTATCAAAAGAACGTATTGGCTTTATATTGCATGAGCATTTGACTATGAGAAAGCTCTGTTCAAAGTGGGTGCCGCATTTGCTCACTGTTGACCAAAAACAAGAACGTGTTGATGATTCTGAGCAGTGTTTGGCCATGTTTAAACATAACAAACCGGAATTTTTGCGTCGATATGTGACAACGGATGAAACATGGATCCATCACTTCACTCCGGAATCAAAACGATCGTCATCTGAGTGGACAGCAACTGGTGAACCGCGTCCAAAGCGCCCGAAAGCACAACAATCGGCTGGAAAGGTTATGGCCTCGGTATTTTGGGATGTGCGTGGTGTAATATTCATCGACTATCTTGAGAAAGGAAATACTATAAACGGTGAATATTATATAGCGTTATTGGAGCGTTTGAAGGCCGAAATTGCAAAGAAACGACCGCATATGGCAAAGAAAAAAAATGTATTTCATCAAGACAACGCACCGTGTCACAAGTCAATCAAAACAATGGCAAAACTACATGAATTGAACTTCGAATTGCTCCCACATCCACCGTATTCGCCAGATTTGGCTCCCAGCGACTACTGGCTCTTCGCAGACCTCAAAAAAATACTCGCCGGTAAGAAATTTCGCACGAATGAAGAGGTTATCGCTGAAACTGAGGCCTATTTTGAGGCAAAAGATAAATCGTTCTACAAAAGTGGTATTGAAATGTTAGAGCGGCGCTGGAATGATTGCGTTGCTCTTGATGGAGATTACGTTGATGGATAATACTAATTTTGAACCAAAAAAACCGTGTTTTCTTTGTTAGGCCCGGGACTTTTCAGCCCATGAGTTATATATCTTAGACCCATCTCATAGAAATATGTGCGGTGTCTGAGAATACGTAAATTGTTGCGACAAACACGCTACTATTTCGTGTGTAGAGCACCAACAACTTATAGACATTACCAGGCAAGGCAACAACTAATATCTCTAACTACTTAAATAAGGGTTGGCATGGTGTGCATATACCTAACACGCTCAACTTACTGTGGTGGAAAATCTCGTGGCGATTAATACAACTGAATAGGTTCTTTGCTTTAAACTTTTCTAATATATAGTAGTGGACAAAAATAATAGGCACTATGTCAGTATTTAGGAAGATATTGTACAATAAAATAGCAGAAAACAACATCGGGTTCTATTTAATAATAAAGAACTTAAATATGAATTGATAAGAAGCTTAGCAAAGATTTAACTGAAATAAAAAAAAAACGACAAATTCTGCTTAGACAAAATAATAGGTACAGGTCATAAAAGTGTTGCAATAAATACAGCACGTACTTCAAATTGATTAGTACTTCATTGCGTGACCATTGTTACGTATTATATCACGATACCTATAGGGCAGAGAATTTACTAACCGCTGGCATGTTGCAAGTGGTATAGCGTACCAACTTTCTTTATTTACTTGCCATAGATCGTTCTGATTTTTAATTTTCTTGTACCGCAATGAATCCTTAACAATACTTCCACAGGTTCTCTATCAGCCACTCCAAAATTTGAATATTATTTCCGGTAAAGCACTGTTTGACAGACTTCGAAGTGTGTTTAGGATCGTTGCTGATATATCCAAATCAGGGACAAGTTAGTCTCGACATCCGAAAGCGTAACATTTTGCAAAATATCTCTCTAAATTTCTTTGGTCGTAGTGTCCTTAACCCAATGAATTGGACCGACCCCATGCCACGAGAAACAGCCTCCCACCATAATGCGACCGCCACTATGCTTTATTGTTTTTATTGTATATTTTGGTGACACATCTTTATTTTCGTTACGTCACTCTTGCAAACATCAGTCTGGCTGAAATATTTTTGCTTAATAGTGGAACTTTCCTTGCGACTCTGCCGCGCAAATTATTCGCCACTAATCGGCGGCGTATTGTACGGGCACTAATATCCACATCCATTTCTTTAACAATTGATACGGAGGTTGCAAGTGGATTCTCTTTTGCTAGTAGTAGTAGTACAATGATCTATGTGTGGAGTTGTTTTTCTCAGTGGTCCTCATTTCCGGAAGTGCTTATGTGGCGTAAGGGCATTGGTGATTATTCTTCGCGATGGATTTAATACTTTCGCAATTTCCCTAATCGTTTTTCTATTCTAATGATGATTCCTTCTACTTCCGAACAATGTTTACTTCGACCCATTTTATCTAAGTATACCAGATAATTACCCCAATATTTATACATATCTTACATCTTACTTTTACAATTTTTGGGTTAACTTTACTTTACGAAACTTATTTTAGCTGATTTCCTGGACGTACCTATTTTTATTACCGCATTCATACGACTCACAATCTCAGTGAATTCCGGGGAATTACAGCAAGTGTAGTCAAATGGAATCTGCATTAGTGCCAGATATTTGCAAAACTAATTGGGGCAATCCACCACCAGATGTCATAAGTACTAAACAATCAGTAGCAGTACTAGCAACTTAATACTATTACCACATACTTTGTACCTATTTCTTTTTTTTTGTCCACCACTGAATATGCTGTATTCGGGGTTCTCACGGGCATGGTATGTGTTGTTTCTGTTTTCTCCTCGTTAGTTAACTGTCCTGGGCATGACCTTGTTGGGGTTTCGGTGGTATCGCAGCTAAGTTCTTCTTGGACGTGTTACGATCGGCGATTGAGTACTCTAGGAGGGGGATGCCACCGAAACGTCAACAAGGTCTCAAGAAATAAAAGAAGGTTAATCGCACCTTCCCAAATTGGAAAAAAAAAACAGCGCTGCCACTACTTCTTGCAAAATATTGTCTGAATTGAAGGGAGTGGGTTGTTTACGTTTGCTTGTGAGTGGTTTTATTAATTTAACCTGTATTTCTTTAAAATTTATGGCAATATTACGTTAATAATAATATAACATACCTTATCTGGCATCCACTCGCAAATATCATGATTACAAGGTTCAGGAAAGATGATATGCAGTATCCACTCCGCCGCTATAGCTTCGGATTTCCCTAAACAGTTCGCCAATGTGGTCAAACACTCCTTCAACTTGATACATTGGACGGGACAGTTTTTCAGGATACCGTCGATTTCCGTCTCCTTCTTTGACACCATATTTAATGTCGTCCTGAGGTGCTCCTTGACGTTAGGATGATTTTCGCTGACGTCCCTCAACCAATTTACCAACGCCTTAAGATCTCCGAACACCAAATAAGGCGGCACCTTCTTCGACTTTATATAATTCCTTACTTTTAGCACCACTCTGGCTATATACCCTTGTTCTTCGTTGCTATCTTTGATCATGAGTGATAGTAAAGCTTCCAGTTTATCCGGATTGTTCGGGGTGATCTTCATTAGGTATTTCTCGACCTTGGTGAACTCTAAATAGTCGTAGAACTCGTTCAGCATAACGCGGATGATGATCGGTATACTCTCGTCGTCGATCTTATCTTTAACGTCTTCTCTGATATCGTCGTATTTCTCGACAAGATCTTCGTAGGTATCCATTTCGGGGATCCAATGACAAACTTCCTTATTGCATGGCTTCGGATTGATCAGGTCTTGTATGACTATAGCCACCGGATCGTTGACGGCAGGTTCCGATTTAACGCAAACTAGAAGACTCTTCACGCAAACCTTCACCTCGGAGCAGTCCACCTCGCAGGCAAGCAAGATCGCCCTGACCGCTTTCCTCTCATGAACAATCTTAACCTTCTGTTCCTCGATTACTTTTTGCGCCTCCTCGGATTTGCACAACTTCTTCAGTACCTCAGCAAGCACCAGGAAGGGCGGAAAATCCAATATAGTTGGCATCGTCTTTACGGTTAGGTAACCTTCAAGATCTTTCTTGACAATCTCCAATTCATGTAACTTTAGTGTACCAATATCGACTACCTTCATTAGCAACACTGAAAAGTAACCACCATGTCATGATCATTGTAAGAACTATAGGACTGTATAAGTATATGGCGCCGCACCCAAATTAATTATCTGTTCGAAACACATATTTCCTATGCGCGCTGTTGGGGTTGATTTCCCTGCTCTATTCTTTACGTAGCTTTAGGTTTTTGTATGCTAGTGTGTTCTTTGTTAGTATTCCCTCCCGTTGGCACAACCAATCGGTGAAATAAATTATAAATCGAATAAACAAAGATAATTTTGATTCAATTAAAAATTTGTTTATAAATATAATATTTATGTATGTCTGATAGGGCTTGCTGCTTGTTCTTGACTATTGTAGGTTATGTGCCCACGTGCTTACTTGTTCGATGTACTCAGAACACTATTAATATCCGAACAGTATATTACACACGAGTGTGAAAGTATCTGAACACACGCCCCGAAACTTAAATTATTTACTTTCTGCAACCTATTGGGAGGTTTCACTGGGGTATCTGTAGCTATGAGTGCAACCTGAAATGTTTCCGGAATCGAAAAACAAACGGCATTGGTGTGGTTTCTAAAAGAAGATCAATACTCTTTCTCAACCGGTGCTCCAATCTCTTCAAGCCGTCGGAAAAGTAGAATGTTTCGAGGTCTGCAAAATAGCCATCTGTAGCAACGGTGACCTCCTCATTTGAGACAAATCTCTTTCCTCTCAGTGATTTTTTTTCAGGTTTGGGGATAGGAATAAGTCGCTGGGGGCTAGGTCCGCTGAGTATAGAAGATTAGAGACTCGTTCGTAGCGCAACTCATTCAATTTGCTGGATGAATGAGCCGGTGCATTGTCGTGGTGGAAAAGCACATTCTTCCGCTGCAAACGAGGCCGCTTCTTCTTCAATACTGCATCGAATCTCGTCAATAAATCGTATTGCCCCGTGATCGACCTTTCCTTCCGCAAATAGTCTATGAGAAGATGGAGCGATCTTTGCTTTCTTCGGAGCCGATTCGCCCGGAAAAGTCCAGACTGTTTCTTGGTCAGGTGGACTGTTACTTGGTAGCGGTGGATCCAAGTCTCATACACCGATACGAAACGCATGAAGAAATCCCTTGGATTGCGTTGGATCCTGGCCAGACGCTCCTTCGAAACGCTCACCCGATTTCGTTTCTGTTTCGTTTTCCGGTGGGAGCAAACGCGGTACCCCTCGCACCGATAGCTTTCCTCTACACAAAATTTCGTGTAGGATATGGCCAACGCGTTCTTCTGAGATGCCAGTTGTCCCTGCTATCTCTTTCTGCTTCAATCGGCGATCGGCTAACACGACATCATGAATCTTATCGACCATTTCATTGTTGGTAGCGGCTTTTGGGCGTCCACTGCGATTCGTCACTTGTGCCTGTGCGGCCACATTTGAACTCGCTCACCCAGAAGCTGATGGTCGAAAATAATGGACTACATCCGCTATGAAGCTTTAGCAAAATATTTCGAATTTCCGTGGCCGTTTTCTTAGCCATCCAGAAGTGTTTTATCACTGCACGAAATTCGATTTTATCAATTTTTTCGAAACCGCGTGACATGAAACACAAAACACACTCTTAAACAACAATTATTGACAGTAGACGTCTGAAATATTGACAGTTGCCATATCCACCTTAACCTTCGTGCGCCATCTCTTGCCGATTCCGGAAATATTTCTAGTTCCCCTCATACTACAGAGAAAGATTTTAAGTCCACTGTTCTCTTTATATACCTCTGCGCTACCATTGCGCCAATATCATCTCTATTCAGATGAAACCCGAATTTATTATTCGATTGAACTATCAGAATATGGAACTGGCAATATCAATAGTCCAACATACTTATTTTCCAGGTGATTTTCCGACAAATTTAATAGCTTTCCAGCAAAATACCTGATTTGGTAACGAAAAACTTGTTCGCATTCATTGAGGAAGTGGTGAACGTTGGGCCTACTGACAAATAAACTTTTAATTTCGTTTAATGTAAGTTTCCTAGTTTGAAATATTTTGAGAAAATTCTGTTGGATAACTAATTGGAAAGCAAAGAGGTTCTCTGTTTGATTTCTTTGGGTAGACTTCGGATGAAATAAAACTTTTTCAAAATCAATAGCACTTTTTGCCAACAATAAACAATAAATTGCAATAAACTTAAATATACGTTTGTAAGCATCTTACTAAAATATTTACCATTAGAATTTACAATTACTTTCAAAGAAACTGACAATTGTTATAATTGGTCTCGGCAAACAGGTGTGAAGCGCGCGACACAGAGAACTGAATCGCTGTGAGTGCTTATCAGTACACAGATACCCTTCAACATTGTTCTCCGCACTGCACTGTAGCTTGCCCCACTTTGCTGAGACTAGTTATAATATAACTGATATTTTACTTATTTAACTTTATTTAATCGAGTTAATTTCCGGCAGTGTAACACGGACGCCGATAGCAGCGCTATCTACTACCTTCTTAAAGTGAATGGATTATAGGTACTTTTCGGGTATCTGTGAAATATCTATAACGGTGGCGCAGCGTCTGAGTGAAACATAAATTCGGAAAATTCCTACGAAAATCAATAAAAAAATTGAATACATACGTAAATTTTTGAAAGGCTGTTCATTCCTAGCCAGGGAAGCTAAAATCTTCAGCAGACACTCCGGACACACTTTAATGACCTTCTTCAACGCCTGCGCGTCCAACTTTATATGCAACGGCGACTTCTTATCCTTCTGAAGGTCCATCAGTTCCTTCTCGATGAGCTTCGCTAAGTGTGCGATGTCAGTCTCCCCGGCTATCGGTTTTATCCACGGACAGATCTTGATCTTGCACTCGTCCGGTTTCAATATCGACATTACCACCTGCGCCGCGTTCCTCTCCTTCTCCTTCTGGCACGCGGCGTACAAGGTCTTCACGCAGGACTCCTGCGTCTTGCAGTCGATCGGGCAGAGCTCGAGCAGTTCGACGGTTTCATCGTCGTGACCCTTCAGGTATAACGTGCCGTTCTCGAGAAAGCGAACGATGGCCGGGTGACCTTGCGCGTCAGCGATGAACCCTCGAACCATTCGGTCGAGATTCGTGCTGAGCATGTAGGATTTTAACTTGTTACGTTTGAGATAGGCCACGACAGCTTCCATCGACATGTCGGTGTTTGCGGGAGCCTTCTTCGCGAGACCCAGTAGTATCTCGTGTAACAATTTATCCCCTTCTTCGTCAGCGTCGTTGTTCATTAATATGTCCTGGATATCGTCTAGAATATCGGTTGCATCGTCTAGGTAGCTCAAGATGTCTTCGATGTCCAATCTGACTATGTATGGTGTTTCTTCGTTCTCGACTAGCTGTTGGAGGAGGTCCACCAGCTTCTTTTTGAAAACCGTCGGGTTCTTTTGGTTATTAATAGCTCTCCAGGCGCAGTCGTCTGCATCACACTTCCTCGCCAGCAACAGTTTCAGGAGTAATTTCACCATATTCTTCCCACTCAAAGCGTTACTGCATAGACCGTCAAAGATATCTTGGACGCAGAGCTGCAATTTGGCGCAGGTTAACTTGACTACCATGATGTGCGCATTGAAAGCCAGTTGATTTCTCGACGCTAACATTTGCATGTCCTTAATGTCCGTAAGGATGACACCGTCAAGCGTGTTCTTACTCATGTGCGCAAGGACACCGTTCAAAATCGGCACATCCAACACGAAAGCATTCAGCGGATTGTTCATATGAGCTCGCATCTCGTTCAAATACTTCTTGAGATTCGGAGGTATGTCGTACTGGAGGGCCTTCTTAATGAACAGCTTCAACTTATCCACTCCATGACCGGGTATGTCGCTTTCGTCGATCGAATCGGTGATGATGTCCTCGTGCTTCTCCAGCTTCACAAAAATCACCCTCCATACAATCCTGACGATGAGCAATTGATTCGGGTCCTTTAGCAATTCCTTGATTGCTGGAAAGACGTGCTGTTTCAAGAAACCTCTACCGGAGAGAGCCTTCACGATCCACGGGCATACCGCCTTGTCGTTCTTACACGATTCCGGATGTAGCAGTAACTGGATCGGCTTGATGACGTTGGGATCGTAAGCTTTGGTCGATAATTGAGCGGCGATCTTCTTAACGCATCTCGCCAGCGTGAAACAGTCGACGTACAAGTTCTTCAAGACGTAGGAGAGACCTTCAGCGTTCTCGTAAATCATACCGATGATATCGTTCAGTTCAAAACGTACTGCACTGGAATTGGTTTGCTTGGCAAACTCCTTTTCTATGTAATAGAAATTGCCAACATTTATCGAATCCGGAAGGTTATTGCTCGAGATGAAATCGTATACGTTCTTCAGCGATAGTTGTACGGAAGGAGTGATCAATTTAGACGATTGTAACACCGACAGGAACTCAGTTAACTTTTCGATATTGTCCATTCCGCGCCTCAACTTGAATCTAGGCAGTACGTCACCTATATCGTCCGTGTTTAAGAAATCTAAGATCTGGAAGATATCCATCTTCAGATGGAACGATTTCATTTCGTTAGCGGAGTAATGACTCAATAGGTAGAGCATATATTCGAACAACGGGTTGATGATCACCGTACCCAGTTCCTCGTAGGGTACCCATCTACAGTGGGCGTTATCGCAAGAAGTTGGCTTCAAAGCGTATTGGATAATGTGTATGCCGACATGGGAAAGGTACTCACTAAATCGCATCTTGTCCAGAAGCGTTGAGAAACAATTTAGTACCTGCAAATCGCAAAATTAATAGTAAATGTAAAGGATAAATCTTTCCATTGATGAACAACAAAAAATAACTATTAAATTTAGTCAAAAATAGCTCTGAGATGAATACGTGGACTTCCACGGCCAGAGTCAGAACTAAACGAACTGTCTTCGGAATTGAACCGAGTCATAATAAGGTATAAGGTGAAATGAAATAAGAGTAAGAGGAAATACAAAGACATAAAAGAGTGAAAAAGGAGCACAACAAAAAAAAGGCGGAATCCGGACGTTTCGCCTCCGTCGTAGGAGGCTTCTTCATGAGAGAAACAAGGGAAACCATGCTAGAGGAGATACTACTTTGGAAGGAGGTGTGAACCAGAAGGTAACTCGATGTGTTAACCACGGTAAAGACGAAAACCTTCTGAGGTGTATTCCTGAGTACCGGGTTTGTAGGACGGGACTGTTACGCCTGAACGTTTAGTTGAGTAGAAGAGCGCCACAATATTCTATATGAAGAAACTTCGGTCGTCGAGAAAAATCCTCAAAAATCAAGAAGGCAATGCATGTAGCGTAGTTAACACGTCGAGTTACCGTAATCTTCTTCCAAAGTAGTTTCGCCTCTAGCATGGTTTAGACGTCCATTTACCGTGCCACTTTGGTTTCCCTTTTTTTCTCTTGAAGAAGTCTCCTACGATGGAGGCGAAACGTCGAGATTCGGGCTTTCGCTTTTCTTTTTCCTTCTCTTACTCTACTTTCACCTTTTCTTACTCCTTTTTCAGTTTCTCTTACACTAAAAATAGCTTAATATTATCGGTCTAACCTAGGGATACGTACCTGCTTCCCGTTACAATCTACATCCTTGACCACATTATCGATATCCACCTGGAAGTCCGCGAGGTACCACTTAACAACCTCCAGATAAGTGTTTTCATCGTTCTCATCCTGTATGGCATCCACAATGTTGATGATTGTTTGCGTAGTCATCGGCGCCAAGCTACCGACGGTTAACCCAAATAGCTCCGGCGAAGTTTCAGTTCGTAACTGTAGCGTTAGATGGGGATCGATCATGCTTAAATGTTCTATGGCGCCGTTATAACATTCCACGAAACCGTAACATTCGTGCGCGTCCATGCTGCTCAGTTTCAAGTCCACATCCCGTTCGTTTCCCATTACGAACGCTTGCACCCTGCTCAGCTCGGATTGAAACTGTGGCTCGATGTAGGGCGACATCCAGGCTTTCGCGATAAGATTGAGCAACTCGACGTTGACCTTATCAATCGATTTCAACTTGAATTCCAGCGCGTATACTATGGAATTGATGGAGGAGACGATGTTGGTGGGAAACGTCGGGTTGTTCGCGGTCAAAGACTTCAACTTATGCAGCAAGGTTTCCTGCTTAGTACAATACGCGGTGGTCACCGGGACGTTGAGGTCCTCCTGCGCGTCTTTGAGGAATTTCTTGACCTCCTCAGCGGCCAAGACAAGCTCGCGAGTGTACGAATGAAAGTTGATGATGTCTAAGATGTCGGCCACGGGAGTTCCTTCAAATTCCGCCTGTTTTTCCACGGGTAGTTGTTGATCGTTTAAATACCGCCTCAGCAGGCACTCATCTAACACCAACTTGTCCATCATATCGCGGAAATACGGAACCTTCTTGATAATGGCGAGGATCTGGAAGTAGCACGGTATCAAATCCGTACACTTCTCAACCGGATGTTGTTTCAATGCCCTCTTGATCTCGACCGCTTCGTCAAGTACGAAAATCTTCACGTTTAGCATGTGATCGAGGATCTCCTGGTTTAGATCGGCGGCCATCATACCGTCGATTAACGTCAGGAGGAGATCGTATGTGATCTTTCTGGGCCCGGTGTAGAAGAGTAGATACGCTTTTAGAGCGTTGAGCGATAATTTTAACGGCGTATAGACGTAAGGGGTCTCCTGCATGATGTAGTCTAAGAAAGCTATTAGCGTCTCTTCAGTCCTGGTGTATTTGTACGCGACAAATCGCGGATAATTTAGATAGAAGACGACTTTATCCAAGTAAAGTCTGAGGTGATCGCGGGCCGCCACGATTTCCGGCGGATAGTTTTCGTGTGACACGATGTCAAGAAGTTCCCACAAGCGGTTTATCTCAGCGTAAACGCCTTGGAAGGTATTTCTGAAAACACGTTAGTTTGGGATTAGCGAAGACTTCCTTGAATCCTTTTAAAATAAAATATTTATACTCAGTGTTCCAAGTAATAAAGGAATATACCAAAAGCGAAAATTCAGAATTTAATGAAACTTGGGTGGTATATCCTCTTACACTATCTTTGGTGCAACTGGACGATACTAAAGACCTGTATTGAAGATTTTCATCATCTAATAGGAAGTAATTAACGAAAAATAAGAAATCTCCTCTCAAAACAGTATTGTTTTTATCAGAGAGGAAAGCCCGTATTCCAGGTTACCTTTTAAGGTGGGATTTCCAACAAGCATATGACGTTTTACTTAGGGCAGTCTATTCAATTTAGTCACTGAAAACTGTAGAGGATCGAACAACTTTCAATTAAATGACAATCTTTTATTTTCACTAAAAGGGAAAAACAGAAATGGAAGTGTACAAAAGAAAACTTTAGACTTTTAGAGTAGTATTAGTGGTACGTGTTATGATGTAATTTGCATTAATGGGAGTTGGTTTTCTAAAGACTTATTTAGTTCTGAGTTGTTGAATTATGTTAATTTTGTAAAACTTCGTCTAACAGAAGTTCCTACACATTTTACACCCCAAAATCGCGAGCTAACATGTTAAAGTCCCCAATATATAAAATATGCGACACCTACAATTTACTACCCAATCACCCCATTGTTATACACCGATTAAATACACCTTGTCCTTACACTTTTTATAATTACACTTTAGGTTTATTGTTTATGATGTTCTTCTTTATGTGAACTAGCATGTAATTTACTTCTGTAACATATTACATTGTCCTATAATTGGATTGTTAATCTGTTGGGCACTAAATTATCAATTATTATCAAGAAGAAATAAAAAGAGGATAACAACTGATAAGAAGTCATCTCGGCGATGATGACGATGGAAAATTTTGATTAAATGGGTAGACTGGAGCAGGAGTTAGCCGAATCCAGATCGCACACTCCATCCGAATTTCAGCGCCGGTACACGCGGGAAATGACTCCTTTCATTCGTTTGTAGTTCATACCTCGGCCACCGAGAAAACAAAGATGGCGCTAGTAGTGGCGTGCGCGTAAAATATGTACTGGTTGTGTTTTTAATTCGCAACTGCTTATTTTGATATACTAAACGATTAGAAATTCTGATATACAACAGGAAACAGGAATTTGCACAATCGTAACGTTTGAGAAAGATGGTGCTCGTAAAATAAGGCACTGGGAGAATATAGATGATGATGATTGTTGCTTAAACATTCAGACCCTTGATTTTCTAAATTTACAATCAGAAATTTTAAACATACAGGGTGTTAAAAAGTCAACACCCAGTATGTTCGCGTTGTGAAATTTTAAAATTAGCGAGTTATTAATTCTAAATACTGACTCTGAGATGTTTGTTATTGGATAAATAATTCCTTAATAAATTTTTTATTCTTTGCTTAACAACAAGATTAACTTTCGATCTACATCCCTACGATTATCTAAGATTTTTTTATGGTTATGATGAAACAAACATTTCCTAAAAGTAATGCAGATTCTTTCGTTATATTTTACTCCAGCTTGCGATTTCAGTAAGATAGTCAGATCGCTGTTCTTTATTATGATGGAGATTAATATTTATTGCGTTAGCTACACAATAATTCTAACCACCACCCTCGAATACCGTGGTACGCACGCTAATAGAACGCAGAGTACACAGTGAGGAACAGCTACAAAAGGAATTGGACCATCTGAGGCAAGCGCTGCGGTGTAACGGTTTTCCTAAGAATATAATCAATCGCGCCATCACGAGTAAACCTCGACACAGAGACAGGAATGACCGGGACACTAAAACGTTGTGCACAGCACACTTACCATACATAAACAACACTACGGGCGGGATAGGACAAGTGCTTAAGCGTTTCAAAATCCGGACTATTTTCACTCCAACAAGAAAAATGTCTAGCTTACTACGATGGGTCAAAGAAAAAAGGGATCCCTTGTCAACATCCGGGGTGTACAGCATACTCATGCGGCTAAGTATACATCGGCGCAACAGGACGTTCGATCAATGCCAGGAAGAAGGATCACGAGAGGAATGTGTGGTTGAAGCAAATAGACAAATCGGCCATTGCCGAACATATCCACTCGGACCCGAATCATAAGATTAGATGCGAACATACAAAAACAGGAAAGCTATTGAAATATACAAAAACCCTAACAACATCGACAGAAACGACGGGCTCAAACTGAACCGAATATGGACAACGGTACTGCGGGCATCCGGTCACGCTATTGGCGCACGCGCGCAACGGTTGAGCGAAAATGTGAACCGCAATTGTTCACGAAACGTCAGGAACTAAAGACCCAACACCCGACAACCGTTACGACTGCGATACACCATTTAGTTTCATGAGAATTTCTCGTCGTACATTGGAAAATACCCTCTAACAACGAATGCAATTATTTTCTTTTAAATATTGCTACGCTAAATTGCCAGCTTGTGAATCTTGCATTACAGACACTTTAATTAAGATTTTAGAACTTTGTAATGATTAACAAAAATAAAAGACACGAACCTATAATCAGGAAAAGTCATGTGATTATCCAGCGCCCTCAATAAAGCCACGGCCGATACTCTTTCCGCTCTTTCACTTTTGGACTCGTATATTGACGTCATCAACTTCTTCAAGGTGCGTATAGGAGTCGGTGCCCATATCTTCCTAACATCGACTCCATATTTGACCAAAGTTTCGCGTGGATCTTCCAAAGCCTTCGTCATAACTTGCACGGCCTGCTCGACGACGAAATCACCAACGGGCCACGGATAGAACGGGATTAGATAACCTAAAATCTGATCGGTCAACGCCACCTCTTTGTTGATCTCGGTGATAACGCGTATCAAATGCTTGCTGAAGACCGTCGGTATCCAACCTTTCTTCGCCCGCTTCGTATTCTTCAACGCTTTCGACAACGCCTGCAGATGTTCTACGTCCTCGGCGGTTTCGAGGATACCAGTCAGGATCGGATTGTACTTCAGATGGCCGACCGCCATGTTCATGTCGACCAAGCATTGACGCTCCTTCAGTTGCCCGGCGGTGCATTTAATGTGACAGTACTTAGCGTCCGCTATCTTCTCAACCTGTTCCAGGACGTATGTGAGCTGGTCGTTTAAATCTTTGCCGTATAATTTGGGAAGTACGTGGATGACCTCAAAGACGTCCACTTTATTCGCTTGTATGCCGAGTTTTATTTGATGCAGATAGAAGAAGATCTCGCGTGTTATATCCACTTTCGGTTGGTACATTAGGTAACCGAATAGATTGATGAGATTCTGCCTTAGGTTTAGGGCGATTTTAGCAGCGTATTCGCCCAGCGTCTCTTTGTAGACATGGGTGGAAGTTATACCTAACAAATAAATTGAAATTTTGTTAAGATTACTTAAGTGAAATATAACTTTAGGTGTACCTAGCGTAATGTTGCTAACCACAGCTATTGGTACATGGTATTAGTGGAATCATTCACAGGAGCGCATGACTCTCTGTGTTCAGCAACATGTTATGTTAGGTATTGTTTTCTATGGATTTATCGATGTGTTTTAACTTTACATGTATTAGCATTTAATATACTTTTATAAAAAAGCATCCCTAATTCTAATGTCTAAGAGAAATTTTGTATACAATTTTGGTGTGATAAGGAGGGCAGAAATTTTCAACCTTCTTAACTCCGCGACTCCTCAAATACTAAATACGAGGGTGGATCTCTTTGCAGTACACCTGACCACCTTACAGCAAAACCACAGTGGCATTATACTCTTTATTTTTCGTCATAATTTTCCTACCACCTCTCTACAGCTTGCATCAATTCATTATTATTACTTGCCCCACGTAAGATTTCTTTTAATTTGGGGAACAGCCTGTAATCACTAAGGACCAGATCTGGCGAATATGGTGGGTGCTCCACTAACTCAAAACCTGCTTGGTGTATAGCAGACTGTCCAGTTTTCGCGTGCATACGTTATTACTGGGATTGTTATTGCTTATTAATATTATTGTTATTACTACTGGTTATTGTTATTATCGTGCTCTGGTATTCGGTTTGTGCTTTTATTCGTTTGACTACTCTGTCCATCATTAGTTCGAATAAAAGTGAACTTAGACTGCAACCTTATTTTATTTCTATTTTCATTTGGAATTCTTCTGATCTTAAGGTATATCCGCAGACATAGCGACATCTAGAAATTAAAATTTAGTTGAACTTCCAAGGGCTCTCGCGATGTAATGCGTCGGTAACGCAGAGGTCGTTGGTTCAAATCCTGCCGAGACTGATATTTTTTCAGTAATTTAATTACGTTAGCTAATTGCAAAGAAATCGTAATTATATCGTTACAGGAATCGTCTTTTATCGCTCGAAAATAATGTTCTTTTGTGTGCTTCTAACACAGAGAAAATTTTAAATGAAAAGCAAATTCAACAATCGCACTAACTTCTTCTTTTCTTTACTTTTATATACAAATAAAATGTTTGTAATAAATAATTTTTGTCATAAATCGATTCCGTTATTGTTTAGACTTGTTTCACGGCCCCCCTTTTAATAACACCGAGACCTCCAGGTTGAGAATCGATGTTCTCAGTGGGGGATTACGTAAAAAAAATTAGCCCTGTCACATACCTTCATTTTCCCAGTTGGGGTCGACATTGTCGTCACCATCCTCCCCCACTTCGTATTCCATGTCTTCTTTGGGTTTCTCGGTCACTTCAGGTTTTTCCGATTCCTCAGGTTCTTCAGTTAATACAGGCGCTTCGGTTTCTGGGACGACTACAGACTCGCTGCTAGTCTCCTCGTCTTCACTTACGGACGTAGTAGTATCTTCAGTCGTTTCCGTTTCGGTATAGTTCTCGTAAGGTTGAGTTACGTTGAGGTCTTCGATAGAATCCGTGGTCTCATCAGGAATGACCTCTTCCGTTTGGATTCCTCCAGAGACCGTTTGTCCTTCCGCTTCTCCTTGTTCGGATTGTTCTTCATGTTCTCCTTGTTCGGATTGTTCTTCGGATGCTTCTTCCGTCCTGTTAGTGTTGTCTGCTTCACTAATCGTTGAGTTCGACGTATCGGTAGAGTTGCTTTCCTCCGCTGGAAGGAAGCAGATAAGAAATGCCGGAATGAAATGAGAAGCATAAGTTTAAGGAATCAATCAAATTACATGATTCGGGCACGGTAAAAGTTCCATTGGGAACAAAGGAGAAGCTTTTACTTACTAATATGAATTCTTGTAATTAGCATGCGCCAAAATAAGTAGAACGACCGCACAGTATTTAGTTTTTATTTTCTGTAGAAATTGGTTACTAACTATAAAATTTTCCTCTATCTAGTTAGCAGTTCCTTCCCCATTTGCTTTACATGTCTATAACTTATTACGTTTGTTCTAGATATTTCGAATTACCTGGGATAGTTGATTCCACTTCCGCTTCCGAGGAAACTTCTTCACTTGTCGCGTTATTTTCCAAGCTCGACTGGTTAATTTCCGTTATTACCGATCCGTTACCTGCGGCTGTGTCCTCAACATTCGTGTCGTTCCCTTGATTGGTACTATTATATTCTGCTTGTGATGAAAATGATTCTGTGGCTGTTGCTTCTGTGTTTCCTTCTGAGCTTGCTTCCGTGGTAGCTTCTATGCTTTCTCCTGTGCTTGCTTCTGAATTTTCTGCTTGATCAGTAGATACTGCGGCGGTGGTGGTGATTGTTTCCTCGACGTACACCTTATTGGAACAAAAATAAGATTATAAACTCGGTCTAGATATAAAAGCTGCTTATCGTCTATAATATGTAGCTACCTTTCTATCTGTTTGTGCCTTTTGGAGGAAAGAAATGGATGTGATGGATGAGGAATCTTTATTTATTATAAAACTTATTTTTTATTTTTTGTAACGTAGTTAAACCAGCATTTCTAACAATCGAAAGTATGTAACTGTTCTTCTTCGATGTTGACAAAGATTGGAGACGTATCTTTTTTTAGTTGCTTTTGTCGGTTTAAGAGGGTGTAATTGACAATCAAAGTTACCCTCCGAAGAAACATTCTTTGCTGTATCTCGGGAATGGGAGGAGATATCGGATTTATTAGAAAAAAGGATCGTTCTCCATTGCTAGCAGGATTGGATTTTTTCTCAATGTCCAAATTATGGGAGTTTTCGTCATTTTAATATCCTCCGCGACCCTAAAGCTATTTATTTAGATCCAATTGTACTTTATTTAAGTAAAGAATTTTTAATCGCAACGATTACAAGGAACGCAGCTTTTCAAGAGGACGTGGACTATCATTGTCGGTAAGTCGATTGGCAATGAAGATCCATGTGCTTTTGGAATGCTGCGTACTGAATAAATTATTAATTCGTGTGATGTGAAGTTTACTGCGATACTTGTGAATAAAGAGTCTTTGTTATGACCCTTATGATATTGATTACGTTGTGGTATACAACAATTGTTATGCCGTATTATTCTACTAGCTTCCTTGTCTACTAATCACCTAGTCTACTAGTTGCCTAGTCTACTAGTTCCCTAGTCTCCTAGTCTACTAGTGCCCTACTCTTCTAGCCTCCTAACAACAATTGTTATGCCATATTATTCTACTAGCTTCCTTGTCTACTAATCACCTACTCTACTAGTTGCCTAGTCTACTAGTCTACTGGTGCCCTACTCTTCTAGCCTCCTAGCCTACTAGTTTCCTAGTCTCTTAGTCTACTAATCTCCTATTCTACTAGTCTCCTAGTCCACTAGCCTCCTAGTCTACTAGTGTTTCAGTAGAAGAAAGCTGACACAACATTGAAACATAGTTCAAACAAGCTTTATTTAAAACGGTAACTATATTTTATGCGTTGGGGTAAAAGTCGACTATTACACATAAGAAATAAATATTTTCTTATCAAAGATATAGGCGATTTTATTCAAAACAGTATACATTGGAAATTTTTTGAAAGAAATACTTAAGCTGTAGAAAATGATTCTGTATAACAAATGCATTGTAAATGCTAAATTAGATAATGAGCGGTGGGGATGCGTCGTAGTCGTTTTTTTAAAAACGCGCACACCCACTTACTGAAGTAATAGTTAGAGCATATTTGTCAGTGGCGTATTATAATGTATTTGCTAGGGGATTATAAAGTGATACACTCCAAAACGTGAGAAGTAGTTTTTAATATTTATAGTTATTTTTATAAATATAAAAGTGCATCATTGTCATTACGCGAAATAAAAAGGATGTGATTATAGTATGTGACAATAGAATGAATTATTTAAGACGAAAATACAGCGTCAAATAGCGATGAAAAGACAACTAACAGTCCTGGTGAGAGAAGACAAAGAATAAAGGGTGTCAGAAGTTTGCCGTGAATTTGCGATGAATTGAAATGGAAAGTATCAAACACATCATTAAGAAGAATTTAAAAAGATTTAGGCTTCAAGTATAGGAAAGTATTGATACAGGGAGTGGATAAAACATTTTCGTGAGACAAATCGACCCATTGTATAACACATGGGCTGAAAAGTCCCGGGCCTAACACATAGATGACGTTAGTTTTATTGCAGTCACCTTTCTCTCTGTTAGTACTAACCTTCAAAAGACAGCTGTTAAAATTTCGTGATATTCTATTCATTAGTTTGTGAGTTATTCTGCTAAGAGTCACGCTACTTTTGTTAGCAATGGATCAAAACAATTTCGTGTTTTAATTTTACACTGCTTATTGATGGGAAAAAAATACCGTTCAAGCGAAGCAATGGCTTGAAAAATGTTATGGGGACTCTGCTCCATCAGAAACAACAATAAAACGTTGGTTTGCTAACTTCAAACGTGGTCGTAGAGACACCGATGATGCAGAACGCAGTGAACGTCCAAATGAAGCGGTAACACCAGAAAACATCAAAAAAATCCACAAAATCGTTTTGAATGATCGAAAAGTGAAGTTGAGTGAGTTAGCTGACATCGTAAAGATGTCAAAAGAACGTATTGGCTTTATATTGCATGAGCATTTGACTATGAGAAAGCTCTGTTCAAAGTGGGTGCCGCGTTTGTTCACTGTTGACCAAAAACAAAAACGTGTTGATGATTCTGAGTAGTGTTTGGATATGTTTAAACGTAACAAATCGGAATTTTTGCGTCGATATGTGACAATGGATGAAATATGGATCCATCACTTCACTCCGGAATCAAAACGATCGTCATCTGAGTGGACAGCAACTGGTGAACCTCGTCCAAAGCGCCCGAAAGTACAACAATCGGCTGGAAAGGTTATGGCCTCGGTATTTTGGGATGCGCGTGGTGTAATATTCATCGACTATCTTGAGAAAGGAAATACCATCAACAGTGAATATTATATAGCGTTATTGGAGCGTTTGAAGGCCGAAATTGCAAAGAAACGACCGCATATGGTAAAAAAAGCTTTTGTTTCATCAAGACAACGCACCGTGTCACAAGTCAATCAAAACAGTGGCAAAAGTACATGAATTGAAGTTCGAATTGCTTCCACATCCACCGTATAGGCCAGATTTGGCTCCCAGCGACTACTGGCTGTTCGCAGACCTCAAAAAAAATGCTCGCCGGTAAGAAATTTCGCACGAATGAAGAGGTTATCGCTGAAACTGAGGCCTATTTTGAGGCAAAAGATAAATTGTTGTAGAAAAGTGGTATTGAAATGTTAGAGCGGCGCTGGAATGATTGCGTTGCTCTTGATGGAGATTACGTTGATGAATAAAGCTAATTTTGAACCAAAAAAACCGTGTTTTCTTTGTTAGGCCCGGGACTTTTCAGCCCATGTGTTATATAGATGAGACTTACATTCGCAGTAATCATACGTCTTCCAAGATATGAAACAATGAAAGTGGAAAAGATCTTTCCAAAAACCTATCTAAAAAACCGAGACTAATAGTAGTGCACTCAGGGGACAACACGGGCTTTATCTCTAACGCCCTATAGATTTTTAAGTCCGGCGTAAAAACTGGTGATTACCATTTGGATATAAACGCAGAAAATTATAGCAAATGGATAGAACAGAAGCTTACAACAAACTTTCCCGCAAACTCCGTTGTTGTAATACATGGGCAGAAAAGTCCCGGGCCTAACAAAGCAAACAGGGTTTTTTTGGTTAAAAATTAGCTTTATTCATCAACGTAATCTCCATCAAGAGCAACGCAATCATTCCAGCGCCGCTCTAACATTTCAATACCACTTTTGTAGAACGATTTATCTTTCGCCTCGACATAGGCCTCAGTTTCAGCGCGCGAAATTTCTTACCGGCGAGCATTTTTTTGAGGTCTGCGAACAGCCAGTAGTCGCTGGAAGCCAAATCTGGCGAATACGGTGGATGTGGGAGCAATTCGAAGTTCAATTCATATAGTTTTGCCATTGTTTTGATTGACTTGTGACACGGTGCGTTGTCTTGATGAAACAATTTTTTTTCTTCGCAATATGCGGTCGTTTCTTTGCAATTTCGTCCTTCAAACGCTCCAATAACGATATATAATATTCACTGTTGATGGTATTTCCTTTCTCAAAATAGTCGATGAATATTACACCACGCACATCCCAAAATACCGAGGCCATAACCTTTCCAGCCGATTGTTGTATTTTCGGGCGCTTTGGACTAGTTTCACCAGTTGCTGTCCACTCAGATGACGATCGTTTTGATTCCGGAGTGAAGTGATGGATCCATGTTTCATCCATTGTCACATATCGACGCAAAAATTCCGGTTTGTTACGTTTAAACATGGCCAAATACTGCTCAGAATCATCAACACGTTCTTGTTTTTGGTCAACAGTGAACAAACGCGGCACCCACTTTGAACAGAGTTTTCTCATAGTCAAATGCTCATGCAATATAGAGCCAATACGTTCTTTTGATATCTTTACGATGTCAGCTAACTCACTTTTCGATCATTCAAAACGATTTTGCGGATTTTTTTGATGTTTTCTGGTGTTACCGCCTCATTTGGACGTCCACTGCGTTCTGCATCATCGGTGTCTCTACGACCACATTTCAAGTCAGCAAACCAACGTGTTATTATTGTTTCTGATGGAGCGGAGTCCCCATAACACTTTTCAAGCCATTGCTTCGCTTGAACGGTATTTTTTTCCCATCAAGAAGCAGTGTAAAATTAAATCACGAAATTGTTTTTGATCCGTTGGTTTGAAAATAACAAAAGTAGCGTCACTCTTAGCACAATAACTCACAAACTCATGAATAGAATATCATGAAATTTTAACAACTGTCTTTTGAAGGTTAGTACTAACTGTGAGAAAGGTGACTGCAATAAAACTAGCGTCATCTATGTGTTAGGCCCGGGACTTTTCAGCCCATGTATTAATTGATAATGCTCCGTATTGCAATACTCAAAGAAATCATGCTCTAAGTAGTAATGGTAAGAACAATGAAATAATTGAAAGATTAGCGTTAAAAAGTATTCGTTTTGACACTAGAATATTAAAGCCGCAACTATACCAGCTAATTAAAACCTATAAGGGTCAATATATAACGTACAAATACTTTCAGAAAACATTATAAGAGCATGTATTTTATTAGAATGTACTATTTCATCGATAAAGCATTCTAATTTACTGAGTAAAGTTTGTTTATTTAATAAATTTCTCCCAAACATTATTTATGTCTAGTTTATTTTGTTATCTTATATAGTACGATCAAGTTTACTAACGCTAGTGTACCCCCTTTGGTAAAGAATAAATTAATTTATTTACTGGGATTTCAAAAGCTCAAAATAATCAAAATGCTTTGTTACAGACAGTTTTTAAAATCGATCTTTTCAGAGGCTTTTGGTATGAGTATGAAGTCATAATGTACATATTCTGGTTGATTATGCTCTTTATATCAAAAAATGAATTACTTAAAACACAAATTCGAATAGAATAACATCTTTCCCTATTGAAAATTTACAATTTAAAATCATTTAAATGAATTGGAATTTAAGTAGAAAATAATCTATCAACAAGGGAATTAGATTTAACGATTTTTCATCAAATTTAACTTAAAAAATAATTGTATCTTCTCACGCGTAAGTTGAACACACTTACATATATACTTAAAGAAAAAAAGAACGAAAAAATGTGATTGAAATTTGAAATATACTCACTTCTTGTACGAAGAGTATGATAAAAAAACTAAATGAGACAATAAGTTTCCATAACATTCTTTTTTTCTATGAAAATTCGAATGCACCGGTTTCAATTATATCGGATCAAGATAGCGGGGGTTGAATCTGAAACAATAGTCCAATAAAAGTAGTATAAAGGAACAATAGATGTGGAAAGATACACCTTTCATTGCTAATTGTTTTTAGAGAACAATTTGAGCTAATTAGTGTTAATTAATTGATTATCTCTCTGTTCCCGAGGGTTGGTTCATTGATTTCATAAGGCCGTAACGTTACATTGTGTGTAGAATGCTATTATTGTTCTCAATGAATGAGGCATTAATAATTGTTGGCTTTTATTATCTTTTAAATTGCATCTTGTACTGTATAATAGTATCGTGGAGGCGAAAAATTATCGGAACGTTATTGGGCACCAATCTGGTCTACTTTATTAGTATTTATTTATTACGAGGGTTGTCTTTTAAGTTTTGCATATAGAGCTGGAATAAAACAGTAGATAACTTTTCAAGACTTTATTGTATCCGAAGTATTCTCTACGAAGTCCAACTATGAATGGAGTTTATCCACTAATTTGCTAGTACAGTCAAAATTGCGTCTTTGCACCGACTGCTTCTTCTGGTGATTGGACGATAAAGAAATCGTTGGGACTCAGGTCCGGACTGTACGGAAGATGGCCTGACAATCCGACATTTTGTTGCGTTAAAAATTCAATTGTCTTGAACGCTGTGGGCGGACTCCCATTGTCTTCGTGGATGATGACTTGTCGTTCGGGGTTGGTCTTGATGGAGATTACGTTGATGAATAAAGTTGAACCAAAAAAAAACGTGTTTTCTTTGTTAGTCCCGGGACTTTTCAGCCCATGTGTTATATAGATGAGACTTACATTCGCAGTAATCATACGTCTTCCAAGATATGAAACAATGAAAGTGGAAAAGATCTTTCCAAAAACATATCTAAAAAACCGAGACTAATAGTAGTGCACTCAGGGGATTCCCATTGTCTTCGTGGATGATGACTTGTCGTTCGGGGTTGGTCTTTCGAAGTTCAGCGATGACAAGAAATTGTTGACTAATGTGGAGTTTCATTGCCAAAAATAAAAACCACATATCACGACGTGAATAGAGTAAATACCACACTGCAACTGACCATAGGTTACAGATTTCACTATAATCTTCTAGGAAGGTAATTTGAACATTATTACCTACAATCTAACAGACGACTAAATTTACCCAGTAAATTCAGAGGGATTGTTATTGTAATTGCACCGCAATAAACAGTTTATGGTAATCCGACCAAGTGCAGGTAAATGATAGTAAATCTTATGCGATATAATGGGTGTTTATCTTACTGAACTACATTTTAAATACGTATTTCGTTTTATTATAATGTTTTTTTGGTAAACATAATACTATATGAATAATTCATGAAAACAGGGGTGCCTAAACACTTTTGAGCGATAGTGTATGTATATGTAACACGTACGTAGCATAAGATATAAGTTCTTATATTAATATCACCTTTGGAACACCCTGTATAATTGAATGTGCTTTAAAATCAATAAAGTGTGTTAAAGATTAACAACTTGCTCTAGTTTCTTTTCATAGCATAGGAGGACGGCGCGTAAATGCAACACCCTGTATATAC
Source organism: Trypoxylus dichotomus (assembly GCA_023509865.1). Taxonomy (NCBI): domain Eukaryota; kingdom Metazoa; phylum Arthropoda; class Insecta; order Coleoptera; family Scarabaeidae; genus Trypoxylus; species Trypoxylus dichotomus. Next base: position 29,747,505 of record CM042082.1, on the reverse strand, counting down.
CACATTCACGTGTCCTGAAAGACCTTTCGATAAGGTACAATATTTTACTCTAAATTTTTGTTCTATCTATTTCCGTTCAAGAATTAAATCAAGAAAACTGTGAATTTTCGAAGAGGTGTTTCAGACCCTCAGAGCGAATTTCGGCACAAAAAGAGCTGAATTTTGACACCCGGAAGCTTTTCCCTATTAATTAATGACTTTGCCTCGTAGATATTACCAATAGAATTCAAACCTTGTGTCCGAAGAATTTTCGTTTTCTTTGCAAAAATTTCTATAAGCGAGAAAAGAAACCACCATTTAAAAATATGTTATAGAAATTTATTGTCTCATTTAACTTCGTTATCATACTCTTCGTACAAAATGTAAAAACGCAAGAGGAAAAGTTTATTTAGCGATTATGGAAAACTATTGCTCGGATGTGGTTAAAGTTTTCGTTTTAATTTTGAACTTAGAGTATGAGCAAGCTACACAGAATCACATTCATTTATATATGCATTTGTTAATGTACACTTTAATTTGAGTTATTAGATACAACGTCTTCTTATGCTAGTAATGGTAACCAAGAGAAGCTTTAATAAATAACAGCACATTCAGGAGATTTTCTCCTTTTCGAATAAATAAAAAGAGAAAATCCTCCAAGTGTGCAACCCAGACGTCTTACTCAGGATATTAAAGGATATAATTAGATTTCTCCAGGATCACCGTTACTAGCATAATCTTCTTAAGCATTCCTATCATTTTTCACGACTTTCTCAGGGAGCTAAGCGATTTCAACCGTTGTAAGACGTTAAGATCGGTATAATCGAACTTGAGTATAATCGGGAAACCGTATCCGTCCTCCAACTCGACAGTAGTCACCCTACCATGCGGGTTAGTATGAGCGGTAATATCTTGAATGCCTTGCAACACCCTCGGATCGGCCAAATTCAAAGAGATCTTCATCGAGCTGTTTCCAGCCGGCACCGTTAGCACCACCCTGCTAACTAGCGTCTGTTTGATGATCGAATGGCCACCTACGGCGTATGAGTATTGCGATAATCTCCCTTGGACGCCTCTATCCGCTAACGTTATGAATTCGTACTGATAATGTCCCGATCTGTCCAAATGTTGGATGATGCTCAGCGGGGTTCCAGGGACATAGCGTTCTTTTCGTACGGCCTGCACGGTTCTATCTATGTTCATGTTCAAGTAGATGGGGTCGATTTGGTTTTTATCGTCCACCAGGTAGACGATGAAGAAATTCTTCACCTCGGATGGTCCGATCAAAGCAGCCGTTTCTTGCCTCAAAAGGACGTCGACGAATTGCGGTGCAGCAACGTTCAATTGGAAATTATGGGTTCTACGCAGAATATCCACGATCTGAATTGGTATTCCTCCGTTATAAGGCGCTAATTGCTCAACTAACTTCTTTAACACCTTCGGTTTCGTTTGGATCTTAACAACAGCATGCGGTTTACCTTGTACTGGTACCACGAATACCAAATACGGCATCGAAGTAGCGTTGATGTTCAGCTGGGGTTTAGACGGGAATGCCTTGGTAAGGGTTGCCACCAGAGAAGGATTATTGAGGTCCACAGGAATCCTTAGGTATTGTCCAGTATCATCCCTAGCCTCCAAGAAGGTAGGATAACCGTTTACTATCGGAAATTGTTTCGATATTTGGATAAGAGTCAACACGTTCCGATTAATCGCAAGATCCACCTCAATCGGCAAAGCCCTCGGCAAAAATATCAAGGTTATCAAACTAATTCGAGGCGCAAATGCTGGGAATGCAGTAGGTATATTGAAGGACATTAATTCCGCTACTATGTGACGGTTCGAAGTATCCAATGCAACCTTAATCGGTCGTCCGTTATGTTCGATATCGATTATTGTCAGAGATTGATTATTTTGTCTACGATCGAGGCGTTGTAAGTGGGTTACCACTTTCGGATCCTTAGTATCGAACGATATCGGTATCGTTTCTATGCCGTAGGGAAGTTCTATAGTCAACAGTTCGGCGGAATACACCTCCAACGTTGAGGGACGTTGTTTGCCTTGCAGCGGATTCTCTCCAGTCGATTCCTCCGTTAATTTGGCAAGTGTTTCTATGGTGTTGGGGTTGGTTAGATCTAGAAGGAGGATAAATCGCCTGCCGCGTTGATCGTCGATTGGAACTTGCGTTTCGGGTCTGCCTTTTTCGAAGCTATTACTTAGAGCTTGGAGCTTATCCGTCATACCTTGAAAATATAGTGATAAATGAATCAAAGATTCTAGATTAAGGGTTTAGGAATAAATTAACTTTTATCTTGTTCAATTCTTAATCTTTCTACATGTAAATTTGATTTGTGCTTATGTGTAATTATCATGGCACACTTTACCTTACCAGTTGAATCCATTGGACCTAAAACGAGTTGCAAAAGATGTTTCTTTTAACTTACTTACGGTGGAGCTAATGTACTTGTATTCATAAATTTTTCGAGTGGGAGAACAGCTTTATAATTCTTGCAAAAGGATTTTCTCTGATAACCAGTTTTTGCAGTATAAAAATACTTACTTTCAATTAAGTATTATGGGAGTAAGCGAATCAAAGAAGAAATGAATATGATGCATATAGATTACAAACAACATACATCACATTATTCAGGATGGAGAAGGAATAACAGTTACAGAAGAAATAAACAAGAAAGTGATGAAATATAAATCAGATAATTCAAGGATAATGGTAATATCTTTAAAAAGAAAAATCTTACAAAGAAAATTAGATAAGGCAAGAGAAGAAAATGAAATGAATACGTGGGCTTCCACGGCCACAGTCAGTAATAAATGAAATGCTTCCGGAATTGGACCGTATCATTATGAGATATATAGAAATGAAATAAGAGTAAGAAGAGAAAGAAATGCAAAGAGAGATCAGATGTCCCCATACTCCACTTCCTTAAGAAACAGTTGAAAATGATTTAAAAAGCTTGCAGTGGAAATGATAGTTGCTGAAAGCATTGTAAATGCCCGGTGTTTATCGATATATCTTTACCATTGTTATAAGTATAAGGTCAATGAATCAAATAATGTTTTTTCTCTATTTATCTGCCGGGACCCAAGCTTTACTTATATAGTTCGTTCCAACAGCAGAAGCTCCTGGTCTATATCTCTAATAACATTAAACAAAGTTCATGGGTAAAAAGTGACAAGATATTGTCCTCTCTAAACTTGAGGGTTTCAAAATTATAACATGCTAGTGGTGGACGATACTTCACTGTCCCTGATTTTTTCACCGTGATTTCAAAATCACTCATTACACCCTTGAAGCAGTGATCGGTGAAATGGAAAACACTGCTTATAAGTGAATAACCATGTGGTTTAACAAATGATCTTCACCAGTATCTATTAATATCTGAATGAAACGTCTATTCTTGCTAATACGTACATACATATGTATAAATATTACCACCTTTTCATTATTACTTATATTTAATTTACTATAATTACTAACTTACAAAAATAGAGATATATCTATATTAGTTTTATTTGAAAGTAAAGATGTATTGTTATACCTATATGAATGTAATGTTAAAAATTCAAATTATAATTTCAACACAAGAAGGTACTTTTTTATTAAAATCTACACGCATATGTGTGTGGGAATTTGGATTCTTTTAAGAGTTGTATTTGCATTTTACGAATGTAAATTATAATGTATAAGTTGGTATAACGCTTTTATCTTTGCTAATATTTTATTTGGTATAGAAAAACATAGGCATCTATCTTGAATATTTAACAAAATATCCTGTATTATAAGATAAAAAAAGATTCGTAATACTTACTGCTTACATTAAATTTAAAAGTTTTAGTGTACAAATACATGAACTCGATCCTTCTCTTTATTTATATTGTATTAAACATAAATAGAATAAATATTTAAAAATTGAAATGTAAAATACTTCTTTCAAATTTAAGATACGATAAACATTAAAGCAGAATAATCCTAATTTAAAAAAGTGATTCTAAAATATATTTATACATAACTGACATTTCCTATTTACCACATTTTTCACAAAGAACCTAAATTTATTTTTTTTTGTAGTAATACAAAATTTATCAAAAATACGTACGGTTGTACCTGTTTATTGAAGTCGTTAAAATAAGTTTGACTTAGACTTCTTCAGACTTACGTTCCGGTAATAACACATGGGCTGAAGAGTCCCGGGCCTAACACATAGATGACGCTAGTTTTATTGCAGTCACCTTTCTCTCAGTTAGTACTAACCATCAAAACACAGCTGTTAAAATTTCATGATATTCTATTCATTAGTTTGTGAGTTATTGTGCTAAGAGTCACGCTACGTTTGTTATTTTCAAAACAATGGATCAAAAACAATTTCGTGTTTTAATTTTACACTGCTTCTTGATGGGAAAAAATACCGTTCAAGCGAGGCAATGATTTGGAAAGTGTTATGGGGACTCCGCTCCATCAGAAACAACAATAAAACGTTGGTTTGCTGACTTCGAACGTGGTCGTAGAGACACCGATGATCCAGAACGCAGTGGACGTCCAAATGAGGCGGTAACACCAGAAAGCATCACAAAAATCCACAAAGTCGTTTTGAATGATCGAAAAGTGAAGTTGCGTGAGTTAGCTGACATCGTACAGATATCAAAAGAACGTATTGGCTTTATATTGCATGAGCATTTGACTATGAGAAAGCTGTGTTCAAAGTGGGTGCCGCGTTTGCTCACTGTTGACCAAAAACAAGAACGTGTTGATGATTCTGAGCAGTGTTTGGCCATGTTTAAACGTAACAAACCGGAATTTTTGCGTCGATATGTGACAATGGATGAAACATGGATCCATCACTTCACTCCGGAATCAAAACGATCGTCATCTGAGAGGACAGCAACTGATGAACCTCGTCCAAAGCGCCCGAAAGCACAACAATCGGCTGGAAAGGTTATGGCCTCGGTATTTTGGGATGTGCGTGGTGTAATAGTCATCGACTATCTTGAGAAAGGAAATACCATCAACAGTGAATATTATATATAGCGTTATTGGAGCGTTTGAAGGCCGAAATTGCAAAGAAACGGCCGAATATGGCTAAGAAAAAAATTTTGTTTCATTAAGACAACGCACCGTGTCACAAGTCAATCGAAACAATGGCAAAACTACATGAATTGAACTTCGAATTGCTCCCACATCCACCGTATTCGCCAGATTTGGCTCCCAGCGACTACTGGCTGTTCGCAGATTTCAAAAAAATGCTCGCCGGTAAGAAATTTCGCACGAGTGAAGAGGTTATCGCTGAAACTGAGGCCTATTTTGAGGCAAAAGATAAATCGTTCTACAAAAATGGTATTGAAATGTTAGAGCGGCGCTGGAATGATTGCGTTGCTCTTGATGGAGATTACGTTGATGAATAAAGCTAATTTTGAACCAAAAAAACCGTGTTTTCTTTGTTAGGCCCGGAACTTTTCAGTCCATGTGTTAAAATACAAGAAGAAATATAAAATAATGTGTGTAATATGTCTTTTTCTCTCCACATCCCTTTTCTATGCATTTCTTAAACTATGTCTTGTAGACTAAGCAAATGCTACGAACCTAAATATTTTCTAAGTTTATGTAGTGCCAGTGGTGATGTTATTGTTATCGTTTGTAAATTCGTGAATATTCAAATTCGAAAGATTTTTGTTTTAATACATAAAAAACATCCCGAAAAATAAACATAGCTTCTTGCCATGTAATATATAAATACTCGGACTAGTCTAATAAGTTCTATTCTCGAATGCAAAAAAAAAACGTACACAAAAATTGCAATTATTTTTTTCTGAAAAATATTATTGTATAAATGTGGTGATCACGTTCACGGTTTAAAATCACCGTTATTTATAAATCACGATCACTATTCACGGCGTGATTTAAAAATCACGGTATCGCTGAACACTATAACATGCTACTAAGGATCGAAATCTCGGGGAAAAGGATTCACCCTATATATCCTAAACAAAACGCTTCGTTGTTATAGGTATAACGTTAATGAATAAAATAATCTTATTAATTGTTAAAAATAGAACATTTTGGAAACCAGGCGCAAGAATTCTTGGTTCCATTTGTTCGCTAGGACCCAAGCTTTATCTATATCGCGAACGATATAGGTAAAGCTTATATTCAACAGCAAAGATTCCTGGTCTATATCTCTAATAACTTTAAATAAAGTTCAAACGTAAAAAGAGACAGGGTATTATCCCCTCTAAACTTGAGGGTTTCAAAATTATAACATGCCACTAAGAATCGAGACTTTGCGGAAAAGGACTGACCCTGTACATCCGAAACAAAACGCTTCAACTCACCAGGTAAATATAGATCCACAACAAACGTCAGATCACCGTAGTGAGGCGAATTCAAGCTGAAACTGAGGAGCATCTTCTGACCGGAGCCCGGTCCCACATTCTCCAACGGTATGAGCGGAAGCGGCTTGCCTCCGAGAGATTCCTCTTGAAGATTCCGGATGTTCTGCAACGTTATCGGATCGGTAAAGTCGAATTTAAGTTTGGCGACCGATCCGTCAGGCGACGGTAAGTCCAACACCGTCTGCGTATGTCCGTTGAACATGTCCGACAGGTTCTTGAGCTTCCTCATGACGCTCTCGTTATTCGTATCTATCTTGTAGGTCAGCGTGCGACCGTCCGGCAAGGTGACGGCGAACTGCATGAGCTTCTGCGGCTTCTTCTTGACCATCTCCGCCGGCTTGCCCGTCGATTCTTTCGTTAGAATCTTCAACAAGTTCACGGTGCTAACGTCGAACAGGTTCAAACGTACTTTAAGGATGTGGCCTTGTTTGTTCTTCAGTTCGAAAATGGTGGCACCTGGAGCTGTCGTTTTATTCGATCTCTCCCATAAGTGATCCATGACCTGCGAAGATAAAACTTAGATAATATACAGTGCTTAGTATTGGTAATATAGGAACGTCGTATAATAACTTAAAGCCATTCTGTAATAGGAACAGCAGTTAAAACCGTTAGTTACCTGTAATAAGATACACTTTGCTTTATTTCAAGATCCAAAAGCATAAGAATGAATCCCCATCCAAGCCAAAAGAAACATATTTGGCTTCTTCGAAAGGGAAAGTTATGACTATGGTGTTTCATCATTTATAAAGCAATTTAAACCCCATATTTTCATCAATTTATGTTTGCAATATTTTAGTCAATGCTTTCTTTATAAATATGTTCCAAGAAAGTAGTTGTCAGATCACCATGAACTTTATCACTAGGTCAATGCTACTCACTACAGCGAAATTTCCAAATGGGAATAGTGAAATAGTGAATTTGCCTGTTTAAGGAATTACATTCCCAAACATTGCATTTCAAGCCAAATTACTACCTAATAACAATAACCTGACCTCTACGTCCTGATAGAAATAATTAAACATTTTTTGGGATTTTTACGGCAAATATCTTTACGAAAATGATCTAAGAGATGCTAACCCCCTTCTGTACCCTACTAATCCTAGAAGTGAATACGTCAGAAAATGGAATTAGACTCAATTTTATTTGAGTCTTCATTGCACGTTATACCTCAAATGTTATGGTTTGGGATTGCTTTACTGGAACAGCTACAGGCGATTTAGTGAAAATTAGTGGTACAATGCTACTCAGTGTGGAAGCCGTCTTGTTGGCGAACCCTTTGTGTTCGAACAAGGCAGTGTCGCCAAACATACGGCTCGAATCTCTTTTTAGAAGAGAAAGCTGCAAGAAATGAACTAAAATTATTGATTTGGCCTCCTCAAAATTCGGATTTATCCCGCATAGAGATCTTACTGGATAAGCTTGATCGAGGAATTAGACAACTGCAACTTCAGAATACCCAACAGCTATGGGAATGTTTACAGAACGCATGGCATAAAATTGACACAGACTGTCCCGAAAAATTGCTTCGAAAAATGCCTAAAATTTGTGCAGTGGTTATTAAAGCATAAATAATGCATAAATATTATTATATTTTTATTTGACGACTACCACTTAGTGTATCTGTGACTTTTTGGATGCGACAAAAAGAATAGGGATGTGGGAAATCCCTAAAACCCTGCTATATATCATCAGAAGTGAATACAAGACAGTAAGATTCAGTCCACTCCTATTCGTGCTAATGCTGGACAGAGTAGTCAAAGGAAGTAGAAAACGTGAAGATGGAAGTAAACCTGAATAAAGCAGAAATTTCCTTATAACGAACTTTTGCACATAATTTTGCAACTTCTTTAAATAGAAGTTCAGCTGTATTTGGTTCATTTAATTCTCGTAGCACTATATAATATACCTTCGGTTTCTTCCTAATATACGGAGTGTTTATTAAAGAAAAGGACATTATTCTAATATACAGGCTCTCCCAAATAACATTTCCAGCATTTTCTTTAAAAACTGTCTTATCTCTCACCATCAATAAAGTTCTTAGTAACTCCTAGATTCTGAACGTTGTCTGGGAATTCTATCCGAGCAAACCTACATACTTTTTCTTTAATTCACCCTATACGAGTCTAAATTATCAAAATTAAAATCATTCACCTGTTCATTCTCCAAATCGAGAACGATATTCCAGATATTTCCCGTCGTATCCGGTACTTCAAAGTTGATAAAGTAGGGTTCCTTGGACATACCAGGCCTCAACCTTTCTAGGGTGCTAATGACTCGCGGATCATTGAAGTCTATCAAGAAGAATTGTGGTCCTCTACTGGTCTGCACCTGTACTTTGTAAGGATTCTTGAAGACGTATTTCCGGCTTAAGTCGGTGAGCGTAGCCAACACATCCGGATTCTGCAAGTCGATCTGAAGCGGAGGCTTCATTCCGAACCTGTCGGAGTTCTTCACTATCAACGTCGGCAGATACGGTTCCGCTTTCGGCTCGAGCTGTATCGGGCAGAGATTCTTCAGCTGCTTCAGCACCCGTTTAGCGCGTGCGTCGTTCAGATCGATGACGAGACGGAGCATGTTACCGTGAACGTCGCGAATCAATAACGTGTGACCTGTCCCCGGGCGGGAAGTGGTTGTTAAACGTAGTAGATGGTTCATCACGCGGTAATTGTTCGGATTCAAGGTCATCACGCCGAATTTATGGTCGTAAAGGAAGATTAACGGCCAGATCGTCTTGCCTGGTGGTAGAATTCTAATGGGGTACCTCTGAAGCGGTTCCTGAGGCGGTTGTAGTATCGTTACCGGTTGCACGGGGGCTTTTCCAGATAACCTCTTCAGTTTATCGAAGATTTTCGGATTGTCGAAGCCGATACTGATCGGTACGTTCAAGCCATCTTTGTTCTTGAGAGTGATCTCAGTTTGAGGGAAATAACTGTTGTCAGGTTGCTTATTTATCTCAATCAATTCCTTCACTACTTCCGGATTTCCAATGGCCAAATAAATTTCTTCTAAGGGACGCTGTTGCACTTTAAGCGCTAGTATAGGGTATCCACCAGGTAAGGGGACTATTCTCACGGGTACCTTCGGCGTTAAATGCTTCAGCTTATCGATGATTTGCGGATCTTTGATGTTCAAGCTTACCGGTACCTTACCGGCGTTGGGAGTGTTAAATTCTAACGTTATAGTGTCCGCCCCTTTGCCGGTATCAAAGTATCTCAATTCGTCCAGTGTATAGTCATCCTCCAGATCTAACGTAACGGTGGTCAGACCCTTATTGACCGGTAAACTAAGTCCGAGCAATGGTCTCGTTCTTCCGGGTAATATGACCCTAAGTGGTTGGACGATTAACGGATTATTCCTAGATAGCCGTATCAATTCGTTGTCGATCTGCGGAGTGTCCGGTAAGGCGAAAGTCAACGTAGCCCCATTCTTACCTGGCAGTTTGAGCCGTTTAATTTGCGGGTTCCTATCGTCGTCGACGTGGAACTTCGCTAAATCGCTAACAACGTTGGGTAAGTTCGGATCCAGCGTTATGGTCTCAACGTGTCCTTGTATTACTTTAAAGAACGACACTAAAGGTAACGGACCGGTAGGTGACGTCACTTGCGACACCACCACCTCCTGCAACCTCTTGCCGAGTTGCTTAAGTATCTCCGCGACTCGAACGTCCCTTTTGCCTATAGCCACCGGTACAGCGCTTCCTCCTTGTACAGGAAGTGGAAGGATAGACGTAGGACCGGTATTTTTCGGTAACCGAGCTAATACCTCTTTCACGAACCCGTCAGTTGGATCAAGTTGGATCTCCACGGTGGTGCCATCCGTGTCTTCTATCGGCACCGATATTAATTGCGAGGGATCCACGGAGATGATGGGAATCGGGAAGAGGGGACATAGTTTCGTAAGATCGATTAAAACTTTTTTCGTTTCTGGGTTTTCGGGATTTATGAAGACCTGGACGTAGCGCGTGCCGTTCAATACTTCTACGACGAACGCGTCTGGATCACCCGGTTGGCTTAGAGACATTAAAGTTCGCACCACATGTTGATTATTCAAATCGAGCACGATAGGTACCGCACGGTGCCAGTTATTATCCAAGGTGAATACGCACAAGGGCAACGGACCCGCAGGACTCGGCAGGTACACGGGGAGAATCTTCTGGGGCGTTTTGGCCTGTAATTTCTTCAATTGCTCGATAACGTTCGGATTGTATATGTCCAAAGCGACCGGTAACGGTCTACCGCTCAAATCGTTAACATTAAGTATAACGGTCGTCGCATTCCACGCCGTTAACTTGGTTAAATTCCTCAATTCTCCCACCACCTCCGGATTAGACAGATCGATGACTATACTTTCCGATTCTCCATTGTTATTCCGTACGACGATGACCGCCAAAGACGATGGATCGACTTTGATCTTCTGGTCTTTACTGAGATGCTTAAGCTTGTTCACCACTTGTTCGTCTTTCGTATTGATCCGAATTGCCGTCGTATCCCCGGTGGGTGTCTGTATGTATATAATGCTCGACGCTTCCCCTGGAGGTGAGGCTAAATTGAGGATGCCATTGAAGACCTCCGGATTAGATGTGTCAAAGGTGAGCGCTAGCACTTGGTTCTTCTCATTCTCTACGAGTATAACGAGATTTGGCTGGCTGGTGCCTTCGAAACTCGGCCTATTTGATAGGATCTCGCTAGGGGCGCTCTCCACCGGCTTCGAAACGTCCAGCAAGGTTTGAAGGGTTTGCGGATTCGCGAGATCAACGACGATGGTGGCGTAAGTGCCGTCGTTGGTGAAATATTTGATTTCGAGCGGTTTCTTCGCCTTCTCCGGCGCGGTTTTACAACCGTAAATCGTCTGCATCACGTTCTGATCGTTCGTATCCAATACGATCGCCTTCGCGTTACCGGTATGATCCGCAATGGTCGTGACGTAGAACGGCAAAGGCCCGTAAGGATTAACGACGAGGGACGGCTTAATCCAGGGCACCGTGTGCGCTTGCAGCTTACGAATAGCACTGATTGTCTCTTCATCGTAAAGATCCAGCTTGCACATCTGGTAATTGAGGTGCTTATCTTGGAAGTAGAAGATCACCTTCTCGTCGGCGTTGCCGAAGTTATCGCTCATATACATCAACGCGTTTGTGACCTTCTCGTTGGTCAGATCTAGTATGACGTATTCAGTGTCACCGTTTTGATCGGTAATCGGTACTATCATCAGCGAGCCTTGCTCTACGTTGTACTCGTATTGCGCTGCGACTTGAGTGAGGAGATTAGCAACTTTGGCGTCCGTAGTGTCTATGTAGCACGGCTTCATGATGCCGTTAAGATCCTTAATGTAAACTATCTTCGTTGAAGACGACGGGGCCACCGCGGACGACATGAGGATATTCTGCGTCTTCTGATCGTTCACGTCGATGGTAACTAGTAAAGTGTGGGCGCCAATAGTGAACGGTATCTGTATCACGCTAGTCTGCTGGATATTCGGCTTAACAATGGCGGGCATCGTGTTTAGACGTTTCTTTGATAACTTGATCAGCGAGGATATAATCAAGGGATCCATCCGGTCGATATAGAAGGTCTGCACGCCGTGATTGGTATTGACCGTGACCGGTATGGCGTTGATGTTGTTCGGATCGTTCAGATGTTGTAGCGTGTCGTACACCTTCGGATCGGACGTGTCTAGTACCACCGTGGAGACGTTCCCATTCTCGTTCGTCACCCGCATCACCAGCAAGACGTCCTCACCCTTCTCGTTCTTGATTACGAAGACCGACGGCGTTTGCGACGAGGAAATATCGTGCAAATGCTCCAACGCCTTAAGCACGTGCTCGTTGGTGAGGTCCAGGTAGACGCTCACTACATGTCCGTCGATGTCTTTGATCTGTACCACGGTCGCGTTATTGTAATTCGGCGACATCTGCGTCATATTCGAGAGCTCGCGTAGCTTCGCCATGACCGTAGCGTCTTTAGTGTTAAGCACGTACGAGATCGTATTGTTGTTCTTATCGGTGACGGTAACTAGAAGGATGTCCTCCGGCGAGGGCGGTTCGACGCATACCCTGCGGATCCGCGCGAGCACCTGCGGATTCAACGTGTCCAATTGGACCACTCTCGGCGAGTTCGTCCAATCTTTAACGACGAACTTGAAGATCACCGGGTGTTTTCCGTACAATCCGGATACGTTTAACAGAGTCTTGACGATCTTGTCTTTGCTTAGATCGCATTTCAGGAACGATTGATGACCGTTCTCGTAAACGGGCATCGTAATGATCTGTTGAGGTTGTTCGGGGGATGGAGGTGTTGGTAATGGAATCTGTAACGAAAATTTTAAAAATTTAAACTGAATTGAAGGTTGGTTAACACTAATGAATGTTAATTGAGTTAGTGGATGTTGGGGAGAAAGAACTGAGAAAATTATGATTAGTGTTAAATGTAAAAACTTAGAAGAGGATATCAAACGAAGTTAAATGTGAAATTTTTAATATATCAAATAATTCATTGATAATTATATTTTAAATGGAGGTGGAGGCAGTGTTTCTATTGAATGACATCTGTAAGAATCCAGATGTGCAGAAAGTTTTGGAATTTCGTGGAAGCTGATCAACATTGAAAGATATTGCTAAGGTTACAGGCATCTCCAGAGAATGGGTGATGTACAATTTAAATGTTAAATTAAGTGGTATGCAAGATGTGTGCCGCGTTCTTCTACACCCATTTTAGAGCGGTTTCGGCAAAATCCAACAGATTTTTTTGCGCCAATTTGTGACGCCATGAAATGTGGATCCACCGCTACGCGCTGGAAAGTAAACGGCAATCAAAACAGTGGACTAAGAAGTAACTCCAAACAAGCCCAAAGTCTATCGGCAGGACAGGTGATGGCTACCGTTGTCTGGGATGCGAAGAGAATCAATTACGATTATTGGACAATACTATTCTAAACTTTTGGATCGATTAAAGGCAACCATCATCGAAAAAAGACGCTTTCTATTCTTTTCCATCAAGACAATGCACCAGTTCACAAGAGCAGAATTGTCGAAGCAAAATTGGTCAAACTAAATTTCTAATCGCTTGAGCATCCCTCTTATTCACTGAACTATCATCTCTTTCCCAAGCTTAAGAAACACCTCGACGGTACGAGATTTGCTCCGGATGTGGAGCTGATAGCTGCCATGGACCACTATTTCGGAGAGATCTAGAAAAATGAGTAATGTGGAGGCGTAAAGAGCACTTGAGCATCGACCAAATAAATATTTGCTTTGCTTTAATTACGGAATTTTTCAGCTTACCCCATTATGGAAAACAAACCAATGAATAAAGTTTAAAATTACTACCTGCGTGCTGTTAGTCTGCATATCCTCGAGTATCTGCCGGATGTCGCGATTGTTGAGATCGAGATACAGCGTGTGCGGTTCTTCATTAATGAAAACCACCACCTTCGTCGCATTAAGATTGAGCATATCAGACTCCGAGATCAGCTTATCTATCAGGGGCTTATTGGTATCGTCAATGACTATCGTTTGCGTCTGCCCATCCTTGCCGGGCACCGTCAAGATCGTAACCATGGTCCCGTTCACGGTTGGCACGACCGTAGGAGGAATATGCGGCGAAGTTTGCGATTGCAATTGTTGTAGCACCCCCTGCGTCTTCGCGTCGGTCATGTTCAGCACTATATTGTGATAGTTACCATAGGAATCCGCAACGGTAATCACTTGCATGCCTTCAGCGTTCGGATTGTAAGGCGCCGAGATGTTGAGGAGCTCGTTGAGAACGCCCGGATGACTAATATCGATGATCATCGGCCTTTTATTGTTATCCGTTATCACTACCCAATTATTAGGCGATGTCAAGGTCGTGATGGAGTCTGAAATGTTCTCGAGAACCTCGCGGACTTTCGGATTCTGCAAATCGAGCTGCACCCACGCCGTGGAACCGTCCGGTTGCGTGACGAGGACGTAGGGAGCGTTCGGCGGGGCTACTTGCGCCAGCGCCATCAGCTTCTTAATCTTCTCAACCGTCAGATGGCTGAGACGATACACAGTGTGTCCCTTACTTCCATCGGGAACCGTTATCAAGACGGCGTTCGTCTCAGCCGGGTTAACGTTTGTAACCGGCTTCTCGAAGATCGGAGTTACCGCCGAGAGTGCTAGCAATTTCTGCACAACGGTCGGATTATTCTTGTCGATGTACACTCTTACAGTTCTTCCGTCGGGTAACTTGAGCAGAACCGGAATCGCGTTGGGGTTCTTAGGCTCGTTAAGCCCGATCAAAGCCGCCGTTACTTTAGCATCGTTCATATTTAAGATCGCCGGTCTCACTTTGCCGTTGCTATCGGTCACCATGAGCACGACAGCGTCGACATGCGATTTCGAATCCTTCACATAGATGGGTACAATATTTGCCGGCGTTAGCTGCGCTAGATTCTGCAGGATGTTCAAATCGACGGCGTTCATATCGATGGTAATCGGGGTCACCTTACCGTTCGCATCGACATAGTTGAAACAGATTAATTTATCCGAACTGGTGTTAACGCGCTGCGACATCACATTTAGATATTGCAAGACCTTCTCGTCGTTGAGATTCAGCACCATCTGGATGGGGTTTTCGTTGTGATCCTTGACAGTAGTGACGAGTACGCTTTGAGGCGACACCTGGATCTGATTCGCGGCAGCGTGTTGCTTCAGAATATCGCATACGGTCTTGTTCTTGAGATCGAGGAAAATGAAGCGAATGTTACCGTTGCCGGTGATAATCGGGACCAAAGTAGCGCCGGGAACGGAAGTGTTAAAACCTTGTAGATTCGACCAAATAGGCGTGACGGTATTGCCTCCGGGTAGCACGATTTTGATCGGCTGTACGTTGAAGCCGTTCGGCAGGTAACACACGTAAGCGGGAGGGAGACGCAATTCGGTCGGATGTACAAGTACCGAGACCGTCCCGTTCGAGAACGGCAAGCTTATGGCGTTCGGCGCGGTGGAACTGTGCTGTAAGAACTGTTGTCTGGTCGCCTCGTCGTCCCGCACTACGAACGATTTTAGCTGTCCGTCGCCGCCGGGTACGATACCGACGATGAACGAGCCGAACTGATTCGCGATTCGCGACGGCTTCATCAGCTGAGCGGTTTGATGTTCCAACTGCTTCAGCAGTTGTACCGTGGATACGTCGTTGGTATCCAACATGATGTAGCGCCTTGACCTGTTACTTTGAGGTCCAGCAACTTCTAGTATGATCTTCGGAGGACCCGTATTCACCGTATTGCTGACCTTTTCGAGTATATTCACTACATGTTCCGACTTTATGTTCAACACCACGTGTTCGGAATCGTGATTTATCGGCAGTACCATAATAGTGTCGGCTGTAATTGTAGGAATAGAAAAACAATATCAGTAACATTCTTTTAAGAAAATAACTAGTCTCGACAAAAAGGCACAACGTGGAGGGGTATGGTCTTGAAGTTGAAGTGGCTGAATCTTTCTAACTGGATTCTATTCCTTCATTTTCTAATTAACACGGTGTATACTAAGTGTATTGTAAAACCGCATACTTACGTCCGAGACCAGCCGGTAAAACGTCATGAACGACCTGGGTAACGCTATTGACTAAATTAGTGATAATATGGGTGGTCTGACTTTCTTCGGGAACCAATGAAAGGAACTCCTTCAAGCTTTCCGTACACATCTGCAGCGTATAGCACTGTACCAACACCTGCCCCAAAACCTTGTCCTTATCGGGCAGTTGCTCCAATTGTCCCAGAATGTTCTTAACTTTCTGCACCACGCTGCTGTTACCTTGGCTCGCCATCAGCGACATCAGCTGCTTGAAGCTCTGCCAGCTTATAGTGCTCGGCATAACTCCTTTCTCGAAGTAACTCCTAATATTGTTGACGTTCTCGGCGATGTTCAGCTGTTGCAGGATACTATTGGGTAAGTTCTGTAGAGCGGATACGATCACCTCAACGAGGTTCGGAGCGTTCGTCGAATTTAAACGGTCCAGAAGCAGTTGCGAGTTCTGAAGTATTTCCTGGAGCTCGCTCTGCGGCATCTTGTTAAGGATTTGCTCGAGCTGCTGTTTAATCTTGTCGTTCTGAAGGGTTTCGGCTATTACCTTCGCATCTAATACCAGGTGTAAAGGAATGTCCTTCTGATTTGCATTAGTTAGTACCTCAAGAGCTTTATCCAGTAGCTGTATGATTGGCGATTTCTTTTCTTGCTCTGTACAAGAAGAAAACCTATCATTAGTACTAGTAACAGTCGAAGTGCACAAAAGTTGGTTAGTGCATCGAGTTAAAAATTTCTTAAATATCGTAAAATATATCTATTTGAAAGGAAAAGTATAGGAGGACATTACCAGGATAGATTGAACAAAAGATTAGAATGTACAGAAACAAATTAAAGCAAAGTACTTAAAACCTGAAGTGAAGAAGAAGAAAAGATAATAGAAAACGAATATAATTTTTCAAAAACATTATTAATTTCAATACACAGTCTTTTTATGAGCTACGCTCTAACAGATCGAGATTCAAACTTTAATAAACATACATTTGTAAAAAGAAAACTTACCACGAACTACCCACGAGCATATTTCAACTGTGCAATTCTGCGGTTGGACAATAGCCTGAAGGATTTGGGCGACTTCATTTTCACCCGGCAACTCGTGCAATTGATTCGCTATATTGTCAATGCAAGATTTCAAATCGTTGCAGGTGGCGTTGAAGTAGTAGATTGCCCCTTGCGTATCCTGCGTCATCAGCAGCTTATCGGCCAGCTCTTTTAGGTAGCTAGCTACCGGCAGGCTGGTGGTAGAATTGGCGAGTATCTGAGCGATCTGCCTTATCGCATGTAGATTGAATTTGTTCGGTAACGTTCCTTTGGTAAAGTACATCGTAATTGCGTCCACGCAATCCTTCAAATTGAACTGAGTGACGAACGGATACGGCAAGAATTCTAACAGCTGCGTGACGACGTCCGCGGGCGTCGCGCTTACGTTGTTCGTGATCTGAAACAGCGTATTTTGAATGCGCTCGATGAGTTTCTCCAACGCGCTCGGCGGTAAAGATTCGAGAATTTTGTACAATTGTCTCAACACCCTTTCGTCCTTCAGAAGCTGAGCGATGGCGTCGAGGTTCAGCTTTATAACGAATGGTATGGATTGGTCCTGCGTTAAAGCGTTGATGGCGGTCATCATTTTCTGGATGATTTCGTTCAATGTGGAGACGCTTTGTGATCCTGGTAGAGCTAGAATGGTTTAAAAAGTCTATGTTAGCGGTTTGAAAAAAATTACATATATATATATATATTGTATTTTTATCGAAGAGGAGAAAACGAAAATAGACCGTATGTTTAGCAAGGCATTATAGTAATATTGAACCTTTAAAGCCTTCTAGAGAGACTAAAAATTTAAACTATCATTCAAAAACACTTTTAAATTCTTAACACGGAAACTGTGCTCTTGACGTGATACTGTTGAGGATGGATTCTCATAATAATTAGAGTTGTTGTTTGGGCGATTTCCATCTTTCATTGAACTTGTGTAGTCGGCGTTTCGGCACTTCGTCTACTGTTGTCTTCAGGGTAGCCTGACGTATTTATCCTTCCTATTTTTTAAAATAAAATCATCGAAGCATGATAGTTCTGGCAAGCAACAGGCTACCCTGAAGACGACAGTAGACGAACATCCGAAACGTCGGACTATACAAGTTCAACAAACGATGGAAATAGCTCAAACAACGGAAACTGTAACCAAACCAAAAACTTACTTGTTATATTACTAAGCGTCCATAACTTATCAATGAGGATTTGCACGTTCTTATCCACGCCCGAAACATGCAGATTCGACGTGATACTATTTACGCAGTACTCGTACGTCTCGCAAGATACATTCAAGTGCTGCAACCACGGATTGATATTAGGTATCGAAACTAGGCTCTTTAGCGCTTGATGTATCTGATGAATCGTATTCGTATCTTTGATATTCTTAGCGGCGAATTGTACCAGCGCCTGTAACGTGGCTATATCCATCTGATTCGTCACCTTCTTGTTCACCAAATAGTCTATCAGATGCACCACATGCTGTTTGATATGGAGGGTGTTTAAGAATTCGGCGGGAAGATACTGCAAACACTGTATTAGCGGTAATTGTAGTTCGGTAATGTTTCCAACCGTGCCGGTTCCCATCCAAGCGACAATATTACGAAGGATTGCCAATACGTTCGTCGGTAAATGTTGGAAAGCCTGTATCAGATCTTGACCTCCCAATTGTAGGGTATTGCATATGACCTGTGCGTTTAGTTTTACAATGAAAGGTACACCAGGATAATCCATGATCATTTGCAGTTGTTCTCGCAACGAGGAAACGATCTGGGAAATCGCATCGGTTGACGGTCTGAGCCAATCTAAACCTTTCAAAAAAAAAAACAAAAAAACAAAAGAAAAACAGCGTTACGATGAGAGAAAATCATATATAAATAGTACCTCACCTTGTACAGGTAAGTACCAACTCATTAACCATTGCTTGACCAGCATATTCTCGACGTTTAAGCAAATCGGCTTGGTTACATTGTTCTTCGTCAAGTAGAAGGAAGGTACATCGTTGGGACCTAGCCGTTTCGAAAGCGATATCAATTTCCTCACGACGCTATCGGTAAAGTTCACGTAAACATTCGTCAAACGTCCGAAATCGTTCGGGATCAATAAGCCCTTGAAGCCGATCGAATTCAGGTCCAAACTGGGCACGACACCCTTGGTGAGGGTGTTAAGTGCTTCGCGTACGTATCTGTTGTATACGTCGAAGGCAAAGGAAACCACCGATGACGAAGAAATCAAGATATCGGTGGGGATGCCGATCGTATTGATGGTGGGGAAATTCTGAAGGATTGCCAGTTCAGAATTGCCTAATTTGTCGATTTCTAAAGCGCCCCAACATTCTAGAATACAACAACAACAAGTCTTCAAAAATATTCAATGATGTGAACTTCGAATTTAGAAGAAAAGGTGGGATAACGACAGATAAGACCACAAGAGGGTTATCAACAATATGTACGAGGGTGGATCATAATGCTGTATCCTTAATCCCCTTTCGGTAAAACTACACTGGGATTATGTGTTTTATTTTTCGATTTAGTCTCCCTCTACACTAATGGAGTTGGTCCGTCGATGCTCCAACATCTCAACAGCATACAGGAAAATGTTTGTCCGACCTCTGCAAACCTCCTCTGTACAGCCTGTAATTTTGCCCCACGTAAAATTTCTTTTAATTCGGGGAACAACCTTAATCACTAGGGGCCAGATTCGGCGAATATGGTGGATGCTCCACTAATTCAAAGCCTGAGCAAAGGAGCATTATCCTGAGGAAACAGCACACCGTGCCTTAACTTTTCTCGGCGTTTCTCTTTAATAGCGTCTCGCAATTTAGAAATCAATTGTAATGCTTTGTTTCTTTTGTAAACAATTAGTCAGGATGATTCCTTGAGCATGCTCGAACACAGATAGGAAAACCTTTCCAGCAGACGACACGACCCCAATTTGAATGAAAGACGCTTACAAATCAACACCTGATTTCTTTTTTGATCAATAATTAACATTCCATAATGTCCCTGGTGCGGTCTTGCAGCACGATATCGTGTATCTTTTTAATGTTTTTGTCGTCTGTTGTTACCGTTATGGAAGGACCACCGGCATCTTGGTTTTCACAGGATATTGTTCCGTATTTAAAATCTCAACACCAGCGATGACTATATCATACGAAACTGCAGACTCACCCATAGTTGCCATAATGTCTTAATGAATTTGAGTTGGCGTCATGCCCTTTCTCTACGGGTATTTTATTACGGCTCTTCGTTTTACAGGATCCATTTTTATGAATAATCACGATACACAATTCAAGAATTGGCCACAGCACAATAACACTTTGAGATACAAACTTGATGTAACTAAATGCCAAAACCATTAATCAAACAACCAATTAGCAGTAGGTGAGGGGTGGGTCATGACGATCCACCCTCGTACTTGTCTTCAATAGAGAAAATAGGGGATTAAACCGGGAATGTTTATTTCTGTTTACCAATTTATTTTTTTTCACTACTTTTACTAGATTTTATAGCAACTAGTACTTAAGATTTTCTATTTAGATAAAAAAAGTCTTCCTATATTGTGTACTTTCAGTAAATCTTGACACCCTACAGAAATCACATCATAACACATTGCAAAATTTTGATTTTCCAAGCATTCGGAAATTCGTGGGATGATTTTTTGATCTTTAATAGCGTAGGTTCGAGGTTTTCCGCATTAGAAACTATTCCGAAAATATCTACGAAGTGTTCCAATTTATAACTATTTTCAAAATTTACCACCATTTATATTCTTTGTATTAGAGAACCATGTTATTTGACAAATGACAAGTAATGAAAAGGTATATATCGTGGCTCTACCACATTTAAAATAACTGCAAAGAAATTGTGTACACAATATGAAACAGAAAAATGTCGATCACATGTCACCATTTGAAAAATTGTTGCAAAATTTAAAGGAACCATATTCCACCCTACCATTTACGTTAAGATCGCAGATGCAATTGATGTCAGTTGTCAAATTTACTTATCATTTTAGTGTCGTTGTTTCCTGCAGCTGTTCATTGTATTTTTTTATCTTTATAAACGAGTTGTAACAAAAACAGTTCTTTTCATAGCTCTTTTATCTCGTAATTTAATAATTCAATGTACTATGCAATCAATGCTGCAAACAAAATAATTTTTACTCTACTATTACGAGATTACAGCTTCGATTCGGTATGACAGAGGAAGCGGTAGTACATTCAGTTGCAGGATCACCGAAAAAACCTCAAGGAAAGCATATTGGCAGTAAGCAAAGGCTAATGACGTACAATTTATATCTATAACAAGCAGAAAAATTGCAAGTCAACATCTATTAAGTTCAGTGCTACAGAACGTAGGTTAAGTGAAAGAATAGTGTGGAATACTGTCAAAGAAAAAGGAAAGAATCATACGAGTAATAACGGGATTAAAACACCCTGCAGGAAAAGGGAAATGATTAATCATTTTACATATTGGAAATAAAGATGATTTCGTGATAGTCCTCTGTGTTTTGAATCGAAGAAGAATGAAGAAGATAGCAGGCTTTGAATTAGTGGAGCACCCGCTGTTAGGTCGTTCCCTAAATTAAAAGAAATCTTACATGGGTAAAAATTTTCCAGTAATTATGAAGTGATACAAGCTGTAGAGAGATGGTTTGCAGAGGTTGGACAAAAATCTTTCAGCAACATTTTATTTTGTATATATATACAGGGTGGCGCAGAGGAACGGAAAATTTTGAACGTTACAGTTGTCAGCACTGTAGAGCCGGGAATTGTTCGTAACGTCGCACAATTGTTGTGAACGCATTGCCATTTAGTAATCATGGATCGTTGGACTGGTGCGGAACGTGCAGTAGCTGTGAGAGCGTTTTATAAAGATGGTGATAGTGCGACTGCCGCGCAGAGAATATTTCGACAGCATTACCAGCTTGGACGTCATGGACGTGTCCGATCTGCGCATGCGATTACAACGCGGATGCGTAATTTTGAAGAAACAGGATCTGTCTTGAAAAAGAAAGCTCCAGGTGGCATTCGAACGGTACGTACCCCAGAGAACGTTGAGGCTGTTAGAGCTGCAATCGAGAGAAGTCCTCGCCGCTCCGTTCGACAGCATGCATCTACGCTAGGGATTAAGCGACGAAGCTTACAAAGAATACTGCACGAATTACATTTCCATCCCTATAAGTCGCAGATTGTGCAACAATTACATGAACGAGACCTAGCGTCACGTATGGAGTTTAGTAGGCAGATATTGGCTAAAATTAACGAGGACGCGAATTTCGTTGGTAACATATGGATATCAGACGAAGGCCATTTCCACCTGAACGGTTTCGTAAACAAACAGAATTTTCGTTATTTTTTTTTGCACGTGAGGATGGTAGTGCAACGACAGTAACATCCGCTCGATATGTTGAAATGCTTCAAACATTCTTTACACCGAGACTGTACGAGCTTAATCTTAACATGGAAAACATGTGGTTTCCGCAGGACGGAGCCACGTCACACACTGCTCGACATTCGATGACAGCAGTTCGTCAATTGTTTAGAAGACGCATTATTTCGCGTAACGGTGACATTGAATGGCCTGCGAGATCCCCTGATCTTAGTGTGTGCGACTTCTTCCTGTGGGGGTATCTTAAAGGCAAGGTGCACCGTACACGACCTGCAAGAATCCATGAACTGAAGGAGAACATTCAACAAGAAATCAATGCCATTCCCCAAGATTTGCTACACCGCGCATTCCAGAGTTTTCATAACAGGCTGTTAGTGTGTGAACGCCGAATGGGAGGACATCTTTCCGATGTCATCTTAAAAAGTAAAGAGACACTTTTGGACATTTTGATTGTAAAAACATGGCAAAAAATGGCATGCTGCATACATGCACTTTCGTTAATAAATTACTAGTTTTATGAATTTATTCATGGAAATTACGTTATTTCAAAATTTCCCGTTCTCCTGCGCCACCCTGTATATATTGAATTGTCAATCTTCAACCCACATCATTGAAAGTTTCTTTTAAAATTGATGAAGATTACTTCATGACAAATGACTTAGTATAACACTACGTATATAAGCATTCACATCGAAGATATACTTTCGATTCAAGTTAACCCAAGTGCAATATTGTTATTTTAAAGCTGGTCGTCGATGAACCCCAAATGCAATCTCATCTCTTTCTTTCTAATATAATTCAATAAGATGATCTCACTTTTCCTTTATTGTTGCGGTATTATTTTACCAGATCATATAATCATAATGTATTCCACATAAAATATGAAAAACTTCTTATTTATTATACGAGATTTCAATAACCAAACTTTGACGTTTACGATATTGTCATTTGACAGTTCCATCGGTCAAATTTCATCAGTGTAATACAGTCGCCCATAATAGCGCTATCTACTGCATTCTTAACATGAACCAAGTATAGAATTCTCGGCATTTAAACGTTACAAAAACCATCTTATCGGAATTTTGCGAAAAAATGTGCATTTAAAGGCTTACGAGATTCTGATAATTTAAGTATTTATTCTAAATTTAAATCGATAATTATTTTCCTATAATTTGACTCCATCGTTTTAAGTGAAGGATATTAGTAACATCGGAGAAAATAATAAAATGTTATAGATATTACAGAAAAATCTACCACATACCTGTCACTTCTCTAGGCCAAAATAGCACCGTTGGCTCCTTGATGATCCTCTTACCTTCCACGGACGCTTTGAACATTTCATGTAAGAGTAGCACGTCCGTGTAATCAATACATAAAACGTACTGTGATCCATCTACATCTCGAATTGGAATTGTCGGTTTACCAAGGGCGCATTGTCTTTGCGAGAGCCGTTTCAACTCCTTACGAGTCTGTTCGTTGGTCAAATCAAACGTCAGCCACCTGATATGTCCGTCTCTAAACGGCCAAAGCACCGAAACCACCTTCATTGTATTGCAATCGATTATAGGTTTCATGGCTTCCTTGATAGCGACAATGCTATTCTGAACGTATTGATTAGTGAGATCGATAGGGATATGCAGGTAGTTCCCCGGCGCGACCTGCACCTGAACTACGGCTAGATTATCCGGATGCTGGCCGAATGCGGTCGATAACTTCTTCAACTCGTTAACGACATTTTGATTGTTAAGATCCAGCATCACCATTTTGAGTTCGCGATTCGGCGCGTGGAAGAAAATGATGACCATTTGCGACGGCTTTATTGGAGGATTGACGATGTGAGAAGGCGGTACCCACGAGCAGCTAGGTTGCGTGCACGACGGGGGGTGAAGGAATAGCGCCAACGTCCGACTGAGACTCGTGTTATAGTTCTTGGTGCATTCGTACAGCTGTTGCACGCAAGGTTGCAGTTGGTTGCAGTTCACCCGGCAATGCTTGATGAAAAGATCGCAATCGGCCTCGTGATAGTATAATCGATTGTCGAATATGCGGATCTCTTGCTGGACGAGGAAATCGGGTACTATCTGTAGCATGTGTTGGGCCAAACTGTGCAGATCCTTACAGCTCGATAGAGCGGCCGTCGTGTTTTGGTGCTGGATATACTGCAGGATCAACGAAACTTTTTCCTTCTCCTGCTGGGTCCAACGCTTGTCCTTGGTCACTTTGGCCAATAATTCGCCCAGGGTAACCTTCGCATTTAGATTACTGAAATTCTCCGCGGTCAATAAACGCAATATCTGAGCGACTGCTAGCTTTATGTGGAGCGGAGTGTTTTTGTTCTGATACAATTCCATCAGCTGATTGCGTAAACCGTTAACCGTCACTAAAGTTTCGTTAGTAACAGTGGACGTTAGCCATTCACACACGTTTTTAGTACAATTCGCCGGTAGCAAGATCGAGTGTAACACGTAATAAAGTTCGTTGGGAATATTCTGATGGGATATCGCCACCATCAACGTGTGAATACAACTTTCGTACGTAGTGCAGTTAACATGCATGGAATTTAACCACTCCACAACCTGCCAAATGTCCCCTAGCTTTCCAGATTGAGACATCATGAATCTGGCGATATCACGGTCCTTCACGCTGCTAGCCATGATCTCGAACAGCTGTTGCAACGTATTCATCTCTAAGTTACTGGGCACCTGACCTTTCGCCAGGTAGTTGAGAATATTGACGACGTTCCTGAAGATGTTAAAGTTGTTTAAAATCGACCCCGGCACGACGTTGAATAGTTTACAGAGTGCGCTTTCGTACAGTAACGAGGCGTTATGCGGGATGAGCCCTTGCATCACTTGCTTCGCCTGTTCTATGAGATTATTATAGTTCGTATTCGAAGCTTCGGGATGCTGTTGCTGTAACGACTGGAGATTCGAGAGAAAAGGCTTCGACGTGATCACGTGCTGCACTTGCATTAGATCGAGCTTGACGTGGTACGGTATTCGACTACCGTTGATGAGGAAATTTATCTCATTCGCGGCATTCTGGATCAACTGCGGGAGTTCCGTTGCGTTCTCCTGCGGTAACGTCCACGGGCAACTGATGGGCTGGCAGTTCGGAGGGAATATGAATTGCTGCACGGATGACGACGACGGAATCATCGAGTTGACGCGGGTGCACTCATAAATCTTCATGACCACCGTTTTCAAGTCGGCACCCGTAATCTCGCATTTATTCAAGAGCGCGTCAACTAAGGGGCCATGGAACATTAGATTATTCGCGGCGTCCATTATGTATCTGTGCACCATTAAGTCGGTAGTGGCCGCCATCATAATGCGACCTAATCCGAAGAAGTCCTCGTGCGTCCATACTTTCGGTTCGATATTACGATCGATGTAGCTAAGTAACGCTAACGCTATGTGTCTGATTTTCTGCGAGAACGGTCCTTTCGCTATCGCGTCGAGGAGTTGCAGTAAGCTGTTGGCATTCGATTGCAACACCACCTCCGGCGTTATATACTTAAGCAACTCATCGGCGTAGATTTTAACCAATAGCGGAACGTTGGGTCCTTGTACGGCATTCTGCAGCTGCTGCCTCAAATCGTTCGTCTTCTGCTGCAATTCTAAATTGATCGGACCGCTGATCCACGGGCAAGTTTGTTGGGTACAACTCGGAGGATTTACTGTATTGTAGATGGTCTGCGTTACCTGGTTCTTTATCGGTAGCTGTCTGATATTCCTTGTCAGGGTATCCGCGCATGACTGTAGCGAATCGCATTTCACCGGAAGCTGTTCCAGTATCTCGACGGTCTCCGGTAAATGCTGCAGGACCAAGGTTTGCTGGGTGATCTCGCTCTTTACGGCTGGACTCGAGGTTACTCCTACCAACACGTAAGCGAGTTCCTTAAGCGTATTTAACGCGATTCGTGTCGGTAATATGCCGATTGTAAGATACTGTATCACGTTATACGCGTTCTTTTCAATGCCGTATTGCAATTTAACCGAAACCGGAAGGTTCTGCAAGACTTCAACGATCAGATTCAAACCGTCCGTGTTCACGACTTTGTTTAAGATCTGCGTGAGGTCCGTCTGCGATAATGCGCGCTGTATTTGCTTCAATTCCAGCTGAATGTGGAAGGGCACGTTGAAATCCCTTATCAAGTGATTTACTTTGTTCTGCATCTTCATGTACAGCTCGGTGAGGTTCTTTTCCCTTGGAATTTGTAGTTCCGAAACCAACCGCGTGAGTTGCATTACAAGGCGATCCTGCTGATTGCTATAACGCAATGCTTCATATAAATTGCTGACACAACTATGAACCACCTTGCAATCAACGAATAGTGATGAAATTATCTTGTCGAATTGAAGAGGATTCTTGTTGATTAGGTCGAGGATCTGCCTGATCTTCTCCTTCGTCGCCGCATCGCTAGTGGTCTCTTTCAACGTCGTCAGCAATTGGTTAAAATCGTGAATGTTCAAGTTTTGCGGCGGGATCTTGTTCCTGATGTAATTATAGACGTTTTGCGCGTCCCTGCGATGTTCTTCAAGCAGATCAGGGCGCTGAGCGATCGTATTCAATATGGTAATAACGGGGTTACTATCGTTCGTCAATAGATGCTCCAACTGCTGGAGGATCGGTTGGAATTTCGGGCTCTGCATCAACTTTTTGAGCCGGTCAATGGCGAACTTGATCAGCAGAGGAGTGTTGGAATCGCGCGCTGCAGTCACCAACTCGTTCAGCACTGCTGATAATACTTTATTCGGTTGAGTGACAGCTGTAATCCAAGGGCAGACCTGTACGGTGCATAGTTTTGGAGAGACTACATTCAATATGGAGTTGATGATCGCGTTTCCGGAGGTGTAATTCGCCTCTAAAGCTAGAGTTCCGACGCATAAATCCAAAGTCCTACAATCGACATTTAACAACGATAACTCCTTCTGTAACTTCTCCTTGTTCTTATAGAGAAGCTGGATGTTCTCCAGCATGGTACTAGCGACCAATTCGTTACGCACCATGTTGTTTAGGATCTGTATCAAGCGGAAAAGATTCTGCACGGATAACACTTTGGGAAGGTCTCCAGAAAGGAGGTAGTCGATCAGATGGGTGGTACTCAAACGAACACCCTCGTGCCACTGGAAAACATCTTGCAGTATTTGCAAGAATTCCAAGATAGTCTGGTTGGCGGGCTTGTGTACATTAAACTTAAACCGGCTCAGTACCGCTTGTATATCTTCGCTTTGTATCAGTTTGATTATCGCGTCGATATCGATCTGCAACTGGAAGTGGGGCGTGACTTCCTTAAGTTTGTTCAACAATAGCGCGACATAGGCTAACACCGGGTTCAACGTGCCGCATTCCAATTCCTCGTACGGTAACCATTCACAATATTTTTCAGTGCAGTACGTCGGGTTAACCGCGAAACGTATGATGTTCAAATTAATGGTTAAATCCACCTCGTCCGCCTTCGATTTTATCACGTCCATGATGCTAGCGAAACAGCTCGAAACATCGTTCTGACAACGAGCGAATGCAAGCCATCCGTCAATAACAGCGGCATGTCGTTGGATATAGGCGATGGCCGCCTCCAATTCAGGCGGTTTATAGCGACCTTGCGTCAATTTATTGATAAGATTAATTAGCAGCTGAGTGTTCATCGTACCGACGCCCGTTGGAGGTGAATACGGTAGTAGCGGAAGTTCCGAGAAATTAGCACCTATCTTGCGTTTAATCGCCGCGATTAGGACGTTAAGTTCGTTATGGTAATGCGCATAACGCATATCCTGCATCATCCTCTCTAAAGTATGTAAAAGTATCTCCTCCTTAGTACAGGGCCGCACGTCCTCCATAACCATTCGTGTCGGGATCTGAGAGAAGGACGACATGAGATTTTGCGCCATCATGACCACGTGCAGCGAGTATTTCTGCGCGTCGATTGTTCTTATAATCGACGCCAGGTTCGTATTGTTCACTACATACGCCGTCGACGAGTTCGAGTAGCAGAATCCGAAGTTACCGATGAAGCAATTCGGCGGATGCAAATGCGAGACTACTCCGGTGAAATTTAACCGAGCCTCCAACAAGGAAACGATCTTCATATAGCACGGTACGATTCCCGCGCACGTCTGTCGGTTGTGCATCGTCAGGATCTTATCGATCGCTGTAAAATGCGCTCTGACGAACAGTTTTAGACGAATGACGTTCGCTTTGATCTCATCCAGGAGATCGGGTGTCCACCATGCGTCAAGGATCAAGTTCAACAGTTTCGAGGATATATGCTTCGGTCCGGTTTGGAAAATTAGGTGACTCTTGATGGATCTTATGCAGTGACTGATATCTGAGATAGGGTAAGGATCGACTTGCGAAATATAATTAAGCAGAGAAAGCAGTTGCTCTTCGGGAGTATCATAGAAGTACCTCACGTAACCGCCCATATTGATGTAGGGCAGTAATTTCAAAAAGTATCGGTGTAATCTCGCTCTAGCCATCACGATGTGAGTTGGATAAGCTTCGGCTGATATCACGCTAAGCAAGTCTAGCATGGAGTCGACGTCGAAGCGCGGTATGATGCTTCTAGGAGGCTTCTGTTGCCTTATCATAATCAGCTTCTTAATATCCATATCTAGAGAGCGTTCGCAACCACTAGAATCCATCTGGTTCAAGACATAATCGAAGATCGACCATGGCTGATGAGTCAGGGCGTATAAGTCGGCAGTATAAATACCGCAAGCTAAGAAACTTGCGGGATTATGCGTGAAATAGTACCTCAACTTCTCCAACGCCATATGCGCTAACGAATCTTTAGTCGGCCATGGGTAAAATGTAAGGAGATGCCCGAAGAAGTTCTCGTTAAAACAATGCTTGCTCTTCTGCAGCTCCTGTATGATGTACATGAGGGACGGGCCGAAATCCAGGTAGAGATCGCGTTCTATCTCGTTAGAGGGTTTCCTGACGACCGCCATCTTACCCCCCATCCGATGTACGAAGTCCATTTCCGGCGATGCATCGAGCGGCATACCGGCGACCGTCAGATTATACGGTACGAGATTCAACAAGTTCCTGAACGCGTGATGGACCTGCCATCGCGTTATGCTGCAATCTATGCGACAGTTCTCCCTATAATTTAGCCTTTCCATTTCCTTCAGCAAAGAAACGATCCGATCGTACGGACTTCGCAAACTCCTGAGGTGTCTCACGAAGCGCAAAAGACGGAAGAAGTCGTAATCGTTATTGATCACTTTATGTTTTAGATTCGAGAAGTAGGCATACGCCTCGGCCGGAACGTCGGGCATCTTTTGACGCTCTAAGAAGCCGAGGGCGTTGATCACGTTGTCCTTGAGCGTCGCCGCGTAGCGGATAGTAGTTTGACCGTATGGGAAGTATTGGCAACCTCTCCATGTGGTTAGGTCGGTGCCTTCAGTTCGGTGTATAACCTGCTTTGAAAAGAGAATTGTGACGATATTTCTTGGTGCAAACGTTTTAACAGCTTGTGTTAGTAAAGTAATTGAATTTGTTTGTTTCATTTTGAATAGTTAACCAATCGCTTTAGTGACGTACAATGTAAATGTTATATAAAACATGTCTAAGCGGTATGCACGGTTGACAATGAGAATCCGCGTGCTTTCGAAACGCTGCGTTCCGCATAATTAATAAATTTGTTGAAGATAATGGGAGAATAGAGAAAGAGGTAAATGAGAGGATAGGGAAATCCGCAAAAATATATAACATATTGAGAAATTCGTTTCTGGATAAAAAAGAAATACCAAAAAAAAACAGAGGTGTATAAAAGAGTGGTCAGACCAACATTAACATATGGTAGTGAGTCATGGATAACCATGAATAAAATCAAAAGCAGAGTTACGGCCATGGAAATGAGATTCCTAAGAGGAATAGAATGAGTAACTAGAAGAGACAGAATCAAAAACACGACAATCACTAATAGTCTGGGTATCAAACTAGTAGAAGTGGTCATAGAAGAGAGACAACTGGGATGGCTTGGACATCTACACAGAATGGAAAAAGATCGAATCACAATGAGGATATTTGAAGCCAAAACAGAGGGCAAACACAGAATAGGTAGACCCCGAAATACCTGGAAGGAGCAAGTGTATAAAACATTGGAAAAGAGAAGTATGGGATGGATTGAAGCCAAACAACTGGCTCAGAACAGGAACCTGTGGAAGATAAAAATAAGAAAATAAATAGTCTGAGACCGCAAGGTATAAAGGACATAGGATTAAAAAAAAATACCATATTGAAGCTTCAAAGCTTAGGGTGTCAGTTGTACCAACTAAGTTCACCAGTTCGTCAATGTGAACTTCCGTTTAGTAAGAGAATTCTGTTGTAAGTTTGGCGATATTGACGTAAAATATAACTTATAATCCATGTTGTGAAATATGAGTTAAAGCATGTCTATGTTACTAATGTCATTGCCGGAAAAGAGAATATGTTAGGCGAGTTATTTGATGATGAAAACTTTTTAAGTCTAATTGACATTGTAATGCATCCTAGGCAAGGTTAATTAATTAATTCGAAATCCGGAGCAATGAATAATTTAGAGACAAATTTAGGTTGTTCAAGCTAGTTGTGGAATATGTGATAGACGAAATTTCGGATGAAATTTATTCTGAAAGCGATATACAACTAAATAGTTCTGAATGCAACTTTGACTCGTCTTTACGATTTACATTTTCTTTCGTCTGGGTTATTTTCACAAGTTACTGAAGACTACGGTTTCATTTTTGTTTGTACATCGCATGCAGCACTAAACTAACGTTATCTATCCCATTCGCGAATTAGTTTAACCAAGAGCTAAGCATAGCTGGTACAACCGGACCTAGAATTCAATGTGAAAATTATTTAAACTACAAAAAAAAGGGGAGAGGGAGGAATTATTGTGATGACATGTCTAAAATTACAAGAAACAATCCTTACCGAAATATTCAACGTGGATACCAACCTTTTCTTTTTAAGTACTTAAACCTAGCAACAAAAACCTGAATACTTACATTACAAATGAACAATATCGCTACCACTAGTCCTTTAGGATCGAGTAGCATGATCAGCAGGACATAGTAAACTAAACCGTTTCTAAAATTGAATTTTTCTTTTATTGGAGCTTATCGATGTAACAATAAAATTGGAAACATTTAAATGAAACAATAGTCAAATTGCAGCAATAAGCCCACATGCTTTGATTTCGTTTCTCATAATATGCAATAAAGTTTTTATATCCGATACGTTGTAATGGCTTTTTCTTTTATTTTTTGCTATCCATCGCTATAAAGTCGCATAATAAATTATTGGAAAAATTGCTTTGTTTTTCTTTTCTATTAGCTATTCTAGAATCCTAGATAGAAAACAGAAGTAGAAATGGGAAATATTTTCCTTCCCCAAACACGCGTTTTACGAACTCATTTAGTTCTGATAATTCATCTTAAAAGCCATAAAATATTCCTAACGTTAATCGCGTAAAATATTCCTTAAAATTATTAATAGTCGAAGTTTTAAAAGAAAAAATATAGAGATTAATAAGGTGTATAATTCCCACGAGCAACTAAAAATCGTTGCCATCTTGATGGCATAAACTGAAGTAGTATGTTTCATTCCTCTCTGGCAAAAATTTGGAACTCTTAAACCGTTCTTGGTGGCATATTTCGTACAGTAACACTTCTTCTTTCTGTATTGTTTCTATTCTTCTTAATATTGGGAAGTAAATGTCCAACTTTCGCACCATCTTTTGGGAGGTCCCCCAGAATACGCTTTTTCATCCTTTGCCTATTTCATCCATCGACCTTCTGTCATTTTGTCGACGTGGTCCCTTCAAAATCGTCTTGAATTTCGAGAGTTTCTCTTATCACTTTGCTTCTTATCTAGTTCCTCAGACTCACTCGCCTAATAACTCTCAATGTCTTCATCTCCGCTATCCTCAGTATGTTCTTTGCTTTTGTTGTATTTGCTCGAGGTTCCACTACATATGTGAGTATATACGACTGTTTTTTATATGCGCACATATATTTATTCCTCCATATGAAGTCCCTCAGACAACCAGAGATTCTTAGGGCTTTATTAATTTGGGGTATGACTTCCCCTAGGTACGTACATAGCATGCACTGTCGAAAGACTACTGTTTATAACCAATTTACATTTAATGGGCTCTTTTGCTACGACCATTAATTCTGTCTTCTCCGCCTGCAGCGCTTTGGGTTGGATTGAATAGCTCAATGGACACTGTCACCGGTCCCAAGCCTGGATAAAGGTGGTTAGTAGACAAGGTTAACAGCCTACTCAGTGTAAGAAAGAGCTAATGCTCAAAGTACTACTAACAGTAGACTAATACGTCTTCCCAATCCATTTGGATTTTCATCTCAGGAATAATTCCCAGGACATTCTCTCCATGTCGATCTCATGAAACCAATAGATCACAATGTTTGTTCGATGATAACGAACACTGCTGCTGTGTATGTAAAAATAATTAGTCGCAAAATCTCTGTCGAATAAGAACTTCGTTTAAATTCGTTTAAATTACATATCCCATCCCAACACCACTCAATATTAAGGCATAAATAAACCATTTTTGGGATTATAACCAAACGATTGCTTATCATTTGCGTTGATTCTAGTGGCAGCAGCAAGTGGAAGGTTAGCATCTGCACTGGGTTGCGTTAAAGATGCGAATTCTGCGTTTGCTATAGATACTGATCGTCTATTAACGTTGTTGATCTTTCCCATGTCTTCATCGAAGATTTATAGTTTTCAAAAAGCGATTCCAAAATCTATACATACGCTTTACTTCAATTTGAAGTCTTCGGCAACACTTTATCGAGTTCTTCTACTTTATCTCTTTACTTTTTAATGTTTTTGTCTGTCGTTACCGTTATGGGAGGACCACCAGCATGCTGGTTTCCACAGGATGTCCTTCCACATTTAAAATCTCAACACCAGCGTTTGACTATATCGTACGAAACTGCAAACTCATCAATAGTTGCCGTAATGTCTTTATGAATTTGTGTTGGCGTCATGCCCTTTTTGAAGTATGAACAATCACAACACACAATTCAAGAATTAGCCACAGCGCAACAACACTTTGAAATACAAACTTGATATTATGTGGATATGATTTACAAATGTCAGTTAACTAAATGTCAAAAACATAAGGCAAACAACCAATTAGAAGTAGGTGAGGAGTAGGACATGAAAATCCGCCCTCACACTTATATATCCGCTAATTGTTTTGAGCAATACCTTTTAGAAACTAAGATACTTCTAAAAAGAAGCCGAAACAACTAATTTTCGTATCTTAATTTCAGGTTATGGAAGTCTAGCACCTAAAACCAACTTGGGTAAAGCAGTGACCATGGGTTACGCCATCCTAGGAATACCCCTAACCCTACTCTACCTCTCCAGCATTGGTTCGATATTGAGTAGAATAGCAAGAGGAGTCTTCAGCAGAGCCCTTTGCTGCTGCCTATGCTCGAACTGCGGATACTGCTGCTACGACGAGAAAAGAATGGCCGAGAAAGAGAGACGTATGAGAAAGAAGAGAC
Source organism: Trypoxylus dichotomus (assembly GCA_023509865.1). Classification (NCBI taxonomy): domain Eukaryota; kingdom Metazoa; phylum Arthropoda; class Insecta; order Coleoptera; family Scarabaeidae; genus Trypoxylus; species Trypoxylus dichotomus. The sequence continues at coordinate 29,713,615 of CM042082.1, read as the reverse complement.
AACAGATGGAGATGCAACAGCAATTAGGCCTTCAGGAACCCTTCTACGTAAGATCGAACGCGAATTTCAGCAATACCACGACCGGCAACAGTCTACACTCGCCTAGCAGGGACTTCAGCAAAGATACCGATTCGCTGAGCTGCACCGATAACGAATCCAAGACATCCATGCACGGTCTAAGCATCCTAGCGCCGATACTCCTCTGTTTAGCGAGCATGTTCATCTACATCTGCATCGGAACCTTCGTCCTATACAGGTTAGAAGACTGGCACCTCTTAGACGGTTTCTACTTCTGCTTCATGAGCCTAACAACCATCGGCTTCGGAAACATGGTCCCCGGAAGCGACCCGTTCGAGAACACCGAGTCCTCGACCACCATATGGTTCTGCTCCTTCTACATCATGCTCGGCATGGCACTGACCGCGATGTGCTTCAACGTGGTCCACGACGAGATCGTCCACAGGCTCAAGCACGAGGAGAAGGTCATGAGGAAGCTGAACTCGTCGAATTTCAACGACGATCTGACGTCGGGGGATCCCTACATCGCCTCATGACAGTATAACCAATCTAAGAACTTCTACCATCGCAATCTGACCGAGGAAACTTTACTGAGCTCGGGCACGCCGACTTCAGTCGTCGATCTGCCTCACGAGCTCGTCCCGTCGAAGATACCGGAAGTTCTCGAAGGTCCGGTATTGACCGGAGTGTATACGCTTCCGGAGGAACCGGAAAACGAGGAGAATTGCGAGGAAAACACGGAAATGTAGGACATGGTTTAAGATGTGGGGGAATATTGAGCAGGAAGTGACGTGAAGTTTTTTTTTTTTTAGCGCGAAAATTAAGATCGTGAATACAGAAACAAGTTGAAGTGAGATAGGAAACTACTTCAAAAGAAGAAGAAAATTTTTACCAATATTATTCGATTAATTTTATTTTAAAAAACAAAAAATAACACTGCAGCTTTTGAAAATGAAAGAAAGAATCGATTGTTAACGCAATTTTAAAGTACTTATATAACTTAGTTGATTAATTGATTGGTTCTAGTGCGCCATCTACCGGAAAGTCCATTGATTCCATTGTGAAAACGATTTTTTCATTTTGAAAAGTGGTTAAGGAAATTAATTTAAAAGAGAAACAAAGTACAAATCAATTCATTTACTTAAGAATAAATCAGACATTTGTTTCACAGGAATAGAATTTTTTACAAGACAAAATTACTTCATTTTGAATCGATTTCCAAAAAGAAATTTGATGTTCAACTCCTCTAAAATCTGCAAAAACGAGGAAATCAAAGAAGACACTAAATATTTTTTATATTATTTCAAAAGAAAAAAATAACTTTCACCAATATTTAATTAATCTTATTTGGGAAATCAAGAAATAACACTGTAGCTCTTTTAAAAATCAAGAAAACTATCAATGCAATTCTAATAAAGTACTTACATACCTTAATTGATTGATTGAGAGATCCTAGGGCGCCATCTATCGGAAACTCCATTGATTCCTTAGTAAAAATTACATTTTTTTTTGTCTGTCGTTAATTTGATTTTGAAAACTAATTAAGGAAATTAATTTAAAAGAAAAACAACAAAATATAAATCAATTAATTTATTTAAACATAGATCATACATTTGTTTCACAAGACAAAATTGATTCATTCGGTATGGATTTTCAAAAAGAAATTTGATCTTCAACTCCTCTAACATCTGTAAAAGCAAAGAAACAAAATAAGATAGTAAATGTTGTGTTTTTATTGTATTAGAAGCAGTAGTGTTATTTCTACGTTATATGTGCTAGTTATAATTTTCAATGACAATTTTTGAGGAGCTCAATTAATGCACAATACGTTATTTAAAAAAACAAATAAATAAATAACAATACCAATAAACGAATGAACCCCCCTGTAAAAATGATGTATAACTACTACTGAATATTTAAAAGGGTCCTTTAATAAATGTTACAACATATCTTCAGATATCGACCAAAATAAAAAGAACAAAAAATATACCAACTTGAAGAAATTACATTACGCAAAAATCTAGGAAATAACTTTAGTATGTAATATCGCAGTTAAACACCCTGTATAATAAAGAAAACGGAAATTATCCAAAGGACTTTCAAGGAAACAATTGATACATTTTTAACCACAGCGTTCGAAACAAGTGATACATCTACGTTACTATTTAATTGTAAATATATTACATAGGATTTAAGGAAAAAAAAATTACATACTTCAAGATTGTAAATTCGTGTATAATCCATATAAAAAAAAAGAGAAAGAATGATATACATATATGAATAGTATAATATCGAAGTTACAAGTGCGAAGAGGTTTCCCCTTAAATGAACGCAAGGGAAACCGTTATTCGTTCTTAATTACTTAACGACTGAACCCTGTAACTAGTAGGAAAACTTATTTTTATAAAGCGAACGCGTTATCTTATACGATTCCTTCTCTTTCCGTTCGATTAAGGGGAAAGCTACTTCGACGAATACATAAACTGAATGTAAATATTGTATTTTTTCGTCTTTTAAATGAAATAATTCGTAAAATTAATAAAGGAGATGATGTATTTCACGTTAATGGTGTATTTCTAGGGTAACTAATCCTATGAGGGGAACCGGAAATGATGATTTGTGTATGATATTTAAGGGAAAAAATCTTTTACATTGTACATTGTACATTTTTCGAAAAATATACCTTATTAGTGTCTATACGTTTTGTTTTTAATATTACAATAACTTTCCCTTAGGATGTTCCATTCACTTTAATAAGGAAGGGTCTCCCAGTACCGGATAAATATACACTACTGCGCAAAAGAAAGAGGCCCCTACACCTAGGGACATGAATACGAGGCACCCTTTAGATGTTTTAATATAGCGGTATTAACTGACAAATAGTCTTTACCTGCCGCTTCTTAGAAATATCCGTAGTATAAATAGAAGGGTTAAGGGGAGAAATACCGTTGTTAATCCATTTATTGCTGTATTTGCGGAACTAATTCTATTTTACACTTAGTATAGTTCGGTAAAGTGACCGGTGAACATCAGTATTTTTATTTTGAATTATATGCGTTTGTTATTGGCAAATAAAAATATTTATTCGTGATTAGTTTATGTGTATGTAACTGAAAATACATATGCATTATACATATAGCCTTTTTGTTTTCGAAAGAAGAAAGAAAAGGAAGTTTAAATCAAAGGATAAAGATAACATTGATTAAAAAAAAACAGCAACACAAAATCAACTATATCTTTGAAACGATAAATTAATCAACATATATTTATAAAGATATTTTTGCTTGTTTTGCTCGATACTATAAGTGGGTAAGAAATGACGACTTCGTCCTGAAACATCCTGTATAGTGAAAATATAGAATTCGAGGAAACAATGTCTAATACATTGGGCAGCAAAAAGAAATTAAATCCAACGGAACAATTTGTAATAAATAGTTACAAAAAAGACACCCCCAGCAACTCAAAATAATAATTTACATTGTAATACCAGATATTCGCACACGGTATATATTTAAATATTTTCAACGATTAACCCGTTCTACTGTAACCTACTGGAAACCTTCAAAATTTTAAGTTAGACTCATTTAAAGAACCAAAAAAAGATTTCACTGAAAGTGGACTTTGGATTTTTATAATTAATAATTCCTATACAGCAAAATTTATAACTATCCCGACAAAAACCTCGTCCAACATTTGTTTGTGTAAACATTTTCTTTTCTCTATCAAATAACTGGATGTATACAAATGTTTAAATGTTTCCAATGTTCCGAAAGCTTGAAAAATCTACAGACAATGTCTAGGAAGAAAATTATATATATATATATATACATACATAATTATAGTATACAGGATGTTTCAGATGAAATAGCACAAACTTCGGTGGGTTACAGTATCATTCCTTCTAAGCAAAAAATATTGTGTAAACATGTGTCTAATTCTCAAAGCTTACTGAGATATAATAATTTTATTTATTACTCTTGGCTGTATCTCAATAACCATTCAAAATTAGGTATATGTTTATATGAACTTTTTTGCTTAAAATCGACTCTACTATAACATACTAAAGTATATACAATTCTTCCTGGAACATCCTGTATGTCACTAGAAGGAGTGCTGAAAAGAAACTCGTGACTGTAAGAAATGATATTCTAAAATAAAAACTATTCAAAAAAGATGACAATTGTTATTTATTTATTTCTTCCCATTCCTTCAAATTACTGAAAAAAAAATATCGCATTAATTAAATAAGACAAAGGGTAAGACTTACAACATTTATTTGGAAAAAATATTACATCTACAGAAGTGGATAATTAAGCATGACGTCCTGTCTGGCTAACTCCAATAACATAGGATCGTCAAAAAACTTGTTTATGGACACATCTTGACTCAGACCTTTTCTTCTCCTGGTCTTGATCATGAATTCTCTGGCTAGATGAGTAGCTGGTTGAGGTTCCAGAGGTTTGATGGTAATGCTTTTATCTAGAGGATCTCCTGGGACTATCTGTTGAAACAAAAAGCTTGTAGACAACGTTACCTTTACACTAAGTTAAAGCTACAGTATTTATACAAAGATTCACAATAGATATCAAAAAAATACCAATTTTTCCTCATTCGTATTACCTGCCAATGATGAAACACCGATAAGCAAAATGCTTGGCCCTGAGTGTGAGTCCTAAGGTCAGTTTCGAAACCAAAACTATCGATGGCTGGTATAAAAGCTTTGATTGTGTACAAGGGTGATCCAGGGACTGGAGCATCTTGCGTAACATGCCCTCTAAACATTTCAAACAAAAATAGTTATTATAAGAAACGCAAAAAGATTTTAAATAAAAAAGAAACTAACCTTCGTTTGGCTAACACTGTATAAACAGCTGAGACACAATCGGCTGGTGCTTGAACTTCCACGAACAGGTATGGCTCCATTAAGCGAGGTGTTGCCATTAAGAAAGCTGAGTAAACTACTCTTCGCGCTGTGGGAATTATTTGCCCTATGGAGCCACACAAATATTTACGATAAACAAAAAGATAAATAATAAAAATACTTACCTCCACCTCGATGCAAAGGTTCATTTGCAATCACCGCATCCAAAATTTTAAACTTCGTATTCCTAATAGGTTCCTCGCATAAAGGTCCTTCCCTGGTGCCCCATTGAAATCCTTGAACAATCGAATCCTTAACAGAATTGAGCAAGCCCTTATCTACTTCAGATGGCAAGGTATCATCTACGAGGATATTTGGTCCGGTGTTATCTGGACCGAAAGCCCAGATACTTCTCGCAGCAAGCAAATCCCAATCGTATTTTGTTTGAAAGAATTCACCTAACTTTTTCTTATTCCAATCGATTTGTACATTTTCGTTCTCGATATCTTCGGCTAGACCCTTTTCAAGGGGCTCTGCGATCATCGTCAGTTTGTTCTTCTTGTTGGGAGTTTCAGCGAAGCATTTTAAACTTGAGGTTTCAACTACTGTCTCGCAGAAGACGACTACTGGATCAGCAACTATAAGAAAATGGAAACAAAAGAATAATTTTAAGTATACGTCAATGTCAACGCCGCTGTCAAAGTCTATGTTAATAAGGAAACTGTCAAAGCCAATGTCAATATCAATATCGATGCAAGTCGTCAAATATTGATCATTACATGCCAAAGGTTAAATATCAACCGACAAATGTCATCATCAACATCAAATGCCGCCGTCAAAGCCAATGCCAAATGTTAAATCTCAATGTCAAACGTTAAACGTCAATGTCAAACGTTAAATGTCAATGTCAAACGTTAAATGTCAATGTCAAACGTTAAATATCAATGTCAACCGTTAAATATCAATGTTAAATGTCAACGTGAAATATTTTTTTAAATGTGCCAAACTTAAGAGAATCTCACCTTTAATGTCGATTTCAGAATACATTTTTCTCAAATCGTGCATGACACAGTCCAAATACAATTCCCCGGTGCCTAAAATTACATGTTCCCCTGATTCTTCCACTCTAGTGGTTAACAATGGATAAGACTTGTTAACTTTCCGCAGTCCATCTAACATCTTAGGTAATTCCGAAGGGTTTACTGGTTCGACTAGAAATATTAACAAAAGATAACCCGTCAACCTCAAAACGAAATATTAAAATGACTACCTGCTATCTTAATGATGCTTTGGGTGTTAAATTTAAGCGGCCTGAAGATATACAGGTCATCGTGTATCGTTAGGTCTGTGATGGTGGAGGTCTTTACTATAGATTGATCGATGCCTTCGATAAGGACCCAATTTCCAGCTGGTACCCGATTGAGTTCAATTTTGTACCTAATTCATAAAGAGAAGAGAAATTTGCAGTCAAAAAGTTATGATTTTACTTGTTACCTGGCTTCGTAGATCCACAACCGTCCAACGGTTAAAATTCTGGAATCTTCTTCATCTTGTAGGCTATAATTTTCTCCCAAGATCCTAACATCGGTTCCAGCATGCAGAGTACCACTCATAACACGACCTAGGACTTGGAAAAAGGTGCAATCTTCAGTTGGATACATTTTCGAGCTATGGACCTGCAAATTTAAAAATCCATAATCGAAAATTTCAAATTGAACCAAAGCGAATTGTTTTATACCATCAATAAACCATCTTGATCGCAATTTATCATATCGTCATGAATTTTGCTTGAGGCCGGCCCTGTATAGATGTGATCCACTTTTGTTTTCGCATTATCCAAAGGTGACTTAATGTGTTCAACGCACATATTGACAAATCCGCTGAAATCTCCCAGGAATTTATTGCAAACTAACCGTAGCAAAGGTCTTATATTCAATTTCAGTTCGTGCTTGTTTAATTTGATGCCTAATTCATCTAAGACAGCAGGAAGAGTGGAATCGACATCTCCAACAACTTGAGCAAATATTTTATATAATGGCTCCAAGATAAATTCGACAAAGCTTCGTTGAGCTGAATTATGAGGGGCTTTTTTAGTAAATTTACGTCTGCAAATTAAAATAAATGTTTCCCTTGGAGAATCGAGGTTAAATTTAAACTCACGTCTTGCTATTAAAGTAAATGTCACCCCATAGACGCTTCGAGAACTCCTCAACGTTTACGTCTCCATAGTAAAGCTTATAAACATTTGCGAAAGATTTTAAAGTGAAACAGACACAATATTGAGAACTAGCGAAGCAGACATTGCCTAGGACTGGTGATACTATGGGTGGATTAGCATCATCTGAATATAACCTATAAAATACACAAAACACAAAGCTCCTCACTTTTAAAAATCTATTTTGATTGGAACTTACGTTAAAAGACCATTAATTTCCTCGACGATATGTCTCAGTTTATAATACGCATCCTGCGGTGGCAATTTCAATTCCAAAATTAACCTATCGATCTTATTTATGCAAACGGTTATTTGTTGCCGTTCCTGTACTGCATGTTTGAGTAAACGCTCTGTATTAAGCATCACTCCCTCGGCAGCATCGACGAATAGCACTACACCGTCGCAAAGGCGGATTGCTGCTGTTACCTCATCAGAAAAGTTGACGTGACCTAAATTTTTATTAAATGAACACAACGGAAATGAGCTAGATCAAGGAATTTTTACCTGGTGTATCGAATATGTTCATTAAATAGTTCTTATTCTTTATATCTGGTAGTAACATAGTAACTGGAACAGATTTAATTGAACAACCACGTTCTTGTTCGGTAAATAAAACATCTGTGTATCGTAAATTCTTTTCTTCATAATCTTGGTATCCGGGATGCGTTTGACGGATTAAACAATCAACAAAAGTGGTTTTTCCATGGTGTAAGTGTCCAACTAATGCAACGTTACGGATCAAAGATGTATTATCCATCATATCGGCAAGGAATCTATTTGAACGAAAAGAAACACCAATGTTACACATAAGTTTTCTTAAAAGGAATGTAAATATTTACTCCATGCTGTATACAGTATCCGGCAAATCTTGTTCTTTCAACTGAAACTTTTTCTTCTTAACAGGCTCCACTAATGGCACATCTAATGGTTGAGCGTCTTCTTCCTGCACGATCGTCTCAACCTCTGGACCGTAAACTTGCAAAGCGGATGGGTAATATGTTTTATCTTCATGCAATACAATGGCCATTGGTTGGGGCTCGGCATCTTCCATGTGTTCATCCTAAGTAAAACGCATAAAGTTATTTAAATTCTATACTTGAACTTTAAATAAATTACGTCATAATCTTGACGATCTTCATCCTCAGCGTACTGTTCGTGGTCCTCTTCTTCTTCATCATCACTATCTAGTTCAGGCCCGATGTAATTGCCGAATTCATCATATAAATCGGCATCCATTTTACCACCTGTTATTTAAGTTGAATTATAACATGCATGTAAAAGAATTAAAACATGTTAAACAAATACCTCTTTGCTTGTATTAGCTTTTTCGTATAATCTTTAAAACAATGCCGGTAAAATGCAGATATAGAAACGTAAACAAAACGTATGTATTTTAGGTTATGTTAGGCAACTCCTTGAGGTTAAATTTCCTTCATTGCCTTTTAAAATTCGCTTTACAATGATGAAAGCGTATTATTTAAACGTTAATTATTTGAAAATTATTTTTATTGACTCTGTATATACGTCTTTAAAAAGCATTTGATAACATTTATTTTCAAATAAATTTTACAGATTTCTGTAATATATTTTAAACTTTGTGGTAAGCAGTGATATCTTTGGTAAAAACTCTATATTGGAGCAAATTAATGAGTTCTCAATGTATGTCATAGATGACGAACGTAAGGAAGAAAAAACCAAGGATAATTTCAAATTAAAATCTTTTTAATTTAAGGCACACAGTAAATACTAATTTTCACAGTTAAAACAAGTTGATAACTCAAAACAGTCGGTTTTTTTTAATTCGACGAATTAGAAAAAGAAATTTTTAGAAATTTCGTCAAAACTCATTCGAAGAACTAGAAACAATTAATATAATAGGATTAATATTTATTACTAATTAATAAATTAATGATACATAAAAAAGGCCTAATAATTTAAAAAATATATATAAAAACAATGAATAACTTTCGGATTGGTTAAACGAGCTTATCAAACGCCTTGCAACTCCCCCTTAGAGCCCTTAGTACCACACCCAACCAGTGCTATAATAGCTAACAGGAATATAAATACTTTTATTGCTTCTTTTAACAATATGTTTTAATATTCCCAACTATACTTCTTTTTTACATAACAAAATTTATTAAAGTTAGACGTATAGTTCTTAAAAAAGTATAAGGTGCATTTCTCGTTTTACTAAGAAAAACAGTTTCTTTTAAAGAGAAAACAATAAATTACTTTTGCATTACAGGTTTCTATAAAGGAAATACTATTACAGAAATCTTGAATACTTTTGATCACCTAATTTTGGACTGCCATCTATTAAAAAATTATATAAAATGTAGTTGTAATGATTAGAAAATTATCCGAAAGATGACGCTAACAAATAATAATCAATAAGCTATAATCAAGGTCATTTCATTTTAATTTGATGTATTTATATTGCATTTATTTTTTATAGAGGCTCTTTTAAAAATTTAATATTACACAGAGAATATAATAGAGATATTGATCTAAATTACTCATGAATGTGAAGTATTCTAATAAGGAAGAAAGTCAAAATTCCAATACTCACGTATTTTAACAGCCAGAGCAAATTATTAAAAGCAAATTTATTTTTGTTGGCTTACAGTGTACAATTATAATTATCATATTTCAAAATTAAACTGTAAGATTTTTAACAAATTCAAAAGATGAAAGGTATTTTTTTATAATTGGCAAATTGGCCTGTAACTTTAAATTTAAAGCCTATACCAACCTTAAGTGCAAGTTATATATTTATACGCAATAGAAACAATAGACGATCGAGAGTTTTAGTTTCACTCCAAAATTAGAATATGTACTTATGATTTTTCCTAGCATCAGAAAAGGATTACTTTTTCGAACCTTTTGGTCTCCAAAAATTTAGTAAAATCTACATATTTAGGCGCTTACCGGCAGAGCACCTTGATGTCATTAAAATATTTAATATAATTTAAATGATTAAAATTATATTTGTAGCATCTAATCTTTTAGGTATGTAACAGCACAATTTGGGCCCTTAAAAGGGCACGTGTGAAAATAAGTTACTGATCAATTTATTCCTTGGAATTTATAGGTAAATTAAAAATCTGTGAAATGATATTTACCCTGACTTTGAGAAAAATTCGGTCTTAATTCAAATTTAATACTTAAAAAATATAAAAAATTGTTATTTTTGTTTATAATTTCAACTTCTTTCGCATAACATACCAAGCAATTCCCCAAAATAAGATTTTTCTAAAAGCTGCATTTAACCATAAAACAAATTTTCTATACTTACTTTTTACTTTTATACTAAGCGCAAGTTCCGATTTAACTCAAAGAGGGAGTCACCTACTACCGTACCATTTCACCCAAAAACAATTACAACACCCTTAGAATCCGCTACGATAAAGAAACAAAGGGGGAATTCTATAAATCTTAAACCTCATCTAAAACGGATCCAAATTAGCCATGAAAACAGATTACTATATAACGGATCATGAACGTCAGCGCAACAAGAAGTTCTACAATTGGTGGAACGTTATAAATGAAACGCCTTTCGATCCCGCCCACCGTAACCACGCCTAGCCAATGCCAGCGCGCTTTCGATATATTCCCTTTCAGAGCGCATTCTTAGACTTTTGTTACTGTTTATTTTTTAATAAACTGAAAGCTATGCAAGATTTAGAGTATGGAAAAATGGTTTGGAAAGCGAAGGATGGTAAATATGCTTAAAAATAAAAGTCGTAGATGCGATACTTTGAAAGATAAATGGAGAATTGTGAAATTATGGTGTATTCTTTGTTTTAAACTGGAATTGAGATGGAATTAGGAAGCAAACAGATTGGCTTGTTGGATACTATGAATTGAGGATAAGTTAGGTGTGGTGTGGTGTGGAAATAAGCCAGTTTTTTATTGTTTTTTTTTTTAGGGTGTTACGTCGATTACTTGGTTTTTGTGACGTTCTTGGTAAATCAGATCAAATTCCTTTAATAAAAATATTTTGAATTGGTTAGAAAAATGTTTCGAATTCAGCTATGCTTAAACGACAGCAAAATTCGCCGTATAAAAGTAATAAAACAGTGGCGAACAACCTAGAAAATTAAGCTTTATCCAAATTCATTTAACCACACCATAGTTCATCCCATATTCTACAATTTACTGCGTCTCTCCCCCCAAGCGTAGCTCTAGGGCGATATAAACCTCCAGCTTTTGCATCCCCCAGCGTCTATATCGCGCGAGAACTTTCTCCACGTCACAGCCGAGCCGATATTGGAAAAAGACGGAGGCATACAAAGAGGATACCCTAGAAACGACGCGGGTAAATGTGGCAACGCTGCTCGATGGTCATTATCCTTGTACAGTGGCAGTTCGTGTACGCTCGGAACTTTCCGACGCTAGTCCTATATAATTATACGTATGAATCATAGCGGGCCATGGAATCTATAAAAGCGTTCGGGTGTTACGTCACAGGTGACGGAGTTCGATTCTTTTTTGCTTTTCTTGTTTTGTTATTCCACTTTGTTTACGCCGGGATTGTTTTGAGTGGACGTGTTGTTTAATGGAATTACTTCGATAATTGTTAATAAGCACTTAGATTATTGTTATCTGAAGGTTTTTGATGGGTAAATCAATTAGATAATTAAAAAATAATGATGCGCTGTTATTATTAGAAATTGTCTATTTTTAAGCGGTAATATAGAGGTTTGAAGTGTGGATAAATTACCTTTTAATCTGATATTCGATAAAAATAAAGACCACTAGAATCCAAAATATTATTTTTCACTCTCCCAAACAATTTAAAGCATGTCAATCATTTTGTATTCGTTTAAATGCTAAATTTCATCATTGCTTTCAAAATGGAAGTCTTATATTCTACAAAAAAAATGCCCTAATGATTAGTACGTTGCTAAAATGCATTACTAGTAGTTATGGTATCAAATGTTAGGATATTACGTTTATTAACAATCAAAATAGATTCCCAAAGACTAGACAAATGAAGCGAAACCTCTCATTTTAAGCTTTAACATCTAATAAATCTGTTTGGTATAATTTTGTCTCTATTGAATCTGAACAACAAATGTCACGTTTTGGATCAAGATCGAGGACTTACCTTAGATGTACTTTAGGAGTTTTAACACCTTTTTTACTACCAGCTTGTAGAAATTCGAAAGAGAGAAGATTATTTTATAAGAAATTAAATAAAAAAAATAAATAGTTATAAATACGTGTATATAAAAATTATACAGTTGCAAGAAATTCTTTGAACTGCAGCTAGAATACTTGCATCAGCGTGTAATGATAAAACGCGCCATCTTTTGGTAAAACCCTGAAGCTGGAATGACAATCAATACTAAACCGTGTATTACTGCAAGGAGAATTGAAGTGGCTGACTTCTTTTATTGTTCAATTACGTAAATGTTGAATCACGTGATTTACTGGTAATTTTATTAAAAAAAAAGGTAGACAATATTTTGCGAGGTTTGAAAATTCGTTTCTCTTTGTGTGTGTGTTTTTCTGTAAAAATGATATTTGAAAATAATACATTTTTACTTACCCCCTTCTCTTAGAAGCACTGAATCCTTTTTCCACTTAAGTTTTTTTTTCAAAGTCCTTCCTCTCGTCAAATCTACTCAAGATCTCTATCATATTTGAATATATGAAGTTTGCCGTAATATCCATAATGTCTCAAGAAAATCTCGAAGGATTTTAAATAAAAAGAGGGCAGAAGGTAAGTGTGTTGAAGTCTGAAAATGGAGGTACTCCACTGATATATCCAACAAATTCTTTAGGGTTGGCAGGTTATTATATTAAATTGGAAAATTTTGGGATAGCTTAGGTACAAAGTCATCCATTTCACTTAAGCAACCAAAGAAGACCAATAAAAACTGAAGGCCGTAAAAGAGAATGTAGAGTAGAAAAATACATTGAAATTGCAAGATTCGTGTAGAATTGAAGAAACTAATTTCGAGAATTTGGACAATAACAAGGGAAGATGTTCATTTTACTTAAATAAATAAATTTAATCCAATATATATTAAACAATATTCTCAAAAGCTCATTTAAAATACGTTAACAATAAAGATGCTACAAGTTGTAAGGTTTAATATGGCCATAGGAGGTTCGAAATTGACTCCTATGCTGTAGTAATTCATGAAATAGTACTTTCTACATAATTCTGCTACGTTTAAAAATGGTTAAAACACCTTGCCTTACTTCAATTCCAATGTATTCCTTTAGAAGATGATGAATAGCAAAGATTTGGTCACAACGCTTCATTAAAGACAACGAAGTCGTTGTTAAGTTTTAACGTTTAAGTGTTGCAATAGAGAAGGCACCAGATTGGCCTTTATACTGTAGTAACTGAAGACATCATACAAAGAAAATTTGAAACCTTCCAGTAAAAATTCAAAGGGTTTCTTTAAGAAGACCAAATGGTTTTTATCGTTTGGGTCAAGTATTTTGCGATTAGCTTGTGCGAGATAATACTTCCACCCGAATTACAACCAAGAATTTTTTGGGAAAAGACTCGGGAATCGTATGGAAAGACGTCTTATCTTATTGAAACAACGTTTTAGTGGTCAAATTGCCCGAAAAAAATGTTTTGGTTGCAAATTACTCCCCGTAAATTAACATTTGCTCCTTAAACTTACGGAGCTTTCTTGTTTTGAAGGAGGATAAGTCAGATAAAGATGTTATTGCCGAGACGAAGTACCCCATAGTATTCCAAAAGCAAGACAATAATCCCAAGAGTGGAAAAAAGATAGCAATCCTCTCCCCAAGGAGGTCAAACCGTTTTTATCACCTGGAAGATAATGACCAAAATGCTTTGGATCATTCTTATTTAGTTGCGTCAATAAAAGCTCAAATGGTTAATGAGATATATTATTCGGTCCGTTTTAGAGGGAATAAACGCAATAATGCTTGGAAAAGGAAATTTTATGCTATCAAAATCGTGCTACAATGGATGGGAGTCAGACCATTCGAGAAAAAATTGCCCTCACAATTTTCAAGCTCTAACTTTTTTTTTTGTTTTGATAAAAAAAATAATCGGATGAGAAAGTTGGCACACCAATGAAGATTATTATAATAGCTTCACCCCACAGTGTTCCAAAACCAAAATAATGATCCCAAGAATGGAAATAAGATGACAATCTTCTCCCCAAAAAGGCCAAATCGAATTGTTCGCTTGGGAAGATGATGGCCAATATATTTTGGCGTAGTTCTAGAAAATTGTCCTATAAGTCTATGTCCAATTGTTAAGCTCTAGCTTCACTTTGTTTTTGAAAACGAAAAATTGAATCAGATGAGAACGTTGGTATACTAATGAAGACCATTATAATAACTTCATTTCACAGAGTTCAGGAACTAAAATAATAATCCCAAGAATGGAAATAAGAAGACAATCTTTTGCCCAAAATGGCCAAATGGATTTGATCGCTTGGGAAGATGATGGCCAACATGTTTTGGCTTAGTTTTACTTGGTTATTTCAAACTAACACTTACAAATGATTAATGAGACGTATTACACTGTCCTGTTCAATAAGGATAAAAACAACAACTGCTGGGCTATTAAAATAGTTTTACAGCGAACGGGTATCAATAATTAAAGGAATCAGAGATTAAATAAGGAAAATTGCCCCATAAGCCTACGTCCAGTCTTCAAGTCCTAGCTTCTGTTTATTTTGAAAAGAAAATCGAATCGGGCGAGAAAGTTGGTATACCAATGAAGATCATTATAGTAACTTCATCTCACAGTGTTCCAGAATCAAAAGAGTAATCCCAAGAGCGAAAATAAGATGATAATCTTCTACCCAAAAAGGCCAAATCGATTTGTTCGCCTGGGAAGATGTTGGCCAACATGTCTTGGCTTGATTCTACTGGATTATTACAAGACATGTCATAATATGAGCAATTGCCAGGAAATACCTTTGAAGACTCCAAAAGGAAGTGAATGAACTTATGGCTTCTTGGTATTTGTCCAGACTAATTTGAGAATCAGGAGAGGCCAAAGGTCAAAGTATTATTGTAAAACATCTTCAGCTCAATTCCACTTGATTATTTCAAAATAACATGCACAAATGCTCTTCTCATTTTTTTGAAAACGAAAAATTGAATCACATGAGAAAGTCGGTATACTAATGAAGACCATTATAATAACTTCCTCTCGCAGTGTTCCGGAGCAAAAATAATAATCCCAAGAATGGAAGTAAGAGGACAATCGTCTGCCCAAAAAAGGAAAATGATGGCCAAAGGATTTTGGCTTATTTCTACCCGATTATTTCAAGAAACCACGCGCAAACGATTAATGAGACTTATCAAACTGCCCTTTCTAATAGGAATAAAAGCAATAATTCTTGGGAAAGGAAATCTTATGCTACTAAATTGGTATTACACCAAATGGGAGTAACATTGTTGGAAAGAAAATTGCCCCCAAGTTTACGTCCAATCTTCAAGCTTCTCTTTGTTTTCAAAAGAAAATTGAATCGAATGAGAAAGTTGGTAGACCAGGAGACCATTACAGTAGTTTCACACCATAATATTCCAAAATCAAAATAATGGTCCCAAGACTGAAAAGAAAACGACAAACAAATCGGTTTGATCGCTTAGAAAGATGGCCAAAATATTTTGGCTTAAAGACATGTCATAATAAAATCAATTGCTAGGAAATTCCTTTGAAGACTCGAAAAGGAAGTGAATGAACTTATGGTTTTATGTTATTTGTCCAGACTAACACATGAATGCTAGTTTTGTTGCAGTCACCTTTCTCTCAGTTAGTACTAACCTTCAAAAGACAGCTGTTAAAATTTCGTGATATTCTATTCATTAGTTTGTGAGTTATTGTGCTAAGAGTCACGCTACTTTTCTTATTTTCAAAACAATGGATCAAAAACAATTTCGTGTTTTAATTTTACACTGCTTCTTGATGGGAAAAAATACCGTTCAAGCGAAGCAATGGCTTGAAAGGTGTTATGGGGACTCCGCTCCACCAGAAACAACAATAAAACGTTGGTTTGCTGACTTCAAACGTGGTCGTAGAGACACCGATGATGCAGAACGCAGTGGACGTCCAAATGTGGCGGTAACACCAAAAAACATCAAAAAAATCCACAAAATCGTTTTGAATGATCGAAAAGTGAAGTTGCGTGAGTTATCTGACATCGTAAAGATATCGAAAGAACGTATTGGCTTTATATTGCATGAGCATTTGACTATGAGAAAGCTCTGTTCAAAGTGGGTGCCGCGTTTGCTCACTGTTGACCAAAAACAAGAACGTGTTGATGATTCTGAGCAGTGTTTGGCCATGTTTAAACGTAACAAACCGGAATTTTTGCGTCGATATGTGACAATGGATGAAACATGGATCCATCACTTCACTCCGGAATCAAAACGATCGTCATCTGAGTGGACAGCAACTGGTGAACCTCGTCCAAAGCGCCCGAAATCACAACAATCGGCTGGAAAGGTTATGACCTCGGTATTTTGGGATGTGCGTGGTGTAATATTCATCGACTATCTTGATAAAGGAAATACCATCAACAGTGAATATTATATAGCGTTATTGGAGCGTTTGAAGGCCGAAATTGCAAAGAAACGACCGCGTATGGCAAAGAAAAAAATTTTGTTTCATCAAGACAACGCACCGTGTCACAAGTCAATCAAAACAATAGCAAAACTATATGAATTGAACTTCGAATTGCTCCCACATCCACCGCATTCGCCAGATTTGGCTCCCAGCGACTACTGGCTGTTCGCAGACCTGAAAAAAATGCTCGCCGGTAAGAAATTTCGCACGAACGAAGAGGTTATCGCTGAAACTGAGGCCTATTTTGAGGCAAAAGATAAATCGTTCTACAAAAGTGGTATTGAAATGTTGGAGCGGCGCTGGAATGATTGCGTTGCTCTTGATGGAGATTACGTTGATGAATAAAGCTAATTTTGAACCGAGAAAATGGTGTTTTCTTTGTTAGGCCGGGGACTTTTCAGCCCATGTGTTAATTTGAGAATCAGGAGACGCCAACGGTCAAAGTATTATTGTAAAACATCCTCAGCTCAATTATTGAAGGGTAAACCCTGAAAGAGAAAATACAGTGGGAAAGCACAAATAAAACACAATTTTGTTTCAGTTTGTTGATCATTTTTTATATTCAAATATGGAAAATATCTTACACAAATTCGTTAGATTTCCTTAAAAGCTAAACGGATGCGTTGGACGTCATACCATCGCGTTTTGTAACAGTAACGTTTGCATCACCGGAAATACTAAATTTCCACGGCAGTTTTCAATTTTCTTTGAGGGGGGGAGAGGGAGTGATCAAATCGTGTTTGTTCTTTTATCGACATTACAAAGAATAACTTAAGCATTAAACTAAACTGAATCTTCTTTAAAATATATTACATGAGGAGTATAGCTGCTCGTGAAGGAGAAAATGAGTTAATACGCTAGAAGAAAAAAAAGAAATATCCCGCATTTCCTGCATACGTTATCCTTCCGGAAAGTATATGAGATTAAGGGAATTAAGCGCGATCAGGATCCTGGAGGAAGAGAATTTACGAAATCAACATCATCGTTAACAAAAATAAATTAAGGACGTTAATACAATATTCAACAAATTAAAAGAAATGTACAAAAACGAGTGCGGGAGACTTCGAAATCCGAACCGCTTCATCCTTACAACTAACCGAACGTCAGTTCTCCTTCGATAACAATCTATTCTGCAAGTACTTCTCGTACTGACTACTCAATTGCCAGTTCTGTCTATTGTGCAGTTCGAATTTCTTCAGCAACATCGCCTGCTGCAGCGCTGCCAATTGCGACGGATGATTCATCCCGAAAACGGCGGAGTTGAAGTTTAAACTCGCCGTTAACTGGGCTAAATTCTGAATGTTGTACTTCTCCAAGATGTGATTCGGGCTGAACGGATGATTCTGGGAAGTTCCCGAATTCGCCGGAGGCTTCTCCGGCGACACCTTCCCTCTTGGTGATGGGATATTGGGAATGGGGGACATATTCGGTCTTGGAGATAGGTTAGGAGGTCGCGGCGAAAGATTCAAGTTCGGTTGCCGTATCGGAGGTTGCGCGATTCTGGAGCTGTTCGATCTCGGCGAATTCGCCGGAGAATTCTTCTTGTTCAGAATAGGCGATTGACTGGGAAACGTTTGAAGGATAGGTAAGCACAAGGGCTTGGTCTTATTCTCTAGGGATTTCTCGTCCTTCTTGATTAAGTTCTGGGCTTCCTCCACTTTAGTTTCGATGGTATTTCTAACTTCCTCGGCCATAGGAGGAGTTTTCAAAGAATTCTCAACCTTAGCCTCGATCTTCCCCGACGATTTACTCGAATTTTGAGCAACCGACACCGTATAATTCAAACCCAAACTGGCCGAGTGCAAATTCGCGAAAGTCTGTTGGAATTTCATCTGGTTTCCTTTACTATTCGAAACGGCAACTTTCTTCTGGGAACTTAATCTCGGTATCGGCACTTTAGGCAAATTCTCCGTTTTTTGAGCAGGCTTCTCGACCTCCAATTTAGACTTCTTATGTAATTGCGAAGCTATCTCCATCAAATTCCTTTTATTCGCGCTAACTTGATTACCATCCTCAGTTGGTTCGATTTTCTTGATCGAATCCTCGAACATCTTCTGGAAAGTATGCAGCTGCTGCTTAACACCGTCCTTGCCACCCGTCAGACTCACTTTACAAGGCAAATTCGGCGTGCTTTTACTCTTAAATCGATTATCGACATCATTTCGCGCACCATCAAGTTGATTCGAGTCCGGCAACTTCAGGATTTCGATGTAATTCTGTACCGGTTTCAAGGAGGCGGCGTTTCGCCTGTCCCTATCGTCCTCCGAGCTCTCCTTCAAGGTTATCGATAGACTCGAGGGTATATTGATCTTGCAACTGCTAAAAAGCGATTGGAGATCGCCCCCGTTCTTTTGTTTCTCGGAAAGTAGCACCGTCTTGTCGCCAGGTGGCGCTGGAAGTTTCGGAAGGAGTTTTACAGGGGAGTTTTTCGTTTTCTTCGATTTCTTTTTATCGTTCTTGATTGGACTGGAGTTTTTTCGCTTTTGGGGTGGTTTTGGGTTGAGGTTCGGTATCGTGGGGGAGTTACTGATGATCATGGATGGTTTCTCGGCGGGTTTCAACCTCTGTATCGTTTGTAGTGCGGTTCTCGCGGTTAACTCGATCGATTTGAGGAAATTTGATTTTTCTTCGTCGATATCGAAGTCTTTCTTCTTCAGAACCGTTTGGATTACAACGTTATTGTCTTCTTTATGGTCGATTTCCTGGTTTACGACTAATTTTAGCGATGTTTCTTCCTTTTTCGGCGATGCCTCTGCTTTACTTTGATGTTGTGACTTGTTTTTCCGATTTTCTTTGTTATCCATTTGCTTATTTAGGTTCTCTTTCCTCGTAGGAGTTGTATCAATTTCATGGTTTACTTTGGAGATCTCTCTACTCGGTTCCAACCTATTTATGCTTGTTGGTGATATGTTTTTGCTTTCGGATTCTAAACTTGAAAGATTTTGTTTGGGTTCTTTTAAATTATCTTGCTTAGAATCCTTTTGGGCACACACTACGCGTGTTGGCGATTGTTTTTGCTCTAGATTAACTCTACCATGATCTTCTTTGTTGGTCAAATCTTTCTTTTCCTTTTTATCGACCACGTGGTCCTTTTTCGAAGATTTTTGGCTTAATTTAGTGTCGTTTTGCTCATTCCGCATTATATTCTCGGTATTAAGCCTGACATCCGGTTTACAACCATTGGTAACCTGTGTGGGTTTATCTAACCTCTCATCCTTGATAGTGTTAGGTTTCTCATTTAACCTATTCGTTTTCTTCACAGTTTGCTTGATTATATTCAAACCGATCGGTTGTCCGTTCTTATTCGAGACTTTTTGGACTTTAGTGATAATTTCAACGTTGTTACTTCGATTTAAGGTAATATTCGTGTACACAGGACCGTTACCGATGTCCTGCAGCTTATTCTTGATCTCGTCCTTGATTTTATCCGTATTAATTATGACGTCGTTTTTATCGGCGTCCAATTTTTTCTCCGGATTTGACGTAGATGTGACTTTTTTCTTACTTTGGCCGCGATACGATTTGGTCTTTTCAGAATTCCTGCAAGGCTTAGCGGGTTTGACAAAGATATCTTCGATAATCGTATCTTCGCCGGCTTCGATCTTCTCTACCGCAGATTTTTCCATGATTCGGAAGAAGAACTTCATAGGTTCATTCTGTAAGAAACCATGCCAATATTATATTTCCCGTTTGAAAAAATTCGTTTAGAAACATACCCTCTTCCACGAGTAAATGTACGCTATATCTATTAAGGTGTAATGATTCGGTAAAGGTACCCTTTTGTACAAAATTTCAATCTGGAACAAAGATAAAGAAAAAGATTAAATAACGACGTCCAGAATTATTATCTAAAAAACAAATCTCTTACATGAAACAGGACCGTATTGACGTTGTATTTATTCTGAACGAATTTCTTGAGCACTTCGATTCGGCACATGCCCGGGCATTGGAGGAACCTTCTGATTTGGGAATCGTTGTTATCACAGCTTTTGGAGTTCTTTGAGGCATTGTCTAATGGTGCAGGTACGGTTATAGCGCCGGGAGTAGAATCATCGCTGAAAAGAATAGAAAACCCCTTGTCAAAAGGTCAAAACAGTTCTAATTCTTAAAGCTAATTAGAAATTAAATACTGGTGACTGAACAAATGTCGCCGACATGTCATAGAGTTTTTGGTGAGTAACTTTTGGATATATCTAAGTTTGGTGAATTTGACTTCGAGGAACGAAAGGACAAACTTTTTGGTTACAAACGCTAGATTTTCGTGTAAAAATCTGCTAGTACCAAGAGCAATAAATAATCTCTATTTTATGGAAGCATTTTGCTTATTAGCAACCAAGATTGGAATATTGCGGAAGCGGTAGGACTAAAATGAGGTGGGGATTCTATAGCACCTGTAACAAAATTATGTACACTACCGGTCAAAAGTATTCAGGCACCCATTATATCGCATAAGGCTTACTATCATTTACCTGCACTTGGTCGGATTACCATAAACTATTTATTGCGGTGCAATTACAATAACAATCCCTCTGAATTTACTGGGTAAATTCAGTCACCTGTTAGATTGTAGGTAATAATGTTTAAATTACCTTCCTAGAAGATTATAGTGAAATCTATAACCTACGGTCAGTTGCAGTGTGGTATTTACTCTGTTCACGTCGTGAGAGAAATATTGTGTGACAATTTTTTAAAATGCCTCCGCGAAAAGAAATTAGTACGGAAACACGTGCGCTTATAATAGCTTACCATAAAAGTGGCATAAGTAATCGACAAATTGCCAAAAGAATGAAAATACACCACGCTACGGTTGACTATAACGTAAAAAAATATCGGGAAACTGGCAGTTTTCTTAATAAAAGACGGAGTGGAAGGCCAAAAACAACAACATCTGTAGATGATCGCAGAATAGTGGTAACCAGCAAGTTAAATAGACGCAAAACAGCCCCGGAAATCACCGCAGAATTAAATGTTGGTCGCAAAAAACTAGTCAGTGTTTCTACAGTCAAACGTCGCCTACAGAAAGCCGAGCTCCATGGACGTATTGCGATGAAAAAGCCATTACTACGCAAACAGAACAAGCAAAAGCGACTTAAATGGGCTCATGAACACCAATACTGGACCACGGAAGGGTAGATCAACGTCCTATGGACGGATGAGTCCAAATTTGAGTTGTTCGGAACCCGAAGACGCATATTTGTAAGAAGATCTGCGGGTGAACGTACCAGAGAAGAGTGTATTGCTGCTACTGTGAAGCATGGTGGAGGTTCTATCATCATTTGGGGCTGTTTTGCTGGCACTAGTGTAAGGGACATTGTGAAAATTGACGGTATATTTTGGAGAACCACGCAATACCTTCCGGAATTCGACTTTTGGGTCAAAATTTTATCTTCCAGCAAGATAGTGACCCAAAACAATTCTCTAAATTATGTAAAGACTATTTACGCCATTTAGAATAGGAAGGAACTCTCAAAATTATGGAATGGCCTCCCCAGAGCCCCGACTTGAATCCAATCGAGTTTCTATGGGAAGAACTAGATTGGGAAGTACGGAAATCGGCTCCGAAAATCAGCTACTGACGTGTGGAACAAATTGCAATCGAGTTGGACCTCAATAACGCAAGAAACTCTGGCAAAATTTATTGCGAGAATGCCTCGATTGTGTGCTGCAATTATTAAATCAAGAGGAGGTCACATAGATGAAAGCAAAATTTAAATTAAACGTTTTAATTTTCACAATTTATTTAATATATTTTTATTCATGTACGTGTATCTGTACATAAAAAATAAATATTATTAACATTTTTGCTGAGTTTTTATACATTTTTGCTGTCAGTGCGAGTGCCTAAACACTTTTGAGCGGTAGTGTATATATACAGAAAATAAGAATTGAACTGGTTCTAATTACTGAGTCTTATTGTTGGTTTTCATCAATTTTTCTAAGGTGATATTCTTTATATTAAATACTAAATAAAGTCGAGATTCATTATGAAGAGTCGTAATTTCAATTTTAGACTAAATGCAGATCGACAAACAGAAGAAGAAACTGAAATAAGTTTGAAATAATGTCGATTTTGCCTTTCAAAGAGGAAGATGAAAGATATCAGGTTGCAGGCTCGAGAATTTAGTGCAAAAATTTGCTGAAAACAAAGGAAAAGTTACTTACAACACCTAACGGACAAAGATAGTATATAGTTTTAGGAAGAATTTTGCTTGTTTAAAATCAAAGTTGAGAAATTAAAAAACTAACTTGGAATCAGAAAGAG
Organism: Trypoxylus dichotomus; assembly: GCA_023509865.1. Classification (NCBI taxonomy): domain Eukaryota; kingdom Metazoa; phylum Arthropoda; class Insecta; order Coleoptera; family Scarabaeidae; genus Trypoxylus; species Trypoxylus dichotomus. The sequence goes on along the minus strand of CM042082.1, from coordinate 29,690,673 downwards.
ATAAGGATCTAAAGCGGTTAAAGATTTTGACCAAAAAATGGACTTCTGGGTAATTTCTTCTTCTACTGCATCTATGAGGCTCTTGAACCTGTTACGACCTTTAGTTTTGATCTACCAATCCCTGTTCGTAGACGTCCTATCAATCTGTTTTGTTTCGCCTGGTAATTCCAGGATCTTTTAGGTATCCTGTAGTCTTCCATCGTTAACACTTCTAACTCCAAGTTCTTTTCTGAAGTCTGTGTTTCTCTTACTATCCATTATTGTATATCCTGCTGTTCTTCTTAAAAATCTTATTTTCGATGTTTGGATTCCTCTTTCACTTGCTTCAGTTATAGTCCAGCTTTCACTGCCAAATACACTAGGGTGACAGAATAAAATAGACACCAGGTAAAGCGGTATAAATATGTAAACAGCTAAATTCTAAGAACGAATTAAGAACTTCCTCTTGCCATTAGGGTAGGGTAGATGTATCGGAAGGAATTCGTCATAGTTTAGTATCGTTACAACTATGCCTCGCTTACAAGGTTCGAGTGATATTAGCGAATTCACCCGGGGTCGCATCGTTGACCAGAGTGAACGCGGCGCTTCGCAACGTGAAATAAGCAAATTTTTTAATATTCCACAGTGTGGAGATGTGTAAAAAGGTGGGAAAGAAAAAACCTCTCCTTACAGCGTTTCAAAAACGGCGCCGAATGGCTTGGGCAATCCAAATGCGAACGAAGCCCGAAGAGTTTTGGCGGTCTGTCATTTTTTCAGACGAAAGCAGATACTGCCAATTCAGTGATAGTGGTCGTACGTGGGTATGGAGATGTTCGTCACAGCAACTGGACGACAAATTTTTGCATCAGACGGTGAAATACGGCGGTGTGAACATCATGGTTTGGGACGCGATATGGTATGGTGGAAGATCGCAATTAGTAATCTGCGACGGAAATATAAATGCGGCAAAATATATCCAAATATTAACAGAAGGACTACTACCGATATTCGACAACGCCATTTTATCTAAAGAAGACGCCACTTTTATGGAGGATGGAGCACCCTGCCACAAAGCAAGAACAACAACCACATGGAAAGAGGAACAGGGGATTCGGATTTTACCATGGCCAGGCCAATCACCAGACATGAATCCGATAGAGAATGTTTGGCACATAATCCAGACAAATATGGCGAAACGACCCCGAAAACCCAGCGATAAGGAAGAACTCGTGGCAGCTGTTACAGAAGAGTGGTTAAATATTCCAGAAGACACCATCAATCATTTAATAGATTCTATGCCACGACGACTCGCAGCACTTCACGCAAGTAGAGGTGGATCGACAAAATATTAGTCTAATTTAAAAATTTTAAAATATTTTGTATATATAACGAGAATAGAATCTTTTTTTTAATTAGTAGGTGTCTATTTTATTCTGTCACCCTAGTGTATACGGTATGGGACTGCCGTCGTTTTATAAAATTTCACCAACGTATCCTTCCTTACTCTGTTTTTTAATGTTCTCGCTATGGTGCCATTTATTCGGTTAAATTTTGTTATTTTGGTGTGTGTCATGTGTTGTCTTGATAGTATGATATAGTAGATCGAAGGAAGTTAAATGTGCTAACTTGTTCTATTGGCTTATTGTTTTATTTTTTTAAATGGCATTACTTTAGTTTTTTCTGTCCATATAGTTGAGTTGTATCCAGTTAGTGTATTTAGTTCGTAGGCAGCTCTTTTGAAGAATGTCTTCGTCACTGGCTTAATAGTATTAATATACTTGGTCGTCAGCAAAAAGTAGTGTCATCAAATATTTTTGTCTATTCAGATTGTGCATTATAATTGCAATATTGCAATAATGGGCAAATATAGTCTACAGTTTTAGGAAAAGTTTTGCTCATTTAAAGTAATTGTTGAGACATTAAACAACTAATCGGAATCAGAAAGGGCTATTAGCAGACTAATTATAATCCAAATCTAAATTGGTGAAAGGAATCGTTCTAAAATTGCAAAAGATGCATTCACGTCGATTTAGATCACGAAATTTTGAACTTTGGATGTAGTTTGCCGGATCTTAACCTAATACCTTTTAAGAAGATATTACATATGATGATACCTTACGAAGAATATCCGATATAATTCAGATAAAATAATTGGTAAGCCAAAATAATCTCAGAACATACGAACACCTTAATTGATTGTACGGAAAAAAATTAATGAAGACGTAATATATAGCCTCACAGCGAATACCAACAAAAACCGGTGAGAAATCAACAGACCCAGCGATAAAAACAGGAGGAACAAAGATAGTCAGCAGATAAAAAAAAAGTGCAAACAAAACGATGTTACGTAAGTTTTATTGCTGGCACCGAAGGTACAGAGGAACACCAGAAACAACGCAACGGCCTAGCAATTCCGCCGAGCAAGTAAAACGTTCTTTAAAAAAAAAAGAGAGCGCGAAACCTCGAACCTATGCGACGGAAAAAGACGGAGGACCAGCGTACGGTGTCTCTCGGGGAGATTGCCGCCAGTTTCACCGTCTCTCTCGCTCGTTACGTTGCCTCTTCCAGTACAACGTCTCTCCTTTCCACCAAACGAAACTGGCAATGATGTTATAGCCGTTCTACTTCGACGTAGACACAGTTGGGGTACGGTTTGATGTATTAAAGTCGCGTATTACACTCTCTATCTCTCTCTCACTCGGTCGCCCTCTGCTCGTCCTTCTCTCGTTAAAACGTACTACTACACGACGATACATACTTATATTCTCATTTATAAATATCGCTTTGGGTCCGAATAGATCAAAGCTTGCTACGCTTGTCGTAGATGCTTTTTTGGGCGTCGCCTAGTCGTGTTGGACGATCAAAAATTGGGTTGAAATATAATTATTTAGAAACGATGAACTATATCGTAGCTGTTATTGGAGATTTCCAGTTTAAATATGTCAGGTAACGTGGGAATCTTTGAAACTCCTCTTTGGAAGTAATATTTCATTGTTCGACGTTATAAATTTATAATATTATCATTACACAACCATGTATATGTCCATGTCCTTCAGGATTAGTAACAATAATAATGTTTATTTAGTAATGGTATTTGTAAAACAATATATACAGTCATGTACATGAAGATAGCAGTTTTATCACATTTACAATAGACAATTCTGACGCAGCTATATTAATATTTAAAATCTCTAAATATATATGCATATAAATATATATACATATGGCATATAAGCTACAAATTTAGACCCTCTCTTGTTTTTCTAAAATGATTATTAACGCTAAGAACTTGGGAAAAGTAAAAGAAAATCGTGATGGAAAAAGGAAAACCTGCTCTAGAAAAAACTTGCGTACGAGGACAACTGCAGTAAAAAATGAGTTAAACCTTTTATAAAAGCACATCTATTATTAGGCGAAGATTGAGTCAAACGAAGGTGCGCGCAAGAAGGTCTAGAAAGGTACCATTATTAAATAAAAAGAAAATACAGACTAGATTGTCGCTTGCTTATGAAGACGCATAATGGGGCAAAAAAAGTGTCGTATTGAACTGTGGCCAGATGAAATTAAAATAATTTTATTTAATTCTGGTGCATATCATATATAGTCGGTCATGTATATGATGGTCATTGATTAGGACGTCCGATAAACGGCTTTTCTTTCTTGATATTATTTGAAGCACGTTTCAATGTGCTTGACAACCTCATCAGCTTACAAGAAGAAAATAATTACGAAAATCCACAATAACTTTCAAATTAAAGAACCACCGACTCTTCAATCCAATTATAACAATGCTAACTCTTTATTAATAAAAAAAAAACCATAGACAGATAATAAAAACACCCTTACGAAAAAGAAAATACCCATCCTTCTATCCCTTTTCATTTCCAAACCAATAATTGGGCAACGTAACGATCACTTATTACGCTATCGCCGCTATCTTTCAACCCACGCACTCTCCGAAGCCTCCAAACACCTAACCTCGTTTACGGCGAGCCTTACGGCTGCCCAAAAAGTCCGCGAGATCCGCTCGCACCACGGACATCGATACGGTCGCCGCCGTACGGGTTCGCCGCATCGCATTCCGTCTCGCTCTAGCGGTGGCGCGCTTCTCGTCCGTAGGGATTCCCGAAGCTTTCGAAATATATTGGCCCGACGTCATGTTTTCCGATATTAAAATTAAACAAATGATGACAGCCAGCAGACGATATTATCGCAGACACCACGAGGAAACGGTTAAAATCGTTTACCGAAGAGTTAATAGATCGGATATTGAGTTTGATTTGAAATTGATGTGTTTTCACGCAAAGGGTGTTGTGGAATTTTTGTTCTAGCTTTTTGAATAGGAATCTTATGAAGGAGATTTATATGTAACGTGTGAACCTGCGAAATGCTTAATGAATGAAAACAAAGTTGAATTAGGACTTTTTTTGGCATTTGCAAAAAGAGGTCCTGAATTAATGTATTCTTTTTCCCAAATGTGCTACCGTTGGTAAGTTTAAGACCAACTTCAGCAATCTATCCCAAGGTTTCATTGAAAAGAAACTAACACATTTTAATGAAAAAGAAAAAAAAATATTTTCTCTCTTTGTTTTATTACAGCTTAGCACAACTTTAGCATTCTCTTTTTCTGATTTATTAAAAACTTCTGGGTTAATTTAAATCCACTCAGAGCAGGGGTCTCCAAACCTATTACCCTAAGAACAACACTGACTCCTTCACTAAGTTCCAAGGGCCAAACTCGTCATAACAACATGTAATTTTGTACTTGTCTATGTTATTCTACTCTCATCTATTTCTTGCCATTGCTTTCATGTCTTCTATGTTTTCCCTTTTTTCTACCTATCTCTCTTATCTGGTTAATCCATTTCCTCCTAGGTCTTCCTCTTCTTTTGGGATTGTTGTATACTTCCTTTGCTACACTAAGGCTATACCGATGTACTTCTCTGTCTGAGGATTGAGGTCTGCTGATGGAGGTGGTCAGACCGTATTTTTGATAGCTACCACTTCTTTCTGTTGCAGAAACGTTTTGCAGAATATTGAAGAGTCCTTGGGGTCGTTGTTGTGTTGAAAAATAAACTTACTCCCGACCAGTGACAAACCAGATGGAACCTGCCTTAAAATTTCTTTAAACAGCTCTTTTCTGTCTACTTATTGCTACGATTTCCGTCTAAGATTGAGGTCTGGTGATGGTGATGGCCACATCGTATTTTCAATGGCTATCACATATTTAATGACTACCAATTCCTTTTGTCTGTCTGTATTACTTAAAAAGTAGTATACTCTTGTTGATTTAGTCATTATTTCATGTTTTTCTGGATCAGTTGTTCGAGTCATTTCACTATCGATATAAATTCTTTCTTTCAGTAATTTTAGTTTAATCTTTTTTTTTGCATCAACCACATCTACATCTTCTGCAGTCTCCAATCCAATCTTGTATACTGTATTCCCTATTTTTTCCACCTCTTCATCAATATTTTTAATTCGTTTTATTACGGTGTTCCTCTTTCTGATTAAACAAGCAAATTAGACAATAGTATTTTTTACGTGTGCAATTTCATTCAAATCTGACGATAATTCACTTATAAACATTTGACTCTCTACCACGTTATCCCGCTCTTATTTTTACTCAATTTCATTCCAAAGACCATTCCTACCATTAATTAAAAGATGTATCATGTAGTTAGTTAATCCTACCACAATTCTACGGTCTCCAAGCATAATACCTGACGGATCGTACGTATACCAAGTCGCTAGGCATACGTAATTCCAACGTTCGTACGTATTGTATATCGGAAAACATTGCGATAAGGATAGAAAATCGCCCGGCCACGCTACGAGGCGTCTACAGAAAGAGACAGACGAACCCACGTTGTTCGACGCTCCAGCACGGTTAGACGAAGACAAGCGACGAGGAAACGAGACAGCATGCATTCGAACAGCTGTTTTATGTTCACGCTGGTGGAAACTGCAGCGGTGTCGTACGAGGGCCTCTACGATCTTTCTACACGGACGATACCGCCGGCCTGCCGTCGTCGTTACGGGCCGAAATCGCGTGCGCGAGACCCCGCAGCCTCGGGGCTAATGAGGCGCGTTCCGTGTGACGGGACGTATCTCGTTGGGACACATGGGTACGTATAGGGTTCGCGTACTTCGAGAAGACACCGAGGTACGTTTACAAAGACCGCGGTGACAAGTTTAATGATAAGGAACGTGATGAGGACCTTAATAAATCGCTTAGCGTAATAAATCAAATTGTTTCTCGGGACGAGGTTGGTTTAGATTCGCAGTCTATAAGGCGATGATTGGAATTTTAGATGGTAGTGGGCAAATTTAGTGTGTAATAGGATTTAATCGATGCGGAAGTTAAAGTGATACAGTCAAATTTTCGGGAAGTGAATCTAGTGAGTAAAACAGCGGAGATATTCCTCAAGATCTTGATAGCTGTTGAAGATCCGTTTTCCAGAAATGTTTTCAATTTTGCTGGCAATGTAATAACTTTTGAGACATTTCTCTTTCTACGAGAATTTTAGACAAAAACACTGAAAAAAATTGCATAGAAAACAGTACGCAAAAGGTAATTCGGCTGCTATGGTGAAAGATCGCACCAATACCATATCTGTATTAACAGCGTTATTTTTTGGGTATGCGAGGTACAATTTAAAAACCTCTGTATCCTCGAATATCTAATAATAAAGTATAAAATACTACGGATGAATTAATCAGAGGAAAGGGACTGTACCAAATTCCGAATGGAGAAGTAAAATTCAATTTACAAAATTTCCATTAATATGACATTGTTTCACTATTACTGTAGCTTCATCAGATATTCTACTCCTACTGAACGAAAACCTTATTTATACTCAAACTTAAGATACCCTTATCTTAGGCTAATTAAGGATAATGTGTACATAATGCGTTCACATAATAGGCTGTTTATGTCACTAAATTCGTAGTAATAGAGTTCACAAACAAATTCAATAAACTAACATCCATATTAATACCAATATTAATATGAATATCAATACTAAACCACCGTTAGCATTAGTAATGATAAAATTACAATTTTCTTGCAATTTCCAACGTAATTAAATTGCCGAAAAAATATCGGTCTCGGAGGGGACTTGAACCCAACATCTCTATACCTATATCTCTAACCATTGCACCACGAGGCCATTGAATCCAAGTCACCTTAAATCCCCCTAGGTGGGTGAATTAGTCAAGCCTAATACATGGGCTGAAAAGTCCCGGGTCTAACAAAGAAAACACGGTTTGTTTGGTTCAAAATTAGCTTTATGCATCAACGTAATCTCCATCAAGAGCAACGCAATCATTCCAGCGCCGCTCTAACATTTCAATACCACTTTTGTAGAACGATTTATCTTTTGCCTCAAAATAGGCCTCAGTTTCAGCGATAACCTCTTCATTCGTGCGAAATTTCTTATCGGCGAGCATTTTTTTGAGGTCTGCGAAGAGCCAGTAGTCGCTGGGAGCCAAATCTGGCGAATACGGTGGATGTGGGAGCAATTCGAAGTTCAATTCATGTAGTTTTGCCATTGTTTTGATTGACTTGTGACACGGTGCGTTGTCTTGATGAAACAAAGTTTTTTTCTTTGCCATATCCCGTTGTTTCTTTGCAATTTCGGCCTTCAAACGCTCCAATAACGCTATATAATATTCACTATTGATGGTATTTCCTTTCTCAAGACAGTCGATGAATATTACACCACGCACATCCCAAAATACCGAGGCCATAACCTTTCCAGCCGATTGTTGTGCTTTCGGGCGCTTTGGACGAGGTTCACCAGTTGCTGTCCACTCAGATGACGATCGTTTTGATTCCGGAGTGAAGTGATGGATCCATGTTTCATCCATTGTCACATATCGACGCAAAAATTCCGGTTTGTTACGTTTAAACATGGCCAAACACTGCTCAGAATCATCAACACGTTCTTGTTTTTGGTCAACAGTGAGCAAACGCGGCACCCACTTTGAACAGAGCTTTCTCATAGTCAAACTGCAACTGCGTTCTGCATCATCGGTGTCTCTACGACCACGTTTGAAGACAGCAAACCAACGTTTTATTGTTGTTTCTGATGGAGCGGAGTCAAACTAACTTTCTACTAATATGGGGTTATACCCATTATTTACTGCTATTTGTTTGATAATATTGAATTCTTTAAGGAAGTTTTATTTATTTAATGGTAATGAAATTAGTCTATGGACTATACAATGAAATGACACCTGTTTTTGCTTAAAAGGGTGATTCGAACTATTGTGGATAATTACATCTATGTGTGATGGTTTATGATAAAGTGAGAATATATGACTATTGTTTTCTCTCGAAATTATTAGATCTAGGAAATTTAACCTTTTATTTACACCTTTTTCAATAATGAACTTAATATTTTGATGTAAATTACTAATGAATTCAACAAAATTGTTTAATTGTCTACCTGTTCCTGTGAAGCAAGATAAAATATCGTCTACATACCTATACTAATAAATAAATTGTTTGAAATTTGCATGTGTAGAAATTTGTTTTTCAAGGTAATCCATGAATATTTCTGATAACATTGAGCTAAGATGGTTACCCATTATCAAGCCATCATTACAAGTGTATATCTTGTTGTTAAAGTAATTTTATTCTAAACAGATTTTAACAATGATTATTGCCAATGAATTTGATTTTGATTCATTCCAGCAAGCATTATTAAATCTGAAAAAATGGATTTGGTATCCCTTCAGGTCTACGATGTCGACAAGAATTGACTGTTTTGAAACGTCCTTCTAAATAAAATTTGGATTTTGGATTTGAATTCGTCACCCAAAGCATGGTTTATTTTAGATATTTAGAAGACAATTAAGAATTAAAGCAATGTCTTTACAGTTAAACGATACCTCCTTCCCCTTTCATCATCTAATGGATCAACATCTAATTCAGGAAGATAAAATTGCATCAGCGCAAAAGCTTATATCATATTTGAAAATATATCAGTGGCGTACTATTATGTTCGAAGAATTTCGATTTAGTTGGCGTGCTATACTACCACGATTTACTGAACATGGTCATGGAAATAACTTCCAATACGGAAGGAGCTGACCAAAGAGAGATATTAAGGTTTAAATTGTACCTTGCATCTGTGAAGGTTTTCGCAGAAAGATAACTCTCTCAAAGTTTAATGAAATTGAAAGTATTTCTAGAAAAATATAGAATATATAAAATTTCAATATCGCCAGATATTTTGGGAGCTTTTGGAACCACCTCTTGTATGTAACTTATACCCTAAATTCATTAAAACGACTATCAATGGAATTAAGAATTGGTCTAACCAAATTATCAAAGGTAAATGACTGGAGCTGAATAAAAACATTGAAATGCATGGAAAATCCATCGAAACCCTTTTAAATATCCAGGAGTAAGCTTCAAGATCTGTACCACTAAACCGGTAGGCTACATAAACATTAAAGCATTGTATCAAAACAATAGAAATAAGGTCAGAACTTCCAACGCAGAACCATCTGAATTCGAATCACAAGTTGGATTAAACCAGGGATGCGTATTAAGCCCATTGTTATTCTCTAAATTAATAGATGAATCTCTTAAAAGAGCCAAACAAAAAGGAAAAAATATGAAAGTAGAGAACTGAAAAATGAATGCAATTAACGTACAGGAACTAATGTTTGCAGATGATATGGTATTGGTAGCAGACATTACAGCAAAACTTGAAGACATACCAAGAAGAACTAACAAAGATAAAGATGGAGATGAACACGATGAAAATAGCGACAAAAGAAAAAAACATAACATCAAAATCGAAGGAACAACCTTGGAACAAGTTAAAACAATTACTTAGGAACAAATAGGAATAGGGAAATCCGCAAAAATCTGTAATTCATCCACAAACACATTTCTAGATAAAGAAGAAATACCAAAAAAAAAATAAAGACGGAGGTGTATAAAAGAGTGGTCAGATCAGCACTAAGATATGGCAGCGAGTTATGGGCAACCACGAATAAAATTAAAAGCAACGTCACGGCCGTGGAAATGAGATTCCTAAGAAGAATAGAAGGAGTAACAAAGAGAGACAAAATCAGAAGCACAACAACTACTAATAGTCTAAATATCAGGCCAACAGAAATAATCGTAGAGGAGAAACAACTGGCATTGCTTGGACATATACACAGAATGGAATAAAATCGAATAACAAAGAGGATTTTTGACGCCCAAACAAAGGGCAAAAACAGAATAGGTATACCCCGAAACACCTGGAAGGAGCAGGTGTATAGAACATTAGAAAAAAGAAGTATGGGATGGATTGAAGCCAAAGAACTGGCCCAGAATAGGAAACTGTGGAAGGCAAAAATAAGAGAATGATAGTCCAACACCGCAAGGTACAAAGGACGTAGGATTAAAAAAAATTCCAAACAATAAAGAATTTCTCTTCAAATACGCATGCGTAATGGTGATGCCTAAGGCAAAAACAAAAATTTCCTACATATAATTTCGCTGGTATCCAATCCTCCAATTTCCAAATAGAAAAGTCCTACAATATTCGTTCAAAATAAAACGATGCATTCGTTTTGTAGACCAAATCAAACATTTCTGAACCATTGTAACAAAAAGTGGAAGATCTCACATAGTCTTTATTTTCTCTCAATCAGTAACGGTAATCAAACAATCACATTCCCTCCCCAATGTCTTCCGTTTCCCCTTAGTTCCAATCTCCAAACAATCCAAAGAGATCCCATTCCTTTCTCAAGCAAAGAAACAATTCCCCCCCCCCCCCCTCAATCATCCACCCACCCTTACTCCACCCCGATATTTTTTTATTTCTACGATTTTCCACAATACATTCATTTCGTACAATTTCCGGTGAAAATCCAGCGGTTTCCCTATGCATTATTTATTATCGGCCATCATATCGATTTCCAAGCGGCAACGTGCGGCTCCAGTGGCGTACGGCGACGCTCTTCTCGTTATTATTCCGTCTCTTTCCATCGAACGGACCCATACGTACGCGTCCGATGAATGGGAGTCTGCCGTCTACGAGTTCGGATATCCCCAGACGACGTAGATACTTGTTGCTTAATTACGTCTGACGTAGACTTACCCTTTCCAGGTTCCGTAAAGGGTCCGGCTGGCGGAATCTCGAAGGTGGCGAACTTTCGGCGAGATCCACAGCCGTCGACGACTTTCTCAATTCTACGGCGGATGCAAATGAGGTGCCATTATGTTGCGTAGGATTTTCAATCGGTCGATTTGATCGTTTTGTGGGTGATTGTTGGGTGAAATAAGGGTTGAAAGGTGTAGATTTTGTGAATGGAGGTAATTGGAAGATTGGAAAACGTAAAATTTATGTTTTGCTTTGGTAATGTTTGCGATTTTGATGGCACCTATAGCAAAGGGATTTTTGAAAGGTCTCTATTAGAAGATTTGCCTTCGATCCTTGTTTAACATTTAGATTGCGGTTGTACCAACTATAATTAACCCCCGATTCAACTGATCATAGATGACCCTAGTTTAGTACGATATGCATTATGCAAATAGAAAATTGAAACCTAGTTACTCTTAGTTATCAATATCGTTTGGTAACAAGGAAACATTGTGACTGTACGATGTTTGGAATGCCAACAGATAATAGTGTGTAATTTTGTTGTTATAAGAAAAAGGATGCTATTTACAATACAAATATATTTAATAGTTCCATAAAACATTTATAAAGAGTGTTTCAATAAGACCAGCCACAAAGTCCAATTAACACAACAACTTCAGCCAATAGATCATCCGCAACAAACAGAGTTCACCAGTTAGATCCTCGAATAAACAGAAGGGGCTACCGATTTTGCGGAGAAAATCATTTTCAGTAATGGGACTCATTTTCATCTCGATGGCTTCGTTAATCGGAAAAACTACCGCATTTGGGGCTCAGAAAATTCACGAATTATTGAAACATCCTTTATTAATCGAACTGAGCTGATTTTCGAATTCTAAAGCATCAAAATTTCCTTCGTGGGGGTGATCAAAACACCGCGAATTTTTGTGATTTATTCAAACAACTAATTCGAATTAGAAACTTTTTCTAGTTAAAATCCCTAGAAGAATCTTTTTGTGACCTAAGTTGAAAAGTAATACCGATAGTAGTATAGAAACCGCGGAAATCGATTCTGTAGGTTCGATTTTATCAAGGAATGTTTCAGTTTAAATTCTACTACACGTAGGAAAGAATAGAATAAAGTTTTTCCTTTACAATCTACGTAATCTTGTAAAATGAGTTTGTTTTATCTTGCTTTGACAAATTTTGTTTTTAACATATTTGTTCTGTCCTTTCACGTAACTGTTCTAAATCTGTTTGTATTTGTTTTATATTTTTAAATAGTTCCTGCTTGCAACTTCGTCGTTTATGTGTAGTTTTTCATATTTTCTAATGATCGACAGACTCGTAGTCTAATTTAGGATATCTGTCCCGAGGATGTGTGAAATTCACTCAAAACTGATACCTTAAAATTTTTAATGTAAAGGTATTTGGGGGAATTAGTCCGTTTTAATTGTCACCTCCATTTAATGCTATGAACTCACACCGAGTCAATGAATAAGTTTTAATTTTCAGTTGGAATTTTTCGAGATATCTCGATTTTCATATTCTAAATCTAGATGCCTTAAAAGTATTTAACTATATTGGAAGTAGTTGCCTTTTTTGTTACAACAAATGCTTACTTTCTTAAAGGAACCTGGTACCTTCGACGTAGTTTCAAAAAATAGCTTGGAATAATTTGAATTGTAGATTCTGTAGAGTTACCAAATTTTGCGGCATACTTTTTTTATGATACTCTTACGATTATACAGGGTGATATATAAGAATTCACGTCGGGAATATAGTTTACAATTCTTATATATATAGATCTGGATGTGGTATCAATTTTTTGAAGATTCTTTAGTCAGCTTTCGAATATTTTAATATATAAACCGACTTTTCCCAAAAGTAGTTTGGAGCACTTTGAATTGTAGATTCTGTAGAGTTGCCAAATCTTGCGACATACTTTTTTATGGTACTTTTAGGATTATACGGGGTGATATATAAGAATCCACGCCAGAAACATATTCTGTAATTCCTATAAAGATCTTCTGGACGTGGTATCAATGTTTTGAAGATTCTTTAGTCAACTTTAGAGTATTTGAATCTATAAATTGAGCTGTTTCCGAAAGTAGTTTGGAACAATTTGAATTATAATTCTGTAGAGTTGCCAAATCTTACGGCATACTTTTTTATGATACTTGTAAGATTATACAGGGTGATATATAAGAATCCACCTCAGGAATATATTTTGCAATTTCTATAAAGATCTTCTGGATGTGGTACCAATTTTTTGAAGATTCTTTAATCAGCTTTCGAATATTTGAATATATAAACCGAACTTTTCCCAAAAGTAGTTTGGAGCACTTTGAATTGTAGATTCTGTAGAGTTGCCAAATCTTGCGACATACTTTTTTATGGTACTTTTAGGATTATACGGGGTGATACATAAGAATCCACGCCAGAAACATATTCTGCAATTCCTATAAAGATCTTCTGGACGTGGTATCAATGTTTTGAAGATTCTTTAGTCAACTTTAGAGTATTTGAATCTATAAATTGAGCTATTTTCGAAAGTAGTTTGGAACAATTTGAATTATAATTCTGTAGAGTCGCCAAATCTTACGGCATACTTTTTTATGATACTTGTAAGATTATACAGGGTGATATATAAGAATCCACCTCAGGAATATATTTTGCAATTTCTATAAAGATCTTCTGGATGTGGTATCAATTTTTTGAAGATTCTTTAGTCAGCTTTCGAGTATTTGCATATATAAACTGAACTTCTTGGTAACAATTAGTTCTAAGGAAAGTAAAAATGAATCTAAAGCTTCGTTAGCTTTTAATTTCAACGTGAACATTTGTAAAAGGAAGCTCCCTGCATTCAAACAATTCCACACAATCCTCGAAACGAACGGCTCCTCCATCTTTAGGTAGCACAATTTAAACCGCATTAAAAATTCATCGTTTTTAAAACACTCCACTTTACGAAGGAGAAAGCAAAACTGGAAATGACAGAACCGGGCTCGCCGACTAAAAAGGCTCGCTCCGACCAGCGAAAAAAGAGACATCGCGTGCTACATCCCCCCCTAATTACCTCAACGAAGTGAACCGCAGAGCTTTTGTGCCGGTTCCGAGGAAATTACCCGTTTCGAGAGGCCTGCCGCGCTGCAATACGCAGTCGAAATACCGAACAAACTTCGTAGCATCATTACTATTATTACTATTTACATAAATTAGCATGCAAACGAAGCTTATACGGCGTATACATTAACCGGTCCAATTAGATATCCGTATATAAATATATAAAAACGTAATTGAGGCGTTTTAATCGACCGGAATACTGCGAGAGGATGATATTTAGGACCAATACATTACGTTATGAATTGAATATTAAAAAGAAAAGGCGGAATGTAATGGGATAATCGCCGTCTTACCTTATATATTCGATCGAAAGACTAATCAGGTCCTTGGGATTGAAGATGGTCCGTTCGGTATCCTCCCCTCTCTCCTCGGGGGTGACTTTAACGGCTAGTGCCGGATGCTGGCCGTAGAACTTCTGCCGCCTGGCCATCTCCCGAAGGAACAATTCAGGTACCAATTTATATACAATGTCTTGCAGCGTTTTGTCCAATCTGTAAGGTAGAAAGAAGATATCGGGAATGAAATCAAGTACGTTGAGGGAAATCGAGCTGTAAAGAAGGGGTGGCTTTTTCAAAAGAAGAAATATTGGTCTCAAACTGTACTTTGTTTCAGATCAAAAAGAAGTAATTCAATCTCATTTTTATCCAACAAATTAAGAATCAAAATTAAGAACAAATGCTAATAAGTTACAAGCAACACATGTGCTGAAAAGTCCCGGGCCTAACAAAGAAAACACGGTTTTTTGGTTCAAAATTAGCTTTATTCATCAACGTAATCTCCATCAAGAGCAACGCAATCATTCCAGCGCCGCTCTAACATTTCAATACCACTTTTGTAGAACGATTTATCTTTTGCCTCAAAATAGGCCTCAGTTTCAGCGATAACCTCTTCATTCGTGCGAAATTTCTTACCGGCGAGCATTGTTTTTGAGGTCTGCGAACAGCCAGTAGTCGCTGGGAGCCAAATCTGGCGAATACGGTGGATGTGCCATTGTTTTGATTGACTTGTGACACGGTGCGTTGTCTTGATGAAACAAAATTTTTTTCTTTGCCATATGCGGTCGTTTCTTTGTAATCTCGGCCTTCAAACGCTCCAATAACGCTATATAATATTCACTGTTGGTGGTATTTCCTTTCTCAAGATAGTCGTTGAATATTACACCACGCACATGCCAAAATACCGAGGCCATAACCTTTCCAGCCGATTGTTGTGCTTTCGGGCGCTTTGGACGAGGCTCACCAGTTGCTGTCCACTCAGATGATGATCGTTTTGATCCCGGAGTGAAGTGATGAGTCCATGTTTCATCCATTGTCACATATCGACGTAAAAATTCCGGTTTGTTACGTTTAAACATGGCCAAACACTGCTCAGAATCATCAACACGTTCTTGTTTTTGGTCAACAGTGAGCAAACGCGGCACCCACTTTGAACAGAGCTTTCTCATAGTCAAATGCTCATGCAATATAAAGCCAATACGTTCTTTTGATATCTTTACGATGTCAGCTAACTCACGCAACTTCACTTTTCGATCATTCAAAACGATTTTGTGGATTTTTTTCATGTTCTCTGGTGTTACCGCCTCATTTGGGCGTCCACTGCGTTCTACATCATCGGTGTCTCTACGACCACGTTTGAAGTCAGCAAACCAACGTTTTATTGTTGTTTCTGATGGAGCGGAGTCCCCATAACACTTTTCAAGCCATTGCTTCGCTTGAACGGTATTTTTTCCCATCAAGAAGCAGTGTAAAATTAAAATACGAAATTGTTTTTCATCCATTGTTTTAAAAATAACAAAAGTAGCGTGACTCTTAGCACAATAACTCACAAACTAATAAATAGAATATCATGAAATTTTAACAGCTGTCTCTTGAAGGTTAGTACTAACTGAGAGCAAGGTGACTGCAATGAAACTACCGTCATCTATGTGTTAGGCCCAGGACTTTTCAGCCCATGTGTTACTTAACAAAATATAAAAATTCTTCCCCTTCTAATATTTTTTAACAAAGACATCAACACAAATATATTCTGGCAAAGCCCAGTATTTTAAAGAGACTATCATAATGTATGTCGCAGATATTGTATTGAAGTTACGGGACATAACTGATAATGGGGAATTATAGATCGTGTGACTCGACAATCTCAATATTTGAAAATTTAATTACGATATCAGGTAAGTGTAATCAACATTATTATGCAATAGGTTATACAAAAACTTCACGCTGATATTTCTTTGTAGTTGCAGCGATTCCATATGAAACTTTCTTGAGAGGATCTCATAATCAAATCCTCAAGAAGGATAGGCGCCCTGAATTCTATAGTACATGTATTTGAGCAACCTTCTCTGTACTTTCTCCAATGTTTGCATATGACACTTATAAAATGGACTCCAGATCAAGCTGGGGTATTCAAGATTGCTCTTGACGTAAGTATGGTGCTGAGGCATTTCGAATGACGTATGGGAAATTCCAATGTTTTCAGAGCAGAAGATGTTATATCATTTATACGAGATGCAAAATTCAGGCTGCTCTCAAAACGCACGCCGAGATCTTTAATGGTAGTACAACCTTCGATTATCTTTCCGTTAAGCAAATAATTATTTTGAAATGGTTTCCTTTTCTTAGTGTAGGTCATTATATAACATTTAAATACATTTAATTCCAGTTTATTTCTATCACTCCATAACGAGATTTGGTCAATTTGTCTCTGCAAGTAAGCGTAATAGTTTGCTGTGGCTATCTCGACAAATATCTTTAGGTCGTCAGCAAAAAGATACTTCTCACATTCAATATGGTCCAAAAGATCGTTAATGAATAAATTAAAGAGAACTGGCCCCAGACTTGAACCTTGCGGTATTCCCGTCGTTGCTGTGTAGATCTTAGCTTCTGAACCCATTGTAACGTACATACTGTGTTTTGTAATGTAGGTATGAAGAAAAAGGCTGTCCCAATCTACGGCTAAAGTCAAACTTATCTAATGTTTTTCGATACTATTTTTGTAAAGTATATTAAGTTAGTGACTGTCGATCTTTTGCCCATGCTGATGTGTTAAAATATAGCTCTTAATCGAGCACCCTGATTTAATTTTAAGTAACGTAAAACGCGCCATAAATTAATGAATAAACACCTTTTACCAACAAACTGAAGGAACCGTAATTGTTAACAGCCTATCCCATGGCTAACCTTTTTATGGGAAAATTTGAAACTAACCTTAAGAATACTTTGGCCTATTTTCTACGGTTTTGGTTTAGATATCTATTAATTTCGATGAAATAGTAACCGATAGCAGATATATTAGTTTTTAATAAGAAGGAATAAGCTAGAAATACACACAAATAGACTATAGATTCATCTTGGGAGATTCTGGTTACTCATGGTAGCATAAACTTTTGGGTAATTAACTTCTTGATTCGTCATTTGCTTAATTTCCCTATAACTAAATCTAAATGAGTTCAATGAAATCATTAAAATTGCAAATTTTAACGGATTTCCCGAAGATGTAGTCTATAATACTATTAAAAAACATAAGAATAGAATAAGAATTAGAAATATAAGCAGACTAGGAAGTACTAGCAGTAGTAATAAGAAGCATGTAAAGATACCATTTTATCCATGTTACACCTAAGGTCGTTTTTTCGATAAACAGTAACCTCACAAACTTTTTAGGAAACTCTGAAGATCAGGCAGATAACATGGAAAAATCAGGGATTTAAAAAAGATTGTGATCAAATATACATTGCTAATATGCAAAGATCTATTAAAGTTAGATACAAAGAGCATTTGGCTCATCTTGAATTCGGAAAATTTAACAAATCTAGTGTCGTCCTACATATGCTAGAAAGAAATCGTAATGTTGTTCACTTCAGGTTTGAGACACTTTGCCTGTTACGATACCCGTCTTTCATTTGGTCTGTTTACACTTCTTCTTCCTAAATATCTATAAAATCTCGCTCTGGCTGGTAACCTTGCATCCGTTCTACGTATTCTTTCCACTTATTTTCGTCTCTCTTTATTCTCTCATTTATGTCGAAGATGTTTCGGTCTGTTCTTCTGAAACATTTCATCTCCTGTGTCTGTATCCTGCTCTCTTGTCTTTCCATTGTTGTCCACGTTTCACCATCGTATAAGAGGGTTGGCACCGCTATCGTCTTATAAAGTTTTGTTTGTATATCTTTCCTTGTTTTGTTCTTTTTAATATTCTGCTGATTCTTACACAGATATGTGTCAATTTAGTTTTTCTTCTATGTTTTTAATAATAATAATAATAATAATAATTTATTTCCAACAGGCACACTACCCAGTTACAGGAAACACTAAAATTAATATGCATGATAGCAAAATACAAAAAGAAAAAACAAATACATGTGTATATAAAATAATTGCGAAGTTACATGTATTTAATGTCTCAAAAATACTAAATATTACTATTACCCTATGGTATAAGAGTATATAAAAAAATCCTCACGATAGAAAAAGGGTTACTGTATAAAACGTTCGCGTTTTTAGACATATGTGTTAGTGGTGTTTTTAATAGCACATTGGCTCATGCCGTGGGGATAAAAAAAGTGTCAACAGTTCTATGATTGTAATGGGGTATGCTAAAGTCCACCTGGGATAGTAAAGACGGGGAATCAATATGCTCGTGTATCAATTTAATAAGAAATTTCGCGCTAGCTGCGTCTCTGCGACGCGACAGCGACTCGAAATCATGCCTACAGAGTAAATTGATATAATCAGTACCACGAGGAGGATAAATACCATCAGATTTATACGAAAGATATTTAAGAAATCTCTTCTGGACTCGTTCAACTGATAATTGGTGGTAGTGATAACATGGGTACCAAACAATAGAAGCAAGTTTCGAGCGGACAAGCGAGTAGTAGACAGACTTCAAGGCGCATGTGTTATAAAAATTCTTGCAGGATCTGAACAAGTATCCGAGCGACCTAGATGCAGCAGAAGTCATTGCATCTGTATGTGGGGAGAACGAGAATTGGGAATCAAATAAGACTCCAAGATCCCTAAAAACGTCAACTCTTGGGATGAAAGCGCTAGAGATGTTATAGTGAAATATTTTCGGGTTGGATGACCGAGTAAAGGTAAGTACTGCATTTATTAATGTTTAGCTGAATTTTGTTTACATAACACCAGTCATTAATGACACCAACGTTTCTCTGTAACCTTTAAGAATCAGAGGAAGAGATAATTGTGCTATAAACTTTAAGATCGTCAGCGTATGCAAGAGCATTACAATCCAATGATAGTAGAAGATTATTGATATAGATATTGTAGAGGAGTGGTCCCAAATTGGAGCCCTGAGGTACGCCGCTAGAAGCAATGAATGTGTGTGACACAAACCCATTGTAATGGACATAGCATGATCGGTTGTGAAGGTAGGATTGAATTAGAGTGATAACAGTAGGAGAAACACCAATGGCAGATAGTTTATCTATTAGGATGTAATGGTCAATTGTGTCGAATGCCTTGGTAAAATCCGTGTAGATAACATCTACTTGTCGACGATTGTCAAGTGCTTCGCTGACATACTGAGTGAGTTCAACTAAATTGGTAACAGTTGACCGTCCACTAACAAAGCCATGCTGATTAAAAGAGAGGTATGGCTTAACACAGTTGTACAACCTAGTATACAGAAGTTGTTCAAAAACTTTAGCACAATTAGGGAGAATACTAATTGGTCTGTAGTTAAGAATAGCAACCTTATCGCCCTTCTTGTAAACTGGTGTTATCCTACTAACCTTCCAGTAAGATGGAAAGGTAGAAGTGCGAATAGCCAAATTGAAAATAAAGCAAAGAGGATCGCACAACACCGGAGTACAATCATGCATGAGAAAGCTCGGAATATCATCATGTCCACAAACAGAAGTTGTTTTGAGTCTGTTCAAAGCATACAAATCATCCCGCACCGAAAAGTACCCGATATTGAAAGAACAGCTGTTATATAGTAGTGTTATTGGAGAAGTTAGTGGTATATCCATTTGAAAACACACTGGCAAAGCCCTGCAGAATATCAGAAGGCTGGTCAAGAACTGTATTGTTATACTTCATAGACCCGGGAATTCTGGAGGAGTTTCGTTTAGTATCCATTCCAAAACAGTTTTGGATCAACAACAATATCGTCTTCAATTCTTTTGTGGTATTCTTTGTAGGCTATTTTGATTGGTGTTTTGATTAAGGACCTTAGAGTTTTTATTTCGATCATAAGATGCATCGCAGCTTAAACATTTAAAGTGTTTCACCCGTTCCAGTACACTATCTTTGTTCTAATTGGATATTTACCAAAGAAGGCCATGGTTTTGGTTTTCTTTTGTGCAATCTATCTTGGTGCAGCCCTCTTCAAGTAGATGTATGTACTTTAAAGACTTTGTCGTTGAAAATATAAAGTTAATTCGAAATGTAAACAACAATGTTCATTTAAATTGTTAAGGAGGGATGCAAATTTACAAAAATAAACATATTTTAATGAATATAGATTTAGGGCCTTTAAACTCATACAGCCTTTACTCATTATTAAATCATGCATGACCACAGTCAATCAACTATAACTTTAATAGAGTATAAGTCGTATAGTGTTAGTTTAATTTGTTAGTCCAATATTACTGCCGAGCGTTTCACAATTCATCAAAACCAATCTGATATCCTCTTTTTTCGCATAACAACTAAAGATCTTAACCCATTCACCGACTTTAACTTTCGTTTCCTACTTCAGCATCGGGGTCCATCGCCCCATCTAATGAGGAGTTAGTCCAAAAGATCGCGTCGAAAACGAACAGCAAGAACGAGAACAACATCCGAATTCCCATCCTCCAATTAGCATAAAGTATATCCGTCTCTGTCTATCGTCGTAGCGCGTAGACCGGCCGCCTCGTCCGACTTTCCCAAACTCCAAAGGCCGTTCTCGACGCTCGTTTTAAGTGAATCGTTTTATTAAACTAGAAAAGGACGCGCGTATGGCGCAAAACAAGGCAACCTCTCCGCCGTTTCACCCCTTTTCCGCCGCCCCGCCGTACGGCACGGGGAAGTAAATAATAACGAAGTTAAATACTATAAAGATTCTCGCGTGAAATGCAAGGAAAACCAAGTAATACGACGGGCTTGGACAAAAGATTCCGACGGTGCTATCGGCCGTTGATGGGCTTTTATCGCTTCAAAATTTAATTAGGCAAGGCCTTCTTTGACGGTGTACGGGCACGATCGTCTTTTCGAAGAACTGCATCCGTAAAGCGGGTGTTTCGAATCTAGATTATGGAGTCGTTGGTGTCGGAGATCTATTTTCGGCCTAGTTTCGCGCTAGGAATAGAAAATATTACAAGACATTTCTTTATGGGAACTCTTAACGGGTTTGTCGTTAAGGAAAAGAAAAAGATAAAGGATGGAATTTAACACCTGAATTTCTAGCAACAGATTAATCAAATTTAAATCGATCGATTTAGGTTTATTTAGATTCTTTACGAATTTTTTTGAATTTTACGAGGGCGACCTGAAATGTTTCCGGAATCGACATGAAAAACACGGGATTGACGTGGTTTTTTATTTTTATCTTTTATTTTTTCAAACGGTGCTTTAGTCTCTTCAAGCCGTCGGAACAGTAGGATGTTTCGAAGTCTGCAAAATAGCCATTTATAGCGACGATGACCTCCTCATTTGAGGCAAATCTCTTTCCTCCAAGTGATTTTTTCAGGTTTGAGAATAGGAAAAAGTCGCTGGGGGCTAGGTCCGGTGTTCTGTAGATAGTCGACGAGGGTCACACCTTGGGAATCCCAAAAAATGGTGGCCGATGGAACGGTCTTTGCTTTCTTCGGAGCCGATTCGCCCGGTATGTAGTGGTGGATCCAAGTCTCATCCACGGTTACGAAACGCATGAATAAATCCCTTGGATTGCGTTGGATCCTGGCCGGACACTCCCCCGAAACGATCACCCGATTTCGTTTTTGCTCCAGTGCGCCATCTCTTGCCGATTCTGGAAACATTTCAGGTCACCCTCGTAATGTCTGGATTGTAAATTATTATAGAAGAAAGATCCATTTCCTTAGAAAACGTTGGGTGGTCAAATAGAAACCGATTTCCGGATGTTTCAAGGTCCAGATATAATAATAATGATATTTTTGTGTCTAGACTATTTTCTTTTAATTTAAATTACTCCCTAAACGGGCTATAAGAAGAACGCCTTCCGTACATTCAAATGACAGTGATGATATTGTCCTTTTGACAAAATGGGTTACCTTCCTGGATTAGGTGGGCAAGAACATCATTATTATTCATCGTACCTAAAGACCATTGACAATAATTAAGCTGGGTTGCGTGATCACTGAAAGGAAGCTCCTATACGCAATAAAACTTGTATGTAAATTTCTGTAGATCTTTTTTAAGGATTGCCTGGGATGTCCCATACTAAAGTTGCGTTTGTTGTTAAAGCTTGCGAATAGATTTTTTAGGTGATTGAGTTATTGGTTTCTCAACATTAACTAGATTTTTCGCTGTCCGTTTTGATGGTCTACCACTACCTGTTTTTCGGGACATAGACCTTGTTTCACGAAATTTTGCTACTGATTCTTAAATAACTCGCCACAAGCTGTCATATGTCACTGGAAAATTTAGAAATTCCAGCTAAAACTCATCTGTACTCCATTTTCTAATGTTATACCATCTCTGGTGTATGATTTGCCAATGAGAACTTTGTGATTTATTGTAAACATTTTTGTGTCAATACACCAGTACAGTACACACAACAAACCTATTTTATTTGTCATTGTTAATTCACTATTCACTACAAACAAGATATTTCGAAAAAATAATTTCACGGCTTGCTAGAGGGTAAATTTATATAATCATATAGTATATTAAGGTCTACTATAATTCTGAGAAATAGGTAATGACAGCATTGTTCAAAATCTTTAGAGAGTCATAAGAATTGCAATGCATCACTAATATCAACTTAAAAAAACTGCTTCCTGCATTTAAACTGTAACAAAGTTATGATACACAACGGAAGTTCTGGTAAATCCTAGAATAGTCCAAAGCTGGTCCTCATTAGAGAATTTATCTCCAAGAATTAACTTTGGAAAATCTTGCATGATTTTTGCGTATCTCCGTTGTAAAACGTGTTTTCTCTTTACATCAAAGGTCTCGTATGGACTTGCTTGGCTATCTTCTTGCTGCATTCTTAGTTTTCCACATTTATCTGTGGTACAGCATCCTTCTATCCTATTATTTCAAGAAAAAAAAACCAAAGAAATTTGTGACAAAAAGCTCACTTAGCATATGGAAGTAACTGGGAAGCTTTGGGATTGATTAGGATTTGGTCCAAATCAATTTGGTGTCGGTCAAAACATGACAAGACGATTAGACCCATAATGATTTCATGCCCTTTCTTGAAGCTTATTATCGCCACGAAAACAAGCCATTCACCTCTTACATCCTTGCTTTTAACATCTTTTCCATTTCACGCGTTAAAAACGACCGTCAATCTCGACGTTTACTCTCTCCTTTCTCGGCTTCGTCACGTGGCGACGGCAAACTAAACGCGTGCCGCTGCGAGAGCATGCGCGTCTCGACGTCTACGTGTCGATAATTCATCCGCGCTTCCCAGCGTCGAGACGCCCGCCGCATCCCCACGGAAGAGTGTCTCCTCCGTCGTATATACGACATCATCGGCGATTTCGCGAAATCAATCGGTTCTTCGTCGAGATGCCGATGAGAAGCGGGATACGTGTTTGCCGCGTTATAAATCGAGTTACGACCGTAGTACGTTTTCCTCGCCTTTCGCCGCGCGCTGGAAGATGAAAATATCGAATGCTAACTGCCGGGCTTTTGGCAGGTTTCTGAGCAACGGAATAATTGATGATGCCAGCGAATGTGTGCGCTGTTATATGGAGTGTGTGTGGTCGTAGATTGGGGGAAATGGTGTGAAGATGGAATTGATTTTTTTTTTCAACTTCAACGATCTTGCGAAGTAGGGGAGATGAGGTGGTGGATGGAAGCTTATTTTTTTTTTAATGGCTTCGATCGGATTTGTTTACAGCGAAAGAATTGGAATTGTTCCCAAAACTCAAACAACTTCTTATGTAAAAGAATTATCTGGCATCTTTAATAATAATGATAACGCTGGCCAACGTACATTTTGGTGACTTAGATCTTTTAAATGTAATTAAGCGATTTTGGGGTACCTAATCCAAAAATTCCGTCAGATTTGTTCTATCAGATCTGGTTTTCGAAATTCTTTCTGCCTTATTTAGGAAAAAATCGCCAAAATTAAATATATTTTGTTATGTACGTAACTTTTTAAATATTACTATTTGATAACTGCTAAATGAAACACAACAACTTTCAATCATCAGCTAAAAATTTCCTGCGTGAGATTTACCAGAACAGGCTCGCTTAAGATTGCAGCAGGTTTTTACATGATTGAAATATTTTGCAAGAAGTTCATTGATGATGTACTCCATCATTTTCGACAAGATTCATGATGTCGTGTTAGGCGATCGCCGATTGAAGCTGAAAGAGATAGCAGAGACAACAGGCATCCCAAAAGATGCGTTAACCGTATCCTACACGAAATTTTGGGTATGAAAAATCTTTCTTCGCGATGGATACCGCGTTTGCTCACGCCGGAGCAAAAACGAAATCGGGTGACCGTTCCGGAAGAGAATCTGGTCAGGATCCAACGCAATCTAAGGAATTTCTTCATACAGTTCGTAACCGTGGATGAGACTCGGATCCAGCACTACATGCCGGAGACCAAGGAACAGTCGAAGCAGTGAACTTTTCCAGGGTTCCCAAGGTATGATCCTCATAGGCTATTTGCAGATGGGAATGACGATCAGGGGGCAATCCTACAGCGATTTATTGATCCGATTCGATGCAGTATTGAAGGAGAAACGACCTCCTTTGCGGCGGAAAAATAGTGCTTTACCACCACCACATACATTCGTCCCGCATCGTCGTGTCCAAATTGAATGAGCTGCGCTACTCATGGTTTATATTCACCGGACTAAGCCCCCAGAGACTCTTCCCTATTCCCAAATCTGAAAAAATCACTGGGAGGAAAGAGATTTGCCTCAAATGAAGAGGTCATCGCCGCTAAAGATGGCAATTTTGCAGACTTCGAAACATCCCACTTTTTCAAAGGCTTGAAAGGATTGGAGCACCGTTTGAAAACTCATACTGATCTTCAAGGAGACTACATCGAAAAATAAAAATGGAAAACCACACCAATACCGTGTTTTTCTTGTCAATTCCGGGTCGTCCTCGTATTATCCAATATAGTATCATGATAACCATTATGAAACAGCTCAAACAATTGTCTCAAAGCATTGGAAATAATGTTAAACAAGTTAAACCTAAGGAGCGTTTAATTAAAATTTCATACTTACTTAATATTGGGTTTCGCCTTATTTATAATGACCTCGCAGATAGGACAGTGAGAGTTCTCCTGCAGAAATTGAATGATACAACTTCTGCAAACTGCAAAAACGAAAGAAATTCTTAAGTAGTTAGTACCTAATTGATGCCACGGTAATACTAACATGAATGGAGACATTCCGAAATCGTCGTCGCATCTATGAAGTATCCTTTGCACAAGGGGCAGGTTAAATACTCGTTGATCTCCACCAGCTTGGTCTTCTCGTGCTTCACTGTAGGTAAGGCATCCATTTTCTCCTTCTGGAAAGAAAAATAAAATTTTAAGCAACAGGCAACCGCAAATTCATCATCAACGCTACGTGCTGGTAATTTCTCCATTAAACAAGGCGAAAATTTCAACTCATAAGGTGGTAATCTCGACCGTAAACGGTTTGATTAGAATTTTAACGAGATGTAACGAAGCAAAAGCAGATTACGGATTATATTTTGTGTGGGGTAGGGAGAGGACGCGGCGAGCTAAGGGAGACACGCGTACACTCCGTATTACCTACGAAATAACCCCGTAATGTAGTACGCTTTAGCGGGGGGGTCCGACGTAGGATATAGGCTGAAAACAGCTGCAACGAACGTCGGTCTCTATACCGCGTTTGATACCTACAGAGCTTCGATTTTACATTAATTATGAAATGAAAACGAATTCGACGCGAGGATAATGCGAGTGGGGAGCTGGGGGGGGGGGATATTGGGGAACCGTATGGACGGCAAACCGCTTTTATGTTGCGGGTTAATGTTTGCTTGTAAATTTACTGCGTATGGTATGTATGAATTAATTGAGAACGAGGTGCTAGTGATTTGTGTTAACCCAAGCGCGAATCAATTACGTTATTGGACGAAAAAAATAATAAACGGAGAGATTAAATAGGTAATCGATAACAACGTGTACTACAAATTTTGCTCTCGATGAAATATAATAGTTAAATTGTTCAAACTTTCGCTTTTGTGCTCAGGAGAGATAGTGAGATAGCAAAAAACCGAATTCACGTAAAAGATTTGCAAAAGTGATACTAACGCGATCCAACATTTTCTCTCAAGCAATTGATCACAAACTATGTACACTACCGCTCAAAAGTGTTTAGGCACCCCTGTTTTCATGGATTATTCATGTAGTATTATGTTTACCAAAAAAACATTATAATAAAATGAAATACGTATTTAAAATGTAGTTCAGTAAGATAAACACCGATTATATCGCATAAGGTTTACTATCATTTACCTGCACTTGGTCGGATTACCATAAACTGTTTATTGCGGTGCAATTACAATAACAATTCCTCTGAATTTACTGGGTAAATTTAGTCATCTGTTAGATTGTAGGTAATAATGTTTAAATTACCTTCCTAGAAGATTATAGTGAAATCTGTAAACTATAGTCAGTTGCAGTGTGGTACTGGTTACTCTATTCACGTCGTGAGCGAAATATCGTGTGATAATTTTTTAAAATGCCTGCGCGAAGAGAAATTAGTACCGAAACACGTGCGCTTATAATAGCTTACCATAAAAGTGGCATAAGTAATCGACAAATTGCCAAAAAAATGAATACAACACGTTACGGTTGACTATAACGTAAAAAAATATCGGGAAACAGGCAGTTTTCTTAATAAAAGACGGAGTGGAAGGCCAACAGCTACATCTTCAGATGATCGCAGAATAGTGGTTACCGGCAAGTTAAATAGACGCAAAACAGCCCCGGAAATCACCGCAGAATTAAATGTTGGTCGCCAGAAACTAGTCAGTGTTTCTACAGTCAAATGTCGCCTACAGAAAGCCGGGCTCCATGGACGTATTGCGATGAAAGAGCCATTACTACGCAAACAAAGCAAGCAAAAGCGACTTAAATGGGGTCGTGAACACCAACACTAGACCATACAAGAGTAGAACAACGTCCTATGGACGGATGAGTCCAAATTTGAGCTGTTCGGAACCCGAAGACGCATATTCGTGAAGAAGATCTACGGGTGAACGTGCCAGAGAAGAGTGTATTGCTGCTACTGTGAAGCATTTGGGGCTGTTTTGCTGGCACTAGTGTAGAGGACATTGTGAAAATTGACGGTATATTAAAAAAACCGCGAAATTTTGGAGAACCACGCAATGCCTTCCGGAATTCGACTTTTGGGTCAAAATTTTATCTTCCAGCAAAACAATGACCCAAACATTCCCTTAAATTATGTAAAGACTATTTACGCCATTTAGAAGAGGAAGGAACTCTCAGAATTATGGAATCGCCTCCCCAGACCCCCGACTTGAATCCAATCGAGTTACTATGGGAAGAACTAGATAGGGAAGTACGGAAATCGGCCCCGACATCAGCTACTGACGTGTGGAACAAATTGCAATCGAGTTGGACCTCAATAACACAAGAGACTCTGGCAAAACTTATTGCGAGAATGCCTCGATTGTGTGCTGCAATTATTAAATCAAGAGGAGGTCACATAGATGAAAGCAAAATTTAAATGAAACGTTTTAATTTTCCCATTTATTTAATATATTTTTATTCATGTACGTGTATCTGTACATAAAAAATAAATATTATTAACATTTTTGCTGAGTTTTTATACATTTTTGCTGTCAGTGAGAGTGCCTAAACACTTTTTTTTTGCTTTATCTATGGTAAGTACTAAGGCAAAAACAAAAACATTCAATCTACACATCCATTACGATGTCTGATTCCTATAAAACCCTATTTTCGTATTGAAGGAGGACAAAACCTAGGCGTCTGATTTCATCTGTAAGAACTGCAAGGAAACTGGTTGGAAGAAATTGCATTTCATTGGAAATTCATTCCTAACAAGGGAAGGTAAGCAAACGTATCTCGCCGATTTCAATCAAACTTGGTGAGTTTATAGACCATTCTAGTGTAAGACCAGCGGCAACTATCTTAGTGGCCCAATTGCCCGTTAGGGGGGTGTCGGCCACCCTAACCTCAAGACTACCATTTGCTGTTTCATTTAATAAATCAGAAACTATCAGAGATATCGAAAAAGAATTAAGACAGGATTTTATCTGTTTTATATGCCCTAAATGATGGTGTAACTGTTTTTCCGATATCAAGTATAAGTTTACGAAAACAACCCTCCACCCCCTCTTTTTTCTATAAATTTCAGAATTGTTTATTACAGCACGAATACAGATACACATATATATGTACGTGTATAATACAATACTTATGAATGTTACATTAATAACGCAATTTTCTTATTTCTAATATCATTGAGAATATTGAACAGAGATTAACAGGTGCTTGGAGTTCTAGTCTATAGTTTCATTGATCTGTACATAATCGGTATCCGTGATAATAATAATACATTTTATAAATTGATAGCTTATAAAAGACTACGCCACATAGGTACTATAATAATCGTAATCTGTGTGGAAATGTTGAAAGCAAAGGAATTGCTTACACCATGCACAACGAATAAGTGCAAGTTTTCCACAAATGCTGCATTTTAGTGTACTCTGTGTATCCTTCGGAAGCAGAAACCTACAGGATTTTCAAAATTAATATAAATAACCTGCCTGTAACTTGGAAATACAATAAGAAAGCTTGGATGGACAAATTATGACAGAGTGGTTGCAAGACCTAGATTGGAAAATAGCTAAAGAATAAAGAAACATTTTGATATTTTTAGACAATGCGGGATCTGATCCGAAAAACGTTCGCTTAAATATACAGCTTTTGAGCTAATAAAGAAAATTACACCACTGGATGCAGTTTATTTCGCAAAAACCGCTTGGGACCAAGTAACCAAAGAGACAGTTCAAAATTACTTCCGTAAACCAGGATTTAATCGTGTAAATATGCAAAGTGAAGACCAGTTAACTGAGGCTGATACATCCAACCTAGAAGATGATTTTGTCTCTTAGTGTACTTTCAGATATCCTCAAAAATAAGAATTTATTGAAATTGACGGATAATAAAAACCTTACTGAATTTTTGAACGTAGATGAAGATTTGTATGTTGCAGATCCAGATTCAGAACAAGAAATTGCAAATCCAGTTGAAATACAAGAACTTTCGGAAGATTCTGATGTCGACGAGGTTTCAGTGCCAACAGAAGCTATCCCAAATTATGGTAAAGCTATTACCCTGACCAAGCAGCACAAAAGTTTTGTCGAAAATCACGGAGATACAGAGTATTTGGAGCTTCTTTCTAAATTAGAAATACGATTTCAAGATGCCATTTTAAAGAAAAAGAGAAGACAAACAACAATATATGAATTTTTGCGTCCTTAAAGTGACTACTCATTTCATTGTTTTGTATTACATAGTACATCTATGTATCTATGTACATATATTATACTTTGTATGTATATATCTAAAGAAAA
The DNA here is from genome assembly GCA_023509865.1 of Trypoxylus dichotomus. Lineage (NCBI taxonomy): Eukaryota > Metazoa > Arthropoda > Insecta > Coleoptera > Scarabaeidae > Trypoxylus > Trypoxylus dichotomus. Next base: position 29,660,717 of record CM042082.1, on the reverse strand, counting down.
TAAACTTTTTTTTCTTAAGTTAACATTTATATACATATACGATTTAAATGTCCCAGTTTCTTTAATGTATTCATTTTTCGTTAAAACACTATTTTTGTTGTATCTACTACATATTTCTTTTATGTGGACACCCTTCCTGAACGGACATCTTCAGTTGGTCCCGTTGGTGTCCGTTCAAGGGAGATTTCACTGTACATCTTTCTTTGATTAAAATATCTATAGGTACGAAAATTTTAACATCAAGATTTCCCGAATTTCATTTAAAAATTAACCGACTTGAAAGAATCCAATATTAGCGTTTTTATAAAATTATTGTTTCGTATTTCCTTTACACCATTAACCATTCCGTACAAATAATCTCAAGTATTAACATGGTATCGTACTTACATAGTACTTCTTATCAATGTTTGGTGTTTATTGATATGTCATACCACACAGATAATTTCGAACGCATTGGTTACAAGAGACTGGCGTGTAACAGACCGCATAATCTACAGAAAAACGGGCATGAATCATCACCGTACACACATACTTCAATACGTCGTACGAACGAACAAAGTGTCACAGGTCAGATTTGCCACCCCACAGCAACAAGAAAGAACTATATAGTTAGGTGTTTTTCCCCCTAGCCGTTAGCTCTTTATAAGGAGAAACAATAAAGGGAATTTCTTATCGAACGCATTCAATTATGACCCTTCCCGAAACGCTGTAAAATCGAGATTTAATCTCTTCGAAATTATGAAAGTACATGTCGCGGTTTTCACATCGATCTAGCGATCGGATAGGTAAGAAATACACACTCAACGAAAATGCACTACGTTTTCAGCACGGGGTGTAATACACCCCATAGCCGATACGATATCCGGTGCGTAGAAAAAAGATAGAGCATGAAGCCGGCTACCTTATCTAAATCTTCGTGGAGAGAGACGGGCAACGTTCGGTCGCGGTAGGAATAAGGATGTGCAACGTATAACTTTCGAAAAATACTCTCGACGGCCTCCTCTTGAATGACAATGGAAGAAAGAGAAAAAGAGGTGAACGAGGCGAAACGAAGGAGACGGACCGATATCGCCGCTGTAACGCGTTAGAGAAGGACGCGACGAATCGTATAACGATACTTAAGTTCTTCGGAAAATTTGGACCGAAATAACACGGGGACAAATTCATTTAGTCGACTGCTGATGATGCATAACTATAATTTCTAGCGGATAATACGTGTTAACAGGTCTTTTTATGTCTGGAATCTTCGAAAAGACGTGCAGGAACGTCTTGAACGCGCGGAAGTCGATTCGGTGTGTATAATGTGAGATAACCAAATCCGTTATGGGTGCATATACGTGCCTTACTGAACTTAAACCAAGTTAATATTGCAACAAAGAAAAAATATCTTATTAGGGTATTTCTAAAAACACGTGACGATCCAATAATTAGAAATAAACCGATAAGGATACTTCAGAACATATTTGTGCATTAACTCTTACCATATAAAAATGTTTCTGATGAAATAAGGAAAATCTGCTGACAGCATTAATTTGTCAAGATACATACAGTACCTGTCCAATTTATTAGGGCCACTTGCTAAAATAGCGATTTTATTAAAATATATAATGAAGAACGTATTGTACAAGCAACATGTTATTTAGAACTGCCACAACTACACTAGGGTGACAGAATAAAATAGATACCTACTAATTAAAAAAAACGATTCTATTCTCGTTATATACACTACCGCTCAAAAGTGTTTAGACACCACTGCTTTCATGGATTATTCATATAGTATTATGTTTACCAAAAAAACATTATAATAAAATGAAATGCGTATTTAAAATGTAGTTCAGTAAGATAAACACCCATTATATCGCATAAGGTTTACTATTATTTACCTGCACTTGGTCGGATTACTATAAACTGTTCATTGCGGTGCAATTACAATAACAATCCCTCTGAATTTACTGGGTAAATTTAGTCATCTGTTAGATTGTAGGTAATAATGTTTAAATTACCTTCCTAGAAGATTATAGTGAAATCTGTAACCTATGGTCAGTAGAAGTGTGGTATTTACTCTATTCACGTCGTGAGCGAAATATCGTGTGATAATTTTTTAAAATGCCTCCGCGAAGAGAAATTAGTACGAAAACACGTGCTCTTATAATAGCTTACCATAAAAGTGGCATAAGTAACCCACAAATTGCCAAAAAAATGAAAATACACAACGCTATGCTTGACTATAACGTAAAAAAATATCGGGAAACTGGCAGTTTTCTTAATAAAACACGGAGTGGAAGGCCAAAAGCAACAACATCTGTAGATGATCGCAGAATAGTGGTAACCAGCAAGTTAAATAGACGCAAAACAGCCCCGGAAATCACCGTAGAATTAAATGTTGGTCGCCAAAAACTAGTCAGTGTTTCTACAGTCAAACGTCGGCTACAGAAAGCCGGGCTCCATGGACGTATTGCGATGAAAAAGCCATTACTATGCAAACAAAACAAGCAAAAGCGACTTAAATGGGCTCGTGAACACCAACACTGGACCATAGAAGAGTGGAACAACGTCCTATGGACGGATGAGTCCAAATTTGAGCTGTTCAGAACCCGAAGACGCATATTCGTAAGATCTATGGGTGAGCGTGCCAGAGAAGAGTGTATTGCTGCTACCGTGAAGCATGGTGGAGGTTCTATCATCATTTGGGGATGTTTTGCTGGCACTAGTGTAGGGGACATTGTGAAAATTGACGGTATATTAAAAAAAGAAGGCTACCGCGAAATGATTGGCCTGGCCATGGTAAAATCCGAATCTCCTGTTCCTCTTTCCATGTGGTTGTTGTACTTGCTTTGTGGCAGAGTGCTCCATCCTCCATAAAAGTGACGTTGTCGAATATCGGTAGTAGTCCTTCTGTTAATATTTGGATATATTTTGCCGCATTTATATTTCCGTCGCAGATTACTAATTGCGTTCTTCCACCATACCATATCGCGCCCCACACCATGATGTTCACACCGCCGTATGTCACCGTCTGATGCAAAAATTTGTCGTCCAGTTGCTATGACGAACGTCTCCATACCCACCTATGACCACTATCACTGAATTGACAGTATCTGCTTTCGCCTGAAAAAATGACAAACCGCCAAAACTCTTCGGGCTTCGTTCGCATTTCGATTGCCCAAGCCATTCGGCGCCGTTTTTGAAATGCAGTAAGGAGAGGTTTTTTTCCTTGCCACCCTTTTATACATCCCCACACTGTGGAGGTATCGCAGAACGGTGCGTTGACTTTTCTGTGAAGTTGCCGCAAGCTCAGCTGTATGTACTTTTTCGCGGTTCTCCTAACACTTCGCGCACAAACACCCTTTTACTTCTTTCAGAAGGTCCGCCACGACCTGGTCTCGGCTCCACTATTGTTTTGTCCTTGCGTTTAAATTGTGTAATTACACGGTTAACTGTGGACAACGGAATATTTAAAATATTACTTATTTCACGTTGCGAAGCGCCGCGTTCACTCTGGCCAACAATGCGACCCCGGGTGAAGTCGCTAATATCAATCGAACCCTTGTAACCGAGGCATAGTTGTAACGATATTAAACTATGACAAATTTCTTCCGAAACATCTACCCCTACCCTAATGACAAGAGAAAGTTCTTAATTCGTTGTTAGAATTTAGCGGTTTACATATTTATACCGCTTTACCTGGTGTCTATTTTATTCTGTCACCCTAGTGTATATAACTAATATTTTGTAATGCCTCCTTTAGCTTTCATAATTGCTCTTATTCTTTTTGGCATAGCGTTGATGGTATGTCTAATGGTAGCGTCATTTTGCCATAAATCTTCAATATTTGTGTTTCTTCTCGAATACACGAGTGATTTTAGAACACCCAACACGTTCTCAATTGCATTGAGGTCGGGAGAATTTCCCAGCCAAGATAACACTGACAAGCATACGTTTCCAAAAAACCTTGAATGGAGTTGGCCATATGGTATGGTGCCTTATCGTGCGTGAATGTGTAAGGGTCTTCATTCGTATCTAAATCCTCCAATACACGCTGATATTGGTGTGGATTCATGGTGCCATGGCCAAAATACAGTGGTCCAGGACCTTCGACTGATATACAGGACCATACTATAACTGACGGTGGGTGTTTCACCGTTCTTAGTACCCTAGCAACACCAAACCGGTCAGATAGACGTCGTCTAACAGATTGAGCTCTTTCGGTTACGGCTTCTAGTTTTGACTCATGACTGAATACGATCTTTAACGATATGGCATTGTTCAAACCAAAAAAATTGATTTACATATTTGATGAGGTTTTGCCCATTCGTAACGTGTTCGCTTCATCATCGGTGTTAATCTTTTTCAGGGGGCGTCTGCATTTTAATCCGGCTTCGTGGATATTTTCACTCCTTCTTGAGACCTTACATTACCGATTTATTTTGTGGATAAGACTAGGTTTTGAGTTGCTAGTCGATCATCCCAATTAGTAGTGATCCCTTTTTTTGCCGCAAATTGTTTTTCCAGTACTTGTAGTGGACTACTCCACTACTTAAAGTGCAACATTAACACGTAAACATCGAAAAAACGTTATTACATAAACAGATAAATATTTTTCTACAATAGTAACCGATCCAAATAATATTCTACGAATTACTGTATCTTTCAATCTTGTTTCTACAGAGGAATAATAGTAGGCAAGAGGTCATTGAGTGACATTTTCTTAGGAAGATATTTAGGGAACGCATTTAGGTAGGTATTGTAAACCCTATTCATGAATTCTGGTAAAAATGTAAGGGCTCTGAAAAGGATTATCATGCAAAATCTTCTTCCTCTTCTTCTTGTAGGTCGTCCTCGTTATCTGCCATCAAGATTGCATCCTCAGCATAGAATAATATTTTTATCGACTCTTGCGCCATCCTATAGCCTCCAGCAACTTACACGCAAAACCGTAATGTAATGTGAGTTAAGAATTTTATGGAATCAGGCAACAGACAGAAGATTTTCAAGATCAACTTGTCACAGAGTTGTCCGAGAACTAAGGTTTAAAACTTACAAGCTAAGCCCAAACTATTTCCGCATTTTTTTTTTTCGGTTTACAATTTTACGATTTATACGCAATTAATTAACAAAAGTGCAGAAAATATATAGACTTATACGGGCAAAGGAGCACAGATTCGCAAGCTCAATGGAACTTGATTATTATGTTTGGAGCTTGCGCCGGTAACAGTGGAAGCTGAGTCGTAAGAATCAAACACCAAGTCTTAAAAAGGAAGTTAAATTTCCAGTCTCCATTACGATTTGGGGATCCACCAATCAGCTGAAGGCGGTCGGGCAATATACACTTTGTAGACGGCATCATGAATGCTGAAAAATATAACGTCCCTCAAACTTATCTAACAGCTCAGATTGAAGAAATCCGTTTGAATAATATCGAATAGAAAAAAGTGAAAAAAATTAGATGTTAGAAAACAGTATTTCACTTTGAAAGTGGATGTCCAGCAGTCTAGATCTTTCCCCGATCGAAACTTTGTGTGGCGTAACATGAAGAAGGAGCTCCGAACACAACCTGCAAGAACCATGCCAGAGCTGCGTGCTCGTCCTCATGAAATTTGTAACAAATTTACTCCAGGTGATTGTCAAACATTAATGGACGGATCCTATGTAATCAAAAAAATGCGTCGATTTTAATAAATTTTCCGATTATATGATAAATTCCTTCAAAGGGACATTTTTTTGTTAGTTGCACCAACTTCACTGGGACAGGGTTCGTATACAAGGGACTTTTTTTAACGAAAATTAAGCCTCTGAACTCCGCTTTTTGCAGAAACAATGTAATTAAAGTTGAATTAGAAATAATTAGCAATATATGATGGTATTTGCGAGCAATGTAAATGAAGAAGATTAGAAGATGATCACTGTCGCACAGAATTTAGGAATCCAAGAGCAACCAACAACAATAGCCTCGGAAGTTTGAAGACTTCTTGAAAAGTCAAAAAGATAAATTGACCCGTATAGGAAGAACATTTAAAAGAATGTAATTAAAATTACAGCAAAATTAAGTATCGAAAAAGATAACAATAAGGATTAACAGAAGAAGAAGTGGAAGAAGCCATGCTGGGGAGATGTAAAAAGCAATATAGAACTAACAAGAAATACCAAGCGATAATCCCGATTTACAAGAAAGGAGAACATACCCAATGCAAAAACTATAGAGCTATATGTTGAGCAAAAACAAGCTACAAACTATACACAAGAATACTGGAAAAACGACTAAGAGTTTATATGGAACAAAGACAAGAGGAAGAAAAGGTAGCTTTCAGGTCGGAGAAACAAACGAATGAAGAGCTTAACAGAAAGAAAAATTGAAGAAGGGGAAGAAATGTTTCAACTGTTCATCGATCTGAAAGCAACCTTCGATACGATAGAGATAAGAGAGATATGGGAAAATTTAAATGAAATGGAAATCCCTGAAACTCTGCTAGATGCAATTAGAACTACATATGAGCCACTAAGATTCATGATACAAATTACAGGGTAAAATCAGAAAAAGTCCAAAAGAAAAAAAGAATAAAACAGGGTGTCAGTCTAAGTCCACTCTTATTCGTATTAATGATAGAGTACTTGAACGAATAAAAGCACAAACCGCACAGCACAGCACAATCACAGGATACAGAAATCTAGAACCCGTACGAGTGAGTAGCTTACTATACGCAGATGATGTGGTCCTGATTGCAAACTCTAAAAATAAAATGCAAAAGCTAAGGAACATCTCTACGAAGGCAATAAAAAAATGAAGATGGAAGTAAACTTGAATGAAACTAAAGTAATACATAATAACCCAAAAATTAATAAAGCAATTAATTTGGAAAACTCCCAAAAGGAAAGGATTTAGAAAAAGATTTTAGATTGGAGTGATTCTTAATGAAACTAAACCTTTGTTTGAATTTTTGAACGCCTACCATAAAAGTTTCCCCGAGCAAATTCAAATATGCAAAACGCCCGCATCTTCCTCAAAGTAACCTGTCATGTTATCTAAACCATTTTAATGACTTCGTATTAATGCAGCATATACAAACTCTATGGTTTAAAGCTTCTTACGACTAAACACGAACAATATACGGTAGCCATTTAATGAGCATATAGCTTCTGGTTGAAAGGAGAGTTTTCCGTACAAAAAATGAGAATTGTCAATTACCATACTCTTTTAAGTTACGTCATAACGTCAAGTACACTTCGTTATGAAACACAGCAACTGTACAGAGAAGACTCTAATTAGATATATAGGATGATATATGTGTATTGAAGATGATTTAACCCGTAAATAATGTAATATCCTAAGATCGGTTTTAATTGGCTGTTGGATCAGGGATATGTGTGGACCTCATAGGGTAGAAAATAAACTTGAAAGATGATAAATTGTAATAATGCATGCAATTGAACATCATTTTATGCAATTAATGAAATTGATTCACAACTAACAAACAACACCGAGTAACTTCCTCGAAATAAAATATAAAACTATTTCCGCTATCCGAACAAAAGCAATTTGATTTTAGAGAAGATATTTAGGCCTATGGAAATGTTATGCGATTTTTACTATAATTCGGATGTTGCGCGTCTTACATCTTCTTAAATGGAATCCTATGACGTCACGAAAAAAACTGTCACGTGTCACCTGTCAAATTTTAGCGTTTATAAATTTTTTTCTCGCAATTGCCAATACTAGCAGCTGTTACTTTTTCCTTGTTTTAGGAAGTAATATAAAATTTGCATTAATTTTGCTACGAAAACAATAAAATTAGGCGTAAAAGTAAGATGATGGGCGTTACATTTATTTAAATAAACACGGAAACGTAACTTTTATGAAGTTAGCAAAAATCGCGTGGTACTACAGAAACAAAAAAAAATTGATTCCGGTCTTGTAATTTCTTCACTTTCTTGTTACATACATTGCGTTACATAACTAACCTTCTTAAATGGAATCCTATGACGTCACGAAAAAAACTGTCACGTGTCACCTGTCAAATTTTAGCGTTTATAGATTGTTTTCCCACAATCGGCAACACTAGAAGCTATTAGTTTCTTGTTAGGGGTCTTGTTTTTGAAAAGTAATGACAAATTTGCATGAATTTTACTGCGCTAACAATAAAAATAGGCCTAAAAGTGAGATGATAGAAGTTACATTTATTTGAATAAACACGTGGGGGGTGTAATTTTTATAAGGTTCGCAAAAATCGATTGGTACAATAGAAACAAAATATGAATCTATTGCCGCTTTTTAAACAAATGTAAACGGAAAAATTCGGGCCTTGTAATTTCTGCAATGCATTACGTCACCATTCAAATATTACGCTTTAAAATTAATAGCTAATAAATTCTTTTCTTGTTAAATAGATTGGATTACATACCTAACCTTCTTAAATGGAGTCCATGACGTCATCAGAGAACTGTCACGTGTCACTTGTCAAATTTTAGCACTTATAATTTTTTTTCTCACAATTAACAGCATTGAAAGCGGTTACTTTCTTATTAGGAGCCTTGTTTTTGAAAAGTAATGACAAATTTACATCAATTTTAGTGCGCTAACAATAAAAATAGGCGTAGAAGTAAGATGATGGATGTTACATTTATTGGAATAAACACGTTGGGGGTGTAACTTTAATAAGATTCGCAAAAATTGAGTGATACATAGAAACAAAATATAAATCCATTTCCGCTTTCTAAACAAAAGTTAGCGAAAGAATTCGAGCCTTGCAATTTCTGCAATATATGACGTCACAATTCAAATATTACGCTTTAAAATTAATAGCTAATAAACTCTTTTCTTGTTAAATAGATTGGATTACATACCTAACCTTCTTAAATGGAGTCCATGACGTCATCAGATAACTGTCACGTGTCACTTGTCAAATTTTAGCATTTATAATTTTTTTTCTCACAATTTACAGCACTGAAAGCTGTTACTTTCTTAGTAGGGGCCTTGGTTTTGAAAAGTAATGACAAATTTGCATCAATTTTAGTTACGCTAATAATAAACATAGGCCTAAAAGTAAGATGATGGATATTACATTTATTTGAATAAACACGTTGGTGCTATAATTTTTATAAGATTCGCAAAAATCTAAACTAACGAAATTTGATTTTAACAAAAGAATTTGGGCCTTGCGATTTCCGCAAAATATAAGGTCGGAATCTGATTAATACCCCTTAAAATTAATAGTTGGTAACATAACCTTTTTCTTCGTTAAATAAAATACGTTGCATACCTAACCTCCATAAATGGAATCCACGACGTCACAAAAGAGCTGTCACGTGTCACATTTCAACACTTAAAAGCAATTTTCTCATAATTGGCAGCACCAGAAGTTGTCACCTCTTTGTTGGAGAGACCTCCTTTTTTAAAAGTAATTAAAAATTTGCTGCCGGAATAATAAAAATAGGCCTAAAAATGAGATGACGTATGTTATGTTTATTTAAGTAAAAACGTTAGTGATATAATTTTTACAAGGTTCGCAACAAAAACGAAATATTGAGCTATTTCCGCTTTCTAAACTAACGAAATTTGATTTTGATGAAAGAATTTGGGCCTTACGATTTTTGCAATTCGATTAGTACGTTTTAGAATTAAGAGTTGATGACCGTTTTCACCGTTAAATAAATTGCATTGCATACCTAACCTCCTTAAATAGAATCCATGACGTCACAAGAGACCTATCACGTGTCACCTGTCAAATTTCAACGTTTACAAATTATTTTCTCATAATTGGCAATACTAGAAGCTGTTACTTTCTTGTTTAGGGACTTGTTTTTGAATGGTAACGAAAAATTTGCATTAATTTTGCTGCGGTAACAATAAAAATAGGCCTAAAGGTGAGAAAGTGGTGTAATTTTTGTAGTCACAAGAGTATAACAACAAGTCGCCTGTCAAATTCTAACGTATATAAATGATTTTCTCGGAAATATTCGGGCCTTGTAATTTCTGCAATATATGACGTCACAATTCAAATATTACGCTTTAAAATTAATAGCTAATGAATTGTTTTGTTGTTAAATAGATTGCATTACATACCTAACCTTCTTAAATGGAGTCAATGACGTCACCAGAGAACTGTCACGTGTCACTTGTCAAATTTTAGCACTTATAATTTTTTTTCTTAAAATTAACAGCAATGAAAGCTGTTACTTTCTTAGTAGGGGCCTTGTTTTTGAAAAGTAACGAAAAATTTGCATTAATTTTGCTGCGGTAACAATAAAAATAGGCCTAAAGTTGAGAAAGTGGTGTAATTTTTGTAGTCACAAGAGTATAACAACAAGTCGCCTGTCAAATTCTAACGTATATAAATGATTTTCTCATAATTCGTGGAACGATAGGCCTTGTTTCTGGAAAATAAAAAAAATTGCGTCATATTCACTGCGGTAACAATAGAAGTAGGCCTAAAAAGTGGGATCGATGCTATACTTATTTAAATAAACACGTAAGAGGTGTAATTTTCGTAAAGTCCCTAAACGAATCGCAAAAATCGAAAGCTACACCAACAATGACAAGATTCTACATATTTTACCCGGGGTAGAAAGGCCTAAACAAAGAGAGGATTCTCGAAAACCACCCATTACCGGATTGGGTGGTATTCTAGCTGGAATACGAAGGACGAGGCGTATAAATAACAAAGGTTTTTTTGAAGAACTTAGCCGGAATAAGACGCGGTACCTTTTCCTAATGTTTTTATTGCAGTTTAAAACGCCGCTACGTTGAAACCGTTCCGAGTAGAAAGCCCGTCAGCTGTTATCTGCCTTGCGTTATATACTCCACCGATGTATGTATGTAAAAGATCGAAAAGAAACAGTATAACGTTACAGTGAACGTATTTGAACCTGCATTAAATGTAGTCGCCTAAAGAAAGCGTTAAATTTTGACAGTTTGTAAGGGGTTATATCACTAGCTGTCAAAATCGATATGATCGATTGAAATTCGCTAGAAATTATTAGATTTAAACGTGGTAGATTCGTATTTACGTTTTCTTGGGGTGTAAATCGGCGATTGCCGTTGGATATTCAAGGTGTTTGCGAAGTATATTGTGAGACGTCACGGTAGCCGTTCGAAAACGCGTGAAAACCGTCGAAAATCGCTGAAATTCTTCGCTGTTTAGGCACAAAGCTATGACAACGTCGTAGCAAACAACGTATGGTTCGGGTAGTTGTCGCGCGATATAAGGCCTAACGTCGAGGGTAAGTACGGGGGGCAGGGAATTCTCTTACCTCTCTTTATTGTATCGGCACTCAGTGACGGTAAACGGTATCCATGTCCGTCTCTTTTCCGCTCCTAGGCGTAAACGTAAACGTAAACACTAAGTAACGGCGACAATGATCGTCGTAATAATGGTACGTTAATGTAAATAAATACGGATGGATCGCGAAGCGCACATCAATCAAATAAAAAATTCACTTGTTCGTCGCAGAGCTCAAGGCACACTAACTCACACGATCAAACCATCGGAGATGTTTAACGCGAACTGGTGCACGGTATTCACCATCTAGTAGGGGTAAATGTGAAACACAAACGTCGCCGATTGATATCGTAAGGCGAGAAGCGCGTTTATACCGTGGACATCGCGTCCGAAGAAAAATACGCTCGGTATACGGCGAATAGAGCGAAAAAATTCACAAATTCACTTAGCCGCGCCGAGCGATTCTCGACCTTACGTCGGCCTAACCTTAAAAACTCGCCATATTCAGGCAGTATTTTCGCGAAAATCGTACGGAATGTCGGAAACTATCGCTGAACGCCGGCGAAGTATTCGTGGACGTGGTGATCGACGGGCGAAGGGGACGTTTTCCTGGTGAAATCGGTCCGGAACGTTAGCGCGCAGTTTTCGTGCAGACGGCAGTACATTCGACGCGATTCCAAGCGACAGACTGTTTTCTCATGGCATACACACGGGCTATGGCTATACCGGGGCTATGTGCAAGCGAGAAGCTACATAGACGAGAGGCCTATGTACTGTTTCCCCCTTATATACCAGCGTTCGTACATAATACCACACCGGCGGCCTTTTGCCAGAGAAAGGTTCGCTTCGTTTACTGAAAATACACTGTTAAAGCGACGTTACGTGCGGTAGACGGCTTTACTTTCCTGCATTTCGTACACTGTTAGGAAGAAGGAGAGTTGTACATGTATTTGCAAGCTTTAGTATCGCTGTACGGTGGTAATAATAGCGAATTTAACTAGAGGAAAATCACTTTTACCGAATAAATAGTACAAAGTATTATATTATGGCATTAAATAATTGCTTTGAAACATAAAAACACTGTAGAATATAAGAGTATTGTTTAAATGTTGCCAAAATATTTGAATTTACCGCTTCCCAACATCTATCGTTTTGTTATTATGTCCAGTATCACCAACCCATATTTCCTTGTAACAAAAATAGTAACCAAAAAGTAATTAACTAAGTTCAGATAGGTTAAGAGTTGTATAGTAGAGGTACGCTAAGTTCCAATGCACGTCATCAATAAATCGTAACAAGTTTTACACAGTTGCACAAAATAAAATCGCTATCAAACCTAACCTAACTTCTATTACTTTATTTATTAAAATATATACACTATTACTCACTAGCTTCAACTTACAATGCAACTAGATGTAATAACATGTTTTAACATGCTAAAATCATATGTAATGTTGTTATTTGCCAGCCATTCTTAAATATTGCCGTTTCTTCAACTAGCATCTGTTGCCTTATTTCTTAATCCAGAGTGATAACTAGTGTTATCCATAATAATCATAGAATTAGGTTTTATATTTGATAACAACTCCATCGTAAACCGTTTTGTAAAATTTTCTTTATTCATTTCTCTGGGGTAATCATGTCTTCTTATTTTTGTTGACAAGCCAAGCCTTGGTGGGTCTCCAGGAGGACTTAATGTTCTGAGTGTGTACCAGTTCGGTCCATTTTTTGTGTAATTTTCGAAGTAATAATTAGTTAATTGCGTTTAAAACCAAACTAATTCATTTATTTATTATAACTTTAATATATTTCGCATGCTGTAATAAATAATAACATTCACTGTGTCTTTATTGTTTTTGTCCTTTTTCCCTGTTAATTATTTTCTGTAATGAGAACCATGAGAACTTAATAATAATGTACTACAGCGTCGAAAGAGTAATAGTCTATTTACCTATACTCTATATAGAGATAAAAAAACATAGGATAGTAAATATTATACAACATTATTCCCAACACAATCGCACAGATTATTCCCCAATATTCAAATGAAATTTGGTAACTTTTAGTTCAAACACAACAAGTACCAACTTACATTTCGTGAACTATGACAGATATACTGAGTGATTTTAAATGTTTGAGGACAGTTTAAATTTCGCGCCTTGCTAAATTTTTGTCACGTTGGCGATTTGGTTTTGAATTCGTAACCAGTAGCGTAGCAAATAGATTTTGGATGGGTGATAAAATATCGACAACAGGTCTTCAAAAATTCAATTTCATATTGATTTTCTAAGCAAAATGGAAAATAACACTGATAAACAGTAGCTCTAAGAAGAACAGATTACAAGTAAAAAGGAAGCAAATAATAACGAATAAAATGAATATAAATAACGTGTCGCACAGGCAGTTGACAGGACCGATACTCACAATGGCCACTCTTAACATGTCAAATCCCCTAGAATCCACCGCGCGAAATTTAAACTGTCCTCAAACATATAAAATCACTCTGTACCATTAAACATAACCAAGAAATAGCCATTTTTAAATGAATATTTAGGTACCTTAAACTAAACTCCTAAAAAGAAGAAGGGCCATCTTCAACATATCAAAACGTGAGCTGTCCGTTTGAATGCATCAAAATCGTTAACTCGATGCCACTTATACGGGACTATAGCCAAATTAAATATTGTAGAAATAAAATTTCAAATTTGGCGGGTTATTATATTACGTCATTGTATTATTACGTGCACGTACGCTTCGTTTATTTTCAGTTTTTACCCGCCTCCTTGTTTTGTCGTATAAGTTAAGATAATCTCTTCCTTTGACGATATTTCTCAAGTATTGTTGCTGAAAAAGGAAGCAAAATTTGCGCTTGTCTCGAAGACAATGATCTACTTGGTTTGATTTTATTACTGTGACAGACAAGGATAGTGTTATATACTACCTCATTATGCGAGTTACGTGAACTGTTTATCTTCTAGCGTTTGTTGTCGGTTATCAAATGTAGGTTAGCATCGTTTTTGTATTTAGTATAATATTTATAGCTATGTTACACCCTTTTTTTATTTTCTCTCTGCATTTTACGAGCTATTGTTCTTTGCAAACACAGACTACAAAGTCTTTAGCAAGTTATTTTGAGTAAAGATAATACATCGAACAGAGGTTGATGTTTTTAATATCGTTACAGAGAATGCCTGGAAGGTAGTTGAATTGCAAGGCGCAGGAGTTTGTACTTCATCTTTTGGCATATTTTGGGAAGAAAAAAGAGAACGGGAGCCCTCTGTTACCTTTCAATGCTGTTTATGCGGTAGATATCGTAACACATTCACAATTTTATTTACAAAGAGTGTTACTTTACAAATCCTTAAGAATGAACTTGAAACCAAAGCCATTGTTGAACTGTATAAACAACCGTTGAGTACATTGTTTATGGAAATCGGCTTCAAATATGCAAAAGAAGATAACAGACGAACATTACTTGAGAAAGATGATATCGAATTATTGCGAAGTTTTTTTCTGGAAAAATATATGGTAAACCTCATGTCAAGTTCTGCGAAACTAGTGGTATTCTTGGATGAGACGTGAATTTATTCCAAGGATAATAAGATTAAGTTTTGGCAAGGTGATAAAAAGTGTTCATGCTGGAAGCGAACAAAGTTTTATTAATGTTGCAAGCCTAATATATGCGTCAAATTCTAAAGCTGCAGATTCTCATTCTGCAATGGATAGCAGAAAATTTGCAGAATGGATAACGAAGGAACCTATCCCAAACTAACCACCGATTTTTTTTTGGATAATGCCCCTTACCATAGCGTTGCGACTAATAAAATCCCAAATACTTTGTCGAGGAAGCAAGATATTCCAGATTGGCTAACAAACCATAACATAACGTTTTTAAGTGACTTAACTAAAGTGAAATTGTTAAATATAGTTAAACGGGACAAATCTGGAAAAAATTACGTTATTAATGAGATAAATTAATGCAATCGAATTGATCTGGGCCTCGGTAAAGGGATATTATAATAAAAATGTTGGTAGGGATGGTTATCGTGATAAGAATGTACTGAATATGTGGAACGAAGCATTGGAACATTGCACACCCAACACCTGAGAGAACTGAGAAAGACACAAACAATTTAACACATGGGCTGAAAAGTCCCGGGCCTAACAAAGAAAACACGGTTTTTTTGGTTCAAAATTAGCTTTATTCATCAACGTAATCTCTATCAAGAGCAACGCAATCATTCCAGCGCCGCTCTAACATTTCAATACCACTTTTGTAGAACGATTTATCTTTTGCCTCGAAATAGGCCTCAGTTTCAGCGATAACCTCTTCATTCGTGCGAAATTTCTTACCGGCGAGCATTTTTTTGAGGTCTGCGAACAGCCAGTAGTTGCCGGGAGCCAAATCTGGCGAATACGGTGGATGTGGGAGCAATTGGAAGTTCAATTAATGTAGTTTTGCCATTGTTTTGATTGACTTGTGACACGGTGCGTTGTCTTGATGAAACAACATTTTTTTCTTTGCCATATGCGATCGTTTCTTTGCAATTTCGGCCTTCAAGCGCGCCAATAACGCTATATAATATTCACTGTTGATGGTATTTCCTTTCTCAAGATAGTCGATGAATATTACACCACGCACATCCCAAAATACCGAGGCCATAACCTTTCCGGCCGATTGTTGTGCTTTCGGGCGCTTTGGACAAGGTTCACCAGTTGCTGTCCACTCAGATGATGATCGTTTTGATTCCGGAGTGAAGTGATGGGTCCATGTTTCATCTATTGTCACATATCGACGCAAGAATTCCGGTTTGTTACGTTTAAACATGGCCAAACACTGCTCAGAATCATCAACACGTTCTTGTTTTTGGTCAACAGTGAGCAAACACGGCACCCACTTTGAACAGAGCTTTCTCATAGTCAAATGCTCATGCAGTATAAAGTCAATACGTTCTTTTGATATCTTTACGATGTCAGCTAACTCACGCAACTTCACTTTTCGATCATTCAAAATGATTTTGTGGATTTTTATGATGTTTTCTGGTGTTACCGCCTCATTTGGACGTCCACTGCGTTCTGCATCATCGGTGTCTCCACGACCACGTTTGAAGTAGGCAAACCAACGTTTTATTGTTGTTTCTGATGGAGCGGAGTCCCCATAACACTTTTCAAGCCATTGCTTCGCTTGAACGGTATTTTCTCCCATCAAGAAGCAGTGTAAAATTAAAATACGAAATTGTTTTTGATCCATTGTTTTGAAAATAACAAAAGTAGCGTGACTCATAGCACAATAACTCACAAACTAATGAATAGAATATCATGAAATTTTAACAGCTATCTTTTGAAGGTTAGTATTAACTGAGAGAAAGGTGACTGCAATAGAACTAGCGTCATCTATGTATTAGGCCCGGGACTTTTCAGCCCATGTGTTAATAAAAAAGTAGTATAAACGAGAAAGAAACGTAGTGGAGTTGGATATGTATCCTGTAATAATTGCCAATTCCAACGAATCTTCAAGTTCTGAAGAATAAATAGATGAATGAGTTTACTTTATGTTTACTTGTTTATTATGGATATTATTTCAAATTTGTTCTCTTGATACGTTAAAATATAATTAAATAATGAAAACATTGTATGTTGTTTAATTAAGAATAATGGTTGTTTGTTACATAGAACGTGGAGGCAGTGGTTAGATAACTTAGTTGGAATATAAACATACATAGTAAGTGCCATTTATTACATATTACATATTTGTTATTTAAAATTTCTAACCTATTTCAGGTTACGTGTTAGATATTCAAATAAACATATTTTTCATTAAGTAGTTGCTGTAAAATATTAATAAATCAAAAAATATTTAATTTTGTTAAAATAAAATAATTTACCTTACAATATATTAAATTTATTTTCAAATTAACTGTTTATACGGTATTTAATTTGACCCAGAAGTATCCATTTCTTTCATACGGATAAAAATCAATGACGGAGGTAAAAACTGAAAATAAACGAAGATAATAAAATCTTTTATATATAAATAACTTTTGTATTGGGTCCGTTACGTTTTAGGTTTATTGTTTATTAATTGTAGAGACAAACTTCCAAGAATATGGATTAGAGAATGATTAAAAACTTATTATATTTTACGACCCAATATAGTAATTTTCAGAATAATCCTCATAGCCACAAATAGGATTATTTTTGTGGCAATACTGCAGGTAATAAATTTACAACACTCTTTTGGGGTGGGAGCGGGCTACCCGAAAGTGTACTGTGTATTAATGAACGATTTAGTTTCTAAATAAACCTGCCTGTGAGTGCGTTAGTGTTAAAGGCGTATCTTTTTATATGAATCTGATTCAAGTTATTAGAATGCTGCGAGGAAAATCGACAAGTTTAGAAAAGCTCTCAGTAATTGTTGCTTTTCATCAAGACGGTTAGGTAAGGTATTCATTGCTTCGAATTTCCGAAAAAATACATGGTAATAGATGGACAGTTTGTGATATCATTCGGAGATATCATGTGTAATTTAAGAGATTGGGTACGTTCAGGTCGTAAGAGAATGAGAGTATAAAATTGCTGAGCAAGCGAAATAAGAGGCTGACAGCACCAGAAATCGCCGCCGAAATGAATTGCGACCGTGCAAGAAAAAAATCTGTTACTACAGTGCTATTGCAGCAAAGAAAAACCTACTGCGATGGAGAAACAGGCAAAAACTTCTACAGTGGGCAGAAACACATAGAAATTAGACAGTGGATGATTGGAAAAGGGTGCTATGAACTGATGGGTCAAAGTTTGGGGTGCTCGGACAGTCAAAGCACGTTTTTGTAACAAAAGCGAAAGGGCGAAGAATGTTGATGGATTGTATAGTGCCAAGTGTCAAGCAAAAAAGAAGCGAAAAGAGGGTTATTTAGAAATACCGTAAGAAAATCCAATACCATTGGGGCAATGTCTAATCTAAACGGCGAAAATTGTGTATTCGTACAGGATAACGAGTACACAAAGTGAGTTTGAGATTCGTCGTATGTGTCTTCTAATAATGACCTTATTCTTTTGTCTATTATCTGTTCTAGAATTTTTCTTTAATTCTATATTCTGCAGATGCTGCAGCTTCTTCAGCTCCTTATTAGCCTTAATGAAATTGGTGCCATTATCTGACCAAATACCCATTGGCGGTTAAGAGCGCGTATAAAGGAATCACTATCCTTTCACCACTTCAATGTGAACAGCCTTGACAGCCATGCAGACAAATATGGCTATATATACCTTTATCTTTGCGGCTCTTTTCCTGATGCCATCGCGAATCAGAAGTGGTCCGCAGTAATCCACACCCGTGTTGACTAATTGTCTTGCATGTTAGATCCCTTTCATCAGGAAGATCCCCCATAATAGGCTGCTGCGCTACAGGATTAGCATTAAACCAAATGAAGCATTTCCGTAAAATATGTCGCACAGCGGTGCGGCCTGACAACGGCCAGCATTTATTTCGAATTTTAGCTAGGGTAGCTTGAGTACCTGCGTGAGATGATGTGAACTGGGTATGGGGTTTCTTGTAATATGTTCTCTGAGTCTACAAAGGGATTCAAGAACTTTAGTCTACTTGAGTTTTGAACAGTCCCATTGGTTTTTAGAAAGTGAAGTTCGTTGTGAAACGTTTCTGCTTGCACTACTTGCACCAGAAAGTTCGTCGTGTTATTTAACTCTGTCGGACTTAGTGTCGTTTGTCGTCTGCATTGCCGCGTATGCTCATTAATAAATTGCGAATATATCGACGATAATAGCTCATTACTCGTATTAACCGAGTGAATGAGGCATATATCGAAAATAAATCGTAGTGGATTGTATTAATGTTGCACATCACCTGCCTGTCACGCTGTTCTTGTACGGGTATGTTTTGTATAATAGTGACTGATGATTGCGGCCAACTGCATTTATCCTGTAACATCCACGAGGAACTACACCACCATAAATTGTTGTGAAGCAATTGGTGTGATAGAGCTTCTCTGGATAACAGATCCGCTGGGTTCTCAGACTTTCAACACGGGCGCTATGTTTCACCTTGAACGAAAGTGATTTATTCTAAATATCAGAGGTAGATCTAGATATATAGTGAGAGACAGATAGTCATAGTGACAGTTAGAGTTGAGATTTTACGCGTAATTTAACTCGCTTCGTGTAGTCTTCGCGGGTACATTCATTGAGAAAAATTGTAAAAAATATTAAAACGACGCGATTGAATTATTTGTGTATTTCTCTGGTCCTTCGAAATATCATCATTAAAACTAAAAAACTAAAACTAGTGTTGGAGTAACTAGTTCGATACAGTTCACACATCTCTCAATAGGAATATACTGAGTGATTTTAAATGTTTGAGGACAGTTTAAATTTCGCGCCTTGCTAAATTTTTGTTACGTTGGCGATTTGGTTTTGAATTCGTAACCAGTAGCGTAGCAAATAGATTTCTGATGGGTGATAAAATATTGACAACAGATCTTCAAAAAATCAATTTCATATTGATTTTCTAAGCAAAAGGAAAATAACACTGATAAACAGTAGCTCTAAGAAGAACAAATTACAAGTAAACATGAAGCAAATAATAACGAATAAAATGAATATAAATAACGTGTCGCACAGGCAGTTGACAGGACCGATACTCACAATGGCCACTCTTAATATGTCAAATCCCCTAGAATCCACCGCGCGAAATTTAAACTGTCCTCAAACATATAAAATCACTCTGTACTTCTATAACCATTGCAGTCTCTCTTATTGGATTTGTTCTTATGTCCTGGTCTCTTTCCATTTTTCAGTTTGTTTATTGCTTTTGCCAATTCTTCTATGCTGATTTATTTTTCTTCCATGTCATCTGCTACTTGCTCTTCATTCGTATTTTCTCCTTCTATTTTCTCATTTAAGAATTCTTGTAAGTGCTACCTCCACCTGTCCAGTATTGCCCTACTTTCATTTAGGGTATCCCCATCTTTGCCCTGAATATAATTCTCTATGTATCTTGTGCATCTTTTTGATTTTCCTTACTGCTATGCTCAAATTTCTCTAAATCCCCTCCACGTTTTATTTTTGCTCTATATTACTGGTTGTTTTACTGTTCTCTTTATTTATACAACATTTTTTTAATTAAATATGATCTTAAATTCATCCCTGAAATGTCATAGTTTTGAATTACACTTCTTAATGTAATAAAACTTAACAGAGGTTTCAAACGCATTAAACAATCCTTTCCCTGCATCTCTACTTGATTGATACGTTGTCTCTATTTTCCATTAAAATTTCGCCACGCCTCATTTCCCAACTAATTGACTTATTTAATTTTCCCTTCACGTCAACGAAACTCACCCCATCTACCGAAAGTAAAACTACGAACGAGGTAGTTTAATGCCATGGAAACTATCCTAAGGTATCCCCTAATAAATATGCAATTATATAAAGACATTATATACCTTCTAACTGCTATTCCCTATTACCTAACACGTGAAAGGCAGGAATAATGAACGTGGTGTATTATGTAGCAGGTATGTATATGGAGATATTCGAATCGGTAATTTGCATAAATGCAAATTATACACCAACCAAATCGCATGTTACGGAGTTCCTTTGGGGTTCGATATAGCTTAGTAAACCGATTTCAGTAGGTTTAGTTTTTTTTTTTAGTAAAAGGTTATAATACGTCTATAGCGAGTAGCGGTTTCTAAGTTATAATTTAGATATTTGGGCTAATTTTCTTGTCGTCCTCGATATTTGCAACAGTAACAATTTTATAGCGTCTAAATCATTTTTTTTTTCATAATAATACAATTCAAACAAAAAATTTACTACCACAACAAATGCAAGTCAAAACTAAATGAAAACGAAAAACCAAATAGAACCAATAACACCTGAGAGATCTAAATTCATCTACAATGAAGTATCAATGCTGCACTGTGTCATACTACGGTACGAGGGCGACCCGAAATGCTTCAAAATTTCAGACGTCTACTGTCAACACTTGTTTAAGAGAGTGTTTTATGTAGTAAGTCAGGCGGTTTCGAAAAAATTGATAAAATCGAATTTCGTGCAGTGATAAAACACTTCTGGATAGCTGGGAAAACAGCCACGGAAATTCGAAATATTTTGCTCAAGGTTCATAGCGGATATACTTCGTCAATCCCGACCATCAGCTTCTGGGTGAGCGAGTTCAAACATGGCCACGCAAGCACAAGTGACAAACGACATAGTGGACGCCCTAAAACAACTAGCAACGATGGAATGGTCGACAAGATGCATGATGTCGTGTTAGTTGATCGCCGATTGAAGACGGAAGAAATAGCAGAGACAACGGGCATTTCAGAAGAACGTGCCATATCCTACACGAAATTTTGGATATGAAAAAGCTTTCGGTGAGATAGGTACCGTCTTTGCTCACAGCGAAGAAGTATCTGGCCAGGATCCAACGCAATCTATGGGATTTCTTCATGCATTTGGTAACCGTGGATGAGACTTGGATCCATCACTACATACCGGAATCCAAGCAACAGTCGAAGCAGTGGACTTTTCCTGGCGAATTAGCCCCGAAAAAAGCAAAGGCCATTCCATCGGCCGGAGAGGTCATGGCGACCATTTTTTGGGATTCCAAGGATGTGATCCTCATCGATTATCTGCAGAGGATTAGGACGATCACGGGGCAATACTATAGCGATCTATCGAGCCAATTCGATGCAGTATCGAAGGAGAAACTGCCTCGTTTACAGCGGAAAAAGTTCTTTTCCACCACGACAACGCTCCGACTCACTCATCCCACATCGTCGTGTCCAAATTGAATGAGTTGCGCTACGAATTAGCTTCTCATGCTCCATATTCACCGGATCTAGTCTCCAACGACTTTTTCCTATTCCCAAACCTGCAAAAATCACTGGAGAGATTTGCCTCAAATGAGGAAGACATCTCCGACGGCTTGAAGAGACCGGAACACCGTTTGGAAAAATGTATTGATCTACTAGGAGACGACATCGACAGATAAAAATAAAAAACCACACCAATACCGTATTTTTCTTGTCGATTCCAAAAACACTTCAGGTCGCTCTCGTATATACACTCAGTAAAAAGTGGGGGAACCCATACGTACTACTAGACGCGACTCCTATGCTAATGTCTCTTACTTTCTCTGTTCTTTAATAATCGTATACTGCAAACAGCCTACAGAATTCACAATATATCTTCTCGAAGAGATGTGATCATTATCGCCTGTTTAATCTGATAAGACCTGAATCTATGGTCATAATTATTTAAATCTGAAATTGAATGATTATTACCGACGGAAATGGACTACTAAAAATATTCATTAATATAATCAATTCAGTAGAGTTGATCTATGCGTGAAACTGATATCGCTGATCTATATTCTTTTTGATTGTGTTGTTTATTTGTTGCTTACATGGGTGGGGCGGATGTAAATCGGGTACTAATCTACCTGAAATTTTAACCTGAGTGATTTGGGCGCTAGTTAAAATTGTACCCACAAGCGATATATGTATACTGAAAACCACGAAACGTTATAGTTACGTCACAGTTGGTTATGACGTATGCAGCGTCTGAAACAAATTCAGGTACACCAACCTTATTTGCAATGAATTGTACGAGAACAACGATTGTCAAATATTATGAGGTTATTATTGTTTTTAATACATTTTCTTGGTTAGATAACATTTTAGTCAAGGATGCATTTAAAAATCGAATCATGAATTATTGCATCTAGCAATAGTGAGCTCTTCTATTGATAATGCTTTCGTAATAGTGTATTAATACATTTGTACTTACGAAAAGGAACTGAATGGTTGGACTAATTATTAAATGATTTTAACTAAATTCTTTATCACTCTAATAATATAGATCTCATATGAAAACATATATTTTTAATTCAAAATGTAGAAAATATTCAAACGAGAAGCAGAAAAGTGTTAAAAAGTCTCATGTACGTTACCGATAATTCATTAAACAAAACACATCTTTATTTTATTTGTGTAGCAAACATATTTCTATACAATATGATATGCAAAACATAATATGAAATATCAAAAGAAATAATCAGATAGGATAATAAATATATTTAATCTGTCTTCATTCTCGTCTTCTACGTTTGCTTCACGTTCGTACAACTTTTTAATTACTTTGTCCGTATAGTTTATGCAATTTTGCCAGATGTCTGGTGTACAGCTGTCCATACTTTCTTGCTATATATCTAACACTTGTCTATCGCAATACCCATCTGGACCAATATGTTTATCACAATACCACATCGCCCATATCAGTTCAATAGGATTAAAATCCCAGTGATACGGAGGAATTCTTAAAACTTCTTGTCCATGTGCCCGAAGTAATTCGTCAATAACTCTTGGTTATTTCGAAAATTTCACTCTTATTAATTATATTTTCATAGGTAATGTTATTATTATTTAGCCACGTAATAACGTTTCCTTTGGGCCAACTTAGATTTGGCGACTTCTCAAGTAAAACACCATAGATACGATGCATTATCCATTAAAATTATTGATGGTTCTTCTAAATTAGGGATTAGTTGAGTTCTAACCCACTTTGTAAATAAATCGTTATTCATTATCACCATCGTAATCACCTATATTTGATTTTGAGTCAAATACCAAGTTTACATTTCGTACAAAGCCACTTCTGGTACTTGCGTGCAACACAATAAGTCGTTTACCATCATAACCTTCGGGTTTCTTGACACTTTTTATATTGTCATCTTGCCAAGATTTCCTTTGAAAATATCCAGGTTCCGTCTAGGTATACGGTATCTCTTTTTAATGGTGATGTCAACATTTTATTGTACTTCCTTAGAAAAGAAAATCGTAATGCTGGAATATCATTCTTCTCCAGAAGAGCTTTGAGGTTATCATCTTATTTAAACTTAAACCTCAAAAGGTGGAGTAAACGTCGCAGTGAAGAAATGAAAAGATATTTCTATGTTCAACGACCATAAGACTTTTACTGTTATTTTTCGATAAAAATATATTAAATTAGAATTGAAATTTAATTTTGCAAATGAAGTTACTATCATTGTGCATCTCATAAATTACTTTACGAACATCCATTGTAATCCTCTCAGGCACATCAATTGTTTTGGACATCAATCTTGGCTTGTACGAAGCTGTTAAAGTACTGAATGAGGGAACAACAGGTGTACTTTCTTTCATCTATTTTATGACGATTGCAAGGACTGTGTGGATGTACAATTCACAGGTATAGCAGTAAACTCCACTCACACAAATTAATTAATTATGCGGAACGCAGCGTTTCGGGACCGACCAGTCGGTAACACGGTTGACAATGGGAGCCCACGTGCTCCCGAAACGCTGCGTTCCGCATAATTAATTAATTTGTGTGAGTGGAGTTTACTGCTATACCTGTGAATCATCTATTTTATGTTGTAGACGGTACCCACCAACTCTCTACAATTTACAATGTAAACTTTAATTTAATACTAACCAACTATAATTACCTTATGGTTCGCATGAATAGATGTTAGAGGAATTCCACTAGTAAACGGCAAACTAAGTCTCGGCAATAAAAACCAAGTCGTCTACCGGGCATCTGGAACTGTAACCTTTAAAAAAATGTTTTAAGTCTTCATACGCTTCTTTAGCATCTCTGAACCACCAACTAAACGATTTACTTCATTATAGCTCCGAAAATAACTTTTAGCAAAAGAAATAGCGGAATTAAATAAAAATAAACGTTGAAAACTTTTACTCGTTTTCTAATACTATTATCCTAAATAAGTTCATATTACAATAGCTCCTCTACATAAGTGGAAACAATTTTACGACAAGCTTTAGTGTAGAACCAATTCAATGTAATGTATTGTAATTCCTAAAATCAATGGCGCATAATACCTAATAAACCTATAGGAGTATTTGTTTCAATTTATCCTTTAGGTTAGGGTAATGTCGGATAATTGATATTGCTAGAGTCATTAACTGTAATGCCCTAACCTACAACGGGGTTCTGATGAACTCAAGGGAATCGCTACAAAGCGTTCACTCTCTGCATGGGCAGGACCGTCTCTTACGGATGATGCCCCACAAAAACTTATTGGGGACATGAACTGTTACCCTAGCACACTAAACATTATAAAATGCAAGATGAAACGGAGAATTTATAGTGAATATATAGAATCTAAGTGTTAATTGAATAGTAATATGGGTGAAGAAATTAATATAAATTCTCAGGACGATTTCATAGGACATATTTCCGATTTCTCGAAAAAATAGAATAGAATGGAAATGGTCTTTCTGAAACCATATGCTCGAATAATTAACATAAGCTTTATAAATTGTTCAGAAAGATACCAATGCTTTAAGGAACAAAACAGACATATGAAGCAATAACTCCTTATTTGGGAAAACAAAAACACCAAATACAGTTCTAGATATCTCAGTAGGTTTTTACAAAGTAGAAGATTAACCTTCTTCAGATGAAAATATGTATATTGTCGCAGAATGGCTGTTGAAAAATGGTGCGATTAAAAGGACTCATCGTTACCAGAAGATGATTATTTTGAATTTTAGAGAATGATTTAATTGAGCTTTGTATCGTAGGATTTGGATCTGAGCAGATTGAGTAAACGTTCCTTCAAGCAAAAATAACAGATGCTCTGACGAAAGCTTTTGGACCACCTACAAATCACAAAGAAGTGGAAAAATTAGTATTAATCGAAGGAATATTGAGATAGCGCAGTAAAAAGACATTTCAAATCCGTAATCAGTTTATCTGGTTTGTGATTGGTTGGATATCAAATCAACCCTGCAAAAATTGTTGATATCAGGAAGAAGAAGAGTAAGACATGATTTAGCCACCACAATTACAAGGCTTTGTGAGTGAACTATACAGAAAAGTGCATTGGCGGGGTCCAAATTCAATAAAGCATTTACGAGAGTGTCTTCATTGGCTTAAAAGTAATGCAGAAGGTGCCGAGGTGAACTTTGTAACGAAGCCATCATTCAGTCTTATGTTGTTTTCTTTTTAATTAAATCTTGATATAAACTTTTAAAAGCGATCCTAACTTTATGGGTGATAGTGTACATATTACAAAAAAAAAAATAACAGAGGATTTAATTTTTCTCTTTAAATCCATGTTTCATTACCTAAACTATCAGGAATTCTTACATAAATAACCATATTACGTCTTTCCGGGTCTTTCTCCAAAATAATCTATACCTATTCAGTCCGACCCTGGTCGCTTCAGGTGCATATATAATTTACGATCCAAACAGAGCTCATTTCAATGACTATTATTTCAGTTGAATTCCTAGTAAAGTAACGTAGGTGGTGTTTTCGTACACGATATTAGTTATCGATTAGTCTTTTAGAAAATATTACTGGTTCTCCAAAATATATAAAGTACAGTGACTTATACATAAAGTAGCACTATATATTGGAATTTTTCTAAAACGGTAACTTTGTATCCTTAATACTTTCACATGTTTGTTGAATGATATACCAGTCCGAGAGTGCAAGAACAAAATGTTGCGAGCTGCTGAAATAATTCTTTTGTTAATTTTCCAGATGTGGATGCTATTAAATGAGCATTCTACAATCTAAGCAAAGATTGTGATATATGCAGAGCGAAATGAACACTTTTCTCCTTGAGAACAACGAATAGAGGTGACAAATGAACTGATATTATTGGTAGTTTAACTGCGTGTAAGTGTGGATATAGACTTCGCAATTGCTGTAACACACAGCTTAAATGCAACTGGAATGTAGCCCGAGATTAAAACCACCCCCCATCGGCGTTGAATGTATTATCTATCCCAACCAGTTCCTATACAATTCGTTGCACTATTACCGAAAGTTGAGGAGATTTCGTTCAAATTGAGTAATATATTTATTTATTTTTCTTGGGACTATTTTGTAAGCTCTCTTAAAATTTCAAACTCAATGTCGTGATGCGTTAAAATTCTCCTAAGGAATGCCTGCGTTAAGTTATAATGCCTATCGCTAGATTTCCAAATCATTAATATTGGCACCCGAATCAATAAATTTGTTATACACACAATCTGAGCAAAGTAAACGGTTATAACACGCATGTGCGTCTCTCGTTATTCTTTCTCGCTGCAGTATTCCCCTGTATAATCAATCTATCAGTTATACGCCGGAAGCAGTATTTTGCTGTTGTCCTACTACATCATGGTTATAGTTAGAGTGGGGGAACGTAGTGTGTTGTCGTTGATTTTGCTCATATTATGTCTGTATACGATTTTGTAGTAAGTTTTCTCGTGGCGTAGCACCTTTGGTTATTACTTCTTCTCATTAATACTATAGAATAATATAACATTATTGTTTCAGATTAAGAATGTAAGCATCAACATCATAAGTCGTTTCTAAACATTGTAACCATTTTCTTGCGCATTTAGTACCATTTGATGTATCAAATGTATCTATTTATCTGGGTTTTTGTTATCTTTCATTAATGCCAAAGTAGTCGCGTTTTGTTGTATTAAACTAAATTAAGTATGGGCAACCTTTGACATGTTGTGGGGTAAACTTTAGTGGGCAAATACGTTCACAGACCGCGTTTAGAAATAGTGCATTTTAAAGTAGTGTTCATAATTTTTATCGATAGATATCAGACATGAAATAATACGACAATGTTATTATAATGCAATCTATTAAAATAAGAAAACACCATTATAATTAAATCGTGAAATTTGGAATTATTACAAACTACGAAAGTTAAATAGTGACAACGAAACCAATGAGACACTTGAGCTTGAATTTAGGAATGTTTGGATTAATTTCACTGGTACAAAGACATAAAGGATTTTCCAAATTATCCTCTGTCAGCCTTGTACGATGCTTTGATTTATTAACTTTCAGCATTGAAAAGAACTGTTCGCAAAAAATCCACAAAATCGTTTTGAATGATCGAAAAGTGAAGTTGCGTGCGTTAGCTGACATCGTAAAGATATCAAAAGAACGTATTGGCTTTATATTGCATGAGCATTTGACTATGAGAAAGCTCTGTTCAAAGTGGGTGCCGCGTTTGCTCACCGTTGACCAAAAACAAGAACGTGTTGATGATTCTGAGCAGTGTTTGGCCATGTTTAAACGTAACAACCCGGAATTTTTGCGTCGATATGTGACAATGGATGAAACATGGATCCATCACTTCACTCCGGAATCAAAACGATCGTCATCTGACTGGACAGCAACTGGTGAAACTCGTCCAAAGCGCCCGAAAGCACAACAATCGGCTGGAAAGGTTATGGCCTCGGTATTTTGGGATGTGCGTGGTGTAATATTCATCGACTATCTTGAGAAAGGAAATACCATCAACAGTGAATATTATATAGCGTTATTGGAGCGTTTGAAGGCCGAAATTGTAAAGAAACGACCGCATATGGCAAAGAAAAAAATGTTGTTTCATCAAGACAACGCACCGTGTCACAAGTCAATCAAAACAATGGCAAAACTACATGAACTGAACTTCGAATTGCTCCCACATCCACCGTATTCGCCAGATTTGGCTCCCAGCGACTACTGGCTGTTCGCAGACCTCAAAAAAATGTTCGCCGGTAAGAAATTTCGCACGAATGAAGAGGTTATTGCTGAAACTGAGGCCTATTTTGAGACGAAAGATAAATCGTTCTACAAAAGTGGTATTGAAATGTTAGAGCGGCGCTGGAATGATTGCGTTGCTCTTGATGGAGATTACGTTGATGAATAAAGCTAATTTTGAACCAAAAAAACCGTGTTTTCTTTGTTAGGCCCGGGACTTTTCAGCCCATGTGTTACTTTTTGTTGGACTAGCAGATAAATTGAAATTGTCTTTCATGTTTTTAAAATCGCGAAATCTGTTCGAAAATTTCTCCGACAGAAACTTGACTTCTTCAGCATATTGAGCATAAGCAGTATTTTCATACGCAGAGAGCGTGGGCCGGTTGTTGTCCACATACGAACTAAATTCTTCAAATGCATCCGGAATATCTCTTCAAGTATTCAATTTCTTTTAATCACCACTTTGTCTCTTAAGTCATTTCCAAAATCAAAATCCACTGCTGATAGCTGTAACAGGTTGTTGATACTGTCCATACTGGTTCATCATTGCTTCTGTTAAATCTATATCATCTAAACTTTCTATGTCTACTTCTTGTATTGTTGTTTTGTCAATATTTTACCATTTTTCGTTTAAATCTTCTTTTGTTTTTTTGTTTTTGTTTCTCCTTTTATAAATAAAATACTTTTTGTTTGATTATCTGTAGTTTTAATTAATCCTACTTTTGCATTACATGCGTACTATCTACAATATACATAACACATAACCTTCACACCAAAATCCACTCCTACCAACCTTTCCCCAATAGCGGGAATTTCAAATAAATGTCTACACCTCAAAACGACTTCGACAACCTCTAACGTCTATAAAATGATTGCTATTCCAACGTGCCATAAACATTTACATTACGTCTATTAAGTTTAAACGTATAAAAGTACATAGAAGCGTATATAAGCATGCTTAAATTTACATAACGACATAACCTCTATGTGCACTGCATCAAAACAAAAACAAGAAGCAACGTCGAACAAAGACGATCTCTCCACGTCAAGCGCAAGCGACGCTAAACGAAGAGAGACGGTCGAACGCTCGGCGAAAGGAAAGAAAGAAAAAAAAAAAAGAAGGAACGTGACGAAACAAAACACAACTCCACAACGCTAGAACGGGTACGTCGCTTTGGACTTGGACTCTCGCGCTCCGCACAACACAGACAGCCTAAGGCCGCTAAAAACCTTTAACGTGGTACGCGTACACATGCAGCGTTTCACGTATCGATAAAAGATATCTCACCAACACATTGACGCTGGTAGCTTTCGTATGAAGTCTCGGCCGCGTCCGATCCTAGTAGGCCTTGCACCAATGAATTAATATAAGGCGCTACACTGTTAAAATTGGGCCGGCGCTCGCTGATGCGGTGCTGATGCGATGCCAACGTTAAGCCGGTATAAATTGATGTTAACGGTGTAACGGATAACCGTAGTGATTAGTTGGGGACGGGTGTTGTACTTTGTACATTCCACATTCGCTACTTTATTGAGACAACGTTTATAGGAGTATTTGGGATTTTTTTTATGGAGTCGGGGAAAAGTTCTTCGTACGTTTTCTTTTTGTTTTTGTTTTCTTCAACGTAGACATTAATAGGTGGGATTCAGTGTTTTTTTTTGCTTCTTTTTCTTTAGATATATACATGAAGTAAGCCCTCAGAAAAATTACATTTATTGGTATAAATTCATTAATGTATACAGTGAAGTCTCCCTTCAACGGACACCAACGGGACCAACTGAAGATGTCCGTTCAGGAGGGATGTCCGCATAGAAAAAATATGTAGTAGATATAACAAAAATCGTGTTTTAACGACGAATGAATATATTAAAGAAACTGGGACATTTAAATCGTATATGTATATAAATGTTAACTTAAGAAAAAAAAGTTTATTTCCTTTCGAGATATACATACAAAGTATAATATATGTACATAGATACATAGGTGTAGTATGTAATACAAAACAATGGAATGAATAGTCACTTTAAAGACGCAAAAATTCATATATTGTTGTTTGTCTTCCCCTTTTCTTTAAAATGGCGTCTTGAAATCGTATTTCTAATTTAGAAAGAAGCTCCAAAGACTCTGTATCTCCGTGATTTTCGACAAAACTGTTGAGCTGCTTGGTCAGGGTAATAGCTTTACCATTATTTGGGATAGCTTCTGTTGGCACTGGAACCTCATCGACAGAATCTTCCGAAAGTTCTTGTATTTCAATTGGATTTGCTATTTCTTGTTCTGAATCTGGATCTTCAACATACAAATCTTTATCTATATTCAAAAAATCATTAACGTTTTCATTATCCGTCAATTTCAATAAATTCTTATTTTTGAGGATATCTGAAAGTATACTAAGAGGCAAATCATCTTCTAGGTCAGATGTATCAGCCTCAGTTAACTGGTCTTCACTTTGCATATTTACATGTTTAAATCCCGCTTTGCGAAAGCAATTTTGAACTGTCTCTTTGGTTACTTGGTCCCAAGCGGTTTTTGTGAAATAAACTGCCTCCAGTGGTGTAATTTTCTTTATTAACTCAAAAGCTGTACCAGCAGTTTCAATGTTTACTAGCAGATGATTGAGTATTAGACTTCGGTAATAAGTTTTAAAACTCTTTATAATCCCCTGGTCAAGTCGTTGACAAGGTGATGTACAATTAGGGGGTAAAAATAATATTTTTATATTATTTAAGCGAACGTCTTTCGGATGAGATCCCGCATTGTCTAAAAATAACAACATGTTTCTTTTTCTTTAGCCATTTTCCAATCTAGGTCTCGCAAACCACCCTGTCATAATTTGTCCTGTCATCCAAGATTTCTTATTGTAGTTCCAAGTTACAGGCAGGTTATTTATATTAATATTTTTAAAAGCTCTTGGTTTAGCTGCCCTACCAATGACTAGGAGTTTTTCTTTTTCACCCGCCGTATTTGCATAATGCAAAATTGTAAACCTCTCTTTGGGATACTTACCCCCAACACATTTTTCCTTCTTTAATGTGAGCGTTTTGTCGGGTAGAGCCCTAAAATACAGGCCTGTCTCATCGGCATTATAGATGTCTCTCGGTGAATATTCCTTAATCAAAGAAGGACATTTTTTTAAAAACGATGTAACATCTTCAGCATTAACCGAAGCTCCTTCTCCCGACATCGCTTTAAAACTTATATTGTGGAGGATTCTAAATTTATTGAGCCAACCAGAAGAAGCACTGAATGTAGAATGTCCCAAAGAAGCGGCTATTTCTCTTGCTTTACATCGTATTAGCGGACCTAAAAAAGAATAAGTTTTTTGCGTTTTTGTCACGACAAACCTATTGGTATTTTTTTATCTATTTTAGAATTTAATATGAAAAGAAAATCAACGCATTAATACAAGAAAACCTTATCTAAAAAATCATATGCATACCTGTTAAAGGAATCCCCGGCATAAGGGGATTCCTGCTGTAAACCAGTCATAACACAATTTGTCAATTTTAGTACCATCACCCGCCAAAAAGCTTCTTTTCCTTACTTTAATCAACAAATACAACAGCTACCATGATAAACACAAATGGTACAATAAGTGTTTTTCTTTAGTAAAATATATTTTTCAGCTTTCCATACTTCGAATCTCAAACAAAATATCCCGTAACAAAAAGAGAGAGTATAATAATTCGTAAAATACGCAAATTTTGCGGCCTCGTTGTGTGTAAAAGAAAAGCTGTGCAATTACACAGTTTGATATTGCAGTTCAAAAGATTCACGACACAGAACCGCTCGATATAAATACATCATAACTTAATATGTTCTTTGAAGAGTACAACAGCAGTAGTTATAGGAGTAACTGATGAATTGCATTGACAGTTATTCGAAAGTTGCGCGGGCGTTTATGCGAGCCATTGTTGTATGTATGCACATCATAAATCTTAGTTTCCAAACTGGTATATTCTCGTCACATTTAAAAAACGCAGTTATGAAACCTCTTAGAGTTATTGTGAAATTTGTAAGATTCCATGTTATTGGCATATTTGAGAATTTCCTGGTTATCTCGTATACGTGATACTTAGTTTATTTACCGGCTTGTTTTATGTTTATATTACTTTTTTGTATGTTCTTATAGTTAGGGCCTAAACATAGAATGTATTTGCTACCTTAGATGTATTTTTCAATTACAACAAACACTTGTGTTTCCCAACTTTATTTCAATATTAGTATTGCCTGTTTGTAATGTCAACATGGATGATATAAGTATTACACAGTAACATTCTTTTTCGTTACTTACAATTTTACCAAATGTTTATAGTAACTGAGCTATAGTCATTATTAAAAAAAGTGGCTTTAAATGGCGCTTCATCCAAGATACCACAGGTTTAATGAATTCAATCGTGGCCGTTATTCACTCAGAAACGAATTTAAAGAAGGTCGTCCAAAATCGATTGTTGCGGTAGAAAACATCGATGCTGTGATAATGCTCCGCAAATCACGTTATCAAGAAAACAAGCAACTGTGGATTCGTTAAGCGAAAGCAATATAAATTTTTCAACCGATTTAACAAAATATGAACTTCTGGATTTGGTGAAGAGAAATAAGCCTAAGAAGAAGTATGCAATTAATATTCTCCAAAATTTGCTATAACTAAACAGAGAAAGTATATGTTAGGTAATTCACATTCAATTGACAAAATCCTAACCTATAACTTTGTGTACATTACGAGAATTGTCAGAATATTTTTATGAAATACGAGGACGACCTGAAATGTTTCCGGAATCGAAAAACACGATATTCCGGTCTCTTCAAGCCATCGGAAAAGTAGGATGTTTCGGGGTCTGCAAAATAGCCATCTGTAGCGACGATGACCTCCTCATTTGAGGCAAATCTCTTTCCTTCCAGCGATTTTTTCAGGTTTGGGAATAGGAAAAAATGTCGCTGGGAGCGAGATCCGGTGAATATCGAGGATGAGAGACCAATTCGTAGCGCAACTCATTCAAGTTGGACACGAAGATGCGGGATGAATGAATCGGTGCATTGTCGTGGCGGAAATGCATTTTTTCCGCTGCAAATGAGGCCGTCTCCCCTTCAATACTGCATCGAACCGGGTCAATAAATCGCTGTAGTATTTTGGCCTGTGATCGTTCTTCTCTTCTGCAAACAGTCGATGAGAATAACACCTTAGGAATCCCAAAAAATGGTGGCCGATGGAACTTCAACTTTCGTGCGCCATCTCTTGTCGATTCCGGAAACATTTCAGGTCGCCCTTATATGTACAGGTTACTTAACTTGAACTAGAAGTGCCGATTTGATTTATACAGATAAAGATGATGTCACGCGTCTAAAGATTCATCTGAATGCTTGTTTAGAATTGACGCAAGTTCATAAAAATATTTGTACCTGTTATATTAACAGTGGCTCCTTCTTTTATCAATTATATGGAATATATGTACAGTACCATGTTTTCAGTAGCACGTATAATTATGTCGTGTATTATGTGTAGATTTTACAAACGCTAGTCGTAGAGTTAGGCTAGAGTAATGAGGTATCGTCACAAATTCCAAGGCCGTCGCCGTATATGTAACGTACGTCAGTAATTGTACATTACTAGTGTGACTAACACCGTCCAAAGTGATAATCTAAATAATTTCTATGCATACTGTGTGTGTACAGTCAGCGCTCCGCACCGTCTGCTAACTTATTATCCAACAGTCGTTTGGTTTCGTTTGAGAATTTGAACGTCAAAACGCAATTATCATATTGGGAGAATTTATAGAGGCATCTGTCCTTTTCTCTTCCAGCGATATCCTGTAACCGTATAATGTAACAACCGTGTGGATGTGATGCCCTCGCCGCGCAAAGGTCAACGTCGACCAATAAATGCATATGTATTTCGGAGGATGAATAGATAAACTGTATCTGGTCGAAGTACTCGCACAGATATTTTTGTGCGTCGAGTAAATTTCGGTGTTTAAAGAGAAATAATGCTGTTTCAATTCCAATGCAAGAATAGGAAGCAATTATCTCTACGAAATGGTTAAATCCTATTGGTTACAAGTGGTGACAGGGTTAGTACCTTTGGTAACCCTCTATCACTGCACCCCCTTCCCGTACAACTTACAGCGTACAGCGCCAAACAAAACTAAAAAATTAGAATTTTAAATACACTACCGCTCAAAAGTGTTTAGGCACCCCTGTTTTCATGGATTATTCATATAGTATTATGTTTACCAAAAAAACATTATAATAAAATGAAATACGTATTTAAAATGTAGTTCAGTAAGATATATCATTATATCGCATAAGGTTTACTATCATTTACCTGCACTTGGTCGGATTGCCATAAACTGTTTTTTGCGGTGTAATTACAATAACAATCCCTCTTAATTTACTAGGTAAATTTAGTCGTGTGTTAGATTGTAGGTAATAATGTTTAAATTACCTTCCTAGAAGATTATAGTAAAATCTGTAACCTATGGCCAGTTGCAGTGTCGTATTTACTCTATTCACGTCGTGAGCGAAATATCGTGTGACAATTTTTTAAAATGCCTGCGCGAAGGGAAATTAGTACAGAGACACGTGCGCTTATAATAGCTTACCATAAAAGTGGCATAAGTAATCGACAAATTGCCAAAAGAATGAAAATACACCACGCTACGGTTGACTATAACGTAAAAAAATATCGGGAAACTGGCAGTTTTCTTAATAAAAGACGGAGTGGAAGGCCAAAAGCGAAGAATAGTGGTTACCAGCAAGTTAAATAGACGCAAAACAGCCCCGGAAATCACCGCAGAATTAAATGTTGGCCGCCAAAAATTAGTCAGTGTTTCTACAGTCAAACGTCGCCTACAGAAAGCCGGGCTCTATGGACGTATTGCGATGAAAAAGCCATTACTACGCAAACAAAACAAGCAAAAGCGACTTAAATGGGCTCGTGAATACCAACACTGGACCATAGACGAGGGGAACAACGTCCTATGGGCGGATGAGTCCAAATTTGAGCTGTTCGGAACCCGAAGACGCATATTCGTAAGAAGATTTGTGGGTGAACGTGCCAGAGAAGAGTGTATTGCTGCTACCGTGAAGCATGGTGGATGTTCTATCATCATTTGGGGCTGTTTTGCTGGCACACAATGTCCCCTACACTAGTAGGGGACATTGTGAAAATTGACGGTATATTAACAAAAGAAGGCTACCGCGAAATTTTGGAGAACCACGCAATACTTTCCGGAATTCGACTTTTGGGTCAAAATTTTATCTTCCAGCAAGATAATGACCCAAAACATTCCTCTAAATTATGTAAAGACTATTTACGCCACTTAGAAGAGGAAGGAACTCTCAAAATTATGGAATGGTCTCCCCATAGCCCCGACTTGAATCCAATCGAGTTACTATGGGAAGAACTAGATCGGGAAGTACGGAAATCGGCTCCGACATCAGCTACTGACGTGTGGAACAAATTGCAATCGAGTTGGACCTCTATAACACAAGAAACTCTGGCAAAACTTATTGCCTCGATTGTGTGCTGCAATTATTAATTTAAAAGGAGGTCACATAGATGGAAGCAAAATTTAAATTAAACGTTTTAAATTTTAACATTTATGTACGTGTATCTGTACATAAAAAATAAATATTATTAGCATTCTTTTTATACATTTTTGCTGTCAGTGAGACACTTTTGAGCGGTAGCGTATGTGATATGCATCAATATTTTACGAAAATTATTGTTTTCATTTAACATGAATTTGGTATATGAATAATTTAAGTTGTAACTTTTATTTGACTAAGTGTTGACAAAGAGCCGCTTTGGAAATCTTATTAGAAAATGTTTTTAACCATAGTTATAACTGAGTTACTACAAATATTTTGTTAAATTGTTAATTACCAAAAATTTCTTCTGCGTAGTTCGTATACCCTTGCTTCTGATGTCACCATCGGGCAATGCAAATATTGAAATGAAGCTTGGAAATACCAGAGTTCGTTATAATTGGAAAATACGTCTAACGCAGCACATAAATTCTATATCTACTCCGTACCGTAGACCATAGAAGAACAATCCGATAAATAAACTAAAAATTATGTACTTATACGAGATAACCACGGACTTCTTTAATATGCCAATAACATACAAATTTTGCAATAACTCTAAGTTTGTGACTAGAATATACCAGTTTGGAAACTAAGATATATGATGTACATACGACAATCTTCACATATAACGCCCGAACAACTTTAGAAAAACTGTCTATGCAATTCATCAGCCACTACTGCTGTTGTAGTTTTCAAAGAACATATTAAGTTAGATACGCATATTAAGCAATTCTGTGTCACGAAGATTTTCAACTGCAATATCGAAATGTTTCATTGCATGCCTTTTATTTTACACACATGAGGCGGCAGAATTTGCATATTTTGAGGTGCGCAGGATCTTTGTTCCACAAATGCTTGCTATCAACTTTTTTTGTAAGCTATAACAACATGGAAAGTTGACAAATACATTTTACTAAAGGAAAAATACTTATTATACCATGTTTATTTATCATGGCTGCTGTTATATTTGTTCATTAAATTAAGGGAGGTTTTCTCTTACACCGAGAAAGAGATTTCTTGGTTCAATTGAATATGCTCGAACGTTTCAAATGTTTAAATCAATTACGTAGAATTGATTGCGGTAATATTGTTCAAACTACAATAGCAGCGCATCTAATAATCTTTTATTATGCGTTCGGAAGAATTTAACCCTTTTGGGACAAATTTATCAAATGATAACGCTGCATTGTGCAAACTTAAACTCGCAGTAGGTTAAAATGAGAGATCTCAACTTGTTCGCACCAACACTTGTTAAACAATAATGCATTTGTGTATACGCAGATAAGAATCTTTGAAATCTTTTAATTCGTTGGCTACTAAAGAGAAAATAAAATACATTTTAAGCTAAACACTTCCAATGTTTAAAATTGGAGTTAATACCCAACATATTTTTTTCCTCATTTTCAGTTTCATGTGAAAGTATTCCTTTGAATCAAATACATAAATATTTGTTACAAATAAACCGCATATAAGCAAGATAGATATGCGCTGTACCTAAGTGACACCAAGCGAATAACAGCTCGTATTTAATAATACACATCTTCGGTGTTGTTCTATAATGTTTTAATTTCGAAGAAAATATTTCCATATATTCCTAAATTTTTTCCATAAATGTAAATTGATGAAGTAAAGGAATTTTCAAAATTATGTAATTTTAATCGGAATACAGCTATAATACCTGTAATAGAGTTCATTTTCTTTTAAAACAAAGATTACAAATGTAATACACTCAGCGAAATTTCTACGGAATATTTGATTTTCCAAAGAAACTCAAATGCAAGAAAAAATAACATTAAAAATTTATTACATTTTCTACAGAGAATATTTAGAACAGTAGTAATTCAAAATAGCCTTATAAAATTGTTGATGAGATGATGGAATTATCCTAGATGCTTCGAGGCTTTTGTACATTGAAAGATAATCAGGCCAACTAGGTATCCTTTCTGTTATATAGAGTAACATGCATGTTATTTTCAAACACGTTGAATTACAACGATATTCATAACAACTTTCTAATTTTTTAATAGTTTGTATCTTTGTAAAAACTGTTATCATTGTTAGAATAACAGGAACAAAGTTTTATGAGCATTTCTATATACTCCGTAAAGAATAGCTTCATATATACAGTGGAGCTCCCCTAACTCGAACCACCTAAATCCCCAAATAAAATTCGAGTTAGAGAAAATTTGAGTTACAGAAAATTCACAATTTACTTTTCATTATATGTATATATTTATAAAGCATAATATGTAATAACAATATTATATAAAATAAATAAAAAATGATTTAAAAACAAACTGAAAATACGAACGACATGCATTAGGATATATATATATATATATGTACTATATGTATATGTATGAAATTAAACAAAAATTGTCCTATATACATAGGTATTAAATGTGTACTTGTACATGGGAACATAAAACAATTGCATAATTAAATTGTTTTTTTTAAAGAAATCCGTTATCAACTGTTGCCGAACATTGGCCGCTCGGATGTGTTCATACGATTTTTGAATTTTATTAATGAACATATATGTCTTATCGGATGTTTGTTCATGAGACATAAAATAATTCTTTAGTGTCTCGAATGCTTGTAAAACTTGTTTGTGTGATGGTTGCTCCACAATTTCTTCATCGCTTTCTTCGGAGGTTTCTTCATCTGTAATGCTTGATACACTCCTTAGAATGTCTTCGTCTGTCGGATAGTCAGTAGTTAAGAGGTTACTATCAATTTCAAAATAAGTGTCAAGAGATACATTCTCGACATTTAGCAACTCAACATAGTTTTCAAAATCTTGCCTTACTTCAACAGGAAATTCTTTATCTTCTGAATTTTGCAGTCGTTCTTTTAGTTGAGCAAGGGGAATTTCGTCTTTGTCCTCGTCTTCGTTACCAAAACCAGCCTTTTAAAAACAGTTTTGAATGGTTTTTTGTTTAATATCCACATGCCATGTCACGGCAACCTTTCTCACACAGTCGGGAAGTGATATGCTAGGAGAACCGTTATGCTCTAATGCATATAAAGTTTTTTTAAGGATTCTCCCTTTGTAATGATCTTTGAAACTTTTAATGATGTTTTGATCTAAAGGTTGCAGTTTGGAAGTTCCGTTTGGTGGCAAATATTGCAATTTGATGGCCTTCAGCTTCTGTTGTATTGCAGTATGAGCAGGGCAGTTGTCTATTTATTACATTATTATTTTTCGATTCTCGTGTGAAAATTGCTTGTCCAATTTAACCAACCATTCTTCAAAAATTTCAGAGGTCATCCATGCCTTTACGTTGTTCTCGTAATCTACAGGAAGCCATTTTACCCCTTTAAAACATCGTGGCTTTGCACTTCTGCCAATTATGAGAGGTTTTAGTTTTTCAGTGCCACTCATATTCGTTGCTAGAAGGCATGTGACCCGATCTTTACTAAGTTAATGTTGTTTAATTTCATACATATAGTACATATATATATATATATATCCTAATGCATGTAGTTTGTATTTTCAGTTTGTTTTTAAATAATTTTTTTATTTATCTTATATAATATTGTTATTACATATTATGCTTTATAAATATACACATATAATGAAAAGTAAATTGTGAATTTTCTGTAACTCAAATTTTCTCTATCTCGAATTTTATTTGGGGATTTAGGTGGTTCGAGTTAGGGGAGTTCCACTGCATTATTATTATTACTGTTATTATTAATATTACCACTAAAATTTGTATTTAACAATAATACTAACTCAATATCAAAAACTTAATCTACCAAAGAACAGCAACAAAATACATAAAGATAATTCCTCCTCAAAATCGCCCACTACGGATATAACGACTAAAACAAATTTAATGAAGGTAAAACAACGCAGGCAGCTGGGAATTCGTATATCAGCCCTATCTCCATAGGACCGTAGCAGGCGGGGTTGGGGGTGAATCCTTCTACCCCCACGGCGAATTACAGCCACCGCACGACTACCATCTATCGGACGAGGAAGGAACTACAAACGAGCTAAATCCGACGTTAGAAATTTCGTTAGAACTCTAAAAGGGTGTCTAAAAATATATCTAAAGACATAACGGCGGTGAAAAACTTCCTTTTAGGGGGGTGTACCTGGTTAGTATTGGGCGCATAAAAGATTTCATAAGTTTTATTCGTATCTAATAGCGTAACGTAATTGAAAGAAGAAGTGTAGACGATGACGACGTGAGCGTGGTGAACTTTCATGTGGGAAAGATGAGTTGGTGACGTAATTGACGGTTGTAAGGTGGGTTTGACGGTATCGTTCGATGGTGTGCGTTTGAATTTCAACTTTTAATTGAAGCATTCGTTTCAATTATTTCAGTATTAAGTGGATGTTAAAAGAAAGGAATATGTTTCATCAAAAGAATGCTTTTTTTTTACATATACCGAGAGATCAAAAATTATATTGATAAAAGTGTGCCGTGGAATTTGAAAATATATATCGGAACCTATTTAATTCTTTTTTTAGTATAATACTGACACGTTAAGTGTCACACTGACTAATCCTTCGAACCGGATCAATGTTTACGATTGACGGTTCTGATGGGCTTACCGGCCGCACGACTATAGTTCTGAGGTTCGTAGAACCAATGAAAACACCTTCTTACTACCGCTTAGTACGTTTATTAATAGCACTTACGACTAGGGAATTTCACATTAGCAAAGTCTCTTCGTCAATAGTATTGTTGTGGGTCTTCAAAGATGCACGTAATTGCACTAACGTTTAGTAAAACTTAAGTCTAGTTTAACAATGGATTACAATATGGTATAGATCATATGTGGGCAACAACCGAGCCGCGGGCCGGATTCGGCCCGCTGTAAGATTTGATCAGGGCTTGCTAGACATTTTGAAAAACCCAATTAAAAATAAATAATGCAATCGAGTGATATGGGGTTTGTCGCTTGCTCCTGCGCTATCAAATGAGGGAGCAAGCTGAGTGGCGGCGGTCACCAAAGACTGAGGCGGCAAGCACCAAAGCCTTTGATGTTTGCCGCCTCACTGGCGGCGCAATAAAAGATTCAATTGTTCTACACTAGACGATTCTAGATCATTCCTTTATTTTGCCTGTATAAGCGAGTGGATGGCCCGAACTTTAGTTCAGTTCTATTTGAGCTAGCGAGGTGATGACTTGGACAAGTGATATCCTAGCGAACTGCTAGTGCCGTCAATTTGCTTTATGTGCATTTCTTGAGTGCTTACTAGTTATATTTTGTTATTAAGTTTATCGAACGAAAATGATGCCTGGTGGAAAGAAACGAAAAGTAGATGCAGAGGGTCTCCAGTTTCAAGAAAAATGGCCTGAAGAATTCTTTTTTATCTTGCACAATGGTAAGCCTATTTCTTTGCTGTGTAATGAATCCATTTCAGTGATGAAAGAATTCAATATAAAGAGGCATTACTCAATTAAGCATCCTACTAACAAATAAAAGATAAACCACTATCTGAATTGAGTGACCCAAAATGGATATGTGACTTAGCATTTCTGGTCGACCTTACAGGCCATTTGAATGATTTAAATTTGAAACTTCAAAAACAAGGACAGTTAGTAAATGATTTATACAGCCGTTTGAAAGCGTTTCAGAACAAAATCCGCTTGTGGGAGGCATAGATGCTCCCTGGTAACAGTTACCATTTCACCACGCTATCTGCGTGTAAAAATACTGATTATGCTCAATATGCTGAAGAACTCAAGTTACCGTCGGAGCAATGCTCCAATACACTTGCAAATAGAGCTTAGAAAATTCGCAAGAAGATGGATTTGTGCGTTTGGCAGTATTTATAAGTGCGAACAGTTCTTTTCAATTATAAAAATTAATAAATCAAAGCATCGTACAAGGCTGACTGACGATAATTTGGAAAATTCTTTACGTCTTTGTATCAGTGGAATTAACATCGATGGATTAGTTTCCCAAATTCAAGCTCAAGTGTCTTTGATTTCATTATCGCTATTTAACTTAATT
Source organism: Trypoxylus dichotomus (assembly GCA_023509865.1). Taxonomy (NCBI): domain Eukaryota; kingdom Metazoa; phylum Arthropoda; class Insecta; order Coleoptera; family Scarabaeidae; genus Trypoxylus; species Trypoxylus dichotomus. Next base: position 29,618,369 of record CM042082.1, on the reverse strand, counting down.
ATAACGTTGTACCTATTTTTTCATTTCCTTTTCTTATTTTAATAAATTGCATTATAATAATATTGTCGTATTATTTCATGTCTGATATCTGTCGCTAAAAATTATGAACACTACTTTAAAATGCACTACTTTTAAACGCGACCCGTGAACGTATTTGCACACTAAAGTTTGGCCAACAACATGTCAAAGGTTGCCCATACTTGGAACAATTGTATTAAACTTTCATCAAAGACGAGCTGGTAATAATAAATTCTCTCAAAATTATTACAATGATTTAAAAATAATTTTAACAGCGCATACCTTAAAATAAAGAATACTGCCACTCCGTTTACATACTGTACACGGGTGTTATATGCACAATACATAAAAGGAGCTATATGTAACCCCTATCGTCCGTCTCTATGGTGAATATCCGGTGTTAAAATTTATAGAGGGTGGCCTGTAATTGCATAAAGCGTTCTGCCGTAGACATGTACAGATAGATAACCCCTCGTGGAGGGTTGGTGTATGGAATTGGAATTTTTTAAAAGTAATAAGTTACTCGTTGAACATACATATCCGCTCTGTTTATTTGGTATTCTGTATCGATGGTACTCGATATGGGGAGCTCTGGAGGATGTCATTTTTGAAATATTAACAGGCGATTTCATAATATAACCTGTTAACGGAGAATTACAGATAACGTCATGTTTAATGCCCCGTTAAAATGTGTAGGTTTCATAAGAAGAACGCGTAAAACAGTTAACTAATGCTGTAATTAAGGAAAAGGCAGTTGTATTGGCTACACTGGACTCGATTTTCCCCTCGTTTTTAAGCTTGTCGTTTTCTCGTTCAGAGAAATCTTCCAAGGATTCGCAAGCTTATTTTTGGATTATTTCGACGGTATTTTACGTTATTCATCTAAAATTTCGTTAAACAATCAACTCGGAATGTTCTTAGAAGGGAACTCGTTCCTCAAACTTTAACAAGGAGGAAGAATTGTTATTATTAGAAGAAATTAGTAAGCACAAAAATATAATTGAATGTAAAACAACAAATAAAATAGGTTTAACTGGAACCTACATAGGTAGTAACCATATTCCCAATAAAACACTACTCATTTTAGGAAAATGCCTCGCAACAAGTGTTGGTATCATTCAGTGGAAAAGAATGCTACGCTCGTAAAGTCGAGCAACTAAAAACGAAATACAACAACTTGAAAGAAAGAACTAGGAGGTAGCTAGACTCAAAACAAATTACAATGGTACTGGTGGCCGATGTACTTGCGATACTGGTGTCACTTTTTTTCTTCCTCCCTGTTTTACTTTCTATAACACATGGCTTTTCTCACTTATATTAATAATAATAATAATAATTGTTTATTGACCAACAGCTCAAGGGCCAATTACAGGATAAATTATAATACAATTCTTATTTAAAATAAAAAAAATAAAATAATTCAAATTGTGTTGCCTACAATAATAATGAAACAAGAAAAAAAGGGAGACTCACAAAAATGGTTCCAGATCCCGTTTATTTGCGTTCCTCACGATGTGACTGATAGATGCCTTAGAAGAAAAGAAGAGAATCTGTATGGTAGAGCCTAGAAAGGAGAGGACTACAGAGGGGAATGATAGAGATGATTAAGGCATTGTATAAAAATAACAAGAATAAAGTCAGAACCCCTAACGCAGAATCAGCTGAATCCGAAACACAAATTGGGTTAAAGCAGCGATACATATTAAGCCCACTGTTATTCTCTATATTAATAGATGATGTTATTAAAAAAAGCCAAACAAAAAGGAAAGAATATTAAAGTGGAAAATGAATGCAATTCATGTGCATGAACTGATGGTTGCAGATGATATGGTATTGATAGCAGATTCGGAAAAGACATTACAACAAACTTAAAGGTACACCAAGAAGAACTACAAAAGATAAACAAGAAGAAAAAAAAACACTATGACGAAGGAACAGCTTTGAAACAAGCTAAAAGATAAAATTACTTATGAACACAACGAGAGAATACAGAAAGAAATAAATGAGAGAATAGATAAATCCGCAAAAATATATAATATATTGAAGAACACATTTTTAGATAAAAGAGCAATACCAAAAACAAATAAAGACAGAAGTGTATAAAAGAATGGTCAGACCAACACTAACTTATGACAGCGAGTCATGGACAACCATGAATAGAATCAAGAGCAAAGTCACGGCGATGGAAATGAGATTCCTAAGAAGAATAGAAGGAGTAACAGGAAGAGACAAAATCAGAAACACGCCAATCACTAGTAGTCTAAATATCAAGCCAGTAGAAATAATCATATGGAGATATACACCGAATGGAAGAAGATCGAATAACAAAGAAGATTTTTGAAGCCAAAACAGAGGGCAAAGACAGATCCGGAAACACCTGGAAAGGACAAAGGGTAAAGGACATTAAAAAAGGAAGTATGGCATGGATTGAAGCCAAGCAATTGGCTCAGGCTAGGAAACTGTGGAAGACAAAAATAAGACAATAGTAGTCCGACATCGCAAGGTACTAAAGACGTAGGATTAAACAGAAAAATAAACACATGGCTTTTCTCATCAACTTTTGATTTTATTTCATCACTAACAATCACTCCTGGGCACTTCCTGTTTATGCAAATCCATTGAAGAGTTACATTTTTGCTTTTTGCTTTTAAGTTGAACTTGTAGTCAGAATACAGGATGATTGGTTTTTCACGTTTTGATTCTATCACTCCGGTACTTCGTTCCGGAACCATACGTATTCAAGGATTTTAAATAATTTTAATATACCTGCGTCCAAATTGTCTATTGCAACTGTGATTTAGGACCGGTTTATTCACATTCTGATAAAGTTGCAGGTAGCGCAATCTAACGGATAAACACAAACATGTGTTTATTCACTTTCTGACAGATAAAAACCAGTTGGTAAATTGCTTATCAAAGGGATAAATTTACCCGTTCTTAAATCCTCCCGATAAACGTATATCTATCGGATATTATAACCTCAGTTTACTTCCTGCGTTTATTTTCATATAGAAATATTTTGAATGAATATGGAACTTCTTGAAGATTTTCGAGATGTTTTTATCGAAGAGGATGTTCAAACGATAGAAAACACCGATAATCGCTGTTAATTTAGTTTTGTTCTTGATTTACTGTTAATAATTTTGTTGGTTTTATTGTAAATTTACTAAATTTTATTTTATTAATTAATATTTAATCAATCATTTTATTCTCAGTTCAAAATGAAATTCGCATTAGAAGTATGTATGAAACAAATAAGCATTGAAACAAAATTATAATTTCTTGCACGCCTTTTTCAAGATTTTTATTTTAAGTTAACGTTCTTTCTCCAAATACTGTCGCTTCCTAATTTTAATTTCTAAAATCTTTGACTTGAGATTCTTTCTCAGCAATTATTAAATGTTTTTTTAAAAGATCTGATAAATGCATCAGCAAGCATCTCAAAAATATTAATTTGTTCTTTAGGTTTCTCGATCTATAATTTTTTGGAAACTTAAACTTTTCGATATGCAATTATTCTATTCCATAATTCCCAAAATTACATCTTTCACCTTTATCCATTGCTATACTAACCGTCTGAAAACATTAGACAGTCCTAGTTTATTACCACTCGAATAAAATTTGGTGAATATACCAAAATGAGATATCTGCTACCTCATAAATTTATCTTGCTGGCGGTTATCTGCCACTTTAACAGAATGTGAATAAACCGGCATTATAAATATTAATTTGGTATTGTTATTTTTGTGCACGTGACTGTATATACATATACGTAATAAATTTTCACGGATTCAAGTCGTATTACCACGTTTCAATACTTTAAACCTACACTGTATAAGTTTTAGAATGTGGTAGGATTCCCCGTAAGGCGTACCATTTCGAAACAAATGTATAGGAATATAGAGAAGCTGCGAATTTGTTAGACAAATTATGGAAGGTGGGGTGTGAAATAGTTATTATATTTAGCGTTGCTGGTTCTTCGAGCTTTCCAATACTCCTGTCTTTGTTTCCCTTTACTTTCGCAGCTCGTTGTTAGTTTGATACATGACAGGGTTGTTCGTTTCTTTTTATTGTTTAACTTTATTGTTCGTAGTTGTTATAGCTACGCTGGTTTGTTGGTTTTAGATTCCTAGAAAGACGATGGGATTAAGAATTCGAATACGTCATCTGAAGATCATATTTACCGTTAAACTGTCGTAAATGATATCTTAAATCAGATGCTTAGTTAAGTTGTTATATATCTCTTGCTTATCATTTCTAGCATTAAAACTATTTGCTTCAGATTTTATGTGGATTATTTCTTGAATAATCCGCTTGTTATAATTTATCTCTTTCTGCAATATTTTTACAATTTGGAAATCAAATTCATGATCCATAGTAATAGCATATTTGGCTAGAGAGACTTTGTTTTTAAACTAACATTCATACTAATACTAATGTTAATATGAATATAAATACTAAACCACCGTTGGCATTAGTAATGACAAAATTACAATCTTCTCGCAATTTCCAACGTATTAAATTTCCGAAAAAAATATCGGTCTCGGAGGGGACTTGAACTCGACATCTCTATACTTCCGCTGCAGAAGATATAGCACAAAATCCAAAGCTAATCTGGCAGTACATAAACGCGCATCGTAATGCATCAAGGCCCCACTGTTGATGATCCTAGCAACATTGTTCAGACCTTCGCAGATGAATTCTCTAGAGTGTTTGCGTCTGGTTCACAAGCATTACTGGGGCCCCAGCCTCTTAATAGAGATCTCATTAGTGGTTGTTCTTTGATTGGATCTTTTACAGCACACGATAACTTAAAAGCATCTAAGAAGTTAAAATCTAATTTTACTGCTGGTCATGACGGCCTCCCCGCATTTTTTGCACGTGATTGTTGTGCAGCACTATGCGAACCTCTAACTAGAATATTTCCTGACGCTTGGAAGATTAGCAGAATTACACCCGTGTTTAAGAAAGGTAATCGTTCTGACTTCCAAAATTATAGATCAATAAATATTTTATCCAACTTTGCAAAAATTTTTGAATATCTTCTATCTCACAGAATTTACGTTAGTGTCAAGCCTTACTTATCTTCGCGACAACATGGTTTCATTCCAGGAAGGTCTACTACAACCAACCTCGCTGAGTTAGCACAGCATACTGCCGAATCCATGGAACGACGTCAACAAGTAGATGTATTATACACCGATTTTAGTAAAGCATTTGACACTATCAATCATTCCCTTATGGTATCTAAGCTGAGTAGTTTTGGTTTTCCGCCAAGTGTAACACAATTGATCCGCTCGTATTTAACTGATCGTTCATGCTATGTTCACTACAATGGATATACATCCTTAACATTTTCCGCTTCCTCTGGTGTGTGCCAGGGATCCAATTTGGGTCCCCTTTTGTTTAATATTTATTTGGATGATCTCCTACAGGGGCTGGACTGCAATGTACTGGCTTACGCGGACGATATTAAGATCTAAAATACCATAACCTCCCCGGCAGATTGTCTGTTTCTCCAGAACAGTCTGGATACTATTGTTAGATGGTGTACACAGAATAGAATTCATTTGAATCTGGATAAGTGTGCTGTTGTAAGCTACTTTAGATGTCATAGACTCTACAATTTTCGCTATGCTGTGAGTCAGGCTATTGTTCCTAGGCACTCGTCTGTGATGGACCTGGGCGTGCTGTTTGATGCAAATTTGTCGTATGCAGACCACATATTATCCATACGAAATTCTGCGATGAAATCCTTAGGATTTCTCATACGATGCTGCAGATCATTCAATAATCCTGCCTCGCTAAAAGCATTATACTATTCGCTTGTCCGTACTAGGTTGGAGTATGCCTCCATAATTTGGTATCTTCAATATCTCCATCTGCAAGTACTACTTGAAAGAGTGCAAAAACGATTTTTGAAATACCTGTCCTTCAAAATTTATGGCGCTTACCCTGGATGCGATGTTGATTATGCTGGTCTGCTGAGGAGACACGGCTTTGTATCGTTATCGGATCGAAGGAAGGCATTTAGCAGCCAATTTTTACTTAAACTGATTAATCACGCTATTGACGCTCCATCCCTTCTCTCCAAAATTAATTTTGTGGTACCTCAGTACGATACCAGGTCCTTCCCTAATTTTAAGGTCCCGTCATACAAAACTAATGTTCTGCTTAAAGCACCCATTACGCATATGATTAGAAATGCCAATGAATTATTTGACGATCCTTTTTGTTGAAGTGTCTACATGGATTTACATTGTCGTCCTATTTTGTTCTTGCATTCTGGTGTCACCGAGCTATTTTTATGTTTATGATTCAGTTGTATCTTTTTCGATTAATGTTAATTTATTACTGCGCTGTATATTATTACTACATATATATGCTAGGTTACATTATTCTCGCATTGTCCTGTAAATGGAATTATTTTCTGTTGGGCAATAAAGATATTATTATTATTATTATTATACGTACATACGAATAAACAAAAAATAAATAGCAGGGTACTTCCCCTATCTTTCTCCGCGATACATCCGCTTGAGCCAATATTTTCTTGACTTGTTGATTCCATATTTCTCACACAGTGTCTCTAATTTTAAAGCTTTCTTGTCACAATTTTTGAAAGAAGAAGCATTTTATTTTATTTAGAAAGAAACTATATAGTACAATAGCTATTCCAGAAAATATTTAGGTGAACGAATACTTTATTGACCCACTGCATATCGGAGAGGCAGACAGAGACATCAACATTAGGTTAAATCAACAATAGCAGAAACACGGAAACAACTTCGACAAATGCAAGGAAAATCAGCAGCGAAAGCAAAGAACCCCAAAAGCAAGGACCCGGCGAGAAACGACGGCCGTGAAAGCCTGAAAACCATTTTATATTTTCTACTTCAAATACTTTTCATGCCGTATTTTACCCAGTTCTGTTAGTTGCAAGATAGCTTATGTAAAATGCGCTTCCTCAAAGATCTTTCGCGTGTTTCCATACTTTCCGCGTTCACTGTATATAATAAATATACAAGTAACCTTTTTCTCTTCTAACGTCAGTCGCACTCGGAGAAAAAGCTACGTGGAGTGACGTGTACAAACAGCGTTATCTACCAAGCCATATAACCCTAAAGTATTTTATCTTGTTAGCGTTGCCAACGTTCGTTCGAGATGAAAACATCGTCACGTCATACCCGGCTATAACCGTATAGCTCTAGCCATGCTGATAAACCTGACGTCTCGATCTGTTAGCGCTATATACGAACTGACGTAGAGGCAGCACTAATTAATACAGAAACCGACTGTTCGGTTCCTGACGAACATTCTATTTCGATATAATTCTTTCCATGCGTTGTTTGCGTTTCTATATAACGCTACGGTTTTATAAACAGTAAAATACATAACACTTCGAATTCTTCTTTTACTTTCGGTATCTAGAAATCTCATTAAAATATTATATACCGCGAAGTTGACGTTCGGTTTTAAGCGTATTTTTTTTGATTAGTAAACGATTTATCGCTGGAATTTTTGTTTAGCATACGTGCCTCGTGTTGGTGTACGGGGTTAAGACGTAGCGACACTTTTAAACGGGGTAAAATAAACATATAAGACCTCACATACTGTTGTATGTATGTTTGAAATTTAACATACGCGCCTTGCTGGCAAGATTCTGAAGCTTGATATGTATATGTACATGTGTGTATGCTATTCCAGGGTTATGTATTATATATTTTATATAGCGTTGTATCAAATATATTTATATACACATATCTGCATTAAATAACTCTACTGTTATGTTCAGGCCTACTTGATCCGAATAAAAATATAAATTGAAATTGCTATAAATTTTGTTTTGTTAATCATTGGTGAGTATATTTATTAATAAATAACCCTGGCCAACAAATAAAAATTGTCTCTCTGGCGATTAAAATCTAACATTTGCTTTTAACTAATGCCAAACTTGAAACCCATTTTTCCCAGTCACGTCACGTCTTTGTTCTACCACATTCCTTGTTTACCGATTTCAAAATTCTCGAAAATCGTTAACTACATTCAGCAAATTCTTATTGTTTCAAATAATTCTAAAAATATTGTAATTCTACATTCTTTACCTTTCATTACAAACTATTCACATCAAATTGGATCTTCTGAAGCAATATGTTGAGGTGTTAGACTTGTAAGGGGACTGCTTGAAGTACATGGTGAAAATTTTCCACGATTGAGTTACGAAAAAATTAAAGCTGGGGATATTTAATGGACCCCAAATTAGTATTTTATCGACAGATCCAAATTCACATCAGGTCTATGAATGAAGCTGAGGAAGAAGCCTGGACTTCATTCACTGTGGTCGCGAATAATTTTCTTGGAAACAAAAAGTCTCCAATTATAGTGAAATCCCCTTGAACGGACACCAACGGGACCAACTGATGATGTCCATTCAGGAGGGGTGTCCGCATAAAAGAAATATGTAGTAGATACAACAAAAATCGTGTTTTAACGAAAAATGAATATATTAAAGAAACTGGGACATTTAAATCGTATATGTATATAAATGTTTTTTAAATAAATAAGAAACTAAACGTAAGAAAAAAAGTTTATTTCCTTTAGATATATACATACAAAGTATAATATATGTACATAGATACATAGATGTAATATGTAATACAAAACAATAAAATGAATAGTCACTTTAAGGACGCAAAAATTCATATATTGTTGTTTGTCTTCTCTTTTTCTCTAAAATGGCGTCTTGAAATCGTATTTCTAATGTAGAAAGAAGCTCCAAAGACTCTGTATCTCTTTGATTTTCGACAAAACTTCTGAGCTGCTTGGTCAGGGTAATAGCTTTACCATAATTTGGGATAGCTTCTGTTGGCACTGGAACCTCATCGACATCAGAATCTTACGAAAGTTCTTGTATTTCAACTGGACTTGCAATTTCTTGTTATGAATCTGGATCTTCAACATACAAATCTTCATCTACGTTCAAAAAATTATTAAGGTTTTCATTATCCGTCAATTTCAATAAATTTTTATTTTTGAGGATATCTGAAAGTACACTAAGAGGCAAATCATCTTCTAGGTCGGATGTATCAGCCTCAGTTAACTGGTCTTCACTTTGCATATTTACATGATTAAATCCTGCTTTGCGGAAGCAATGTTGAACTGTCACTTTGGTTACTTGGTCCCAAGCGGTTTTTGCGAAATAAAATGCATCCAGTGGTGTAATTTTCTTTATTAACTCAAAAGCTGTACCAGCAGTTTCAATGTTTACTAGCAGATGTTTGAGTATTAGACTTCGGTAATAAGTTTTAAAATTCTTTATAATCCCCTGGTCAAGTCGTTGACAAACTGATGTACAATTAGGGTATAAAAATAATATTTTTATATTATTTAAGCGAACATCTTTCGGATGAGATCCCGCATTGTCTAAAAATAACAAAATGTTTCTTTTTTCTTTAGCCATTTTCCAATCTAGGTCTTGCAACCACTCTGTCATAATTTGTCCTGTCATCCAAGTTTTGTTATTGTATTTCCAAGTTACAGGTAGGTTATTTATATTAATGTTTTTAAAAGCTCTGGGTTTAGCTGCTCTACCAATGACTAGGAGTTTTTCTTTTTTACCCGCCATATTTGCCCAATGTAAAATTGTAAACCTCTCTTTGGGATATTTACCCCCAACACATTTTTCCTTCTTTAATGTGAGCGTTTTGTCGGGTAGAGCCCTAAACTACAGGCCTGTCTCATCGGCATTATATATGTCTCTGGGTGAATATCCCCTAATCAAAAAAGGTTTTTTTTTTTAAAACGATGAAACATCTTCAGCATTAACCGAAGCTCCTTCCCCCGAAATCGCTTTAAAACTTGTATTGTTGCGGATTCTAAATTTATTGAGCCAACCAGAAGAAGCACTGAATGTAGAATGCCCCGAAGAAGCGGCTATTTCTCTTGCTTTACATCGTATTAGCGGACCCAAAAAAATAAGTTTTTTTGCGTTTTTGACACGAGAAACCTATTGGTAATCTCACTTTTTTTATCTATTTTAGAATTTAATATGTAAAGAAAATCAACGCATTAATACAAGAAAACCTTATCTAAAAAAAATCATATGCATACCTGTTAAAGGAATCCCCTTATGTCGAGCTGCTGTAAACCAGTCATAACACAATTTGTCAATTTTAGTACCATCACCCGTCAAAAAGCTTCTATTTTCATTCAAATTGCTGTTCGACATCCATTTGTTTAGAAGGATTTTTTATGTTTAATTTTATCTGCATCTTGTGTATTTCCAATATTAAAACGCTGGGATAAGTTCCTTACACTTAATTTCTCTTTATTGTAAACTTCAACAATCTCAATGTTTTGTTTAAGCGTGTGAATTTTTCTATTTGGAGCCATTTCTACAATGAATCTGTCGCCCACTGTGTCTTTTCCACATAGACATCAGACTAATATTGAAAGCAGATTCAATCGAAAGCGTACACCCAAAGAATAAGAACGGTAAATCCCCGACCAACTTGGGGAAGTCCCTAATTCACGCCAGGCAGAAATGCACGACATAGGCTGCGTTTGTACCGAAAGATTAAAGTCTGTAAATCTTCGGTTTACGCGGGGAAGTCCCAGCGAAATTGGCGCACGGCGCGATTGAGAAATGAAATAGCAATACTTTCGATATAAAAATAAGATAAGGCGTTTCTTTTTGTTTTATTTTTTGTCCGGTTAAGAGAACATTTTCTCGCGTCCGCGTCCGTTCAGGAGAATGTCCATCCAAGAAAGAGTTAATACAATGGAAATTATATGAGAGCCGGTCGGGACCATGAGAAACTGTCCGTTTAAAGGAGGTGTCCGTGTAAGAGGGGTATCCGCGAAGGGGAATTTCACTGTACTTGTAGTACATGCGTGTTTAATAGTGTATTTAAATAAATAAATAAGTTATTAAAATGTTATACTTTGTTTATATCTTATCAGTTCTTAAGTAACAACTCAAGTCGCACTAGTGATTCTTGAAATAGTATATGGAGTATGGAGTTAAATTTTGACGTGACACGCAAAAACTATGATTTTCGGATTCAGCACACCAAAATCTTCCCTTTTCTAAATAATTGATAAAAACGATATCTTTCGAGTCCCAAAAAATAGTAGGCCGTGATATTACCCACTGATTGCAAAATTCTTTGTCCTCTTCGGAGCACATTTATCACGTAAAATCTATTGTTCTGTTTTGATAAACATACTGTTTTTCTAAGCAATTAATTAAATAAAAGAACATTAATGAAATGACGTATGTAATACTCATACATCATAATATCAACAAAGAACGAACTTTATTATGAAATCACAACCTACTAAGGTTTCTATTAAAAAGAGAACCACTTTATATCGGGACTATAGACCGTTCCATTTTCAGAAGAAAGAATTGCTTTTGTGGATATCGCATGGAAGGTTGCCAGAGCGACATAAGAAATTGAAAGCTACGTATAACATGGGAATAAAAATGGAGTCTATGTTCAAGCTACTTAAAAACTTGATAGCTAATCAAAATGTTAATAAAAACTTTTTGAAGGTTCATTAAAAATGTTTAATAAAAATGATAATGAAAGATGATAATGCATATATATATTTCTCAAAGCAACTGGAGAGAAAGCACTAGTTGTATGACAAAATTTCGAGTTAAATGATGAAGATAAGAAATCTTGTGATAAGTTGTCAGGAGGACTTGATAAATGTTGTAAACCACTTAAGAGTGTAACCTATAATCGTTACAAAGGGTTCCAAAAACCACAAAAACAAGATAAAGGTATATCACCAATTATATAGATAAATGAGTTTAAGTCAATAGCCAAGGCCTTCGTACTCGGAGCTTTAGAAAATGTTTTAACAATGGATTGAATTGTGAGAGGCATAAGAGACATACCATTACAAACAAGGATTCAACATCGATAAAGTCTAAAAAATTATGCAGAACTGCTCTTAACAAGTACCACATTAAGGAACCACATTGAAAGAAGACAGAAGCAAATGTGGCAGTGAAGGGGAATCAGCAAGATAACAGAGAGCAAGCAATTCAGTCCATTGGTATTTGTAAATGTTTAAAATGTGATAGGGATCATAAACAAAGTAATTGTTATGCATTTAATGAAACTTGTAATATTTGTAAAGGTCTGAATCACTGCAGTAGGTTGTAAAAATAACGAAAACGAAGAAATACAGCGATTAAAACCCATTATTTCTATGATACTAGAACACGTATAGATATATACGAGCAAACGCATAATTTTTTGTATACACTCAGAGAGATTTCTATAGTTCCATATGAACTTTTGAACACAATATTTGGCTTTCTTCGGCAAATTATGCATCGGAGTTAATGTTAAACTACAATGAAGCACAAAAGCATGAGAAACTACATTTTATACAGAGAATACATATTTACAATAATGGTAACTCAAGACAGAGAAATTTCTATAGGTCCATTAACACAAAGTTAATAAATAAAATAAATACATAAAAAAATTATAATTCTTTCTAAAATTAGTAGTGTTCAGTAGTAGAAAATAACTTCTAACATCCAGGTCTTCATTTGGTCAATGTTGAAATAGCAATATAAGATTTTCGGAGTTCGATTTGATGAAACCACTTCTTTGCTTGTCTACAATTATGGCTAGATGTATTGTCTTACTGAAATATCTAATCTTGAGTCAGGAATTGTTCACCAAATCCTATCAGGACCATTTCAAGAAGTTGCATAAAAGAATTAAAATTCATTTACGTAGAAATAAAATATATACGGGTTTAATTGTTACCGAAGCATTACTCTACCGCCACCAGTTTCGCTTGCAACTCCAGTGTTCTTGCGCAAATCGTGCCGATAATATTTGAAACTATCGGGCCCGTCTAGGTTAAATTGCTTCTCGTCACAAAATATGATGTTATTTCACTCATGATCTAATTTCATATGATCTTGCGCAAATTTCGGTCTTCCCTGTTTATGTGTCTCTTTTAAGGGTGGTTTTAAAACCTTTCTTAGGTACTGAAAACGTTTACTGTCGGATAAAATTTGTTGTACACGTCTGTTTGTTACTGTTAAATTTAGATTACATTTTATATATTGTGCGGTTACATTACCAAAAGAGCCTAACTGAAGTATCGACGAGCGCTACCTTCGAGTTAGTTTTTGCCGTAGGAATTGCCTAACTATATGAAATTATGAGATGGTGGGATAGTTCTATTTTCTTAGCTATGGGTCGGTTTGAAGACCCTATCTCTTTACAACAATTTATTTTGGTTTTTCTTCCTCCTCGGATAGCATCTTACCTCCCAGTATTTTTATTAACTAGTATGTAACACCTGGGCTGAAAAGTCCCGGGCCTAACAAAGAAAACACGGTTGTTTTGGTTCAAAATTAGCTTTATTCATCAACGTAATCTCCATCAAGAGCAACACAATCATTCCAGCGCCGCTCTAACATTTCAATACCACTTTTGTAGAACGATTTATCTTTTGCCTCAAAATAGGCTTCAGTTTCAGCGATAACCTCTTCATTCGTGCGAAATTTCTTACCGGCGAGCATATTTTTGAGGTCTGCCAACAGCCAGTAGTCGCTGGAAGCCAAATCTGGCGAATACGGTGGATGTGGGAGGAATTCGAAGTTCAATTCATGTAGTTTTGCCAGTGTTTTGATTGACTTGTGACACGGTGCGTTGTCTTGATGAAACAAATTTTTTTTCTTTGACATATGCGGTCGTTTCTTTGCAATTTCGGCCTTCAAACGCTCCAATAACGCTATATAATATTCACTGTTGATGGTATTTCCTTTCTCAAGATAATCGATGAATATTACACCACGCATATCCCAAAATACCGAGGCCATAACGTTTCCAGCCGATTGATGACGATCGTTTTGAATCCGGAGTGAAGTGATGGATCCATGTTTCATCCATTGTCACATATCGACGCAAAAATTCCGGTTTGTTACGTTTAAACATAGCCAAACACTGCTTAGAATCATCAACACGTTCTTGTTTTTGATCAACAGTGAGCAACCCACTTTGAACAGAGCTTTCTCATAGTCAAAAGCTCATGCAATATAAAGTCAATATGTTCTTTTGATATCTTTACGATGCCAGCTAACTCACGCAACTTCACTTTTCGATCATTCAAAACGATTTTGTGGATTTTTTTGATGTTTTCTGGTGTTACCGCCTCATTTGGACGTCCACTGCGTTCTGCATCATCGGTGTCTCTACGACCACGTTTGAAGTCAGCAAACCAACGTTTTATTGTTGTTTCTGATGGAGCGGAGTCCCCATAACACTTTTCAAGCCATTGCTTCGCTTGAATTAATAAATAGAATATCATTTTAACAGCTGTCTTTTGGAGGTTAGTACTAACTGAGAGAAAGATGACTGCAATAAAACTAGCGTCATCTATGTGTTAGGCCCGGCACTTTTCAGCCCATGTGTTATATATATTTTGATAATATGTATACTTAAGGATAAATGACTTTTGATGATGTTTAGAGGCTTTTTTACACTAAAAGGTTTGATTTCATAGGATGTCTGTCTAAGTCTGTAGAATTACAGAAATTCTGCTCGTATTTATCCATTTATACGCATTTTCCTTAGATATCTTAACAGTTATGGTATTCATAAAATAACGTCTCTGCTACATCTTTATGTTCAGAAATGTAATTCTAGGTTATTGCCAACTCAAACAGTTGCTAAATATATGGATCAATCCTACTTATTTATAGAAGCAAATACGAGGGTAAGCTTAAAAAATCGGCAATTAACACATAGCAAATAGCAATATTTCAATGAAATATGTTTTATTTTCCGACATAATCTTCCTCAAGATCAACACATTTATTTATTCTTAGCTCCAGTGTCTTTATGCCTTCACAATACTCATTTCCCTCGAGCTTCTCAAAATAGTGGTCCACGCCAGTTATCACCATCCCATTCGAAGCAAATCTCATACCGCCGAGGTGTTTCTTAAGCTTGGAGGAGAGATGATAGTCCAACTGAGCTGAATCCGGTGAATAAGGGGGATGCTTAAGCGCTTCGGACTTTAATTTAGCCAATTTTACTTCGACAGTTCGGCTCTTGTGGACTGGCGCATTGTCTTGATGGAAAACGACATCTTTTGCTTTTTTTTCCGGGACGATAGCTGCCTTTAATCGATCCAAATAATTAGAATAGTATTGTCCAGTAATCGATTGTCTTTCAAGAAGCTAGAAAGCGGAAGCCATCACCTTTATTGCCGATAGAAAGGCTTTGGACTTCTTTGGAATCGTTTCCCTAGGTTTAGTGCACTGTTTTGATTGGTGTTTATGTAGTGTAGGTCACAAATTGGCGCAAGAAAGCTGTCGGATTTTCCAGAAACCGCTCCAGAATGGTTCTAGAACATTCCACGAGTGAGTTTTTGCGGTGGACATGACTAATTTAACATTTAAAATGTACATCGCCCGTTATCTGAAGCTGCTTGTAGCCTTAGTAGTATCTTTCAATGTTGATCGACGATAAGCCTTCGCATATTTCAAAAATTTTTGCACTTTTTCTGCAGAAGTTGCTGCTTTTGGGCGTCCACGTCGGGGAACGTCACTTACGCTCCTACGACCTTTTTTAAATTAATTCATTCATAAGTCTTAAAAGAAGGAGCATTTCCATCTAACATATTACCATATCAACATGAATTTCTTTGGGCCAAAAATACTTTTTCCGTAGGTATTTGATCACTACGCGAACTTCAATATTGCCCATTTTTAAAAAGTACCAAAAGCTCTCCGCTTTTAACGAGTGTACACAACAAACTACTTGAAAAATCGACATGAAGTTTAACACGCCGTCATAGAGCCCCATCTCATAGTTTACCGAATTTTTCAGCTTACCCTCGTATTTAAAAAGGACAATTTTTTTTTCTATTGACCCGAATGGTTCCACTAGTAAAAAGTCCGTTGTTTCTTTAGATTAATAAATAAATCAAAGAAGAAATGCACTATGAGTAAAACCAGTAGACTAACTAAAATGCAATGGGCCTTCACTTGACTTAAGACGACTCTGAGGTTTCAGGCTTCCACGGCCGTTCGTCATTGCCGTAACGCATCCCAGATGGTTCCCAGGTTTCGCTGTGTCGCCGTGCTTCCGTGGCGTTTCGCGAATAACTACGCTCTGCATTCTCAAGGATACTGTACTTTCTTACGCACTTGTTTGCAAAACGCCAGGGAACAAAAACATAGCGACAGGGCCGTCCTTAGGATGGAGCGAGAGGAGCGGCTGCTCCAGGCCTCGCGCCTACGAAAGGCCCCGCGGTGAGGGGCCTTTTCACACTAAAATGTTCTTTGAATAAGATAATACGGACTACAAATGAATTAGTTGAAACCTTCTCTTTTCAATGGTTTATATTGGATTTGTTTGTCTCTAAATATTTACATAGAGGCCCCGCAAAACTATTTTGCACCAGGCCCCGCTTTTGCTAAAGATGGCTCTGTATAGCGACATAATGGAACACGACAATAAATAGTGATGGATTTAGAAAATAATATCAAACGGGAATGCGATCGCTTATTCCAATTATTCGAACATTTCTCATTCTAATTTATCGAAATATCGATAACAATCGAATTCAATCAAAACGCTTCACAAGGTATAAATCAAGTAAACTATGAAACGTCGCGTCGTTACGGGAATCTCCCACGAAAGATTCACAGCGAAGCGACTGGAACTTTCTAAAAAGTTTCCAACACAATACCCTCAAACGTTCAGCAATGGTCCAGCGACGTTGCACCTCCACCGAGAAGACCGTAAGATCGAAAACCTTTACGGGAGCGATTGCAAGCCCGAAATCCGCCGACGTATAGACAAAATTACGCCGGACGGATCGTCAATTGTCTACGTATGTATGGGATGGAGTTTTTAAAACGGGTGTCTCGTGTTTGACAACTAAATCAGCTTCTACATCTATGAAACGTAGTCGCCTATGGATATCCTCTCATGCGCAGGCATATCGTTTATAGTTGTGAAGTAAAAAAGGAAGAAAGACGGACGATATCAGTGGAAAGAGACGAACTTACACGAAGCTTATTGTTATTGCTTATTGTTATAAAATCCTCGGTATTTTCAGCAGTGAGAGCAGGCTTGAATCTGTAATGTTGGTGGAAGTTGAAGTGAGATAGATGTATAGGGATTAATACCTCAGAACCGGTAATTAATATCGGCATGAATGATCGCGATTGCGATTAAAGGAGACGGTACACGGAGCCGGGATATTGTTTGCTAATTACTCTCGTTTGTATAAATTAAAATCATTAATCGTAGTTCCATATACAGGTGTTCCACGGTAGAAATTTCTTTTATGGTTTCCAGGTTTGCACAATCACCACAAATAATAATAGAAAAAACTATTTAATTTATAAAATTAAAAAAAAAGTAGTTGTACATTTTTAAAATTATCGATTGAAAATTTATACTACAGTCCCTGTCCATTTTATTAGGGCCACTTGCTAAAATAGTGATTTTGTTAAAATATATAATGAAAAATGTATTGTACAAGCATAAGTCGACGTCGTCTAACAAATTGAGCTCTTTCGGTTATGGCTTCTAGTTTTGACTTATCGCTGAATACAGTCTTTAACGAAAAGACATTGTTGAAACAAAAAAAATTGCGTGATTTAGACATTAATTTAAGTTATTTTGTCATACTTTTAATCCGGCTTCGTACAATTGCGTGGATATCTGCACTCCTTGTTGAGTGCAGATATTCTGATGAAGCTACAATGGAAATTATTAATTTGGAAACACGCAAAAGCCTAATAAAACGAACAGGGACCGTATCTCAGAGAATAAATCATCCATCAATAATATAAAGTCTTTTATCTACTATTTCCTTTTATTTGCTAAACATGTAACGTAATCTAATCTTGATATCTAATTCGATACGTTAAATAGATGAAAAAAAAACTTCCTTGGTTGCAGAGAGAATGCCACCCATGTATATACATTAAACGTATACGCCTAGCAAACTTTGTTTAGCCCATTCACCTCGTTTCCATAGGTACAAATGTATTAGTACACTCTTACGAAAGCATAGTCAACCAGCTCACTATTTATAATCCCGTTGGTTGCAATCACCTATGATTTGTTTTTTAAATGCATCCTTGATTAAAATGTTAAATAACCAAGAAAATCTATTAAAGACGGTAACTTGACAATTGTTGTTTTCGTACAATTTACTGCAAACATGGTTGGTGTACCTGAATTTGTTTCAGACGCTACATACGTCATAATTAACTATGATGTAACTACAAAGTTTCAGTGGTTTTCAGTGTATGTATATGAGTACTTTATTCATGTATGTATATTTATATATACAGTGAAATCTCCCTTGAACGGACACCAACGGGACCAACTGAAGGTGTCCGCATAAAAGAAATATGTAGTAGATACAACAAAAATTGTGTTTTAACGAAAAATGAATATATTAAAGAAACTGGAACATTTAAATCGTCTATGTATATAAATGTTTTTAAAATAAATAAGAAACCTTAAACTTAAGAAAAAAAAAGTTTATTTCCTTTAGATATATACATACAAAGTATAATATATGTACATAGATACATTGATGTAGTATGTAATACAAAACAATGAAATGAGTAGTTACTTTAAGGACGCAAAAATTCATATATTGTTGTTTGTCTTCTCTTTTTCTTTAAAATGGCGTCTTGAAATCGTATTTCTAATTTAGAAAGAAGCTCCAAAGACTCTGTATCTCCGTGATTTTCGAGAAAACTTTTGAGCTGCTTGGCCATGGTAATTGCTTTATCATAATTTGGGATAGCTTCTGTTGGCACTGGAACCTCATCGACATGAGAATCTTCCGAAAGTTCTTGTGTTTCTGGATTTGCAATTTCTTGTTCTAAATCGGGATCTTCAACATACAAATCTTCATCTACGTTCAAAAAATCATTAGGGTTTTCGTTATCGGTCAATCTCAATAAATTCTTATTTTTGAGGATATCTGAAAGTACACTAAGAGGCAAATCATCTTCTAGGTCAGATGTATCAGCCTCAGTTAACTGATCTTCATTTTGCATATTTACATGATTAAATTCTGCTTTGCGGAAGCAATTTTGAGGTCTCTTTGGTTACTTGGTCCCAAGCGGTTTTTGCCAAATAAACTGCATCCAGTGGTGTAATTTTCTTTATTAACTCAAAAGCTGTAACAGCAGTTTCAATGTTTAACAAATATTTGAGTATTAGACTTCGGTAATAAGTTTTAAAATTCTTTATAATCCCCTGGTCAAGTGGTTGACAAGCTGATGTACGATTAGGATGTAAAAATAATATTTTTATAGTATTTAAGCGAATGTCTTTCGGATGAGATCCCGCATTGTCTAAAAATAACAAAATGTTTCTTTTTTCTTTAGCCATTTTCCAATCTAGGTCTTGCTCTACCAATAACTAGAAGTTTTTCTTTTTCACCCGCCATATTTGCGCAATGCAAAATTGTAAACATCTCTTTGGGATACTTACCCCCAACACATTTTTCCTGCTTTAATGTGAGCGTTTTGTCGGGTAGAGCCCTAAAATACAGACCTGTCTCATCGGCATTATAGATGTCTCTCGGTGAATATCCTTTAATCAAAGAAGGACATTTTTTTTAAAAACGATGAAACATCTTCAGCATTAACCGAAGCTCCTTCTCCCGAAATCGCTTTAAAATTCATATTGTCGCGGATTCTAAATTTGTTGAGCCAACCATAAGAAGCACTAAATGTAGAATGTCCCAAAGACGCGGCTATTTCTCTTGCTTTACATCGTATTAGCGGACCTAAAAAAAAATAAGTTTTTTGCGTTTTTGTCACGACAAACCTATTGGTAAGCTCACTTTTTTTATCTATTTTAGAATTTAATATGAAAAGAAAATCAACGCATTAATACAGAGAGAGCCGGTCGGGACCATGAGAAACTGTCCGTTTAAGGGAGGTGTCCGTGTAGGAGGGGTGTCCACGAAGTGGAATTTCACTGTATATATATATATACCTATCCGTACATATCTTATGAAAATACATAATATATACATATACACATTTACTCAAATACATATAAAAATGCAATAATTATTCTCATTTTTACTTCAGTTATCCAAAAGAGGCTCGGTCACATTATTCCGGATAGGTGAGCCTCTATTGTACTACAATTATTCATGAAAGTAAAGCACGTGAACGTTGTTAAATTTGTCATTATAACCACACTAACTAGACATGTAGAAAGTGTAATGTACATTTACAAAAGAAAAACAATATTTTATTGTCATATTTTCTTATTTTCTTGAAAAACACTTTAGATATTTCTTATTTAGATTTTTTCACATAAAAAGGACGAGATTTTAAGGTCCAATGAAACATGGTTTTCTGTAGCAAAATATTGAAATATCTATTGATTTATAATGCATACATTTGGGCAACAGGTATGAAACAGAATATCTTGTAAATATCCGCCCGGGCTTTGCTGGCAAATGCGTAGTCTTTTGAAAAGATTTGCGAGTTTGTTGGCATAAACCTGTGACTTCAGATAACTCCACAGGCAGAAGTCCAAAGGTGTTAAATCGCAAGAATGTGGTGGTCAATTCTAGTCACCAAACTGGGAAACGACCAGGAACAAACTCGTACACGACAGTCAATGTTTCACGGGCGGTACCACATGTCGCACTGTCCTGCTGAAACCACATGTTTTCAACACAAATATTTCCGAATTGAGGCACAAAAACTGCGTTATCATAGCACGATAACGATCGACATTCACCGTTACTGCATTACCTTCCCCATCTTCAAAGAAATACGGCCGAGCTATTTCTCCAGACTACAATGCACACGAAACAGTGACACGTTTTGGATGCATTGCTTTCTGACGAATGGAATTCGTGAATTTTTTGAGCCCCAAATGCGGGAGGTTTGCCGATTAACGAAGCCATCGAGGTGAAAATGGACCTCATCACTTGAAATGATTTTGTCCGGAAAATCGGCATTCACTTGTTTGCCCAAGGATCCAATTGGTGAACCCTCTTCGCTGTGCATGGTCTATTGGCAGAAATTGTTCGATCAATCGGACTTTGTGGGCTTGGAGATGCAAATGTTTGGTTAGAATACGCTGAAGGGTGACTGTAGTAATATCCAGTTCTTGTTCACGATGACAAATCGACGTAGTTGGACATTCGACCACACTCTAGCGAACTGCCGAGATATTTCGTTCTGAACGAGCTCGCGTCGTATATTTCACATCACTAACCAAATTAGTACTTTCGAATTTTTCGATTATTTTTTTCACAATAGATGAATTAGTAACATTTTATCGACCGAATATTGGGCGCACTTTACGAATGGTGTCAATCAAATTTTCACCGTTTCGATAATAATGCTTAACAATCAGGATGCTTTGTTTTATCGTCAGCATCTGTCAAGTTCAACTTTCGATCTATCACGTCCTAATTACTTGTCATTACAACTGTCAAATATGGCGCGCAATTCAAATCCTGCGCTCTTATTGTAACCGTCTGTATATAGTTATGTACAACGCATTATCGCATTATTAAACATCATTATATTTATAGACAAATAAGTCATTAGAAGTATAGAAAGTTGTATATAATTCCAATCCGATTATATATAAGTAAATAGCATAGTTCTGTGGTACATAATTAAATATTATTTACTAAATATCATTATATTCCATAGACAAACATCATTATATGAATATATAAGCAGGTTGTATCGATATAACGGACACAGTTTAATTCTATTGCTATTAAGTGGTATTGCTGTCAAGACCCTTATTATAAATTAAAAGGTTTATAGTTCTCGAGTGTTTTATTTAAAACTGAATCAAGAAATAAAAAACAAAATTATATTTTCCTAATGTAATAATTTTTAATATTTAATTTACATATTTAATTTTTAAAAGCCGTGGTAAAATATCCCTAATTATTCCTTTACGCTATCAACCTTTTCCCAGTTAATTTTTTTTTCTCTATACTAGTAAACTCGGAAAATTACATACGTCTAGACCTTAACAATCCAAATTCCACGAAATCTGTAGTAAGGAATACGTCGCGTATGAATCTAATTAATGAAAATTTATTACCTCCGCGTGTGTGAGCTACTGTTTCGAAAGGAACACCGTCGAAAATGTTTAAACGCTTCTATTATTGTTTAGGCATGACTATGGAGTACAATCTACTACAGCGTAGACTTTCGGTTATAATTTATTACAAGTGAGAGAAGGCAAAGGCAAAGATCGAACTCCACCGTCAGTTAGCACCTTATTCAATGCAAATGAGTGACGATTACAATTTTAAATAATGTTTGTTCCGACATGTATGGTTGTAGTTTTTTTTTCCGTCGCGCATTTGGAAGTCTAAGCATATGAAATCCTCGAAAAGACGTTGCTTTTAATTGTAGAGCTTTAATAAATATTAAACGGCGATAATTTAGTATAATAAGTTTGATGCAATATTTCTTTTTTCTGTGGTGGCTTAATTAGTTGGATTAATATTATTGTTATAAATATTTTTTCTACTTTATGAAATTTTCTATACAAAGAAGAATCGTATGTCTCGTGAGTTGCTAAACGTTCGATGTTGTGAATAGATTTCTTTCGCTTCTTGAGTATTAATTACAGAAACTATAGGTTATATTTCCAGTTTTATATCGATAAATGTCCAACTGGTATTTCGCCGATCTCAGCGCCATCTGAAATACTAAAAAAAATTATAGTATTTTTTTAGGTTAAGTTCGTTGAAAACTCATTAGGGTACATATGTGACGCCACTATACGCTTAATTTTAACGTATTTCATTAATACTATTGGTTATTATGAAATTTAAAGTGGTATTTTACAAGGTCGAATTGCTAATTTCTTAGAATTTACTACACGTAGTACTATAATACACTAGGGTGACAGAATAAAATAGACACCTACTAATTAAAAAAAAAAATCTATTCTCGTTGTATATACAAAATATTTTAAAATTTTTAATATTTTGTCGATCCACCTTTACTTGCGTGGTGCAGGTCGTCGTGGCATAGAATCTATTAAATGATTAATGGTGTCTTCTGGAATATTTAACCACTCTTCTGTAACAGCTGCCACGAGTTCTTCCTTAGTGCTGGGTTTTCGGGGTCGTTTCGCCATATTTGTCTGGATTATGTGCCAAACATTCTCTATCGGATTCATGTCTGGTGATTGGCCTGGCCATGGTAAAATCCGAATCCCCTGTTCCTCTTTTGATGTGGTTGTTGTTCTTGCTTGTGGCAGGGTGCTTCATCCTCCATAAAAGTGGCGTCTTCTTTAGATAAAATGGCGTTGTCGAATATCGGTAGTAGTCCTTCTGTTAATATTTGGATATATTTTGCCGTATTTATATTTCCGTCGCAGATTGCTAATTGCGATCTTCCACCATACCGTATCGCGCCCCACACCATAATGTTCACACCGCCCTATTTCACGGTCTAATGCAAAAATGTGTCGTCTAGTTGCTGTGACGAACGTCTCAACACCCACGTACGACCACTATCACTGAATTGGCAGTATCTGCTTTCGTCTGAAAAAATGACAGACCGCCAAAACTCTTCGGGCTTTGTTCGCATTTCGATTGTCCAAGCGATTCGGCGCCGTTTTTGAAACGCCGTAAGGAGTAACCCTTTTATACATCCCCACACTGTGGAGGTATCGCAGAACGGTGCGCTGACTTTTCTGTGTAGTTGCCGCAAGCTCAGCTGTACTTTTTCGCGGTTCTCTTAACACTTCGCGCACAAGCACCCTTTTACTTCTTTCAGAAGGTCCGGCACGACCCGGCGCCACTGTTGTTTTTTCCTTGCGTTTAAATTGTGTAATCACGCGGTTAACTGTGGGCAACGGAATATTTAAAAATTTACTTATTTCACGATGCGACCCCGGGTGAAGTCGCTAATATCACTCGAACCTTGTAAGCGACGCATAGTTGTAACGATACTAAACTATGACGAATTCCTTCCGATACATCTACCCCTACCCTAATGACAAGAGAAAGTTCTTAATTCATTGTTAGAATTTAGCTGTTTACATATTTATACCGCTTTATCTGGTGTCTATTTTATTCTGTCACCCTAGTGTAGTACACAACGCCCATTAATAATTTGTTATAAATGAAAATTAAATTATAAAAGGTAAATAGCCGAAAGTTAACGGTTTCAAATTGATAAATTAGCTCACTTATGAGTAGTAACTGATACAATAACTTTTCTAACATATTTGTAACAGTAATAACTGTTCCACAAACCATAAAACGGAATTAGGGAAACATTATAATCATAGTAGTCAATATCCGTAACGGATAGGCACTATTAGAAGAAGAAGACCTTTGTTCGTTATGAAATATGGTATTATTATGACTCCTTGTTAATTTGAGACAAAGTATAGACTATTTCGAATACTACAGTTTTATTCATAGTTAGACTTAGTGGCTACTAAGATGCTACTAAGAAAATTCGTATTTGTAGCTACTAAGGTCCTATTAACTCTAGTTGGCTAGTAAAATCTTAGTAGCGCTGTAGGGTATGTTTAAAAACCATTTAAAGTTAACCTACAAAATAAAAAGGACGCAAAATTAGAATACTGTCTATCTGATATGAATAGTCATCAAACACTTATATTGTAGTACATTAATAACAAATAAGTATTCTGGTACTGACTTAAAATGCATAAAAAATGGTGATTGGTTTTTGTAAAATTAGTTTTTAATGTTGTTAAACAGAATATACATGTGGTGGTTTTTCCTTTCAGAAATTACAAATACTCGCACACTTTAATTTTGTACTGACTTATGCTCGTTTAAAGACATCAAATCTGTAAGTGAAGAATGGCAACGAATGGAGATAGATGACGTTTCACTGAAGCTGGTCGAGGCACAGCAATATATGAATGTTCAGGTATTGATTTATTAATAAGGAATTTGGCCTTATAAGAATTTATCGAGGATACTTCTAGCTCGAATAGCAATGCAGTACACGGTAAAAAGTGAACTAAAACAATTACCTATATACTTTTATATTCATATTTCGGACGAAATTAGAATTGGATGTGATAAAGCCTGCACCAAAAGCTGCAAAAGAACATTAAGCTAAAAATTAGTGTAAACATTGAATTATATGTACACTACCACTCAAAAGTGTTTAGGCACCGCTGGTTTCATGGATTATAGTATGTTTACCAAAAAAAAACATTATAATAAAATGAAATACGTATTTAAAATGTAGTTCAGGCAGATAAGCACCCATTATATCGCATAAGGTTTACTATCATTTATCTGCACTTGGTCGGATTACCATAAACTGTTTATTGCGGTGTAATTACAATAACAATCCCTCTGAATTTACTGGGTAAATTTAGTCATAGATTAGATTGTAGGTAATAATGTTTAAATTACCTTCCTAGAAGATTATAGTGAAATCTGTAACCTATGGTCAGTTGCAGTGTGGTACTGGTTACTCTATTCACGTCGTGAGCGAAATATCGTGTGACAATTTCTTAAAATGCCTCCGCAAAGACAAATTAGTACGGAAACACGTGCGCTTATAATAGCTTACCATAAAAGTGGCATAAGTAATCGACAAATTGCCAAAAAAATTAAAATACACCACGTTACGGTTGACTATAACGTAAAAAAATATCGGGAAACTGGCAGTTTTCTTAATAAAAGACGGAGTGGAAGGCCAAAAGCGACAACATCTGCAGATGATCGCAGAATAGTGGTTACCAGCAAGTTAAATAGACGCAAAACAGCCCCGGAAATCACCGCAGAATTAAATGTTGGTCGCCAAAACTAGTCAGTGTTTCTACAGTCAAACGTCGCCTACAGAAAGCCGGGCTCCATGGACGTATTGCGATGAAAAAGCCATTACTACGCAAACAAAACAAGCAAAAGTGACTTAAATGGGCTCGTGAACACCAACACTGGACCATAGAAGAGTGGAACAACGTCCTATGGACGGATGAGTCCAAATTTTAGCTGTTCGGAACCCGAAGACGCATATTCGTAAGAAGATCTGTGGGTGAACGTGCCAGAGAAGAGTGTATTGCTGCTACCGTGAAGCATGGTGGAGGTTCTATCATCATTTGGGGCTGTTTTGCTGGCACTAGTGTAGGGGACATTGTGAAAATTGACGGTATATTAAAAAGAAGGCTACCGCGAAATTTTGGAGAACCACGCAATGCGTTCCGGAATTCGACTTTTGCCTCAAAATTTTATCTTCCAGCAAGATAATGACCCAAAACATTTACGCCATTTAGAAGAGGAAGGAACTCAAAATTATGGAATGGCCTCCCCAGAACTCCGACTTGAATCCAATCGAGTTACTATGGGAAGAACTAGATCGGGAAGTACGGATATCGGCTCCGACTTAAGCTACTGACGTGTGGAACAAATTGCAATTGAGCTGGACCTGAATAACACAAGAAACTCTGGCAAAACTTATTGCGAGAATGCCTCGATTGCGTGCTGCAATTATTAAATCAAGAGGAGGTCACATAGATGAAAGCAAAATTTAAATTAAACGTTTCAATTTTCCCATTTATTTAATATATTTTTATTCATATACGTGTATCTGTACATATAAAATAAATATTAGTAACATTTTTGCTGAGTCTTTATACATTTTTGCTGTCAGTGAGAGTGCCTAAACACTTTTGAGCGGTAGTGTAAATAGCAAATGGTCTCAGGTGTTCTTAGCTATGCAATACAACACTTCAGGTTCGAACTGTGCTGAATCTTTTGTCGTAGGTTTTAGTTGCGAATTTCATGCTGATGCAACCTACCTTCCTTGGAAGCTACTCGAGGATACAAAAGCACAGATTACTGTAATTACCTTTATATTATTATCACATGATAACCGGATTAACTTATAACATTAAAATTATTTTAATTTTAACATATCTCTTTCCTATAAATTACTGCTGTCGAAAGACGTTTCCATTTTATACCTATAACATATTCCCCCTTAAAAAAAACCCGCCAAAGATAATTCTAACCTAATCTGTTTGAATTCAAACATTTCTACACACTACGCATGCTCGTTTCCATGTCGGCACATCGTTTTACCTGTTAACATCATATTAACTAGTAGCCACTAAATATGCGTTTATGAATATGATAAGATAGCGCCGTCTTAGTAGGGTCTTAGTGGCTACTAACTAATAGCGTACTAACACCCTACTAACTTTCTGACTATGAATAAGGCTGTAAAAGTCTACAACAATGTTAGAGTTCTATTAATGATAAATTTAAGTAATATTTATCCAACATCACAACCAGTATAAAGCAAGAAAAACGAATTACAGCAAAATTCCATTCAACCCATCTATTTCGTAATCATGAAGCAACAGCATCGCTACGACGTTTTATATCTGTCGACATCTGTTGATAGAACATAAAAGCGTCAAGATCTCGGTGGAGAAGGACCGTTTCACCCCCAGCACGCGATCCGATTTTATTGCGGTAGCTAAACGCACGGCCAACGTGATAAATCTCGACGCGTTTTCAAGCACGTGGAAATTTAAGCGGAGGCATTTAAACTTGAACGTTAAAGCAATTTTTTTTCAAACGTAACTCTTACCGCTAGGGTGTTATTACGTTCTTGATTTATTAAGGGAAGATTTAAAGCACCCTTTTTATTATTAAGGACGTTTAAAGTGAATGTGATTGATGTGCATTGTATTTGGGTTAGAGAAAATAGAAAATTTTTAGCGTATAATCCAAAATAGCGAGAATAGTGACCATAATTATGAACGATAGATATATTTCTAATGGATCAGTTATGCTTGTAAGTCATTGAAAAACGGTATACTATATACGGAAATAATTTATCAAAATAAAGTATTTAATTTATAACACATGAGTTGAAAAGTCCCGGGCCTAACAAAGAAAACACGGTTTTTTTGGTTCAAAATTAGCTTTATTCATCAACGTAATCTCCATCAAGAGCAACGCAATCATTCCAACGCCGCTCTAACATTTCAATACCACTTTTGTAGAACGATTTATCTTTTGCCTCAAAATAGGCCTCAGTTTCAGCGATAACCTCTTCATTCGTGCGAAATTTCTTACCGGCAAGCATTTTTTTGAGGTCTGCGAACAGCCAGTAGTCGCTGGGAGCCAAATCTGGCGAATATGGTCGATGTGGGAGCAATTCGAAGTTCAATTCATGTAGTTTTGCCATTGTTTTGATTGACTTGTGACACGGTGCGTTGTCTTGATGAAACAAAATTTTTTTCTTTGCCATATACGGTCGTTTCTTTGCAATTTCAACCTTCAAACGCTCCAATAACGCTATATAATATTCACTGTTGATGGTATTTCCTTTCTCAAGATAGTCGATGAATATTACACCACGCACATCCTAAAATACCGAGGCCATAACCTTTCCAGCCGATTGTTGTGCTTTCGGGCGCTTTGGACGAGGTTCACCAGTTGCTGTCCACTCAGATGACGATCATTTTGATTCCGGAGTGAAGCGATGGATCCATGTTTCATCCATTGTCATATATCGACGCAAAAATTCCGGTTTGTTACGTTTAAATATGGCCAAACACTGCTCAGAATCATCAACACGTTCTTGTTTTTGGTCAACAATGAACAAATTCGGCACCCACTTTGAACAGAGCTTTCTCATAGTCAAATGCTCATGCAATATGAAGCCAATACGTTCTTTTGATATCTTTACGATGTCAGCTAACTCACGCAACTTCACCTTTCGATCATTCAAAACGATTTTGTGGATTTTTTTTATGTTTTCTGGTGTTACCGCCTCATTTGGACGTCCACTGCGTTCTGCATCATCGGTGTCTCTACGACCACGTTTGAAGTCAGCAAACCAACGTTTTATTGTTGTTTCTGATGGTGCGGAGTCCCCATAACACTTCTCAAGCCATTGCTTCGCTTGAACGGTATTTTTTCCCATCAAGAAGCAGTGTAAAATTAAAACACGACATTGTTTTTGATCCATTGTTTTGAAAATAACAAAAGTAGCGTGACTCTTAGCACAATAACTCACAAACTAATGAATAGAATATCATGAAATTTTAATAGCTGTGTTTTGAAGGTTAGTACTAACTGAGAGAAAGGTGACTGCAATAAAACTAGCGTCATCTATGTGTTAGGCCCGGGACTTTTCAGCCCATGTGTTATGTCTGGAATTGGTATGCTATGTAAGGACAAGCAATTTATCCTGGGAATATAACTAAGAACGAAGGAACATAGTAACAAAAATAAGAATAATTTTCAACTGATTTTGCCTGTTACGATATCCATCTTTTATTTGGTCTGCCTACACTTCTTCTTCCTGAATATCGATAAAATCTCGCTCTGGTTGGTAACCTCGTCACTTACATCCATTCTACGTATTCCTTCCACTTGTTTTTGTTTTTATTTATTTTCCCGGTAATGTCGAAGATGTCTAGATCTCGTGCAATCTTTCAGTCTTCAAAAATTTCATCTCTTGTGTGTGTATCCTGCTTTGTTTTTTCGTTGTTATCCATGTTTCACTACCGTGTAAGAGGGTTGCATTGCTATCGTCTTGTAACATTTTATTTGTGTATCTTTTCTTATTTTGTTTTTGAACGTTCTGCTGAGTATTCCACAGATATGTGTGAATTTACTTGGTCTGACTGTACCAACTATTTATGCTGTCAAGAAGAGGAAATTTCAAGTTCCTGTTCTGTCATCTCTTAGACCTAAAGTGTTTTATACTAAACCCAACACAAGTGATCTACGAGGCACAACAAGGATGGAAGTGCAAAATGCTGTTTACAACATATATCAACAAAGTAACAACAATTATGTAATTGGTTTATGATTTTGTTATGAAAATATTGTTTTGGGGAAACATGTTACTTTACAACCTTTAAGGACGAAGTTAAAACCCAAGGCGTTGTTGAATTGTGTAAACAATCATTGAGTATATTGTTGAAGGAAATTGGCTTCAAGTATGGAAAAGATTAATTGAAAAACGTGATATCGCATTATGATGGCAAACGTTTCATGATTCTTCATGCTGGAAGCGAACAAGTTTTTATTAACGGCGCAAGCCTAATATTTGCATCTGGTGTATTCCCTGTGCTCTTCTATAATTTGTTGAAGAGTTAATACTCCATCTGTGGTTGATCTACCTTTTCTAAAACCCATTTAGTCCTCTTCTATTAGTTCTTCTGCTGTGATTCTCAACCTGTTGTTTAAAAACGTAATTAATGTAATTGCTTAATTTTGGTATTAATACTTTTCCGCAGCCTCACATCTTCTACCGAAAGATTCGAAAAGATCTGCACAGCGTACTTGAAGAATAGCCTGCCAGACTATCATTACTTCTTCAAAAAATTCACCCACGTTGGTTATTTTCGTTTGTTTTATACTTCGCCTTGCATCATTCCACAGATGTTCAACAGTGTTTAGATCGGGGCTGCATGAATACCAGCCCAAAACTGTGTCTGCACTACGAGCAAACTAATCCCTTACATTCTGAGCAGCATATTTGCTGTTATTGTCATGGTGAAATTTCTGTAGGACCAATAAATTTTTCTCTGCATAAGGTAGCATAATGGTCTCTAAAATATTAATGAGCATGTTTTGGTCCATAATTCCTTTAATACGGTGAATTGGACCATGGAGTTGATCATGATAAACATCCTCAAATCACGAAGGAGCCACGTCCATGCTTCAGTGTAATTTCCGTAAATTTGGTATCAAATTCTTTGCCTGGCGGCCGACGAACATACTACCTGCCATCGGATCTTAGATGGTTTATCTTGTTTTGTTCCAAACAGTATAAAGTGCTATAGCATATTGAGATAGGCCCCAGTTAACGTGCAGTGTAACGTTGATAAAGTTGTGAATCCCCATATTCTTCATGGCCATTCAAATCTCACGAATCTCTAACCAATGGAAGACGTATGGGACATTATGCGAAGAAAATCGAAAAACTTAGCGCATCCGCTGCAAACACTGGAAGTCCTTCGGCATGAATTGCAGGTTGTTTAGAATACGAAACGCCAAGTGGACATCCACAATCTGTTGGAATCAATGCCACGAAGAGGCATTATTAATAAAAGTAAAATTGAATAGTGTTAATCTTTTGTCTTTCTTCTTTGAAATTGTATTGGGTGGTTATGCGCTTTCGCTAAGTTTACTCAAAAAATTCGCATCTCTCCCTGGTTTTGCAGTTTCTATAATAGATTGTTGAGGTATGTAATTATGTGCATTTAACTAAAGAGAGATTTAAAATTAATGTAGATCTCCACAAGACCAAGAAGCAAATACATCAAAAATTACTGAAATTACTTTACACTAACTAGCAAGCATTGGCAGTGGATGTCAAAATTTACAATGAAATGGTGATAGTAATAGAGACAAAGGTAATACACTCAGGGAAATTTCTTAGTTCCATCTAAACTTTTGAAGAAAACATTTGGTTTTCAGTGTTCTTGCGCAAGTCGTGCCAATAAACCATTAGACTCGTCCAAGTTAAATTTCTTCTCGTCAGAAAATACTCATGATCCCATCCCATATGATTTGGAGGAAATTCCACTCTTGCCTGTTTATGTGTCTCTATTAACGGTGGGTTTGAAACTTTTTTTAGCCACCGAAAACGTTTACTACCGAATAAAATTTGTTGTACATGTCAGTTTGTTGCTGATAAATTTAAATTATTAAGTATTTACCAATAAATAATTTTTTTTACACTGAAACATAATGCCTGCTTTCGTAGGATGTCTATCCAACTCTGTGAAATTATAGAAATTTCTCAGTCTCCGCTATTTCCTTTTGTTTAGAAGTGTAAT
Source organism: Trypoxylus dichotomus (assembly GCA_023509865.1). Lineage (NCBI taxonomy): Eukaryota > Metazoa > Arthropoda > Insecta > Coleoptera > Scarabaeidae > Trypoxylus > Trypoxylus dichotomus. The sequence continues at coordinate 29,586,498 of CM042082.1, read as the reverse complement.
ACTTGGTAATTATCAACTCATACCGTTGCTAAATGCCTATAGGGGAATTACAAAATTATATGGAACTAGTGAGTGTAGATCATAAATATATATCTAGTTTCACAGGCAACTGAGTATTAACGCAAAAATTATCGAATTTTGACAAGGAGAACACTGTTTCGCGATATTAGTACGGAAGTATAACCTTCTCTTAAAGTAGAACCAAGTAATAAAAATCGTAGTGGAATGCGATTAAAAAAGTAGAAGAAAAATGCAACAACTGAAAGACGCACGGCGCAAAACAATGACGTTCGCGGAATATCTAACCGTTGCTTGCTATATTATTAACCAACCCAGCGCTTGCCGATAATAAATTCAACACAACTCGCGAGAGACCAAGGCGGCCTTGCATTTTATACGACACGTACATACGTGTGCTATATACGCGCTAACGCCGTGCTATCTATCGAAGTGGTCTGCCGTTGTTCAACTGTTAATTTCTTCAATCGATTAATAAGTTATCCGCATTCACACGGTGAAAAGAATGAAAATCGATTAAGATTTACAACAGAATATATAATAAATAGGGAAAATATTAATAGATATATGAATGCCTTCAACCGTCTCTGATCCATTCCGTTTATATACACGTTTAACGCTAATATTCGATGTTATATCAGGTCGCCTACGGAAACAACCGACGATCAATAGGATAACGGCTTGCGCGTGCGCTGTACAATCTAAAGAGCGTAGAGCGATAAACGTACACAAACTTCGTATGTATATACGTGCAAACGCACGAGGTACAATATCTTACGCCAAAATGGTATAAACAAGGTTAAACCCAAGCGATTTCTTTCAGTCACGTCTAAAAATATGCGATTTTATCAACTGATAATCCATTCGTATTTCTAATGTTAAAAAAAAAATTGTAACGAACACTAAGCTCGATCTCTCATGGAACATAAAACGAAGCAACAGCCTGCTACGACCGTAATATCGCTTTCTTTATCTATTACACGCGTTTCGCCGTCTTTCCTTTTCTTTATGCGAATATCTTTTTTTTTTTTTGCTTCATTACGCGACGTAAGTATAAAAAAAACTACTCGTACTTCTAACGACGGCTGTTCTCGGGCTTTAACAACAAAATATTTTCGCACTTCAAGGCTGAACGGTTGTGATGTCGATGTGTGTACGTGAGCGCGAAACGAGCTAGACGGCGACGTACAAACGCGATAGGCCGAGAAACAAAAGCCGGTCGCGTTACGATCGTGGTAGTGGCTGCACCGCTTGTAAAAGCGGCCGCAGCCTGTCATTAATCATAATTTGAGCTCTTATTCGCGGAATACGTCCGCAAGTTCTCGTTTTAATGAGAGGACTTCTGGAATTGATCGTTAGATAGTTGGATGGGAACTGTTTACTGATGGCCATGGAAAATTACAACGAATAATTACGTTTTTAATTTAGGAAAATGATTTTGTTTTTTTGAATTTGTTAAATTCTCCAGCTAATTTTTGGGGAAGTAAAAGAACAACTTGCTTCGCGTTGTGACGTCATTACTATTATTAAGGTTAGCTGACAATGTCTTGCACGGAAATCCCACATCCACGTTGTGCAACATTTGAATATGAACAATAACTATACTTCATTCACGTTAAGAATGCAGTAGGTAGCGCTACGATCGACGGCTGTATTACACTAGTGAAATTTAATGGAACTGTCAAATGACAACATCGTAAACATGAAAGTTTGGTTATTAAAATCTTGTGTAATAAATAGTAAAGTTTTTCATATTTTATGTGTAAAACATTATGGTTATATGACCTGGTAAAATAATACCGCAACAATAAAGTAAATGTAACAATTGCAATATAAATGTATCCTTCGGTTATTTCATTTACCGAAACAGTTGGAACTTATTTAATTATGTTAAAAAGTTAATGAGATTGCATTTAGGGTTAATAGAAAGGAACATAAATGACATATGACAAGCTTTAAAATGACAATATTGCCATGGGTAAACTTGAAGCGAAAATATAACTTCGACATGAATAGTTGTATACATAGTGTTATACCAAGTCATTTATCATGAAGTAAATCTCTCCGTTGGTAATCTCCATCAATTTTAAAAGAGAAAGTTCCAATGGTATGATTGAAACTATGCAATTCAATATGTATGAGATAAAGCCAAACGAGGAAGAATGTTGCTGATTATGGGTTCAAAGGGAGTGTATCCAAGTCCATCTAATGGCTTCAAAATATATGCCAACGTACAAGATCCTTAAATCTTGCATAGAGTTTGGTTATTGTCAATGGTGAAGTTAGATGAGTTGTTTGGTGGAAAAGAAAACAGCAGTGCAAGAATATTTGTCGACTGTACCCCGATTGCAGTAAAACCAGTGTACATTTTCAACGACAGTACAGTCACTAAATAATTGCATGGATATTAATGACAATATAATAAAATAAAAAAAAATACAATAAAATATCAAATATATTCATTAATTATAAAAATCTCTTAAATGCACATATTACAAATTTGTATAATTCTCTTCATATCTGCAATAAATTTAATAAAAAAGATTTCTCTACTGTCAGCATTTTATTTCTAAAATAAGAAATGAAATAAACATATGAATTTGATTTATAAATCAAAGGGTAGAGTAAAAAAGGTGAACAAATAATTTCAATTTATTTAATTTTCTAATGCTAGTTAAATACCGACGTCTCCATAGCAAAATGTCTTGTTCCATTAGCACACAGTTTCGATTCGTTTTTAACCACTTGAATCCTATTTTTTTAAAATTTTCCATAATGTGTGTTTCAACTAGGGGAAATTGTCATCTGCAGTAATTAAAAGATTAATAAGTTGGTTTAAATCGAAGGTCAGAATGTATTATATTCACATTTAATAATTTTGTACTTGTAGGCAATTCATTTCTTAAAATGAATGAGTGGACATATCCCCTTATTATAAATTTTTGAGCTTCGTCTAAGTGATATTGTTTCACGAAGGCGTTTCTTAAGGGGCGAGCAGGGAATTCCTCTTGTATTAATCTCTTTGGCATTACTCTCATACTGTTCTTTCACTTAAACCATATGTTTCCCTTGAGGGTTTTTCGATGGTCCTGCAACTAGATGTACTACTGCGTACGCAGACATACGAAATCAAAGCTGTAATTTTGTAATGGTAAAGTAAAAATTATTTTGTTTGTATAATTAATTGTGTAGTAGCTTGAATTATTAAATTATGAGATAAAAGAGCACTGAAAAGAATTATTTTTGCCACAACTTGTTTATAAAGATAAAATACAATGAAAAACTGCAGGAAACAACCGCAACAAAATCGTAAGTAAATTTGACAACTGACAGAAATTTCATATAAAGAAATTGCATGAATTTCTCCAGTGTGAACATGCCTCGCCCATTAGCCAATGGCAAGCCCGTATTTTAAGGCCTATCTATTCCAAGTCTGCAATTTATGTATCCTGAATTGGCAACAATGGTGTTGCTAGGCGCCATCTGTCATATACGTTGTAAAGTTTGACATTATTTGAGTGTACACGTATTTAGAACGTATGATCCGGATGCTGTTTGTGTGTTGTGACTTAAAAATTTCATTTCAATCAGTGGATTATCTCAATAACAGTGCATCGATCAACTTACTTCAGCTTTTGGCGATGATGCACCATCTAAAATCACTGGTTTAATTAATTAATCTCGGCAAAGAACTAGAAGCAAATTGTCGCCTGTTTCTTTTTTTGGATAAGCGGGTATATGGCTACAGTGCCACCAGAGAATCGTACAACGGTAAATTGTGAATGGTAGGCAACCATTTGTTTGCCAGAAGTCTTTGAAGAAATAAGGAAAACAACCAGCAATGCAGGATTATTCTTCACCATGACAAAGCGGGCTATTACACATCGACTCAATATTTAACCGAACAAAACAGCGAATTGATCTGATTTGACATCCAATGGTTTCTTTTTATTTTCGTCCGTAAAGAATAAACTGCGTGGTCAACGATTTTTGACGCCAGAGGGAGCGGTTGATGCATTCAAAATGTAGGCTTTGGAGATATCTCAATCGGAATAGAAAAAGTGCTATGAGAATTGGTTCAAACGTAGGCGAAAGGTAGGCTATCGATTATTGCGGAGAATATTTTGAAAAGCAATAAAACCATTCTCAATGACAAATATTTATTTTCCTTTATCATTCTGGAAACATAAGTAGCAAACCTCGTATTAACTTGAAAGTAACTATACTACATACTATACTAAACAGAACCAAAACCTTGTTAGTAAAACAATGCACCGTTTAATTTACTGAATTTAAGTGTTGAATATATCCACCGTACTGCTCCTTAACAATTAAAAGTCTTTCCTCCATGCAAGGCTGAATTTATCCATGCGCACTGGCAGTGCTATTTTCCGTACCCAAATTTTAATGGATATACGAGTGTTTACAGCATGCGTTTTAGAATGCAAGCTGCAAAATTGAATGCACCTTATGTTCTGGAAGAGAATCTACTGAAAACGTAGAAGAAGGGCGAAGAAATCGTGAAAATATTAGAAGAAGATGCAACACTGGCCCGTGGAATAACATAAAATGATTTTGAGAAAGAGAAGCTGGTCTTTTGTTAATAATTGCTTGAAATGTTATAACAAATGCTGAATGTAAGTGTATTGGTCTGTACTACACAACATATCGTCGTCTAACTTGCTACATGGTCCTTGCGTAACACTGAATGAACTTAACAGTTGATCGAAACTAAGACGGATAAGTCTGAGAAACAGATCTTCCTTTATTTTTTCCGAACTAATTTTTCTCGTCTGGTATTAACGATATCGCCTAATTTTTCCCATTAGAAAAAATTGCTTCTTTTACAATAATTGGATCACGAATCAATATTTTGTCTACGGGGGGTGGTATACAGTATCAGTTGTATGATGAACCTCGAAGTTATCGATATTAATTTCATAATTACTGTACGCAAAATTACACCAAAACGTTAAGCCAATTCTTTGTCAATCCTAGTAATTTCCTCTAAAGCAGATGGACTCTCAGATCCAGTCCGGAATGCCGACAAGAACACCCATTTTTCCCCGAAATTCTGTTTGAATTTTCTCTTCCATGTATCGAAAGCCACCTTGTGACCTTTTTCACTTTCCATACTTGCAGCTCAAGTCGATATGAAACATGTAGTAAACATTGAAAACAGCGAATATAAAACAGAGTGCAAATTGTAAAACATTCGGATCAATTGTCAGTTTCCGAAGCAAGTCATGCTTGAGTCAGCATTTAACACACTTTTCCGCACAATTTAAAATTAACTTGTCCTACCCGAGAGTTATATGGGGTCAAATTATCAATTTTATTTTTCACAGCCACTTCCTCTAGTGCTGAAATATCCACAGATTCAGGTAGCCATTGAAGTCTTATTGGGCGACAATATCTGTTGAAGATACATCGTGGGTTTCTCAATATAATGTCTGAGGTTTTCTCATTGATCAATTGGAGCTGGATCAAGAACGTGGTAAAAATACTTTCATCTGCACATAGTGCATCTTGATTTTGCTGTTTATACGTGGTGTATCTGGAATTGCCGTCAACATTTCACTTAGACAATAAAAGTAATGAACCATACACTTTAATAAATACCTTCACAGGTGTTACTCAATAAATTCTGCAGGAGTACTTCACACTTTCTTTGGGAGATTGAAAATTGCAGTGGGTAAGAAAGTTCCTGTCATTCTAGAACTTTATAATATGGTGGAAACAAATCATGTGCGTGCTGAGTAGCTTCAGTTCTTAATGTGTTGTACTGTTCCTTAGTAAAATTTGCAATTAGAAGTGCCAGTGGCTTCTTTAATTGAATAACTAGCTGTTGTTTTTCTGGGGACCTCCAATGAGTTAAGAATCGCCTCGAACGCCAAAGAGTTGTTATAGTCATTTCGTCGAGAAGCTACGCTCCAATTAGATTACAGCAAAAACTAATTTAGCAATCGATGTACATTTTCTTAACAGTTGGGTTTTTCGACGTTTAACTACCACTGAAGCATCCTCAAGGTCTTTCGATGGTCGGCCCCCGCTAGTAGAAGAAGGCTCTGAAATACAACGAAATTTTATTTCTTCTTGCAACCAGGGGCTAGATTTTGCCAAGAAGCGATTGTTTGCTCTCTACGCGCTTTTCCAGTTTCGATGATTCCGTGGTAAAATTCACAAACGTCTTTGTTGCAATTTCGTCACAATTAGTTGCTTAGTTGCTCTTTCGAGATATCGAGAACTCGATTTTTTTCGCAATTCTGTGTGACAATGTGGCAATTCGAAAAGAAAAACTCTAAAACACAAGTCTCAAGAAACACGTTAACATTTCATAAATAATCTCATTTATCCGTGACTTGCAACCTTTTATAGGTTCTCGCAGCTTCGGGAACACACAAGGGCAGGTAAATAAACTGTCATATTTAGATCTCATTAAGGAACAATAATAGCTTCAGCGCATTCCGTCCGAAGTTGTCCCTCTTCATGATTCCACGACTAATTACCTAATTCATAAGCAAAATGCATATAATTGCAAATCGGACCATGAGCAAAAAAATGATAAATTTGTAATACCAAAAATTGCACTAAATGATGCTATTAAGACAGAATTTTCTTATAGAACAGTGGCGTTTTCAAAGAATTTCTATGGGCAAAGCCAGAATGTAGAAAAGAATTCATAACATTAAAATCGCCTTATTTAAAAGGTCTGAAATTTACGATGATATCTGCAAACGCATATCTTTAATTTCCTTGGTGTAAAATTTGCAATTACAGGCCTAAAATTTGATTTAATGTAATAAGAGTTTCATATCACAATTTTTCTACGACTGGGTGACGTTGAAATTATCAGTTCCGATCTCGTACACAGTAAAAACATGTACAGTATCTTCTCTGGTATTTTTTTTTACGCCAGGAAAGCTGCTGTAATTCTACGAGAAATTTTAATATTACGACGTGGGAGGAAAAATTACGAAACAGAAACGTGATGTTTCAGCTACGCTCCTGCATAGATACCACATTTTTATACTTTAATCTTTACAACATCGGTTGTAAAATTAGTACCTACTGTCTGTATTACTTACAATAATAATACCGTAAATAATGAGTTACAGTAATGGTACTATAAAGTGGGAATTGGTTTTACATTCATAGAACAGAGATTTTCTTGAAAAATACGGAAGAAAAGAAAAAGTGTCCCTTATATTCTGTTAAAAATATTCATAATAATACAGGGTTATAATTTTGTAGTATATTAATAAAGAAAATGTCACTTTTATATTTCAAATCGGCTCCCTTTGGGGCAGTATGATATCTGCACACTTTCGGACAGGATGTATGGAAAATAGTAGAAATAATAAGAATGAATTTCGTAGCTAATATATTATTTTGGTAACGACACTAAATAGTTTATCACATCATTGACTGTTTTGAAGTTGTCTGTGTTCTTGTTATAATAATATTAGCTATATTTATACAGCTGTTGCCATATGTATTCGCCACCCTTTTTTGTTTTTTATTCCGACGAATATCTAAGAAATAAAAAAAAAATTGATCGATGAAAATGTTTCATTGTGAGTGTATACAGATATATACAGATATTGCTTAATATTTGGTAGCTCCTCCCTGGGCTTTTACCACCGCACGAATTCGTTGGGGCATACTGCTCACTAACTTGTAGCACTGTTCGGGGGTGATTTTATTCCACTCTTCGAATGTTTTTGCTTTTAAGCATTGCTTTGTGGTAGATGAGTATTTAGCTATATTTCGCTTTAAAATGTACCATAAAAGCTCAAATAGCGATAAGTCCGGGGATTGTGCCGGCCATTCCAGGACCCGCACGTTATTTTCCTCGAACCAGCGCATTACTTCGCGAGATTTATGGCACGGTGCATTATCTTGTTGGCAGTAATACTCTGGCTCATCATTATCGAATAATTTTAACGCACACGGTTCCAGAACTTCTTCCAACATGTCGATGTACGTCCGACTGTTCATTCGGCCCTCGGAGACGAACAGTTCTCCGACGCCTGTTGCACTCATGGAACCCCAAACCATTATGCTACCACCCCCAAACTTGACAGTCGGGATGATACAGTCTGGATCGAAGGCCTCTCCTCGCCTGCGTCGCACGTATTGAGGCCCAGGTTTACCACAAAGCTACCAACAAAAACATGAATACTGTTACATTTTGGAATCTATCAAAAGAATAAAAACACTGTAGATACCAGGAATTCAATACAGAATACCGCAAATACAATAATTATGTATTATTTACCTCAATATTTGACTCATCCGTCCACATAACATTGGCCCAATTGTCAATGGTCTAGTCGCGGTGACTTTTAGCCCACAGCAGTCTCTTTTTCTTTTGTTGCGGAGACAACCGTGGTTTATGTCGAGCTTTGTATCCACGTAAATTTAATTCACAAAGGCGTCTTCTAACCGTGCGAGGAGAAATAGCAACATTATGTAGCCGGAAAAGCTCACTTGAAATCTGTTTATACCCTTTTTTCCGGTCTCGCAAAGACATCCGCTCTAAGACTCGCTCATCTCTACTAGTTGTCTTCCTTTTTCGACCAGTTTTCGGTTTGTTTGTCAAAGATCCACTCTCTTTGTATCGTTTTATCGTCATTCTAACTGTCGATCGCACACATTTCACTTGTCGGGCAATAGCAGACACCGACAACCCTTGCTTTTCTAACACCACAATTTGTCCTCGCTCTACCTCCGTCAATTCGCGTGTTTTCGGCATTACTTTTTACTGTATACTACCGTATTACACAGACAAAATCACAGACACAATATCTTCACTCTAACTAGCTCAACCTTACCCTTACAACTTTTAAGAAAAACTGAAGAAATATTGAGAAATTACAATTTTTCGTCTATTTTCTAATTTACTCCGTCATCGACTCTGCTTCTTAGAAATACAATAATATTCGTGTAACACGTTCAAAACGAGAGTGGCGAATACATATGGCCACAGCTGTATATTGCAAACATATACTCCATGATGACGACTGGTTTGAAGGTATGGAGCGCGTCTAGACTAAAGAAAACTTTTATTTGTTTGAAAGAATATACACCAGAAGACCTACTTCGAGAAGTTTTATTATGGGGTAGATAGTTTAAGTTTACTAACTTAGTAGATATCTGGTGGGTGAAAATTACTATCCCAAATGTAATAATATTGTTATGTTAATAAATAAAGCAACAGTATCCTTTGTTTGGTAAGTATTGAATAGTCATACTATGTTCATCAATTAAATGTTCAATAAAACCGGTTTTTTTATAGCATCGGAAAAATTCAATTTAAATGGTTCGCAGCTAGTTTTTGAACGAGACGGCACTGTTGTCGATGAATGTTACATTCTTCTTAATTTAAAACAGGAAAGATACCTTTTATTACAACCAGGTGAATCGTGTCCATGTGCAGTACAAATAGTTCGAATTAATTGTAGCTTATGAGAATAAAATTGGAAACCTTCTCTTGCTTTTTATCTGATATTGAAGGCGACAGTACTAACACGTCTATCTACTCAAACAGTTTATTTATGAATCATCTCCCGATAACCGAATTGATAATGCCCAATAGGATGATCCTCAGAGATTAATTTCAGAATACAGTTGGGCTGAATTTACTATACCATGGTACAGAGCCGGTGATGGAGCAATTAAAAATTATCGACAAGGTCAGCGTAACAAACGCTCAGTTACTGAAGTCGTACATGCGATTGCTGATGGGATGAGGACCATAAAAGGACACGTTCTTGCTGAAGCGATTAAGTAGCATATTTTATATTCCATGTGAAAATTACTTGCCCCTTTAATTTACGCTTCAAAATTCCATCTTCATTAAAGTTAAAAAGGACGTAATGATTTGTCACTCAAAGGCGAATGTGTCACACTCCAAAAATACGGCGTGTTTCATAATATTCTATTCACTAGTTTGTGAGTTATTGTACTAAGAGTCACGCTACTTTTTTTTTATTTTCAAAACAATGGATCAAAAACAATTTCGTGTTTTAATTTTACACTGCTTCTTGATGGGAAAAAATACCGTTCAAGCGAAGCAATGGCTTGAAAAGTGTTATGGGGACTCCGCTCCATCAGAATCAACAATAAAACGTTGGTTTGCTAACTTCAAACGTGGTCGTAGAGACACCGATGATGTAGAACGCAGTGGACGTCCAAATGAGGCGGTAACACCAGAAAATACCAAAAAAATCCACAAAATCGTTTGGAATGATCGAAAAGTGAAGTTGCGAGAGTTAGCTGACATCGTAAAGATATCAAAATAACGTATTGGTTCTATATTGCATGAGCATTTGACTATGAGAAAGCTCTGTTCAAAGTGGGTGCCGCGTTTGCTCACTGTTGACCAAAAACAAGAACGTGTGATGATTCTGAGCCATGTTTAAACGTAACAAACCGGAATTTTTGCGTCGATATGTGACAATAGATGAAACATGGATCCATCACTTCACTCCGGAATTAAACGATCGTCATCTGAGTGGACAGCAACTGGTGAACCTCGTCCAAAGCGCCCGAAAGCACAACAATCGGCTGGAAAGGTTATGGTCTCGGTATTTTGGGATGTGGGTGGTGTAATATTCATCAACTATCTTGAGAAAGGAAATACCATCAACAGTGAATATTATATAGCGTTATTGGAGCGTTTGGAGGCCGAAATTGCAAAGGAACGACCGCATATGGCAAAGAAAAAAATGTTGTTTCATCAAGACAACGCACCGTGTCACAAGTCAATCAAAACAATGGCAAAATTACATGAATTGAACTTCGAATTGCTCCCACATCACCGTATTCGCCAGATTTGGCTCCCAGCGAGACCTCAAAAAAATGCTCGCCGGTAAGAAATTTCGCACGAATGAAGAGGTTATCGCCGAGACTGAGGCCTATTTTGAGGCAAAAGATAAATCGTTCTACAAAAGTGGTATTGAAATGTTAGAGCGGCGCTGGAATGTTTGCGTTGCTCTTGATGGAGATTACGTTGATAAATAAAGCTAATTTTGAACCAAAAAAACCGTGTTTTCTTTGTTAGGCCCAGGACTTTTCAGCCCATGTGTTACGACGTGGATTCAACCCGGAAACCTAAATTCTTTAAAACAGTTCTGCAGTATTTTTGCAAGTTCGCATGTATATTCCAGACAACTTCAAATATACCTGCACGTAATAAATAGTTCTCTTCCGCAGATATTCTTTGCTTGTTTCTCTTCTAGATCTACTGTAAATTATAGATTATGCAACTGTTATCTTCAACATCATCCCGCCATTCCTTCGAAATGCTAAATCCTTCGACAAAATGACCATTTACGACAGACTGCCACCTATGTCATATAACCCGAAAAACCATAAAACTTTACCGAGCCCGAAGATAGCAATAAAAAAAAACGGAAAAGAGGTGGCGTCGACGATGGTAGGGATGACGGTGACGCGATAAGATGCGACTCTATTCTCCGGCGTGGGTTAGACGGAGAGGGCGTTATGGCAGGAGCAAGCGGTGCACACGTAATGGACGTCATCGGCTGTTGCCTTGCATTTTGGGGAAACGACGTCCATGAAGGGGAAGCACGTGCTTAACGAAGGGGGTCGCGGGGTCGGCACGCCGATTGAATCGCACTTTGCGGGCGCTGCCTGCCGCCTCGTCCTCGTTGCGTCGCTTTATACGGATACCGCGAACGTGCGAGAGGGTATAGGGATAGAGGATATCGATCGGTTTTAGGGCCTACGAAGCTGTCGTCTAGGGATGCTCCGACGGTTGCATATACTGGAAGGGTTTGAGGTCTCTATGAGATTGTTTACGTTGGCTGTTTGCAGTCAGTGGAATTGCAGTAGGTCTATCTATTAATGGCGTTAATTTGTTCATTGTTTATTCATGTTTCATCAACAATTGTCTCTGTACTGTTAGCGTAAACTTTTTCCTTTTTAATAACCCCAAAAGTAGAAGAATCCAGGGAGTTTAAGAAGAATTCAACGTGTATTTTCGCTATTCCTAAATTCTAAAGCATATCCCACATCTACAAAGAACGTAGACTTTTGAACGTGTACAGCAGATGCTCATTATATACTTTTATACTATCACCTCCTGTAAATATATTGAAAAAGGAAAAGTCGTCTTATTTTTAGGAAAAAAATTTGATACCAGATGCATAGGGTGTATCTTCGTAGAAGCAATTTACTTTGCATACCTGCTTCCTGGGAATTACTTCCAGTTTATCACATTTTGTTTTCAGTTGCTCAATTTTACAGACAACTTCTTGAATCAAATGAACCCAATACTTTTTGCCAAGCACTTTTCTAAAATAAGCTGTATTTTATTTGCGATGTGCTTAAGACCAATATACACTGGCGCCCGCATAGATAGTACAGACATCAAATTTCGTTTGAATTAACCGCTCAAGCTGTTCACGTTTAAATTTTTATTAAACTAATGTAAGAGTCCCCGAGAAGGTTGCGTGTACTTCCCCTAGCTACGCATCCTAGACCAATAGTACGACATTCAATGAAAAACATATTAGTTTCACTTTTCTAGCAGGCACATTAATAAATAGCGCAGTTGTCGGTTTTGTAGCGGAATCTTATTATAGTGTTACGGTTCGAGTTATTTTGTGCCAAAAAAGTGGTGTACTTACAATTTTTGAAACTCACGTCTTATTAATAACAAAAATTTAGGTGTTAGTTAGTATTTGCTGCATCGTTCGTAGTACGGCCGATATGTGTTTAAAGATAAATTGTTTTTCTTATTACGATTACAGTCTACGACTTATATAGCTCGTCTTTTAACTTTGCTATGTTATACCAATATCAACGGCGTTCCAAATTCTATAGAGAATATTATTAAACAAAAATAATTCCGTTTGTGCGCACGTAAGCATCTATACATGGGAAATTATGAGTATGTAGTAATAATAAACCATGAATAACGGGGATAAATCCAAATAAGCTTTGATAAGTATATCTGCATAAATGCTTGCCCAACGCACTGTTAACTACAACAGAAGAAATAAATGTTGCGGTAGGTTGCCAAAGGCTCTGCTTCATGTAGTTTATAAATTTATTTACAAAGAATTATGCGTAATGCTAACTAAGAAAATGTGTCAGACACGCTTAATGCCAAGCATACAGCTGTAAGTTTTAAATTCTGTGTACGGTTTGCGCAGCACCGAGATATTTCTAATACTTCTTCAAATCAGTCAGTAGCACTGTTTTAAAAGCCAACAAAATTTGGTAAATAATTAGTACATTATATGTATATTTAAAAAATGGTTTCACGAAAAACACGTCCATCAATCTGGGGTTATTTTGAAAAATCCGGTGGTGAAAATATGCATGCTCATATTGCCCGCAAATGACATATTTGATAGCTTCGCATGTTTCTATAGTTTCTGATACATAGCACCCGTCGTCAGACTTACCAGAGATTAGCACTAGCTTTGGAAAATGAATATTTGTAGATTTTTAGCCAATGCCAATCATAGAAGATAAAGGCTTCATAATTTTCGTATCAACTTATAACCGAAGAATACAGTACATATTGTAATTTATATAAATGTTATTTAATTCATCATCATTGAACTAATAATAAATATTCTACTAGACTATAAGATGCATATATATTGTGTTATCGAAATTGACACACAATTTCTAAGTAAAACCTTACAATTTAATTTCACTTTTTTCTTTCTAATAGTTGTTGTAATTGTTGGTTTTTATTATAGCTTTGTCTTTAAATCGTTATCAACCGTAGTATAAATAATAAAAAGAATGATGCGATCCTCCCCTAAATACCATAAATGACTGACAAACATTTTAATTACAATATTGGCAATTGTTTATTACAAATGTTATACAGCTTCAACTTAAGACGATTGGAATCGTCCAAAGAAGCTAAAATATTTTTTTCTATTTCCTAGAAACCAACCTTACAACGAAATAGCAAATATCTCTTAGTAATAAAACAATAATGCGAGGGGTTCCCCAATGTTCTATATTAGGCCCGCTGATTTGTCTACTGTATGCAAATGATCTTTCGCGGACATCGCAACATCAAACTACTTTATGTGTTGATTACAATCTAGAAAATGAAGTAGTTTCAACATTAAGTAGATTTGCGGACTGGGTTAATGCACACGATATTGAGTTGAACATCGATAAGACAAAATTAGTAAATTTTAGTTATTTGAAGAAATATCATCATAAATTTTGCATTCAGAGACAAGATGCCAGTTGAACTGGTACAAGCATGTTGAATCCCTATCGACGGACTTGGCCTTCCTTTGGCTATGCGTTTCGTGTAATACCTTGATCTACAAACATCCATGCTGGACTTGATGCCTACTATTCCTATGTTCATAGCAAAATTTGAATGGTATTATATTTTGAGGTGCATCTGTGGACGCTGACAGAATTTTTAAATTACGGAAGAACATAAAATACTTACCTTTCCTGCGATTTACATACTTCACTGCGCGATTTTTGTGCATGATAACTAGGAACTTTTTAGAAACCAAGAGATGACTCAAACGCATAAACCCGCGGTATCAAGACAAGAGACCTATTGGGTCCGCTGATAAGTAAGACGTTAATTTTTAAAAGAGTAACGACTAAGGTTGTTAAGGTGCACAATTACATACCGCACAAACTGAAGCAATGGTGAAGTCAGCAAGTTCAACTGTGTGCATGTCTTCAAAAATGCTCTATTCCGTTGTAGATTTTTTTCCTCTAATTTTAGAACGTTAAGTATTTCGCCATGCTAGATAATTTTTCTACAATCTAATCAGCAAAATCTTCAATTGCATACGAATTTTGACATATTTTGGCATACATTTCAGACATTCCTGTATAATTCCTACCATAACAGCAAACATAACGACGACCACGTTTAATGACAAGAAAATAATTGACAAATTTAAGTCAAACACTCCAATATCATACGAAAAACGTATTGTACCTTTTATTTTTTATCAACTAAAATATGTAGAAAGCTATTTATAACGGATCAAATAGAAATCCTCACAAAACTATGTTCCTGTTATTCTAACAAGGATAATAACAACAGTTTTTACAAGGATACAAACTATTAAAAAATCACAAAGTTGCTATGAACATCGTTATAATTCAACATGTCTGAAAATAACATGCATGTTACTCTATATAACAGAAAGGATACATACTTGGCCCGATTTTTATTAATTTTTCTTCATTCTTTGTTAAATGAAACTATTTTTTAAATAAAAATAGTGTTAGGCAATGAATATATAGCTTTAGCCACTCAATAAGCTAAATAATAAAGCTAAAAGGGGTAAGATCTATAACTTGTCAATGGACTTTCCGTAGTAAAATTGTTATTTCTAAAAATTTTATGGGGTTGCTTGAATACCGTCATATTTCTAACATTCACTTCCATTTTTCCTTTAAAAATTGCAATGTCTTACATTCCACTCTATATCTTGAAACAAAGTATAAATCTTAGTATAGCGTTGTCGTAATACGTCTATAATATGCCGACGTGTTGGTAGACAGAGGGGTAACCAATAGAAACAACAAAATCGTAAACTGCACATTTTCCTATATCTAAAGATTGTACGAAAATTAGCACGCTAATCAAAGGAAAGATCACAAGTGCTTATCTAACGAAACTAGAACGGTGTCCGATTCATAACACCGTAATTATGCAAATAGCCAAATAATATATACTTATACCAGTTAAATTATCACTTCATAAACTTTATCCTGCTACGTGCAAATTACATGTGAAAATATTATTGCAATCGTTGCCCATGTGTAGTGCCATATTTGCAAATATTTGTTAATTAGAAACTTACATGACTATATGGTTAAACCTAACAATTATATTTGTTTTGATTCAAACTGCACGAATTTTCCACGTTATATTTCACGTAAAATAAACGTATTTAAAATTAAAGCTGTCGTTAAGGTTGGTATGATATTATTAACGTTGTTAGAGCATTAATGCGAATTTACACGAGTTTTACACAATTAACAGGGCAATGTTAAATAATTGATCACATTTTCGAAGAAATTCATATTCACAATTACAGAAATTAACTCATACCTCATCGCATATTAGAACGTAAACTGCTTTTATTTGTTTTTATTCATATTGCACTTATTACGATGCCGCAGGCAGTTCGGTTTCTATCAGTAATTGCAGGTATAAACTTTATTTGGACAGCTTCTTATCGTTTAACACCAGTCCACCCTAAGATATAATACATAAATAAAGGAAGTGCTATTTGAAAAAGAAACTCTAGAATAGTCTTAAAACAATGAGATTGATAATATTTATTCAATCATATAATTTATTTGAGATAAGAGCATTAAATCTTTGTTTCGTAGAAATACCGTTCTCACCTATTCCATGACTCGTCATAATCTTTCGACGCTCTTCTGCTGGTGTCGTTACTTTCCGTCACCCTATTCATATGTTATTTAATAACCAGTCAACATCTTGATACTTTTTAACGTTATAGTCCACAGTTCGGAGACTTAGTTTCAATTGTGTTTGAATAATCTCTGTTAACTCGACGAAGACTATGTGAAACAACAATCATTGTCCGCATTTCAAAATCTAGGCAGTTTTATTAACGATATTCACTGTTTACATGAATAATATTTACTAAATCTAAATTCTATAATCTATACTTGCACTAGGTTATTCATTTATTATATTAGGGTAATTATATGACACTTACGGTCTAATGACCGTACCCGAACCCCATTCGTAATTAATGAAAGAAGTATAAATGAATATACTACACTCAGCAAAATTTCCATATTGCGTTTAGCATACCAGATCATCGGTTTCGGTACAACAATTCATAAGAGGTGTTTACCAGATATCTTCACATTTGCAAAAAGACATTTTATGAGTTAATTGATAGCTTGGTGGAATTTGAGATCGTATTCCTCACACGTAGAATTAATTTGGATGAAATGTCAGCAAAAGGTTTGGTGAAATAATAATAATTAAAAAAAATACACATTTTTCTAAATGCTTCCGATTGAGAGAAATAAATTACAGAGTTAGCATAAAGAATAAACCAAAACGAGAGCCATTATAAGCTTTTTGGCAATGCTTTTTTTATATTTATATCATCGCGCCTATGGAATGATCTGCAGTACTACACTCAGCGCGAAATTTCTATAGTCCCATATGAATAGAATGTTTGGTTTGCTTAGTATGTACTACAAGGAAAGACAGATGCATGAGAAAATAGCATTAAACAATTTATCACAGTTTATACCCAGATATATTATAGGCTCACGGAGTTAGACAGAGATCCTACGAAATCAGGGCACTACCTTTAAATGTAAGAAAAGCCTCTAAGCATCATGAGAAGTTCATTTATTATTAAGTATACATATTATCGAAATATATATATATATATATATATATATATATATCAGTTAATAAAAATGCAGAGGAAAATTGCTATCCCAGGAACAAAAGACAAAAATAAATTGTTATAAAGAGATAGGGCTTCCAAACCGGGTCATAGCTAAGGAAATAGGATAATCCCATTGTCTCATCAATAATTTTACAAACTTGAGGAATTCCTACGGCAAAAATCGCGCTAAGGGAAATAATTGACAACTAACTCGAAGACAGCCCCCATCGAAATTTCGGTTAGCGTCTTCTGATAATGTAACCTCGCAATAAATAAAATGTAATTTGAATTTATCAGTAACAAACATACGTGTACAACAAATTTTATTCGGTAATAAAGGTTTTCGGTGGCTAAAAAACGTTAAAAGAGACACAAATATCAGCTAGGAGCCATACATTCTCGACGTTCACGTTGGAGGGCAGAAAAAAGTCGCGGTACCCATATCACACTAATTTTATTCATACCGACATGGTCGTGGAGAATTCGGCGAATATTTGGTTCTGATAAGCTTCTTATCTTTACTAATCCCTTTATTTTGAAACAGCGATCTTCCAGCACTAAATCTTCAACAATTGAAGTTTGTTGAGACGTTATCACTTCAGTTGGTCGACTCGAACGTTCAGCATCTTCCAGAGATTCTTGCCCCAAACGGAAACATTTTGCGTACTTTTATACAGTGGAATACCAAGGAGATTAATTGCCGTAAACGCTATCTAAACGTTGTTTCATGTGATTAGGCGTACGCCCCTTTTTTGTGAAAAATTTGATGACCGCGGAGTACTCAGTTTTCATGCTTAACATACGTCAAACATTTTCATACGCTAGTCACGTTGGTTGCCGATGAGACAGGCCTGTATTTTAGGGCTCTACCCGACAAAACGCTCACATTAAAAAAGGAAAAATGTGTTGGGGGTAAGTATCCCAAAGAGAGGTTTACAATTTTGCATTGTGCAAATATGGCGGGTGAAAAAGAAAAACTCCTAGTCATTGGTAGGTCAGCTAAACCCAGAGCTTTTAAAAACATTAATATAAATAACCTGCCTGTAACTTGGAAATACAATAAGAAATCTTGGATGACAGGACAAATTATGACAGAGTGGCTGCAAGACCTAGATTGGAAGGCTAAAATGGCTAAAGGAAAAGAAACATTTTGTTATTTTCAGACAATGCGGGATCTCATCCGAAAGACGTTCGCTTAAATAATATAAAAATATAATTTTTTACCCCCTAATTGTATATCAGCTTGTCAACCACTTGACCAGAGAATTATAAAGAATTTTAAAATTTATTACCGAAGTCTAATACTCCAACACCTGCTAGTAAATATTGAAACTGCTGGTACAGCGTTTGAGTTAATAAAGAAAATTACCCCACTGGATGCAGTTTATTTGGCAAAATCCGCTTGGCACCAAGTAACCAAAGAGACAGTTCAAAATTGCTTCCGCAAAGCAGGATTTAAACATGTAGATATGCAAAGTGAAGACCAGTTAACTGAGGCTGATACATCTGACCTAGAAGATGATTTGCCTTTTAGTGTACTTTCAGATCTCCTCAAAAATAAGAATTTATTGAAATTGACGGATAATGAAAACCTTAATAATTTTTTGAACGTAGATGAAGATTTGTATGTTGGAGATCCAGATTCAGAACAAGAAATTGCAAATCCAGTTGAAATATAAGAACTTTCGGAAGATTCTGGTGTCGATGATGTTCCAGTGCCAACAGAAGCTATCCCAAATTATGGTAAAGCTATTACCCTGACCAAGCAGCTCAAAAGTTTTGTCGAAAATCACGGAGATACAGAGCTTCTTTCTAAATTAGAAATACGATTTCAAGACGCCATTTTAAAGAGAAAGAGAAGACAAACAACAATATATGAATTTTTACGGCCTTAAAGTGATTATTCATTTCATTGTTTTGTATTACATACTACATCTATGTATCTATGTACATATATTATACTTTCTATGTGTATATTTAAAGGAAATAATTTTTTTTTCTAAAGTTTAAAGTTTCTTATTTATTTTAAAAACATTTATATACATATACGATTTAAATGTCCCAGTTTCTTTAATATATTCATTTTTCGTTAAAACACGATTTTTGTTGTATCTACTACATATTTCTTTTATGCGAACACCCCTCCTGAACGGACATCTTCAGTTGGTCCCGTTGGTGTCCGTTCAAGGAAGATTTCACTGTATATACAACTTTCAATCGTCAGTTAAAAATTTCCTTGCGTGAGGTTTACCGGAACAGTCTTGTTGAAGATTTCAGGAACAATCGGCCATCATATGGCCATAATTATTTTGTCGGGAGGTGTTAACATATCTTTCCATCGATTTTATCTCGTTCCCTTTCATGGAATAAATTTCCGAAACGTCAAATACAAAACTTACACGCTCACCGTACATTTTTTCAACACCTTATAGCCAAAAACGTCTTAACAAATTCATCGTGACGCAACTATTGACTTCCTTTGTTCCTGTCACCTTTGTATCGTGTCAGCTTTGTATCGTGTCTTACGAATTTCCCCACCCCAAAAATCGCCGAGACCATCATCAAATTAAAGGTAGATATGTAGCGGGGGAGCGCAGGGGGCCGTGTCTGCTTTGCCTCCGGTGCTAGCCCTCGCGCTGTACGTGCATGCCTGTTGTGTCTCGCATCTGTGTGCGTACTACGTCATCAGATATAAGAGTTTCTAATGGACGGAACATGGGGGTGTCGTAGTAAATCAAATTTTCGTATAAATGCCTTTCTACCATCGCGATCAAGCTAGGACAGGCTAAAACGATGTTGGTAAGGTAAGAAGGGGGTCGCTCTATACGTCGATAAAGTGTTTTTGAGGCATCATGGAATGTATCTTTTTATCTTTTTTTTGGGAATAATTTTTCAATGTAAAGTGAAATAGTCTTGACGGTGAAGAATATCTCAGTATCAGATCCATTTTCAAATGTTATTTAATGTAAATATCTTAGTAAAAAGATTTAAGACTATTATTATAAGTTAGATTACGATATGTCTTAACGGTTGTCAGGTGTGGATACCTTTGAGAATGCGAAGCGCAATTATTGGCGAAACGTCAGGGATACCGGAACCCAACAACCGTTACGACTATGACAAACTGCCGTAAAAGTCTAAGAAACTATTTTTGCATTACTATTTATCTAGTGGTATTAGAATTTAAACACTATTTTAGTGTAATCCCAAACCACCATTGTGGGTACAGTATTTATATTAATTACAAGGGAAAAACGAATATAGAAAAATTGGATTTCGATGAAACCTATGTTGGTACACAGTAAAAGATTCCGGGAAAATTACAGACTATTTCCTGTATTATTTTAGAGTATCATTACTGTAATTCTATAAATCCCTGTATATATACAAACAGCACGGTAATATATCAGTCACGTCGCTGTATATCTAGAATATATATTTTTAAATAAACAGAAGAGTGTTAATTTTATATTATTTTATTTGTAAAATTAGTATTTTAATATTTAAAGTGTTAATAGAACATGAGATTCGCTAAATTGCATAAGGATTATGTTGGTCTCTGTTAGACATTTATAATTAGATATATTTATTTTTTAACTTTAGTAACAGTTAGTGTGACAATAGTAATTACTAATGTTGGTATTATATTTATCATGGATAAATATGCGTTTTCGTAATTTAATATGCGCGCAATATGTAATTTTGAGGGTATTCCTAGGATATTATTTATATGTTAGTACAGTGACTCGGAGTGGAAATGATGCATCTATAGTAATAACGAATTAATTATTTTTGAAAGTTAAAAAAGAGACAATTAATATTTAGCTGGGTTTCCTTAATTAATCTACTTGGGGCAAATTCTACTAACTTACGCATATAATCTGGAAAAATAATGTTTAATTTTTGTAGCAAGGCATTTTCTAGATCATTCCTATTGGATTTTCGATGATTTCGCACTTTTATTTCTAGAATACGCCACAAATTTTCGATAATGTTTACGTCAGATGACTAAGCTGGGGTTTTCGCTGTATTATAGTGTACTAGACACTAAATTGTGTTTAAAGAGGTTTGAGTACGGATGAAGCCGTGAATGTTTGTAGTTACATAATTGTTTCATCGATAAAGTAAAGACAAGTGCTACATGTATAAGTTAGAATCATACCTATACGCAAGCGAGATTGAAGTATGTAACTTAAGATATACATACGTCCATATTTCATGTAAGATAAATGAACTAGTTGAACCTTAATAATTATAACAGAGAATACCGGTCCGTTGACACTTGATATCTGCTTTGTATTGTTTATTCGGGTTTAGTTTTCAACGTTTATTTTTCATTAATTCTACACTGTTATGTTTTGCATATCATATTGTAAAAAAATATGTGTTAATTAAATGAAATAAAGATATATTTCATTTAATGAATCGTTAGACTAAACACTTTCGTTTCTTTTTTTCCCACATTTTAACTTAAAAATAGGTTCTTTCATATGGGATTCATATTCTTAGGGCGATAAAGACTTTTAAGAAAAGATTTAATAATTAGTTTAGCCCATTCAGCTCCTTTCCGTAAGTAGAAATGATTTAATACACTATTATGAAAGCATTGTCAATATAAGAGTTCACTATTTACAATGCTATTGCCTGCAATCACCCATGATTTAATTTTTAAATGCATCGTTGATTAAAATGTTATATAACCAAGAAAATGTATCAAAATTTGATAATTGTTTTCGTACAATTCATTGCAAACATGGTTGGTGTACATGAATTTGTTTCAGACGCTGCATACATCATAACTACGACGTAACTACAAACATTCACGGTTTTCAGTGTACGTAAATCTATGCATATCTTCAGTAGAATGAAGGATTCCAGCACCAGCAGCAGAAACACAGCGCCAGACCATTACATGCCCACCTCCATGCTTAAGAGTTAGTTTCAAATATTGCAGCTTTAATTCTTTTTCTTTTTTATTTTTTTTCATACACACAATACCCTTCCCATCCGAGCTGAAAACATTAAATTTACTCTCATAGGAGAATAAAACATTTTTCCAAAAGTCGAAATCTTTATTTTGATCCTGTAATGCAAACTGTAAGCGACTTATCCAGTTTTTTTTTTTGGCTATTCATCCGCATAAATTGTCAGACTTCAAAGTTTTTCAAACTGTATCTCCATTTACCGTACTTCCCACAACAGGTTTCACCTCCAAGGTGAACTTAAGACCGCTTAATATTATTATTATTTCTAGATTGTATAATAATCTCCTCGTGTTCGTTAAATATTTCTTTTTGGACTTATTTTATATTTGTTCTTCACTCTGTGTTTGCGATTATATCGTTTAATAATATGCTATATCGCGGATGGACCTGCAATTTCCTGTTGACTTGTATTTTTGACATGGTGGAAAATAACAAATTCTCGCTCTTCCAACGTTGTCTGCCGACGCATATCGAATTACTGTAAATTATAGCCTGCTTGTGATAAAATCGCATTTAACAGTTGTAACATTGAAACTATATACCACTACATCATTTTCACTATGCGTCACTGTATATGGACTAGATGTTTTAAGCAGTTGAAGGACTACAAATTTTATCAGCAACAAATACATCATCAATATAGTTCACAAATTTTAACTAAATATTTGTTTTGTCCCACTTTATCAGTATGCCGATTTAATTTAGACACAAAATCGGTTTACTAGTCTCATATTTTGAAACATATGAAGACAAACGTATACAATTGCATAAAATAACTATAATATTTAGTAATAAATATAATCAAGTAACCTTTGTAGTACAGTGAAATCTCCCTTGGACGCACACCAACGGGACCAACTGAAGATGTCCGTTCAGGAGGGGTGTCCGCATAAAAGAAATATGTAGTACATACAACGAAAAATGAATATATTAAAGGAACTGGGACATTTAAATCGTATATGTATACAAATGTTTCTAAAATAAATAAGAAACTTTAAACTTAAGAAAAAAGTTTATTTCCTTTAAATATATACATACAAAGTATAATATATGTATATAGATACATAGATGTAGTATGTAATGCAAAACAATGAAATGAATAGTCGCTTTAAAGACGCAAAAATTCATATATTGTTGTTTGTCTTCTCTTTTTCTTTAAAATGGCGTCTTGAAATCGTATTTCTAATTTAGAAAGAAGCTCCAAAGACTCTGTATCTCCGTGATTTTCGACAAAACTTTCGAGCTGCTTGGTCAGGGTAATAGCTTTGCCATAATTTGGGATAGCTCCTTTTGGCGCCTGGAACCTCATCGACATCAGAATCTTCCGAAAGTTCTTGTATTTCAACTGGATTTGCAATTTCTTGTTCTGAATCTGGATCTTCAACATACAAATCTTCATCTACGTTCAAAAAATCATTAAGGTTTTCATTATCCGTCAATTTCAATAAATTCTTATTTTTGACGATATCTGAAAGTAAACTAAGAGGCAAATTATTTTCTAGGTCGGATGTATCAGCCTCAGTTAACTGGTCTTCACTTTGCATATTTACATGATTAAATCCTGCTTTGTGGAAGCAATTTTGAATTGTCTCTTTGGTTACTTTGGTGCCAAGCGGTTTTTTCCAAATAAACTGCATCCAGTGGTGTAATTTTCTTTATTAACTCAAAAGCTGCACCAGCAGTTTCAATGTTTACTAGCAGATGTTTGAGTATTAGACTTCGGTAATAAGTTTTGAAATTCTTTATAATCCCCTAGTCAAGTGGTTGACAAGCTGATATAAAATTAGGGGGTAAAAATAATATTTTTATATTATTTAAGCGAACGTCTCTCGGATGAGATCCCGCATTCTCTAAAAATAACAAAATGTTTCTTTTTTCTTTAGCCATTTTCCAATCTAGGTCTTGCAACCACTCTGTCATAATTTGTTCTGTCATCCAAGCTTTCTTATTGTATTTCCAAGTTACAGGCAGGTTATTTATATTAATGTTTTTAAAAGCTCTGGGTTTAGCTGCCCTACCAATGACTAGGAGTTTTTTTTTTCACCCGCCATATTTGCATAATGCAAAATTGTAAACCTCTCTTTGGGATACTTACCCCCAACACATTTTTCCTTTTTTAATGTGAGCGTTTTGTCGGGTAGAGCCCTAAAATACAGGCCTGTCTCATCGGAATTATAGACGTCTCTAAGTGAATATCCCTTAATCAAAGAAGGACATTTTTTTAAAAACGATGAAAAATCTTCAGCATTAACCTAAGCTCTTTCTCCAGAAATCGCTTTAAAACTTATATTGTGGCGGATTCTAAATTTATTGAGCCAACCAGAAGAAGCACTGAATGTAGAATGTCCTAAAGAAGAGGCTATTTCTCTTTATTTTATTTTTTGTCCGGTTAAGAGAACATTTTCTCTTGTCCGCATCTGCTCAAGAGAATGTCCGTCCAAGAAAGATTTAATACAATGGAAATTATATGAGAACCGGTCGCGACCATGAGAAACTGTCCGTTTGAGGGAGGTATCCGTGTAAGAGGGGTGTCCGCGAAGGAAAATTTCACTGTATATACTAATTTCATTGGTATTATATGCATCTCACGGAGAAAAAATCGAAATCATTTTGGCCCAATTATTGTTAATCCAATTATCGCTAGCTTTAAAATTAGCATTTATCTTCCATGATCTTCAAACGATGAGAGCATCCTTCAATACTAACAAAGTCATTTCTTCCCACATTTTGCGCAAGTTCCTTCCATATACATGGGCCTCTCGATTACGCATGCCAGATTTCACTTTATCGCATCTCTGTGAGTTCTCTTACAGTTTAAATTTGAATACCCGCGATGTTGTAATCTTTACCAAGAGATCTTTAATCACTCAGCTGCATCGTGCTGGCTCAACTTTGATAACATGTCGTATTTTTGGAGTATGGCGCATTTGTCTTTAAATAACAAATCATTACGTCTTTTTCTCCATGCACGGAAACACTTCGTTAACGGAAAATGTAAAACAAAATTGATGAATTACAAAAACCTCTAAATACTTTAAAATTTTTCACGAACGAAATTTCGCAATAATTAGTAATGTCTACAGCAAAATATTCCGGGAAAACTACAGAACGGTATTATACATATTCTACATATCCTGTATATACACGTACAGTACGTAATATACCAGTTACTTCGTTGTATGCCTACAATATATTTTTTAAATGAACAGAAAATTAACGTAAAATAACTGCAATATTTAGTAATAAATATAATCTAAGATAACAGATGCATTAAGTACCAACTCTATGACACCATACGCCAACAATAATCAAGAATGCTGAGAGGCAGATTTATACATTCCAAATGGAAGTGCATAGGCCACCATAAACAATGAACAGTTTCATTTGAATGCTTTTGCTTCATTTTACTTGACATGGCAAATAAATATTTTAACCCAATCACGTTTTGTAAACTATAATCGAAGAAATGAATACTATTATAGGGGGTATATGCTTTGCGACACTCGAAAATCGAAACAACGAAAAAATATTCTGGCATGTTTATTGTTAAAGTATACAGTGCGTATTGAAGCAAGAAGGCATTCGTAACAGTCCTGTGTGAACAACATATTTATGAATAACTCGCATAAGAAGGTGAGCGTCATTTACGTGAATTAATGATTGTACGAATTATTAGAACTGTTGTAAAGAAATGATTATTCTGAAACATATTTTAATTAATGTTTCGAATTTTCAAATCTGAATCCATTGTTTCATGTTTATAGCATCCGTAACACTCGATGTCAACGGTGTTGTTTTGGTAGTGGAGCTGGATGGGAGTAAACTTGATAAAGATGTCTTGTTGCATCTTAAAAATGTTCTTGTACAAACAGTTAGTCTACCGTCTATGGTAGCTGGTAATTCGGATAGTTTTAACTCTAACTTGGAATGGAGTATGTTAGAAATCGCTTTAAAACTTATATTGTGGCGGATTCTAAATTTATTGAGCCAACCAGAAGAAGCACTGAATGTAGAATGTCCTAAAGAAGCGGCTATTTCTCTTTATTTTATTTTTTGTCCGGTTAAAAGAACATTTTCTCGTGTCCGCATCCGTTCAAGAGAATGTCCGTCCAAGAAAGAGTTAAAAACATTAATATAACTAACTACCCCTACTACAACTATTACTACTACTGCTAATAATAATAATCTTATCTTACTGTTACAAATATAGTAGACGCTCGATTATGTGAACGATATCAACAAGCACTGTTCACATTACTGAAATTTTACATTAGCGAGCCTTATTTTATTTATAAGGAAATTGCATAAAAGAAAATATATATGTTTATTAAAAAATAAATTATGAACAATGAATAATATAATACATATAATATTTAAAAATAAAAAATAAATTTTAGATTCTTTTGTTTGCGTAAATTTACGCTTGGTATTTTCTAATGCCATTCCCCGTAGTTTACGGAGCACTAAAATATCGGAGTATAATGTCTTTTTCCTCAGCCCAATCTAACGCTTGATTAAAGATTCCCACAACTTGCGCGTCACTTATTGTATTTTTTATTTCAACCGGAGGGTCGTCATCTTCACTCACCCCATCTTCCTTTTCATGTGCATCATCCATCTCTTTATCATCATTCGATAAACTAACATCGGTAATTGTGCAAACGATATAGGGATTTATTGCTTTTAATAATTTGAGAACGTCCGATGATGCACTGTCTTCAGCATCAGGTAGTAACTGTTTTCTAATGATGGTTGGCGGTACATTGTCTGCATCGTCGTAATCATCACTGGAGTAAAGCAAATTTTTCCAAGACTTTCTGATTGTTTTCTGGTTAAGAACATTTCACGCCGTATCTAAATTTAAAATTGATTCGCATGATGTTACTTGCTTTAAGGATTCAGACATGCTTTTAGGATTTTTTGGTAACGGAGACGAAAGTAGAAATTTTCGATAATACAACAATTTTTATCTCATTTTCATCGATCGGTTGGATAACTGAAGCTACGTTGGGCGGCATGAACATAACAAAAATTGAGCCATCGTTGCTTCTTAATTGTTTCTCTAGGGGGTGACTTGGTGCGTTATCCAAGATAAACACTGCATTTATTAGAAGATTTTGCCTTCTTCAGAAATTTTTCACCTACAAATTGAATATGTAACATTAAATTACGTTACTTATTATTTTTATTTTATTGACATACCTGAGAGACAAAGTGTTTCCGAAACCATTCCAGAAATATGCCTTTGGTGATCCAAGCGGATTTTGAACAGTTGTAATCAACGGGAAAATTTTCTAAATGGACGTGGAGTTCTTGCCTTTCCTATTACTAGTGACCTTATTTTGTGTGTACCAGTAGCATTAGTGCACGCTAGAAAAGTTATGCGTTGTCTCTCCGCCTTTCTACCCGGAGCAGATTTTTCATGTGGTGCAACATAGGTTTCCGTATGCAATAATTTCCAATAAAGACTGGTTTCATCTGCATTGTATATTTGCACCACATTTAAATGTAGCTCTTTGATTTTATTCATTGACTTTTCCTTAAACGATTGCGCTAGTTGTGATGGTGCCGATAATTTTTCACCAGATACCGACAGCAGACGAATTCCATAGCCCCTTTTAAATCTTTTTTGTCAACCATCACTGGCTACAAAATGTTCGGTCTCTTTTAGGTTTTCATGCGAATAATTTTGCTCTCTCTTTAATTAATTCACCGTTAATTGGAACATGATCATCCCTTTGTTTTAGAAACCATTTATGCAGACGATTTTCCATTCTAGGTGCTTGGGCATTTTTTAAAGTTCTGCGATTTCCCGGGTCTCCGTTTGTATCTGACATACGTTGTAAAATTTGTGACTTAAATCGCTTAATTTTACAGATTGCGGCTTGAGATACTCCATATTTCTTTGGCAATTGAGTAACCCCCGCACCTTTTTTAATCTCGTCTATGATTTTCACTTTGTCACTTCATTTTAAAAATGTTCTCTTATTGGACGTGGATGCCATGTCTGCTCTGGCATGATTTTGACTGCACACTACTTTAGTTCATGAGAGGCAAGTGAGGCAACGCTTACAGGAGTCCCATACATATATCGAGGAACAACTCCTGTGCCGGCGCTGAGAACAATGTACTGGCGGAACTGTAATGTTATTTTTGTTAATACAATTTTTTTTGATAGATAAAGAGGAAGATAATCATTTTACACTTGTTGATGTAAAAGAAAAATATTCACTCTAGAAATTATACATGAATACAGCGATAAATTTGCAGCAGTAAGAAACAGTATATTACAGTAATTATACAGGCAGTTGGTACCAATTTTACAACCGATGTTGTAAAAATTATGACATAATTTATGTAGTACTTATACAAGAACGTAACTGTAATGTTACATCTGAATTTGTAATTTTACTTCCCTGATTTTTCGTAAAATTACAGCAACCTTCGTGGCGTAAGAAATACCAGAAAAGATACTGTAATTTTTTTTTACTGTGTACTCTAAAATATTTCACGAACGAAATTTCGCAATGCATTAGTAATGCATAGGGTTTTCTACGAATAACATTTCTTGAAATCGAATGCGTACTTTAACGTATAAAATATTCTAGTAAACGAAATTTTGACATTTTTGCCTTTATTATTTCTAAATGTTTATGTAAAAGCAATGATATTAACCGAAATATTGATTACAATAATCGAGCATCCTTCTATGGAAGCAAATTTAAGCTATCGATAAGATTATGCGCGATTACAACAAGCAGCGAGCGTTGTCTCATATTTCAATCGTTAATTCTTTAAATATCCCAATGTTACCAACGTAAATCACCCCTTTCATCCCCTCTCTTCCGCTTCAAAAGAGTATCCTACTAACATACGAACGTCTAGCAACAAAATCTCGAGCGGAAACCGAATCCCCTAGCCGATTACGATCCTATTTTATGCATAATAACGACTCCAAGAGCAAAGAATTCTATACGATCACCACAAAATGGAATGTTGAAAGGAACACTTTTAGAATCGGCACCGTCCGCTACAGTTCGGGGACGCTCGCGTGACGTCAATAGCGATCCCGGCACCCCATTGGATATGGGCGTGTCCAGTCTCAGGCGGGTCGAACGGGTCGACCATCGAAACCAGCCAGCATCGGTTAGTATAAAATCGAAGTGCGTCGTGAAACGGCCCGGTGCAGGATACTTTTCGTCGTAGCGCCGTTGAAAGGCGTCCGATCGTCGCGATTCTTGCGGTTATGCGTTCGTCTGGGTCCGACGGACCCTGTGTGAAAATTTCGTCCGCGTACGATACCGGGAACACGGAAAAATCGGCCCGCAAATCTATTCTATTTTAACATGCAGTCCGCTATCGCAGTATGTAGGCGATGATGCGCTGTTGCCAGGTCGCCGGTGAGGGCCGCGCGCGTTGCCGGATCGCGCCGTTCGTAGCCGACGCAATGTGTTTGTCGTCGTCGTTTGTTTTCGTGCGATAAAATCGCGATTTTCGTCTGTTTTTAGCGTCCGGTGTCCTGACAGCAGGTAAGACACTTCTATAGGACGATTATGATGGCTTTTTTAAGCGATTTTGGACGAAATTTAAGCCGGAATAATGGAATTTATTGATTATACCATCGATAAAACTTAGTTTTCTCCCCGAAATATACTGTTGATTGTCATTATAATGGCAGAGTTTGTTTAAAAAATGCGAATCATGCAAAAAAAGTTTAATATATGCAAAAAGCAATGATATTGCTATTTTGGTGCGTTTTTTTTGTATTGTTTTTAGTAAAATTGAATATTTAATGGATGAAATGCATTGTCTGTCGCTATAACAGCGAATTTTACTTCAAATACCTTGTATTTTAGTTCTTTTTAGGGAAAATCTAAGAAAAATAACTGCAACTTGATTATTTTGGAATTATTAAGAAATATTAGATAATTTCTATGGTGTTACGATGTGTTTTTGAATAATTCGAGAATTTTTTTATAATTTTTAGAAGAAGCCGAGGAATACATCGTGAAAATTTGCTTATTGGGGGCGAATTTTGAATCAATTTGAATTAAAGGGGGTGTTTTTTGAAATTAGACTTAGAAATGTCGAAATTTCTTTTAAATTGTATCCAATATTAGTAGATGTGCTAAATTTTCAACAATAAAATCTGATTTCTTTATTTTTAGCGGATCATTTTAGTAAATTTACTCGGGAAAGAATCATCTTTTCCGCACTTTTGAGAGCAATCCTTGAATTTTATTTTAAATAAGGTTTTTTTTTCGTACGAAAATCCTTAAAAAACAAACGAAGCTAATAGGCGAAGCTTAACATCGAAGAAAAAATCCAAGTCGCCCGCTTATACAACATAATAAGCGCATCGCACATTAAAACGTATATCCAAACAAACAAACGCCGATCGCCAGGCTAGCGTAGCGCGAGCCCAGCAAGCGGCGCAAACAAATGAAGAGTAGTCCGCTTCGATACTCGTTTATTTACAATATAATTCTACAACATCGCGTGTGCTGCGAGTATCTGGTTCCTATAAACCGTATCTACGTCCGTCTCACTTTCGCGCACGCTCCAACATCGTCCGTCTCGCTCCAGCACGCTCTCAACAGATTCATTTATAATCCGGCGAGAGCAACCAAATTACTATCTCTCGCCGTCCTTGTCCGGCACGTCTGGCAGTCGTATCTCAACGCTTTCATCTCGGCGTGCCATGAATCGTACCCGTTTCTGTCGTTAGAGTCGTCCCGTCTCCGTTACGCTCTGGCGGCGCGTACGATACTGCCGTCCTTGTTGTCGAGGGGAGAACGGACGGAAAAAAATGATCGTAGTCGCCCGGGTATGGCAAGGGCTTTCCAAGTCGAACTTTTACTGTGTATACTACAATGCGGTCTTTTTCTATTGCGCTATTCCACGTGTATAGGACGCGGTTTAAATCTAGTGTGCTACGACGTGGTGGTATTTTATACGTATAAATATATTTCGTATCGGCAGTTTGTTTTGAATTTGGTACTCGTGGTTACCACGTTTGGACAGAAATGGTAAAAAGTTGTACTAAGAAGCGAGTTGAAATGATGGTTACAAATCAGGTTTAATACTGGATTGAGGTTGTTGTTCGACAGAGTTAGAAACCACTGGGAAACCTTTAAAAATAAGAACCAGTCAAATGATGCTGGTAGTAAAATGAATTCCAATCGTCAAGGCAAAGAAAAGAAAGTAGCGAGACTATACGAGGCTGGATCTCTATGCTGTACATAGTCACCCTTTACACTAATACACTTGGTCCATCGGTGCTTTAACATTTCAACAGTCTCCTAGAACAATTTTTATCCAACCTCTGCAAACCACCTCTCTACAGCTTGCGTCACTTCATAATTACAGGGAAAATTTTCCCCACCCAATCACTAGAAGCCACTTCCGGCGAATATGGCTGGTGATCTACTAATTCAAAGCGTTCTTGGTGTATAGCAGCCATAGCAATACTAACACATGGGCTGAAAAGTTCCGGACCTAACACATAGATGAAGCTAGTTTTATTGCAGTCACCTTTCTCTCAGTTAGTACTAACCTTCAAAAGACAGCTGTTAAAATTTCATGATATTCTATTCATTAGTTTGTGAGTTATTGTGCTAAGAGTCACGCTACATTTGTTATTTTCAAGACAATGGATCAAAAACAATTTCGTGTTTTAATTTTACACTGCTTCTTGATGGGAAAAAATACCGTTCAAGCGAAGCAATGGCTTGAAAAGTGTTATGGGGACTCCGCTCCATAAGAAACACAATAAAACGTTGGTTTGCTGACTTCAAACGTGGTCGTAGAGACACCGATGATTCAGAAGAACGCAGTGGACGTCCAAATGAGGCGGTAACACCGGAAAACATCAAAAAAATCCACAAAATCGTTTTGAATGATTGAAAAGTGAAGTTGCGTGAGTTAACTGACATTGTAAAGATATCAAAAGAACGCATTGGCTTTATATTGCATGAGCATTTGACTATGAGAAAGCTCTGTTCAAAGTGGGTGCCGCGTTTGCTCACTGTTGACCAAAAACAAGAACATGTTGATTATTCTGAGCAGTGTTTGACCATGTTTAAACGTAACAAACCGGAATTTTTGCGTCGATATGTGACAATGGATGAAACATGGATCCATCACTTCACTCCGGAATCAAAACGATCGTCATCTGAGTGGACA
Source organism: Trypoxylus dichotomus (assembly GCA_023509865.1). Lineage (NCBI taxonomy): Eukaryota > Metazoa > Arthropoda > Insecta > Coleoptera > Scarabaeidae > Trypoxylus > Trypoxylus dichotomus. Next base: position 29,553,872 of record CM042082.1, on the reverse strand, counting down.
GCAACTGGTGAACCTCGTCCAAAGCGCCCGAAAGCACAACAATCGGCTGGAAAGGTTATGGCCTCGGTATTTTGGGATGTGCGTGGTGTAATATTCATCGACTATCTTGAGAAAGGAAATACCATCAACAGTGAATATTATATAGCGTTATTGGAACGTTTGAAGGCCGAAATTGCAAAGAAACGACCGCATATGGCAAAGAAATAAAATTGTTTCATCAAGACAACGCACCGTGTCACAAGTCAATCAAAACAATGGCAAAACTACATGAATTGAACTTCGAATTGCTCCCACATCCACCGTATTCGCCAGATTTGGCTCCCAGCGACTACTGGCTGTTCGCAGACCTCAAAAAAATGCTCGCCGGTAAGAAATTTCGCACGAATGAAGAGGTTATCGCTGAAACTGAGGCCTATTTTGAGGCAAAAGATAAATCGTTCTACAAAACTGGTATTGAAATGTAAGAGCGGCGCTGGAATGATTACGTTGCTCTTGATGGAGATTACGTTGATGAATAAAGCTAATTTTGAACAAAAAAAAACGTGTTTTCTTTATTAGGGCCGGGACTTTTCAGCCCATGTCTTAGATATATGGCAACAACACATCGTTCTTTAACTTTCCTCGACGTTTCTCTTTAATAGCGTCACGCAATTTAGAAATAAATTGTCCGTTGTATCCCTTTTGCAAATAGGATGATTCCTTGAACATCCAAGAACGCAGAAATTTGGGCGAAGGAGGAGAACGGTGATACACTTTGGTCTCGAGATCATAGTGGTTCACCTATGACATGGTCACATCTCGACTAAGAAAGTCTTTATTTGCTTGGTACCTTTCTAAAAGACGCTTACAAATCAACACCCAATTTTCTTTTTTGATCAATGGTTAACATTCGGGACACTCATCTTTTTCATATCTAATTCTTTAGTCAGTATGCCAATATCTTCCACAACGTCTCGTAATGCGTACTCGTCGGTCTTGCAGTACGATATCGTGTCCCTTTTCAATGTTTCTGTCTGTTGTTACCGTTACAGGGTATCTTGGTTTTCACAGGATAATCTTCCGCATTTAAAATCTCGATATCACCATTTGATTATATCATAAGAAACTGCAGACTGACCAATAGTTGCCATAATGTATTCTAATGAATTTGTGTTGGCGTCATGCCTTTTTGCTGCAGGTATTTTATTACGGCTCCTTGTTCCACAGGATCCATTTTTATGAACAATCACGACACACAATTCAGGAATTAGCCACAGCACAACACTTTAAGTTACAGACTTGATATTACGTAGATATGATCTACGAATGTCAGTTAACTAAAAGTCAAAAATTAGAAGTAGGTGAGGGGTGGGGAACAAGAATCCGTCCTCGTCCAACAAATGGAAGAAGCAATTTTGATTTTGGTGCTGGTTGTCGTATTTGAAATTCTTTTGTTGTTAGATCACAGAAATTATGAGGATGGAGCCACCTATAGATTTGGTACTGAAACTCCGCAGCCATCTGTCGTAAATAATTATAATAAATTTATTAAAGGCTCCTACAGAATGGGCTAGATAATTTAATATTAGAGAATACGCATACGTGCTAAAAATAATACTGATCATTATTTACACGGTCTAGTAATACAAAATTCGTGGTTACTATTAAATAAAACTGAGAGGAACATATTACAGATACAGAACAACTACCATTTGTCAAATGGATCTTTAGACGCAAGTCTTCAGACTTTATCCGTGTCATTCAAATCGGTACTTCTAGTTTAAGTTAAGCACCATATACATAATTCATTAAAATAATCTGACAGTTCTCATAATATACACATAGTTATAGGTTAGAATTTTACCAACCGAACGTGAATAACTTAACATACACTTTGTTTCTTTGATTGTAGCAACTTTTACATGACATTTATCATATTGGGAACATATCAAATTAAATTCTGTATGTTTTGTCAACAATTTCCATATGCTATAAGAATAAATCTTAAATATTTACCTGACCAAATCTTAATTAAATCATTCTTGTGCTTTACACAATTTTCCCAAGTATTTTGGCTACAATATTCTAACGTCTTGTTCCACATACTAAGAACATTCTCATCTTGAATACCATCCACATTCTGTTAAATCTGCCGAAAAGCTTATATTGTTTTCATTTGACCAACCCATAATTGCTTGTTTATTGCATTTTATTTAATATAATGGAGCACTATCCGTTATAAGAGGAGATTTTTGTGGTATATTGAGCAAAAACTGTGTCGTTATCCATTATTCAAATTTCATGCTATTCATCGATGCATGGTAATCAGTCGTTTTATTCTTGGAGAAAAACTGGCACCACTTAAATAACTAAATGATTCCGCTATAACTGACTCGATCTTAAGCTATATATAATTTATATATCAATATATAATTTCTCTATAGTTCTGTCTGCTATAAGATCCAATATGTCAGATTACCACCTAATGGAGCTTCTGAATCCATTCATGCGTTACGTGGTGTTCCTCAGGGCTCTATATTAGGGCCTCTGCTTTTCATTATTTATACTATACTCTTACCAACATCAGTGAAGACCTAAGGTAATAATTTAGACTTTCCTAATAGAGAGTAGGTGTTATATAATATTTCATTTTATTTTTATAATTTTAATAATATATTGCGCTGCCTCTACGACATTACATTGATACTAAATCCATAAAAATCCACAGTGCAGTTTTTTTTTCCAACAGAAATAATTGTCACATACTTTTTAATTCTACTAAATTTTCCATTAATGGCTTCCCGTTACCCTTAGTGGACCAAGCTAGGAATCTAGACCTAGACCTTTATCGCAAATTTTAGATTTTAACTCTTAAATATTAAAATACGTTAAACGCGCTTATTATGCCCTAAAATTAATATACTCCCACCGTCATGGAGTTACGTGAATCCTTAGTTTTGTCACAATTTGGCTATTGTTTTCCAGTTGCTGGTCTACGTTTAACTTAGGACACGTTACGTAGAATTCAGCGTGTTTAAAATTCATATATTATTGCTTAGTGCTTTGTCGTCGCAAATTCGAACAAGTAAACCATAAGTTGATTGACTTAAATTACTTGAATATAGTCAAGAGATTAAAATTTACACACAGGATTGGAGTATTTTAGTGTCGCAATCTCTAAAACCCCAACATACTCATATAACAAACTAAGGTTTCATACTGACGTTCATCATTTGGAATTACAACAGAGGTATTTAATTATAACCAGTAATCATAGAAGCTCAATATTCCAATGGTTCTTCTCTTATAATATTTCCAAATTTTACAACAACTTAATGGCAGAAGTCAAAGGCTAGTCTTTGTCTAAATTCAAATTATGGGCGCGATATTATGCGATATATATTAAATTCATGTAAAGATTAGGTAAATTGTTACAGACGAAATAATACATTGAAAACACACTTATATAAGGGACATGGCTTTCGAGGGGTATACCAATCACGAACATATGAAATAAATCCTGTCGTGGAATACCCAACTAATTTCACTCAGCGTATCTTTATAGGAAGATTTGTCTATTTACCTCATGCATTTACAAAGAAGGTTAGTACATCTTATTGAATGGTGTTCCACTTTCAAAACAAAAGATACAAAGGTTACACACAAAAATTTCTATTATGAACAATCTTAGACTTTAGATAAATGAAAGACGCATTTAACAGGCTTTGATAACATGTGTCCTGTAAAGTTGTTACACCAAATTTTGCTAAAACTCGAGACACAGAATGAATACACTAGGTACACCGCTATTCTCACTAAAGTCAGTAGTGTTGACAGAAGTATCATCAATCAGTTGATCTAGCTTACATATCCTTTGTTCTGCATTAATAACGTACTTAGCACGTCTTTCCCTCTTTGGCAATAGTTTGAGCTCATTTATCTGCAGGAGCATTTCTTTTTCCATGGAATTTCTTTGTTTGTCGAACTACTACACCCGCTAGACCTTGGTGTTGGGAGTTTATCCTTGTTTGTATTCATAGTCTATTAGAGCTGTTAAGTAAGCGACTGGTGGTGAAAGCTAAAGCCAAATCCAAACAAGAAAACGCATTAATAAATGCCAGGTGACAAAATTGTTGATGGTGGTGGTTCTAAGAAGAGAAATTTGAAATTTTCATTCCATATTTGATGGCCTTTATTGGTATTTTGCGTATAAAACTTATGCAAAAGAAGAACACTTTAATTCATTAGTGCTTCGGCACTTAAAATATAATAAAAAACGCTTGGTAACAAGTTCCAATCTCCATGAAAGTTGGTATATAATTATTAGATGGAACTGCTGCAATTTCACTGAATTTAGTATATAAATCAGATCTTCGTCCGGAAATTATTCGATTCAACCTACTCAGTTTCAATCTAAGATTTCCCAAGATAATAGTTGCAGAAAAACGAACATATTTACACCACCACTTAAATCTGCAACTGGGTTTTTATTTAGAACCCTCTTAATTTGTTGTAATTCTTAACGTCGGCGTTATTTCACCCATCCAAGCGCAATTTTGACGGTTGCGTTTTTGTTTCGTTATTATCGATTGTCGTTAGGATTTTTATAGCATCGTATAACGTTTTATATGCGTGTTTCAAATTGAATTCCTACGTGTCGTCATCTTGGCGATAGCACTGAAGGTTATTTGGTGTAATGGTGCTGTTATTATTACGTGCACACGTTCTAGATTTTTTTATGCGTACGTACAGTCCCTCGTGATTGCATTAGAACCACTCTCAACGTTTAGAAAAGATTGCATCGATTTTAAACGAAGAAGTTGCACAGAAAAAAAGTAAATATCAATCGAATGATATGATTTGAGCCGTGTATACCGGCTGTGGGTGTTGGAGATTTCTATTTTTTTTTTTCAAACTATGTTTTTGTCTTTTCTGAACTCACTACCTGAAGAAGAAAGACCACATACCTCCGCGCATCCAGTGAAATCTGCTTCGCTCTGGCTAATGAGTTCACCTGTGTACGTGAGGAATCTCACATGCACATTTCACGATCCAAAAATTTCAATCTCAGTAGAAAATATCTGCAGAAATTCGCAGGAGATTGCAGAACTACAAAGTATGATACGCAAATTGTGTCTGCAGCATGCCAGAGGAGACTAAACCAATCATTAAAGATGGTTTAAAGAAAGTATTAAATATAAACTCTCTTAGAGTGTATAACAAACGTATGCGTATTTGCAGCAAATTTGGGAGAAACCCTAAAATTCCAAAGTGGCTCCTAATTCCACTTCCAGAGATTGTACTCTGTTTCTGATTCTATTTGCGCTTGCATTGTGTTTATTGCAATTTTGCGTGGGCCATTTCTGCTGAGATATCAATTTTAATCCCTGACATCGGTCTTTTGGAAATACCGGAGTCTAATGCAGTTGGAATGCAGCATGTTTATAGGAAGTGCTGGGTTTTAAGTAATTCTGATTTTTCTCTTTGATCAACAAGCATAAAGATGTTTGGACACTTATTCCTTATCACTTGAGAGGATAGAAGAATTTTGTATCAACTCAATTCTCGTCACCAAATTCAAAGATTTTTTTTGGCGAAAGTTTCATTTATTTCTCTCATTTCCTACGATTTAGTTAGATCTCCTTTATATTTCTTAGAAGGTTTAGCGACGTGCAAATAAATATACGTCCTCAAGAATGTAATTCAACACCAAGTAGAAGATATTGCAACAATGTAGAAACTTTATCCGAAAGCTAAAATTTAATTAATTGAATTACTGTCTCTCTTTGATGTAATTACCAAACGGATATAGGTATCTTGATTTTAAAGTAATGTTGATTAATATAGAGGATCATTCTGTTGGAAATAACGTTTCTAAAAGTGATGATGTTGTTCATTGCAGTTGGAACTATTGAAGTTTAATTCATGTACAGTCAAAACTGACCATTTCTACAGATACATGATCAATTGCTGGAGTATTTATTGACGTTAATAGTGTCGAATTTTGCCACCAAATTCAAAGATTCTGTTTGGTGAATCTTTCAGGTGATCGCAGATATGTTCCCACTTAATACAATGATTTTGTTAGATGTCACTTACACTTTGTGGAGGTCTAGAAACGGCAAAGTAAATATACACTCGCGTAAATGTAATTCGACACCAAGCAGAAGATATTGCAAGAATGTATAAATTTTATTCGAAAGCTAAAGTTTGTAGAGGAATCTTGATATTAAAATACAGTCGATTACAAGATAGAGAGGATTATTCTTCTAGAAATATGGTTTTTAAAAGAGGTGATGTTATATTTACTGTAGTTGGGACCTTTGAAGATTAAGTTATGCATCCTACTGCACTAGAGACATTGAGAAACGTATCTAGTATTAGCCGTAATAATATATAGAAATTTTTAGTAGAGGCTCCGAGTGCGAGAAGTGAAAACACAAAATTAATTATTTGATGTAGTATGAATTGGTTCTAAACAATAATACAAGCATGTTCATGCTTCTTCGAAGTTATTTTGATCAAGAACAAATAGCGTAAAGAATTCGCTCTTTTCTTGTAGATAGAACAAAGAATATAGGGCATAAATTAGAGTATTGAGGAACTCTTTAAGTACATAGAATAAATCGGATGTTATTAGAATGGAACATATGGTAGTGTAATAATATGAGTAGAACATTAAAATTTGTGGCATATCCATCTTCAATACCTAGTGGTGATGATGTTTAAGCTTATTCTCTTAGTTAGATAACCAATAGTGAAATACGAGGTGGAGTTGTGTAGACTTCTTGCGAGTCAGTGCGTGTAACACATGGGCTGAAAAGTCCTAGGCTTAACACATAGATGACGCTAGTTTTATTGCAGTCACCTTTCTCTTAGTTAATACTAACCTTCAAAAGACAGCTGTTAAAATTTTATGATATTCTATTCATTAGTTTGTGAGTTATTGTGCTACGAGTCACGCTACTTTTCTTATTTTCAAAACAATGGATCAAAAACAATTTCGTGTTTAAATTTTACACTGCTTCTTGATGGGAAAAAATACCGTTCAAGCGAAGCAATGGCTTGAAAAGTGTTATGGGGACTCCGCTTCATCAGAAACAAGAATAAAACATTGGTTTGCTGACTTCAAACGTGGTCATAGAGACACCGATGATGCAGAACGCAGTGGACGTCCAAATGAGGCGGTAACACCAGAAAACATAAAAAAAATCGACAAAATCGTTTTGAATGATCGAAAAGTGAAGTTGCGTGAGTTAGCTGACATCGTAAAGATATCAAAAGAACGTATTGGCTTTATATTGCATGAGCATTTGACTATGAGAAGGCTCTGTTCAAAGTGGGTGCCGCGTTTGCTCACTGTTGACCAAAAACAAGAACGTGTTGATGATTCTGAGCAGTGTTTGGCCATGTTTAAACGTAACAAACCGGAATTTTTGCGTCGATATGTGACAATGGAAGAAACATGGATCCATCACTTCACTCTGGAATCAAAACGATCGTCATCTGAGTGGACAGCAACTGGTGAACCTCGGCCAAAGCGCCCGAAAGCACAACAATCGGCTGGAAAGGTTACGGCCTCGGTATTTTGGGATGTGCGTGGTGTAATATTCACCGACTATCTTGAGAAAGGAAATACCATCAACAGTGAATATTATATAGCGTTATTGGAGCGTTTGAAGACCGAAATTGCAAGGAAACGACCGCATATGGCAAAGAACAAAAATTTGTTTCATCAAGACAACGCACCGTGTCACAAGTCAATCAAAACAATGGCAAAACTATATGAATTGAACTTCGAATTGCTCCCACATCCACCGTATTCGCCAGATTTGGCTCCCAGCGACTACTGGCTGTTCGCAGACCTCGAAAAAATGCTCGCCGGTAAGAAATTTCGCACGAATGAAGAGGTTATCGCTGAAACTGGGGCCTATTTTGAGGCAAAAGATAAATCGTTCTACAAAAGTGGTATTGAAATGTTAGAGCGGCGCTGGAATGATTGCGTTGCTCTTGATGAAGATTACGTTGATGAATAAAGCTAATTTTGAACCAAAAAAAACGTGTTTTCTTTGTTAGGCCCGGGACTTTTCAGCCCATGTGTTAAGTGGGAGCGTTCTTTGTTAGTGGACAGTTTTTCGTCGTTGCGTCAGTTTGCGTTAGCAGTGTTACAATAATTAATTCAATGGAACGTCATGTTTGAAGCAAATTCTATTCTAAACTCGACAAAGTCAGATATGCCAAAATATTTCAGTTGAAATGGCCTCATTAATGATTAATGTAATTCCTTAAATTTTATGATTTCTCCACCATAGTTTTCTAACTATCTCCAGTTTTTTCGTACGTAGTCGTCGTAGGCAGCATTGAAATAACGTTGCTATTCTAAAATGCTCATTAGAATGTCCAGAATATTAATGTTTGGGTTATTGTTTTTTTAAACAAATTTAAGAAGCACTTCTAAGACTTTTCTTAGTCTATAAACCTGAGCAAAATAACAACGGTTGCTTAAAGGTATTCTACGATATTGCAAAACCGATTAGAAGAAATAGTTTGTATTGTATTGCGGGATTTATTTTTGGAAAATTGGCACTTTCCAGTGTTGTTTCGTTTGGTGAGATGTTAGGATCAGATTTGCACTCCCAAAGGGAGCGCTTTAATGGTATCTGATTCCTATTTTATTATTCTATTTATAGCCACGTTTTGATAACGTTTGGTTACTACTTCGTACTATTTCCAGCTCAAAATTTAATGCTAAGTGTAAGCGATCTTATTTCCAGTTAATGGCAGTTTTCCAAAAAAAATCGTCTCTTATTTGACTTTCCCAAAACATTCCAAGCAAACAGAGAAACACCATAACCACCTCTCGGCCACCCACTAAGACGTTTCTTCGCGACTCCGCGCCAAACGAAACGCCACCGACTCTCTTTTTTCACTATTTCTTCTCCTTCTAGTGCCTCGCGTGCAATTAGATCGGACTAGCGTAGCGTTCGTACGCTCGTTTCGGAAAACTGGTTGGTCTCCGTTCAGTTAGATCAATACCCCGTCTATAATACGCGACAAAGAAGATAGAACGACGTCGCTGTCGTTCGAGCGTTGGCTAAAAACGTCCGTCGCTTCTATATATTTCGGGATATTTTTAGATCAAAGGAATACTACTTGAACGATGTACAAGCCGCGGGCCAATATTTCTTATGCGGTTTCTTTAATGCCGATATAGATGGCGTGCGATGCGAATGAACTTCGCGCCGATTGTTTTTTGGGGCAAATGGCGGATGTATAAGTGAGTATGTCTTACTTGATTGATAGGAGGTAGATTCTTGAAAAATTAAATGGGTCTCTTGGTAATATTTGAAGAGAAAAATGAATTTAATTACACTGCCTTGAACGATGGACCACATTACAGTTTTGATTCTATTTGATTCCATGAGATTTTTGGATTTGAACCTAACTCGTCTAAAGCTGCTCCAATACCTCACACTCAGTTTTTTGCCGATGATAGCCGAGTTTATTGTCCGAGGTAGGCGGCATAAATTCTCGGCCTGACAGGCTGATGCAGGTTCAAGCGTGTTCAAACTCCGTCACGACATACATGCGCATCCGCGAGTTCTCCTCTATAACTATGGCAATAAATAAAAAAAATATAAATAGTTATCTTCAAATGCTCGCTGACATATAGCTACAATATTGTCTTCATATTAATACAAGGAAAACTTCGGTCTTGCTTTTTAATTCACACCGTTTTCTCCATTGCGCGTTCATCAAAGGGCCAATATTCTTTTACTTTCACGTACACCTTAGTGTGATCAAGACTAGTTGTGTGGCCCACATAACGCGTGTAAACCATATACGGAAAATTTGCGGCAGTGGAACAAGGGAAAACGTAGGAAATTAGCTGTTGGCATTCCAAGGATGATTGCTATTTGAATATAATTGAGACCGCCGGTTATAATAACAAGAATAAGAATGAAATTGTAGTACCTCATTCCGATGAAATACCTGTGCCACTTCGTGAAAAGCTTCCTTCACTTGAGTACTTAGATGCTGAATATGTCAGATGCTAGTGATGACCAAGATTCAGATGTAAATGCTGACAATGAATATATGATTTCTAATAACGGGCCACAACGTTTTAGTCAAGCCGAGTTAAATGATTTAGTAAGAGCTTTGGGCCTATCATCGGAAATGCTAGCTCCAGGATTAGATGAAAAAAAAACTTACTCGATTAAAGTACGAAGATAACTTTTCATTGTCACAGAGAATATTTTAAACAAGAGTGTCAATTTCTTTGTTGCAATAATGTGCCAGGTTTGCTAATTAAAATGGGAATTTTACAATATGACTCAAGTGAGTGACGTTTGATTATCGACAGTTCTAGAACCCTCAAATGTGCCCTACTACACAAGGAAAATACAAAAAGTACAGAACACCTGTATCTGATTCACTCATAGTCTGACAAGAAGAGATCATGTTTCTCATTTGTTAGCTAGTGTTGGATGATTAAATATACAAAACCGTAGGAAGCTCTATTTATGTGTGCCCCTACCCACAAGGTTATGGTGCATGGTTCTCTTGGGTACATTGCCAATTTAATGAAACCAAGAACTGGAATTCATGACGGGGATCTGCTATGTGTTGTACGTCTTTCGATCCTTTTTATATCCAACCACCCAATGTTCTCTTATTATTAGCTAAATTGATTTGCTTAATATTTGTTGAATATCACTCCTCTGAACATTCAGTCGTTTGATTATTTCATCCGTGATTGATTTCTTCCTAATTTCAATTTTAAAAGGAGACCAGTCAATCGAGACAAAAATGTGTTTAAAAAGAAGAATAGTGATAGGATGGCGATATATTCGGTATCGAAGGTTTGCAAAGAAAAGCGTACTAAAACTACTTTGAAGATTGTGGCGAAAAATGGCAACGAGTCAGAATCCGCAAACTACGAACATCACACTCCCAAGTCTTAATAAATTGTACCCTCCCATGACTGTCAACTGAACACATCGAAGTTTTCAGCGCTGATGTAGCACTTTCAATTTTTATACAGGCTTAACTATCTTGATTTCAACATGAAGCAATTAGATCCGCTACAAAGAAAATTGGGCGCATTATTTTTCCTAGCTACAAAAAAATCCAAAAAAAATGCAGAAACTTTAGCGAAAATCTCCCTACAAAGTTTGATTGACCATACTGCAAAAAGAATTTTTGAAACAAAACACGCAGCGGAATTGGAGCTATTCAAAGATCGTGAACTAATTTTACACACAAAATGGGGTTTTGACGGTTCCCCCGATCAGAACCAGTGTTCTCTCAACCATTTTTTAATGAAAGTGAAACCTGAAGTGATTCGCATTTATTTCTGACTTCGATTGTGCCTTCGAAAATAACTGCAGATGAAGATGAATCCTCGACCTTCTTCAACTCGATATTGTAGAGTTCTCAGGTTCCCATTTATAAAAGAAGGTGTTGACCTAATAAAAGCTGAAAAAGAACGTGTGTAGAGTGAAATAACCATTATACAGCAAAGAAATGACTTCGTCACAGTAAGGCATGTTCTACATTTTACAATGTTAGACGGAAAAATGGCACTGCATATTACAGACACAACTGCAGCAAGCAACTGCTTCATTTATGGAGATCCTCAAGGTGAGATGAACGACTTATCCAAGTTCGAAAGTAAACTTTCAAATGAAGAAGCAATTCAGTTAGGCATTTCTCCAGTCCATGAGCGAATAAAATTTATGGGGTGTATAGTTCATCTTGGGTACAATCTAAAATTTAAGAATTGGAGGATTACGAAAACAACTCTTCCAATAAAAGTGGCTACAAAAGAGCGTTTCATGACTAAATTAGGGATAGAAGTTAATAGTTTTTAATTTTATTTTCTCTTCCATTTGGATTTCTTTGTACTTCAGCATAAGCAAAAGTTCGTATGGAACTATGGTGTATGTATATCTCAGCTGATTTTTTAAGCAAAATTTATGAAAGCAGATTTATATAAAAATTGTTTATAATTATCTCAAAAGTTATTAAAATATTTCTTCTCCCATTTAAAATATCTTGGATCTAAACCATGTCTTATAACCACTATTCCATATCAAAGAACACTGGTAAGCAAGTCCAGAATAAATACGAGAGATGACGTCCAGAAAGCCATGTAAGACCAATGTAACACCCTTCACAAGAACATTTCAAAATGTCTTTGTAATTGACAAGAATAAATAGTATGCTTAGATATGCAAAAAAAAACAACTAATATTTAAGAAAATATATTTCTCGTATTGTCCATTGTTTGTCATCCGGACTAAAGCAAAAAAAAATCATTGTCTCTTAAACACCACCTATACAAAATCGTAGGGAAGATTTTACCATCACTACCCCGCCAATCGGAGCTCACTTGCGGTTTCTGTTCATCTCACGTCCTTTGGGGATCGCGTCGCTTCCCGATGAACCTTTCCGAGAGTCCCTATTTCGCGATAATAAACGAAGATGAAGGGTTGGAAGTGGCTTTTCAATTTTTAATGAAATTTGAGCGAATTTCCGTCGTTACGAAGGGGCGAGATGCGATTGTTTGTCATCACGTTTGACTTTAGGATAATTGGGTTGTAAGCAGAGATTATAGTGCTTCTAAGAAGCAATTGTTTTATGCTATGGAATAAGCGGGTTGACTCGAAGGTGGTATGTAGCTAATTACGTCTTGCTTTATTTGTTATAAGAATTGAATTTTTATCATCTACTTCATATATTTTTCTGAAAAGATGAATGCTTGATATGTATTAATTTAATGATTGTTCCCTTATGAATGCTATTAGGCACAAGCGTAAAATAAAATAGATATGATCCTGTCTCTGAATAAATAGGTATCTAAATTGTTGCCTTTGAATTGGACCTTTACAAAATTCCTTCGAACGCGCCAACTTTTGAAAAGGACAATTCCAATTGTCTTTTGCCTGGCACCAGCCTTTGTTTAAAGAATGGAGAACTTTTTAAACATACTAGCCATTTTGCCTGTTACGATACCTATCTTTTATTTGGTCTGCCTACACTGGTTCTTCCTGAATATCTATAAAATTTCGCTCTCGTTAACAACCTCGTCAGTTGCATCCATTCTACGTCTTTCCTCCATTTATTTTTATTTTCCTTTATTCTCCCATTTATGTTGAAGATGTTTAGTTCTGTTCGCATATGGTACCTCCATTTCTTATTCTATCAGATCTTGTGCAACCTTTCACGCGCTTGAAAAATTCCATCTCTTGTGTCTGTATACTGCTTTCTTGTTTTTTTTTGCATTGTTGTCTATGTGTCACTACCGTATAAGAGATTAATTAACGATTGCAAGGGCTGTGTGGTTGTATAAATCACAGGTATAGCAGTAAACTTCACTCACACAAATTTATTAATTATGCGGAACGCCAACAAGATATGAACGTATCTTTTGTATCGAAAAACAACGTAAAGAATCTCTTAGGTGATCCCAAAGATAAACCGGAGATGAAGAAAAGGTCTGGAATTTACCAAATTGCATGCAACGATTATGATAAAGTTTATATTGGACAAAGAAAAAGGAGTATCCAAACGAGGTTCAAAGAACATATTAGGCACTATCGTTTCGATAAACCAGAACTGTCAAACGCAGCGGAGCATATGGTAAAATCCGGACAGAAAATTGATTTAAAAGATCTTAAACTTCTTAAAAACACTACACTGCTATCGTCTTGTTGTTTTTTTACCTTCTGCATTGCGAATTTATTCAGTTTTTTTTTCTATATCCCTGTTTCGATCATAAATACATCGACATGTTTTATGTCACACCGAAAACATTAGCAATGCATTTAATACTCAGTATCAGGAGCGTTTGGTGCGTTTTGATGTTATAAATAAAACGGTATGTATCAAATCGATACGACGAAATTATATTACATATTTAATTTAATAACTTAATAATGTGAAACTACAATTTTGTGTGAAAATACTACAAAATACTAAATCCACTGTTTAAAAGTATTGTAACAGTATATATTTTATTAACTAATAGGGAAATCTACATTGTCATACTACATACCTGATAAGTTCTCACATATGTAAAACGACTGCTATAGTTTAAGCGCTGGATGATGTATACGGCTTTGGTTTTTTGGAGAGAAGCCGTGAAAGCGTTTTCAAATCAGATTTCACTCGGTAATATACGGATATTGATTTTCCCCAGTGGAATAACGCAATAAAATTGAAATCGCCAGTTTACAATCAACTTTCCTCCCCCAAAATATTGTAATTTAAAGCCATATTCATCGTATAAAAGCGGTTACAAAGATATTAAACCAGATTGTTCAATTCACTCAGTAAAATATGGTTCTTCACATTACGATGATGGGACCTTACACTATTTATGTTTAATTTGAGGTAAGCCTGGTTTTTATCTACGTCATTGTTTGTATAAAGTTTTGAATATAATTATTGGGTTTTCTGAATATTTTCGGCAAACTATGCATCGGAGCTAATGTTAAACTACAAAGAATAGAACTACATAGAATATTTACAATAATGGTAACTTAAAACAGCAAAGTTTCTACAGGTCCATTAACACAAAATTAATAAATATATAAAAAAAATTATCATTCTTTCTAAAATTAGTACTGAGTGTTTGCTCCTCTAAATAACTTCGATCATCCGGGTCTTCCTACTGCCTATCAATTTGGTCAATGTTGAAATAGGAACATCACTCCAACACCTCGTTATGGCAAATTTTAGTTCTTTAACGCTGTCGTATTGTTTATTATTGGCTACACCTGTCTTGCTAATGTTCCCCAAAGCGAGCGAGGCAATTATAATAAATCGTTTACCTTTCGATGAAATCACTCCTTCGTTTGTTTCGAATTATGGATAGCCGCATCGTCTTGCTGAAATAACACATGGGCTGAAAAGTCCCGGGCCTAACACATAGATGACGCTAGTTTTATTGCAGTCACCTTTCTCTCAGTTAGTACGAACCTTCAAAAGACAGCTGTTAAAATTTCATGATATTCTATTCATTAGTTTGTGAGTTATTGTGCTAAGAGTCACGCTACTTTTGTTATTTTCAAAACAGTGGATCAAAAACAATTTCGTGTTTTAATTTTACACTGCTTCTTGATGGGAAAAAATACCGTTCAAGCGAAGCAATGGGTTTGAAAAGTGTTATGGGGACTCCGCTCCATCAGAAACAACAATAAAACGTTGGTTTGCTGACTTCAAACGTGGTCGTAGAGACACCGATGATGCAGAACGCAGTGGACATCCAAATGAGGCGGTAACACCAGAAAACATCAAAAAAATCCACAAAATCGTTTTGAATGATCGAAAAGTGAAGTTGCGTGAGTTAACTGACATCGTAAAGATATCAAAAGAATGTATTGGCTTTATATTGCATGAGCATTTGACTATGAGAACGCTCTGTTCAGAGTGGGTGCCGCGTTTGCTCACTGTTGACCAAAAAACAAGAACGTGTTGATGATTCTGAACAGTGTTTGGCCATGTTTAAACGTAACAAACCGGAATTTTTGCGTCGACATGTGACAATGGATGAAACATGGATCCATCACTTCACTCCGGAATCAAAACGACCTTCATCTGAGTGGACAGCAACTGCTGAACCTCGTCCAAAACGCCCGAAAGCACAACAATCGGCTGGAAAGGTTATGGCCTCGGTATTTTGGGATGTGCGTGGTGTAATATTCATCGACTATCTTGACAAAGGAAATACCATCAACAGTGAATATTATATAGCGTTATTGGAGCGTTTGAAGGCCGAAATTGCAAAGAAACGACCGCATATGGCAAAGAAAAAAATTTTGTTTCATCAAGACAACGCACCGTGTCACAAGTCAATCAAAACGATGGCAAAACTACATGAATTGAACTTCGAATTGCTCCCACATCCACCGCATTCGCCAGATTTGGCTCCCAGCGACTACTGACTGTTCGCAGACCTCAAAAAAATGCTCGCCGGTAAGAAATTTCGCACGAATGAAGAGGTTATCGCTGAAACTGAGGCCTATTTTGAGGCAAAAGATAAATCGTTCTACAAAAGTGGTATTGAAATGTTAGAGCGGCGCTGGAATGATTGCGTTGCTCTTGATGGAGATTACGTTAATGAATAAAGCTAAGTTTGAACAAAAAAAACCGTGTTTTCTTTGTTAGGCCCGAGACCTTTCAGCCTATGTGTTATACAGTTCCGCACCGGCAATTGTTCACCAAAGTCTATCAGAACCATTTCCAGAACTTGTATATAAGAATTAGAATTCATTGGCGTAGAAATAAATCATATAGGAGCTTCATCGTTATGAGTAAAAGCCGCCCAAATTATTACAGTACCGCCACCAAAATTTCAACTCGTTGAAAGTTCAGTGTTCTCGGGCAAATCGTGCCAATGATATTTGAAACCGTCAGGCCCGTCCAAGTTAAATTTCTTCCCGTCAGAAAATATGACGTTGTTTCACTGATGATCCCATCTCATATGATCTTGCGCAAATTTCAGCCTTGCCTGTTTATGCTTCTCTTTTGTGGGTGGTTTTAAGAACTATTTTAGCCACCGAAAATTTTTATATTTTGTAAACATTGTATTTATACGTTTATGTAGTAGGTACTTCTATATATCTAGAAGCTATGATAATGACAAAATAGTCTCTCAGTTATTTCTTATTTCTTTGTATCCAGATATCTAATTCTAGGTAATTCCCAACTCATACCGTTGCTAAATATTTATAGGGAAACTACATGGAACTATGGATATGCGAAATTTCGTTAAACGTATGAAAAAAGCTACAATGTTACAGTAAGACCCTGTCGAATATACTCTAGAAAATCCTACGAGTACATCCAGTCATAAAGTATCAAATAAAATAATGCTGACAATGAGATTTCATTTTATCTATGAATAAACGTTATTACTCAATATTCTGCGGACTTAATATGAGCGCCACATTTCCTTTGCTAAACAATACGCGTTTATTTAATCATATAACATTTCACCGCGGTCTAAATATAGACCTAAACATGGTTTAAATGGTAATCTATTGTTAGATTGGATATTGTAACGTCGTAGTGTCTTCCCACGCTCTGTTTCCGATATCATCACTCTGTCTTATCTCTAAGTTATATCGCCGTTATCACGCAGAGATAAAGCTTGTTATAAAATGGTTTATGCTGAGTTAGTAGAGATAAATGCATAGCACACGCTGTTTTTCGATTTGAGTATCGTATATTTTTTGAAATTTACAAATGTTGTAAAGAAATATTGTGCAAGAATTTTACTATATTCTAGCTTTATCAATATTATATAGGCGGTTGTGGTAAACACCCACGCAAAGATATAGTGTATTTCTTAAATTTATATCTAAACATCCTTTGCTTCCATGTAAAATTTTCAGATTACCGTAACCAAGTCTTAATAAATGAGATACACACAGTATGTTGGAAAAATAATGGAATTTACACATAAAAAAAGAAACAACTAGTTATTTCACCAAAATTACGAGGGTGACCTGAGATGTATCCGAAATCGACAAGAAAAACACGGTATTGGTGTGGTTTTTTATTTTTCTCCTCCAAGATCAGTACACGTTTTTAAACGGTGCTCCAGTCTCTGGTATGTAATGGTTAATCAAAGTCTCATCCACGGTTAGGAAGAAATCTCCTTGAATTGCGTTGGATCTTGGCCAGACACTCCTCCGAAACGGTCACCCAATTTCGTTTTTGCTCCGATGTGAGCAGACGCGGTACACATCGCGCCGAAAGCTTTTTCATATCAAAAATTTGGTGTAGGATACGGCCAACGCGTTCTTCTGAGATGCCTCTTGTCTCCGCTATCTCTTTCAGCCTCAATCGGCGATCGGTAACACGACATCGTGAATCTTGTCGACCATTTCATCATTGGTAATGGTTTTTGGAGTGTCACTTGCGCGGCTACATCTAGAAGATGGTCGAAAATAATGGAGTTCATCATCCATGAACCTCTAGAAAAATATTTCGAATTTCCGTGGCCGTTTTCTTAGCCATCCAGAAGTGCCTTATCACTGCACGACATTCGATTTTATCAATTTTTGCGAAAACAACTCTTTAACAACAACTATTGACAGTAGACGTCGAAATTTTGTCAGTTACCATAGAAATGATATCCCTTGCCGATTCCGGAAATGTTTGAGGTCTCTCTCGTATGTTGGCCAAATAATTTCCTAAATTAAGCGAGCAAACTGATACAGAAGTAATTTCGTCATCAATTCTGATTTGAATATCCGGTATAGCAAGACAGAAGCTTTCTTTGTATTAACATGAAGGCAATATTTTAACGATATATCGCATTTCGGGATAATTAATTATATTACAAAAAGCCTCTGCTGCTTCGTCGCCACTAAAACAATAATAAATTTGCGTATCGTCAGCATAGAGATGGTATCTACAATATTATAAGCATATTACATTATTAGGTATACAAATAATATACAATGTAGGACCAGGAATACTACCCTGAGGGACGCTGTATATAAAAGCGTAAAAGTGGGAAAACGTAACGAAATATCATATGAACTAGTATGAAGAACTGAAACCGACATGCCTCAATGATAAAATCAAAGCAATAACATAGTCGTTATCAATACTATGCAGCAAATCATCCACAATGCGAACCAATGTAGACTCACAGCTATAACCTGAGCAAAATCCTAACTGTTGGGGAGGTAAGGTACTTTAAGTACCAGGAAAGTGTACATAACTTGTAAACTAATTGCATTCTCTAGTAAGTCATTGCGGAAAGGATAGAAATTAACGGTAAACCGGGGAAATCCGCAGATGTTTTAGATTTCGAAACGGGTGTAATAATGACGTTCCTCTACTAAATTGAACGAGCTGCAATATCAGATCATATTATATACGCATTGCACAATCTTCCAGTAAACCATTCTTAGTTTCCAAAAGAGTACTTGCCGAATCTTCGCGGAAAACTTGCTACGCTTTTCGAATGAAACGCAAAAGATCAAAAGCATCGTAATATTTGTTCATAGACCACAAGAAACAAAGAAATAACATGTGCTACGTCATGTCGTACTTTGTAACCACAATTTGGAGTTTTACACAAATGGAACGAATGCGTTTGTGATTCATGATTAGATATGAGTGTTTAGAATTCCTAGAAGTCAGTCGAAAATAGAAGAAGATGTACTATGTTAATATCAATTAACGTTTTCAACGATGTTTCGGAGGGACTTCTTTTATACGCTGCATATATCCTCATTAAAACCTAAGCAATGCAGTATTTTGTTCTTGGTTTTTTTTTATTAATTTGGTGGAGACCACAAAGATAAACTTAAAACTTGAATTCTTCTAGTAAATAGAGTGACTCACAGTGAAAATGATGCAGTGGTATATAATTTGGTAAGAAGTTGAAAATGTTAGGAGAAATAATTATTTAGGAAAAGTAAATTAAATATATTATATCTACTATTATTGATATACACTACCTCTCAAAAGTGTTCAGGCGCCCCTGTTTTCATGGATTATTCATATAGTATTATGTTTACCAAAAAAACATTATAATAAAATGAAATACGTATTTAAAATGTAGTTCAGTAAGATAAACACCCATTTATCATTTACGTGCACTTGGTCGGATTACCATAAACTGTTTATTGCGGTGCAATTACAATAACAATCCCTCTGAATTTACTGGGTAAATTTAGTCACCTGTTAGATTGTAGGTAATAATGTTTAAATTACCTTCCTAGAAGATTATAGTGAAATCTGTAATCTATGGTCAGTTGCAGTGTGGTACTGGTTACTCTATTCACGTCGTGAGCGAAATATCGTGTGACAATTTTTTAAAATGCCTCCGCGAAGAGAAATTAGTACGGAAACAAGTGCGCTTATAATAGCTTACCATAAAAGTGGCATAAGTAATCGACAAATTGCCAAAAAAAATGAAAATAAACCACGTTACGGTTGACTATAACGTAAAAAAATATCGGGAAACTGGCAGTTTTCCTAATAAAAGACGGAGTGGAAGGCCAAAAGCGACAACATCTGCAGATGATCGCAGAATAGTGGTTACCGACAAGTTAAATAGACGCAAAACAGCCCCGGAAATCACCGCAGAATTAAATGTTGGCCGCCAAAAACTAGTCAGTGTTTCTACAGTCAAACGTCGCCTACAGAAAGCCGGGCTCCATTGACGTATTGCGATGAAAAAGCCATTACTACGCAAACAAAACAAGCAAAAGCGACTTAAATGGGCTCGTGAACACCAACACTGGACCATAGAAGAGTGGAGCAACGTCCTATGGACGGATGAGTCCAAATTTGAGCTGTTCGGAACCCGAAGACGCATATTCGTAAGAAGATCTGTGAGTGAACGTGCCAGAGAAGAGTGTATTGCTGCTACCGTGAAGCATGGTGGAGGTTCTATCATCATTTGGGGCTGTTTTGCTGGGGCACTAGTGTAGGGGACATTGTGAAAATTGACGGTATATTAAAAAAAGAAGGCTACCGCGAAATTTTGGAGAACCACGCAATACCTTCCGGAATTCGACTTTTGGGTCAAAATTTTATCTTCCAGCAAGATAATGACCCAAAACATTCCTCTAAATTATGTAAAGACTATTTACGCCATTTAGAAGAGGAAGGAACTCTCAAAATTATGGAATGGCCTCCCCAGAGCCCCGACTTGAATCCAATCGAGTTACTATGGAAAGAACTAGATCGGGAAGTACGGAAATCGGCTCCGACATCAGCTACTGACGTGTGGAACAAATTGCAATCGAGTTGGACCTCAATAACACAAGAAACTCTGGCAAAACTTATTACGAGAATGCCTCGATTGTGTGCTGCAATTATTAAATCAAGAGGAGGTCACATAGATGAAAGCAAAATTTAAATTAAACGTTTTAATTTTCCCATTTATTTAATATATTTTTATTCATGTACGTGTATCTGTACATAAAAAATAAATATTACTAACATTTTTGCTGAGTTTTTATACATTTTTGCTGTCAGTGAGAGTACCTAAACACTTTTGAACCGTAGTGTATGTTGAAAACTAAACTTAGGCGAAAGAAATTTTGAATTATATAGAACATTTTCTAGATTTCGTACAATGAACACCACCTTCCCAATATATAGTTGTTAGGGTTCGTAGAACAGGACGTAGAATGTAACAATAGTATTCATTTGATGTTTTCTTTATTTAAATACAGATACTAGAATATTGCTTGTGTTGAAACGTTTTACATAGTCGTATTTATAAACTTTACAACTTTGCTTTTGTTCTTGCCAATTCCATGGGTTCCTTTCCTTAGAAGAATGACAAATTCAAAGATCTAGAATGAATTTACTACCAATTAGATGAAATATCTTGTGGAAATAATCTAATACATTTCCATTTCTTCATAGTTAAAATACGATATAAACAAATAAAGACGTTCGAATGCAATACAGAATAACCTAAACGTTTCGAACGCAAAATTTTCGAACACAACAATCCGTTCCCTTCCATTCTCCCTGTTCCGAAGTCGTTTTAATGATATTAAAAGAGGGGTCTTTCTCGAGTCTCGCCGGTCGAACAAAGAGGGCTGCTGTCGTTTCATACAACCGGCGGCGTTTAGGCCTTTACGCACGTCTACCATAGACCCGAAAGAAGCACCAAGCGCTACGGCGATACGAGCATTTGCCTTCACAAGGGCCGCCTCCAATCTCCTCCCTATTTCTGATCGCCTGGTAGCTGGCCCTATCGTTCGCACGTGGTTTTTGTTTTGTTTGTTTACTTCCCGACCCTCGGCGTCTCCTCACTTCTTTCGAAATGGATGGACGTTTTTGTTCGTAAACATTGACGTCGTGGAGAAGGCTTTTACGTATATGGAGAGTGTATTTTGTTGATCGCGCTTCGGCTTGCTCCATGGTCGTAAATATTGTAATAAGCGAGAATGTAGGTCGATATCGTCTCTCTGGTCGATTCGTTTTCGAATTTGTATATGGTAGGAATTCTGTGGTTAGTTCCTAGTTGAGGGAAACTCGTACGCAGATGGCGCTGTTATCGTTATCGATGTTATAGGGATTGTGTTCGGTCTACGGACGCGTGGAAGTTACAGAGATTCCTTGAGGAATTTTTTTGTTGTTTTTCAATTTGTGATTTGGAGGTTTTACAAAGTAGTTTTGGTGGTGTTTTTGTAATACTTGGAGTTGCATTTTTTCTCAGTGTTGCCGATTATATCGGACATGATGCATACCTATGTGGGTCCACTATGCCACGTGTATGATTTTGAACCTACATAACACTGAAAACCGCGAAAATTTGTAGTTACGTCATAATTGGTTATGATGTATGTAGCGTCTGAAACAAATTAAGATATAGTAGAGGCACGCTAAGTTCCAATACACGTCTTCAATAAATCGTGACGTCAGGTTTTACGCCTTCGCTGGATGCACATCCATAACCTAAATTCTACTACTTTATTTATTATGGTATATCAAATAGAAAATTATGAAATTATAGAAAATTCTATCGGCACTACAGAATTATTTTTGTTGAATAGAGGCCTAAAATACAGGCCTGTCTGTCTCATCGACATTATAGATGTCTCTCGGTGAATATCCCTTAATCAAAGAAGGACATTTTTTTAAAAACGATGAAACATCTTCAGCATTAACCGAAGCTCCTTCGCGCGAAATCGCTTTAACACATATATTGTGGCGGATTCTAAATTTATTGAGCCAACTAGAATGTAGAATATCCCAAAGAAGCGGCTATTTCTCTTGTTCTACATCGTATTAGCGGACTTAAAAAAGTTTTTTGCGTTTTTGTCACGACAAACCTATTGGTAATCTCATTTTTAATCTATTTTAGAATTTAATATGAAAAGAAAACCTTATCTAAAAAAATCATATGCGTACCTGTTAAAGGAATCTCCTTATGCCGAGCTGCTGTAAACCAGTCATAACACAATTTCTCAATTTTAGTACCATCACCCGTCAAAAAGCGTCGTTTTTCATTCAAATTGCTGTTCGACATCCATTTGTTTAGAAGGATATCTTTATGTTTAATTATATCTGCAGCTTGTGTTTTTCCAATATTAAAACGCTTGGATAAGTTCCTTACACTTAATTTCTCTTTATTGTAAACTTCAACAATCTCAATTTTTTGCTCAAGCGTGAGAATTTTTCTATTTGGAGTCATATCTACAATGAATCTGTCGCCCACTGTGTCTTCTCCGCATAGACATCAGACTAATATTGAAAGCAGATTCAATCGAAAGCGTACACCCAAAGAATAAGAACGGTAAATCCCCGACCAACTTGGGGAAGTCCCTAATTCATGCCAGGCAGGTAAATCTCCGGTTTACTCGGGGAAGTGTCAGCGAAATTGGCGCGCGGCGCGATTGAAAATTGCAATAGCAATAGCAATACTCTCGATATAAAAATAAGATAAGGCGTTTCTTTTTTGTCCGGTTATGAGAACATGTTCTCGTGTCCGCGTCCGTTCAAGAGAATGTCCGTCCAAGAAAGAGTTAATACAATGGAAATTATATGAGAGCCGGTCGGGACCATGAGAAACTGTCCGTTTAAGGGAGGTGTCCGTGTAAGAGGGGTGTTCGCGAAGGGGAATTTCACTGTATATAGTTCTCTCTAAGTTCCAATGTACGTCATTAATAAATCGTGACGTCACGTTGTACGCTGTTGCTGTTAAATCGGCATTAGCACATCTGATTACGTAGAATGCATTTTAACATACGATTATGGTACATTTAGTAAATTACATTGCTTCGCTCGCTTCATCAATATCCACAATCGGTTTTAATTTGTTTCTGCTCTTGCTGCAGGAAGGTAACGCTTGTAGTGATTTTGCCGAGTTTGATATCTCGCTCACAGCCCAAATACTTATATTTGCAGCAGCAGAGACGCGCTAAAATGCAACAATTTTATGCCGTTATTATCGTGTATGCAGAAATAGAATATAATCTACCTCTCTGACAGCAGTCAACCGTAACAAGGGACCGTTGCTATCGCTTTCTTGCTCAAAATATATAATCAGCGAACTGATTATTTCTTCTCGCCTGTTGGCACAATACACGTGGCATTTTCCTAAATATACGTCGACTAGTTCTAAAGAGAACTCTTGGATATGTAAAGCAATTAAATAATTCGACGAAAACTGAACAAACTAACGCAAAGGAAGAAACAAGGGAAGCGTTTGATGCTTAGCAAAGACAACCGACAACATTGTATTTCATCAAAGATAACCAATAACTGAAACGTAAAAGTACTGTGTAATGTAATAATTAAGTAAATAATTATTTCTTTTACATTTTTAACTTTGATAGAACGAGCGCTTGTGTTAAAAAACTGTCTACTGCGTTATCCATTGAAATTTACGTTAATTATTAAGTATTATGTTATAATTATGTACTAATATGAAATACGTCGCGGTAGTCACGTGTATTGATACTTAACGTGTCCCAAGTATAACTAAATAATTTAAGAAATATAACGATGATAATAAAACCACAGCAACGAGAAACACCCAACGATTCCAATAAAACCGAAGCACTGCCATAAACAACAATAAAATCTTCCGATACAAGATTCCCGGGCAATAAAAGTTATCCGACCTTCTCTTTCCTATACAATATAATTACCAGTATATATAGGGGTCACTTATATCAAGTGGGCGGCGTCTAGGAGGAGCGATGCAAGACCAGAACCCATAGCCAACTTTAACTTACACCTGTTTGCCGACCGTACGGGTCAGACCGTCTTGTCTCCTCGATTGTTTCTCGCGTGATGACCTTTCACCGCCGCCTGCCTGATGTTAGCGTGCGATAAGTGTGGATGAAAGGAACAAAAACAAACGTTTATAAATATGCACGAGTATAAAAAAAAAGAGTTGGCGTTGATCGATTAGTGACGCTTTACTTTGTTTGCCTATTGTCCTTTGATCTTTCGGACTATTGTTTATAGGAATACGTCGGAACTTGATCGTTAAAAATTTGGCGGTTTAACAAGATTATATACACTGTGTTTCAGTTGAAGCTTGTATAGTAAATTTTTTTGTAAGTTCCGATTTACGTCATTAAAAATTAATAACGAAATTATAACGTATACTTGTACAGCGTTGCAAATTCGCTTGTAAATGTTCATAAACAACACTAATCTATAACATAAATAATATTGGCTTCAAGTAACGCATCTATACTTGAAGACTTTAATACAGATTTTTTATACGTTCTTTTTAATTAAACTTGAAATGTGACATTCGTACATTTTAGTATAAGCTAGAAATTCTTGATTAGCTTTTCTTGTGTTAATTAAAGAATAAATAATGTTTCTACAGCTACATCTATCGCTGTTGTTTGGTATAATAATATCGAAATGCTTTGAAGATGTTACTTAAATAGAATACAAACACAGTTATACAGAAAAACTTGTTTAAAACGTACTCCTCATCTGAACTATGCAAAACAGTACGTTAAAAGGAAATATGTTACAAAATCATATAACCTAAGATTAAGTACAGTGAAATCTCCCTTGAACGGACACCAACGGGACCAACTGAAGATGTCCGTTCAGGAAGGGTGTCCGCATAAAAGAAATATGTAGTAGATACAACAAAAATCGTGTTTTAAGGAAAACCGAATATATTAAAGAAACTGGGACATTTAAATCGTATATGTATATAAATATTTTTAAAATAAATAAGAAACTTTTAGCTTAAGAAAAAAAAAGTTTATTTCCTTTAGATATATACATACAAAGTATAATATATGTACATAGATACATAGATGTAGTATGTAACACAAAATAATGAAATGAATAGTCACTTTAAGGACGCAAATATTCATATATTATTGTTTGTCTTCTCTTTTTTTTTTAAATGGCGTCTTGAAATCGTATTTCTAATTTAGAAAGAAGCTCCAAAGACTCTGTATCTCCGTGATCTTCGACAAAACTTTTGAGCTGCTTGGTCAGAGTAATAGCTTTACAATAATTTGGGATAGCTTCTGTTGGCACTGGAACCTCATCGACATCGGAATCTTCCGAAAGTTCTCGCATTTCAACTGGATTTGCAATTTCTTGTTCTGAATCTGGATCTTCAACATACAAATCTTCATCTATGTTCAAAAAATCATTAAGGTTTTCATTATATGTAAATTTCAATAAATTCTTATTTTTGAAGATATCTGAAAGTACACTAAGAGGCAAATCATCTCCTAGGTCAGATGTATCAGCCTCAGTTAACTCGTCTTCACGTTGCATATTTACATGATTAAATCCTGCTTTGCGGAAGCAATTTTGATCTGTCTCTTTGGTTACTTGGTCCCAAGCGGTTTTTGCGAAATAAACTGCATCCAGTGGTGTAATTTTCTTTGTTAACTCAAAAGCTGTACCAGCAGTTTCAATGTTTACTAGCAGATGTTTGAGTATTAGACTTCGGTAATAAGTTTTAAAATTCTTTATAATCCCCTGGTCAAGTGGTTGACAAACTGATATACAATTAGGAGGTAAAAATAATATTTTTATATTATTTAAGCGAACGTCGTTCGGATGAGATCCCGCATTGTCTAAAAATAACAAAATGTTTCTTTTTTCTTTAGCCATTTTCCAATCTAGGTCTTGCAACCACTCTGTCATAATTTGTCCTGTCATCCAAGTTTTCTTATTGTATTTTCAAGTTACAGGCAGGTTATTTATATTAATGTTTTTAAAAGCTCTGAAGGCCGAAATTGCAAAGAAACGACCGCATATGGCAACGAAAAAGAATTTTGTTTCATCAAAACAACGTACCGTGTCACAAGTCAATCAAAACAATGGCGAAACTACATGAATTGAACTTCGAATTGCTCCCACATCCACCGTATTCGCCAGATTTGGCTCCCAGCGACTACTGGCTGTTCGCAGACCTCAAAAAAATGCCCGCTGGTAAGAAATTTCGCACGAATGATGAAGTTATCGCTGAAACTGAGGCCTATTTTGAGGCAAAAGATAAATTGTTCTACAAAAGTGGTATTGAAATGTTAGAGCGGCGCTGGAATGATTGCGTTGCTCTTGATGGAGAGTACGTTGATGAATAAAGCTAATTTTGAACCAAAAAAACCGTGTTTTCGTTGTTAGGCTCGAGACTTTTCAGCCCATGTCTTATGCTAGGTTACATTATTCTCGCATTGTCCTGTAAATAGAATTATTTTCTGTTGGGCAATAAAAGATATTATTATTATTATCAAACATCATGAAAGGTGAACATATTCAAAAATGTTTGAAACAAATAATTTTGCTATTTGCATTATAACTATTTTATTTTTAAATTTATTGGAATTATGTGCTAAACAGTATTTACGTCGTAACTTGTCTTCTTCCAAAAAAATTAACAAGAAAAATGTTATAACTAATCCTCTGGTTTAATAAGAGTGTCAATTCTTTTTACCGTATAATAATAATGCATTTAACTTGTTGCACAAATTTGAACAATACACGTGACGATAACAATCATCAAATAGATGAATAACGCATTTCTGAGCTTAGTTTCATACACAACTTCAACGCGACAACATTGTGTAACTATATTAGTCATTGAAGTCGCTCTGTATAATCAATTACGTGTTTGTCTTTTTTTTTTTGAATATAGAAACAAACACCATTTTAGTAAGTGTTCTTCATTATTATAAACGAAAATTCAAATAATTTACGTGTGCCCTAAGACACAATATTACAACGAAATGAAAATTAGGCGTATCCTTATTCATGTATAGTGCAATTTGTTTCAGTAGAGATATCGCTAATCCAACGAATATCTTCCATTTCAGAAATTCCACGGCTATCCAAGAAATTTAAAAAAAATGAACTCATCCAGAATTATACTTCTGAAACATCTTAACAGCGTTCTTACCTGCTCCCTATGTTCTGGATATCTCATAGACGCTACGACTCTGGTAGAATGCATGCACAGCTGTAAGTATCCGTTACATAACCTAGAAACCGCCAAAATTTCCTTCTATGTGCGTCACGGATTCAGATTTCTCCATATTTTTCTCGTTGTCTCGTTGTTACAGTTTGCAAGAGCTGCATCCTAAAGCATTTCGAGAACAACAAGCTGATATGCCCCTCGTGTAACATGCCTTGCAAGAAAAAAGAAAATTTCTCGTATTACAAGGCGGATATGCCACTCCAAACGTTAGTCTATAAGATCGTCCCAGGCCTCTACGCTAAGGAGATCCAACGCAGAGAGGAGTTCTATAGAACCGCAGGGGTTAGGGCTAGTAGTTCTTGTAGCGACGACAGTGTGATCGGCGATAACATGCAGGAACACGAGGAATGGGTAAGTTTCGTGAGATTTTAGATGCTAAATCTGGCGTTCCGCAAGGTACTATCACTAGATTAGAGGGCCCTTATTGTTTGTGATAATTAAATGGGATTTTTTCGTTATAGGTCCATACCATCGGTGATGAGAATCAATTCCTTAGTCCAGATGACTCGATATCGTTGTCGTTGGAATTCTACCAGCAGAATTTAGATACTACGCAATCGCAGAAGGCCATGGATCGGCGGAAATCGGACAGTAAGGACAATAGCGCGAATAATAGTGATTTGAGTGAGGTGAATAGTGACAAAATCATTGACGCAAAAGTTAGTGACAAAACGGACGATGTTGATAAATCGGAATGTGATAAGAGTGACTCTAAACCCAAAGAGGAACAAAAACTGAGGGATCGGAGATATCTGCAATGTCCGGCTGCCGTTTCGATGACTCACCTGCAAAAATTTATCAGGATGAAGTATGCCTTGTCTAGTGAACATAAGGTAAGTGATCACCAGTTTCAATTTATTGTTTTGGTTAGTAAAAGTTCATGTTGTTCATGTAGTTTAGGCTATAGTTTCGACTTTCTTTAACGTTCTAAATAAGTGTGATAATTTTTGTATTTTGCATTTAAAAAATACACTCCCACGGTTATCTTTTCCAAAGAACCTAATTAAAAAGGAAAATTAAACAGTAAAGCATAAACTGGCAGTCAAAATTGATATGCCTAAGATTTGGAGTCAAAGGACGTATAAGGAAAACGATTAATTATTTCACATATTGGAAATGAAGATGGTTTTGTTGGAAATGGTCAGTTGTATTTTAAATGGAAGGAGAATGAAGACTGTTATGACCACACCATTATGATTTAAACCCTATTGAACTTGTATGGGAACAAACAAAGCATCACGTCGCTGCCAATAATAAAATTTATAAAATATCAGAGGTGAAAGTATTATTACTGCAAAGGCTAGATGTTGTAATACCTGAAGCTCGGGAAAACTGCGTCAAACACTCTCAAGAAGAAGAGAATAAAATGTTTCAACTTGATAACATAGTCGAAGATATGGTTCAATATTGTAAATAAGTGTGATAAATTTTGTATTCCGCACATAAAAGGTACACTTTCACGATTATCTTTCCCAAACAACCTAATTGAAAAGCAAAATTGTACGGTAAATCATAAACTGGCAGTGAAAATTGATATGCCTAAGACTTGGAAAATATAGAAGATATCAAAAACATGTGTAAAGAGATGCTGCTGCAGCATACAAAAGGTCAAGTTCCAATAACAATAATAATAATACAATCTTCGTTCAACTCCACTGGCTCAGAAACTACACCAGACAATTAACACATGGGCTGAAAAGTCCCGGGCCTAACAAAGAAAACACGGTTTTTTGGTTCAAAATTAGCTTTATTCATCAACGTAATCTCCATCAAGAGCAACGCAATCATTCCAGCGCCGCTCTAACATTTCAATACCACTTTTGTAGAACGATTTATCTTTTGCCTCAAAATAGGCCTCAGTTTCAGCGATAACCTCTTTATTCGTGCGAAATTTCTTACCGGCGAGCATTTTTTTGAGGTCTGCGAACAGCCAGTAGTCGCTGGGAGCCAAATCTGGCGAATACGGTGGATGTGGGAGCAATTCGAAGTTCAATTCATGTAGTTTTGCCATTGTTTTGATTGACTTGTGACACGGTGCGTTGTCTTGATGAAACAACATTTTTTTCTTTGCCATATGCGGTCGTTTCTTTGCAATTTCGGCCTTCAAACGCTCCAATAACGCTATATAATATTCACTGTTGATGGTATTTCCTTTCTCAAGATAGTCGATGAATATTACACCACGCACATCCCAAAATACCGAGGCCATAACCTTTCCAGCCGATTGTTGTGCTTTCGGGCGCTTTGGACGAGGTTCACCAGTTGCTGTCCACTCAGATGACGATCGTTTTGATTCTGGAGTGAAGTGATGGATCCATGTTTCATACATTGTCACATATCGACGCAAAAATTCCGGTGTGTTACGTTTAAACATGGCCAAACACTGCTCAGAATCATCAACACGTTCTTGTTTTTGGTCAACAGTGAGCAAACGCGGCACCCACTTTGAACAGAGCTTTCTCATAGTCAAATGCTCATGCAATATAAAGCCAATACGTTCTTTTGATATATTTACGATGTCAGCTAACTCACGCAACTTCACCTTTCGATCATTCAAAACGATTTTGTGGATTTTTTTATGTTTCCTGGTGTTACCGCCTCATTTGGACGTCCACTGCGTTCTGCATCATCGGTGCGTCTACGACCACGTTTGAAGTCAGCAAACCAACGTTTTATTGTTGTTTCTGATGGAGCGGAGTCCCCATAACATTTTTCAAGCCATTGCTTCGCTTAAACGGTATTTTTCCCCTCAAGAAGCAGTGTAAAATTAAAACACGAAATTGTTTTTGATCCATTGTTTTGAAAATAACAAAAGTAGCGTGACTCTTAGCACAATAACTCACAAACTAATGAATAGAATATCATGACATTTTAACAGCTGTCTTTTGAAGGTTAGTACTAACTGAGAGAAAGGTGACTGCAATAAAACTTGCGTCATCTATGTGTTAGGCCCGGGACTTTTCAGCCCATGTGTTACATTTTGGAGATGCAACATACGTGCTTGGCTTCATAAGTGCACTTTACCATCTCTAGTAGTCGCAATGTTTCTATTTGTCATCTGTTAAATAATACGGTATTCTGGTACAAAAGAAATTAAATTTAAGAGGTAGTATCAAATTGAAACAGCCTTTATTATGAAGTAGAATAGATTTAAAAGAATATGCTTCTAGAGCAAGTTTTAAAAGCATATGGAACGTTCTGCATTAGTTTCAGCATATTTTTTTGCATTTTTGATTTACGAAGGTGATATAATATTCCACATTTATTCAACAGAAAGTCATATGTTGCTATCACAATTTTTTCAACCCTTAAACTTATTACAATTTAGTGCATTCTAGAATCCATTTCCTTTCGAAAGCATAACTTAAAATCCAATATCAAAATTTACCTCAATTATTCGAGATTGGTCCAAATTAAAGTTCTATCATTTCGAGTAGTATCTTGATGGCTATGCGAAGAACTTGCTTTCGTGAAGCTCTGTTGAAGTTTAAATATCCAAATAATGAATGCTTAAATCTATTGCTACTACTAGGGAGGTTAAAAATAATTTGGGATTGGTCATGTTACAAATAGTCTCGTTCTGAGGGCATGAATTCTCCTCTTTGAATGGAGCACACAATAACGTCTTTGTGAATAAATAAAATTTTTGACGTATAAGGAATATATTGGTTATAAATTTAGAACCAGTAGAATCGTATGTTTAATGCGAGCAATAGGAATTTTTTTTTTAGAAAGAGTTTTTCGTTAGAGATGATGCAAATGTAAATTGAAGTTTTTTTCAAGTGGCAGCTCTTGCTTGTTTTTGTTTTGGTATTTATGCTTCTTATTGTCTACAACTTCATCGTACAATGATACAGTGTTCAATAACGTTTCCGAATTATTCAGATATTTTTAAAATCCATGTGCACTTGCGGCAATTTTAATTATTATTGGTTATAGTCGTCTAAGTCGAAAAACAATTGATCTTTTGGTGTAGAAATCCAATCAAAGTATTCATTTCGTAACCTTCCCGTGCTAGTGAGACGCAGAAGTAAAGACAATAAATATTGTAGATGTAAGTTAGAGTATTCGTAAACATCCAAAGGTGTCCTCATCGTACTCACACATTGGACATTTTCAACACCACTTTATAGGAAGTTTTCTGGAAAAATCTTGGACATCTTGCTTATAAGATTGGTTTAACCCCAAATCAAGCGATTATTTGTTGCGTTGGAGATTCAGTTGTTAAGTTTTAGAGAAACTTGAAAATTATCACGAATTTAATAAGACGATCGTCTTCTACAACGAAGTTCACTTTCTGCTTAATGGTTTTGTGAAACACTAGAATTGTCCTTAATCAGTTGGATGAAAACACATGGGCTGAAAAGTCCCGGGCCTAACAAAGAAAACACGGTTTTTTTGGTTCAAAATTAGCTTTATTCATCAACGTAATCTCCATCAAGAGCAACGCAATCATTCCAGCGCCGCTCTAACATTTCAATATCACTTTTGTAGAACGTTTTATCTTTTGCCTCGAAATAGGCCTCAGTTTCAGCGATAACCTCTTCATTCGTGCGAAATCTCTTACCGGCGAGCATTTTTTTGAGGTCTGCGAACAGCCAGTAGTCGCTGGGAGCCAAATCTGGCGAATACGGTGGATGTGGGAGCAATTCGAAGTTCAATTCATGTAGTTTTGTCATTGTTTTGATAGACTTGTGACACGGTGCGTTGTCTTGATGAAACAAACGTTTTTCTTTGCCATATGCGGTCGTTTCTTTGCAATTTCGGCCTTCAAACGCTCCAATAACGCTATATAATATTCACTGTTGATGGTATTTCCTTTCTCAAGATAGTCGAGGAATATTACACCACGCACATCCCAAAATACCGAGGCCATAACCTTTCCAGCCGATTGTTGTGCTTTCGGTCGCTTTGGACGAGGTTCACCAGTTGTTGTTCACTCAGATGACGTTTTGATACCGGAGTGAAGTGATGGATCCATGTTTCATCCATTGTCACATATCGATGCAAAAATTCCGGTTTGTTACGTTTAAACATTGCCAAACACTGCTCAGAATCATCAACACGTTCTTGTTTTTGGTCAACAGTGAGCAAACGCGGCACCCACTTTGAACAGAGCTTTCTCATAGTCAAATGCTCATGCAATATAAAGCCAATACGTTCTTTTGATACCTTTACGATGTCAGCTAACTCACGCAACTTCACTTTTCGATCATTCAAAACGATTTTGTGGATTTTGTTGATGTTTTCTGGTGTTACCGCCTCATTTGGACGTTCACTGCGTTCTGCATCATCGGTGTCTCTACGACCACGTTTGAAGTCAGCAAACCAACGTTTTATTGTTGTTTCTGAGGGAGCGCAGTCCCCATAACACTTTTCAAGCCATTGCTTCGCTTGAACGGTATTTTTTTCCATCAAGAAGCAGTGTAAAATTAAAACACGAAATTGTTTTTGATCCGCTGTTTTGAAAATAACAAAAGTAGCGTGACTCTTAGCACAATAACTCACAAACTAATGAATAGAATATCATGAAATTTTAACAGCTGTCTTTTGAAGGTTAGTACTAACTGAGAGAAAGGTGACTGCAATGAAACTAGCGTCATCTGTGTGTTAGGCCCGGGCTTTTCAGCCCATGTGTTAGTAATCCCGTTACACTGTACATGGAACACTATCGAATAAATAGTTTTGGCTCTAATTGAATGGTCCCGCTTTGGACGACGTAGTTTTAATTACTTCGCCATACTGCAAAGTAAACGACGCACTCGCTAAACTGATTATTTCTAGAAATGGACCAAGCAGTTATCCTCCTCGTTCGTGTAATTTAATACCCTTAACCTTCTACCGGTAACGGCATAACTGGTGATATGGTGCCTACTGGACCCCAAAAAGTTTTCTAGAATATGAAGATCCGTGAACGATACTGTGTTAATCACATTTAAATCAATTTCTACCTAATAGTTTTTCACAATTACTACTTCATCATTGTTTTCAGCGTCTCTAGACGCATCAAATTCCGATTCCGTAGCATGTTCGCTTTCAATAGCGTCCTCGTAGCATTTCATTAGTGTCTCCTCGTTAGAATCACCAAATCGTACAGTTTTCGAAGAACTAGTCACACTCCCACACTTACACTTACGGTGATATGGTGCCAAACTGACCCCTTCGAAATTCTAATTTATGAAAACTAACATGCCGGTGTTCAGAAAATGTTCTCCCGCATTTAAAATCTCGACATTAGCGTTTGACATCATAAGAAACTGCAGACTCACCAATAGTTGCCATAATATCTTTATGAATTTGAGTTGGCGTTATGTCCTATTTCTGGAGGTATATTATTACGGTTCTTTGTTCTACGGAACCCATTTTTATGAACAATTACGACACACAATTCAAGAATTAGCCACAGCACAACAACACTTTGTGATACAAACTTGATATTATGTAGATATGATCTACAAATGTCAGTTAACTAAATGTTAAAAACATTAATCAAACAACCAATTAGAAGTAGTAAGTACTGCTAACTTAAAGGCAGATGGAGCGACATATTCTAAGTTGTTAGCTTATGACAATAAACTAGTAACATTACATGAGTTACAGACCAACATTGAACATATCATTGTTGACGTACGCAACAAATTACATGAAAAACAAGGGAAATTGGATTCTACATTTCTCAAGATGACCATTTGCTTAATGTATGACATCAATAAAAACGATCTTTAGTTTCTCACAATATTTGTGTTGTATTTTACTAAAAAAAAAACAGTTTGACTTTAACCATTCAAAACTAATATTTATACTCCTTTTCGATAACAGAGGCTTCTCATTAAAAAAAAAATAACACATCGTTTTTCTCCTTCCTCCTTAAAATAAACCATCATACTTACGGCTTCTAAGTGACAACGTTAATTACGTCTGCATATTAGAAAGTACGGGATTGTTTACGACTTTAATGAAGATCCTTACGTCTATTCTGCGTCCGTACGTACGAATCGCATACAATACGGACACGTGCAGACCACGTACACGCTCAAAAGCAAACCGTCTACTTGCTAGTTGGTGAACCAACAAAAATGTAGAGATAGTGTTCAAGGTTAGTGTACGTTGCAGAAAAGCCAGTCGAGCGGTGTGGAGAATAACAAAGCCGCGTACTTGTACGGTTTTATGTTTATCGTGGAATTGCGTTGCTGAGTTGTACAAAACGGTGTGAGGTAGCGATGCGCTGAGACGCGGGAAAGCGACCAAATACTAGCAACTTACCTTTAATAGGTCGGTTTTATTTTCTGGATCGGTTAATAGTAATGATAACAAGTAAGAGGATCGGCGAATGTCTGCGGAGGTAGTTTTATTTACGAAATTATCAATACGAGATGTTATACGAGGGTTGCGCTATATATTTCGAGGTACAAGAAAACTATGTTCAAAATAATTACCTCCTTTTCCTAACAGAAACTTCCACAACGTAAAAGCTTGAAGCCAGTCATCTTTTGGAATGCTCTCAAAAAATGTATGAATTGCCTCATTTATCTTATGCTCCGTCGTGAAACGTTGACCATGTAAATGTTTCTTTTGGGTTAAAGAACAACCAGATATCACACATGGCCAAATCAGGCCAATTCGATGGATGTTCAATGACTTCTACATTATTTTCAGGTAAAAATTCAGCTGTCTACTGTGCACTGTTTGACGATGCATTGTGGTCATACAACATTACGAATTTTAACCGACTCAAGAACTGCAAGTTCAACATTTTGTGGTATACCAATTTGCTGTGAATGTACATTGATTTTCCAGCTTGATTGCCTTAAGTAATCCTGTACTACGAAAGAAAACTTCGTACATAACTTTCTTGGTAGCCCTTTGCTTTTTGACCATTTGCATTGATGTTGGTGCATCTTCGTGGATCCACACATGGGTTCTCGGGCGATTCTTACTCGCTCTACCTTTTAGAAATCGTTAAGCATGTGTGGCACCCAACGAGTAATATTTTATCCGAAGACAACACTAGGAGTTACCTCAATCGCTTGATGATCTTGAATCTTCGTCGATCATACATCTCATTCTCTCATCATTTCTAGCGGTAAGTGAAGAACAGGGCCTACCAACGTGTGCTTCATCACCAAGCGATATTCATTCTCTTTTTAATTCGGTATACCAGCAAAACACAGTTGCGCGTTTAGAACTTTCATCACCAAATGCGAGTTGTAATCGTTCAAGACTTTGTTGTTCACTTAAACAGCCCTTAAAATCGTAGTAGGTAGATCATTGCGAGCACATTTTTTCTTGACAATTCCATGTTTCGATGACAATCGTGTGTATCACATTTGCTCTATATCAACAGCGATTCAACTAACAGTTAGAGCTTACTACTTAAGGATAGTGGTATTTAGAAATGCAATCTTGCCAGATCTAACTTTTCCAGTCGGTAACACGATTGACAATGGGAGCCCACGTGCTCTTGAAACGCTGCGTTCCGCATAATTAATTAATTTGTGTGAGTGGAGTTTACTGCTATACCTGTGAATTGGACTAACTTGCCTAGTTTCGTGGCATTTCAAAATATATAGCATGATCCTCATAAGATCTAAACCAATCGCGCTCAAGACAACAATTTGAATTTATTGGGGTTCTGATGTGGTGATTTGTCTGTTTTTGTGGAATTGTTAAATTCATGAAAGGTTAAAGTGAGTTTGATGTTTATTTGGGGTGGTCATATTTAAATTTGTTTCAATTTTGAATCTGATTTTGTGATTTTAATGGATTGTATTGGATTTGCTCATTAGATTGTGCGACTACTGAAGCATCATATTGATCTTTTTTATTGAATTGTGAGAAACTTATACTGTGAGGATTGGGAATAGGGAAGACAGAGATCAGATTAAAATTTGCATTGATTCCGAATTTGATTTTGTGGTTCCAATGACGTGCTGTGTTGAATAAATGTTACTGCTGTTGCTGCTCTTCGGTTTTCGATTTGATCCGAACTCGACGCTTCGATCGTTTTGTTGTGGTCTTTTTCAGAAGTCTCCACTTCATATCTGAAGATCAGGGCGAGCAATGGCAGACATGAAAACCTGAAAGCAATCTTAATAAAATATTACTTCTTCTGTCTTTCAATTAAGGTTCTCCTAAGACGTTTCAAATCTAATAAGTAGAAGGGAATGGAATATACAGCTGTGGCCATATGTATTCGCCACCCTTTTTTGTTTTTTATTCCGACGGATATATAAGAAATAAAAGAAAATTGATCGATGAAAATGTTTCATTGTGAGTGTATACAGATATTGCTTAATATTTGGTAGCTCCTCCCTGGGCTTTTGTCACCCCACGAATTCGTCGGGGCATACTGCTCACTAAGTTGTAGCACTGTTCGGGGGTGATTTTATTCCACTCTTCGAATGTTTTTGTTTTTAAGCATTGCTTTGTGGTAGATGAGTATTTAGCTACATTTCGCTTTAAAATGTACCATAAATGCTCAATTGGCGATAAGTCCGGGGATTGTGCCGGCCATTCCAGGACCCGCACGTTATTTTCCTCGAACCAGCGCATTACTTCGCGAGATTTATGGCACGGTGCATTATCTTGTTGGCAGTAATACTCTGGCTCATCATTATCGAATAATTTTAACGCACACGGTTCGAGAACTTCTTCCAACATGTCGATAATTTGATATTACTATTTTTATTATAAAATTCATTTTGTGTATTGACGTGCATCTGCTTGAAGATGACCAACTATTGGTTCCAAACTAAATTTGAGCAATCTTAGTTAAACTCCTTCACAATTTCTTTCCACCATGTGACAAGACCTTAATTTTGACTTTACACCAAATGGTGTGAGACCCATGATTCCAAAACTTTCATAAGTTTCAGAATGCATCGACTGCTCCTTCTGACGACTTGTGGTACCTTTGACTACGCAGTCTGTTCTTGTTTTTCGGGGAGGTAAAGAAATCGTTAGGACTGTATGGAGAATGGTCTAACAATTCGACGTATTGTTGCGTTAAAAATTCAATAGTCTTGCATGCTCTGCGCGGACATACATTGTCTTGGTGGAGGATGATTCGTCGTTTGGGGTTGGTTTCTCGAAGCCCAGGGTTGACTTGTGACAAACAAATGATTGTATACCAATCGGCAGTAACAATTCTTTGATCATGTAGAGGAATTGCTGCTACATGACCTGCATCATCTTTTTGGAGATACTTTAAGAACGGAGACCCATAGAACACCCAGACATACGACTGGTATTTATCTTCTGGCTTGTATGAGTAAATTCAAGATTCATCACCAGTGATGTTGTACAGGTTTTTAGCGTTTGCGGCGCTGAAGCGGTCTAGTGTTTTTTGACACCAATTCACCCGAGCTGCTTACAATTCTTTGGTCAACAGATGTGGTATCCAAAATCTTCATGCCACAATATCGACGTTTTCCTGAGTGATTTTTTGGTGCATCTGCTCTTGTTGACTGGTGCGGTGCCTTATTGCTGGAAACAGAAACCAACTTGGCGAGGTATTCTTGTCGGGATAATTATCTTCGAAAATTATAAGAAATTATTGTGGGAAAATGTTCTTGGTTTAATTTCAATTTTCAACCAACTTGTCAAATTTTACTTTGCTACCACACAGCTTTGAACTTAGGTTAACTATGGATGGAGGATAGAAGTAATCATAGAGGACAAACAACTAAGATGCCTTGGACATATACACAGAATGGAAGAAGATAAGACAGAGGATTTTTGAAGCCAAAACAAAATGCAAAAACAGAATAGGGAGACCCCGAAACACCTGGAAATAATAAATGTATAGAACATTAGAAAAAAGAAGTATGGAATGGATTAAAAGGAAACAACTGGCCCAGAACAGGAAATTGTGTGAGACAAAAATAAGAAAATGGTAGTCTGACACCGCAAAGATACAAAGAACGTAGGATTAAAAAAAGAAAGATGGAGATTGATGTCTCAAATGCAAAACTTATGCCTCAAATGCAAATTTTCAAAGACATCCCTCGTAATACGTTTGTCCAAATAAGTATGAAAATATAAAAGAGAAAACATTTTTCCAAAGAGGATGCTCTTCGAAAATTAACTTTCTTCCTTACATTTTTTTAATTATTTCCTCAAAACAAAAAAAAATAATGGGGTGATCTGTAAAACCATAACCTAGAAAAAGAAAATCCATTAATAACTTAATTCCTTTTGGTTGCAGGTGGATATCATCCATGACGGTGAGGTCCTTCCACCGAATTTCACGTTAATGGACGTTGCGTATATCTTCAAATGGAAAAGGGTAAGTCTAATCTATTTGCAGTGAAACACCATCAAGATTGATGTAAAGTTTTGGCAGGAACTGCACATTTTATTTTTATCAAATTTCCTGTCTTTGTTTCCCACTCAATTCCCCTATCAAACGAAATAGAGGTATTTTGATCTTAAAACGTGCAAATTTTTGCATGCGTTCTACATTCGACATCGCACCACGACCTGCTATGATGTTGCGGAAAACGTTTTACGGCCATCGTAATAGAAAACAGTAAAAACGCGGAACTCTTCCAGGTTCAACAACCTAACTGAACAGCGCCGCATATATACACTAAATACAGTTGAAAAGCGACATCATCAAGCGAGGAGACAGTCATTATATATAACAATAGAGACAGACAGACGGATAGATATTACGGTGCTGGTATTATTGCGGTAGTAGCTTCCCCGTTTTTTTTTTATATATATGTATATACAATTATTCTTTACATTGTACAGTTGGCAATGATCTGAAGTACGTATTTCGTAAAAGGAAACGATCTACACTTGGGTGACAGAGTAAAATAGACACCTACTAATTAAAAAAAGATACTATTCTCGTTATATATACAGAATATTTTAAAATTTTTAAATTAGACTAATATTTTGTCGATCCACCTTTACTTGCGTGAAGTGCTGCGAGTCGTCGTGGCATAGAATCTATTAAATGATTAATGGTGTCTTCTGGAATATTTAACCACTCTTCTGTAACAGCTGCTACGAGATCTTCCTTATTGCTGGATTTTCGGGGTCGTTTTGCCATATTTGTCTGGATTATGTGCCAAACATTCTCTATCGGATTCATGTCTGGTGATTGGCCTGGCCATGGTAAAATCCGAATCCCCTGTTCCTCTTTCCATGTGGTTGTTGTTCTTGCTTTGTGGCAGGGTGCTCCATCCTCCATAAAAGTGGCGTCTTCTTTAGATAAAATGGCGTTGTCGAATATCGGTAGTAGTCCTTCTGTTAATATTTGGATATATTTTGCCGCATTTATATTTTCGTCGTAGACCACCATGATGTTTACAGCGCCGTATTTCACCGTCTGATGCAAAAATTTGTCGTCCCGTTGCTGTGACGAATGTCTCCATACCCACGTACGACCACTATCACTGAATTTGCAGTATCTGCTTTCGTCTGAAAAAATGACAGACCGCCAAAACTCTTCGGGCTTCGTTCGCATTTCGATTGCCCATGCCATTCGGCGCCGTTTTTGAAACGCCGTAAGGAGAGGTTTTTTCTTTGCCAGCCTTTTATACATCCCCACACTGT
This sequence comes from Trypoxylus dichotomus, assembly GCA_023509865.1. Classification (NCBI taxonomy): domain Eukaryota; kingdom Metazoa; phylum Arthropoda; class Insecta; order Coleoptera; family Scarabaeidae; genus Trypoxylus; species Trypoxylus dichotomus. Next base: position 29,513,350 of record CM042082.1, on the reverse strand, counting down.
GGAGGTATCGCAGAACGGTGCGCTGACTTTTCTGTGAAGTTGCCGTAAGCTCAGCTGTACTTTTTCGCGGTTCTCTTAACACTTCGCGCACAAGCAGTCTTTTACTTCTTTCAGAAGGTCCGGTACGACCTGGTCTCGGCTCCACTGTTGTTTTTTCCTTGCGTTTAAATTGTGTAATCACACGGTTAACTGTGGACAATGCAATATTTAAAAATTTACTTATTTCACGTTGCGAAGCGCTGCGTTCAGTCTGGCCAACGATGCGACCCCGGGTGAAGTCGCTAATATCACTCGAACTTTGTAAGCGAGGCATAGTTGTAACGATACTAAACTATGACGAATTCCTTCCGATACATCTACCCCGACCCTAATGACAAGAGAAAGTTCTTAATTCGTTCTTAGAATTTAGCTGTTTACATATTTATACCGTTTTACCTGGTGTCTATTTTATTCTGTCTCCTTAGTGTACATACAAAATATAATATATGTACATAGATACATAGATGTTGTATGTAATACAAAGCAATGAAATGAATAGTCACTTTAAGGACGGAAAAATTCATATATTGTTGTTTGTCTTCTCTTTTTCTTTAAAACGGCGTCTTGAAATCGTATTTTTAATTTAGAAAGAAGCTCCAATGGCTCTGTATCTCTGGATTTGCAATTTCTTGTTCTGAATCTGGATCTTCAACATACAAATATTCATCTACGTTCAAAAAATCATTAAGGTTTTCATTATCCGTCAATTTCAATAAATTCTTATTTTTGAGAATATCTGAAAGTACACTAAGAGGCAAATCATCTTCTAGGTCAGATGTATCAGCCTCAGTTAACTGGTCTTCACTTTGCATATTTACATGATTAAATCCTGGTTTACTGAAGCAATTTTTATCGGTCTCTTTGGTTACTTGGTCCCAAGCGGTTTTTGCCAAATAAATTGCATCCAAATTTTCTTTATTAACTCAAAAGCTGTACCACCAGTTTCAATGTTTACCCCGACCAACCTGGGGAAGTCTCTAATTCACGCCAGGCAGAAATGCACGACATAGGCTGCGTTTGTACCGAAAGATTAAAGTCGGTAAATCTCCGGTTTACTCGGGGAAGTCCCAGCGATATTGGCGCGCGGCGCGATTGAAAAATGCAATAGCAATACTCTCGATATAAAAATAAGATAAGGCGTTTCTTTTTATTTTATTTTTTGTCCGGTTAAGAGAACATTTTCTCGTGTTCGCGTCCGTTCAAGAGAATGTCCGTCCAATATACAATGGAAATTATATGAGAGCCGGTCGGAACCATGAGAAACTGTCCGTTTAAGGGAGGTGTCCGTGTAAGAGGGGTGTCCGCGAAGGGGAATTTCACTGTATTTGTATTTTTTCTAATTCCACACCAGACAGCTTTCAAATAATGATCACTAATATAACTTTCGTTTGGATAGAAAACTGTTTTGTCGTGTGTAATTTTGTCTAAGGTATCTGTGGTGAGTGGACTATAGAGAGAAGGCCACGGTAACAAAAGCGAAAAGTGGACACATTTAAGTTAATTTATGATTATCTTTGTTAGCAAATTGATAAGCACATTATTTTTGTAATCTTTACATCACACGACTACATTAGAGAGAATCAAAAAAAAAATCAAAGTATATCTTCGAACGAAAAACCCGATAGTTTTTGCGAGCAGCAAGTTATTTACGTAATTATGAGGTTAATGCGTTTGTCGTTAATAACCTTCTAACAATTGTAAAGTCTGAACGCACATGTTACACATTTAATATTATATAAACATAAAGATGTATAAAATGATTCACGTCATCGTAATATTTCGTCTATATAGGCGAGTTAGCCGTGTGGATAAACAAACAGGCATTCAAAAATAGATTAAAAGAAACGCTTCAAGTCGACGTTAGATAGAGACGCTTCGATATTAGGCATATAGCACTTTTTTCCGAATGTTCTAGTTCGAAGGAATTTCCTAACGTTTATTTCCAAAGCGTCATCCAAGGCCCGCCGTATTCTAAAATTAATAAAATTTAATCGAAAATCAATCTACGTCTACGAAACAAGTGTTTGCGGCGATATTATTCCGACTTCGATTCGTTTTTCAGCGGGTTGAGACCTTCGACAGTGTAAGTCGGGACCTCTTTATGTAGCGCTGTCACAAGATCCTCGCTTACGTGTAAAAATAGAATAATTTCGACTCGTTACGTTCGGTCGAAACGCTTGGCTGGAGAATTTTGTCGAATTCTATGCACGCGATTGCGCAGTTCAAATGACAAATTCTCTATTTCTTATTTAGGAATAAAAAGGAAGCTAATACGATATGTAGCAAGGCACGATTAATTGAGTGTCGTGATACTAAGTCTTGAATGGGAATAATACCGCTGAATTCTCTATTTATAACGCAGATCGATTAGCATTTTATAGGGACGGTTCCGTAGAAGAGATTTTAATTGATGGGTCCGATGCATGAATCAGTTAAGTCACATAAGGCAAAATTGAAGAGAATGATATACTACGGGTAACTATTATTATTATTATTATATCATCGTTATTACGAGGGTGACCTGAAATGTTTCCGGAATTGGTGTGGTTTTTTTAATTTTATTTTTCGAATACACTTTTTCAAACGGTGCTACAATCTTTTCAAGCCGTCGGAAAAGTAGGATGTTTCAAGGTCTGTAGCGGCGGTTTCCCCCTCATTTGAGGCAAATCTTTTTCTTGGCGATTTTTTTTAGGTTTGGGAATAGGAAAAAGTCGCTGGGGGCTAGGTCGAATGAATATGAAGGGTAAGAGACCAATTCCTAGCGCAACTCATTCAATTTGGACACGACGATGTGGGATGAAAGAGCCGGTGCATTGTCGTAGTGGAAAATCACTTTTTTCCGCTGCAAACGTGGCCGTTTCCCCTTCAATACTGCATCGAATCGGGTCAATAAATCGTTAAAGTATTGATCCGCGATCGTTCTTCCCTTCCGCAGATAGTCGATGAGAATCGCACCTCGGGAATCTCAAGAAATGGTCGCCATCGCCTTTCCGGCCGATGGAACGGTCTTTGCTTTCTTCCAAGCTAAATGTTCCTTAGTCTCCGGGATAAAGTTGTGGATCCAAGTCTCATCCACGGTTTCGAAATGCATGATGATATCACTCGGATTGCGTTGGATCCTGGTCAGACACACCTCCGAAACGGTCACCGGATTTCGTTTTTGCTCCGGTGTGAGCAAATCCGGTATCCATCGCGCCCAAGCCTTTTACATACCCAAAATTTTGTGTACGATATCGCCAACGCGTTCTTCTGAGCTGTCTGTTGTCTCTGCTATCTCGTTCAACTTGAATTGGCGATCGGCTAACGTCACATTATGAATCTTGTTGACCATGTCATCATTGGTAGCGGTTTTTGGGCGTCCACTGGGTGATTCGTCACTTGCTACACATAACATACTCTTAAACAACAACTATTGACAGTAGACGTCTGAAATTTTGACAGTTACCATAAAAAGGGTGCGCTCTCTCTTGCCGATTTTGGAAACATTTCAGATCGCCCTCGTTTCATTATTTACAATTATATTGGGAACTTACCACCCTAACAACTACTTTGATGTTATTATAAGACAACAAAAACATCTCTTAATTAACTGTTAATATTTCATTCACTAATTGTACGCCCCGTTATGCGAAGGTGGCCCGGAAAGTTTTTAATCTCAACAGATGGCGCTACTCATCAAAAATATTCTAGAGCAGGATCTCCAGACTTTCCAGTCTGATTACTCCACTATATTACTAGGGCCATACCGTTTTAATTTTCCTGCCATTATCTACATATACTATAGATAATGGCTAAAGAGTGAATTGAGAAAACGAAAAGTGCGTGATTTGATGGCTTGTTTGAAAAAAGACTAAAGCAAGTTTATAAGATCAACTAAACAATCAAAAGGTGCAACGATCGTGTCATTTAAAATTTCTCATACATTGGCGAAACGCAAGAAACCCTTCGAAGACGAAATGGTCGTGAAGAAAGCATTTTTTGAAGCGGGTGAGATTTTATTTGGTGAATTCTAAAATTAAACCGAGATCATGTCTGCTATTGAAGAATTTCAGTTATCTCGTCCGTCAAGGTTTGGCAGATAAACTACATGCATAGATACCATGCAATGTACATACTTTTCTTTACAATTCAGCTGTGTATTTTTATTGTAATGGCATTTAATGACATGTCACCTAAAGAAGAATTTTTAACAATGATTCCTCTGAAAGGAAAATCCCTTGCCAAAAGATGTCAACCCCAATCCAGCCACGACTGGAGATAAAAACGGCTTTGCTGCATTGTGTCGAGGCAATGACGATTTCACTTCGTTTTCCTCATTCCATTGTATTATCCACCAACAGGTTTTGTGTTCAAATCTTCTAGACATGGAGGAGGTTATAAACATCGCAATAAAAATTGTGAATTCCATCCATGCCAGAAGCTTGCAACGACAGCTCTTCAAGTTGCACTTGGAAGATCGTGAATTTGCTGATCACACAGACTTAGTTTTTCACACGCACGTAAGATGGTTAAGTCGCACAAAAATTTCTCTGCTTCCCATGCGATTGGGCATCTGTATTAAGTAGCAATACATTAAATTATTTATATCGTAAATAATGTTGAAAAAGACCTAATATGGTGTACCCCGTATTAGGCACTACCCAGCCAGTGCAAAATATTTGTAAATAATCACTTACGTTTTTGTACAATACGTAGCGCAGTCTGACAACGAAAACTTTTAAAATGAGTCACCTTTGATGTCAAATACACATATACTAAGATAACTAAAATAATTTCCCATATTGCCAATAGAGGACATCACTTCTAATCATCAACTTTCAAAGATAATTTTGGAAATCTCGGCCACATTGGACACTTAATTGTTAGCAGTTGTTTGTGTCAATAACTGTTAATATTTTTGCAGAAATGGGAAAAATTGAAATCCGTTATTGCAAAAACCATAAAAATTACAGAAAAAAATATCAATTTCACTAAAAACCTTAATCAATCTAAAAACCGAAAGCACAAAATTTATCCCCACCTTTCTTTATTTTCAGACCAAACCAATGCGATTCTTCTACAGGATCTTCACTCACATGAAAATTCGCCCCATCCGCATCATAAACACCTCCGTCACCGGTCAGAAACAATTGCAGATCGTACCAGTAAACTCGAATTCGTCGCAACTCCAGGATGTCAAAATAACGGAACCTCCAACCCCCAAGAAGTCGCCTCTCAGAGAACCCGCAGCTGCCACCACCACCACCGTGCTGGAGAACGAAGAGAATAACATGGAAAAGGAAAGGCTAATGGCCGAGCTCCAACTGCAAAGTACTGCAAAATTGGCGGAAAGTAGAGATGCCGCGGAAAAGAACCAAAGTTACCGCTACGGCAAGACTTACGAAAAAAACCACGAATTACCTAACCATATCCTCATAGTAGGCGAGAAGAGAAAACGCGATATCGAAGACAAGGATAGAGACGATGTATCCGTCGAGAAGAAAAGGAAAATGGAACAAATTTCGCCTAAGAAATTCGATCAAAACGAAGAGGAAACGAATTGCATCTTCGATTACGAAGAACCTGATAAGGAGGAGCTGAAGAGATTCGCGGAAAATCGCGATAGGGAGTGGCAGATGCAGAAACACGCTGAAGAGAGAGCGTATAAGAAACGTAAAAAGAATAAGCATTCTAAAGGAGAAAAACGGAAAATGCACGCGGAAATCACCAGCGAAGTCTCTAATAAGCAGGAAAGCATAAAATTGAAGGTCAAATTAACACCGCACAACGGACACAAACATAGCAAACATAATAAAAACCAAAATGATGAGAGGAACCTGGAGATGACTAACAAAGAGAAATTGAAGCAGATGAGGCAGATTCGACATAAGCCTCTTACATTGGATGAGAAAATCCGGAAATCCGTAGAGGATAAACCTAGAAATGAGGAGATGAAGAGCGAATTCACTATAACGTTAGCGAAAACTAGTTCCGAGACGCAAACTCGCACGCCGGATGTAGAAATGAAATCTAGCGAAACCCAAACCAAATCGAGCGAGACCCAAACTATATCCAGAAATGAACCTAAGGAGAAACCAGAGACGTTATTCTCCGGGAAAACTCTTCGAAGCGATTTTACGATAAAAACGACCGCTAGCAAGGAGATTTCAAACAAACCAGCGATCGTGCAGACTGACAAAGTAGATCTGACCGATAAAACGGTACCTAAGACGATTCCAAGGATCACTTATACTAAACCAAAGCCCGAAATGCTTGAGAAGAAAGCGCAAAGCACTAAATCCTTGCAGCAACAAATCTCCAAACTGCATCAGCAGTCGAGCCTTAAACTCAAAGAATTGAATAAGGCGAACCCGGGTAAAATAGAAAAGAAAGTCACTTTCACCAACGAGAAACCCCATATTTTGAACACGCAGTATCCATCAGGGTTTACTGTAAGCAAAGTCGAAGCTGGCGGGAAGAAAAAGCCAGAGAACGAAGACGCTAGTCAAGATAAGAGACCCAGTTTAGAAATTACCCTGATCAATCCGACACCGATGATGACAGAAGCGACATCTTCGGTTACAGTTCCGAAGCAATCCCCTAGTACGACGACGAAAAGACCCCTACCGGCTACGATACCTTTGGAGAAGATCAAATCTATCAACGCACTATCGGGAATCAGTATTATACCTAAAGTCCCCGAGAAATGTGACAATATCGGCGCTTTGGATTTATCAAAACCCCACCGATCGCCTGACACTAAGATCGAGTTGAATAAAAACGGTTTAAATCCGAATGGTAACGGTTTAAAACCCATAACTGCTGATAAAGGACCACTCTCGAATCTTCAGATGTTATCAAAAGTAGCGACCGAATACACAAATATAGGTAACTCTTTAGGTGTTCAGAATAAACCAAGACAGCAGATACCTAATCTGCAAAATATTAAAGTCCCTAACGTTCAGAATCAAACAATTAGTAAGGCGGCGAATTTAGCCAAAATTCCTAAGCTAAATGAGATTAGCAAAGGCCCATTTAGGATGGTCAACAACCCAAGGACCATGCGCCCTAATCAGAATCAAAATATTCGGAATATACCCAACCCCAGCTTGCTTGTGAAGCAACAGCATCAAAATAGGATAAATTCGCTGAGTATTACGGAGAATACAAACGAAAAAGATACGAAGGGCGGTGAAAGTGCGGTGCCTGAAGGTGAAAAGAAGGACGAATCGAAACCTGTGGAGAAATGTGATATTACAGTGTCAAAATCGTAATTTTACGGATAAAAATCGAATCCCAGTGAATTGAACATGTTGCCTACAGTGTATATAACCTCTCTGTAAATAAATAGTATATATATTATAGTTGTTAAATGATAAGGAAAATATTTCGTCTTGTTTTTAGAACAGGAATTTCAAAATTCTCGTACGAACAACAGGGCATTATAAAAGTAAGTACCTTCTCCTACTTTAAGCCGATTTCGTTTTTAAGTCTTGTTTAATTAATTGGAATACGCGGTACAATCGAAAAGTTACTTTTCTGTATTCTCGAATAGCTCGTATATCAACGATGTGCCAAATATCGCAACAATAAAGTATTATGTAAATACCAATTGCCAAATTACATGAACTTCAAAAGAAAATACCTTATAAAAATAACTTATTGATCGTACCTCGTATATATACATATGTCACTGTAGAAAACGGTTTTTTTTTTATTGTTATTGTATTTTATTAATATTTGTTTTATTATTAATATTATTATGATTATTAATTTCTTTGTTCCTATACATTAGAAATTGTATTTAATAAATATATTTTATTCGAGTGTAAAATGTCTATCAAAATTTCCATTTTACTTTGGGAAATATGTTTTAACGCGGTTGGTATTGATCTAGTGACAAATACGTCAAATTGACAGCTGTCAAATTGATGGTAACATTTCAAAGTCATTTTATCAGTCGATGTGTTTTTGAAGCGCCTTTTACTTTCAAAACGTTGTGACGCATGCATAAATTTTGATATTTAAAAAGCTTACGTCATTAAAAAAACAAGATTTATAATTGTATACGAGGTATGTCTCAAAATTAATGAAAATTATTAGCTTTAAAGTGTTTAATCGAACGTATCTCTAATTTAATATTGCCCTCTTTAAAACGTACTCCTTTGGAATATACATAGCGTCTCCAGCGAGTTTTCCATCCCTGGTAACAGTTCTGGAAGTCTTGTTGCGTTAGGTTGTTTAGCGCCTGCGTCGTAATTCTTTGGATGTTGTTTGCTGTTCCGTAATGGGAACCTTTTTCCTTTTCCTAAGACTTGACTTCTTAATGTTATTCGACCTCTTGCGAGGCAGTTGTTTAGTTCTCGCATCATCTCTTGGAAGGTCTCCTAGAATTCGACCATAGTCATTTCTTCCGTTGTTTCGCCGTGTCATTCCACAAGATCCATCCAGTTCTCAATTCTCTTTTGCAGTGAGTAGACTGCTAACCTTGCCCACTAACCCTCCTCCTTTATCTGGGCTTGGGGAATAACGGCACTCATGGAGCTATTCAATCCACTCCAGAGGGCTCCAGGTGGAAAATGATCACCTAGAGCCATATCTGGAATGTAGAGCGGGTGTAGGACTACTGGAATGTTTTTTTTTCCTGCCAAAAATTCCCTAGGTCACACATGCATTTTCTGTAAACGTTCAAGGACTTTGCGATAAAAAGTTTAATTCAACGTCTGTCCCTGATGATAGGCATCGTAGTAATACCTCCAGTCATATTTTGTTGTTGGTTAAAGAATTTTTACCAGAGAAAAACACCCATGACCGCATGTGATTGTTTTCTTTTTCCAACGCTTAAGAGAAAATTACAAGGTTCTCATTACGGAGCAATAACCAACATCGAAAGAGTTACCACCCACAACATCCTAACTGAATAAGACCTTCAGAATTGTTACCGGAAATGGAAAGAAAACTCGCTGGAAACGCTGTGTCCTTTCCAAAATGAACATATCACTAATTCTGAAACATACCTCATACAGGTTCCTTCAAGATTTCTTTCCCGGTTTAAATTAGAGTCAGCAGATGTACTTCGCCTATTTTTTTTAAATTTTATTGAAACGTTCTATATGCAAAGAATACATATCTAGATACGTTTATATTAAAACTCTCCATAAGTCCTTTTTATTTTGCATTTCGTTTTATTCGTCATTACGATTACACTGTCAATTCAATGTATTAAAAGATATTTTGCTGATGTCTATCGTAACAATTTAATTGGGTAATCTTGAGAATAACTCATAGCAATTTCAATAAAATTTTCTTTTGAGGAATTTGTTTATTCTAATAAATAATACTTTCAAAATGACACGTTAAAGTGAGGCAATGTTATTGTAATTATATTGACAATATACTGACAGTATATTGACAGCATATTGACAATATATTTACAACATATTTGGCGATTGTTAAGTTTTCTTTCGTAATAATATAATAGCACTTTTTATATAGTCACTACACCTCATCTTTTCTAATAGAAATAGTTGTTTGTAACTCATTTTACTTTCAAGTATTTAATTATTTTATATCTATGTATATTTGTTGAAATGTTATCTGTCAATGTGCAATATATATTCTGTAACCAGTAAGATAATTCCTTTAATACAGATTGTTATTATTTTTTCCTCATATAAAAACTTATATGTATTTCTAAGCATGTCAAATATTCTTCTGAAAGACTGGTAAAGACATCGTTTTCTTTCTTTACACTGAACTGCACAAACTACGTAGTATGTAAAACACTATGAAGTTCCTCATATTTTAAACGAGAAGACTTTAAAAATTCAAATACATAAACTATTATTATTATTATATTATATAATTATTATTATTATTATATAATTATTAATTGTTTAATTTTAATTTTTAATCAGAAATAAAAAGGAAATATTTTAGTAATGCAGTTAATGTATTTTTTAACGTAATTCTATTGTTACCTGTTTATATTTTACAAAAAGAGATATTGTAAATTTTTTTTTTCATTAATAAACTCTAAATGAATTAAGTCAAGTATACAGCCATACTCATATAACGTATCCAAAAATATTTGGATTAGTTTTAAATTTCAGCGAGGAAATAAAAGAGCTAAATCTATACGGTGGTTGGTTAGTTTTTCGTTGTTAAGCTTATATTTGTTAAAATATTAAAGATATTAGAAAAAAAATAATTTAAATTATCCGTTTTTTTTTTAAATTGAACACCCCGTAATTTTTCTTTTTGTCAAATCGGTTTTATCAATGCCCCTTTCACAATCATCTATTACAGATACAAAATTATCATCGATAAATTTATTTAAATTTGCTTTTTACAGTCAAATTGACGTATTATATTTTAGAGACGCGGATAATGTAAACTTTGATGTGCAACAACTTTATTTCAAAATAGTTTAGAGAGCGAATTTCATTAAAATTTTTAAGTTAATGTCACTAATATTCAATAACAGAGATCAAATCTCACATGTACATCCGGTATGTTCATTTCAATATTTCCCACTTTAAATTTCTGGAAATTTAAATTTATGAAAAATTTCCTGAAACACGTGAGAAGTATTATCAAGAAGGACTACTTTTTATGTGAAAGTTAACTTACTGTGTTTAACCTCCTGCCCCCGTAAGCAACTCCCTTGGAAATCTTAAATGGAAAGGGATGTCAATTTTAGTAAGTACCTCATGGGACTAATATTTCTACATTTTCCACATCTTTTTTATTTCTTAGGTATTAAGACAAATTCTGACACTAACATTGAACATACTTGTCATCTGTATGATTGCAAGTTTGTCGAGAAGTATTAAAATATTTCAGATCTAAGGTTATCTGATCGAGTGGTTCTTTTCTATTTGTTGTACTGCAAATTGTACTTCTTGGACAGTAGTGGCGGGTCCCTAATTCATCTAGTGCCCGTGAGCGTTGTGATCTTGCGTCTTGGAATAATCCAGCGAAGTAGGTGACCCATGTCTTTATTTTGTCTTGATTATGTCTATACAAACTAGCCGTTTCTATAATTTTTTTATTAGGTATTAAAGCAATCATATTACTCTTACGTCCTCTTCCCTTCAGCTACCTTGATCTTTCTTTGTATTTGCCTATGAATCTCCAAATACTTAGCTGTATCCTTCGCAAGTCTTCTTTGTGCTATCATGCAGTGGTGTAAAAGTGACTTTGTTTCTATTAACAAATGGTTCGTTAAGAATGTTGTGTTCTCCTTGGATTAAAACATCTCTTAAAGGCCAGTTTGCTATTCCAATGCTGGGCCTTATCTTTGCTGTCCCAAAGACATAAAAAACAAGGATATTTTGTGTAACCATTTTGTTGCCCGAGGAGAAAGTTTACCGCTTTTAGATCGACGCACATCCCCCACTATTTGTTATTTTTCAGGATCAATGATATTGTCTCGTATTCGTCTTTCATAGTGGAGAATTATAATTATATTATAACAGACAATTTAGGTCTCCTAAATATTTAGTTAATTATTGCGATTTTGCTATTTATCTGTATGAGTAATAAATTTCACCCTGGTGTATCTCAAAAACTAGAGCTGCTAGGAAGAAATGCCAGTTACTTTTGGAACCAGCACATCAGAACTCTCTTTTACCTCCATTGCCTATCTTGGCGTTGAATTTGAAATTATATTGAGATAAAACGAAAAAAAAATTGAAACAATATATTCTTGAAATTTATAGGGGCAATTGCGTATGCTAACGTGTATTATTATTATATAAATTTTAATTTCAATGAAATGGCAACGGATTTAAATGGTTATAAAATAATAAATATTAGAAATCAAAATAAAATTGTTTCTTTACAATAGGGCCCTATGAAAGTCTCTTTTGTATCGTAAAGAAAACACGTCCTGAAGCTTTTTGAATGAATAAATTATACAGTATAGGCCTAATTATACTTTATCTTTCGGAGAAAAACCCAAAAATTTTGTAAGATGATTAGAGGTGAAGTCTCATTTATTTTTACAGTTCATTACAAAAATTTGCCTGTGTCCTTGCTGTAGAGTTTTCATGAAATAGAGGTAGAGTCCATTGAATAAAGGTGTCTGTTTGGAAGAGATCACACTGCACTAAGTAATAGGAAAAGTTATAATTCACCTAATTAACTATTCATAACGCAACGATAGACATACGTATATATGATGATGGCTGTACTTTCTATGATGTACTTTATCTATGTAAATAACATTGTATTCTGAGAAAGTCATTGTATATATTTAGAAATTAATGAATTAATTAATATTAGCTTCTTATAAATACCACGTGGTATACTACGTGTAGTAAATTTTATTTGATTGTATAGAATCGCAATCCACAAAGAAAACCATTAACTGTCCGATTTACTAGATGCATTTTTTAACTTTTTCTGTCTTGATAATCTCATATAACGTAGAACGTTGTTTTTTCGACTGGCTTCGATTTTTTTTTTATTCTAGGTTATTTTATCGATAAAATTTGTTTCACTGTCGAGAAGTTTAGCTTGTATGTACTTAATTTATAAAGAGAATTATCGAAACCCGAGGATGAATATGTTTGACGATAATAAAATTTTACAGATTGTGTGAATTTGTTTCTCATGTACTATATAAATAAATAACATTATATTGTGTATGTATTAAGCGATTAAAAACGTAACATAAGGGTACCTAACTAATGATATGTGTATGTTATAAGATTCTTATTGTTTTCTTTTTGTCACTAGTGCGTAATGAAAGTAAAAAAAAAAGGAAGAAAAATCGACCTTATTTGTAGGATAGAGACGAGCGAAAATGTTTGATTGAATTGTGTATATTGATTGAAATATATGAGTTATATTCTAAATTGAATAGATGTTTTTTTTTTTAAAGAAACCTTTCAAGTGAATTACCTTTCTTAGAATATCTTTTAGGAGGTAAGTTACATTTGCTTTAATTAATATGAAATTTTCGGTTGGATTTTTGATAGGTTATAATTTTATTTGTAATTTTTAACGTTAAAATTTAATGGATGCAGACTATTTCTACTAACGATTTGCTCACATTAAAAGGAGGACTGATTTTATGCTTAAAAAAATTCTGTCTGACCGTCGATCCATTTTTGCTGCAATATACTACCCTTTCTTGATTACTGAAATCTATAATTTTTCACCAGCATTTGTTGGATGTAATCGGTTGCATGCATTGGTTTGTGTAATTTCTAATGTCTCTAAATTTGATATATATATATACAGTGAAATTTCCCTTGAACGGACACCAACGGGATCAACTGAAGATGTCCGTTCAGGAGGGGTGTCCGCATAAAAGAAATATGTAGTAGATATAACAAAAATCCTGTTTTAACGAAACATGAATATATTAAAGAAACTGGGACATTTAAGTCGTATATGTATATAAATGTTTTTAAGATAAATAAGAAACTTTAAACTTAAGAAAAAAAAAGTTCATTTCCTTTAGATATATGTATACATACAAAGTACAATATATGTACATACACTACTGCTCAAAAGTGTTTAGGCACCCCTGTTTTCATGGATTATTCATATAGTATTATGTTTACCAAAAAAACATTATAATAAAATGAAATACGTATTTAAAATGTAGTTCAGTAAGATAAACACCCATTATATCGCATAAGGTTTACTATGATTTCCCTGCACTTGGTCGGATTACTATAAACTGTTTATTGCGGTGCAATTACAATAACAATCCCTCTGAATTTACTGGGTAAATTTAGTCATCTGTTAGATTGTAGGTGATAATGTTTAAATTATCTTCCTAGAAGATTATAGTGAAATCTGTAATCTATGGTCAGTTGCAGTGTGGTACTGGTTACTCTATTCACGTCGTGAGCGAAATATCGTGCGATAATTTTTTAAAATGCCTCCGCGAAGAGAAATTAGTACGGAAACACGTGCGCTTATAACAGCTTACCATAAAAGTGGCATAAGTAATCGACAAATTGCCAAAAAAAAACGAAAAGACACCACGTTACGGTTGACTATAACGTAAAAAAATATCGGGAAACTGGCAGTTTTCTTAATACAAAACGGAGTGGAAGGCCAAAAGCGACAACATCTGCAGATGATCGCAGAATAGTGGTTACCGACAAGTTAAATAGACTCAAAACAGCCCCGGAAATCACTGCAGAATTAAATGTTGGTCGCCAAAAACTAGTCAGTGTTTCTACAGTCAAACGTCGCCTACAGAAAGTCGGGCTCCATGGACGTATTGCGATGAAAAAGCCATTACTACGCAAACAAAACAAGCAAAAGCGATTTAAATGGGCTCGTGAACACCAACACTGGACCATAGAAGAGTGGAACAACGTCCTATGGACGGATGAGTCCAAATTTGAGCTGTTCGGAACCCGAAGACGCATATTCGTAAGAAGATCTGTGAGTGAACGTGCCAGAGAAGAGTGTATTGCTGCTACCGTGAAGCATGGTGGAGGTTCTATCATCATTTGGGGCTGTTTTGCTGGCACTAGTGTAGGGGACATTGTGAAAATTGACGGTATATTAAAAAAAGAAGGACTACCGCGAAATTTTGGAGAACCACGCAATACCTTCCGGAATTCGACTTTTGGGTTAAAATTTTATCTTCCAGCAAGATAATGACCCAAAATATTCCTCTAAATTATGTAAAGACTATCTACGTCATTTAGAAGAGGAAGGAACTCTCAAAATTATGGAATGGCCTCCCCAGAGCCCCGAAACCAATCGAGTCACTATGGGGAAGAACTAAATCGGGAAGTACGGAAATCGGCTCCGACATAAGCTACTGACGTATGGAACAAATTGCAATCGAGTTGGACCTCAATAACACAAGAAACTCTGGCAAAACTTATTGCGAGAATGCCTCGATTGTGTGCTGCAATTATTAAATCAAGGGGAGGTCACATAGATGAAAGCAAAATTTAGATTAAACGTTTTAATTTTCACATTTATTTAATATATTTTTATTCACGTATCTGTACATATAAAATAAATATTATTAACATTTTTGCTGAGTTTTTATACATTTTTGCTGTCAGTGAGAGTGCTTAAACGTTTTTGAGCGGTAGTGTAGATACATAGATGTAGTATATAGTACTTTAAGGACGCAAAAATCCATATATGTATTGTTGTTTGTCTTCTCTTTTTTCTTTAAAATGGCGCCTTGAAATCGTATTTCTAATCTAGAAAGAAGCTCCAAAGACTCTGTATATGTATATAAATGTTTTTAAGATAAATAAGAAACTTTAAACTTAAGAAAAAAAGTTCCTTTAGATATATACATACAAAGTATAATATATGTATATAGATACATAGATTTTATTTAATACAAAACAATGAAATGAATAGTCACTTTAAGGACGCAAAAATTCATATATTGTTGTTTGTCTTCTCTTTTTCTTTAAAATGGCGTCTTGAAATCGTATTTCTAATCTAGAAAGAAGCTCCAAAGACTTTTGAGCTGCATCGTCAGGGTAATAGCTTTACCATAATTTGGGATAGCTTCTGTTGGTACTGGAACCTCATCGACATCAGAATCTTCCGCAAGTTCTTGTATTTCAACTGGATTTGCAATTTCTTGTTCTGAACCGCTAAAAGCTGAAGTTAGCCGATCGAAAATGTTCACGAGTTAATTCAATTCCTTTGATTTAGATGATATTCTCAAACCACTAAACAACACAAATAGCTTCTGACTGACTAAATGTTCCGAGAACGTATATATTCAAATAATGTCAAACTTTACGATGTATGTGTATGCTAGATGGCGCCTAGCAACACCATTGTTACCAATTCCTGATACATAAATAGTAGCGCTCGTAATTAATTCGCCTGAATCATCGTGAATTTGCATTTAAAACGAATATATGTGCGAAATATAAGTAAACAAACGCATAAGTTAAAGTACGAATATCTTTTGCCGCGCACTTTATACGTCTGTACAACTACAGTATTCTATCTCCTTTCATTTTTCTACAAGTCTACAATGCGAGTTACACCGCTAGCACCGAAGCTATAGGCGCAAGTTCGTACGGTTTGGCTGCCGGACAAAGAAACCTGTTTATGGTCAGCATCTATACGAAGAGGAGACAAGTGGAAGAACCGCTGCTGATATGGTAGTAGTTACGTTGCCTATACACGGACTTCATAAATGATTACGCCAACAACAACTGGGTAAGCTTCGAACGTGATCTCGATGGGAACTTGTGTTTCTAAATGTTTCTCGATAAAACGATCATAACAGATAATTTTATGAATCCTTCTAAAGAATCTACACGTAACTTTTACTTTATTTAACGCAATAAATCTATAATATAACGAATTTCCAGTGCGAAGTTTCAATGGTTGAATATATAGTCACAGTCGGCTCATATATGATTTCACTTTTGTAAGGATGAATATCTTTTTATGTACAACTATAGTAGAAGTACGCTAAGTTAAAGTATGCACGTCATCAATAAATCGTGATGTCAGGTTTTACGCCGTTAAACTCGCTATGAAACCTAACCTAACATACGAATGTAACCTAACTTCTATTACTTTATTTATTATAGTATATCAAATAGATTTTTTAATAATCGGCACTACAGAATTTAGTAAGAATTATCTGGCAATACGTAAAAGTATTCAAAATACGAAAAGTAAATATGTCTCGCCTGCTTCGTCCCATATCTTCATGCAATTGTTAATACCATAGCCATTTCTTCCTATGTGACGATTGTAATATGTTTTTGTAATTCCTCACATGTTTTCAATAGGGTTGAATATACGTGGTATGGAGATAACCTTAGCACTGCGTGACCATGTGCACGTGCTGGTTCAGCTATCACATATTCCTTCGGTAGTTTATGTCTAAAATACATATATCGTGTGAGCTACATGTCCGTCCTAGTTCTGAACCTTTGGTTAGCGTTGATGCTTTTCACCCACCACTCGAAATTGAGATTACTTTTGACACATGTGTCGAGTGGATAAATTATCCGGGTAGCAACAACATTAGCTACAACTTTAGCAAAGCGAATTTCCTCTCTTTATATAGCGATATGCTGGCAGTCGCCTGGAGTTTCTTGGATGGATACAGTGATGTGAATGTCGCTGTTGAGGCATTTTATACTACATTATACTCCGTTATAGATCGTTCAGTTGAGAAAACTAAACGTCCTACCTCCACGTTTCCTCCATGGTTTAGTGCTAAAATAAAACAACATCTTAAATTAAAAGAATTTTACTTCAAGAAGTGGAAAAGAACAAAAGCGATATGCTATTTTAATGAATTCAAACGAATGAGATCTCTCATAAAGGATGAAATTAGAGACGCATACAATGCTTACTTGGCAGATGCTGAAATTAATATCAACAGAGATCCTAAGTTGTTCTGACGCTTTATTAACAACAAGAAAACTTCTTCCAGAATTCCGGGAAGTATGTAGTATGACGGCAGAGAATTTACCCAGCCAAACGAAATCGTGGATGCCTTTTCCCAGTGTCTTTGCGAGTGTGTATAAACCTAGTGTTCAATATGTATCTTTCAACTCTTTTCTCAATTATAATAATTTTTGCGTTCATGCCTTCTCTGAATTAGATGTGGAGAACAGTATCAAGAGACTTAAATCTAATATGACAACTGGAGATGATGGAATACCGAGCTTCTTTGTACGTGATTGTGCTCCTGTTCTGTCCTATCCACTGTCACCTAGCGATAAGCACGGGTTTGTAAAATTAGCAGAATTACCCCCGTGTTTAAGAAAGGAAACCGATCTAACGTTGCTAATTATAGACCTATAAGTATACTGCCCAATTTCGCTAAGGTATTTGAACATTTGCTTTACAAAGAGATATCCACCTGCATAACTCCTTTCATATCAGAGCATCAGCACGGTTTTGTTGCAGGTAGGTCGACGATCACTAATTTAGCATGCATTGGCCAATATCTTAGTCGAGCGCTTGATAAGCGAAAGCAGGTGGATGTTATTTACGTAGATTTTTCTAAAGCGTTCGAATGCATTAACCATGAGATGCTACTATAGAAAATGGATAAATTTGGTTTTCGTGTGGGTTTCCTGACGTTGATTGAGTCTTACCTTACTGGAAGGCAGTGTTATGTCTGCTACAACGGTTATTCCTCTACGCCGTTTTCTCCAACATCAGGTGTTCCTCAAGGTTCAAATCTTGGACCACTTCTCTTCAATTTCTATATAAATGATTTACTATCTCTGTTTACGTGTCACGTCTTAGCATACACAGATGACGTAAAGATATTTAATACTGTTGGTGTAGCATTTTCGATTGTAAGCATTCACAAGACAATCTTCTTCGTATTAATACTGGGAGCAAGGTCAATTATCTCCCCCTGAACATCAACAAGTGTACTGTGGTTTCCTACAATAACACTCACACTACTTTACACCGGATTAATGATGCAGCTATACCACGCAATATCAAAACTTTGGATCTTGGTGTTTTGTATGATAATACACTGTCATTTACGGAACATATTTCGTCCATGTGTTCATCTGCTTCCAAAACTCTCGGTTTTGTCATGCGTTCTTGCAAGTATTTCTCGGATTTAGGTGCAATGAGACGTTTATATTATGCCTACGTTCGTTCTAAGCTTGAATACGCCTCCATTGTTTGGTATCCCCGTTATTTATACCAAGAGCTTATGATCGAACCCGTTCAAAAGAAATTTCTAAGGTGTCTCTCCTTTCGAATGGACAACGTGTATCCTGCGAGAGGTATCGAGTATTATAGCTTACTTGTTTTTTTGTTTCATTATTGTATACATTTTCAGCATATTATTATTGTAGGCAACACAATTTGAATTATTTTATTTTAAATAGGAATTGTATTGTAATTTGTCCTGTAATTGGCTCTTGGGCTGTTGAGCAATAAAGGATTATTATTATTATAAACAAGCTTAGTGAAAAACAGAAATTATATTTGTAATAAAACAAACCTCTTGACCTTAGTCTTTAACTTTTTCGCACGTTGCCGATTACTGTCTTGTCAAGAATAATTATTGCTGCCATTTTCAAATATCCATGTTTCATCTAAGTAAACAGGATCCTGTAGCCTATTACTTCCCATGTTCCTTACGTATATTCGTAAAAACATAACACGAAGTAATGCAATATGATGTTGCTCCATTAGTTCTCGTCGAGGATCATCTTTTTTTTACGTAAACCCAAAATTTTTTAATACTTTTCCTAATGAAAAAACGCCTTCACTAAACAAATTTCTTTCTTTCAATTTACATAAAAGAGATGAACGTGCAATGTGTTCTAAAATAAATCGGCATTAGCACATCCGATTACGTAGAATACATTTTAACGTACGGTTATGGTACATTGCTGCGGGTAGCAGCTTCTCTTGCTTCATCACTATCCACACTTGGGTTTAATTTGTTTCTGCTCTTGCTGCAGGAAGGTAATGCTTGCAGCGACTTTGCCGAGCTTGATATCTTGCTCACAGGTCCAAATACTCACATTTGCAGCAGCAGCGGTGCGCTAAAGTGCAACAATTTATGCCGTTATTATCGTGTATACAGAAATAGAATATAATCTACCTCTGACAGCAGTCAACGGTAACAAAGGACCGTTATTGTCGCGTTCTTACTCAAAATATATAATCAGCGAATTGATTATTTCTTTCGCCTGTTAATACAATGGATTTTCGCAAATATGCGTCGACTAGTTCTAAAAAGATCTCTTGGATATGTAAGACAATTAAATAATTCGACGAAAACTAAACAAACTCACGTAAAGGAGGAAACAAGGAAAGGGTTTGATGTTTACCTAAGACAACCGACAACATTGTATTTCATCGAATATAGCCAATAACAGCAATGTAAAAGTACTGCGATATGGAAAATATAATAATTAAGTAAATAACTACACTAGGGTGACAGAATAAAATAGACACCAGGTAAAGCGTAAATATGTAAACAGTTAAATTCTAAGAACGAATTAAGAACTTTCTCTTGTCACTAGGGTAGGGGTAGATGTATCGGAAGGAATTCGTCACAGTTTAGTATTGTTACAACTATGCCTCGCTTACAAGGTTCGAGTGATATTAGCGACTTCACCCGGCGTCGCATCGTTGGCCAGTGTGAACGCGGCGCTTCGCAACGTGAAATAAGTAAATTTTTAAATATTCTGTTGTTCACAGTTAACCGTGTGATTACACAATTTAAACGCAAGGAAAAAAACAACAGTGGAGCCGAGACCAGGTCGTACCGGACCTTCTGAAAGAAGTAAAAGGGTGCTTGTGCGCGAAGTGTTAAGAGAACCGCGAAAAAGTACAGCTGAGCTTGTGGCAACTTCACAGAAAAGTCAGCGCACCGTTCTACGATACCGCCACAGTGTGGAGATGTATAAAAGGGTGGTAAAGAAAAAACCTCTCCTTACGGCGTTTCAAAAACGGCGCCGAATGGCTTGGGCAATCGAAATGCGAACGAAGCCCGAAGAGTTTTGGCGGTCTGTCATTTTTTCAGACGAAAGCAGATACTGCCAATTCAGTGATAGTGGTCGTACGTGCGTATGGAGACGTTCGTCACAGCAACTGGACGACAAATTTTTGCATCAGACGGTGAAATACGGCGGTGTGAACATCATGGTGTGTGGCACGATATGGTATGGTGGAAGATCGCAATTAGTAATCTGCGACGGAAATATAAATGCGGCAAAATATATCCATATATTAACAGAAGGACTACTACCGATATTCGACAACGCCATTTTATCTAAAGAAGACGCCACTTTTATGGAGGATGGAGCACCCCCTGCCACAAAGCAAGAACAACAACCACACGGAAAGAGGAACAGGAGATTCGGATTTTACCATGGCCAGGCCAATCACCAGACATGAATCCGACAGAGAATGTTTGGCACATAATCCAGACAAATATGGCGAAACGACCCCGAAAACCCAGCAATAAGGAAGAACTCGTGGCAGCTGTTACAGAAGAGTGGTTAAATATTCCAGAAGACACCATTAATCATTTAATAGATTCTATGCCACGACGACTCGCAGCACTTCACGCAAGTAAAGCTGGATCGATAAAATATTAGTCTAATTTAAAAATTTTAGAATATTTTGTATATATAACGAGAATAGTATCCTTTTTTTAATTAGTAGGTGTCTATTTTATTCTGTCACCCTAATGTATTTCTTTTACATTTTTAACTTTGATAGAACGAGCGTTTGTATTAAAAAAACAGTGTGTTGCGTTATCCATTGAAATTTATTGTAATTATTAAGTTTTATGTTATAATTATGTACTAATATAAAATACTTTTAATTTATTTGCGTGGTCGTATTGCATATTTATGACGTCATTTGATTATATGTATGACGCCGCGTTAATGACGTACATTGGAACTTGTGCCCCGAGTGTATCTAGAAAATATTTAGCTACAAAAAGAAATTCCTATGCACTGTTATTGCCCATTATTCGCAACTAAAATACCATTAACGCAAACGTAAAGTATCTTCGGAAAAGTGGATGTACAATACATTGTACGTATATCTATACAATAGATAAAACCGTCTACAGCTATCGATGCGTGAAAGCCTGATTCACACAGCCCGAATGGCTACGAAAATCCATAGATACTCGATCCGCGTGGTCTCTGTTTCGACGCAGTCGTCGTGTGAAGAGATACAGCTGCCAACTTCACGTAATAAACGCATGGCATTTCGTGTCTTGTTTTAGAGGTAGTTTAGTTGGTACGCTGAAGTGGTTATTATTCCTCCCGCTCTTTCGTAGTTGCATTACGAACAAAATATACTGAATTATGAAGTGTTTCCTTTGAGACCGCACGGAAAGGAATCCGTCATGTAATTTTCTTGCGGTCTGAAAGACGGTTCTTCAACGCAAGGAATATTAAACCGGATGGAATTCACCGTCAACTTGTAGGTGATTTATGGTGAAAATGTAATGTCTGGTGGAATGGTGAGAAAGTGGGTCAAACAGTTGAATCAACACTTTGAAGCACGGAGTGGACGACCTTTCTGTTGTTAATGATGGTTTGATTAAAAAAGTTAAGGAAAGAATTTGTGAAAACAGACGGTTTGCAATGAGAATGGGATAAACTATCACAAATTTAAACAAGTACTTTGCATGAGGTTGTCACTAATCATTACACCGGTGGCATCTTTCTATGAAGAGGGTATAAAAAGATTAGTTTCCCGCTACGACATACATGTGAACAATGGTGGAAGCTCTATAGAAAAATAATTGAAGAAATGCTCTTCCATGTAGAAATAAATTTTGTTTTGAATATTTTCCGGACAAGCCTCGTAGGAGCGAGGTAAAACCCAAAGTCAAAGATTCTATGGTCAATTACATCCAAGCTTGTACATCTAGTTGTTCAGTAATAAATCGATATTCAGTAACAAGTTTAGAAGCTGTAAGCCTCCCACGAGCAAATTCCGTGTTGATGGTGACATCACACCAAATCAGCTACGTATTGTAATATAAACGAGAGTAGGTAACATTATCAAAAACCTTGGCAAAATTTGATAAGATCAATATCAGCGTATAATTATCGATAAAAGTTTTATCTTCTTTTTTTAAACGGGACTATATTTTGCTTGTCTCGATTGAAAACTGCAGGTGCAAATTGCTGAATTAATAATGTAAATTAAACGGATAACGAGCATAACACTGGATATTGGACCATCACCATCAGTGATATCCTTCTGGCGAATTTTGGACATAATACTGTTTAATTCGTTTTCCGTTGTAGGTAACAAAATGAAAGAAACAGGGAAGTTAGGGTGGGTGGTTTTGCATTAAATTTTTTTTTTGATTTATGTGTATGGTTGGAGGAAAATTGTAAGGCGTGGTATTAACGAGTACATTGTCATGAAACGAAATTTATATGTAACACATGGGCTGAAAAGTCCCGGTCCTAACACATAGATGACGCTAGTTTTACTGCAGTCATCTTTCTCTCAGTTAATACTAACCTTCAAAAGACAGCTGTTAAAATTTCATTATATTCTATTCATTAGTTTGTGAGTTATTGTGCTAAGAGTCACGCTACTTTTGTTATTTTCAAAACAATGGATCAAAAACAATTTCGTGTTTTAATTTTACACTGCTTCTTGATGGGAAAAATACCGTTCAAGCGAAGCAATGGCTTGAAAAGTGTTATGGGGACTCCGCTCCATCAGAAACAACAATAAAACGTTGGTTTGCTGACTTCAAACGTGGTCGTAGAGACACCGATGATGCAGAACGCAGTGGACGTCCAAATGAGGCGGTAACACCAGAAAACATCAAAAAAATTTACAAAATCGTTTTGAATGATCGAAAAGTGAAGTTGTGCGAGTTAGCTGACATCGTAAAGAGATCAAAAGAACGTATTGGCTTTATATAGCATGAGCATTTGACTATGAGAAAGCTCTGTTCTGAGTGGGTGCCGCGTTTGCTCACTGTTGACCAAAAACAAGAACGTGTTGATGATTCTGAGCAGTGTTTGGCCACGTTTAAATGTAACAAACCGGAATTTTTGCGTCGATATGTGACAACGGATGAAACATTGATCCATCACTTCACTCCGGAATCAAAACGATCGTCATCTGAGTGGACAGCAACTGGTGAACCTCGTCCAAAGCGCCCGAAAGCACAACAATCGGCTGGAAAGGTTATGGCCTCGGTATTTCGGGATGTGCGTGGTGTGATATTTATCGACTATCTTGAGAAAGGAAATACCATCAACAGTGAATATTATATAGCGTTATTGGAGCGTTTGAAGGCCGAAATTGCAAAAAAACGACCGCGTATGGTAAAGAAAAAAATTTTGTTTCATCAAGACAACGCACCGTGTCACAAGTCAATCAAAACAATGGTAAAACTACATGAATTGCACTTCGAATTTTTCCCCCATTCACCGTATCTGCCAAATTTGGCTCCCAGCGACTACTGGCTGTTCGCAGACCTCAAAAAAATGCACGCCGGTAAGAAATTTCGCACGAATGAAGAGGTTATCGCTGAAGCTGAGGCCTATTTTGAGGCAAAAGATAAATCGTTCTATAAAAGTGGTATTGAAATGTTAGAGCGGCGCTGGAATGATTGCTTTGCTCTTGATGGAGAATACGTTGATGAATAAATCTAATTTTGAACCAAAAAAACTGTGTTTTCTTTGTTAGGCCCGGGACTTTTCAGCCCATGTGATAGTACCAATCCCAGCGTACTTGAATTGAGAGATTTCTCTTCGATCAGTCTTAGTTGGCCTGCAGTTCCTTCTACATGGCGTTAGTTTGTATTCCCCCCGAGCTGACGGCCGAAGATTTAGAGATTTTCACTTGAAGCGCTTCTGATAAATAAATTATTTGTCGTGATTCGGTGATTTTAATCTTAAAGTTGCAAGAAAACACAGATCTTTTCTAGCTTCGCGAATATTCTTAATGTAAGGCAATATAATAATATCAAGAACTGCAACGGAAAATATCTTAATCTGTTTTTCTCTAACATTGAATGTAATTTTGAGATAATCTACTCAGAAGCTGCCTGAAGACCTGTACCATCCTAGTCTTGAAATTGTATTTTGTGCAAACCCTGCCTTACCGTTGTAACGGTTTCCGTCTGCTGACAATTTTCGATATAATCTTAACAGAGTGAATTATAATTCTTTACACTGATGTCAGCCAGGCATTAGATGCATTCCGTGATAAAATAGAGAAGTAGATCTAACCCAAATTATCCACCGTGGTTTTCGTTTGAGTTTATCACCTATATTAAAACACAAAAAATACTATCTCGGACGATGGAAAGGAACTAAAAAGGACAAAAGACGTAGAAGTTCAATCAAGGTTAAACTGCAAGATAGCTATTCTCAATATCTACATTTAAAAGAAAAAAGAATTTATTATAATAAATTTTTGTTTTTGGCTTGTTATATGCGAAAGATTTGGGGCGGCTTAATAAAACCTAAAAGGGAATGAACTGTTTTATAGGGACAAATCAAGAAATACTTAAAGGTTTTTAAGATCGTTGCCAATATGTACAATTTCTTCAAGGTCATATGACCTGTCAGTTACTTTGATCAAGATTTTGGTGTTCGTACTAGTAAAACCTATTCCCTGTATTGCCTTGCGAAAGATTCTAAAGAAGATAGAAGTAGTAAGTATAAGGTATGTAGTCCAAATAACGCTCTTAATACCGCCATTTTCTCCAGTTCAAGTAGTATAATAAATAAGTTTGCACTGCAGTTCTACAGGTTGATGTAACGGAAAACTATTGTGTCGTTTCAACGGTTACAGAACACACTGATGTGAATGCTTTGTTATATTTATATATTTTTCAAATTACTACTTTTACAAGTAGATTTGATGTTACTAACTTAGTAAGTGTACATTACATCGATGTAATATGTGGTCGTAAAGGATTTATTTTCTCCATTCACTTCTGGCTATATAAATACTAATAGAGATAAGAAGAAAGCTACACCGAATTTATTTTCTGCTTCTATTTCCGGTAAAATAAGTTTAAATAAAAATAAAAGCAAAAGCCGTTGATAAAGGAGAAAGCTGATTTGTTTTGTTTGTCAAGAAGATCGAATGCTTGGTATGCGTCTGTGTGTCATGTGCAACCGTTACATTCATCAAGAATGTGTAGAACTAACTAAGTTGGATAGGATCTCGTTTGTTTGTTCGGACTGTCAAATGTAAACATAAACATAAATAAATAATAAATGTTTTTGTTGTAAATCGTTTAATGTATATCTCAATAAAAATTACAGTTGGCGTTATTTGGGGTATCTTAATAACGCCAATTGCAGGTTAGTATATATTTTTTTCTATTATAATTTGGAATGTTAGTAAATCAGAAATTATTGTTATTTTGTCTTCCTAAATGTCCATAGACAAGACAAATTTTAGAATGTCTTAAGAGGTACTTAGGAAATTAAAGTTAATTTTCTTTTAATGTGGCATTATTTGGATCAGATACCTTACATATATTAACCATCAGCGCAAGTAGTTTTCTCAACTAGAGGAGGTGAAAGAAATTTATTTATTGTTATATGTGAAAGATTTGGGGCAGCTTAATAAAATCCAAAAAAGAACAAAATGTTCAACGGCGGCAAATCAATAAAGACTTAAAGGTTTTTAAGATCGATGACACAATGCGTACAACTTCTTTGGAGTCATGTTGTCTGTCAGTTGTTTTGATCAAGATTTTGGTGTTCGCACCATTAAAATTTATCCCCTGCATTGCTTCGTGAAAGATCCTAAAGAAGCTAGAGGCAGTAAGTATACATATTAAGCATCAGCATCAGTAACCTCCTGAGCTAGAGGAGGTAAAAGGAATTTATTAAAATAAGCTTCTGTTTCTGGCTTGTTATATGTGAATAAATTGAGGCAGCTTAATAAAGTCCAAAAGGAAATGAAGTATTTAATGGCGACAAATCAATAAAGACTTTAAGGTTTTCAAAATCGATGTCAATATGTACAATTTCTTTGAAACCGTATGGTTTATCAGTTGTCTTGATCAAGATTTTGGTATTCGCACTGTTAAAATCTATCCCCTGTATTGTTTTGTAAAAGCTTCTAAAGAAGCTAAAGGCAGTTAAAGTATACATATTAACCCTCAGCATAAATAATCTGCTCACTTGCAGGAAGGTAAAAGGAATTTATTATAATAAGCCTCTATTTTTGGCTTGTTGTATGTGAAAGAGTTGGGGCAGCTTAATATAATCCAAAGGGGAATGAAGTATTTAATGGCGACAAATCAATAAAGACTTTAAGGTTTTCAAAATCGATGTCAATATGTACAATTTCTTTGAAACCGTATGGTTTGTCAGTTGTTTTGATCAAGATTTTGGTGTTCGCACTGTTAAAATCTATCCCCTGTATTGCTTCGTGAAAGATCCTAAAGAAGCTAGAGGCAGTAAGTTTAAGCATCAGCATAAGTAGCCTCCTGAGCTAGAGGAGGTAAAAGGAATTTATTATAATAAGCCTCTATTTTTGGCTTGTTGTATGTGAAAGAGTTCGGGCAGCTTAATATAACCCAAAGGGGAATGAAGTATTTAATGGCGTCAAATCAATAAAGACTTTAAGGTTTTCAAAGTCGATGTCAATATGTACAATTTCTTTGAAACCGTATGGTTTATCAGTTGTCTTGATCAAGATTTTGGTATTCACACTAGTAAAACCCATTCCCTGTATTGTTTTGTAAAAGCTTCTAAAGAAGTTAAAGGCAATTAAAGTATACATATTAACCCACAGCTTAAATAGTCTCCTCACTTGCAGGAAGGTAAAAGGAATTTATTATAATAAGCCTCTATTTTTGGGTTGTTGTATGTGAAAGAGTTGGGGCAGCTTAATATAATCCAAAGGGGATTGAAATGTCTAATGTCGACGAATCAATAGACACTTTAAGATTTTCAAGATCGATGCCAAAATACACAATTTCTTTGGACTCATACGGCCTGACAATTGTTTTGATCAAGATTTTGGTATTCACACCATTCAAACCTATTCTACTACTGACTACTTGAGTTATATGTGAAAGATTTGGAACAGCTTAATAAAATCCTAAAAAGAACAAAATGTTCAACGGCGACAAATCAATAAAAATTTAAAGGCTTTTAAGATCAATGCCACAATGTAAACAATTTCTTTGGAGTCGTGTGTAGCCTGTCAGTTGTTTTGATCAAGATTTTTGTGTGCATACTAGTAAAAGCTATGCCCTGTACTGTTTTATGGAAAATTTTAAAGAAATTAAAGATAGTTACGGCAACTAAGTGTTGACCAGAACAAATGACGAATTTCAGCTGCAAATGGGCATGAAATATTTAGATAATATCCGCAAGAATGATCTGGATAAAACATTTGCTATTAATTGTATAATCTAAAAATAGCCTACTACCACCTACTGTCAATATCATAAGAGATTGAGGCCTACGTCATCAACAAATCAATGTGTCAGTACTTCAGCGTCATATTAGATATCGTATTTCCGGAAATATTTCAAAAATATATGTAGGCATCTAATTTCTGCTAGCAGAAATGGTGGACAGAGTGTAACAGATGTTGTCAGATAAGTAAAAAGAAACAGGTACAACATCAATCAAATTACGACTCTCAGTATCTCTATCTTTGTTCTATACATTATAGAATACACAGAGATAGTAGAACGTCTGTCTTACCGATATGTTACGAAGGCAACACTTACGTTTATATTTCTATCTTTATCTTTTAAAGTATTTCGACTAATATCTATGCAAATGTGTGTCTTTACTAGCCGAGGTAATTTGTGATAATATTTCCAATACAAAAAAATAAAATTTATTCAATTCCCATCACCACACCAACACCATTACGTAATCCTAACACAAACTCTAACCCATATACCTCCTGCATCGCCTAAAACGTCGACACGTTTTGGAAATATTCCATTCCAATGACCTTCAATTACGACGCATTGCATTTGTTTCAAATTTACGACCAAATTTAAAGACCTACCGGCAAAATAATATCGGACTTTGGGTACCCTTTTTGTATGGTATACAATGGTGATTTTCATTTTCCTCTAAAAATGCGTTAAATTATGTTTTTTAACTATCATTTAACGTTGACGACCTCCTCCTTAACTACAAGGAGCCGAAAGCTCCGTACGCAAAGAGGACAGGCGATGTCGCTTATGTGATTGGTCGGTGGGAGTATCCAATCGCGGGCAAGTCGCGCTGTCATTGGTAGGCGTGTTTCTTCTGCTTGGCATAGGAATAAAATATTATTAAAGGACGTTAATGGCTTTGTCATATAAAATGATGGTAACCAGGCTTGTTGGTACATTAAAACTAAATAGGTGTTTATAATTGGATGTGTGAGATATTTATATATGATCAGAGTAATGATTGGTTAGATATTCAAAAATTTTTGATAGGATTTTTGTGGATTATACATCATTCGGCTTAGAAACTTTGTGAATTTACATAATTTAAAAATAACAACAATTCTGGTACCGATCTTTTAAAGATTAGTGACATCTATTAACGAAATTATTTCAAATTTTCTCCTAAATTGAATGTTATATTCAAATTCTTAACTAAATGACAAAAAAAAAAATTAAATTTGAATTTGAGCAATTAAATGTTAAAGTAGCCAAGTTTTAATTCAGAAACAATTACGTTGTTCTTTTCTTTAAGCACCCCTAAAAACTTGTACATTTATTGATTTTATTTTCTAAAACTTAATTGTAGTGAAATAAGTGACATCTATATTTTAAATCGCAATTTAGAACTAGACCATTGATGGTGGTGACATCTAACGATGAAGAGATACTTTATATGGGATTATCCTGTTAAAAAAACTACATTACCGATAATTGCTCCCAATTCAAAGTTTGGAATGCAGATGTCGATAGTTACCTTACTAATTTAAGATATTTAATTATACCTAATGAGAAATTAAAATTTTTTATGTAAATAATATATTTCTTGTTGATCTACCAAGTTTATCGCAATAGATATTATAATTTAGATGCAAAATATAATCTTTTTTTTTATTTCGGAGGTGTTTCAAAAGAAATGTATAATATAAATTTATAACACCATTTACCAATAATAAAAAAAAGCATTTGTATGTTGCAGAATAAATTGTTAAACTAAAAATGCTTCAAAAAAAAATTGTCTGTGTTCAATATTTAATATAAGCAGCTTTCTACTTACAAGCAAGGTGTTTTATAATCATCTGTTACCTGCTAATAGCGAGGTAGGCGGGTGCTAATACGATTGGATGGTAGGTGTGTCCAATGGGAGGTGAAATGATGTGCTATTGGTAGGCGTGTATTGGGTGGACTTCATGAGCAATAAAATATATTTAAATCAATCTTACCAGCTTCCAAAGAAAATTTAAATAATATTACGTTTAATTTAAGGTACAATAAAAATTCATTTTTAAATGTAGTGAAACTTAATTTTATAATTCTCTCTGATTTTGAAGGAAATTACTTTTATATTCTAACAAGATATTTGTATGCTTTAAAATTTCACGAAATTATACTTACGTTGCATATAATTTTATTTTCCCTTTATTAATAGTTAATTATTATAAAAAATTTGGGGAAATATAGAAAAATTAATCAGTAACCGACAACGCTATCTATCAACGTGAAATCAAATCGGAGTTAGTGCTCTGTACTACCGACACTATTGTAAGTCAAACTATTGCCCGGGAGATGTCGCCAGTTACGATCTTCTTAATACCACATTAAAGTTTTAATTTTTATTTAAACTTTGTTAAGAATATATATTTTTTATTTCAAATCGTCATTTATTTAAAAAGTAGCTTATCTAATTACTATTAATCGAATGTTATACCAAATTTGACGCACCGCAATTTATCAACCTTTTTTTTTTAAATACGCAAGATTAGAGATTGCATATCAATAACTTCTTATATAAATGTTAAAAACACAGACTTTTGTTAAAGATATAAACTTAATAAATTAAAGTTCACACTATTGGTTTAAGGAGGTAACCAATAATAACCAAAGTCATATTTTTTTTGTCTAAAATTTTGGTGGGATCTTTATAAAATGGACACAGATAATTTCAAAATATTGAAAACAATGTTAAATTACTTATGTTTATAAAGATCAGATGTTGCAGGTAAATTTATTGGCTATTTCCTTGCCTAAATTAAATACGTTGTTATCTTTCTTTAGAGAATACAAAGAAATTCACAGAATCATTGATTTGATTTTTAAAATTAAACTAGTAAATCATTTACAGAGTGCTTTTGTAATGAATATATGGTAGTGACATCTCTGATTTAATAGTCTTAAAAGTGTTAATGCAACGTTTCAGTGTTCGTTATATTTTGGTATCTGATTAAAAGATGTCACTAAATAAGAAATTAATTTACTATAGTCCGTCCCAACCTCCGTATTCAGTATACGTCTTATGGGAATTTGTTTCATGGTTGCCAAATCATCCGATCGGCTGTACATTACTATTTCCGGTTAATTATTTGCAATTTCACCCGATCAATTCATAACCTTTATTAACGTTTATTGACGTTGAAGGTGCAAAATTATTGACATTCATATGACATTTTGCTTATTATTTTATTAAAGTAACTAACTTTTAACAGAGTGCATAGCGACTTCGCTGCACGTAAAATTATAGGAAAAATACTACAGATAAAATAGTTATATCTCAATATTTATTAACAATACTATACACACATCTATAAACAAATATACATATGAACGATATCTATGCAAATGTACAGTGAATATTTGCTTCGATATTGGGGTGCTATGCAATTTATTAAATTAAAAGAAGATGATCCTTATATATATACAAATAATAGTTTCCACTTTTGTAACAAAAAGAACTGGAGTCATAGAAATACGTATATGTATAATACAATAATATTTAAGAAAGGAATAGCAATTACACACATATATCTATGTCTACGTTAATTTTCTAGTCAGTCGAAGAATCACTTTGATCTTCAGATGATGATTTAATATCTTACGTGAATAATAAATTCTTCGATGTCGTCTTGCAAATTATCCACTATCCACATTTCCTTTTCAATATTGTTTACATGTTTGATGTAGTTTTGCCAATTATTAGTTGTTACAGTGCTATACGCTCGTCGAATTAATTGCTCCATATCTTTTACCTTAAATGTGGTATTATTCATTCTTACGTAGTTTTTAAGTTGTGCCCATACCATTTCAATGGGATTTAACTCGCAATGGTAAGGTGGTAATCGAAGAACTTCATGACCTTTTTCTTTTGCAAATTCGTCAATCCTACTTTTATCATATTGCGGTTTAATTTGTGACACGCAATACAGTAAGTCCCTTTTAGCATATCGGTACTGATTTGTATTTGTTTTTCATTGAGCCAATCAATGATCTCGTTTTTCCTCCATGCTGTTGTTGGAATTTTCTCCAATTTTCTGCAGTGGTAGGAAGCATTATCAAGAACAATGACTGACTTCTGTGGTATATTTGAAGTAATTTATTTATAAACCAATCCTCATACGTTTCTGAATCCATCTCATGATGAACATCGGCAGTGTTTTTCTTGCAAAGAAATGTATATTCAGCACCAGAACAAACCCATTATCACTGCCTGCATGAACTAATGCAAAACGAGGTCCTAGCCTGGTTGGTGATTTCAAACCAGTGCTTAGTCCTTGAATAAGAGCTTGTCGACTACTTTGAATAGCAGTATCTGTCCAAGTTTTATTTACCGTATGTCCTGTATTCACCCATGACTCATCAGTGTATATAATAGTTCGACCTGAAATATAAAATTACAGCCATGTCAAATAGCAAGAGGTAAATTTTACCTTCTTCTCTAAATTTCTTGATCTCTCGCAAGTATTTGTGCCTCCATCTAATAATCTCATCTCGTTCAATGAGTATACTTTTTCGTCCTACTTTTTAAATTCAAGCCCATATCGTGTAACAATCTATGAAAAGTTGTTCGACTGAAGTTAGGGAGATCATCGTCAGCATTGACAGTAGTAAGAATTGTATTTAAAGTAGGTGGCATATTCTGTATAAAAATCCATGCACTTTACGTCGAATAGCTGCTTGCGTGTTCTCACCATATGTATGCAGTCGATCATTTACTTGTATGCCCTTCCTTTTTTAGGTTTTTTGGACTTGATAATAAACCATTTTGTTGCTCCTGTTTTACATGATATATTGCACGGTCTGAGATGCCCAAAGCTTTACTTGCTTCTCGAACGGCAGCACTCACATTCATTGATTTATTGAAATAATTGAAAACATTTGCAATCATACACTTCTCCTTACGGTTAAATTTGTCTCCTCTGCGCCGTTTTCTTCCTATAGGCTCCATTAATGTAGTGAAAACTGTAATTACATTTATATTCTGTTATAACATTTATAAAAATAAATAAAAATACCCATATTACCCTGTGCACGCTTGAAAAGATAGAAGTGTTCTGAAAAGAACAATTTGTACAACTATATAAGCAAATTAACAATTTAACGAAATATTTCAAAACAAGGACGATGACGATTGACAGTTGATGCTAATAGACAGATAGTATACAACTGTTGTCGACGCCGACAGCATATGTAAATAAGTTGCAACATAGCAACCAAGGTTGTAGAGATAGCGCTAATGACAGCAACCAAGGATAGTAAGAGATAAAAGTTGCTATTCTATCCCATACTGAATACGGAGGTTGGGACGATCTATAGGATGAAATTTATGTTTCATACTTTTTTTTTTAAATTTGACCATTTGTTTTAAAAGGAATTTAATGTTTTAAATCCGTTTAGAATTTACCAAAAATTTCGTTTATGTAAATTTTAGTAAAACAAGATTAGAATTGACAATATGGACCTTAATAAAACAGTACAATCTCTTACAATACCCAAACTAATGCAGTACAGAAAAATTGAAAGCGATCAAGAAAAATGCCGCACCAAGTAACCTTCGATATTCCATCAACAGAAGCTCCAATACACGCATAATACAGTTAAATCGCTTAAAAATCTCAAGTAAGGCGATAAGCTTGAATGATCATAAATTACAGCGGACCGAAGGTGTTCTCTTGCGGCACACCCGATTCCTTAACACAATAACGAGCTGGCCGGTTGCTTTATGCACAGTTTGGCCACTGAATCGTGAAATTAGCCGCGGTTGTACAGGTTATCCTTTTCAATCTCATGAGTCGTTCTCTGTTTAATACCCTATCTTGTTTATACGTTGTATATACATCTCGATTTATAAGAGCGTGTTTTTTTCCGTTCTAAAGAAGGATGGTAGTTAATGGTGTTTAGCTTATTATTTTATATGCTAGGATGTATCAAATAAGATCGTCCGTTATCGAAGAGGTGCTTTTAGTTTCACGTGCGGTAAGCTTTAAGTGGTATAGAGAATTAAATTAACTTCAATGGTAATTGTGGTTAATTGCTGGGACTTTCGCGGTTGTTAACTTTGAAATTTCTCGCGGAAAAAAGGGTTTACTCCTTTTAGGAGGCGTGTCCCGTTGATTACGGGCATTTCGCAGCGTATTTTGGAAAAATATTCAACGGTACACGTATAGAGGAGAGATTACTACGTTTAATTAGCTTCATTTAAGCAAACTCACTCTTCGATTAATGGATACAATGCCTGAAACGCCATCTGCTGTACTTATTAAGCATCAGCGTCGAGTATACTAATCCTCGTATTTCAAAATTGTTTCTTCCACTGAATCGAAGGTTAAAGATCAATGATTTGGTCATTTTTAGGAGGAGAAATATTAATTGGCCTACTAGATCATGGGATTTAACGCCTCTGGGTCTTTTCTTTTGGGCTTATTTAAAGCAGAAAGTTTACGCTATCAATCCTGATGTAATTAAACAATGTTGTTAAAAATTTTTTTCGTGCCAGCATTTGAAATAAGAATGTTTCAATAAGACGCGTTATGCTAGACCATTGAAAATTTCATATTTCTCTTAAAGAAGGCATGATAGCCCTTTTTAAATAAAAAAACGAAGAAGGGTGTGAAACATACAAAGAATAACGAAATAAAGTCAATATCTCAGTAATGGAAGCGAAACAAAAATTATGAAAAGAATTTCGGCTAAAATTAGAAAAAGATAGTAAAGGAAACTAAAAGCTGTTCTTATTGTCGTATTACTTCATGTCTGATATCTATCGCTAAAAATTATGTACACTACTTTAAAATGTACTACTTCTAAACGCGGCCCGCTAACGTATTTGCACGCTAAAGTTTGGCCCACAACATGTCAAAGGTTGCTTTAGATACTCAATATTTTTTTGACAATTGAGTCTCCCCCTCACCTTTTTTAATCTCGTCGATGATTTTCACGTTGTCACTTAATTTTAAAAATGTTCTTTTATTGGACGTGGATTCTATGTCTGTTCTTGAGTAATTTTAGCTGCACACTACATTATTTCACGAGAAGCAAGAGAGCCAACGCTTACAGGAATCCCATACATAAATCGGGAAACAACCGATGCCGGGGCTGAAAACGTTTACGTAAACATTCTTTTTTGATCGATTCAATTACGTAAGTAAATCGGGAAATAACCGGTACCATAAACCGTTTACATTATCGAATTGTACGTGGTGCAAGCTTGTTTACATTACCGGGCGTTCCATTTGGTCCTATAGCAAAAATTTTCTGTTTACACGACCGCAACGTTTCCACTACCGGGTATTTACATGAGCGAATGTTTACTGTAATTATGTATATCCTTCGGCAGCGGAGGGAAAAGAATAGGACAAGCTCCGACAGGAGCATCTGGCTGAGTATTAATATTTAGTATGAGAGAGTATGAATGATGACAAGGATATGCATCCGCACACATGTCTAATGAATGAGAGAGAATGAATCAGATTCAGTAGGCATAATTATGTTGAGCGTTATGACTAGCGGGCTCCCATTATTTCAGGAAGCTCGAGACGGCAACTGGCGGCGGGACGAGCGTTATGCAGGATCCCGGAGGGGAGAGAGGATCACCTGGACGACCACTCATGGACCCTAGGACCTTCTTAAACCAAAGGGACAACCAGCGAGACGAACCAGCCTTGAACAAGTAGCAGTCATAAGGAAAGAAGCGTATTTCTGTGTTCTGTGATAATATATTTAAATAACTTAATAATAATAAAATAATTTAAGTAACTAATCGCTTATCGATCTGCTTCTTCAGGGCCAGGAAATAATATATAAATTTTTAAGTTAAGTAGGACGCGGGCTAGGCCCGCATTATTTTATTCCACTAGGTTAAGTTAGCTAGGTTTGCGTTCATATTGAACAGTTAAGTTAAGGACATCCGGTGTAGTGCCTCTGGCGGAGCACCGCAGCTAGGACACTTATTGTTAATTAGTTAAGTTTATTATTAAATAAAGTGTAATTATATATATTTCAATACGAATATATAATTTGGAAAACTGACCTTAACTGAAACATCTTTCATATAAACTTCACTCGAACATACAAATCTTCTTTCTACGTCTAGCAGATACTTTTCCCCTAAGACCAGTATAGTCGAGTTAGTGTACATAATAGAATCATCGCTAGTCCTATTCATCCCCTCGCCCCATCCTCCAACATTGTGTTGTTTGGGGTTGTTTCCGTATAAGTTGGTTTATCCTCCTTTCGACGGTCAGTCCGGCTTAATGTTGTGTCAAAAACTATTTTTCCACGTCACGCAAAGGCGTCTTGACGTCCGATAAGAAAGACGTCGTCTCGTTTGATCGTTGGTATGCATCCATTCGTAAATATATCATTTTTTTTTCCTATACGCTGGTGAGATAAGTTTATCGACGACGTTTCGAGATGCACCAACGGTTAATTGATGAATTTTTAATGTTAGACGCCTTATTGTAGTTCCGGAATAGACGAACGCTATTGTAAATGGTATATTTTTCGAATGGTGTGTTGTTTCTACGATCTGCTGATGTAAAATATATACATATGGTGTCCTTTCAGAACAGGATGTGTCTATCGTAGTTATAATTAGTCTCGGCAGAGTGGGACAAGTTACAATGCAGATACTACACATCAGTGGCGTATCATGCGTAAAAAATGTGGGGGTTGCAAGTTTTGTCGGTACTAGCACCTTTTACACTAGTAGAAAATGCATCTAACTATAACTCCTTGATTAAAATCTGGAATAGTTTCAATAGAGTTCTTTCCATGAGAAAGCATCGTTAATGCAGAAAGTCTTTAGAATCTTTAAAAGTTTTAAAGTTTAATTCAAAGCCATACTTACTTCACTATTTTGTGAAATGATGTTATAAATTGGAGGCAAATCCGAGATTGGTTTAAAATCTTCGGTATTTAAGTAATTTCGATGAAATCCAAATCTACCAAAATTCCAACTTCCTCAATTTCACCTGTACGATCGCGACGACCCAAGAGACCGTATGCTGCTAAAAATTCCATTTCCAGACTAAAAAAAATGTGGTTAGATTTAATACACCACAAAATATATTTAACATCATCCATACCATAGCTTACCGCCGATGCGAAAAGCGAAAAAATGAAAATAGTCGTTAAAAAGGGAGGGGGGTCGAAGAGGGATCAATATCTCGTTATTAATTATTTTACGATTTTGAAAAGTAATATTTCAGTTTCGTTATTTATCAACCTTAGTTGTTTAATTATTAAATTGTATACATACATGTTTATAGAATTATTACATGAATAAAAATACTTCCCTTTTAAAATATTTTGTTAAAATTCTATTCAATTCTATTATGAGATGTGATGTATATCTAAATCTTTTGGAATGCGTCTACTATACTATTCAAATAATCAAAATTACTTCCGAATTATTGCCATATGCCACTTGATTGTTTAATAGAAATAAATCCACAACATCCTTAGATTTAAACGTAATCAATCTCAAACTTTTTACAAAGTTAACACAAGACGAACGTAAAAGAAACAAGATTATAGTAATTTAAAATAAACGACCAAAAGGAGGATAAAAGCCAATCTTTTAAGAAGAAGATGACCATAAAACAAGAAGAAAATATAATAATGAAAATAAGCAACACAGCATGCCTCTACCACAAGTGTATGAAGGAGTTCCACCGAATAACAACAACAGCAACAAGAGTAAACCGAATGATAGGTTTCGGTTCACTAGTTTTTAATAATTCTTCTTCAGCAGAGTGTAGAATCTTTACATAGATAAACGACCGAGCTTCGATCGGAATGGACGTGGTAGTGGTGAAATTGAAGTACCGCAATACCCTTGTACCGCCGCAGAATGAAATGGAACGATGGGAAGACGCAAGATGGCATCTACAAGGTCTTCTAAAAGGGTTTGGAACATTCTAAACTACGACTAGTAATTAAAAGTATGTAAAATTGAGAAAGTAGATGCAGATTTTTAATCCAATTCAAATGAGTTTTACAAAATATTATATCGGTGTGAAAACTATAGCCTAAGATAGTAGCCAGTTCTTATGGAAACCTCTGAAAGTCCAGTGGTGTTCGTAATACCCATATAATTTAGAATATACATGAAATACACCTCTACAATTAAACCTTTTGATTATATGAATTGAAGGTGTTCCTTATAGAATCTTTCTTTATACAACATGACTTGACTTTCGCCTATATTTCACTGAAGACTCGTCTCTTTTAAAGTTCCAATAGTCTAAGCCCACAAGCATACTGCCGTGCCATTTGTTTCCTTGCAGTGTGATTCAATTTGACTGATATTCTCCGGAATCATGTTCATCGCTGACATCACCAAAATTGTCTGGAAAAAGATTCAATATCTGCATGGAGGAAACGAATATCTTGGAATATATTTGCTCGCAAATCTTTGTTACTTTACAGCACTTCAACCAACTGTTTATAGTTTTCAAACCGTTTTAATCTCAGGGAAGTTTAAAGAATTGCTTCTCCTTAATCTATGGTATTGTCGAAATTGGCATTATTACGCTAGTTAGGTTATTCTGAGAAATTTGTTTTTTTCAGTGAAGTAAACATATACACTGTCTTTGTTTAATGTGCGTCTCCTGAATTAAAAAAAAGTTTCATCAATGACGTTCCTGAAACCAGAAGTAAGGATATTTCTTCTTGGCCATTGTTTTTCCAATACAATGATATTTTCTGTCCCTATACCATCTCACTCCCACAGAAAATAGCAAAACTTCGCATATTCTAACTGAGGTGCCCCCAGTACTAGGACTAAAACTTTTAAATCTGTATAAGGTTTCCCATTTGAAATCTGTGGTGTTTTGTTTTCATCAGACTTTCACAAGACTGCTTCATATAGGCAGCATGAGCAATGGGATTTTCATCCCCACTAAGAAGGAGAACAACACTAAAACTAGTTTTCTAGGACCCTCCACTCTTCTGGATTGTGGTGCATTGACATCGTTATAAAATACTAGTTCATCCTGTTCCGAAAATAAATACCGCAGCTCTTGCTGCCTTATCCCTTTGTGTAATAAATTCTATCCTTTGAGCCTTGAAATTAAGAATTCTGGTTGATTTTTCGACGAACTCAGATTACGAATTAAGTTATTGAAATCTGCTTGACATACTAGCAGGAACAGGGTCTGTTTATCTGCTCTTTTTGGTTTTCCAAGGTTACACTGGAGTTCCAGTAATATACCGTGTCGTTTCTAAAATGGTCACGATTTATTTAAAAAGAAATGATTTTGTCGATGTTTTTAATGTAACCGAAATTGTGAGGTATATACGAGGCTTCTTCGTAAAGTAAGTATCGTTTTAGAGAAATAAATAAACACATAAAAGTATTTTATTTCAAAACAAAATTTATTTATAGGTGACAGAGCATTTCCTAAATTCTTTTCTCATATAGTTGTCATCATTGCTCAGATATTCGTCATAGCGGAAAACCAATTTTTCGATATCCTCTTCATAGAATGGCGCAAATGAAGACAGCCAGTGCAGAATATCATCTCTTATGCTATTATCGTTGTTAAAGCTCCTTCCTCTAAAATGTTTTAAATTCAAGAATAACTGGTTATTGTATTAGATATGGAGTGATACCAGTACTATGGGGACGTGCGTTGTTATGAAGCAACACAATGCCATCACGAACTTTATCATTAACCTTTTCAATCAAATCATCGTTGACAACAGAAGACCTACTCCGTGCCTTAAGCATTTTAATAGTGCTGCGGTGGTGGTAGAACGAAACGGTATCTTGTAATCTATCCTCTGTTATTTTATTGCAGCCTTTTTCAATTAGAATTCTTTAGTATATCGTTAGGAATTATTTCTACCATTTTAACTTGACTTAAGAGTAAATACATCCTACAATATTTGGTGCTGGGTTCGAATCTTGGTAGCCTATTTACTTTTTCTAATGATTCAATCGTAATTGTAGTCTTTTAGAGCATTTTGTAGTATCAAAAAAAAACTCCCCACGTCACTAAAAACCCTGAAATAAAAGATAATCCTACCTTGTCTGTCTCTCATGCATTTCGGCCCACCCTGTAGACAATGTACATTTTTAAAAAAACGGCTATTACGGGTAATACGCTACAAGAAGAATAGATGCGAACGAACCCTTTCTCTCACCGCCATCCATTATGAACGGTGGTATGACTAGTCGGAATCGAGATGTTGATCCTTCTTCGACGTGTTTAACGTCCTTTTTTAACGCCTATTTTCACCTTTTTTCGCTTTTCGCATCGGCGAAGGATGACGTTGAATATATTTTGTGGTGTATTAAATCTAACCAGATTTTTTTGGTCTGGAAATAGAATTTTTGGCGGCATACGGTCTCTTAGATCGTCACGAAGTTGTTTGCTAGTTGAAATTTCGGCAGATTTGGATTTCATCTAAAATATTTAAATAATCGAAGATTTTAAATCGATTTCGAGTTTGCATCTAATTTATGACACCATTTGACAAAATAGTGAATTAAGTGTGAGTTTTAATGGAACTTTAAAGCTTTTAAAGATTCTAATTACAACTTCGATGACATCAGCTAAAGTAGAACGGTGATTCTCGACATTGAAAAGAATAAAAAATTTCTTAAGGGATAGCATGGCATAAGAAAGACTTTCTGCATTAACGATGCTACCTCAAGAAAAGGATTTTATTGAAAGTATTCCAGATTTAATCAAAGAATTATAGATAAATTTTCTACTACTGAAGTAGGAAAAATAATTTTTAATAAAGCACATGTACATAGTCCCTACTGTAAAAAATATTAGTACAGATAAAATTTGCAACCCCCGCACTTTTTACACACGATCCGCCACTGATGTGTAGCATTGGTGTCATTATTAATTTAATATTTCCACATACATTCATTAAAGTAATAAATGAGCACCTAAAGAAACTGTCACTGTGTTTACATTAAATTGTTCTAGGAATCCAGAAAGTTTCATTCAAATCGGTGAATAAAACTTATAACACATGGGCTGAAAAGTCCCGGGCCTAACAAAGAAAACACGTTTTTTTTTGGTTCAAAATTAGCTTTATTCATCAACGTAATCTCCATCAAGAGCAACACAATTATTCCAGCGCCGCTCTAACATTTCAATACCACTTTTGTAGAACGATTTATCTTTTGCCTCAAAATAGGCCTCAGTTTCAGCGATAACCTCTTCATTCGTGCGAAGTTTCTTACTGGCGAGCATTTTTTTGAGGTCTGCGAACAGCCAGTAGTCGCTGGGAGCCAAATCTGGCGAATACGGTGGATGTGGGAGCAATTCGAAGTTCAATTCATGTAGTTTTGCCATTGTTTTGATTGACTTGTGACACGGTGCGTTGTCTTGATGAAACAAAATTTTTTTCTTTGCCATATGCGGTCGTCGGCCTTCAAACGCTCCAATAACGCTATATAATATTCACTGTTGATGGTATTTCCTTTCTCAAGATAGTCGATGAATATTACACCACGCACATCCCAAAATACCGAGGCCATAACCTTTCCAGCCGATTGTTGTGCTTTCGGGCGCTTTGGACGAGGTTCACCAGTTGCTGTCCACTCAGATGATGATCGTTTTGATTCCGGAGTGAAGTGATGGATCCATGTTTCATCCATTGTCACATATCGACGCAAAAATTCCGGTTTGTTACGTTTAAACATGGCCAAACACTGCTCAGAATCATCAACACGTTCTTGTTTTTGGTCAACAGTGAGCAAACGCGGCACCCACTTTGAACAGAGCTTTCTCATAGTCAAATGCTCATGCAATATAAAGTCAATACGTTCTTTTGATATCTTTACGATGTCAGCTAACTCACGCAACTTCACTTTTCGATCATTCAAAACGATTTTGTGGATGTTTTTGATGTTTTCTGGTGTTACCGCCTCATTTGGACGTCCACTGCGTTCTGCATCGTCGATGTCTATACGACCACGTTTGAAGTCAGCAAACCAACATTTTATTGTTGTTTCTGATGGAGCGGAATCCCCATAACACTTTTCAAGCCATTGCTTCTCTTGAACGGTATCTTTTCCCATCAAGAAGCAGTGTAAAATTAAAACACGAAATTGTTTTTGATCCATTGTTTTGAAAATAACAAAAGTAGCGTGACTCTTAGCACAATAACTCACAAACTAATGAATAGAATGTCATGAAATTTTAACAGCTGCCTTTTGAAGGTTAGTACCAACTGAAAGAAAGGTGACTGCAATAAAACTAGCGTCATCTATGTGTTAGGCCCGAGACTTTTCAGCCCATGTGTTATGTACATAATACGAAAATCCATCTTTTTGTTTCTTAGTTATTTCCATGTTTAACCAAAATTTCTAAACTACAGCGTTATCCTTCACTCCTAGAAGACACTTTCACTTAACAGATTCATTGATCTCGAGTATAAACGTTGCGGTAAACTTTTCCTAATTAAATTACGTTTGACGAGAGGCGGACGAGCAGAAAATGTATTTTTTCCGTCTCCGCATCTCTCTGGGTTACGGAGCGTTGTATGTACGATATAGGGTAGCAGCCGAGTTACGCCCCGATGCCCTCGACGTTCTTGATAGTAATCAACTCGCCACCCTACAGTGACTAGGCGTTTTACGAAAATTAACCATCTTTCGACGTTGTATCGCGTTCGGTACGGAGGCGTTTCGAACTTACAAGGGACGATCTCGAAGCCGGAAATTCAAAAAATTATGGAAAAGTTTGTAAGAAAATGTCCCGATCTTGTGCTACGCTATGGTTGTCCTACAGTTCTACGTTTGTTCCCATACCATTGTGATTTAAACCCTATTGAACTTGTATGGGCACAAGTAAAGCACTACGTCGTTATCAATAATAAAACTTTTAAAATATTAGAGGTGAAGGCATTATCACTGGAACGGCAAGATGTTGAAGCTTTAGAAAACTGTGTCAGGCACAAACAAAATCACCATAGTGATAAAACACTTCTGAATGGCCGGGAAAACGGCCACACAAATTCGAAATGTTTTGCTAGAGGTTCATGGCGGATGTATTCCATCACTTTTGACCATCAGCTTCTGGGTGAAGGAGTTCAGCCGTGGCGGCGCAAGCGGATGTGACAAACAACGCAGCGGTCGCCTAAAAATCGCTACCAACGATGAAATCGATCGCCGATTGAAGCTGAAGGAGATAGCAGAGACAACAGGCATCTCAGAAGGTCATCGCTGCTATAGATGAGTATTTTGCTGACCTCGAAACATCCTTGCCACTTTTGCGATACTATTTTATCATAATGTATTGCACATAAAATATGAAAAGGTCTGCTATTTACTTACTACACAAGATTTTGATAATCAAACTCTAACGTTTACGATGTTTTCATTTGACAGTTACATCGTTTAAATTTCACCAGTGTAATACAGTGGCCTATCGTAGCGCCATCTACTGCATTCCTAACGTGAAAGAAGTATAGATAAAGGGTCATCTCCTGCCGTATATAAGGGTACATGCCACGACATCCATTGTAGACTTTCTCTTCTCTGACGAAGAATTAAATCCTACTTGAAAGCTTAGACTACTTTAAAAGGGTGCTTTAGTTGTTCTACTTGTCATCTGTCGAATGACATATGATATTTTACTACAAAAATATAAACGGAAATAAATTTAAAAAGTGAGCGCAAATCGGAACATCCTTTATTAACAACACCATCACGCCCCCTTATCAAACAGCTAAATTCTCAATGTTCCCGAAATAAGTTTACTCGTGATCGGAGAAGTGTTTGTATAACGATTCAATGGGACTCCAGGGCGTATTTAGAACAGCCATCCGAGCTCATCCCCCTTCCGATTCACCCTCTTATAACGTTACGAATAGCGCGGCTTCCTCCCTTGTTCGGACTTGGTCAAAACTTTCTTATT
The DNA here is from genome assembly GCA_023509865.1 of Trypoxylus dichotomus. NCBI lineage: Eukaryota > Metazoa > Arthropoda > Insecta > Coleoptera > Scarabaeidae > Trypoxylus > Trypoxylus dichotomus. The sequence continues at coordinate 29,469,538 of CM042082.1, read as the reverse complement.
GTGCGTGTTTCGTTTTATTGGCATTATTCGCAGTTGTCGATTTGACTTCTAGAGTTCGCGGATAGACAAAAGAATGAGTCGTGCCTTTATATTGGGGGGCAGTAAACAGATTACGACCGGAATAATACATACAAAGGGTTGTTAAGCGTCCTCGATGCGATTTCGAAGTGTTTTGTTCGAGATACGTTTCTTGTGAACAGTTCTATCTCTATTGTATGCCATGCCAAGTGAGATACCATTGCCAGCACCGTCTCTCGGAAAAACTTATATTCTAAACTTATCATCTTCGAAATTTGACTAATTTCTAATATTCTTTAAGGGAATAAACATATTTAAAATTTTCGCTTTAAATAATAATACCCTAGGTTGTCCTTTGTTCGTGCAGAGTATACGTGGTGGAATGAACATGGTGAATAATGTGTGACCAATTTCATCAAAAAATTTTTGGCAGAGGGACTGTATTACTTATCACTACGACTCCCATATAGAAATGAAGAAAGCACGAACCAGGTTTTGTGCGCATGATCTGGAAGCCGACCTATTTCAACTAAATCCGTTATCTTCTTTTTTTTTTTCTTTTTTTAATCGTATGTCCTTTATACCTTGCGGTGTCCGACTATTTATTTCTTATTTTTATATTCCACAGGTTCCTGTTCTGAGCCAGTTGTTTGGCTTCAGTCCATCCCGTACTTCTCTTTTCCAATGTTCTATACACCTGCTCCTTCCAGGTGTTTCGGGGTCTACCTATTCTGTTTCTGCCCTCTGTTTTGGCTTCAAATATCCTCTTTGTGAATCGATCTTCTTCCATTCTGTGTAGATGTCAAAGCCATCCCAGTTGTCTCTCTTCTATGAATATTTCTATTGGCTTGATATTTAGACCATTAGTGATTGTCGTGTTCTTAATTTTGTCTCTTCTAGTTACTCCTTCTATTCTTCTTAGGAATCTCATTTCCATGGCCGTAACTCTGCTTTTGATTCTATTCGTGGTTATCCATGACTCACTACCATATGTTAACGTTGGTCTGACCACTCTTTTATACACCTCTGTCTTTATTTTTTTTGATATTTCTTTTTTATCCAGAAACGAATTTCTCAATATGTTACATATTTATGCGGATTTCCCTATTCTCTCATTTACCTCTTTCTCTATTCTCCCATTGTCTTCAATGATTGTTCCTAAGTAGTTGTAACGTTTAACTTGTTCCAATGCCTTTTCCCCGATTTTGATGCTATGTTTTCTTTCTTCTGCTGCTATTATCATTGTGTTTGTTTTCCTCGTGTTTATCTCCATGTTTATCTTTGTTAGTTCTTCTTGGTATATCTTCAAGTTTTGCTGTAACGTCTCTTCCGAGTATGCTATCAGTACCATATCATCTGCAAACATTAGTTCCTGTACGTTAATTGCATTCATTTTCCAGTTTCCTACTTTCATATTTTTTCTTTTCTGTTTAGCTTTTTTAACAGCGTCGTCTATTAATATAGAGAATAACAATTAGAAAATTAAGAAAAAATAGTTCCATGTGTACATGTTACAGCAAAACTATCTATACAACGCCAACTGAGAATTATAAAAACAAAAAAGAAACTACAATATCGGGTCGAAATTTTCTCCAAAAATGGATACACCTCCGACCCGAACAAGAACGGTAGTGCATTATAAAACTATAGTTTATAGTCATTACAGCTTTTGTTGATCTTTTCCCTTAACCATTTTTCGATACGCTAATAATAGCCGTTTCCTTTCGATATATAAAATTATTACCTATATCGACGTTCGCAACATACGAATATATAGTTATAGGGTTACCAGTAATACGCTTTTAGGTACATCAGTGATCCATGTTCCGTAGATGTATAATAATAATCATAATAATAACTATCAAGGCTGAAGCGGCCGGGCAAAACCGCAAAGTAAAATCGATAGCGATCATTTACCTACCGTCCTGTATGTTCGATCGTCGATCGGCTTCCGAGATGATTGCGGGCCAGCGCTCGACGATACCGATGATTATTACGTTGAAAAATTCATTGATAATGATAATGATGGACTCCGGCTCGATTTGAGTCGAAATAGGCATACGGTAGTGTGCGAAATGGTCCATCAATTTCACATAAATTATATCGAGCACACCGGATAAACGGCCTTCTTTTGTTTGTACGCGGTGTGACGATTTATGCGGCGACCAAGCGAAAGTGGTATGTAGGAAAGATGGGAATTGGAAGGACGAATTATCTGTTCAGTTTTGGTCATGTCTTTGAGTTATTTCTATCATAATTTTGTTAAATTCGGAAACTCGTTATAAATAAGATTCTTGCATTACCTCCTGTACAACACATTTGAGAGATATACTAAAAATTTAGACCTTGGGATGTCTACCTGTTGTTTGTTGGGGAGTGTGTGGAGTTCTCTGTATTCTCTAATTGAAACCCCATCGCAACATTTTGAGAAAAACAAAAAAAAATTCCGCACATTGCATTATTTCTTTCCAGTCTTTTTTTAAGTGTAAAGTGCACATTTACACGATATATTTGCGGTTTTAGAATGATATACAGTGAAAACTCTGTTGAATGGACACCAACGGAACCAACTGAAGGTGTCCGCTTAAAAGAAATATGTAGTAGATACAACAAAAATCGTGTTTTAACGAAAAATGAATATATTAAAGAAATTGGGGCACTTAAATCGTGTATGTATATAAATCTTTTTAAAATAAATAAGAAACTTTAAACTTAAGAAAAAAGTTTATTACATACAAAGTATAATATATATACATAGATACATAGATGTAGTATGTAATACAAAACAATGAAATGAGTAGTTACTTTAAGGACGCAAAAATTCGTATATTGCTGCTTGTCTTCTCTTTTTCTTTAAAATGGCGTCTTGAAATCGTATTTCTAATTTAGAAAGAAGCTCCAAAGACTGTATCTCCGTGATTTTCGACAAAACCTTTGAGCTGCTTGATCAGGGTAATAGCCTTACCATAATTTGGGATAGCTTCTGTTGGCACTGGAACCTCATCGACATCAGAATCTTTCCGAAAGTTCTTGTATTTCAACTGGATTTGCAATTTCTTGTTCTGAATCTGGATCTTCAACATACAAATCTTCATCTACGTTCAAAAAATCATTAAGGTTTGCATTATCCGTCAATTTCAATAAATTCTGATTTTTGAGGGTATCTGAAAGTACACTAAGAGGCAAATTATCTTCTAGGTCAGATGTATCAGCCTCAGTTAACTGGTCTTCACTTTGCATATTTACATGATTAAATCCTGCTTTGCTGAAGCAATTTTGAACTGTCTCTTTGGTTACTTGGTCCCAAGCGGTTTTTGCCTAATAACTGCATCCAGTGGTGTAATTTTCTTTATTAACTCAAAAGCTGTACCAGCAGTTTCAATGTTTACTAGCAGATGTTTGAGTATTAGACTTCGGTAATAACTTTTAAAATTCATTGCAATCCCCTGGTCAAGTGGTTGACAAGCTGATGTACAATTAGGGGGTAAAAATAATATTTTTATATTATTTAAACGAACGTCTTTCGGATGAGATCCCGCATTGTCTAAAAATAACAAAATGTTTCTTTTTCCTTTAGCCATTTCCAATCTAGGTCTTGCAACCACTCTGTCATAATTTGTCCAGTCATCCAAGCTTTCTTATTGTAGTTCCAAGTTACAGGTAGGTTATTTATATTAATGTTTTCACACGCCATATTTGCACAATGCAAAATTGTAAACCTCTCTTTGAGATACTTACGCCCAACACATTTTTCCTTCTTTAATGTGAGCGTTTTGTCGGGTAGAGCCCTAAAATACAGGCCTGTCTCATCGGCAATATAGATGTTTCTCGGTGAATATCCCTTAATCGAAGAAGGGCATTTTTTTAAAAACGATGAAACATCTTCAGCATTAACCGAAGCTCCGTCTCCCGAGATCGCTTTAACACATATATTGTGGCGGATTCTAAATTTATTGAGCCAACTAGAATGTAGAATATCCCAAAGAAGCGGCTATTTCTCTTGCTTTTCATCGTATTAGCGGACCTAAAAAAAAAATAAGTGTTTTGCGTTTTTGTCACGACAAACCTATTGGTAATCTCACTTTTTTTATCTATTTTAGAATTTAATATGAAAAGAAAATCAACGCATTAATACAAGACAACCTTGTCTAAAAAAAATCATTCATACCTGTTAAAGGAATCCCCTTATGCCGAGCTGCTGTAAACCAGTCATAATACAATTTGTCAATTTTAGTACCATCACCCGTCATAAAGCTTCTTTTTTCATTCAAATTGCTGTTCGACATCCATTTGTTTAGAAGAATTTCTTTATGTTTAATTATATCTGCAGCTTGTGTTTTTCCAATATTAAAACGCTTGTATAAGTTCCTTACACTTAATTTCTCTTTATTGTAGACGTCAACAATCTCAATTTTTTGTTTAAGCGTGAGAATTTTTCTATTTGGAGCCATTTCTATAATGAATGTGTCGCCCACTTTGTCTTTTCCGCATAGACATCAGACTAATATTGAAAGCAGATTCAATCGAAATCGTACACCCAAAGAATAAGAACGGTAAATCCCTGACCAACTTGGGGAAGTCCCTAATTCACACCCGGCACAAATGCACGACATAGCCCGCGTTTGTACCGAAAGATTAAAGTCGGTAAATCTCCGGTTTACTCGGGGAAGTCCCAGCGAGATTGGCGCGCGGCGCGATTGAGCAATACTCTCGATATAAAAATAAGATAAGGCGTTTCTTTTTATTTTACTATTGTCCGGTTAAGAGAACATTTTCTCGCGTTTATGATCGTCACATTCATAAGTGAGCTTAGACGATGCGGTCACAGGAATGCTTAAGCCTAAAATAATTATAAAAAATATATTATATAACGTGCTGAAATACATACTGTTTTAAGAAGTTTCATCCAAATCACAAATCACATTTTCTAATTGTAACACTACCTTTTTTACGATTTATTATCAAAACGTTCGCAATAATAAAATTCAGCCTTTAACCATGTTCCCCAACGCGGAGTAGTCGGCTATGGTGGTTCAGGCACTTTGGGACACAGTTCGTGAAATCCCTTTGTACGTTTTGGGGACCTTAGAAATACTGCCTTCGCGTGAGCTATTAAAGCATTTACCCGTAGATATCATTTAGAGATCAATTGCGCTACAAGGTTTAAAGTATGAATTTTACATACTACAGGTAACAGATTGCCAGTCTCTTCTTCAAGAGATCGGCATAAGGAAAGCATGTTAGCGACACCGTACTTACGTCACATACAAACATTAGAAGTTGGGTTGTTGAAAGTTGAAATTTGTTCAATGCTCCCAACATCACTTTTAAAATTTCATCGCTAGTACATTTTACAACTCCTTTGCAAGCAAGTAAGATAGGAAATAACGGTTCAAACTCTTCCATTGTACGTACCATCTACTACGGAATGTTTTTTCCATATCGATTGTTTCGTTCACATATAACCACAATTTTTATCTTTCAATTCCGCTTTAATACCTGGTAATGTATAATCCGAATACTTGTTCCAGAAGGAGACAAACGCTTGTTGGTCTCGTAAAGTGAAAGGTACATGGCATGGAATAAAAGAAACACCTATATGAAATATTAATTTTTCATTATATCATTTTATACTTTTTAGCTGGCGTTCATACTTCCATCTGCTGGTACACGTCAAATAGTTGTCGCAGTTTACACATTTAATTCTATTGCCTTCACATTCTTCAGTGCCGCGCACTTCACCCCACCACGTTGTTCTCCGCACGGCACTGAATCTTGCCGTTCTTTGCCGAGACTAGTTATGTATATAATGATAATTATGTACCGTTATCCTCAAATCCCGAAACTGAAATGCATAACCACAGAAGAGCCTCGGAACTCCATGTCGTATTCGACAGCCCCGTTCCATCATGGACAAAATTTTAAGCGTTCCACCATCCCTCCTTTCTGTACTCCACATTCCCATTATCTAAATTATCCGTCGTTACCAGCTTGTTCTTGAAAATGCGAAAAGCTGCAGATCGAGAACGTGCGATCTCTCAACGTCATCTCGCATCAGTTTCAACCAAGCAGACCCTCCCGGAGGATCCCCTTCAGTCTAGCGACGGCCTCGTAGAATTTGCACCATCTTACGTAGAGCAAGGGCAAGGTATCCGTTCTCGTAATTAGACGCTGTCCGATGCTTCTGACGGTGGCGTCTCTTCCTTTCCACGTTTCTTTTTTTTTTAGTAAAGAAGTCGCGATGACGATATAATCCACGCCGGGCGACGGACAAATGACGCCATTACCCGTACAAAAGTTGATAAATGCGGGCACTTTTCTCTAGTGGAAAGAGCGCAGAAGTTCGATCGTTGAAGTGGACTGTTAATCAAATGAAGGAAAGAGAAAGAGATGCGCATTTTCTAGAGGGAAAAGGGTGAGGTAAATCGAAGTATTGCGTTAGGATTTTTGGGACATGTGAGGACGTCATGGTAATATGTAACACGAATAAAGAGTTACAAAATATAATCTATTATAAGAATGTTAAATAATGCTGCATATGTTTATAATGCCACCTACTAACAATATGTTTATGTATACCAGCAACGTTCTAATAAAGCTCAACCTTTACTCTGTGTTATCTATATGTGTATACTGTGTGTATACTGTGTGTATACTGTGTGTATACTGTGTGTATACTGTGTGTATGCTGTGTGTATACTGTGTGTATACTCCGTGTATACTGTGTATATACTGTGTGTATACTGTGTGTATACTGTGTATATACTGTGTATATACTGTGTATATACTGTGTGTATACTGTGTGTATACTGTGTGTATACTGTGTTACGCCCTAGTCGTTACACTCGCTATGTCATTTTAGCAGAAATTCCAAGAAGCTCAACATCTTCACTTATATCAGGGGTAGCATCTCGGCCTTGAGTTTGCTATTTAGGATCATAAGGATAACCCGGAGAATAAATGCTTGACCCTGCATTTTGAAGTTAGATCTTTGACTGTCTGGAAAGATCATATCCACTGTTACTTCCATGAGCAGATGGCATTATTCTTTTGAACGCAAAATTGATTAGCATCATGTAATTATTCAAGAAAAGGACAGTATCAATTCAATAACAAGTTGTACATCTATGTTGATGTTTTAACTGGCAGCACTGTGCAAAAACGAGTCAAGTCCAGGACTTGGGCAGTTTGTACAAAGTATTATAGATATTGGAAACCCATTATACGCTCTACTTTGAATATTTATTACCGTAAAGAACTGTTTTATGTACTAGACTGCAGAGGAATATGAACCTATGTCATTCTAAATTATTATTTTCTATATTAATAGAGGACGCTGTTAAAAAAGCTAAACAAAAAGGAAAAAATATGAAAGTAGGAAACTGGAAAATGAATGCAATTAACGTACAGGAACTAATGTTTGCAGATGATATGGTACTGATAGCACACTCGGAAGAGACATTACAGCAAAACTTGAAGATATACCAAGAAGAACTAACAAAGATAAACATGGAGATAAACACGAGGAAAACAAACACAATGATAATAGCAGCAGAAGAAAGAAAACATAGCATCAAAATCGGGGAAAAGGCATTGGAACAAGTTAAAAGTTACAACTACTTAGGAACAATCATTGAAGACAATGGGAGAATAGAGAAAGAGGTAAATGAGAGGATAGGAAAATTCGCAAAAATATATAACATATTGAGAAATTCGTTTCTGGATAAAAAAAGAAATACCAAAAAAAAAATAAAGACAAAGGTGTATAAAAGAGTGGTCAGACTAACATTAACATATGGTAGTGAGTCATGGATAACCACTAATAGAATCAAAAGCAGAGTTACGGCCATGGAAATGAGATTCCTAAGAAGAATAGAAGGAGTAACTAGAAGAGACAGAATCAGAAACACGACAATCACTAATGGTCTAAATATCAAACCAGTAGAAGTGGTCAGAGAAGAGAGACAACTGGGATGGCTTGGACATCTACACAGAATGGAAGAAGATCGAATCACAAAGAGGATATTTGAAGCCAAAACAGAGGGCAAAAATAGAATAGGTAGACCCCGAAACACCAGGTGTATAGAACATTGGAAAAGAGAAGTATGGGATGGATTGAAGCTAAACAACTGGCTCAGAACAGGAACCTGTGGAAGATAATAATAAGAAATAAATAGTCCGACACCGCAAGGTATAAAGGACATACGATTAAAAAAAAAATGTCATTCTAAATTATTAGAATAAATTAACCGTTGGTTTTTCAATGATAATTTAATTTACTTGTTATAACCAACGTTGAATTTAAGTATCGTGTCTGCTTAGATATCAGGGGTATAACTGGAGATGTAGGTTCAAATCTTACAGGGGATTTGAAATTTTTATTTATTAAAAATTTCTCTAAAACCTAATCCTAATTAAATTCAACGTTGCTAATAACAAGGAAATTGAATTATCTAGCTCATTTTGTCCAAAAGGTGGACTTGATAGGTCTATGCATTGAACCCCTCAATTGAATAGGTCATTAAAAAAAGATATATATATATATATATATACTACTCCTACGAATATTGACCTTTTAACATTTTCAACTTCATATATAAGCGCATCTATTTCAACTCGAGTCGGTAACACGGTTGACAATGAGAGTCCACGTGCTCTCGAAACGCTGCGATTGATCTGTGGTGCCGATTATTAAAATTTTCTACTTGATCTACCATAATAGATAAAGTAATAGAAGTTAGGTTTCATTAGTATGTTAGGTTAGGTTTGATAGCGAGTTTATGTGTGTGTATCCAGCATCGGCGTAAAACCTGACGTCACCATTTATTGATGACGTGTGTTGGAATTTATAGTGCCTCGACTTTACGTAATAACGACACTAATTTACTACCAAACACACACCCACAAATTAATTAATTCTGTACTACAAAATCTTAGTTTGAATACTTCGGTAATGGATCTAAATTTATTGCAAATATTTCCTCGTCAAAATCATAATATCATTTCGTAATAACATTCGGAACATATGCTGTATTTAATAACCTACTTTCGTTGTTGTTAGAGCCATTCGTGTCATCCTCGTCGGCTCGATCATGTCGCGTTTGTTCTAGGTGGGGAACGATGGTAGTATCTACACATACGCGTGTATCAGTTAGTAATTTTAAACTCATCAAGATGTCATTTTCACACCGTCGACTTATCGTAATTGGCTGCTTCCGTTTTTTATTAAATTGTCATTAAATTCGTCGTTATTGTTTCCACATTTTCGAACTAAATTCGCGTTTCGAAGTTAACCGTGGCCAACTAGAACAGCAAATTCCCTACCGAAGCGGTCATCGTTTATAAATTTTCTTAGACGATACTCTATTTTCGTTTTTAGTAAATTTATGCTTCAGTATAGTTTCTAGATCATTAGATATAAACGCATGTATATGCAGAGGTATAGAAACTGGTGAAATATACGGCTTTAAATTTAATATATACTGGAGATATTTGTTTGAGTTATTAAGTAAAGAATCGGTTCTTTTTCCTTGTTAAAATATTTTTAAACTCTGCAAGTTTTAAGGGTGCAGCATAGTTTGTGAAATTACCTATACATAGGTACATATTTGCTTTAAATCAGAGATCTTCAAACTCTTCTTTGCATCGTATGTCATGCTACACTGTGTTCAACATTGACTGAAAGATGTTTGAATCATTCGCGTTCTGTTTGTGTTGGAAAGTTGGCACATTTATGACATAGTGATAATAATCAGTAGCGTCCTTTGGTATTGTTGCTTTGATTTTCTATATTTTCATTTACATCTGCTTGTTTATTATTTTACTTATTTATTACTAAACAAGGTTTTTCTTATTACCACTTCTTTTAAGCTTCATATTTGTGATCAATTAAGCAACGAAATAGTGATAATATAATACATCCGTATACAAATAGACTCAACGTTTACTTTTAGGTTAATGATGGTTTTCATGAATTAGCAAAACAAACTTTTAGTTGAGTCATATTTTCGTTTAGGGATACGCAATTATGGGGGAATATAAGATTATTCCTATCAAAATTGCATAAAGTCTACGTATGATTGTTTTGTACAGCATGTTCGTCGTATAATAGACAGATTTCGCAGAGCAGGGAGTGTTGTAAAAGGACAATATACAGGACGTCTTACTGTTTTTGCTGAAGAACAAACAAACAGACTTATCGATTGGTACCTGTCGAAAAGCTTGCAAGAAAATTCTTCATCTACGTCCTTACAAAATAACTGCGATTAATGAATTGTTGTGTCTAGATTTTTCCCGTCATATCCAACACTGTGAATGGTTCGATGAAGCTTTAAACAATGACGATATTTTAAACATTACTTTCTTCAGTAACGAAGCGCGAAGATTAGTAGAATTGGTTCCTCGATGAACCATGTACGTCCTGACGTTCTTGAGGTCGTCGAAATCACGACCTGAAGAAAATATATATATGTATACGAGGGGAGGTCCAGAAGTTCGTGGAATAAAAGGGTTTTAAATAAAATAAAACAATAAATCTAATTTTCCTTTTCAATATAATCACTCTTAAGCACAATGCATTTATTAGATCTACGAATTAATTTTTCTAAACCATCATAAAAATATTTTGTATCTTTCGCCTCAAAATGGACCAAAATTGCGTCCTTTACCTCGTTGTCGTCGGAAAACTTTGTTACACGTAAGTCGTTTTAAATTGGGGAACAAATAAAAATCACTAGCCAAAAGCCTGCCAATTCCATGGCTATTAGGATCCAACGGCTTTCCGATCATACTATACTTCTATTGGTGAATAACTTACATTTAAATTTAAAGAAGCGTGGCCTGTTCACACATTTGCATTAAGACTTTCCCAAACGCACCTTCCACTGTGTTTACGAGCAATTGATTTGGTAGTTTTAAAGCTCTAATGAGATCGTTATATCGCAAAATGAACTATACCTAATCCTAACCTAACACACCTACATTTACTGAAAAGGTAAAGACTTTAATAAATTTCACTTAAATTGTATCTTGACAAATAAATATAGTTGATCCTCTTTCCTTTATTAATTCCAAAACATTTTCCTTTGAGCTGAGTGGCTCATTAGGGTTATAAGCTATTTTACCCTGTCAGAATCCGAAAGAGCTTTAAAGCCTTAACACTTTAAATTTGCCTCGATATTTCACTTTTTACACGATAGAATAATCATTGAGGTAAAAGTAAATACTTCGAATAAATGTATTATAGCTAGACGATATAACACTGTTATTGTACGAGCGCAGTACGTATGTACGTATAAAGCTTATTCCTCGCTGTTGGTAGAAAGCAACGATCGCAAACCGTGTGTAACAGCAGTAGCTATAGCTAATGACACGGCTATATCTTCTCCATCGAGACGAGAGAAGGAGGTCCTAATCTGCTCTTCAGTCATGTGTAGCGGCACAAAAACTTGTATTAGACCAGTCCCTTAATTAAAGCAAAAAACTTACGGTTCTAACGCGCTTCACCGTCATTAGGGAGCGGCAAACGCGGACCAGCTAGCGTAGCTCCCTCTTGTATCGATATACGAGGACGTACGAAAGTTTTAGAATGTCGTACGTTATAGAATTTATTCTACAGAGAGATCCAGAATGATCATCAATGCTGTTTGTTTGAAAAGTGATGTAAGATAGGAATGTGCCGCTCCTTTCGGACGAGGTGTCGAAGTAAATCAGTGGCGGTACGAAAAGTAATAGGGAGAAACTAATTAAAATGATAAACAGTTGCAAATATTGCATATTTTAACCAGTAATTGTTAGAATAGAGAATAGAATCTATATTTTGGAATGGAATATTCTTTTCCAAATGTTAAAATAATAAGATTTAAGCTTTAGAGGTTGCTTATACTGATTATTGTACCAGGGAGGAAAGCCTCTTTGACGTGTATGTGTATACAAAGGGTCAGATACCCGAATAAGTAGATATAATTGATTGTAAAATGCAGAAACTTGAATATTGCTGTTCCAGAAACATCGCTGAGAAATATCCAATCCCTTGCAAGTATATTAGTGTAAAGGGAGACAAAGTTTGCGTTTAAAATTATATCCTGGATTGCTGTCGGATTTTCGATTTTTATTAAACAATAAACAAGCAAAGCTTTCGTTTAAATTTGAAATTATTAAAAGCTTTAAATAGAACGTTAAAATGTGGTCTTGCAGAACATTTTCTCTTTATTTAAAGTCAGGTCAGTGTAATTTTCTATCCACACCGAACAAAGATGACACTGTTCCTGCTTAGGTTGTAATAATAATGATTAAACTGCTTGCAAAGTTTCAAAATTCGTTAAATCTAAAGTATGCAGAGTGTGGGATATAGCTCAGCCAATCACTGCAGTTTAACCTCCCTTTTCTTCTGTTTAAAGTATGGTGAGGGTGAGGTATAGTTCAGCTAACTACTGTAGTTTAATCTCTATTTTCGACCTTTAACCATACTAAAATATGCATTTCCCTGAACTTTATAAGACAACGTTATATGCACGAAAATTAAACACAAGTGCTGCATCTAATAGTTTAACTAAATATTGGATTTATATCCCTCGTAATAAGAAATGTTTTTTGCATAAAATCTTAACTTTACTCATAGCAAACTAGTTATACTTATTTTTGCCTTTTTGGCTATATTGAACATCTACTTTTACTCAGATTACAATAATAATGATTGAAACACTTATACAGTTTCAAAATTCGTTAAATCAGTATCGAAGTTCGGGGTTGGAACCCCGGAGCTGTTTCTCAGGGTTGAGTTTTTCTGCGGTTTTCCTCACTCCATAGCGAATATTGAGAACGAATATTTGAAGACTCCCCACAGGCACAGGTGTAATTATAACTCACAACTGGTCGTTGCCCCGATGGTAATTGGTGAAAGCTTTTGGGGGATGTAAAGGTATCGATGGTTTTTTTTATTATTAAATTTGAAATATGAAGTGAATGGAATGCAGTTCACCGTTGTACTTTGAAGTCCCTTTTAGGTATTAATTGCAACAGATTTCTATGTGAAAATGTAGTAAAGGGTATTTTCTAGAATCTGGTGCTCGTGAGATGCATAGTTACAACTATTACAGGCGTTTTTAATTCGTACCTCAGCGAAAATTTCATAAAAACGCGTAAGTGGACAATTCGACAGTTATCGAACATGCGTTTTTCTGAACTTCGTTTGAGAAAATAGTATGTTCCGCTTTATATACAAAACAGTTTAATAAATTCTGGAAACTGAAAAAAGATGTTAAAGTTCAAACAAATGCAGAAATAGGAATTGATCATTACCTATTACGGATGGAGATTGTCAAGAGTACAAAAGGAATCAGAGAAAAATAACATGCTATAAACTAAAAGATGAAGAAATTCGGGAGGAATACCAATACAAAACCAATGAACTGTTCGAGCAAGAGACCAAAAATAAAACAGCCAACACAAGAAAGCTGTGGAATAACATACACAAAAAGAAGCAGATGGTGGATAACGGAAATACAACTCAAAGTTAAAGATAACAGAAATAAATAGAACAAAGAAAGTATCAAGAGGGCCAAGCAATTCTTGGATAGAATTTGGACTAAAACTGACAGACAACTATAGAGAAAACCAAAAATTATTCTACGGAACAATAAAACAATTGCAACAGAGGAAGATTGAAAAATATAAAAGATAATAAAGTAAATATACTAACTGTGGAAAAGAAGATAATGGGGAGATGGAAACAGTATTTCGAAAAACACACAAAAATAAAACAAGAAAAAGAACACAGACAATATTCATCTTATGCATCCGTTGAAATGTTGTAGTAACTGTTAATCTCGTTATTTTGATGTTTTATATTAGATTTGTATCCTTAATAATAGCGTTGTTCACGTAAAATCCTAACCTCAATAATCACAACATATTCATGTAAATTTATATCACATAGCCATATTAAGCGACAAACAGTAACTTTTCGCCGGCACTGTATACGATACAGTACCTAAACGGTATCTCCGCAAGAAGAATGTGAATGGATCCATCCAACATCGACCGGCTAGCTAGGGTAGAAAGAGAGAACGACATCAGCTAGCGACCGCGCATTGTTCAAATGTTTTATTGGTTTTTCTATTGTTTCTAATCGAAAAGAGTTGAGGAACGCGGTCGACCAACTTTTCTAACATTTCATCGTTGGGTTTTTGCGTCTCCCTCCCCTCGCGCCGCAGTTGTCTTTTGTTTCTATTCTTTTTCGGAAGCGAATACACATTTTCGCACTTGAAAGATGCGCTTTTGTCGTTTGTTCCGTTCGGCTTCCGCTTCTACGATCGAAATTAGGGGAATCGGATGTATTGTGCGTGTTTTTCTGTTTGTTTTTTCTTCGGTGTGGATGGTAATATAGCAAAACTCTCTTATAACGTACCAAATTCTATGCAAAATTTATGGATATTGTGTGTTGCCATGTAACACATGGGCTGAAAAGTCCCGGGCCTAACACATAGATGACGCTAGTTTTATTGCAGTCACCTTTCTCTCAGTTAGTACTAACGTTCAAAAGACAGCTGTTAAAATTTCATGATATTCTATTCATTAGTTTGTGAGTTATTGTGCTAAGAGTCACGCTACTTTTGTTATTTTCAAAACAATGGATCAAAAACAATTTCGTGTTTTAATTTTACACTGCTTCTTGATGGGAAAAAATACCGTTCAAGCGAAGCAATGGCTTGAAAAGTGTTATGGGGACTCCGCTCCAGTAGAAACAACAATAAAACGTTGGTTTGCTGACTTCAAACATGGTCGTAGAGACACCGATGATGCAGAACGCAGTGGACGTCCAAATGAGGCGGTAACACTAGAAAACATAAAAAAAATCCACAAAATTGTTTTGAATGATCGAAAAGTGAAGTTGCGTGAGTTAGCTGACATCGTAAAGATATCAAAAGAACGTATTGGCTTTATATTGCATGAGCATTTGACTATGAGAAAGCTCTGTTCAAAGTGGGTGCCGCGTCTGCTCACTGTTGACCAAAAGCAAGAACGTGTTGATGATTCTGAGCAGTGTTTGGCCGTGTTTAAACGTAACAAACCGGAATTTTTGCGTCGATATGTGACAATGGATGAAACATGGATCCATCACTTCACTCCGGAATCAAAACGATCGTCATCTGGGTGGACAGCAACTGGTGAACCTCGTCCAAATCGCCCGAAAGCACAACAATCGGCTGGAAAGGTTATGGCCTCGGTATTTTAGGATGTGCGTGGTGTAATATTCATCGACTATCTTGAGAAAGGAAATACCATCAATAGTGAATATTATATAGCGTTATTGGAGCGTTTGAGGGCCGAGATTGCAAAGAAACGACCGCATATGGCAAAGAAAAGAATGTTGTTTCATCAAGATCATCAGATATTTACAATGTTGTCATTTGACAGTTTCATCGGTTAAATTTCACCAGTATAATACAGCCGCTGATTGTAGCGCTACCTACTGCATTCTTAACGTGAATGAAGAATAGTGCATTATTTAAAACTATATCGGTTGTACGTTCTGCAGTTTCTAAATATCGTATAACTGAGATTAATATTGCTAATATTGCAATGGATAAATTTGAATCGAAAGTTTGAAAGTATAACTTCGACATGAAAGGTTATATATGTAACATACATTATCTTCTTTGTAACACACAGTATAATTAAGTTTGATCACTTTCCTATTTTAATTGTAACACACAACTCTTTCAGTAGCTCGTACTGATACCTGTTAAGAATAACACAACAATAACGCAGTATAACACAAAAAAATATTGTTTTATTGTTACATCAATAGCGCCATGGAACTCGTCTAATTTTCGGTTATTCGCGGCAAACCGCTTGTTAAACGTAAGAAGTATAATAGCGCGCTCGGAAGATCTGTATTACATGTATACATGTGTTTATATGCAGCATTACTCTGGGAGAGTAAGCAAACATAAAGACGGCGTAAAAAATAAAGCGACAATTCTCATTTAATTAGGAGCGGGTAACTTGAACCGTTGCTGGGTCGTTACACGGGTATTAGATGAGCTAGCTCACGTGAAAATGCTTGTGCACGATGTGTCTAGATGCCTCCACGGGATTATACTCTAATAAATCGCTACGAAAAACCTTCCTATGGACTAGAAACAAAGAGGGTAATCGAGTAGGCGATGAGAATGGTAATTTATTGATTTGTAGTGACATTGTTTGTTATTGCTTTGATATCTGTCAAAGTGAGGCGGTAAAATTGAACGAATCAATTCGTTACAGCACTAGATACGAGGGCGACCTGAAATTTTTTCCGGTGACGACAAGAAAAACACAGTATTGGTGTGGTTTTTAATTTTTATTGTTCCATGTAGTCTCCTCGAAGTAGGACGATCTTTAGCGGCGATGACATCCTCATTCGGGGCGAATCTCTCTCCTCCCAGTGAGTTTTTTTCAGGTTTGGGAATAGGAAAAGGTCGCTGGGGACTAGGTCCGGTGAATATGGAGCATGAGAGACTAATTCGTAGCGCAATTTCGATGAATTTCGGTTTTTTTTCCTCGTCATCATGTAGAACATGTATTTTATCTTATTATTTTGAATTACTATTCTATTTTACACAAAGTTTAGAGAATTCAGATAGATAAAATAAGTCTAAATCCTTACTAAATTGTTTTTTTCATATTTGCCATGAGGGGCCTTAATTTCTAAAAAATTGCTGCTGTACCTTTTAGAGTAGCGCACATTTTTTTCTGAATAATTTTACTATAATCTAATCATCAAAATTTTCAGTTGTATATGCATCTTGACTTATTTTAGATGACTTTTCGCAAAATACATAATGTATATATACACTAGGGTGACAGAATAAAATAGACACCAGGTAAAGCGGTATACATAAATATGTAAACAGCTAAATTCTAAGAACGAATTAAGAACTTTCTCTTGTCATTAGCGTAGGGGTAGATGAATCGGAAGGAATTCGTCATAGTTTTAGTATCGTTACAACTATGCCTCGCTTACAAGGTTCGAGTGATATTAGCGACTTCACCCGGGGTCGCATCGTTGGCCAGAGTGAACGCGGCGCTTCGCAACGTGAAATAAGTAAATTTTTAAATATTCCGTTCTCTACAGTTAACCGTGTGATTACACAATTTAAACGCAAGGAAAAAACAACAGTGGAGCCGAGACCAGGTCGTACCGAACCTTCTGAAAGAAGTAAAAGGGTGCTTGTGCGCGAAGTGTTAAGAGAACCGCGAAAAAGTACAGCTGAGCTTGCGGCAACTTCACAGAAAAGTCAGCGCACCGTTCTGCGATACGTCCACAGTGTGGGGATGTATAAAAGGGTGGCAAAGAAAAAACCTCTCCTTACTGCGTTTCAAAAACGGCGCCGAATGGCTTGGGCAATCGAAATGCGAACGAAGCCCGAAGAGTTTTTTTTTCAGATGAAAGCAGATACTGCCAATTCAGTGATAGTGGTCGTACGTGGGTATGGAGACGTTCGTCATAGCAACTGGACGACACATTTTTGCGTCAGACGGTGAAATACGGCGGTGTAAACATCATGGTGTGGGGCGCGATAGTGTATGGTGGAAGATCGCAATTAGTAATCTGCGATGGAAATATAAATGCGGTGAAATATATCCAAATATTAACAGAAGGACTACTACCGATATTCGACAACGCCATTTTATCTAAAGAAGACGCCACTTTTATGGAGGATGGAGCACACTGCCATAGAGCAAGAACAACAACCCCATGGAAAGAGGAACAGGGTATTCGGATTTTACCATGGCCAATCACCAGACATGAATCCGATAGAGAATGTTTGGCACATAATCCAGACAAATATGGCGAAACGACCCCGAAAACCCAGCAATAAGGAAGAACTCGTGGCAGCTGTTACAGAAGAGTGGTTAAATATCCCAGAAGACCCCATTAATCATTTAATAGATTCTATGCCACGACGACTCGCAGCACTTGACGCATGTAAAGGTGGATCGACAAAATATTAGTCTAATTTAAAAATTTTAAAATATTTTGTATATATAACGAGAATAGCATCTTTTCTTAATTAGTAGTTGTCTATTTTATTCTGTCACCCTAGTGTAATACACAATGTTGGTAGTGAGAAAGAAATATGTTGGTAGCCGGAAACAAAAATAAGGTCCTAAGATATCATGTTACTTTTGTTTTTCAACATATTAAAAAATGTGGGTTAGTTTGTACCTAAAAGCAAATCATAATATTTCTACACTAAATCTTAGAAGTTAATATAAAGTAGATATGACAAGAAATTTACTAAAATTACAACCAAATCGAAAAATCGTATAAAAAAAAAGACGTCTGCAAGCTTCCACGCTGGCGACGTCCGAGAAACAATGATTAGTGGGCCTGTCGTCTTAATTCGGCGAGATTAATACGATGTCAGCGGCAATCGCAACCCGTACGCATTGCTCATCGTCTCAAAGTAGATGAGGAAGAAAGAGTCCACCCCCTTGTCAACTTGTATCACATGCGCGTCCCCTAGATCGCCCTTCTAGTCCTTGCTAGCCGCTGCGCTCTTTAATAGAGATGGTATAGCTTCTAACGTAACCAAGAGACATTGTAAATAGTGACAAAAAATCGTTTATGCTTTGAATCGGCTTATTAAATTAAAAATTGTTACTATTTGAATAAGTGCGCTATTTTTCCATAGAATGATCGAATAGAAATCCTATGCACAGGTATAGCAGTAAACTCCACTCACTCAAATTAATTAATTATGCGGAACGCAACCGTGTTACCGACAGTCGGTAACACGGTTGACAATGGGAGCTCACGTGCTCCCGAAACGCTGCGTTCCGCATAATTAATTAATTTGTGTGAGTGGAGTTTACTGCTATACCTGTGAATTGTACATCCACACAGTCCTTGCAATCGTCATACAAATCCTATGAGTGCAAAATTACGAGTCCTAAATCCTATAATAGCGTCTTTAGCAGAGACCTGCGAAATAAGCTGGGGAATTAAACAGATTTCTTCTTTCAGATGTATGATGATGTAATATCTATCTGAATATTAGGAGATGAAAAAAAATGGATTATTGAAATCCACGGATTTGACAAATATTGCTTAGCTGTGCATTTTTATTCGAATGGTGTTTAGAAACTTGTCGGCTAAAGTAGAATTTTTAACAGTGAAAATCTTGTGGCGAAACATATATGATACTTTCTTAGATTTTGTGACAAGTTACAAGCTATCAATCTATAAACTAGTGTGTATTACAACAGATGGAGTACCAGCCATGACCGGAGACAAGAGTGGTTATGTTGCATTTCCTTTGTTTTTCTCATTCCATTGCATTATCCACCAACAAGCCTTGTGTTCAAAAGAGGTTATGAACATCGCAATAAAATTGTTAATTCCATTTTTGGCAAAAAACCGCTTGGGGCCAAGTAACCAAAGAGACAGTTCAAAATTGCTTCCGCAAAGCAGGATTTAATCAAGTAAATATGCAAAGTGAAGACCAGTTAACTGAGGCTGATACATCTGACCTAGAAGATGATTTGCCTCTTAGTGTACTTTCAGATATCCTCAAAAGTAAGAATTTATTGAAATTGACGGATAATGAATACCTTAATGATTTTTTGAACGTAGATGAAGATTTGTATGTTGAAGATCCAGATTCAGAACAATGAATTGCAAATCCAGTTGAAATACAAGAACTTCCTGAAGATTCTGATGTCGATGAGGTTCCAGCGCCAACAGAAGCTATCCCAAATTATGGTAAAGCTATTACCCTGACCAAGCAGCACAAAAGTTTTGTCGAAAATCACGGAGATACAGAGTATTTGGAGCTTCTTTCTAAATTAGAAATACGATTTCAAGACGCCATTTTAAAGAAAAAGAGAAGATAAACAACAACATACGAATTTTTGCGTCCTTAAAGTGACTATTCATTTCATTGTTTTGTATTACATACTACATATATTATACTTTGTATGTATATATCTAAAGGAAATAAACCTTTTTTTCTTTAAGTTTAAAGTTTCTTATTTGTTTTAAAAACATTTATATACATTAAATGTTGTGACGGGTGATGGTACTAAAATTGACAAATTGTGTTGTGACTGGTTTACAGCAGCTCGGCATAAGGGGATTCCTTTAATCTCCCAGTTTCTTTAATATATTCATTTTTCGTTAAAACACGATTTTTGTTGTATCTACCACATATTTCTTTTATGCGGACACCCCTCCTGAACGGATATCTTCAGTTGGTCCCGGTGGTGTCCGTTCAAATTAACGTTATGTTCTGTATCCAAAACAAAGTATGAATTTAGATCAACATCTGATTAAGTTGGCGTCTTCTAGAGTATGTACATACATGTACTACAGTGTTAACAAAGTTTCAAAAAATAAATACGAACCAAAACAAACCCAAAACGAATATCTATCTCGCATACATCCTTAAAGCATCCCTCTAATATCTTAGATCTTCTCTTAGATGCATTTCTCTTTCCCTCGTATCGTCACGACGTCCGCCTACACCCGCCTGTGAAAGTATCTTCGCAGCAGGCGGAACGCTGATGACGTGCTAATGACCCGAAGAAAATTAGCGACGTTGTCGATCTATTGCCTTGATGAATTTGGGGGGCGAAAACCCTGACGGAAAGGCCTCCGTTCGACAGAGTTCTATCATCTATCCGCAGGAACTGCGTGTGTTTCTTTTTCCCCGATACGATTCCCTTCCCTTCTTCCTAATGATTGATGAAATTCTTCCGTTTAGTAAGGTGTTTGCGTGATGATATTAATTGTGTAAGGACAAATATAACATAATGATCAAAATAACCTTTGATTCCGAATCTTCATCGTTGGCGACCATTTTTTTTAAACGGTCTCCATGACGAAATTTATGAAGACCGCGCCCAGTCGGCGAATTGCAAACAGGAAACGGAAATCCACTCACAGGAAACCCACAAACATGTCAGCTATATATACAGGTCCCCCTAAAAAATAATTTAACCGTTCCTTTCTTTCTTTTCCTTCATTTATTTTAGTCAGAATTTCCTCCCCGAAAACGATTTAACTACCTTGCGTTCATTTCGCGTTTCTCGAAACAACGAGCGCCCCTCCGCCCCTCGTCGTACAACGTACTCGCTTACCATACGCACTTAAATCGCATACTTTATCGATATATCTCGAGATGTCACTACGGCAGTCGCATTAGGAATGCTAAAATATGCCATCTGGCGTATGATTTATGAAGCTTAGGCATCCAGGCGATCGGGGACCCGCGAAACGGGGGACTTTATTTGCCATTGTGCCGACGACACCACGGTTTACCCCGCCTACTTAGATGCATGCGATGCAAAAGAGAAATACGTCATATACGTAGGTATAGGTAAATAGACTAGACGTTCGAAAATCGCTGGCTCGTTTGGGGGTTAAGAAGTAGAGTTGATAGGATAATCGAGTTTCGCTGACGGATTTCTGGATAATAATCTTTATTGATTGGAAGGTTGAAAGTGCACTTTCTAATAAGAATGAAAATTCTTAATTTCTCCTGGATGCTTAGAGTTAGAGGGCTAAAATTCTTGAGGCGTATTGTACTGGTAGAGGTATGGTACTTTCCATATCTTCTTTGTCGATTCTACGTCAGATATATATGGGTTGATATTTCTGCATGGTCAAATTGCCAATACTTTGAGGAGTAGAAAAGAATACGACATTTCCATTGCTCGAAGCCCTGGACGAGTTAAAGGACCTATGGTAAGTTCATTATAAAAGCCCAATAATATGGCATGCTAACTCAAACCATTTAGACGATGGAATGTGTCAAAGAAGAATCAAATTTTTCATCTTTTTTACTTCGAGATGTCGTAGCAACCAAAATAAAAGAGATAACCATTTCGAATTAATGGTGGTCGCTTCCTCAGGTAATTATTCAAATATAACCGCCTATTTGGACATCCTAAGGGCCGTAGATAATCACCAAAATAAACAAATACAGAACGATGTCACTTTAGGGCTTCTTTTCTTCGCTATCTTTGGAAAGTTTGATTAGCGACATCTCGAAAGGGATTATCAAAATTTCCCCTTATTCACCGTATCCAAATCTATAAGAATAATAATGGTCATACTGATATCATTCGAACTTCGCAGATCTTATACTCCTCCACCACCGAAGATGTATTCATTTTCAAGATCTCCATTTGTACTTTCGAACGACGGCAACCAAAGTCTTCTTTAACAATTTACGAGTTGCGATGCTTCAAAACTTGGGAGTCAATCATTTTAGGACTTTTTAAGATTTTTGTTACGTTTTCCTGGTTTGAAGAACTTATGCTTTGTAACACTTTTAATAAAACTCGTAAATACTATACACACATTATATTTACAAGAATACACTGAATACAATGACGAGTTAACCGGCTCGATGACGAATTGGAACTCACTAGTTACTGTTACAAGTTAACTTGTTCTGCACAAGTTGAAACTCTGTAATGCTTATATTGTTGTCTACTGATTTACACCCTGTACTAGCTTATACTGCACGGAGTTACCTTAAGAACTTCACGGAGTTACATTGTTTACTTCACGAAGTTATATTGCTAACTAAAGTTACATTCTTTAAGTGACTATTTTATAGCAGTTTAGTTCTTGTATTAATGTGCAATCCTAGACTACCTAATTCTTCTGTCTAGACATTTGGTAATGATATCCTAGTAATACCAGAAGACCCAGCAATATACCCCGAAATGCGAGATAAGAGAATAATCAGCACAGATTAGGGTAATTCCCGGGACTTTCATTACGTCAAAGTTTTCACTTCAACTTAATTATTACTAAGTACATAACATTAATATTTATCGAAACGTAAAGTAGAAATGAACGATTTTAACACATATAGATTCAAAATAGAAAATTGTTCGGTTGTACCGAACAATTTTAAAAGTTCATATCTCCAGAACGGTTAGAGATATTGAATTAAACTTTTCTGATCGAAATCTACGCGAAACACAATCTTATTCGGAGCACATAAATACGTTTTTCGGCTGATAAAAAGGGCATCAACGCGTACATTTTAATGGGCCTTACGCTTACAGCAAGTTTCACTCGAACCCTTTCAAAAATGATAATTTTAGTAACTACTTGTAATACTAGTAGTGTTCATGGTATCGTTGTGAGGAATTTTAAAACAAAACGTGCTAGACAAAATGACAAAAAAATGTGGTGGACCATATTTGATTACAGATCTAGGCGAAAAAGTGTTGAAATTGATTAAATGTTTCGAACTATGTAGCATAATTCGTATATTTTCATCACTGGCTCATCTGTGTTCTCCTCTTTATAATTACCTTCCGAATTTTACAATTTTTTTTGTAAAAATGATTAAATACCTCGTACTCGAGCAGTAAACTTCAAACTGTAATTCTATTCAAAAGCGTCTAATCAAGCGCATAATTTTTTTCTACAAGACGACTTCTCTTTAGCATTGTAGCGTCCACGATGTTACTCAAGCCTTAGTTAGACCCGGTGGAGAAATGATGATGATGATGATGATGATGAGTTTGACGTTCGGCGCTCGCGCTACCTCGATCGGTAGCTGCCACCGTGAGGCGATCCTAAAACTGGTTATTGTCGGTAACCATGGCGAATTTAAACAAATTGACTTTACACATACTTTCAATTATTTGAAATTAGTTTTTTGTGACGGTTGGTGTTGGTTTTATGACCGTTGGGATGCCGCGAAAACGACTAACCTCTCGCGTCGAACGGTAGTAGCAACGACAATGAGCGTTGTGGATATGATCTCTTCGACAGAGGTCATTCGGATAGCATCTTTCCCTCCCGCAATCTCTCGGGTGCAGATATGGAATAAATGTGCGAAGTATATTGAAGAAGATACTTTGCTGGCGATATAAAGGTGAGAAGGAATTTAGAAAGACGTATATAAATTAGTAAATTATTTTAGTGTAATGGGAGTTACGAAATCGTTATTATACGAGCATTGTTGTGCTCAGGTTAGACCCCGTATTTCAGGTTTTGTTACTCAACAATCTGCAGTAACTAATCTTGTTACAATTGCTTAATACTGATGATCATATAAATTTACCATCTAGCAAGCCATGAAATTATTTCTCCAAAATATCTTGTCCGTAGTGCGTAGTGAATTGACAGAGACAAATAAAATATCGCAAAGTTTTCATTATCGAATCATACTTCAGAAATAGTATAGAATTAAAAAATGGTGAATGGATGTACAGTAGAACCCGGTTATAACAACTTCGGCTGTAACGACACTCCTTTTTTAGCGTCAAATTTTAAGCGGTCCCGTACTTTACTGTTTCCTACGATTTGTACAATTGTGAAAAATAAGAATAAAATCATGAATACCTTTGTGAAAGGGAAAGAAAAGTAAAAAAAAAATCGATCGTGCGGAAAGGTTGAAATCGACGAAGCGCTTATTACGTGGTATGGTAAAATCCGGACATAAAATTGATTTAAAGAAACTTAAACTTCTCAAAAACGTAAACTCGTGTAGAGAATTAGATGCGTACGTAACGATATTTATGAAAAAGAACGGAAACTTATTGAACAGAGAACCACTCTCAATTGCACACTCGAGTTTGATGGATTTATTACCATAGGCCCTGCTAAAGATACGGTTCACTTTCGTTCCATCCTGTACTGTAAATACACACACACCAGAGATGGGACCACCCAGTAGATTGTAAATAGTCATATGTTTTAGAAATTTTAGAGCCTGCGTAGAATATAATTTGCATATGTGTTAGTTTACGCCGACCTCTGGAGTTCCTCAAGAGTGTAACTTAGGTCCACTTTCGTTCCAGATATTTACAAACGATCCATGTTATCAATTGAGTTGTCCGATGTTGTTATACGCAGATGACTTCAAATCGTATATCACAATTCATAATTCTCAGATGTGCAGCTATTTGCAAAGCCAATTTAATATATTCCGCCTGTTGTATATCAATAGTAAGCTAACAGTTAGTGAGAACAAATGCAAACTTGTCACCTAGTCTCATAAGACAATTCTAATTATCCATGCTTATCATTCACCTAGATGTCCTTTACCTAGAGAACTTTGTGAGGATGTTGGGTGTCAGCTTCGACTCAAAACTAAATTTTAAAGACATATATCTAGTATTTGTGCATAGGCGTTAAGTAGGTTGGGTCTCATCACACGTGTTTTACGACCATTTCATTTTATAACAGACGTTCCTCATGTTTAGCTTACTTTCGCTCCGTCTAGATTAGAGTATGCGTCCTTGGACTTGTCACCGATGTATATTTCTTATATTTTACAAAAATTAATACTTATCCGGTACAAGGATATACAATACCCTACCAGGGGTAATATACGTTAATATTAGGTTGAATACAAATTCTTATTTAATTCAGTGAATAATGGTCTAAATGATCTAGGCAAACAAATGTATTAAAATATTGCCATCAAGTCTCCATTATATAAAATGTCTTACTCTATAGGGAACCAGATCCCTGAATGTGACGACTTTCACACATATTTTGATGCCTTGGGTACTGCATTAATTAATAAACAGTTAATCATAATAGATGATTTCAACTTTCCTAACTTTATCAGCAATGTAAATGATCGAGAATCTACAATTATCAACCAATTCTTACAATTTCTAAGCTCACATCAACTAAATACAGTGGCAAATGCAAATAATAGACTGCTTGATTTATTACTAACAAATATTGATGGCAAATTCTATATTTCAGGTTAACTTTAAGTATATTTTAACAACACAATCCTTCCCAATTTTACATTCTCAACCCAGTTTTCGTAGCAAAGGATCGAAAACCTTGCGTAAACACTCCAATATATTCTTTATCTCTGTCAACTTTTCTACTCCGACTTAATTTCATTACTCCTTACTCGGACGATGTTATTTCTCCCGATCTACATCCATCTCTCTCTTGCCACCGGTCCATCTCACATAGCCGCCGTCGTAATTACGAGTGGAAAAGGAACAGGGAAAGTAATTAGAAAGATTATCATTAGGGTCAGTTTTCGTTTAGTTGGCAGGCGCAGACCAGAATTTCGTGGGATAATATCCGAGTAGGTATTTAGGGAAACACGATCCGCTTGATGTAGTTTGAATCTAACAGAATTAAATGGATCCCCTGGTTAATTTAGCCGATTTTACGGTTCGTGAGTTAAGGTATTTCGTATATTAACCAAGGTGATATTTTGGCTTGCTTCCTGGGATTTTCCGAGGGAGGTCTTGTGACCAATTTAATGATACGAAATCTGTTTAGACTTTGCAGTAACTTACAAAGAACAAACAGATGTTCTGAGTCTGTGTGCTATCAACTTAGAAGCAATTTTATTTTAGCAATGAAGCTATGATAATAATAAGTCTCGGAAAAGACTGATTGTTGTGTGCGTTGTCAGTACACGCATACTTAGAAAATGTGGCATTTAGGTACGTTTCGGATAAACTTGAATACGAAGGCGACAGAATTAAATGTGTAAAGTGCGACAACTATTTGGCGTGCACTAGGACGTGGAAGTGACCGTTGCTATAAAAAAGGTTGCCCTTGCCGGCCAATAAATCCACTGTTACCTTCGCGCGCCATTTCTTGCCGTTTCCGGAAACATTTCAGGTTGCCCTCGTAGATTTTTTAGGTGATTGAGTTATTCGTTCCTTAACATCTGTTATATGTTCAGCTGTCCGTTTTGATGGTTTGCCACCACCCAGTTTGACGAAATTTTACTGCTGGTTCTTATAATGCCTTATCTTATTTTTATATCGAGAGTATTGCTGTTGCATTTCTCAATCTCGCCGTGTGCCAATTTCGCTGGGACTTCCCCGAGTAAACCGGAGACCTACCGACTTTAATCTTTCGGTACAAACGCAGCCTATGTCGTGCATTTCTGCCTGGTGTGAATTAGGGACTTCCCCGAGTTGGTCGGGGATTTACCGTTCTTATTCTTTGGGTGTACACTTTCGATTGAATCTCCTTTCAATATTAGTCTGATGTCTATGTGGAAAAGACACAGTGGGCGACACATTCATTGTAGAAATGGCTCCAAATAGGAAAATTCTCACGCTTAAACACGACGACGGGTGATGGTACTAAAATTGACGAATTGTGTTATGAATCGGTTTACAGCAGCTCGGCATAAGGGGATTGCTTTAATCTCCCAGTTTCTTTAATATATTCATTTTTCGTTAAAACACGATTTTTGTTGTATCTACTACATATTTATTTTATGCGGACACCCCTCCTGAACAGACATCTTCAGTTGGTCCCGTTGGTGTCCGTTCAAGGGAGATTTCACTCTAAATAGTATCGCACAAAAACATTTTTCCAAGGTAGATGAATTAACAGATTCATCCGATATATTTATACTTATTTCAGATTTTATGCAATATTGATTAGCTTTAAGCACAAAACCAACCACTAAATTTACCAAGAGTTTATAGGGTAAGCGACATAACATATAAAACATTATTAATGAATAAATCTGTTTATAGCATGGGATATAAATATAAATAGTGTTATTGCTCTCATACACTTGTTATTGCCGGAGGTAGATACAAGGTTTCCTGGGGAGTATATCTGGAATAGAAAAGTATGTTATACTTTTTCAAAGAAAAGGAATATTTGAATAGCTATCTGGCTGATTTTTTTTTTTGGCCAAACCAAGTAATAAAAGACGTGTCTCGAAACAAACCAATTCTGTTAACTGTAGGTTTCAGGAACGGTTTGCATACATCAGTATTATATCTGTGTTGATGATTTGCTGTTAGATTTGTTCTTTAAGGTACCTATTGTACAATTCAAATCTGTCCCATCTCTCTTGCTATCTTTGTAAAGTACTCAACTACAAAAGTAAACAACTCAACCGCTCCATTATACATTCGAACGCCACTTAAAGACACCGACGGAATTAAATGCATCCAACTCATTAGCGACGCTTTCGCAACGGCAACAATTGCCGACAATGGCTTCAGTTCTGCGACTGACTTTAACATCTCACCACTCATAACGTCATTAATTATATCTTTGCACAGACGAGGATGGGGGCGGCTGTAAGAGGAGAACTTGGGGATTTATACCCCGTCCCAAGCGCGGACCATATCATATTATTATATAAGCCGCTAGAGAGGAGGCGGTAGCTCTGGATAATGTACACGCTACGGCTTGTATCTTGATGATGACGGTGGTAATGCGCGGGGCCATCTAGCGTGCGGTTATTCATAATGAAGTATTGTCGGGGACGAAGGCGGTCTCTATTGTTGAAAGTGTCGCCAAGATGTGTTATAGATATCCCCACCGGAAAATAATTAATATCTTTATTGATAAATGTTGGGTGATAATGGAAGGGTATTTTGCTGAAGAACTTAGATGCGGAATTGGAGAGATTAGGGAGGGAGGTATATCAAGTTTATTGACGTGATGTAAAGTAATTTTTGACCATTTCCGTTGTGGTGCTTCACACTTATACATTTGCCGTGATATGAAATGGATCTGCAACGAAATCTTTATTTACACCTCTGAATAGCAAACAACTTAGAATACGAGGGCGACCTGAAATGTTTCCGGAATCGGTAGAAGATGGTAACTGTCAACGCTTCAGACGTCTACTGTTAATAGTTGTTGTTTAAGAGTGTGTTTTGTGTAGCAAGTCAGGCGGTTTCGCAAAAATGGATAAAACCAACTTTCGTGCAGTAATGAAAACACTTCTGGATGGCTGAGAAAACGCTCACGGAAATTCGAAATAATTGGCGGATGTTCTCCATCATTTTCGACCATCAGCTTCTGAATGAGCGAGTTCAAATGTGGCCGCATAAGGACAAAAACCGCTACCAACGATGAAATGGTCAACAAGATTCATGATGTTGTGTCAGCCGATCGCCGATTGATGCCGAAAAAGATAGTAGAGACAACAGGCGTTTCAGAAGAACGCGTTGGCCACATCCTACACGAAATTTTGGGTACGAAAATGCTTTGGGCGCGATGGGTACCGCGTTTGCTAACACCGGAGCAAAAACGAAATCGGGTGACCGTTTCGGAGGAGTCTCTGACCAGAATCCAACGCAATCCAAGGGATTTCTTCATTCGTTTCGTAACCGTGGATGAGACTTGGATCCACCACTACGTACCGGAGACTAAGGAACAGTCGAAGCAGTGGACTTTTCCGGGCGAATCGGCTCCGAAGAAAGCAAAGTCCGTTCCATCGGTCGGAATGGTCATGGCGACCATTTTTTGGGATTCCCAAGGTGCGATCCTCATCGACTATCTGTAGAAGGGAAGGACGATCACGGGGCAATCCTACAGCGATTTATTGACTCGATTCGATGCAGTATTGAAGGAGAAACGATCTCGATTGCAGCGAAAAGAAGTGTTTTCGCACCATTCATCTCGTATGGTCGTGTTCGAAATCGAATGAGTTGCGCTACGAATTAGTCTCTCATCTTTCATGTTTACCGAGCCCCCAGCGACTTTTTCCTATTGCCAAACCTGAGAAAATCACTGGAGGAAAAGAGATTGGCCTCAAACAAGGAGGCCATCACCGCTACAAATAGCTATTTTGCAGAACTTGAAACATCCCACTTCTTCGACGGCTTGGAGAGACTGGGGCACTGTTTGAAAAAGCGTATTGATCTTCGAGGGAACTACATCGAAAAATAAAAGTATAGAACTACACCAATACCGTATTTTTCTAGTCGATTCCGGAAACATTTCAGGTTGCCCTCATATCGTACATGTAGGCTCTAAAAATCTTAATCAAAATAAGATTAAGCTCAATTAAGTGTAAATCTTTTGAGGAATCATGAAGAAGTATTTGGTGGTAAGATATTTGTTTAACATTAGCGTAAATGTTTGGTACAGATTGTTCTTTTCACGTATTTCATAGTGTTGGTAAAATGACATTGACGTGCATTTGTTTAGTGATTTATTACCAATTTTTTTCCGGGAAAAATTCCTGGTCAAATTGTTTAACTGATATTAACATCTAATTTGCAGATTTGTTACTAAAATCACACTAGAAGAAAGGACTCCAGATTGATCTGTAATGGAACTGATACAATCCAACATCCCTACAACGCAAACAAAAAAATAACCAACTCATAAATTCTCAGCACCGTAAAAAATAAAGACGCAATTTTAATTTAACAAGTACTCTCTGTCGCTAGCATCTAAGACGCTTGTAGTGCTTAGAAAGGGGCGAATATAGAGGGGGTAACTGTCACTTTTCCGTATGAGTTATCGCTCCGGCGCTGACCAATGGTCCCAGCCGCAACGCCAACTGAGATTTGTTCCTATAAATCAACCCTCCCCCCTCGCATCCGCTTCATCCACCCCATACGTCCCTTCACGTTAATATCTCAGGGCTGCACGTTGACAAAGTGGCTTTAGATGACAAATAGCTCTTCTTACTGCATCTCTTTTTCGCGTTCGTTCCTTAAACGCCTTCTTGTTATTCTTTTTCTTCTTTTCTTCTTGCCGGAGTAGGGTGTAGGGTGTTTGTCGCTGCAAATAGTTAAGACGGATGTCGATTTAAATTTAAATTCTCTTATTTATCGCTATATTTCGTGAATTTTTGTGTTGCAGCGCGTAGTTTTCCCTTTTAGTTTTAAATCTAGTTTTAATTACAGTTAAGATTTTAATTCACGAAAAATACGTATACAGGGTGTCCTTGAAGTAAAATGAAAAGGTGCCTTAGAAGAAATAGAAGGGCAAAACGGCTTCCGATCGGGACGGTCTTGCATGGACAATATATTTGTGATACAAGTATTGGAAAAACGCATAGCTATAAATTTACCCATCCACTTAGTATTTATAGACTTGGAATGGGACTCAATATGAGGTACATCAATGCAATATGGAATTTATATAAAAGTGCACAAAGTATAATCAAAATAGACCTAAACAGATCAAAACCATTCCCCATAAATAAGGGGTTGAAACAAGGATGCAGTCTTTCTCCTATATTATTTAAAATTTATATTCAGGAAGCTTTAAGCAATTGGAGAAAAGAAACAGAAAGAACGGAAATGAAGATGGAAGATCACTGTCTTACAAGCCTTTATTTCTTAGACAATTAAGTAATTATAGCTTGTGATGACTAACAATAAACATGGCAAAGACTGAATATATAAAAGTGGGGTGTAAAGACGAAGATGACCACCAGGACTTGCAAATTAGAGAAATAAGAAGAACAAACCAGCACAAATACTTGAGAAACATACTTAGTGAGGGAGATGCATCAAAAATAAACATAGGAAATAAAATACAACATGGGAAAAAGGAAATCAGGTCTGAAATTCTTTGCTGTGGTGGAAGCAATTAAAATTGGAAACAATTAAAAATATATAAAGCCGTCGTGGAGTCCTTTCTAACATACGGTGCAGGGAGTTGACAGATGACAAACAACAATACAAAGAATGAAGACACCATCGAAATGGACTGCCTGAGAAGAGCTTGCGGAGTATCAATATTGGATCATGTAAGAAACGAAGAGATACGACGAAGAACAGGAAGACAGCTTAGATGGTATGGGGATGTACATAGAATGAGTAAAGATACATGGCCACTAAATTTTACACCACAACATTAAAGGAGAAGAGGAAGGCCAGCGACGTCACGGAGAAATGGAATCGAGAAAGCCATGGGTGACAAGGAAATAAAAGAAGATGTTTGCAAAGGCCGTAGAGCCCTCGCTGCAATAATAAATAAAAAATGAAGGGGTGGAATTGTATATAAAACGCAAATCCAAGCAATTTTCAGTCATAGTCGTAACGGTTCAAAGATACAGTACCTTTGAAAATACGAACCGCAGTTCTTCGCGAAACATCAGGGACAAAAATCCTAGTGATTCGGCGGAACCCGACAACCTTTACGACTACGACAAACGGCCGTGAAAGTCTGAAATACTATTTAATTTTGAGTCAATTATGACGCCAAGGACGGGATTAAAAAAAGCTCGAGAAAATCGTAATATGTGCCGTCCATGGATGCAGAATGTGTATACATACAACATCCATACAACCAAACTCACATACATATACGCATATAAATTTTTATTTTTTCGCGTCTGCGAAGGAATTTTTACAAAATATTTGGGATTTAAGTCTAATAAAATTAGATCTTTCCATTTTTCATACTTTTTTACTTTATTTCATGGACACCCTGTATACATTTTTTTTGTACAATTAATCTCGTTAGTTCAACGCATTTGGGGTTCATATTTTTAATAATAACATTTTTAAAGATCATTCCCCAATTTTCCATACCAAATAGAGTAAGAACCGTAATCATCCGATGTCAAAAATTTATTTTCACGTCTCCCCTCTTTTTAGCGACAAAACGAGACGTCGCTCGTAATAAAAGATAATCGTGACGTCGTTGTTTTAAACCCGGTGTAAATGTCAAGTCCGCCACGGCCGGCTTGATATGGAATTATCCACGATTCTATATGCAAATAGCCGGTCTCCCTCGGCACGCCGCGCGATTGTGCGCGCCTCGTTACGTACGCGAGCCTTTCGGAAGCTAAGATTTAGCGATACACGTTTAATCCGCTTGTCAAAAAAGAATAGCCGCAGCTTAGGACGTGTCCATCAGATGCGAATCGAAGGGATTACAAGGTGGGTTTGCGAAAGATACGGGAAGCGGTTTGGTTGTACAGTGTGGAGTGTAAACGTATAATTTGATACCCAGACGGATATTGGAAAGAATTAGGTTTAGATGAGATAAAAGCGAGTTTTTAATTACTTCAAGTACAAGGTTACTTAAAAGTAAGTTCCCAAGATTGGAATGGTTTTAACTTTGTCGAATCTTTTAGGTTATGCAAAAATAAATATACGGAATTCTTTGCAAACAATTGGAGATTTATTTGTATAATGTGATGTTCAATCAGAAATAGTCACTCTTCTAAATTATGTGACGGATATTTTTAAATGATGATGTGATATCTAGTCTACTAAGAAACACTCCTTCTTTTGAGGCAACCCCGTACACAATAATTAACTGGATTTGTATCTGGTGACTTACAGACCTAATTGTTCGGAAAAATGGGTACTAATTTGTAATAATAATATTATAATTTATATTATTGCACCGCACAGGTGGAGCACCTTGCACAAAAAACAATGTTAATATCATGATTCTATAATATTGGTAGTACAAAACCTTCCTCCATTTCAATATTCCATTGCTTTATAGAAGTGAGATCCCATTAGAAACTTTGTCCAAACAGCAAACTTAGCATCAATAATTTTTGCTAAACACTCACAACATCAAGATTATTTTCTGCCCGTATCCAGCAGTTGTTTGTGTTAACACCACCATTTAAGCGAGAATATGCTTCTTGGCAAAAGAGTTTGCTTAGCTATTTAGCGAAGTGATGAGAATTTTATAGTAATATGCGCTACAATGTTTCATCCTGTTTCACTCTGCAACTTCATTAGTGCTGTATTTTCGGGAACGTCTTGACGTTCTTATAACGCTTGGGTAATCCACTCACTCGTTTTTGATCGCTAACTGTGCTAGGTTACTAAAACTTTTTGCACGGGCTTAAGCAATAAATTCACTGAGCTAATTTGTCAATTCAAGTATTGCTTCATATCTTCTTAATGCGTTGGTTTATTCTCTATTGGATTTCTAGTAACATTGAGTAAGGCTAATACAAACCCCTGGTAACAAAACCACTTTAGTAAGTAACGATTGAAACTTGGTATCAGTACACTGAAAAAATTAACTCAATAAATCGTGTTCGTTGACTGTTAAAACAACGAAAAAGGTTATTATTCGAGGGCGGATCTCTATGCTGTACTCCTGGCCCCCTTACAGCAAAACTACAGTGGTACTATATTTTTATTTTTCAACATAGTCTCCCTCTACACTAAGGCACTTGATTCATCGGTATTCCTCTGTAAACTACCCCTCTACAGCTTGCATCACCTCATAATCACACGAAAATTTTGCCCCGCATGAGATTTCTTTCAATTTGGGGAACAGCATATAATAACTAAGGGCCAGATCAGGCGAATATGGCGGGTGCTTCACTGATTCAGAGCCTGCTTGGTGTATACCAGCCATAGCGATATCAGATGTATGGCTGGGAGTATTGTCCTGATGGAATAGCACACCGCGCCTTAGCGTCTCGAAATTTAGAAATCAATTGTACGTATTAGGCCCTTGTAACGCTCTGTCCCAATTTTCCCTAATGCGCAAAACTAAACGCAGGAAAAATCGAACGCAACAAAAACTTATATTTTACGTTTCACGTTTTCAACAACATAAGAAGATTCCATCCCAAGCAAAAATTTCGCATCCACCAAAGCAACCCTAACCGATATCTAGGTCAAACTTCCTACAGCCTCAACCGCGGCCATCAACACCACGAGCAAGAGGTCGGCAATTCGTTTGTTTCTCCCTCCTTTTCCTCCTTGGACGTTTCTTTCTCCCATCCTTCCTTTTTCCTCGTCTAGTAAATGCGAAATTTTCGCGTTTGCCGCTCGCCCGCGATGACGAATCGAACTATATAGGACCGAACAAGGGAGAGGATCGGCGGCAAAAAACGCATATTTGCCGAGCCGTCTTTGCGAGCAAAAAATCGGGAAGGCGTAGCGTTGGTTTTTTGCCGGCCGCTCCCGGGTGAAAAATGAGCCTGTCCGGATCCGGCGAGGACTCCGGAAAAGTCCGGGAAATCTACCGAGTTTGTGCGCGCATGTTAGACGAGCAGGACCGGAGTTAGGTGGGAGTTTTGGGTCGGATTATTTAATTTTTGATTCTTGTAATAGTAATAGCAATAACAGAAATTAAAATATGGGGTCTGATTTTGAATGAATTTATTGCCTAAAGTTGATGTACGAACATGGTTACTTTTGTACATAATAACCGTGAAGATTGATGCATTTGACATATCTATGGATGAGCCTTCTAATCCATCCTCTGTATAAAATGTTGCTGCGAGAAACTTGGGATGGTTGAGAAGCTCCTCTGTACCTTGGAAGCTCAACCCTCCTAGACACATTCGCATTTCGCGAAAAAGACTTTCTCGAACCACTTTGTCAGCTCGTCAAACAATATCTTCTGATGGGCGATCTGTTGGAGGATGTTTTAAAACATTTAAGGGCTCTAGAATGTTTGAGGGAACCTGTCAAATTTTGGGGTACGTTAAATATATTTTTAATCTCTTCAAAGTTAAACACTACGTCGCGACGGGATTGGGAAAATCGATATCAAGCGATATACATGAAATACCTACACTAGAAACTTTCAAATGCTTCTTACTAAGCAAATGCGATTTACTAGAAGCTCAACATTCGAATTCAAGCATTGCTATTGCCAAGCCAGCCTAAGCTAAACGTAAACGAAAATATAGCACAAGTTAAAGCAAAGCATTTATGTCTAATTTGCCTTTTTAGGGTCACAATATTGCCGCGTATACGTCTAAATCATCGTGCCAACGTTGCAACAAAAACACCAAACATTACTACATATAGACATAAGTAAAGGAAGTGTGCCTGAATGTACCACCGCTTACCTCAAACATTTCATTAGTTAATCATTCGTCTGTGAATATTAACTATTAGCAAGTATTGCTATCGACAGCTTGTGTACTAGTCAGACTACAAACAAAATTGGCAAAAATGTCGTGCATTGTTAGATAACGGATATCACTTTAGCTCTATTACCACTATTTATCACAAAAAAGTCAATACCCCTAGTACTGCCATTCAATCTACACCTTTAGGTATTAATCAAGCTGATTTACATTTAACTCCTGAAACTGAAATCAGTCTTCGGTGAATTTACAACAACTTGCTCCGTGATCGTCCATCCATCCTACTAATAGTCGATGAGGATCACACCTTGGGAATCCCAAAAAATTGGTGGCCGTGACTTTTCTGGCCAATGGAACGATCTTTGCTTTCTTCGCAGCCGATTCGCCCGGAAAAGTCCACTGCTTCGACTGTTCCCTGGTCTCCGGTATGTAGTGGTCGATCCAAGTCTCATCCACAGCTACGAAACGCATGAAGACATCCCTTGGATTGCATTGGATCCTGGCCAGACACTCCTCCGAAACGGTCACCCAATTTCGTTTTTGCTCTGGTGTGAGCGAACGCGGCACCCATCGCGCTGAAAGCTTCTTCATATCCAAAATTTCGTATAGGATATGGCCCACGCGTTCTTCTGAGATGCCTGTTGTCTCCGCTATCTCTTTCAGCTTCAATCGATGATCGACTAACGCGACATCATTAATTTTATCGACCATTTCATCATTGGTAGCGGTCCTTGGGCCTCCATTACGTGGTTCGTCACTTGTGCTTGTGCGGCCACTTTTGAACTCGCTCACTCAGAAGCTGATGGTCGAAAATGAAGGAGAACATCCGCCAATTATTTCGAATTTCCGTGAGCGTTTTCTCAGCCATCCAGAATTGTTTGATCACTGCACGGAATTCGATTTTAGCCATTTTTGCGAAACCGCCTGACTTGCCACACAAAACACACTTTTCAGCAACATATTGATAGTAGACGTCTGAAATTTTGACAGTAGCCATAAACAAGGTTGCCCATGCCGACCAAAGAATCCATTTCAACCTTCGTGCGCCATCTCTTGACGATTTCGAAAATATTTCAGGTCTCTCGTAAATAAACAAAAAGGTGAAAACTCCAGCATCAGATTCGTGGTGTCTGATATATTCACAGAAATTTAAAAATGGTGCAGGGTTTCGGAGGGAGGGGGTTGTACACCGAAGCCAGGTAATGCGACGGTTGTGCTTTTGTACTAAGATACTCTTTCTATCCTCCAAATTTCATAGAAATCTTAATTTTGCACCAGCTTAAATGGAGTTGAGCAATCAAAATACCCAACCCTTCCATCTCCTAAGCTCCTAGCACTTGTAAAACAACATTACTCCCGCTTTATCAAGTTAGTACCGTCGGTCAGATATTAATTTCAATGATTAACAACCGTCCATTTAGCAAAACACAGTCCGACATCGCGACGACGGTGTCGACCACGGTCAAGGGGGGAGGTCAGTTCGCCGCTTGCTAGCGCGAAATATATGGCATCCTTAATCGGCGCAACGTAAGTGTTAAGACTGCCGCCCGGGGCACAAATCAAATATGAAATACCGTTGCTCGGATCCCAAATCGAGTTAGGGCGAGGTGTCCGATGATAAGAAATGACCGTAGCCCAGCGCCCGTTATCTGCGAAATGGACGGAAGGGGTTGCTTCGGGTCCTAACTTACGCGACAGACCACTTAGAATATGAATTGGTGACCGGTGGTGCAATATATCGCCTTGAAACGGTGTCGGCGTATAAGTGGTGGGGTTTAAGCGAAATTGGTTTGTCGTTTTGTCAAAGGTGAAGGTTTTGTTAACGTTTTATTCCAATATTGTTGATCAGATGCGTCTTGTAGTTTCATTGTATTACAAATCAAATAGACAGTTGATTTCTGACTATTTGTAGTATGTCTCAGAATGTGGGGTGAACCTGTCAACGATAGTGTAGCTTCTTTTTTAAAAACAAACTTCCCACACTTAATAAAATTGGAAAAAATAAAATAAGGAAACAGATGTTGTACTGAGAATTGGTCACTTAAATTTTTAAGACATTAATTTCAAGTAAACGTTTGGGAGGTGATTTATAGTTATATGCACTAGCTCTTATTTAGGATATGTCAAACTTAGCAAGAAAAAACCTCTTCTCATAATGAAGAATACGGAGATGACAATGATGTTTCTTATCCCATCCTACTTCCTTAGGGAAAACAGGCGCAACACAATATTCTACGGGAATGTTTA
This sequence comes from Trypoxylus dichotomus, assembly GCA_023509865.1. Taxonomy (NCBI): domain Eukaryota; kingdom Metazoa; phylum Arthropoda; class Insecta; order Coleoptera; family Scarabaeidae; genus Trypoxylus; species Trypoxylus dichotomus. The sequence continues at coordinate 29,431,727 of CM042082.1, read as the reverse complement.
GATCCAACTTGTTTTGCAAATCGAAAGATCGAAACCATAGCTTCTTCCTTTTTTAATTTACTTTCATAAACTTCTTCTTGAAAATATCCTAAATTGGAGAATTGCTTAAGGAAAGATTGTTGACGGAAAAAATTAAAAAGGAATCTTTTGGAGTTTTGATACTGATAGGTGTATAAGAAATGAACATCAATAAAACGAAATTTATGGTCATAAGTAAAGAGAAAAGAAGAAGAAAAATGCCAACTACTTTTTAAAAACATACCAGTAGAACGAGTATTTAAATATGTATATCTACCGGCCAACCTTAGTGGGACCACTCATTTACTAAATCAAATGCAGGATAGAAAAGAAAGAGATACCTTCATCAAAATATCTAATCACTTCAAAAGCCACAACCTCAAACTAACATAGAGCAAAGTAAGACTGCTGCGCTGCTATGTGTTTTCTATATTATATTATGGAGTGGAATCCGGGACATTGACCGAAACAACACGAAAGAAATTCGCGACGTTCGAGATGTGGCTCTATAAAATTATCCTTAAAATATCGTGGGTGGATAGAGTAACCACGGACAGTACTGGAAAGAATGGGGAAGAAAACTAGGTGGTATATACGACTAAGAAAGGGAAACTGGAATATATCGGGCATATAAAGAGAATCGACACCAAATACAAACTCTTAAAATTCATTCTTCAAGGAAATGTGTTTGGAAAGAGAGGGCCTGAAAAAAGGAAGAACTTAAGGACATGGTATTCGAAAACAACTATAGAACTGTTCAGAGTAGCAGTCAATAATGTCGGCATAGCTAGGATAATCCCCAATATTCGGAACGAATAGGCATTAGAAGAAGAAGGTGTATAAAGATCCAACAATGAGCATGTAAAGCAGCTTCGAAGCTAAACCGATTGGGGTTAAAATGGTGGAAGTAGGAAAGCAATTTCAATTTTTGTTTTCAATAAAAAAAAACCAACCCGTATAGCTTCACATATCTTGACAATCCACTGTTCACAGCTCTCAATAACCATCATTATTTTCACTGTAATATCTAACGAGCAACACAACCACTCGGAAAGATTCTCATCCTTTGAAACGTAAAAGCCATTGCCTTCACTTATTCCCGTTTTAAACGACACCAAACCGACTAGAAACTCCCAAAGCACCAACATCTTTTAAATAATTACCACCTTCCAGATCCTTCCAGTCGTTCTAACTCAGTATTTACAACTGTAGTTACCCGAACGATCATTATACGAATAAGCACCGGGCAAAATGCCATTTCCTTGACGTACATATGCACGCTACTAATCATAAATCTTAGCGTTTCGCTTTTGTTTCTTCGTTTTTGGTATTTTCATCTTTTTATAGTTTCTATATAATAGCTATGTATACGTACATACATATCTATGCATCGGTATCGCGGGCAGTTGGTGTTACTTTATTTTCCGAATCCTTCCGATCGTGATAGAGTTGATTCTCCGTATGAGTTCATCGATATGTTATTAAGTCGCCAATATCTACGTCATAAAAGCGTATACAGGTTGAACGTTTCGGGAAGGTGAATTGAATTGCGTGAGGGACGGAATTGCGTTAGAATGGGTGTGGAGGCTTTAGAATTGCTTAATTATTATTGAATGGAATAAGTTTAACTAGCTTTTAAATAATTTTGACTAATATTAGTATAATTGTTAATTTCTTTATTATATCCTTGAAAACTTACTTATAAGGTTTATGGGGAACGCAGAGAAATTTACATCCATCTCTTGCCCAGTCCAATCTTTAGTTATAAGGAGCCTTAGACCTGAAAAGATTCAAAGATAAAGGTTGAAATTACACCCCTGATGCAAATCTGGTATTCGTAATCATGCTGTGCGAATTTATCAAACTAGATGGTGGTTGCTGCTTATAAGTTGGAAACCATACCATTCAACTGTTAAATTTTTGAAACAATTAGTTTATTTAAAATATAACGTTTCCTCCTACCTTCATCGTGAAGAGTAATTAATGATTTTTGAACACTCTGCTATTTCTGATGGTGTCCTTTTCTTTGGATACCCTCATATCAAATCATTTGTCATCGGAGGTGGAGGCTCAGTTCCTTGCGAGCTTGCCTATTAGTCTCGATGTTCCCGGTTCGAATCCCAGAGATGAGGTCTTCTGTGGTTTCCCTCACTTCATGGCAAATGCTGAGAAAGATTATCTTAAGTCTTACCATAGGTGCAAGCGTAAATATAATTCATGGATAGCCGATGCCCCCTCTAATTGGCGAAAGCTGTTGTAAGATGAGAAAGCATGGATTATTACGATTAGTTATTAAATTTCCAAAGATTAGGATAAACACTGTTTAGAAAACTGTGGAAGACAAAACAAGAAAGTAGTAGTCCGACACTGCAAGGTATAAAGGACGTAGGATTTAGAAAGAATACGTTGGTAATTACAAAAACATTATAATTTATCGCTAGTTTTGGCTGTCTACTCGGTTACTAAATTCGCAAGAACGGGGCTAGCGATTGGCATAGCCTCCTCCTCCTCCTCCACGCCCCACTCAACAATTGTGTCTGCTCAGTGAACAAAATAAATTGAAAAAGACATCCTTTGCTCCTAATAGCTTTGGAATTAAAACTTGGTCTTCAAAGTTACAGCCTTTATTCTTTTCCCTCAAATCTAAGCTTGTATATCCAACATGTAACACTTAACCCAATCCGTTCAGACAATAAGATCTTCTGGATGTTGTAATAACCTTCTCGGAACGTCCATCCGGTTTGTACCCTAGCAAAATTGTGACTTCTCCTTCGCTCTCGAAATCGTCATCTTCCTCGTCTCATAACAGCAAGCATTTCTAAATACATATCTCAGCCGAAGCGAGCAAGCTTCGAAAAGATAAATGGTACGATAGGTTGCGTACGCGACGATCGTTTTTATCCACTAATTACTACGTTTATGGACGATCCTACAACGCAGACGTTAAAACGGAAAGATCTTTGGCTAATGGGAGATCTCTTGTTAGTTATCAGTAATTTATTAATTGATGCTGTGGGCGTTCACCGAGGGAAATGCGTTTGATTTCATTTTATACGCGTTTTGACGTTTATTTCTTCGATGTTTCTTGAGATGATTGGAGGAAATGAAGCAGTGGACCAGGTTTTTCGAATAAAGTGCGTTTGTGTGGAATAAATAAGACGGGAAAGTACACATAAATTATACGGTCACTACTTTTTAGAGTTATCTGTGAGGGCAATTAAATGATTTAGAGATGTTAGTACGTTACATTATGGATAATTATCTAATTATTTAAAAAATAATAGGTTTAAATGCTGAATTAAAAGGGGAAATACCTACTTTAACGCGTGATCTTTGTAGCTGTATATTGGTTCTAGAGAAAGGAAGTGGAAAGATAAGAAAGGAACGAGATTTGCACAACTAATAGACGATACCGACAAGATAATCTTTTTGTTGTGGTGCCTGTAAAATCGAAATAATTCAGGATATTTCTGACGTGTTGGTTCCAAGCAACTTTAGTTTTTGAGATACACCACGATGAAATTTATTATTTGTACTTTTTTGATGTTGTACTGCAAATATAATTAAAAACATTAGACTAAAACAGAAATATCGTAAAAAAAGTTCTACTATGCTCACTGATCTAGATAATTTCAAAAAGTTGCGCAAATTGGTTAAATCTCAAATAAATAATGCCTACCGTCGGTATCTTACTAGCGTTGAGGGTTCTATCAACACTGATACTAAATACTTCTGAGCTTTTGTACGCTCTCGACAGCTGAATTCGAGAATTTCGGGCAAAATGCACAACCATAATCAGTATTTCGACAATCCTTCATCCATTGTCAATGCATTTTCTCAGCTTTTCACTTTTTCCTCAACTGATTCCCCAATTGGTGGCCTTGTTACAGTACACGTCAATACACTGTCTAAAGTCAGATATTCTTTCAGCCATCAAGTCAATGAAAAATAAGTTTATATCAGGACCTGATCAAGTGCCAAGCTTTATACTAAAGAATTCCTCATCGATATTTTTGAGGCTAGTCTTAAGTACTTTTAATCTTATTCTAAGAGATTAGAGAGAGAGATTAGTCCCTTTCTAGTTGAGGAGCAGTATGGGTTTGTTGATGGAAAATCGACCGTAACGAACTTGTGCACCTTTCTTCAGTATGATTTTGAAGTCATCGATGGCCACGGCCAACTCGACGTCTTACACACAGATATATCCAAAGCCTTTGATCGCATTGACCATGGTATTCTTTTGAGAAAACTGCGATTTTGGCTGTTGCGACTCTCTTCTTAGGTTGCTTCAATCCTACCTCCATCAGCGACAATTTTGTGTATCCTACAACGGCTGCATGTCCAAAGTATGCCCTCTTTGCCTCCAGTATTCCATAAGGCTCTAATCTCGGTCCCTTATTATTCCTAACATTTATCAATGAGCTCTTGGAACACATTGATTGCAAAGCTTTAGTATTTGCCGATGATGTTAAATTGTTTACAGGCGAATTTGATATATATTTCTAACTGGTGGTCTTCAAATAGATTGAATTTAAATATACTTAAGTGCAGAGTCGTATCATTC